>OX422215.1:413907051-415222051 GCA_949130495.1 Sambucus nigra | reverse complement strand
TCAAAGAACAAACCCATGATGTTCATCCATGTTAACTGCGGAGCTATAACTTAGTTGCTCATCTATCCCATAAATGGACCAGACCCATGAAAGTTTTGCATAAAAATCATTGAATGTCTTATTATCACAGATATTGAACAACTAAAACCAAGTGAAGTATGCTGGATCTGTTAGGGTTTATTCTTAAAAACACATGTAAAATATTTTCTTATTGATTGATAAAGTATTTTGTTATTCATTTTGAGATAATAATTAAGTTTGTGAGGATGATTTATATTTTTTCAATTATATTGCTTCATGTGAAATGTCGGACAATACAACTTAGTAAGAATTATAATAAGTCGGCTTTGGGTTGATCAGAAGGAGATTGGAATTTCGGTTTTAGCACTATGGAAAATATAGAAACCTAGTAGAAAGTTGACATCCTCTCAGAATGGTGGCAACACAATCCTAGTAGTTTATCTCAGACTATGCAAACCTATGTGATGATTCAAGAACTTGTGTGATAGTTCAACAAATTATTGTGATCGGTACATTCTAGGAATTTATTGTACAGAATCACCAATGAGATTTAAGTTTAAGGATTGTCTTTATTAGACTCAGGAAATGTCATACCATTTGCAGAGAGTGCATAGATTCTTAATCCCATCAATTATACGGATTGGAATGCTTATATGATTGTTTATTTGATAGCTATGTGTGAGATTCAATCTTAGATTGGATAAAATGTTCTCCACATGTTGGGTGACAATAAGATAAGTAGGTTTGAGATCTCAATTCAGAGGAATTCATGTATGAGGATACCTTGGATTGCAATACCCTCTCAATAGACTAATAAGATTTGTTTTCACCAGTAAACCTGACAAGTGGGTTATTTATAATCCAGTGGAGTGGCAAAATAAATTTATTCGACCAAGTGAGTATCAAAAGCTTAAAATGGATAATTATATTATGTACCATTGTCGACTTTGCAGATAAGACCTCATTATGTTCGAGTGATTTCTACTATAATTAAATTGGAGTGTAGTCATAATTATTTAGTAGAATTAATCATGTTTAAAAAAAAAGGGAAATAAATTACGGTAAGGGCCTATTTGATAGAAAAGTGGAAAGATGCAAGTTATTCTAGGCCAACTAATTCTAGGGCAAATAATTCCAAGGCAAATGAGTATTTTCCAATATGTGTATGCTTAATAAAAGTTGAAAAATCATCAATTTTCCACATTTTTTATCAAACACAAATTCTAGAAAATAAAAATAATGTGGGAAATTTGTCTACGAATATATATATATATATATATATATATATATATATATACGGAGTGGTTCAAAAGTGAACCTAAAAGATGAACATTTTAATGAACCTTAACAAAAAAACACTTTAAGAACCCATTAATTTTAATTCATATGATGTAATTGGTACAACGAACACGTGTGTGACACGTGGGTGGGGTGAGGGGGTGGGTGTGGGTGTGGGGTAAGGTGTGTATATTAAAATACACGCTTGTCCGTTGCCACTGACATGGACCAATTATAACATAGGAATTAAAATTAATGGGTTGTTAAGGTGTTTTTTTGTTAAGGTTCATTAAAATGTTCATATCTTAGGTTCACTTTTGAACAACCCTATATATATATATATATATATATATATATATACATATTGTTAATATTTTTTCTCGAATGTATACAAACACATTACAAAATATACGAAGTATATGACATATATACATATATGAATTATACAAATTATATTCATATATGAAATATACAAAAATAAATATATAAATATACAAAATATATGAATAATTTAAAAAAAAATATACGGAATATATGAAATATTTAAAAAAAAAGCTAAATATACGAAATATTTTAAAAAATATACGAAATGTATGAAATATAAGAAATATTTAAAACATATACGAAATATATAAATATACGAAGAAAATATATAAAATATTAAAAATATATTCATTATACAACATATATGAAATTATACGAAATATATTAAATAGACAAAATATATAAAAATATACAAAATATATTAAATATGCAAAATATAAAAATGTACGATACATATAGGTATATAGAATATATTAAATATAAATATATTTATTATAAAAATTATATACATAAATATATGGAATACATTAAGTATACAAAATATATACATATATGAAATATACGTAATATACAAAATATAAATATATACTAAAATATATAAAACATATAAATGTGCAAAATATATAAATATACGGAATACATACATATATGAAATATACGCAATATACATATGTATTAAAACATATGAAATATATCAATGTACGAAATATATAAATATACGGAATATATACATGTGTGAAATATATGCAATACATGAAACATATACATATATATATATATATATATATATATATATATATATATTTACAAATTTATGAACAATATATATGTATATATTTATGAAATGTGTAGAGTTTTTTAAAAACAAAAAATGATTTTTAGTGATTTTCCACCCAAAGGTGGCAAATAAAAACATGCACCCCCCCCCGCCCCCCCCCCCCCCCCCCCCCAAAAAAAAAAAAAAAAAACAAGAATTGGTTTCCACCTAAAGATGAAAAATTGTGCTTAAAGGGTGGTTTACATGGAAAACAAATTCCAAAGAAAATTAAGGCTATCAAACGGCCTAAAAGTTGGAAATTTTTTAAAAAGTTCAACTTTTTAGATTTTGCCATGGAATTTAGGTACTATCAAACTGGGTATAAATGTAGTTTAGGATTTTTGAGCATTTATTTGGAAGATAATTTAATTATTTATCTAGGGTCCCTATTGTAGTCCATATTCCCAAGTAGTCCGACCAAGGCCACCTTTAGTACTTATATATACAGGTGTGGGAAGGGGTTATAGGCATAATTATTGCTCAATAGGGTTTGAGAGGGGTGAGAGAAATATTATTTATATTATTGTGCAGAGGGATAGAGAGAGAGCACCAAATCTCAATCATAAGGCATAGTTTTCATCACAAAAGGTGTCCACCCATCTTCTTGACTTTGGGGAAGATCATACACTAGAAGATCCGAGCCTTCAGAAAGTTTAAGAAAGATTTTAGAGATCCAAAAATAAGCCACCCTACATCATCAACTAATACTTTTCTCACTATCGGATTGTAAACAGATCTACAAAGGCATTGTGTTCAAAACCCATGGTTTGTTCTTCAAACCTATTTTTTTTTATTTGACCTCTTTCTAATGTTTGAATAATCAAACATCCCTAGATGCAATTTTTTATTCCAAATATATCTATCCCCAATAATTAGTATCAACGCCTTTGGTTTAGATTAATCATCCATTGAAAAGGTCCATGTTGTCCACACAAGAAAACCCTAGTTTTTCCTACTGTATGACGGTGTATCTTTGTGTATATTTCCATACTAACATGGTTTTGTAGAGATTATTTATTTATATGCCTTCCATCATTGTCACCCATTATTTTTATGTGTGATTGGATCCTATGGTTGTTTATCCGTAGATATTTTTTGCTTATTGATTCAATATCGTTGTAATAATTAGATTTTGTCATTATTTCATTATCAGTGTATTTGTAGGCGATTTTGATGGTATGTAATGTTATTTTATAATTAGAATCATGTAGTTGTATGGTTTTCAGTGTTTAGTAAAGTTTCATGGAGTTATATGAAGAATTGGAAGAGTTATGACTGTTTTGCATGAGAAACTGGAGAAGGAAACAAAGTTTTTAGACATGGGTATTTTGGATCGATCAAAAAGGGGAATCAGATCGATCCAAAACTGGATCGATTTGGAATTTGGATCGATCCAATCGGACACATATATATTCCTAGTCTGGACCGCTTGGGTGTTTTTCGATGGCTTCTTGTTGTGGTTCTTCTTTATCTTACTTCCAGACCAAGGTTGACCATTTTATAGTAACAAATACCCTCTAGAAGTCTTGTTTATGACAAAGTTTAATTCATGTTGGACTCTAAGTCAAATGAACTTTTTTACAATCAGGAATCTTGGACTTAAAGAGTTTTACTTCAAGAAGAAGTTTCGGCCATAATGGAAATGGGTGATTTTGTCCATTTATATTCTCGTGCATTAATTTATATATTTGCAATGTCTCATTATTTTATTATGTTGCATAATTCATGTGCTAATTAATTGGATAATTAGAAACATCTATTTTTATGGACAACATGGATTATCATTTTGAGACCATCCTAAATACCGTTTTACTCCAAAAAATTGTATTTAGTTCATTCTTTTCTAAAGTGATTTAAATTAGGGTAATTAAATTTTAAGGTACGAGTTAAATTGAGATCTCCAGTTTTTTATTTTTTTGGAAAATTTAAATTAATATTTTATTTTAAGAAAAATTAAAATGTGAGATCAAGATATTTATTTCACATAAGAAAGAACGAAAATTACCAAGGATTTAAATTCGGTCTTTTGAAAATTGAATAAATAATTTTTCAAAACCCTAAAGTATTTCAAAATACTAAGTGGGAGAGGGATTTGAACATAAACCCCACCTTCTCCATAAGTACTAAGTGGGAGAGGGATTTGAACATAAACCCCACGTTCTCCATCAGTGGATTAATGAATCAAGATGAGATTAATTCGTCATGCCAGTTAGGCTGGCCCCCATTGGATGGGATTAATCAAGGCATCAGGGATTCAATAAAACACTTAAGTAATAGTTCCAAGAATCAAAATTTAATTGAGTTCTATCATCCCCTCCCCTCCTCCCCCGAGTGGGGGTGGTGGTGGGGGTGGGGGGAAGTTCATCTTGAGCGGGATCTATTTGAAAGAACGAACCAGTGGTATACCCTTAGACATAATCAGTGATATCCTCCCCCACGGAGTCACTGTCATTAATTATGGGACCAAAAGGCATTAACTATTAAATTATGTTGAAGAGAGGATCTTGAACTTTCCAGGCACATAATTGAAAGACGACAGTTTGTCTAGTTCAAGGTGGGGTGATTTAAGATCCCCATGAGATATCTCACTCCATGAGGGAACTAGGATGTCTAGCGGGGTTTTATTTTAAAAATGGCGGTGAGGGAGCCACTTTAAAAGTAAAACGAAGTTAATTTCTCACATGTATATTTTAAAATTAATTTGCTTTTCAAGATTGATGATTCTTAAATTTCAAAATGGTATCATCATTCAACCAACTTGCATCAGTCTTAATGGATAATAAGTTAACTAGAATGGACTATATTGACTGGAAAAGAAACTTAGATATTGTCCTAAATTTTAAGGACTTTAAGTTTGTCTTAAGGCACCCGAACGGGATGTTCAAGCCTACCAGAGGTGGAAAAAGGTTGATCATATGGCTCGCTACTACATATTGCCCCCTATGACTAATGTGTTGCACCACCAGCAAAAACACATGCCCATTGCTTATGATATGTTTTAAAACCTCAGGGATATGTTTGGGGATCAGAACTGTGCCACAAGGTTAGACATTTTGGAATGGTTGGTCAACACTAAGATGCCTAAGGGTAATCCCATTCTCGAGCACAATCTAAATATATTTTCTATCTTAGGAAAAATAGTGGTTCCTAGATCTAAATTCGATTGGGAACCCAAGTTCATTTTGTTCTCCAATCATAATCGATGTTCTTTAGACAATTTCGCTGAAATTATTCTATGAACATATTTTAGTACTCACTAATGCAATTTCTTAAGGAACTCTAGGCTATAGAGAATAGAAATAGGCATAATGATATGCTTGAGGTTGCTAAGAAGTGTCTCTATACTTTTGTCCCGAAATCTAATAAGAAGAAGATGGGCAAGTCTTGGGAACAACCTAAATTTGTCTGAACTTTAAGCCACAAGGATCAGGAAAGAAGAAAGGTAGCTGTTACATCTATAAATAGAAAGGATGGTGGAAAAAGAAATGCCCCATCTACTTAGCCAAGAAGAATGGAAACTATAGTTTTCCATACATCATTGAGACATGTTTTGTGGTGAAATATAATGGTACTTGGTGTGTAGATTGGGGAGTCACTAATCATGTTTGCAATTATTTACAACAGTTACAGGTAGCCAGGTAGGTTAGAGATGGATATATGTTTCTATGTATGGGTGATCATCACAAGTGAGCAGTAGTTACAGTAGGAAATTTAGTTTTAAATTTTGGAGGAGATAGTAAGTTAGTATTAGTAGATTGTTTTGATGTTCCTGACATTAGAAGAAATTTGATTTCAGTTTCTAATCTTTTGATAAATGGATACTTGGTTTATTTTAATAAAGAAGTTTTTATAAAAAAAATGGCAAATCTCTTATCTGTTTTGGCACTTTGGAAAATGAACTTTATATTATAAGACGCCTCTCACTACCACTTCTTAATACTGATTTGAATAACTCAAATGGAAATTACTGAAAGAGAAAGGAACCTTCTAAGTTAAATTAAAAATATATTTGGCACTTATAGTTAGGTCATATCAATCTAAAAAGGATACAAAGACTAGTTTCAAATGGACAATTAAGTTCATTAGAAGTGGAGGCACTTTCAGCGTGTTAATCTGGATTAAAGGGAAAGATGACCAAAAGTTCGTTTACGGACAAAGGGTATAGAGCCAAAGACATGTTGGAATTGGTTCATATTGATTTTTTTGGGTCTATGGCTATCCGATTAATAGGTAGTTATGATTACTTCGTAAGTTTTATTGATGATTACTCAAGGTTTGGACATTTTTACCTAATGCACCATAAGTTTAAGGCCTTTGATAAGTTCAAAGAGTATTATATGACCAAGGGGAACCATTTTTGGTTTGATCATGGAGGGTAATGCCTATTGGTAGAGTTTTGGAAACACTTATCGAAGTTGGGAATTACAATCCAACTATCTACATCGGGAAATCCCCAACAAAATGGTATAGCAGAAAGAAGGAACATGACTCTTTTGGATATGGTTAGATCCATGATGAGTTATTTGGATCTGTTAGATTCCTTTTGGGATCATGAATTAAATACATCTACATATTTATTAAACTCATTTCCATCTAAATATGTCTCTTTAACTCCCATAAAACTCTCGAAAGGGAAAAATCCATGTTTAGCTCACGTTTAGATATTGGGATGCTGAGCACCCTTGTTGCGAAAAGGGATAGAGAAATTGGAATCAAGGAGTGATCTATATCTCTTTGTTGAATACCCCAAAGGAACCAAGGGTGTCCAGTTATATGATGCTAAGGACCAAAACGTGTTTGTTAGCATATATGTTAAGTTTTTAGAGGAAGATTATATAATTGACACAAGCCTAAGAGACAGATTATCTTATAAGAACTAAGAGGAAAGAACAAGATGATTCTTCAGGACCACCCTTCAAAATATGATATCGATAGTACACATGGATCTCTATAACTACAATTAGACACTCTAAGATAAGGATGCTAACCTTTGGATTAAAGCCATGAATGTTGAGATGAATTTGATGTATTCAAATAAAGTGTGGGAGACTATAGGCTTTCTAGATGGGATAAAACCCATTGAATGTAAGTGGATCTATAAGAGGAATATAGGGGTAGACAAGAAGGTTGAAACCTTTAAGGCAAGGCTTGTTGTGAAAAGGTTCTGCAGAAAGCGGGGATCGACTATGATGAGACATTTTTTCTGGTAGATATGATTAAGTATATCAAAATTCTCTTATTTATTTCTACTCATCTCGATTACGAGATTTGGAAAATGGGTTCTAAGAATGCATTCTTGAAAGATATTCTTGATGAGTGCATCTGTATGGTGTTACCTAGAGGATTCAAAGCAAAGGGAAAAGCAAACAAGATGTGCAATCTTAAGAGATCCATATATGAACTTAAGCAAGAATTAAGGTCTTGGAACATCTGATTTGATTAAGCAAGAATTAATGCATGGATATGACTTATGTGTATAAGAAGAATGATGAAAATGTTATGGTATTTCCTAATCGGTAATGATTGTGGTTTATTGTCTAGTGTAAGAGTGTGGTTGTCTAGTCAGTTTGATATGAAGGACTTTGGAGAAGCCACTCATATCTTATACATCAAGGTACAACGTGATTGAAAAATAGGATGCTGAGCTTATCTCAAGCTACTTATATCTATAAAGTGCTCACAAGGTTTAGGATGAAGGATTCTAAGAAAGGGTTTCCCTTTTTCAGGCATGTAATTCCTTTATCTAAGGATAAGTGTCCTAAGACACTTGATTAATTAGAGAGGATAAGCAGTATACCTTTTGCTTTGGTGGTGTAAAGCCTCATATATGTTATTGTCTACACTAGACCAAATATTTATTATCACATTGGAATGGCCAATAGATTCTAGTCTAATCTAAGTGAGGAGCAATAGACTGTTGTGAAATACATTCTCAAGTACCTGAATAAGACTAAAGATTAGAAGACGATTTACTCAGCAGAGAGTCTAGTACCCATTAGGTACACATACTCAGATTTTTTGCTAGATAGGGATTCAAGGAAATAAACCTCGAGATATGTGTTTACCCTATGAGGTGGATCCATAAGTTGGAGGAGTATCAAGTAATGATGTATTGTTGATTCGACCATAGAAGCCGAGTATATTTCTACTTCAGAGGCAACAATAGAGGTTGTTTGGCTCTATAACTTCCTAAGTGACTTACACATTATTATAACAATAGCAGTGCGATTGGAAATTCAAAAGAATTGAGGACCCATTACAGGGAGAAGCACATTGAGCGCAAGTATCACCTAATTTGGGAAATCGTTGATAAGCACCCAAAAATGTATATTTTATACCCTGAATAGAGGAATTTTAATTCTCAACAAAATTGGGTCTTATGCGCGTAATTGTTTATTAATCAGAGTAATTTTATTTTGATTTTTATTAGTTTTTAGTTTTCAAACATTATTTTATTTTATTTTATTAGGATTAGTTTTTAGGAAGTTATTTTTTAATTTTATTAGATTTTATTTTTTTTGGACTTTCGTTTTTATTTTTATTAGATTTTTAGTTTTTTTTTTCTTTTCTTTTATTATTTTAGTTTTTTTATATAGATTATGATTTTATTTTTAGTTGATTTTAATATCTTATTTTTTTAGTTTTATTTTTAGTTAGTTAGGTTATTTTATTTTTTTAGGTTTAAACACACACATATTATCCCAAACAAAACACTCACCCACACTCTAATTCCTTGCACCCTCACAAACCACAAAACCCCACCCATCTTCTTCCCCACTAACACTCTCACTCTCTCTCCTCAACCTCCATTACCCCAAAAAAACCACAATACCCAACATATCCATAAAACCTCCTTAACCATATCTCACCACCAACTGAGCACTTTCCCAGACCTTACACCCCAAAACCCGTCGCCCCCAGCCCCCCTGTGCAACCATCTCCGGACGTGACCCACAAATCAATTATCGAATACATCGAACTCGAAATCTACAACCCGACCCCCATTTCTTCAAACCAAGTGAAAATCCATCCATCACCCTTATCCGTCTAACCCGATTTCAATGCAACCCCCATTTTTTATACTACCCAATACCCATCAACCCCTCCTCATCTCTGACCTCCCAACAGGATTCGAATTTGCGACCTCCAATTCGGGGGGGGGGGGGGGGGGGGCTGAATAAGCCGACGCTACTCTAACCCGAGCTTCGAATCTGCAGCAACCTAAGCTCTATTAACTGTCCAACAACCCGCACCCCTTTTCCGGACTACCTTCCAAACCCAATACCCATATATCAATCCAAAACCCATTTCCTTCCCAACAAAGCCAAACACGATTTTTACCTGCCAAATGACACCAAAAGTCCAAAACCGAATAAAACACCACATGGGTTAAAAGCTCTATGTCCCCTTTTCCCATTTTACCCTTAACTATTCCTCACACCTCACTTTCCACATGCACCTTTTATAACCCCAAATTGTCCTTAAACAAATCAGATTTTTTTATTACCCCACCCAAATACCCCACTCACCCCATACAAACTCTTATCTCTACTCAAACTACCCTTTAGCTCCATGTGCTTTATATAATAAGACCCAAGGCCATAAAAATGGGAGATCGCCTAGAAACACTAAGAGGGTTTTAAGAGAGGAGATTAGAGAGAGAGAAACAACTTGTAAATAGTTTTTATTTGTTTATTTTATTTTTTTAGATTAGTGAGTGATCAATTTGTGAGCGAAGTAATTGAGTGTGTGTATATTATTAAAAATCATTTGGATGCTCAAAGTAAATGGATGATGTGCAAATTCAATGAAGGATTAGATCTCAATTTCACTAAAAGAGATTTGGTTTGATTGTTCTCTTTTCCATTTTTATTTTATTGCCATGTTTATTTTATTATCATGATTCATATTATGTTAGGCTAAAAATATCCTTTAAAGGGGTGGGATGAACCCATAATTTGATGTTAATTCATTTTAATTAGTTTCTTTTAAGAGAAAATTGAGATTCTAGTTATAGTTTCCATTTTAGAATCGAACTAGAGATAATTTTTTCTAAAATGCGAAATTATTTCTTTGAATTTCTACTCTTCAATTATTTTTATGATTTGATCTAATTTAGTAAGTCGATCCTAGCAGGTGATTTGTTAGATGATGTTTGGATCTAAATTTCAAGAGTTGTAGGAGTGTTAAATTTAATTTTCTAAAAGTTTATTGTTAAAATTACATTTGCAACGAGAGTTGATTTGTAATTTTGATACTAGCTTGGGATATTTAATTTGAATGAACTAATTAATTAAATTAGCTAGAATTTATGGTGTAATCTCATCTCTTGTTTGCTCTCACTTTAATTTTCTCACTATCTCATATTTTACATGTTCATTTAGTTAGAGTTCACTTCATTTTCATCATACTTTTTAGTTAGTCTTTAGATATTTGATTTTAGTTTAGTTATTTCTCCATTCACCTTCATGTCAAAATTGTTTTTATATTGAAAAAGAAAAAAAAAATAGAAAATGCAAAAATTCAAAAAAGAAATTAAATAAAAATTGAATTACATGTGTTTTGCTCTCGTTTCACTCCTTTGATTTGGATTGATAACTCACCACGATTCTCTAGTTTTGTTCTACTTTTATAGGTAATTTAAGGGTTTTGATTAGATAGTCTTTAAACAATGACTACATATAAAAAAGATGTCTATCAAATTTCACCATTTCCATTCTTTGGAGCATGAAGCACTTGAGAGGATCCATTTTATTAGAAGGCTTGTATTACGTTCATTTAATTATTGTCTTGTATTTCGGTGCTTGGAGACACCATTATTTTTTATTTTAATTTTTAATAATTAATCGCGAAGAAAAGCGTGATAGTGAAACAGGACAAGGTAGAGAGAGGGCGTCCAAGACGAGGAAAATAAACCTCTCTACTTTGGGTCTGTAGGACTCCTGGGGCCGATTGAGATAGGAGATATCTCCCCCGGTCGACTCAAATTGTTCATTGCCCTATGGTGTAAAAACCGTGGGAGTTACATTTCTAAATCCTCGCGCCTCTCCTATCAGTGAGTCAATATTTTTGTGTGATTACGTGCTCTTATTTGATTTTAATTCTCTCATTTATTTTTGAATGTGTGTGATGAATTAATCAATTAAGACCTACACCCGGTCATTCATGAGAAGGGATTTCAACACCCAACTCACTTGCTTACCATTTGTGTGCTACCCTAGATATCATTAAATTTAAAATCAATCAACCAGCTAGACCAATAGGATAACATTTTGCAGAGGCGACCACAAAGATAATTTCCGTGATTTTTATCACCCGCGGACTTAATTAAAATTTGACTTTGAAAATAAAAATTAGCTATGTGCTAGTTAGGATTTATCCTTGACTTGTGTGTGTGTCCAATTAAATTTTTTGGTAGTCGATTTTAGTAAGTTCGTCCACATTCCAAGAGTCCATATCTTTTCCCACCTTTTCTTCCAAAAAAATTAAAAAATATTTTCTTCCCCTCATTTTAAAAAAGAATCCAAAAATTATTTCCTTTTGAAACAATACCAAAAAAATCAAAAAAATATTTCTCCCATCATGGCCGAAGAACTTCCTTTACGGGAATACTTTGTCCATTTTCCATTCTCTCGAAGAAGTTTTGACGTTGACCCCGAGTCGATCCTCCACACTTTACTTAGTGTCTTTAACTCTCAAACACACACCGTTGATACTCATGCATCGTCCACCCACGCATCTTACATTCCATCGCCTCCGATGACGAGTTTCCACGCGTCAAATGCTTCAGTGTGCACATCATGTTTTCTAGCCAATCACTTGCCCCATGAGTGTCCGTACTATTCATATCAAAATGAACCCACCATGGACCAAGTGTATCCATATGACACTAATCTGGAACCCACCTCGGCTTTTACCATGATGTATCCAATCCCAAGTGGTGTGAGTACCCAAGCTATTCATGGAGGCCTGATCACCCTTTCACGCAATAGGAATCCCAACCGGATGTTGCAAATCCTCACTCGTTACAATAGTCATCATGGCAATCAAGTGTACTCCATTTCGATCAATTCCCTCACTACGCACCCAATGAGCATCAACCTTTTGTCTCTCACGGAGATGCCTTTCTAGTGTATGAATAACTTGACCCCATTTCACACACTTCCTTCGAGTATTCTCTGTCTAGTCATGTCAATAGTGAGTTGTGTCCGCCTCAACCACCGCCGCCACCCACCACTTCACCACCATCCTCCCACATCCACTCTCAAAATTCTCTTGCAAAAGTTCATCCTCGAGCAAGATCAAGCCACTCAATATCAAAATGAATCCCTTCAATGGCTTGAATAAAGATTAAATGAACTTGAGTGTGCGAGAGATTCGGATATTCCCTCGAATTAACCCATTATTGATATCTCGTGGGATGATGATGTGTCATATTGTGACACTGATCTTGAGTGTGATCAACCCTTTCCCCCCGAGAATCTCGACGTTGCGACCATTCCGTGGTTTCAGGCTTCAAATTAACAATTGTGTTGACTTATCCATAGATGGTGAGACTGATCCCGCCTCTGTTACAGACAAAGAACCCATCCTTGAAATTCAACTTTCCCTTCCCGATGAATCCAAAAAAATGCTCGAGTCTACACAAATTAAGCCCACTGCGTGTGTTCCCGAGGAACCATTTCATCACAGGTTAGCTCCGACTACGAGTGCTCACCATTTCTCAAGATTAAATCCGAGATGGTTTCTACCTCTCCCGATATGGATCATGTTCCACCATGCTTGGTTCATTCTGAGTCATATATTACTGTTGATTCTTCTTTCTCGGATTTGGATGCCTCATTCGATTTTTTCACCACCATGAATGATGACTTACAAGTGGATAAGTTGATCATTCAATCATTTACTTCCACACCTCCTCCTGCGAATGCCCTTGAGGATTACTCCGAGACTCATGAGGAGTGTGTGTCTCCCACTCTTTAGTTAGATCATCTTCCCCCACCCTTTATCCTACCCAACCAACCCATTGTGCCTTCCACTCCACCACCTTGTTTTGATCTTGATATCACTCCTTAATTGTTCTCATCCACATATTTGGATCCTAACATGAAACTACCCTCCACATTGCAAGAGAGTATTTGTGGTGCTACTCTCCACTTTCGGGACACCGAGCTTGTTACCCCATGCCCGCCACTGTCTCTTGGTGTTAATTTTTCACATCGACAGCTCCCTGGTATCTCATGGCGTGACCATTATCATCACCTATTCACAGAACGATCGTGTGATTTCTGTTATGCCCACCCCATCACTATTTCTAAACCATATTGCCTTCCTATCCAACTTGAGCATCATGATTATAGGGTCCTTGCTGACCTCACTTTTCGTGTCAATAAGGCCCGAGACATATACCTCTTTAGCCTTACCCTAATCCCCACCTGCCTATGGTCCACCGATGATTTTCATCATATGATGAACTTTGCCATACATGTGCATTGGCCCTTTTAGATGCTATCCCACAAGTCTGACACTTCAGCCTTGTTTGGGGGTGACTCTCACCACCCAATTTTTTTGCCGCCCCGCATTTTCATAGATCTTATCTTTAGGGTGAGAGTGGTTCGATCTGGCTGAAGACGTTATACTTAGCTCTACCGAAAGGCATCCCGTTGTTTCTAGTATGAGTCTCATCATGTTTGGGGGTGGTGTTTCTCACCACCCAGTGCTTTATCATGTTTATAGACTTGTACACATTTTTTATCTTATCACTTATTCGGGTTTCTTCTTGGCTTCATCTATCCACTTCATTAGAAGTTGATTATGGTAATATATTTCCTCCTTTCTGCTCTCAATTTTAAAAATCATTTCACTTAACATCGAGAACAATGTTTCTTTTTGTTTGGGGTGGAATTTTTTTTAATCAAAATCGTACCTCTTTTGAAAATTTTTGATTTTCAAAACGTGATTTTTGAAATTTTTGTGCAGTTTCTTTCATCTCATTCATTGACGTGAATTTTCTATCATCCATATTTTAAGTCTAGGAATCGAGTTAGAGTTTATTTTTTTTAAATAGCTTATGTAATACGTCCCACTGCATGTTGCACTATGAATTTCTAGACTCAAAAAAATTTGCGCACTTGTCATGTCACTACGGTTTAGAGTTGAAGAGTATTATGATTCGCAATATAACCGTAAGGATCACTAGTGGAGACTTTAGCTTGTGAGATTTGTACCTTTCATCTTTTCAAGTTTTTTACGCAATCTTCGAGCCACAAGTTGTCTCAACTTTCTTTAGGTCCTCAATTTAATTCATTGTATGATCTCATTATTTTTCATTAAAAATTTGTCTTGATCACTTAGAACGACATCACTTTGAAGTTGTAAGAAACATGTGTCTTGAAATTTGTCTTGATTGCTAGATTTTCATACACCTACCATTTACCACTCACTTCACTCATATTCTTCCATATTCCCCTCACCATCCATTTGTCATCTCCGTTCATATATCATCCATCATTTTGAGAAAAGAGTATTTTCCGAAATGTAAAATGTCTTCCATGTTGAGAGTATAAAAAAAAGAAAAAAAAAGAAGAAAAAGAAAAAAAAGAGAAAAAGAGAAAAAAAGAAAAGAAAATTCGGGAAAAAATAGAAAAAAAGAAAAAAAGAAAAGAGATAAAAAAAAATAAAAAGAAAGTTTGTAATTAGTTTTTCATTCAAAGTATCATAGACTCTTCTCGCATACATATCCACATCCACATCCATCATCCATCCATCATATCCTACTTCACCTCATACCATCCTTCCCATCTCATTTTCCCCTCACCCATATACATCCATATTTTTTCCTAGGTGTTCGGGAAAATTAAAGTCATCGTGGTGAATAAGTCGACGTTCTCACTATAGTTATTAGCATTCTTTGATGAGATCATTTTCTTTCTAAATATTTGTTCTTTCATATGTGTGTGTGAGACGTTTGAACTTGCTCACATTTACTCAACTCCTCTCTCAGATTTACTCAAGAGCGATACACTTACCCTAATCTCGAGAGTTCGTTTGAGAGAGCTATATCCAGTGAGATTTTAAAGTTAAAGTGTTGATTCCAAAAAGGCTATCTAGGAATTATTCTTATGATACTCGGCCCGTTTTGACTGATTCACATACACATGTTGAGTTCTAGGAAGGATGTGCCTTGAATATTTACATAGCTAACCTTTTCATACTTTTAGCTTGTATTTCTCAAAATATATATCTCATGATGGATTGTGTGATTATTCTATGTCTAATAAGAGATTGACTGCCGTTTGTAAATAAAGAATTTTATGGGTATATTCTCTACAATTCCTCACAAGGCAAAACTCGTCCTGTAGGGAAACTTATAAGGTTAAAGGCTTGTTGCACATGCTAAGTGCAATCACAAGTGCCCGCGAAAGTGGCACAATTTTGGTTTCTTGTCTTTCTTTCTCTCAATATTTTTCTCGAGGACTATTAATGTTCTGTTTGGGGGTGGTGTGATAAGCACAAAAAACTGTATATTTTGTACCCCAAATAGACGTATTTTAATTGCTAATTCTCGACAAAATTGGATTTTATGCACGTATTTATTTATTGTGTAGGCTTGATTGCAGTTACAATTTCAAAAGCGTTGTTTCGATGCAATTTGCATTAAACAGTGGCTAAATAACCATTCCCCGTACCTAGCCTACCCCAGACTGAGCCTAAACCTATCCCGCACCCTGTGTGTTGATTTTGTATTTTTATTAATTTTTAGATTTTTATTTTGAGTCGTTTTTATTTTTAGGATTTATCTTGGATTTATTTAGAATTTTTTAGGATTTATTTTCTATTATTATATATTTCTTCTTAATTAGTGTAATTTTACTTTGATTTTTATTAGTTTTTAGTTTTTAATCCTTATATTATTTTATTTTATTAGTAAGTTATTTTTTAATTTTATTAGATTTTACTTTATTTTAGGACTTACATTTTTATTTTTATTAGATTTTTAGTTTTTATTTCATTTATTTTATTATTTTTGTTATTTTATATAAATTAGCATTTTATTTTTAGTTGATTTTAATTTTTTAGTTTCTTAGTTTTATTTTTAGTTAGTTAGGTTAAATTATTTTTTTAGGTTCAAACACACACACATATTATCCCAAACAAAACACTCACCCACACTCAATTCCCCGCACCCTCACACACCACAAAAACCCACCCATCATCTTCCCCATTAACACTCTCACTCTTTCTCCTCAACCTCCATTAACCCTAACAAAACCACAATACCCAAAATATCCATCCAATCCCCTTAACCATATCTCACCACCAACTCAGCATTCCCCTGGACCTTACACCCCAAAACCCGTCGCCCCCAACCCCCTGTGCTACCATCTCCGGACGTGACCCGCAAATCCTCCAACACCAAATACATCCAACCCGGAATCTAAAACTCGACACCTATTTCTTCAAACCAACTAAAAATCCGGTGAGCAACCTTATCAGTCTAACTCGATTTCAATCCAAACCCCATTTTCGATACTACCCAATACCCATCAACCCCTCCTCATCTTTGACCTCCCAACAGGACCCGAATTCGCTACCTCCAATTCGGGGGCGACCTTGAGCAAGCCGACCCTCCTCTAACTCGAGCTCTGGATCTGCAGCAACCCGAGATCTATAAACTGTCCAACAACTCGGGCCCCTGTTCCGGACCACCTTCCAAACCCAATACCCATATATCTACCCAAAACCCATTTCTTCCCAACAAAGCCAAACACGATTTTTACCTGCCAAATGACACCAAAAGTCCAAAACCAAATAAAACCCCACAAGTGTTAAATGCTCTATGTCCCTTTTTTCCATTTTACCCTCAACTATTCCTCACACCTCACTTCCCACATGCACCTTTTATAACCCCAAATTGCCCTTAAACAAATAGGATTTTTTTTACTACCTCACCCAAATACCTCACTCACCCCATACACACTCTTATCTACACCCAAACTACAACTTAGATCCATGCGCATTATATAAGAAGACCCAAGGCTATAAAAAAGGGGAGATCACCTAGAAACCCTAAGAGGGTTTTGAGAGAGGAGACTAGAGAGAGAGAGAGAGAAACTACTTCTAAATAGTTTTTTTTTATTTTCTTTTATTTTTTTAGATTGGTGAGTGATCAATTTGTGAGAGATTCAATTGAGTGTGTGTATATTATTGAAAATCATTTGGATGCTCAAAGTGAATGGTGGGTGTGCAAATTCAATGAATGATTAGAGCTCAATTTCACTCAAAGAGATTTGGTTTGATTGTTATTTTTTCCATTTTTATTTTATTGCCTTGTTTATTTAATTATCATGATTCATATTATGTTAGGCTAAAAAAACCCTTTCAAGGGGTGGAATAAACCAATAATTTGATGTTAATTCGTTTAATTAGTTTAATTACATTAAATTTCCCTTTGATAATTAACTTGGCACTCTTACTTTTGATTTACGCCTCGAGAGAGGGCAAATGATTTTCGAGAGAAAATCGATATTCTAGTTTTAGTTTCCATTATAGAATCGAACTAGAGATAGTTTTTTTTAAAATGCGAAATTATTTCTTTGAATTTTAACTCTACAATTATTTTTATGATTTAAACTAATTTAGCAAATCGATCCTAGCGGGTGATTTGTTAGATGATGTTTGGATCTACATTGCAAGAGTGGTAGGAGTGTTAAATTTAATTTTCTAAAATGTTATTGTTAAAATTATATTTGCAACACGAGTTGATTTGTAATTTTGATACTAGCTTGGGATATTTACTTTCAATGAACTAATTAATTAAATTAACTAGAATTTATGGTGTCATACCATCACTTGTTTGCTATCACTTCGATTTTCTCACTATCTCATATTTTACATGTTCATTTAGTTAGAGTTCACTTCATTTTCATAATAATTTTTAATTAGTATTAAGATATTTGATTTTAGTTTATTTATTTCTCCATTCACTTTCATATCAAAATTGTTTTAGTATTGAAAAAGCTAAAAAAATAAAAAATGCAAAAAGTCCAAAAAGAAATTGAATAAAAATTGAATTACAGGTGTTTTCCTCTCGTTTCACTCCTTTAATTTGGATTGATACCTCACTTACCACTATTCTCTAGTTTTGTTCTACTTTTATAGGTAATTGAAGGGTTTTGATTAGATACGCTTTAAACAACAACGACATACCAACAAAACTCGTCTATCGATCGTATAGATGGGAGACAAACGAGGATAACTTGGAAGATCCTTTTACAAAGAGTTTATTACCCAGGACTTTTCACAGTCATGTAAAAGTAATGGGATTCAAGTGCTTGTACACGTATCTTTAAGAGTAAATGGGATATTTTTGGGGAATAGTCTTCAAACCATGTGTAAAATAGTTTACATTGATTATTAAATGATTGTTTTATTCATTTTGAAATGACAATCATGTTTGTGAGAATTCTCTATATTTTTTTAAGTATATTACTGCATATTAAATGTCAATCATTAGAGTTTAGCATAATTTCTAATTAGACAAATTTGGTTTGATCACAAGAAGATTGGAATTCCAGTTCTAGGATTATTAAAAAGTTCACAACCTAGATGTGGAGTAAACTTCTTATCGAAACACTAATGATAAAATACTAGTACTCTATCTAAAATTTTGGGAACCTATGTGATGGTTTGAGAACCGATGCGATAGTTCAACGAGGATTATGACTGATACATCTTTGGAATATATTAAATAGGACAACCCGTGAGATTTGATTCTAAGGTCTATCTTGATTAGACTCATGCATTCTCATACCATTTGCAAAGGCTCCATAGATTCTTAATCTCAAGAATTATGAGGATTGAAATGCTTATATGATTATTGTTTTGATTATTATGGGTGCAATTGAATCTTATATTAAATCAAACCCACATATTGGTTGATAATTATGTAAGTAGGTCTAAGATCTTAATTTAAAGAAATCTGAATCCAAGGATACCTTGGATTGCAATACCCCTTGATAAACTTATATGATTTGTTTCTGTTGATACCAAAATTAATATGCTGATGTGGACGAATAAGATGAAGATACGTGTCAATCTACGTGGCACAATAGCAGCGAGGAAGAGTATTTCCCGACCAACCATGCTTCTTTTCGAGCAACGAGAATACACCGAGGAACTCTATCACACCGAGGAACTCTAACGCACCGAGGTACTCTAATGTTCCGAGGAACTCCTGATCAGCGAACAGCTATGGCGGTCCGAGCTGCATCTCGGTCGTATCATTAATTGCCAGATAATCAACAGCTCAGATATTCATTGAATGCTTATATTCTTGGCACGCACTCTACATTAAATGTATTACCCTTTCATATGTATGTCATTTAATGTATCGAACCTTTCATGTACAGCCTCAAGGCTATAAATACCTTGTATCATCCTCATTCAGAGGGACCGGAATTTCTTGAGAGATCTTGTAATCAAGAATTCTACAAACACTCAGCAATAACATAACAGTGGACGTAGGCTTTATTCCTAGCCGAACCACTTTAAAAATATTTGTCTCATTTATTTATCTGTGATTGAATAATTAGAGCAATCTAATTTTTTACATCAACAGATTGGCGCCGTCTGTGGGAAACGACTGTTATTATCGTTTTTCATAAAAATCATTTATCATCAATGGCAGATAATCCAGAATCCAGTAATCGAAATGTTGGAAATACTGGAAATCTTCCAAATCCATCTGCATCCCCAGATCTGGCTGGAATTATGACGAATCTGGCTCAAGGACAAACCGCCATGCAAGAATCTATGAGGCAACTCATTCAAACTCTTCAAGGCGGTGCACCTACCTATTCAGGGCAAAGGAGTGATCATAGGCAATCGCAATCTAGACGTACCGGGTCATATCGCAATGAGGAGTCTAATGATTCTTCTTATCAACCTGGGCGAACTTCATCGATACGGGCTACGGATACAGATCAACGTATCACTCTTTCTCCGGAGAGAACTAGCGCTTTGGAAAGATTAAGCAGGGTGTCTCCTTTCAGTCGGTTAGGACCAAGGAGGAACATGAGTCCACCTAGGGCTCCATCAAGAAGTTTTCGACCACCACCAGGTTTGAGAGAAGGATCTGCACAATCGCGACCAACTACTCGTCGAGATAAATCTCAGGAAGCTACGTCAGAGCAATCAGTTGCTCGGACTAAGCGGCCCGAGGAAGGGAATGAAGCATGGAAAGGTTCCATTCAACGGTTGGAAGATAGATTGGGAGAAATGGCTAAGGCAAGGAACCCCTTACAGAGAACTTTTGTTCAAGGAACACCTTTTGTGCAAGCCATTGTGGATTTCCCTACACCGTCAAAATTCAAAGCACCCGTAGTGACCCCCAAGTACGATGGAAAGACAGATCCCGTACTTCATATAGAACAATACCAAGCTGCTGCAGATATCTACGCTGTCCCTGACGAAATGAGGTGTAGAGCATTCTCAGGAACTCTTACCGGATCTGCACAGATATGGTACAATAATCTTCCTCGGGGTAAGATTTCAACCTTTGTTCAGTTAGCCGAATTGTTTATTGGCAATTTTTGTTTTGGAACAAAACCGGTAAAGCGAGTAGCACACTTGCTAAGTGTTAGACAAAAATCAGGTGAAAGTACTAGAGATTACATAACTCGTTTCAATAACGAGAAGTTGGAAGTCATAGATTATGAAGAAAAGACAGCAATCACTGCTCTGATGAGTGGTTTGCTGCCTAACAAGCTGTACTACACTTTGGCCAAAGATCCACCTAAAAATATGTCGGAGTTGATGGCAAAGGCGGCCAAGATCATGAATGCCGAGGAGGCTATGGCTGCGAAGAAGAATATGGACAAAGAAGTTAAAGTTGAGGTCGACAATTCTAAGAAGAAAGATCAGAAAGGTAATGGTGGTGATAAACATTCCAGGAATAACAGGATGAAGTTGGAAGTCCTAAAGAAGTATGATAACTATACTCCATTGAAAATGGGTATCAATCATGTTTTGGAAGAAATCAGGAATAACGAGGAAATCAAGTGGCCAGAGAAACTGAAGACAAATCCCGACCTGAGGAATAAAGACAAATATTGTGAGTTTCACAAAGATCATGGCCATATGACCAAAAATTGTATAGCCCTTCAGAACGAGATTGAAACACTCATCCGAAGAGGAAAATTATCAAAGTATGTAGATCGCAGAGGTGAAAGGAAGAATGATGATAGAACTAGAGAGAGATCCCGATCTCCTCGTCGTGCAGAGGATAAAAAGAAGAGGGACCATGAAGAGGATCCAGATGATGACCCCGATCTTCCCAAGAAACCAAGGAAACCTGAACGAGAGGTATTTTCCATACGTTTTGGATCACTTGATTGTAATGTTATTACAGGAGGAGATGCAGGAGGAGGAGACCTTACTGCAGAAAGAAAAGCTTACCTCGGAGAGGCTCAAGCTTGTTCATACATTCAGCGAATAAACCTGGCCGAGGATGATCGTCCGAGGAAGGTAAACAAAGAGAAGCTAGTGATTGGTTTTTCAAAAAATGACCTGGCAGGTGTTCTTTACCCTCATGATGATCCTTTGGTGATCAAAATGAGGATGAAGGATGTGATCATTTCAAGGGTGTTAGTAGACAATGGTAGTTCGGCAGACATCATGTACTATTCATGCTTTGATAGCTTGAATTTAAAATTATCTCAATTGGAACCTTATCACAGACCCCTTCTGGGTTTTGCTGGCGAGAAAGTTTTTCCACTTGGGACGATCAAGTTGGATATACTCATTGGAACTTGGCCTGCTTGTCGAACAGAAAGAATACGCTTCTTTGTGATGGATAAGAATGTGCAGTCCGCCTACAACATCATCATGGGAAGAGTTGGATTGAAGAAGTTCGAAGCAGTTCCGTCTACAGTACATCAATGTTTAAAATTCCCAACGAATTTTGGAGTAGGAATTATGAAAGGTGATCAAAAAGTAGCTCGGGAATGCTATTATTCGTCTGCCGAGCAAGAAGAACTTGAAGAATCAAGGAAAAAGACTACTACTTATCAAGTGGAGGAGAGCACAGAAATTGAAACTCTTGACCCTAGGGATGAATCTCAACTCGTAAAAGGGCAGGTTGTAGAATCTACAGAAATTGTTATCCTGGACGACGAGCATCCTGAATGAGTAACTCAGATAGGATCATCGTTGGATGTTTCAATAAAACAAGATTTGATAACTTTCTTGAGAAATAGGAAGAATACTTTTGCTTGGAGTCATGAAGACATGCCCGGTATAGATCCAAACTTTTTATGTCATGAGCTCAACGTGAATAAGGAGATCAAGTCTGTGAAGCAAAGAAGAAGAGTGTTTAGTCCCGAGAAGAACCAGGCCATACAAGAGGAGGTCGAGAAACTCCAGAAAGCCCAATTCATTGAAGATGTGAAATATCCAGATTGGTTGGCGAATGTGGTGATGGTAAAGAAGAAGAACAACAAATGGAGAATGTGTGTTGATTTTACTGATCTCAACAAGGCATGTCCAAAAGATCATTTTCCATTGCCCAGAATTGATCAACTAGTGGATGCTACCTCGGGACACGAGCTACTCAGCTTCATGGATGCTTATTCTGGCTACAACCAGATCAAAATGAAACCTGAAGACAAGGAAAGTACTTCTTTTATTACCCCAAGGGGAACTTATTGTTATAATGTTATGCCTTTTGGTTTAAAAAATGCAGGTGCAACATATCAGCGGTTGATGAACAAGGTTTTTACCGAACAAATCAGCCGCAATATGGAGGTCTATGTCGATGACATGCTCACCAAAAGCAAGAGAGCTGCAGATCATTTGGTTGACTTGAGTCAAACTTTTGATCAACTGGATAAATACCAGATGAAGTTGAACCCGACGAAATGTACCTTTGGAGTACGAGAAGGAATGTTCCTCGGATACATCGTCAACCAACGAGGTATTGAGGCAAATCCAGAAAAGATCAAGGCTCTTTTAGGGCTGCGATCCCCGACGATGAAGAAAGAAGTGCAAAGTCTTACCGGACGGGTTGCAGCACTCAACAGATTTGTATCCCGAGCAACTGATAAATGCCTCCCATTCTTCAAAACACTGCGAAAAAGTTTTGAGTGGACTGATGAATGTGAGAAAGCCTTTCAAGATTTGAAGAAGTATTTGGGAGCCCCACCATTGTTGTCTAGGCCAATAACTGGGGAGACGCTGTACTTGTATTTGGCAGTGTCAGAAAATGTAGTTAGCTCGGCATTGATCAGATTGGAGAATGGAGTCCAGAAGCCAATTTATTACACAAGCAAGGCCTTCCGAGGTGCGGAAATCAGATACCCAAAGCTGGAAAAATTGGCACTGGCATTAATTGAAGCAAGTAGAAGAATGAGGCCATACTTCCAGGCCCATACCATCATTGTGTATACCGACATGCCGTTAAGACAAGCCCTTCACAAACCAGAGAAATCAGGAAGATTGATGTACTGGGCAATAGAGCTCGGTGAATATGATATTGTATATGAACCCAGATCATCATTGAAGGGGCAAGCCGTGGCAGATTTTATAGCAGAGTTCACATACCCCGATACCCCCGAGGAGCAAAAGGTGCTTGCTGACCTACCTGTGGACGATACAGGATCAACAGACACAGATCCAGACCAACCAAGGTTGGTAAAAGGACTTGTGGATGTAGAAAAATCATCATATTCAAACCCAGACCAACTCCGGTTGGTAGAAGGGTACGAACAAATGACCAATGAAGAACGAAGGATACCCGGGGATGAT
Source organism: Sambucus nigra (assembly GCA_949130495.1). Taxonomy (NCBI): domain Eukaryota; kingdom Viridiplantae; phylum Streptophyta; class Magnoliopsida; order Dipsacales; family Adoxaceae; genus Sambucus; species Sambucus nigra. The sequence continues at coordinate 415,197,807 of OX422215.1, read as the reverse complement.
GAAAGAAAACAGATGATATTTCACCGAGGAACTCTAACAGATAAGAAATTTGACGACGAGTTACATACGTGGAGATTATATGTAGATGGATCATCTTGCACGGCTGGTTGTGGAGCAGGGATTGTTTTAAACTCTCCAGATGATATTGACATGGAGTATGCCTTGAGATTCCAATTCAAAGCTTCCAATAATGAGGCTGAATATGAGGCTATGATAGCAGGTTTTCATTTGGCGAAAGTTATGGAGGCACGTCAAGTAATTGTTTTCAGTGGTTCTCAATTAATTGTGAATCAAATGATGGGAATATATGCAGTGAAGGGAGAGTTAATGGTGAAGTACCATGCAAAGGTGATGGAGTTATTGACAGAATTTGATGCTATTCAATTGGTGAGGATACCGAGAACGGAGAATGCTAGAGCAGACGCATTGGCCCGACTAGCGTCAGCTACGCGCACCGAGCTGCGAAGAACAATACCAATTGAAGTACTAGAAAGTCGGAGCATAGAAGAAGATCTGACGGTGAAGATTATTACCCTTGATTTAGGACCATCTTGGATGGATCCTATCAGAGCATACATTGAAGAAGGAGTACTACCGGAGGACAAACTAGCTGCCAAGAAATTGAAGTATAAAGTTGCTCGGTATGTGTTAACTAATGGTGTTTTGTATAGACGAGGAATTATGGCAGGTTTGCAGAGATGTGTGCATCCATCAGAAGTCCAAGAATTGATTGAAGAAATCCATGAAGGATCTTGTGGAGCTCATGTAGCAGGTCGGACTCTTCTGCAAAGGGTGATGACACAAGGATACTACTGGCCGACGATGAGAGCTGATTGTATAGCCTATGCTAAGAAGTGTGACAAGTGCCAACGTTTTTCTTCCATCCGAAGAACTCCACAGGCATTGTTGACACCCATAACATCACCTTGGCCATTTGCCATGTGGGGGATTGATCTGGTTGGACCACTGCCGATAGCCCGAGGAAGGTTCAAGTATCTCGTCGTGGCAGTAGACTATTTTACTAAGTGGGTGGAAGCTGAACCATTAATTGACATGACGTACGAGAAGGTGTATCAGTTCATATGGAAGAATATCATTTGTCGGTATGGTCTCCCCCACGCTTTCATCACAGACCATGGAACGCAATTTGATAATGAAGAATTTGCTGCCTATTGTCATCAGTCAAACGTCTTGAAGTTTCATTCAGCACCAGGCCATCCCCAAAGCAATGGACAGACTGAAGTGACGAACAGAACATTACTAAATGGGTTGAAGAAAAGGTTAAGTGAGGCTAAAGCAAATTGGATTAATGAGCTACAGTCAGTTTTGTGGGCTTACCGAACAACTCCCCGAGCAGCAACAGGAGAATCACCATATATGCTAGCATTTGGAAGTGAGGCTGTGATACCTGCCGAGTTGGGCCTACCAACACACAGGGTGTTAAATTTCAATTCTCCGATCAGTGATTTGATGAGAAGGCTGGATTTGGATATGCTCGAGGAAGTCAGAGAAGAGGCAGCCATTAGGAATGCTGCTTATCAACAACGAACAGCTCTGTTTTACAACAAAAGGGTAAAGAAATGTGATCTAAAAGAGGGGGATTATGTGCTAAAGAAGGTCATTCAGAAGCAGAATAAACTGGAAGCAAACTGGCATGGACCTTACCGAGTTACAGAGGTTGTTCGACCAGGAACTTACAGAATAGCAACTCTAGAAGGAGAGGAATTTAAGAACGCATGGAATGCTGAACACCTGCGCAAGTATTATCAATGATGTCAAATGTAAAGCATTTCTTTCATTATGAATAAAACGAGGATGTTTCGCCATTTTCTTTCTGGTTGAAAATTTTTCGGGGAATACTAGTGTAATACACTACACAACAAAAGTGCTATAAGTAGCCAACCTCAGCTCTACGGAGCAAAAGTGCTATAAGTAGCCAACCTCAGCTCTACGGAGCAAAAGTGCTATAAGTAGCCAACCACAGCTCTACGGAGCAAAAGTGCTATAAGTAGCCAACCTCCTTTGGTTAGGAGGACAGCTCTACGGAGCAAAAGTGCTATAAGTAGCCAACCTCCTTTGGTTAGGAGGACATGTTCTAAGGAACCAAAATATGCTCGAAAAAGCCAAAAGCTTTAAGGAGCCAAAAAGTGTACACCAGCATCAATTATGGTTGGTAAGATAAAAATATACTCTCATATTACAACTTATGTTGGTCGGGAGGTAATATTATTACAAAGAGTTCTTTGAAGAACAAAATATTCAAAAAAAAATACACCAAGTATAGTTGGTCGGGGATAAAAACCCAATAACTGTAGTTGGTTGGCGAGGACAAATTATTGATCTTAGTTGGTCGGGCGCATTTTTATAATTGAACCAAGTATAGCTGATCGGGGATAAAAACCCATCAACTGTAATTGGTCGACAAACATTATTCATCCACTTTGGTTGGTTGGAAACAGTTTGAACATTTTTACTCATTACTTTATTATTAAGTGATCGAGAAACATTACTAATACTTGTAACTTTTTATTAAGTTGCTTATTGAACAATAATATTGTTATCTTTTTAACAGATACATAGATACATATGTACAAATATAAAGGTGTTTGATAAACGCAAGACTAACAAAATTGGCAAACAGAAAATGAAAATCTTTTCATTTATCTAGAATAAATTACAAGTTACAAGAATGCACTAAATTGTTACATGGATATTACTATTCTATTGGTTTTTTGCCCTGTGCTTTAGAAACAGGTTCCTCGCCGGCAGGAGGGTCTTCTAGGCAAAGGGGAGAATTGATGAAATTAACATCTCTGAGCATTCTGACGTTCATAACCGAAGGTGTATCGAAAAGATGCTCAGGACGAGATAATTCAACTTGGGAGTGAAGGCTATAATCACCAAGGTATTTTGAAATTAGGCTGCGAGGAATGGAACGAGCTGGGATCCATGCCATATCCAATTTGAAAGGTGGTACAGGCAGGTCTAATAATGATGGAGCATGATAGTCCCATAAAAAATGCCCTTGCTCCAACTTTAACACACCCAATGCATTTAACCATCCTTGCTTGTAACCTTCATTGTTAGCATGTTCAATACGAGCATCCAGGTGAACAAGGGCTTCATTGTATCCTGCCATCCAGAATTCCCTTGGCTGTTTATGGAATTGGAAGGTTAATCTATCCAGTTGTTCATGAAGACTTTTGGCAAAAAGATCCTTGTTATGCAAGGCAGATTTCGTCGATGCCAGCTGATCTTCCAGAGACAGATTTTTATTGGACATTTCAGTCAGAGCACGGTCTTTTACTTTCAACTGGAATGCTTGAGTTTCCAGAGTAGACTGAGTGCGAGCCTCTTCAACATTTTGGCTGAGGACTCTTCCTCGCTCCCGAGAACCTCTTCCTCGTCCCCGAGCAGTTCCAGAAATGGCAGATCTTCTTAAGTCCTCCAGCTCTTGCCTCAGTTTGGCATTTTCGACCTTTAAGAACGAGAAGCCTTCATCAGTAACTGGTATTAATACAGTAGAAGATGAAGCAGCAGATTCATATTGAGCCAATTTTTTCTGCAAATTATTATTTTCTTGTTCCAGGATCTCGGCAATTTGTCTGCAGGCTTCAACTTCACCTTTTAGGGTCCTTTCCCTAATATCATATGCAGCAATGATCTTCTTATGGCCTGTTTCAGAAGAAAGTTGTTGGTATCTATTTTCATAATCTTTGTGTAACAAAGCCATTGATTCATTGTGCTGACCTTGAAGTTCCTCTATGGAACCATGAAGTTCCTCGATCAGATCATAATACGCCACATTATTGGCCACAGCTCGGTCGAGTAAATCTTTCAAATATTGATAAGCCTCAATAGCCTGTTCTGAAGCACCATGACCAAGGATATCAGCAATTTCCGATGTACTAAGGTCTGTATGACCAGCCTTGTAGTATTGATGACATTGCTGCATCAGCTCAGTATCATGTGAAGAGATCAATTCCATTCTAGCAACAAACTAAAGACGAGAAAAAGACAACAATCAACAAAAACAAGTTATCAACAACAGAGATGAGCAAAGATATATTTTATTAGATCATCAAAAAGTTACATTCTTCGATTACAAGGAAATATAGAAATAATACCGAACAACTTCACACCTTTTCCTTGTCTCCCAAGACTTTCTCGGGAGGCTGGGACGAGGAGCTCGGTTGCTCGGTGGTAACAACAGCTTGCTCGATAGGAATCTTCTCGGGAGGAGGAGGCATGGAAGAAACGTCCTCGGTGGCAGAGGGTTGAGAGGCAGAAACTTGATCGCCCATAGCCATAGAAGACTCATCTGAGGCAGGCTCATCTTCTTCTTCTTCCACAATTGGTGGAGGAGGACCAGGGAGATGCCGTTGGAATAGTTCAGAATCGTTTTGGACCTTTAGCTCTTGCAGAGCAGCCACCCAGCCATCATGGAAGTATTTCAACTCCCCATATTGGACTTGGGATGTCATTGCAGCTATCCCTCTCTCCCATCCTTTCTCCCAACCAACGCTGAAATGCTTCTTGATTGCAATTTTTCTCCTCGACTTCTCTGAGGAGAGCTTCACCTCCAATTCCTTTTTCTTAACCTTGACATCTCGCAGAGTAGATAATTCTTCTTCTGCCTTCTTCAATTTATCATCAGATTCCTGATGTTTAACCTCCAAACCTTTAATTTTCTCCTCCAAATTCTTGGAGGTTTCAGCCATCTTCATCTTATCAGCCTCAGCTGCAGCCAATTTTTTCTCCCAAACAGTTTTCTCCTCGATGTACTGCTGGCGAGATTCTTTCACAGATTGGGCTAAACCCAACAAAGCATCGTCAACATCGGACGAGGAACTGGAAGCTTTAATAACTTGATCTTTCTTCACGATGGTATTGAAGCAGTTCACTAGCTGAAAGATAAGAAAAACAATAAAGTCAACACAAATACAAGAATTCAAGAAAAAGAAAGAAAGACCAAAGGTATGAGAAATTTACTGAAGAAAGATGGCGAGCAGCTAGGGATGTCAGTGTATCCCTAGGAATTTTTTCATCAACCCCGAGAACCTCGGGTATAACTGAGCTCGTTGAAGAACTCGGAAGAATGATTTTTGAGACACTACTACCACCAGCGGGTAGAGAAGATGCAGTTCCAGCAAGATTAACTGAGGATGATTTCCTCAATCTCTTCAAAGGACGGTCAGCAGCATCAACCAAGGAAGAAGTCTTGGTCGGAGAGATGGCAATTACATCAGCAGGAGCATCTTTCTTGCTCGGGGCCACTGGGGGCTTCTCGGCAACTTTGGAGGAACCAGCATCTACTTTTTTAGTCCCCTCTGGGACATCAATTTTGCCTTTCTGGGCTCCAACAGCAGAAGAAGTGTCACCAAATAGAGCAGGAGGAGCTCTTTTCTTGCCCATTCTCTGAGATAGGGGGATATGAGAATCTGAAGATGAACTTTCTGGTGTTGAAGCTGGTTCAACAGGGCGAGCAGTATAAGAGGTTGTGTAACTCTTATACTGTAGTAAATATGAAGCAGATCTAATATGCTCGTCAGCAATGGTCTTATGCAAATTCCATATAAGTTTCAAATGCTTGATATTCACTTCTGACTCTTTTGGAGTTTTTCTTTTGCTATCAACTGCAAATAAATACATAATGGAATATCAGTCATACATTTTGTCAAACATGATGAAAGCATAATTTTACAAGTAGAATAAAATGAAAAATAAACCTATCCCATTGCCATATGGGGGGCATCTGGGACCGTTGTACGCTTCATCCCCAGCTAGAGGCGCATGTTGCCAATTTTTTATGACCAACCCATGCTCAAAATAATCCCTATTTGAGTCAGGGAGATTAACTACAAGAGCCCTATTCAGATATCTAGTTTTTAAATAATAAATATTATCTAGAACATCCCATTTATAACAAAACATAATTTCAGGGATCCCAATACGAGTCCCATGAGTTAGATTTAATTTGTGCACCCCGTTAATTATTCTCCATGAATTGGGGGCTATTTTTGCAGGAACAAGATCAAAATATTGACAAAACTCAAGACATAATGGGTTTGGTGGAAAGGAAAAACCGCATTCAGCAACAAAAAGACTGGGGAACCAATGTCCCTCAGCCAATCGAAAGTAATCTAAAGGCTCAGAAAGAACCTCTAGAGTTACCCACGAAGGAATGGAAAAATCAGAACGGAATTTCTCAATAGACTCCACAATATAAACCATATTGAATAAAAGAGATACAGAAGAAAGAAAGAAGATCTTACAGAAAGAAAGGAGATGTGTTGACAACGAACGGAAACAAGGATGAACGCACAAGAGAAGAAGAGAATAGAAAGCTTGAGTGCAGAAAATGAAAAACGTAGACGACGGTATGGTTACCAAAGAAGTTTAAATACTTTGCATTGGGAAGCGGCGAAAGAAATGATTACCAAAAAGAAACTACTAAACTTCCGGCGGCTAAGAGGACAAAATTTGCACGAATATCAAAGCGCTTATAAAAAAGGCGGAAACTGTGAAATAAGAAGGAAATTTGAATACAATGTTCCTGAAACCCGGGAAGGACATTTAATATTCCCATATACCGAGAAAGAATGTTCCATACTCCTCAAAGTTCAAAATATGAAACATTGGGGGCTTCTGTTGATACCAAAATTAATATGCTGATGTGGACGAATAAGATGAAGATACGTGTCAATCTACGTGGCACAATAGCAGCGAGGAAGAGTATTTCCCAACCAACCATGCTTCTTTCCGAGCAACGAGAATACACCGAGGAACTCTATCACACCGAGGAACTCTAACGCACCGAGGTACTCTAATGTTCCGAGGAACTCCTGATCAGCGAACAACTATGGCGGTCCGAGCTGCATCTCGGTCGTATCATTAATTGCCAGATAATCAACAGCTCAGATATTCATTGAATGCTTATATTCTTGGCACGCACTCTGCATTAAATGTATTACCCTTTCATATGTATGTCATTTAATGTATCGAACCTTTCATGTAGAGCCTCAAGGCTATAAATACCTTGTATCATCCTCATTCAGAGGGACCGGAATTTCTTGAGAGATCTTGTAATCAAGAATTCTACAAACACTCAGCAATAACATAACAGTGGACGTAGGCTTTATTCCTAGCCGAACCACTTTAAAAATATTTGTCTCATTTATTTATCTGTGATTGAATAATTAGAGCAATCTAATTTTTTACATCAACAGTTTCCACTAGTGATCTGTGGATTATTTATAATCCAGTGGAGTAGAAAAATAAGTTAACTATGAGAATCAAGGAATTAATTATATGCTGGTTAAATTCAATTAATGGTAAATTGACTTAACCAAGAGGGTATCAGAAGCTTAATACGGGAAATCATATTATGTACCATTATGGACTTTGCGAATAAGATCTCATTGTATCTAAGTGATTTGTGTGATAGTTAAATTAGAATGCTGTCATAATTATTGAAAAGAATTAATTATGATTAAATAAATAAAGGAAATGAATTACGGTAAATATAATTTGGGATTTCCATGTATTTATTTTGAACCTAATTTAATTAATTTTTTGGGTCCTTGGTGTAGTTCATATACCCCGGTAGTAAACCCATGTTGTCAAGAAATTAATTTTGGACTGAATCCACCTATTGTAATTGTATATAAAGGTTTGGGGAAGGGTTTTAATCATAATTATTGATTATTAGGGTTTTAGAGGAGTGAGAGAAAATACTATTCACATTTTTGTGAAGAGAGCTCGAGAGAGATCACCATATCTTAATCATAAGCAGGGGTTTTCATCTCAAAAGGTGTCCACCCACCTACTTGACTTTGGGTAGGATCATACACTAAGAGATTAGAGATTTTAGAAGGTTTGAACAAGGTTTTTGAGATTTAAAATAAGGCAACCTTACATCATTAACAAATACTTTTCTCCCCATTGGATTGCAACCAAATCCACAAAGATGTTGTGTTCGAAACCCTAAGTTTATTCTTCAAATCTAGTTTTTTATTTTACCTATTTATAATGTTTGATTAATCAAATATCTATGGCTTAAAATTTTTATTCTTCATATATTGATCAATAACATAATCTTAGAAAGTCATACAATATCCATACCCTCATGGGTGACTTGAAGGACCTCCATGCCTCTTTAGATGTAGTGCAATTTGTGATTTAATGAAACTCGTTAGATGTGATTCCACAAATAATAGTGTTCAACTCACTAGATTTATAATTGGACAATTTATGTCCATCCTCAATCTAGGTCTCCAAAGTCTTGAGGACATTATAATCCCATATCTTTGTCCTAGAACATTTCAGTCCCTTAACTACATCTAACCAGACCCACTTATCTTAGGATTTTAGGAAAAAAGGTTATACGTGTTTCTAGTTCACGTAGTTTCTACCATCAAGCATGAGTGGATGTGTGACAGATTGATCCTCAACTGACATACCCCAAGACCATAATAAATATTGAATTTGATAGTAATTTGAAAAATTATGTGCCTATGGATCTAATTTAAATTAATTAATTCTTAATTAATGATGCGCCCTGAAAGACAATTCTTATTTTTAATTGAATTGGTTTTTAACTCTATAGAATAAAATTAATTAGGCCAATTATATGTTGGTGTTGCAATTAATAAAAGTCAAAAGTAAAAGAAATCACACGAGCATACATGATTTACAGTGGAAAACCTCGCGAGAAAAATCATTATTGAAGACAACCCACATAAGTCAACTAGTACTGAAAAATTTGCAGGTCTTTACAATAAGACAAACACAAATTACATACAGGACAATGGTTTTCGCAACAAAGTCTCAATCCTTGTGATCTGCTCCAAATACATTAGTAGTAGTTAGCTTCTCACGCTTGTCACAACTTGCCCGACCGACATGCCTTATAATCCACCAATCCCTAGCTGATGTAGGATAAATCAACATGTAACCACATGCTATCTACCCATATAATTTATTGTGTTAAAATATTCTAATGGAATATTATTGGGGTTTTGTGAAAGTGAAAGCCATTTTGACTTTTTAGATTGACAATATCTCTCATTCATTAAAGAACTCTTGAAACAAAATTAACATTGTGTAAATCTGGGTTGTGTAACTCAAGAATCACGTATTCAAATATATTTATGCATTGATTCATAAATGATGCCAATCGAAACACATTTCTTGAAATTAGTCCCTCATTAAAACCAAAATGGTTCTCATTCGAATGTCATAAATCAGACTTCTTACAAGTGCAAAGCATGTTATCATATGAGGTCTTATAGATACAAAATAAGAACCTCATACTAAGACTGTTTTATTGGAGAGATGCTCATGAAAACTTATAATTCTTACGAGTTATTCTATTTTGTAAATTGATTTTACATATTATAAATGTTCACACGAGAGGTGACTTATTTTGAACGAGGTCGTGATTTTAAAAGGCCCTTATAAACACACTAAATAAGTTTAAGAAACCTTTTCCCAAAAATAATTTTTTTCATGTCAATTCATAACTATAAAATAGACTGACAAGTCTAAAAGCATACTAAACCTCTAATTTAAATGAAATTGGCTTGTTTTGCATATGGTGTCTCGCTTCTGTATCATTGTATTCAAATGATCAATTTTCACCTCAAAGACTCCAAAATACAACTAGATGTAATTTTGGTAATGTTTTGAAAAAAATCCAAAAAAAACTCGAGGAGTGTAAAATCGTCTTCGTAGATTAACAATTATATATGCATCCTAATAGTTTTTGAAGACATTTTTACAACATATTTGGTAGCGACGTTTCCATTTCAGAGTCAATTAATATTTTTATTAATATTTTACAAACATTGAAAATACACATCATCAAATTTACGTATATATTATTTAGAAATATGGTAAATTAAAATATCAATATATTTTGCAAAAAAATTGGATGCTTGTTTATAATTTTTAGATATATTTTACCAATGTGAATATTATTAATTTGAGATTTTTACAAAAACCACAAATAACTAGAGTCATAATATTATCAAAATATATATTATTTATTTATTAAAAACAAATAACACCGGTAGAAACTCACATCATTTTGTCAATGAGATCTATATCATTTATCTCCAATGGCTAATTTCAATCACGATATCATTTTATTGAGGAACTAAACTCAACTATCTCTAGTTCCTCAGTTCCATCGCACGCATGTGAGACAGAGGGATACACACACACACACACACACACACACACACACACACATACAGAGATGTCAAATATAATATCTTAGAGATAGAGATACAAAAATTTATTTCTTGACCTATGAGAGAAGGACAACATTGTGCATTAGTGCTCAACCATCTATTATGGCTCGGACATAACAAAGGTCATGTTATGACACAATGATGCAAATAACATTGGCATGGTGAACATAGGTGAATTAATTACTTTACCAAGGGGATATGCAATCTCCTTTCCCCTTATATTAAAAAAATCAACATATTACAACTATAATTTGACAAATTTAGATAATAAATATATTCCACTTCATGACATTGTTCACAACTCACAATCAAAGTAAGCCAATTATATGATTCACACACTTTTGACCATTTATGTCCATATCGATTCATACCCAATGGTTGAAAATAAATTTTCTAATTCCGTTTACACCATATTGGCTAATATTGGCTAGGAAGTCAAATAACCATCGACATACTCCTAACTTTTTGTGGATGCATTTTTAACATCTTACTAATGAACAAAAGAGCATTTTTAACATCTTAAAAATAAAGTCCATATAAAGGAGATGGGACATGTTGGGGTTTTATTATTAAAATCATGTATGTCATTTATTTAATGTTGGTCAGTTGAACCTAGTTGGAATTCTAGTTTGTTGGATTCTTAATGATCATAAAAGATCAAAATTTCAGTTATAATTCAATTGAACAGTTCACAACCTAAAGTTGGCATCCTATTGTTAAAGATACGAGTGATATCTAGTAGTTTGTCCTGACTAGGGGAACTTGTTTGATGGTTTGGGGACTTGTATGATAGTTCAAAGAGGATCATACCGGTACATAAAGAATGTATTGAATAGTACCACAACTGAGATTCAAGTATAATCACTGACTAGATTGGACTTGCATAATCTCACAAGGTTCGCAAATGGTGTATGGATTCTCAATCTCGAGGATTATAAGGATTGGAATTTGCTCACATTTATTTCTTTGATAGTTATGTGTACGATCTAATTTATTGAGTCTAAATCTCTGTAAGTTGGGCAATCATTTTGTTTACAAGTATGAGATCATGATTGATTAGTCTTGAAAATTGCATTTTGAACCCCTTTGGTCTTGCACATTCTAGTATACTTATGTTCATTTATTCTTATATTTAAGGTATTATATTGGATAACCTTTGTTCTTGATGTTTATATATTTTATAAAGTTTGTTTGAGATTTTATAATTGAGGGAATGCTTAACAGAGAAACTAGATACATTTCGAGAATGTTTCATCGCAAGATGCAACTTTTGGGGCACTTTTGTAAATTTAAACTTCGTGACTCGATTGGTGAAAGTCCATGGGTGCGTATTTCGTTGATCTAGCTTTGTGTGCCCACAAATGGCATGTTACTTCATTTCCAAATGACCGAGTTAGAACCATTTTCTCAAAGAACCATTTTTCTTTGAAGAAAATTGATGAAGAAAAATTGAGAGTCGATCGATCGCCCCCTGGCCGGGTACCCCTTTATTCTTAAGCATTCTAGCATACTTGTGTTATTTTATTCATATATTTAATCTCTTATACTGGATAACCTTTGTTATTTATGTTTATATGTTTTTCATGGTATATTTAGGCTTTTATAAGTGTGGGAATGCTTAGCGGGGAAATTGGATTCGTTTTGGAAATGTTTTATTGCAAGATACAACTTCACAGGCATTTTCATTATTTCATACTTCATGAATCGGTTAGCAAAAGTCTATTGGAGCTTAGTTTGTCAATTTAGCTTCTAGTGGCAATAAATGGTATGCCGTTTCTTTTCCTAATGATCGAGTTATAGTCGTTTTCTCAAAGAACCATTTTTCTTTGAAGCAAATTGTGGAGGAAAAAAATAAGAGCCAATCATTGTCCCCTGGTCAATTGATTTCATGTTCTTTGTTTTATTAAGACTTGTATGCGGTGAGTCTTATTTTACATTATCCAATCGATCTCCCTGGCTCAATCGATCAAACTTCTTGATTTGTGAAAATGTTGGAAGACATTGAGGCTGGATTCAGATTGCTCGATCAATCACCCCAAGCTGACTGATCGGTACCTACAAATTTAAGATATTTTTTACTTTTTTATTTCTTTTCTTTTTTTATCCACTTACTATAAATATCAATTGAGGATTTTCTTATGGAGATACATGATATTCTCTCTCTCTCTCTCTCTCTCTCTCTCTCTCTCTCTCTCTCTCTCTCTCTCTACTCCGGGGTTTGTTCTATTATATAGGTTTGGTCACTATTCCTTATCTTCTCCTTTTAATTAATGCTTTCTTAGCTTTATTTCTCTTGCTTTGTAACGTAGTTGCATTTCAATAAGCGTAATTAACTGTTTTCATTTTTTATTTTTTTCGCTCATTACGTGTTGTAGTTAGCTTTATAATATCTTATAGAGATTAAATTGTGTTAAGATTGTTGAACTCACCATGGGTATCTATTTGATTTGATATGATAGAGGCTTTTTTTAATGGATTGATTGTTCTTAAATTTACACATAGGAAACTTAATGGGGATATATCATGTATGCATTATATTTTTGACCATTCGTGTGTGATTTTAGGAGTATTGTTGATTCCAAGATCATATTTAGGATTTTAATAGAATTTGGGGAGTTACACCATAAGTTTAAGTGATTGTTTAAATTAATAATAATCTTGTTTTTATCTTATATAACTTTGTAACCATTTATTTTATGTATTTTTTGGTGAGGTATATTATTCTCAACCTATAGCTTTAATTCTTATCAATTAATTTAGTTTCAATACTCGCCTAGTGTTAATGGTAGTATAAAACCTTTTAAACCAAAGATCATATTTTACACTTCTATTTTAGAATTAATAATTAAATTGAATTCTAGAAACTTTCTCTACGGATTCGATACCTGAACTAACTTCTATACTTATAAAACAAGTGTGTTTAAAGTTTAGGTTTTTTCATTGTAGAGGTAAACCAAACAACTACAATCCTTAAATGACTACTTGGTTTTCCCTTAATCGGTATTTTATAGGAATTTGCATTTGGGATATATCTTGGATTGTGATACCCCCATGATAAACTTATAAATTTTGATTCTACACGTATACCTATTTAATGGATTATATTTTACAATCTGATTGAGTAATAAATAACATAAGTTTGAGATCAAGAATATAAATAAAATGGTGAAAATTTATTAACGGTGAATTGAATTTCATCAAGTGGGCACTGTATGATTTAAGCGGATAATTAAACAGGTCAAACCTTCTTCTTTGGTGTCTAGACTCATATGGTCCAAGCATATTCCTCTTAAAATCTCAGTGATGGTTTGGAGGGACATTAATAATGCCCTTACTTTTGATGACAATATTCAATGTTTCGGGATAAGATTTACCTCTAAATGCCATTTGTGTAATGCTTCCTTTCATATTACAAAACATGTTCCCTTGCACTATGTTTTCTCCTCTAAAATATGGGGATCCGTCCATCAACTGCTCGGGTTATTGTTAACCACTCCACTATTAATGCTATGTTGATAACTTGGGAACTTAAGAAAATTAATTCTTACTTCATGAAATTCCTATTCAATGCCTTAACTTCTATCTATGGGAAATTTGGAAAGCCCAGAACAAAGGTATTCATAATAATGTCACCTTTTATCACATGCGCATTATTAATAACTCCATCAACACTATACAAAATATCGCCTCTTCAATTTCTTTTGAAGAAACCCCAAAATTCTTTGACAAGAACATTTCCTTTCTCTTTAAGATCAAACTCAAAGAGAGCAATACTCACATCAATCATATCATTTGGGTGATGGCCTCCTTAAACAGACTCAAGCTCAACATTGATGGGGCTTGAAGGGGAAATCCGGGCAAGCCTTCTTGTGGTGGATTCATCATATATTGCAAATGCATTTTGAAAGTAGGCTTCTCCTCCCCCATTAAGTTCAGCTCGAACTTAGATGATGAATCTCAAGACCTTAAACATGGCCTTCCCTTGGCCATCCAAAATGTTTTTATTTATATTGACATTAAATTATACTCGAAAGATATTGTGAACTTCATTAAACACATTTGGAAACCTCTATGGCATGTTAGACACCTGTTTTCTGAAATTGAAGACATGCTCAATTTGGTAGATTTCTCGATAAGGCACTGCTTTAGAGTTGCTAACACTATTGTTGATGGCATTGTAAATTTTTTCTTTCACTATCAAATGCTAACAAAGTTGTACTTCTTCTAAAACCTCCATCACTGTATCCGTGGTCTCCTTAACATGAATAGATGGGGGCAGGCCCCAAATTGGGATCAACAAAAAGTGTGCTAACCTCTAACCGTCTTCTCTTTCATTGATCTTATTGTAAAGGGCGTTCCTATAAACTCGCACATTTATTTCTTTTCCATTCTTCGTATTGGGATCAACCTACGAATGCTATTGTATGAGCTATGCAATGAGAGAGGCTAATTCTCCTTTTTTGTCCAATAATATGTGTGTGTGTGTGTGGGGGGGGGGGGGGGGGGGGTTCCACCCCTCTTTTTTTTTTTAAAAATATGTGAATTTACAAACAAGGCCTCTTTATTTGAGAAATTATGAGATAATTTAGTCAGAGTGTTTAGACACCCCATCATAGGACCCCCCCTAAGCACATCCTTATATCCCTAACACTCAGTCATTCACCACAAACCCTATGTCATACTCTGAGTACCGATCTAGAGGACACCGAGTGCTTCTGAGGCCCATTTGACTCTGGTTAAATTTCTCATATGAGGGGAAGCTCAATCAATATTTTAAGGGATCTAAATCCCATTTCCAACGCTCTACCCCATGAGAAAATCGGCCATACGATTCGAACGAATGATCCATTTTACTATAAAAAACTGATCTGGAGGCTATTGGGGACTCCCGATCCCCGTTTGACTCCAGTTAACTTTCCAGCCTGAGAAAAATCTCTATGAATATTTGAAGGGATCAAATCCCCTTTCCAATGGTCCACCCCATGCAAGAATCGGCCTTACCTTACGGACGAACGATCGATTTTACCCCAAAAACTGTTCTAGGGGCCATCGGTGCTCCCAAGCCCAGTTTGTCTCCGATTAAATCTCCAACTTGAGAAAAGATCAATGAATCTTTGAAGGTATATGAATCCCCTTTCCAACGGTCCACCCTGTGCACGAATCAACCTTATGGTATGGACAAACAACCCATTTTACTCCTAAAGGGCCCTGTTTAACTTTGATTATCTATTCGAACCGAATGAAGCTGAATGAAATCTCAAAGCACTCTATATACCCTTTCCAATGGGCCATACTATTTATGAATTGACCTTATGGTTCGAATGAACGATCCAGTTTCTTCCAAAAATTTCATGTCTAGTGACCAACGGGCGCTTCTGGGTCTCGTTTGACCTCGGTCAACTCCCAAACTTGGGAGTAGCTTAATATATTCTTAAAGGGATATGAATACCCATTCCAACGGTCCACCCCATGCATTATTCTGACTTACGATTTGCAATTGATGATAATTTTTTTGTAAAATATTTCCCAGATTGTCGAATGGCACCCTCAGGACCCTACCTATCGGCAGTGCGTCTGGGGTTCTATGCCGATAGGTAGGTCAAGGACCCTACTGATCAGCATCCCCCTTGGCCCTATAAATAAAGGCCATAAACCCACTTTGAAAGACACCCACGAACACCCCTCTCAGTAATTTAGATACCATTTTCTCAAATTCAGAGTTGTTCCCCTCTTAAAAAGCCTATTTCCCACATTCCTTCCATCATTTTCAAACTCCATTTAGTACATTCTCACCCATCTCCTCATATCACCATAACCTCATTATGATATCAACGCATCTACAATCAAGATCCACTTCAAGTCTTCATAAGGAGGGCCAATTATCCACCCTTGTCTTTAAATTATCATATTTTAACATTAGTTGCTTTATTTTTAATTTAGCACTTTATTTCATTGCATCACATACCTTAGTCTCAAAAATTTATTATTGGTATTTGAACATACTTTATTTTCATAAAAAATCTAAAAATAAGAAAGAGAGTGTTGACCTATCAATTCCAAAAGAGGGATTCTCACTACACATCCTCACACTTGAGGCACGTTTATATCTACACACACATATACAATAAATTCCCCATTTGGATTTATGGGTTAAACCCCACCCTACGTTATTTTCAAACTACGTGGACTTTGATGCCCCTTGGGCTACGTAGGCATCTTGGGTAAATCTCTAGACTTGATTCCTCCCTTATACACCTTTGTTACCTTGTTTTTATAATATATATTCTTAAAAGATTTCATATTCTTGCATGCTTGTGTTTTGTCAGATGTATACATTCGTTCTTTTATATCGACTTGTGAATCGGCAAACACTTATATTATATTTTGAATTATTATTTTGGGAACACTCCAAAGGATGAACACACTCTATCCTCTTCTATGATGGGAGTTGAGTGATTCCATTATCCATCTATATTATGCACATGAGCAGGCCCTTCATGAATAGGAGAAGAGTAACACATGCCCGTGAGAGACAGAAAGGGCGTGATGGGTGCCTAATACCTTTCCATTCCGTAACTGATTCCTAGGACCTTTGCAATACTTGTTTTCGTAAGCATCATTATTGTCCTTAATGTCATTTTCTAGAGTAAAAAACATCTCTTTTGGCTATTTTGTAAAAAATAGGTTGGTGAATCTATCTCTACATATTACCCCACATCAATGACGGCCGAGAACCTCGGGAAAGGGTGAAATCCCCCAAGCACGCCAGAAAAGGGGGAGCCCTCCTTGGACCACCCTTGGGATGGCCATAGCGGTACCTCTTTTGGGGACTATTTTAAGAGGACTAGACTCTATTTTATACATGGGTGTTATTCTTTTTTGCATGTGTGCATATGCACATACCTATATGTTATTTTTTCTCCTCTATTTAACTTTTGTGTATATTTACCTCATGTATATAATACTTTTCACTCACTTGTACACTTCATACACTTATGTATACTCTCTATGTACACTTCACATGCTTACACTTAGCTTCACTTTCTATTCACATGCTTCACACACCACTTAGAATATCCATGCTTTGGCTTCACTAGCACACACCCACACTTCTCACACTTGTATATAACTCCATGCTCATGTACATATATCACACACCACTTTTAGAGCTCCCTTTACTCATCATGCCAATAAAAAGTACTCTTTCTCCATAATATGTTAATTACCACTCATGCTTTTTTTCCACACTACATCACCAAGAGCATGGAAATATTGACCTTTTTTCCCGTACTGGGGGTCACTGTATGATAGGCACTGGTCCTATGGCTCACAGTTATCCTAAGCGATATGGTTCTCACCTTCTATTTTCCTTGTACCTTCGGCGTATATCGAATGGTTCCCTCCGCATCATACCTCTTGACTTAACTCATGATAAGAGACATATAGTAGGGAACTCATTCACGTACATTGAGTATATCAAATTCTCTCTCAAACGTACTGTCCCTGCGAGGTATATAGTGAGGCATTAATGTACATTTAGGTATATTAAATGCCTTGTCCACACATACCAATGAATGATTTCCCTTATAGGAAAGATGTTTATCGTGGAAGTCATGCCAAAGAGGGGAACCCTTCCACTAACCAAAAAAGTTCATAAACATCATATAGGTGTCAAACCTAGCGCACTCATATTTAGTTTGTCGGTTACCATGCGAAACTCTACCTAAATTCTAGGTTGGCATACCGCTCGAATTTTTGCTCTATTTTCCCATTTTCAAAATAGGACCCTGTCTATGTGTAAGGAAACACGTCAAACCGTGTTTTATATATTTTTAAATCCTATTTTCCAAGTCTCGGGTCCTGCTCGACATTTTTTTTGCATTCAGAAAAACCTAATACAAGTGAGAACCTAATAATAACATTAATAATAATCATGTTGAGATTCCTCTCATTTTTCCCTCCATTTTCAAAAATAGAAAATGCCAAAAACCTTTTTTATCCTCCTTTAAAAATACCAAAAATCTTCTCCCTCCTTTAGAAAAAAAATCGAACCATTTTCCATCTCAGGTCGATCGCATACCCATTTTTGGCTTGGCTCCCTATTGACTTCGATCTTTGGTCAAACTGCCCCGAAGCTCCGCCGATTCTTCTACTACTTCATTCGAGTTTGGGATTTACTTTCACGATCTCTTCATGGAGAACACTGACCAAGAACCGAATGTCCAGATTGATCTGATGATCATATTCTCCCAACTCAGAGCCAATATTGATAACCTTTAATCCGAGGTCCATGAAATACAGCATCATTAGGCCTAGATTCCCGTGTAACCCGAGGTTCTCTTTCCTCCTGCCATGGTTCCACCCCCTCTCAAGCCTATCTAGGTCCTGTAAGAGTAATATCATGCTCTATGCGTCTTTCCTACAATGGGCTACCACCAGCTCAAATCCCTATTCCTAACCTTGTGCAACCAGGGGCTCACCTCCTAAAGAGGAGGAACTGAACAAGGTCAAAGAAGACCTAAACTGCTATCAAAGAAGTTTAACCCAGATAAAATATTTGGTAACTACATGGACTACATCCATATGTCTCCCTATCCCAAAGATAGAGTTCCAGAGAAATTCAAGACGTTAGACATTGGGAAGTTTGGGGGAAGTGGACCCCAAATAGTCCACCTTCGAAGCTATCACCGATCCATGACCCTCCTTGGTGCCTTCAAACACATAATGGCCCATATGTTTCAAGAGACCTTTAAAGAAAGTCCCCTCCGGTGGTTTATGTTCCTTGAAGAATCCATAATCTATATTTGGGAGGTTGTTACCTGAGAATTTATGTCTCAGTACAAGTACAATAAGGAGCTAGAGGTTACACGTTGAGATCTAGAGCTTCTTAAGGAAAATACTGGGGAAATAGTAAGTATATTCATAGGAAAGTGGAGAGATAAAGATTCCACCATGACCAACAAACCCTTTGAGGAGGAACAAATAAGTATTATGAAGAAGAATTTCTGGCCTCATATCCAAGCGTTCATGGGAGGGTAGTTTTACCCACACTTTTGATCCCTTCAAGAGGATGGTGTAGAAATTGAGGAAGTAATTACCAAAGTCGAATATGAACCAAAGAAGGTGACTGGATAGTTCACTCCCCGAAAGTATGAAAATCCTTCTAGTGCTATAGTCTCAACCATCAACAACGTTTCCTAACCTAATACCTCTTAGGCATCGAAAAGTGGCCTTAATCCTACCAAGAAAGAGTACATTGAGATCCATGATTCCCTGTCCAAAGTATATTAGGCCTTGTTAAGATGAACCTTCATCAAACCCTTGGACCCCCATCCATTACCAAATCCACTCTCTCAGAATCCCCAAAACACGATTACCCATTACCCAACATCGACATGATTGTGGACAACACCATTAGCCACGCTCGTAAGTCATTTGCTAATGGATTTATTGGATATAACTAGATCAAGATGCACCCTGACCATCAGGAGAAATCCTCTTTCATCACCCCATGGGGAATCTTCTGCTATACTATCATTCCATTCGTACTTAAGAATGTTCGGTCTACCTACCGAGGGGTTGCCACAAGCATCCTGCATGACCTTATTCACTAGGAGGTCGAAGTCTACGTAGACAATATGATTATTAAGCCTAAGACTCGATAAGGTCATATTCCCTCCCTCCAAAAGTTCTTTAAATGACTGCGATAATACTAAATGCAACTAAACTCGCAGAAGTGCATTTTCAGCATCACAAAATGAATTCTTTTTGTATTCATGGTAAGTGAGAAGGTAATCGAAGTTGACCTTACTAAGCTAAAATCCATACTTGATATGCAACCACCACAGACGGAGAAGGAGATTTTAGGATTCCTAGGTAAACTATAGTACATCAATCGGTTCATTATCCAGTTGACCTCTATCTATGAACCCATTTTCAAAATTCTTTGAAAGGATTCAACTAACGTTTGGAATGAGGCCATCCAATAAGCCTTTAACCAAATCAAGTGATACCCCACTCGACCTTCGCTTATCATGACTCTGCAGCTAGGTATCCCCCTCCTTTTGTACCCTACCATAATAGATACATCAATAGGGACTTTGCTATCCTAATACATTAAAGAATTCCGTAAGGCAATTGCCATTTATTATGCCAATAGGAAACTGGACTGGTATGAAGTCAATAACACTTCTTTGGATAAAGCATGTCTCTCCCTAGTCTGGGTCATACAGAAGTTATGGCACTACATGCTTTCCTTCCCCATCAGTCTAGTATCCTAAATAGATCCCATCATATATCTGCTAGAAAAGTCCGCTCTATCCAATCGAATGGCCCATTAGTGGATGTTGCTAGCTGAGTTCGATACTGTGTACGTCGCGCAAAAAAGATATAAAAGGGAAGGACATCTCCGACTAAACCGATGTTTGGGTCTCTGAATTCCAGGATGAAGACATTCTCTACACCTCTCATAAGGACATTAGATTACTAATGTTCTTTAATGGAGTCTTCAACAAGAAAGGATATGATATTGGGATACTCCTGATCACCTCTAATGACCCTCTCACCCCCATTGATATCAAATTAGATTTCCCTTATACCAATAACATGACTGAGTATGAAGCGTGCATCGTAGACCTCAAGATCGCCCTTAATAAAGGTATCAAGAACCTATACATCTATGGAGACTCTGCCCTCATCGTCAGTGAAATCTTTAGAAAATGGAAAGTAAAAGATGAAAAGCTCCCACCCTTCCACGTCCTCCTTGAATAACTGACCTCCTAATTTAAAGATGTCACTTTCCACTACCTTACTCATGTAAGGAACAACCTAGCTGACGCCCTTTCTACCCTGGACTCCATGGTCCACATACCCGAGGGAATAATAATGGCCCCTATCCTGGTTTAGAAACAATCTATGCCCACCCACTTCTACCACATTGAGCTCGCCACTGAGGAAGATTCCCATATGGTCGGTTTATGGTACTATGAGATTTGTCGCCTCCTCAAACATGGTAATTATCCTCAAAATGAAGATAAGAATGGCCCTTTGCAAATTTTCTGCCCAGTATATCATCTGCGATAAAGCGCTTTTTAAGAGAAACTTCGATGGAATTCATTGGCACTGCATAATAGGGGCTGATGTTAAATAAATGATATAGAAGATCCACATTGGGGAGTGAAGGCCCCACATGAACGGTCATATGATTTCTAAGAATATCATCCATCAAGTATACCGTTGGACCACCATGGTTCAAGATTGCACTGCCTATGTCCGAAGATGCCTCAAATGCCAATAGTTTGCAAATCTCCAACAACTACCTCCTTGAGAAGTATACAACATGACCTCTCCTTAGACTTTCTCCACCTGGGGCATTGACATCATAGGGAAGGTTACTTCCAAAGCTTCAAACGGTCACGAATTGATCCTATTCACCATTAATTACTTCACCAAATGGGTTAAAGCCGAGTTATATGCAGTATTAAATGTTAAGAAAGTGTCCAAGTTCATCATAAAGAACATTATTTTCCAACATGGAGTTTCCCAGGAGTTGGTATCATATAATGGATGCCACTTTGAAGTCGAGGTCACTGAACTAGTTGATAAGTATGGGATTTAGAGTCACAAGTCTTCTTCCTACTGACCGCAAAACAATGGTACTATCAAATTCGCCAACAAAAGCCTCAAAACTATAATCAACAAGATGAATGAGAGTTTCAAAGTTTGGGCCGACCGAATACCTTACGCCCTCTAGGGCTACCGCACTTCAATTAGAACGCCTACTGAGTCTAACCCTTATTATTTACTATATGGCAAGGAAGTAGTCCTACTCATTGCACTATAAATACCTTCGTTATGCCTCATGCTTGAAAGAAAAATTAGCGAAGAAGAATGGCATCAGCGTCGCTTTGATGAACATCCACTCTTGGATGAAAAGAGACTTAAGGCTCTATATCACATACAGGGGTACCATCGCCGGATAGCGCGATCCTTGAACTGAAAAGTTAAGGACTATGGTGTCCAGGAAGGAGACCGTGCTCTCAAAGAGATCATAGAACCCGTCTAGGACACTAGAGAGAAATTCAAACCAAATTGGAGCGGGCCTTACATTCTGAAGAAAATTCTCTTAGAAGGTGCCACTATGCTCACAGAACTCGACGGAGAAGAGATGATGCATCCAGTCAACCTTGATCGTCTGAAGAAATTTTACACTTGGTTTGAAATCTCTGAGTGCTACGAATATTCTCACGCCCCTTCTATTCTAAAGAAAGAATAAAAGATTCTTCATTTCCCCTTCCTAGAACTATGTGGGAGTTGATCCCCACAAAAACATTTTCTTTTTAAAATGAAACTCATGAAAAATTTCAAAACCCCTAGAGGTACGTAGGCAGCCCATACGCCATACATGGGAATGTTCCCCTTCTTTTTCACAAAAAAATGCTAATCTTTTCTAACATATGAGAACGGTAGTCCATTTTATCATTTAAATGAATAAAAGGATTATGTATGCCTTAGAGATTGGTGTAGATAATTCAAATGCAAAACTCATCAAGAGGCACAACAAAATATGATCAAAATCAATTTTTATTTGTAATTAAAGAACACAATAATGTTACATGAAGTATCATTGAAGGGAGTTAAATAAACCACCCCCTTCCACTGACTAAATCATCCTTAAACAAACCTAAACCAAACTACACAAAAATTATTCCAAAAACCAAAACACTAAAATAAACCCTAGCTTCACAAAAACTCACCCAAGCTTCATAAGACATTGCCTTCAACTGCTCGACGACCCCGCTTCATCATCATTTTTGTCCCCTGGAGGTCCCCAAGTCTCCCAGTATTGGTTAGCACTTCGTATGCACTCCATAGAGAAGTACGCCCTAACAAGCCAGGACAAAGCCACAACAACTTCCTCCATGGCTTCGAAGGCAACAAGCCACCTTTGACCAACTTCTCCCTCCATAATTATGAAAAGTGGTGATCGCTGAAAAAAGCTCTAATACCAATTTGAAAATGTGGATGTGATATTTATTAAACCGAATTCATAAATTTCCAAGATAACCTTATTTAATCGGTGTCAATTTTTTATCCAATTTAATTCGGCCCTAAAACATGGATCTAGGTGTAGTGGATCATGCCAACACAAATAAATATGAATTGCTAACTCACAAATTTCAGGAAAAAATTCCCGATGGGCAAAACCTTTTATTTCACTAATAATAATCACAATAATTACAAGCAAAATTTGTAATGAATTTACCACAACAAACTCCTATAGGCTGCAACCTAAATCAACAATAGAATTCCGCAGCAACTCCACAAGAACCACAGTTCAGCCAGCCCAGGAACACTCATGAGTACTCCCTTTGACACGCAGTCACGTCAACCCAACACTTCCTTCAAGTGGCACGTAGATCAGCAGTAGAGATCTTATCTATAAGATAAACTTCACAAATTTTGTTCTTGGGTTCCAAAACAATTCACATAAAGATTGGGATGATTTGTGAGTTGAAAACAAAAGGATTTGAACCCTAAATAAAGATGATAAAGAATTTTTCTAGTTTGCAGTTTGTACATAATGAAAAACGTCAGGTCTTCTAAATGAAAATGGAGTGGTATAACAAACTTTATATAAAAAACTTAAGACGACGCGTTGCTCGAACCAAACAGTGACGTTGCTCGAATGAAGCCACTTGTGCCTCGAACGACGGCTTCATGCGAGATGCCATGTCGCTCGAATGACTGGCTTATCTCGCTCAAACTAAATATTTCACTTCAACACTTAGAAAATAATTTTTTCTAAAATAATTATGTCGCTCAAAATAAAAAATAAACATAATTTTTTGTTTTGTCAAAAACTCCGCCTCAACACTTAGAAATTATTTCGGAATAATTATTCCAACACTCTAAGTGAACCGTAAAGAAACCAAAACACAATCTTACCAAAATTAATTTCGCGGAGGCTTGAATGTTGAAGAACTTTTGATATTCAGGTCCGTCTTCATGTATCTTCAAACTTGAACTTTTTTTCGACGATTTGTAGCGGTATACGACATACAATAATGTAAACATGATAATAAAATAATGTCCTTACAATAACCTTCTCCAATACTCACTTCTATAATCACTTTAGGTAGTCCCCGGACACATGCCAAACCCCTCCTACAGATTGTGATGGATGGGTAGACGATTGACGGTGCTGCCACAAGGTGCCCATCATCATCCGCAATGATTCATATAGGTATTTTACCAGGAAGAGGTTCATTATGCGAGGGAGCATAATTTTTTCCCATCTGACTTGGCCCAAAAGCCGCTAGGGGAAATAAAAGGATGTATGATGAAGGCCAACCAACTGCACATACCATTACTCTCCAAGATGCAAAACAAGTTGTAAGTATCCCCAAGATGGAACTGACCAATGAAGACACCATTCTCCATGCTCTATAAACCACCTAACCTAGTTCTTTACAGACGGGTCAAAACTTGAGAAAGGCCGAATAAAGAAATTAGGCTCACCTACTAAGGGATACTCTTGAGGGGCCACCAGACGAAACCACTCTACAAGCCACATGAAAAACATTATTGGTCTCCCCTTTAGAAATTCAGAACGACCCTTCTTCCAAGCATTCAGACCGTTCAGGGTCTCATCCAGCACCACCGCCACAGGATTATGGTGGTAAGGAATCTATAGTGCTATCACAGCCACTTAGTTATCAGACATCAAGTCCATTGTCACCAACATAGGCCTCATAGTAAGGCCTAAGGAAATAACTTCGAAAAAGATAGCATCCTCAAAATCCCTAAGGCACACGAAATACATAACTTCTTGAAGAGAAATAGTTCCTTCATTGACTAATGGTCGAGCCTCTGAAGGAGAAAGGTGTAGCAATTTCACAAGAAACACCCGATGAGAATGGGAAAAATCAGGCATAGCCACCGCCACACTTGGGTTGACCCCCAACATTGTTGAGAATTCTTCGTAGGTAGGATAGACCTCGTCCAGGCCAAACTTAAAAAAAATGGTCCTCATGGTACTAGAATTGTACCACCACTGCTATAAAGTTCCAATCTCTGGCTCGATTATGCCACAAATAAACCCGACGCATGTTGAAAGAATCATAATTCACGTTATATAGGCATATGGCCTCCAAACCCTTAAGGTAATAACATGATAATTCTTTATAGATGGGAATATCCATTTGGGAATAGGAAATTAGAAGCAAGATGTAAGGACATTTTTCACATGTCCGAAATATTTCATTTATTTATGTCGTACGCCGCTACATTTGGCACGTCTCCTCACGATCTCGAATGACGGCCTCTATCCGAATTCCGGGAATCAAGCATGCATTATCTCCACTAATATGTCCCACATCTGCCTCAATGACTTCACGTTCCAAGATTTTAGGGACTTAATGCAAGTGGTACGCAAGGGAAGTCAAAATAGTGAAAAAAGGCACAATAGGAGAGTTCAAGGGCATTTTCGTAATTTCACATCCATAGTTCGGAGGTCTGGTCAACTAGAAAGTTGAAGAGCTCTCCGTAACGAAGATACTGGAAAAAAACGGCACCTCAATCCGAGCTACGATGAAGGAGTTATGACCTTTTGAAGATAGAGAAAATTCCTTAAAGAATGCTGTTTTTTTTGTACGCTGGATAGAATTTTAGAGTTTTAAGAACGTGGGACTCTTCATATTTTTTCCTATAAATACCAACTTCGGGGGAGTTATTTTGCAAGACTTTAGGAGACGAATTTGAGAGTCCAAATACATCTAGTCTTTATATTTTTGAGTCCCAAGACTCATGTTTTGATTCACACATCATTGCCAAACCTTTGTGAATCCTTTTGCAACCCAAGAACACAACTTTGGTTTGTTCAACCCTTGTGGAGGAGACTGTTCTTCTTCTTCATTGCAGCCCTACTGGAAAGGGATAATTCCAGCCGCGACTACAGAATCCGATACCCGAGGGTAATTCTTAGTCAACTTGTATTTTCATTGTAATCCGATTGTAAGCCGTTCTCTTACAAATTATAGTGAAAATAAATGGTTTTGCCCCTGAGGGGGATTTTTCCTTAATTGCATGTGTTTGAATGTTCTTGCGTAGATTATCAATTTATTCAATCACATACTGCTGCATGTTTAGGGTTTGTTTGGATTAAAAGGGTTTTATATATAATTTGATCATTTGAACGCGAGCACACACGTTCTCAAATTGGTATCAGAGCAGGTTACGCTAATCTATCGCGTATTCCTTTTTTTTTTCGCAAAATTTTTCTAAGATATCAATTTTCTGAAAAAATTGATTTTTGAAAAAGTGCGTGTTCAAATGGAGAAGTCATATTATAAAATGCCTATTTTTGACGGGACAAATTATGCTTATTGGAAAGCCCGTATGAGGTCGGCTTTAAAAGCCATTGATGAACGTGCCTGGATTTTGGTTGAACGAGGGTGAAATCCTCCCACCGTGACTGTTGATAATGTGACCAACTTGAAACATGACATTTCTTGGTCTGATGAAGAAATTAAATGGTCATCTTTTAATTCTAAGGGTCTAAGTGCTATTTCTGGGTCTATCACACCTGATGAGTTCAAACGCATAATGACGTGTACCACCTCAAAAGAGGCATGGGATGTTTTACAACTCACCCATGAAGGAACTAATGCTGTGAAAGAGTCTAAGTTGCAAAACTTGACAACTCAATTTGAAACAATCACCATGCATGATTCTGAATGCTTTGATGAATTTTATGCTAGACTTTCTGACATTGTGAATACTAGTTTTAATCTTGGTGAACATATTTCGAATGCTAGAGTTGTTAAAAAGATTCTTCGTTCTTTGCCTAAGGGTTTTATCCCTAAAGTCACTGTGCTAAATTCTATGGGTAATTTAAATACGCTAAAATTGGAAGAACTTGTAGGAGATTTGCAAACTTATGAAATTGATATGTTCCTTAAAAATTCTAAATCTAAAGATAAGGGAATTGCTCTTAAAGCCCAAGAGAGAAGGAGTGAGGGGTCAGCTAGAAAGAGGGTAGAGTCACCTAGAAAGAGAGAGACTGACACGTCATATTCTGAGTGCGATTTTGACTTAGATGATTTGGCTCTTTTCGCAAAAAATTTCAAGAGGATTCTCAAATTTAAGAAAAATGGCAATTTTAAAGATAAAAAGAAATTTGAGAAAAATAAGTTTGAAAAGAAAAATGAAAAAGTTTCCAAAAATCCTTCTCTGAAAGAAAGTGAGAGATGTTTTGAGTGTGATGGTAGAGGTCATAGAGCTTTTGAGTGTGCCAATCGTCTGAATAGAGAGAAAGGGAAAGCTGTCCTTAATGCTACCCATAGTGACGACAGTGAGGTCGAGACGGTGGATTCTGGAGATGAGTCACCGCATGAGTGTAACTTCACCGCATTCATGGCCAGCCAAGTGATCACTCCTAGTTCTCCTCACGACGATGAGGATGATGCTTCACAGGGACACCTCGACAGTGAGATCGATGTGAGTGAGGGGGAGGATGACACAAGTGAGAGCGAAAGTGATATACAACGCGCCTACACTGAGTTATATTCTGAGTCTTTTAAAACTAAAAAGCGTAACAAAGCGTTAGTTCTTAAGATCACTTTCCTAGAGGAAGATTTAAGGAAAGCGAGAGAAAGAGAGTTCTCCACCTGCACCGCCCTGAGAGAGAGAGAATCTACCTGTGTTGAGAATGAGAATTTGTTTAGAGAGAGAGAGAGTACTCTAGAGAAAGAGAGATGGGACTTGATCAAGAAAGTGGCTAGTCTTACGAGTCAGCTCCATTCCTCCGTAGAGACTCGGAAGAAACTTGAAGCCCTTGTTGCCCAGCTGACTCATGATCTTGAGAAAGCACGGGAAGTCAAGGTACAAATCGAGGACAGATCTGGGAAGATGGGAAAGATGCTCCTCGGCCCCACTTTAGGTTTTGGTGATCGTCAAGGAATTGGATATGATGGTGCCTCCACGTCCCAAATTGCACCTGGACCAGTTCCTGAGTTTACTACAACTCCTTATGGTCACCGTAAAAAACCTCGAAGGAGAGTTCGACCAAGAAAAGCAAACCAAGGTCCACCTTTGACTGAGCTCTTTTGTACTTATTGCAAAAGAAAAGGCCACCTTAGGGAAACTTGCTATAGCATGGGTCGGACACGACGTACTACTACTCCACCACGACATACTGATGAGTTTTCTAGTCTGAGAGAGCAAGTTGAGTTCTTAGCTGCCACGACTCAGAGTTTGATGAAAGAATTCCGACGGATGTCTTCGCCGTTAGTGAATGCTTCTTACATTCCAGCAAAAACCAACAAAGGCAAACAAAAGGTCATCTCTGCTTGGGTGCCTAAGAAAGATAAAAAGGCCTTTGTTGTTCATGTTGCTCTCAAAGCACATAATACCTCACAGTGGTATTTTGATAGTGGGTGCTCCAGACACATGACACGTGATGCCTCATTTTTTACTACTCTTGAGGATTATCAAGATGGCAGAGTCACCTTTGGAGATGGGAGTAAGTCTAGCATTATAGGACGAGGTACTATCGAGTTACCTGGTTTTCCTAAGCTAGAAAATGTTTTGTACGTCAAAGGTTTGAAAGCAAACCTTCTCAGCATTAGCCAGCTGTGCGACACTAACTTTGCAGTAAAGTTTGACCGGGACGCTTGTAAAGTCTACAATCAAGCCGATAAACTTTTGATGCAAGGGGTGAGGACCGAGGATAATTGCTATGGTACTGAGCCCACATCCTCACTTGTCTGCAACAGCGCCACGATCACTCCTATGGATCTGTGGCACCAACGTCTAGGTCACGTGAACGTTAGAGATCTCAATCGTTTATCTAAACAGGACCTAGTACGTGGCTTACCATCTCTTGGAAAGTCAACTTCGACCGTTTGTGGACCCTTTCAGTTGGGAAAACAAATTCGTAGTCCTCATAGGAAGTTACATTCCATTACCACCTCTCGTGTTCTGGAGTTGATTCACATGGATCTTATGGGTCCCACTTGTACTAAGAGTCTAGGTGGTAAGAGGTACATCCTCGTGATGGTAGATGATTTCTCCAGATACTCCATTGTAGGTTTTCTGAGAGAGAAATCCAATGCTGTAGATTTCTTAACGACCAAGTGCCGTGTCCTGCAAAATCAACACGGTGTCACTATTAACAGAATACGTAGTGACAACGACACTGAATTCAAGGAAGCAAAGGTGGATTTTTACTGTGATAGCCTTGGGATCAAACATGAGTTTTCTGCTGTGAGAACTTCTCAGCAAAATGGGATTGTTGAGAGAAAGAATAGAACGATCCAAGAGATGGCTAGATCTATGCTTCTAGGTCGTAAAGTTTCTAGGAGATTTTGGGCAGAGGCAGTGTCTACTGCATGCCACACGGTGAATAGGGTGTATCTGCGTCCACACACACTTCACACTCCTTATGAGTTATGGACTGGCAAGAAGCCCAACCTGGCATATTTCCGTGTCTTTGGGAGTAAATGCTACATCCTACGGGATAGAGAGCAATTAGGAAAGTTCGACTCCCGAAGCGACGAGGGAATATTTCTAGGATATTCATCGAATAGCAGAGCGTACCGGGTTTTTAACCTGAAGAGCTCTAAGATTATGGAATCAATAAACGTCACCGTGCAAGATGACGAACCTCCGACGGTTATTGATCCTAACCTTCAGTGTGAGGATGAGGATTGTTCTGACAGTGATTTACCTGTTCCTCTCTCACACTCTGTGGACCCTACTCCTGTGTTAGGGGGCACACCTGCTTGGGTTCGCAAGAGTCATGACCCTTCTGCCATTGTTGGTGATCCCACTCTAGGGGTCAAGACTCGTGCTCAGCTAGAGAACGCTGTTAGCCATCTTTGCTATACGTCCAAAGTCGAGACCAAGAACCATAAAGAAGCACTCAAGGATGAACACTGGATATCTGCTATGCAGGATGAGTTGCTTCAGTTTAAAAAGAATAATGTCTGGGAATTAGTCCCCCGACCTAGTGAGACTAATGTGATATGTACCCGGTGGATTTTCAAGAACAAAATGGATGAATATGGTACCATAATCAGAAATAAGGCTAGGTTGGTTGCTCAAGGCTACACACAGATAGAGGGTGTAGACTTTGGGGAGACATTTGCTCCTGTTGCGAGGCTTGAGTCCGTTCGTCTTCTGCTCGCCATCGCATGTCATCTGCGCTTCAAGGTGTATCAGATGGATGTCAAGAGTGCCTTTCTGAATGGCATTCTACAGGGAGGAGGTTTATGTGGAACAACCAAAGAGGTTTGAAGACCCTCAGCACCCTGAGCACGTCTACTATCTGAGGAAAGCCTTGTATGGTTTGAAGCAAGCACCCCGTGCTTGGTACGAGAGGCTTACTTCCTATCTCTTAGCTCGTGGCTTCAAGAGAGGGGGAGTAGATATGACGTTGTTTGTCAGGAGAGATGAGGGTGTTATTTTGGTTGCCCAGGTCTATATGGACGACATAGTCTTTGGATCCACATGCTCCCAGCATGCTCACCACTTTGAGGAGGAGATGAAAAGTGAGTTTGAGATGAGCATGGTTGGTGAGCTTACATTCTTCCTTGGTCTCCAGGTTCGTCATCTAGAGGATGGGATGTTCATCTCCCAATCCAAGTATGATAGAGACCTAGTGAAGAAATTTGGTTTAGACTCCGCTAAGCATGCACGTACACCTATGAGTACCACTACCAAGCTTAGTAAGGACACTTCAGGCAAGGACGTAGAGCAAACCTTATATCGGAGTATGATAGGTAGTCTCCTCTACTTGACTGCCAGTCGTCCCGACATCGCCTTTAGTGTTGGAGTCTGTGCGCGTTATCAGGCATCCCCAAAAGAGTCACATTTACTTGCTCTAAAATGTATTATTAAATACATAAGTGGGACTCTCTCATACAGGATTTGGTATTCCTTTGATACCGATGACCGTCTGTCCGCCTACTCGGATGCCGATTGGGCTGGGGATGTAGATGGATGTAGGAGCACTTCTGGTGGGTGTTTCTATTTTGGTTCTGCTCTTGTCTCCTGGCTGAGCAAGAAGCAAAATTCCATCTCTTTGTCCACTGCGGAGGCTGAGTACATAGCCGCCGGGAGTTGTTGCACACAACTCTTGTGGATGAAGCAAATGCTGGAGGATTATGGGATATCACAGGACACCATGACCATTTCCTGTGATAACACGAGCGCGATACACATATCCCGCAATCCAGTTCAGCATTCGCGCACAAAACACATCAGGATACGTGAGCACTTTATTCGTCAGTTAGTTGAAGAGAAAGTCGTATCCCTGAGTTTTGTTCCTACCGACCGTCAGTTAGCCGATATTTTCACAAAACCTTTAGATGCCCTTAGATTTGAGAGTCTTAGGAAATCTTCAGGGATTTGCACAGTTGACTGAGGGATTGGTCTATGTCTAGAATAGGATGCTTCTTCATGTTCATATCATATGCTTCCTATTGCTAGTCTGTTTTATATGTACCATTACTTTGTTGTACATCTTTGTTTTATTCCTTTTGCTTTTTATATTTCTTTTAAAAAAAATACAAAAAGATTTTCCTTTAAGAAAAATTTTGAGAAAAGCACAAAAAGATTTTATTTCTTTTTTTCCAAATTTTTGAAAAAATCCCAAAAAAAAATTTGTATTTTGCTTCTTTTATGGATGAGCATGTAAGATAGCCAAGTCACAACTTCATTCCATTTATCCATGTGACTGTTTGATAGAGTTTTGAGAGGCTACATCATTTCATCCATGTGCTTTACATTGATTGGAGTCTTTGAGATGTAATTAGTGATATCTTCCTATATGTTTGACTCCTATATCCTTTATTGCACACATGCACGGCTATATTTGATTATTGCACTTGTCTATCTCATGTTGGCTTGCGTGTTTTCATCTCAATCATGTCTATACAATGTAAAATATGCGATAAAACTTGACAAGATTGGAATGCATGTAAAAACCGTTTTGGTGAGACTGTGTGTTTTTGTATACCGGGGAGGGGCTGCGAAAGGTAATCATCTATCCTTTGCGCAAAAGCCACCGTTAAAAAGGACCTAAAAAATGGAGGAATTTTAATATCCGAGGTCCAAAGAGGTTAAAAGAGCCCAAAAAAAAATTTACAGGCAATAAAAAGCAATTCATGCCAAATATGGGCCACTTAGGTTTCATCATCAATTCTCCAAAGTTTGAGAATTTAGAATGTCTCTATTCAATATAATATCTGAGGGAGTTTGGTTGGAGAATATAAACGGGTTTTCACTTCCTTGAAAGTCCTGAAAAAGCATAAAATCATTTTGGACGTTATTGGTGTGAAAATCATTTTGAGCTTTAATTTGTTGATTTGATTGAGTCAATATCTTATATTGTCACTCTTTTACACCAAAGGAAGCATTTGAGTTCATTCGCTAGGAATATCCAATATTCATCGTGCACATATGTCATGTTTGTATGCATTGATTTTCCTATCGAATTTGATCACACCACTTCATTTATGCTATCATTGACTTGGTTGCTTTCTGTTTATTCATGGTGTGTTTTTATCCTAGTGACACCCCACACTTGCTTATTTGATTTATTTCTCTAATTTGTCCATTTGGGGACATCATAAAAAGGGGGAGAAAGAATTATCATATTATGGGGGAGTTTGAATTCTGGAGGAGTTTTTGAGATGTTGCTTATATTTTTATCATATATTGATATCCATGTTATCTCATTTCAAACTCGATATGTCACGTGGTATTTGCTTTGTCTCATGTGTGTAGGTATGAAGATTGCAGATCTATATGTTGCACACCCTGATGAGAAAAGTTTTGAGATTCCTGAAGAATTAAAGAACAAACGATGAAGACTATTCATTTGTACCTTTTCCAGTTTTGGGTTCATGGGAGGGTAGATTTTTATAGGCAATTTCATATTTGATAATTCGGATTTTTTATGTATGTACCGGCATAGACATAGGGGGAGATTTGTAAGGACATTTTTCACATGTCCGAAATGTTTCATTTATTTATGTCGTACGCCGCTACATTTGGCACGTCTCCTCACGATCTCACATGACGGCCTCTATCCGAATTTCGGGAATAAAGAATGCATTATCTCCACTAATATGTCCCACATCTGCCTCAATGACTTCACGTTCCAAGATTTTAGGGACTTAATGCAAGTGGTACGCAAGGGATGTCAAAACAGTGAAAAAAGGCACAATAGGAGAGTTCAAGGGCATTTTCATAATTTCACATCCATAGTTCGGAGGTCTGGTCAACTAGAAAGTTGAAGAGCTCGCCGTAACGAAGATACTGGAAAAAAATGGCACCTCAATCCGAGCTACGGTGAAGGAGTTATGACCTTTTGAAGATAGAGAAAATTCCTTAAAGAATGCTGTTTTTTTTGTACGCTGGATAGAATTTTAGAGTTTTAAGAACGTGGGACTCTTCATATTTTTTCCTATAAATACCAACTTCGGGGGAGTTGTTTTTCAAGACTTTAGGAGACGAATTTGAGAGTCCAAATACATCTAGTCTTCATATTTTTGAGTCCCAAGACTCATGTTTTGATTCACACATCATTGCCAAACCTTTGTGAATCCTTTTGCAACCCAAGAACACAACTTTGGTTTGTTCAACCCTTGTGGAGGAGACTGTTCTTCTTCTTCATTACAGCCCTACTGGAAAGGGATAATTCCAGCCGCGACTACAGAATTCGATACCCGAGGGTAATTCTTAGTCAACTTGTATTTTCATTGTAATCCGATTGTAAGTCGTTCTCTTACAAATTATAGTGAAAATAAATGGTTTTGCCCCTGAGGGGGATTTTTCCTTAATTGCATGTGTTTGAATGTTCTTGCGTAGATTATCAATTTATTCAATCACATACTGCTGCATGTTTAGGGTTTATTTGGATTAAAAGGGTTTTATATATAATTTGATCATTTGAACGCGAGCACACACGTTCTCACAAGAAGAGAAATGTCGGTACCGGTGGAGAAAGCACATCCCATACCCCTCCATTTATCCTCAAAATCCTTAATAAAAAAATTCGAGAAACCCTATAAATTCACAGCCCTACAGGAGTACACTGATGTATAGGAAAGTGCACTCAAAGCTTAGAAGTGATTTTACCTGACCCCTATGTCGATAGGCAGGTCAAGGGGTAAGCTGATTGATAACCCCCATTTAAAAAAAAATCCCTTTTTCTACTTTTGCCAAAAAATCAATTTCTTAAAATGCATTTATCAAAATAAATCCATTCAAAAGGAAATTATCTTTAACGAAGCCTCCATGGTCTCCCTTTATTCAAAAAATTCCAAGCACGCATTCTTCTACCTTTCTCAAAATAAAAACCTCAACAGCAAATTAAAGTGCATGTAGAATAAGTCACTAACTCAAGATAATCAAATAAAGAATGCATCATCTTTGCATTATTGATTTTCTCTTTTTAGGTGCAAAGATAATACATCAAGCATACAACATGGTCAATGAGAAGCTCCTCTAGTCACAACGACAAATCTGTAAGAAAATCTTGAAAAGAAAGAACTAGAAATGGATGTCAAATCATCTGCCATACAATTCTCTCTTTAGGGAACAGACGTACCCAAACTCATGTGCAAGTAACCTCCTTATCTAGACCTGCATGCCTGTCGCCCCTGCGGCCCCGGAAGGAAGACTCTAAGGTAAAAGGTCACCTATATCCCCAATAAAAAATCAAAAAGCCACCCAGAAGCAAAATTCGGTAGCCCTAAGCCCATAACGATCGGCAGCCACCCTTTCATCTTCCCAACGAAGCCTAGGAGTCCGTTCCATTGTCGATTGGAACGTTAACAATCTTTCTTATTAGCAGTCCCATTTAGATTTAGTACAAAAAGTTTTAAAAACTCCAGAAATTGCCTAGAAAATTCCCAAAAATCCTTGAAAAATATGGAACATTATTTTTGGAACACTAAGCCCCTTACAATCTCTCAAAATCTCCAGTAGGATTAGTCTTACACTCTTATCCTCAACATACTATACAGAAAACCCAATTATGAGCCCGCATCCAAGTCTACCAGAATTCCCCAATCGAAATCCCAAAACTAAACATCCCCCAGTGGAGTCTGAAGACAACATAAACCTAACAGAACCTTGAGTGATCCTGCACCCCTAATGATTTCCCTAGTAGAGTTATTCCCCGTGCTGTAACTTTAGGTCCTCAAAATTGACCTCGGCCCTTAGAACTAGTTGTCACAATTAAAGGTCCTCAAAATTGACTTCGAACCTCAGAATTGGTCTCCCTAACTTTAGGTCCTCAGAATTGACCTCGGACCTCAGAATTTATCATCACAACTCGAGGTTTTCAAAATTGACCTCGGCCCTTAAAATTGGTCGTTACAACTTAAGGTCCTCAGAATTGACCTCGACCCTCAGAATTGGTTGGTACAACTTAAGGTCCTCATACTTTACCCCAACCCTCATAATTGGTCATCAGAACTTAAGGTCCTCAGAATTAACTGACCCTCAAAATTATTCGTCACAACTTTAAGTCCTCAAAATTGACCCTGACCCTCAGAATTAGTTGTCACAACATAAGGTCCTCAAAATTGACTTCGGCCTGCAAAATTGGTCGTCATAACTTAATATCCTTTGAATTGAACTTGACCCTTAGGATTGGTCATCACAACTTAAGGTTAGAATTGACCCCAACCCTTATAATTGGTCGTCATAACTTTAGGTACTCAGAATTGACCTTGATACTCAAAATTGGTCATCACATCTTAAGGTCCTCAAAATTTACCACGGCCTGTGGAAATGGTCATCAAAACTTAAGGTCCTTAGAATTGAGATCGATCCGCAGAATTATTCGTCAAAACTTAATGTCCTGAGAGTTTACCTTGGCCCTCAAGATTGGTCGTACCAACTTTAGGTTCTCATAATTGACTTCGACCTTCAAAATTGTTCGTCACAAATTTAGGTCCTCAAAATTGACCTCAACCCTCAGAATTGGTGACTACAACTTTAGGTCCTTAGACTCAACCTCGACCTGCTGAATTGGTCACCCTAGTCCCTTAGAACCAATCTTAACACATATTTGACCCATAAAATCGATCATCCTCGTCTCTCTAGGTCCTTAGAATTAACTTTGCCCCGCTAAATTGGTCATCTTCATCTCCTTAGGTCCTTAAAACTGATGACGATCCTCTGAATCAGTCAACCTCATACTCTAGATCCATATAATTGACCTAAAATCCTCTCTCCCAATGTCGATGTGGTGCCTATCATTCGAAGGCCTTCACTTATTCCAAACTTTCTATCTGTAGACACACCATCCTAGGACCCCCCTAAGAACCTCATTTGGTCCCTAAAACTCACTCGTTCCCCACAAACCCTTGGTCATACTCCAAGTACCGATCTAGAGGCCATCAGGTGTTATCGGGACCCATTTGACTCCGATCATCTTTCTTGCTGAGAGAAAACTCAATGAATTTTCGAAGGGCTATGAATCTCCTTTATAATGGTCCACCCCATGTACACTTCTATTCTCTCAAATGCAGAGTTCTTCCCCTCTTAAAAACCATATTATCACCTCATTGTGAGATCAACACATCTACAATAAAGATCCACTTCAAGTTTTCATAAGGAGGTCCAATTCTCCACTATTGTCTTTAAATTATCTTATTTTGAGCATTAGTTGCTTTATTTTTAATTTAGCACTTTAATTCATTACATCACATACCTTAATCTCAAACCTTTATTATTAGTATTTGCACATACTTTATTTTCATAAAAAATGCCAAAAATAAGAAAGAGGGTGATTACCTATAAATTCCAAAAGAGGGATTCTCGCTACACATCTTCACACTTAAAGCCCGTTTATCTTTACACAAACATAAAAGAGAAATGCCCCATTTGCATTTATGGGTTAAACCCCACCTTTAGTTATTTTCGAACTACGTGGACTTTAATGCCTCTTGGGATACATAGGTGTCTTGGGTAAATCCCTAGACTCGAGTCCTCCCTTATACACAGTTGTTACCTTATTTTTATCATATATATTCTTAATGGATTTTATATGATTGCATGCTTGTGTCTTTTTCGATTTATAAATTCATTCTTCTATAACTACTTATGAATCGACAAACACTAAAATTCTATTTTAAATTATTATTTTTGGGAAAACTCCTAAGGTTGAACGCACTCCCTCTTCTTACATTACGCGAGTTGAGTGATTCCATTCTCCATCTATGTTATGCACATGAGCACACACTTCACTAAGTTTAATAGGATAAGATTAATACATGACCATTAAAGACCAAAAGGGCCGGATGGGTGCCTAACACCTCCCCATTTTGTAACTTCGTCCCCGGACCATTGAACTACTTGGTTTTATAAGCATCAATATTGTCCTTGATGTTATTATCTTGACTAGGCAACATCTCTTAAGCCTATTTTGTGCAAAATAGGCTGGCAACTCTATCTCTACATATTACCCCATAGCGACGACAACCGAGCGTCCCGAGAAAGGGTGAAATCCTGCGCGCATGCCGAAAAAAGGGGGAGCCCTCCTCGGACCCCCTCGGGATGGCTACAGTGTGCATTTATAATTATTTAGTGGACACTTCAAGAAAAATGATATATTTCAATGTTTTAAAAATGTTGAAACATATATTAGGGAAACAACTCAAACGTTTATAAAAAGCGTCAAATTATCTCTATTCAATAAATGCCAAAAATTTTGTCACAAACGTTAGGAAACTCTTTCCCAATTTTTTTCCCAACATTTTTTTAACCGCCTACAATTCTCTGGACAATTAAAAACAACCTGATGTTTAAGAGAAATGATGTATTTTACAACATATGAAAAATTGTATCTTAGTGCTTTGTTGGTTTTTTTCGAACAATGAGATATTACGTCATGTATGCATACACGTTTGGCTTTATCAAAGGACAATAATTGAAAAACTTAAGGAAAAGGTGTTTGACTATTTTCATTAAATGAATTCAGCAACATTTAACTTTAAAAGCCAACAGTTCAATAGAGTTCATCCCAAACTATTATTTAACATAACAATATCAAAAGTAACTTCAAATGAAGTGAAAATATCGTCCTTAAATTTCTATTATATTCAAGGATGCATCATTAATATTAATATGCGCCTCTCAGTACATATCGAATCAACCAAACCATGAGTGTTTATATATTCAATCTTAAAAAAAAATGAAATTGTATCTTTAATCCAAAACTAAGTCTACCACATCTCCAAATTATCCCCCAAAATATATAAAGAGAATGTACATTATCATCCAAAAGGTAATGAAACTTTCTTATTATTAATCAAAAGACATCTCCACGAGAATGCATAACCAAATTCAAAATGCGAAAAAATGTGGGAAGTGTAAAATCAAAATTATTCACAGGGAATATTAAAAGGAATGAAATGTGAACTTACATTGCATGTGGATCTTTTGCCTACTTATTCTTTTTTATCCTCTTAGCCGCCATGTGATTCTGAAAATAAGCATAAGAGTAATAGTCTTTTCAATTTTATATGAATAACAACAATAGAGATGATGCGCACATGTACACATAAAGTAACGAAAAAAATGCAACCATATACAAATTAATAAGAAATAAAAACTAATTGAAAAGTGTATGCAACCAAATTTAGTACAAATTTTCACAAATAGAGAGTTATTAAAAAAACTCAAAAATTGAATACAAAGTTGAAGGGAATATAAACGAATTCATTCCACATAGCTTACATGTGTCCCTCGGGGGACTAAAAGCATAGTTAGCCAAACATGTAGGGGAGATAAGCAGAAATCTAGGAAGATCAGGTAGGTGTGTGGACGACCATACCTAATAGTACTCGACAACTTTTAAATTGGATTACCATTAAGAGACCTAGAAGGATAGGACCCTTGTACTTAAAAATAAGGGTAACATCACCCAATTTGATCGTATTGACTTGTATCTTCCACACAACGACTTGGCTCTCAGTTAACAACCCTAACACTCCAATCATCGTCTGTTCTTTAGGAAAATATAATAATCTCCTTCCCTTACCCATTGACATAGACAAGATTATCTGCTAAAACCATGTACATCTTGTGTTCTTTGTGTGTTTCATTCATATCCCCTATAATTTAGCATTATATGTGGGAAACAATTGAATTATCCCAGTTAAGGAATCATTTTCCCTACAACGAATTTGAGTGCTAACTATTCTCACCATTTGCATGCGATAAGTCATGTCCATTCTGAGATACAGATCATCACGTGGGAGAAAATTCCTATCAGACTTTCTTCTCCTCCCAATCAATCTAGGTCAAGGGGGCACTCACTAGAAAATCTGGCCCTAGTTGTCGACGCCATACTCAGTTTGTCGAATGACCGTCACAAGAGAAGCATCCCGACTGGATACTATTTATTAAGAAAGGTTAGATCACCATGATTAAGAGATTTCCCATATGAGGAATCAATTGACTCAGCAATTAAAAAAGTCTGATTCCATCCATCATACTCTAGAATATCAAAGAAGGAGGAGAATTCGTTCCTTTAGGAATAATAAGCCCATCTATACTATAAGGGCTTGTAGAACCAGAAGCCCCCGTGTGGTTCATTATAACCCTCTATGTGTTCATTGCTCATCGATACACAACTCTTTTAGTCAGAACAAAATCTTCATATAGCAGTTTTCTGGCTAAACTGAAAGCATAGATAAACAGAATGAAATCTAATTAACAAAGAAATTGAGGGATAATTTAAAAACAATTTAATTCAATTGCAAAAGATCTCATCAGGAAGGCACTGGGGCATGGAGGAACCTCTCCTTTGACTCTTGAAATAGAACTTACAAAGATGAAAAAGAGGTTCTTAGTTTCAAATATTATATCTTACGATAGAAAGGTGGATCCCGCTCATCACATCAAGAATTGTCCCCAGATAATGTCTCTCTTGGGCCATTATGACACCCTCTTGTGTCGGGTCTTTCCCTTAACTTTAGGAAAGATCAGGCTGAAGTGGTTCAAGAAGCTATCCCCCAGATCAGTCTACTCATTCAGTTAGGTGATTGAGCAGTTCATAAACTATTTCATCAAAGACAGTAAAGCTGTTAAAAAGTTGGACTCGTTTATCTCTATCAAAAGGAAAAAAAAATGAGAAACTCTCATAAAGTATGAACAAGAGTACTTGAATTATTCAATGAGATAGATGACTGCAGTGAACAATTCACCATTTAATCCTTCAAGTTTGACCTTTATAGTTCAAATGATCTCTATCAATCCTTGACAAAGAGGCCAACATTAACTATTGGCGGTCTCATGGCATGTATTGAAAAATATGCAAATTAGAGAATGAACTCATCATATTTGAGGATCCAGTCGATCAAGGCTTTAAATAGTAAAAAAACAAAGACACAAAGACATCCTCTTAGGGAGGAAATTAGTTTTCTCTTGTGAATAAGGGAAAAAGAAGTGAGACCGAAAAGGGAGATCGAGGCCATAGACTAATGGAAACATCTTATAGGCATTGAGGAATTTCTTCAAGGAGCCTATCTATAAATTTATTCCATAGATTAGAGATAAGATGATTTCAATAGGTAGCCCAAGATGGCTAGTGATCCTGGAGATAGGAATGCCAACCATAAGTTCGCTTATCACCAGTACCATAGACACCTTACGGAGAATTATAACATGTTCAAACAACATTTGGAGGAGCTTATTTATGGAAGACACCTCAAAGAATATATGAAATTAGCATTACCAACTCCACGATCAGGATAAATGTAGTTCTGAAGGAAGATAATGATCTTCCTCCTATAGGACTGTTCAATGCTATCCACGACTATATCGATCCTTCATAGTGCAATGGTAAAAAACTTAAGGAGAAAGTCAAGATTGTGTCTTACATCCATAAGGCATCTTTGGTAAAAGTATCCAAGACCATCATGTCCAAAAGGGAGAGGAACGATACAAATTTTTATCATGCCATAATGTTCATATATGAAAATCTGGTCGGAGTGAATTTTTCACACATAGATGCCTTGGTTCAAACTCTGCGATTAGCCAATTTTGATGTCAGTATGATTCTGATCGTCCAAAGAAGATCATCGAAGATCATGTAAGTGATTTTCAATATAATATTATTTACAGTATCAAAGACCCTGATACTAAGGTTGCGCCACCAATCAGTTTCAACAGAGATATAGAGACTCCTCTCAAGAAGATAAAGCTGTCAGTTAAGATCAAACTGATAAACCAAGAAATATAGTTTCATATTATCCATTTAGGGTTACCTTATAATCCCATTCTTGGCAGAGGTTGGCTCCATGATATGATAGTCATCCCCTCATCTTTTCAGTAAAAACTCAAGTTATTGAGAAATAAAAATATCATGGAATTCAGGGCATATCAGAGAGAGACCCATAATTTCTTCATATCCTTCATCAAAATGAAGAAATATCAGTCCAAGAAGAGATAAAATGATGATGATTCAAATGACTATCATCCCATATGGCAACCAAAGGGAGTTTGAACGGGATTTGAAGAGAACCTATTGGCCCCTGTCGAATGACTAATATAGGAAATCATCGCCATTCCTATGGATTCATGTTAAGAGGATAAAGGCTTTATGATCGGATTACAATTAACGAGGGAGGAAGCATAAATGTTCTTCCACTTTCTCAGGACCAATGTCGATGTCTTCGTATGTCAACCCTAAGACCTATCGACCATAGATTCGAACATTGCCTGTCATCGACTACATGTGGATCTAATTGTCTGTTTGATCTAATAGAAACCAAAGATGTCTATTCTAGAGAAGGTCAAAGATGGGAATGTGAAGTTGGAAACCTCCTCATGGTCGGATCCATTAGGGAGGTCCAATAACTGGATTGGATATCCAACAGTTGTGGTTAAGAAAAAAAGAAAAAAAAATAGAGGGTGTACATAGACTTCACCGACCTCAACAACCACTGCTTAAAGGATAGTTTTTCGTTGCCCAGAATAGATCCTCTCTTTGATTTAACTACTAACCACAAGTGCACGAGTTTCTTGGATGCATACTCTGGGTATCATCAGATACTATTATTTGGACCGAATCAGGAAAATACCTCATTCGTCAATACCTTTGGTCTTTACTGTTACAAAGTAATGTCATTTAGTTTGAATAGTGTAGGGGCCACTTAGTAACCTATTGTTACCAAGATGTTTAAGAGACAAATCGGCTCAACTATGGAGGTATACATTAACAACATGCTCTTCAAGAGAAATAAAGAAGTCGACCACATCAAGGATTAGATGAGGACCTTCATAACCCTTAGGGAATATAAGATGAGGTTGAACGCCTCTAAGTGCATCTTAGATGTAAGATCATTAAAGTTCCTAGGGTACTTGGTGATGTAAAAAGGAATAAAATCAGCCAGTTCAAGGCCCTATAATACATCTTGAGGCCAACCACCACCAGACATGTACATGTCCTCATTAGAATATTGGTCACCATGAATCGATTCATATCAAAGTCATGAGATAAGTGTTGGTCATTATTCCAAGCACTAAAGAAAGAAAGTTCAGTAATTTGGATAGAGAAGTGTGACCTTGTACTTGATGGAATTTGGTAGTACTTGGGATCTCCTCCCTTGCAGTTAACTTCCCTGATCGATAAAGTTCTTTACTTTAGTTAGTCATCTCGCAATATGCTAACAGCGTATCATTGGTACGATTGCAGGTTGGGAGGCAAAGTCAAGTTTACTATGTCATCCATATTTTAATTGAAGAAAATACTAAATATATGACTGTTCAGAAAATGGTCCTGGCTTAGTAATAGCGGCCAGAAAACTGAGACATTACTTAGATGCCTACACGATAGTTGTCCCCAAGATATATCTATTAAACGATGCTCTAAAGAAAGAAGATCTCTCCAGTAGAATGACAAGGTGGTACTTAGATCAAGAAAAATTAGACATCAAGTATAAGCCATGAATTTCCATCAAAGGGAAAGTTTTGTCTGACTTCCTAGCTTAGTGCTCAACGTTATCACTAGAAAAGGACGAGGAGCTGAATCCAATTCTGGAATCATTAATCATCAATGAAGGTGATCAGA
Source organism: Sambucus nigra (assembly GCA_949130495.1). Taxonomy (NCBI): domain Eukaryota; kingdom Viridiplantae; phylum Streptophyta; class Magnoliopsida; order Dipsacales; family Adoxaceae; genus Sambucus; species Sambucus nigra. The sequence goes on along the minus strand of OX422215.1, from coordinate 415,154,451 downwards.
CATGTAAATTATTCGTTAATAGGGCATTTAATGAGCATGAAACTCAAGTCAAAATAATCTTTTCCTCTCCACATGGTTGCCTCGTACAATAAATTATTAGACTAGGATTGAAAGTTTGAAATAACGAGTTTGAATATGAAGATATGGTCCACGGTATCCAAAGGGTTATCGACTTGGGAGCTCACCATATAGAAGTGTATTGTAACTCTCGACTAAATGTAAATCAATTCAGTAGAGAGTGAGAAGCTAGAGATCCTTGGAAGCTCACTTATAGAGATAAAAAAAGGAGTCTCCTCCAATAGTCCAAGTCATCCTCTGTGGAGCATCTACCAACGAACAACAACAGCCATGCAGAAGCATAGGATATGTTGGTGTCTGCCATCAACACTCACCTAATGAGAATAATTTAAGTAGATTACATAGATCGACCGAGTGTTGATGAATCAGAACCAGTTCTAGGTGTCTTACAAATTGAGGTAGCCTCATCGTGGATGAAGTTGCTCATAATCAACTTGAAGACTAATGATCAACCATTAGGAAACAAAGAGGCACACGAGTTAAAAATCCAGTTGGTAAGGTTCTACCTTAACTCCAAAGGAAAATATTACCAACGATTATTCACTGGTCCAATACTAAAGTACATCCATTTAAGACAAGTGGAAGAGATCCTCAATAAGATATATGAAGGAAGATGTAGAGCTCATGTAGGAGAATGTCACTCTCTTATAGGGAAATATCATAGGTGTACTAGTGGCTTTTCATGAAAACTAACACCGTAAAGTTTAACTAGAAGTGCATTAAGTGACAATAGTAATCCATTATCATCAAGCAACCAGTTAAAAACCCAAACCCTCGCATGAATCCCTGACCCTTTTCTGAATGGAGCATGGATATCATGGGATCTCCACTAGTAGCATATGGAAATAAAAAGTACCTTATCACTGCCACCGATTACTTCACAAAGTGGGTGGAAGAAGAGCCTCTCACCCACATATTAGAAGAAGATCCTAGGGTGGTCATCGATAATAGGACAGGATTTGATAACAACATTTTTTTTAAACTTTTGTGCAGATCACAGGATCATAATTCACTATACACCATTGGTGTTTCCTCAATGCAACGACCAGGTTGCGATCACTAACATGACCTTGATGCTAGGATTAAGCTCCAATTAGAAAAAGCAAAAGGAAAATAGGTGGATAGGTTTCCTTCAGCTATTTGGGCGTACAGGATAACACTACAAACTTCGACCAAGGAAACACCCTAATCTTTGGCTTATGATATAGAGGTCGTCACCCCTCTTGATATCATATTCCCAACTCTTAGATCATAAATTTTTATAGATGGTCACAACGATGATCAATTGGATCACTAGGTGAATCTGGCGAAAGATCAAAGGGAATAGGCTCTTATTCACTAAAAATCTTACCAGCAGGATTTGGCAAAGTAACATGACAAAAAGATCATGTTTAGAGTATTATATGTCAGCAACTTGATTCTGAAAAAGCTTCTATCGACAAAAAAGAAACCTTCAGATGTGAAGTTGGTATCAAACTAGAAAGGCCCTTATAGATTAATTTCAAAGAGTGGTGGTGGATTCTATAACCTAGAAGAGTTAGATGGAACTGTATTCCCAAGGTTATGGAGTGTTATGGACCATAGGAAGCTTTATCATTAGATAGGGAACTTAAACATTTTTTCTTTTATGAAAAATACAACGATTGATGGTTTATTAAAGAGTTTAATTAGTAAATTTTGTTTCATTATTTTACTTACTCAAAGCAACTCAAATAGTGGTACAATTTGGAAACAAGTCGGTTGCCTGAGAACCTATCACTAAACCAACTTAAAAATGGTGGTACAACCCAAGTTGGTCTAGTCAGCCAAGAATAGACAAAATCTACCCAATAATTGGGCAGTACAGCTTATACGTAAGGTGGTAATCTACATTTGGTATCTTACCTACTCAAGCAGTGGTGCGACTTAGAACAAGTTAGTCTCCTCAGAACCTGGCACTAAACTCACTTGGAAATGGTGGTGTAATCTAAGTTGAGTTGGTTGGACTAGAATAGGCAAAACCCGCCTAATAATTAGGTGGTACAACTTAGATGTAATTTAGTCACCTATGTTTGGCATAAAATCCACTCAAGAAGTTGTATTACTTTGAATAAGTCGGTCACCTAAGAACTTGGCACTATTCCCACCTAAAAATGGTGGTACAACCCAAGATAGGTTGGTCAGTCTAGAAGAGGAAAAAACCCACCTAACAATTGGGTGGTACAACATAGACAAAAGTTGGCTTCCTATGATTGGCATTGAACCCACCTAAAATTGTGGTATAGACACAGTTGAGTTGGTCGGTCCAGAACATGCATAAAATCCTTATAAAATATGTGGTATAACTTGAAAAAGATTGGTTGTCCCCATTGGGGGAAACTATAAAGAATGTATGATCAAACCAGCTTACAACAATTAATGTTATCTACAATCAAGTAAATTATAAAACTAACTTACAACGATTGACATGATCTACAATCAAATAAACGATCAAGCTACGGGCATATTTTATAAGGGAAAAATTAGGGAAATAAAATATTGAGCATGTCATATGCGAAAGAAAAATGTGAATTGCGATGATGAAGTAAATACTTTCATTAACAAAATCAAAATTATCAATGGCCTACAAAAAGGGTGACCAAATGGTCCACAAAAGTTTAACAAAAAGAGAAAGACAACCTAAGTAAGAACCAAGGATGACTTCCCCCTAACATGCATTAGTAACACTCCTTAGGCAGAGTAAAAGGATCGAAGATGACTTGGTTTGTGACCTAAATAGTTTTCCCAGTCTCCTCCATGATCTGATTTCCTCCATGAAGATTAGTGATTAGTGGATCGACGGTTGGGGACTCAAGGTCCTCACTCCTACCATTAGGTTCCCCAGCGAAGCGTGTTCGGCATTGGATGGATCACCTTCAATGAATTTACCCTTTTAAGGGAAGATACCCAAACTTTATTGAAGGAAACATATTCATAATAGTATAATTGTGATGCGACCTCTTGTACCACTACCTTAAACCTTCCTCATACGCCTTATTTAGGTCATTCTTATTTTCCTTCTCCACAACCATCTTCTATCGTTAGAGGATTACTTTCTACAGGACCTTTCATCATATGTAAGTCTTCAACTTGGATAACTTGGTGTTGACTTGGATGAACTCAAGCTTCTGGTTGAGATCAGTTAACTCTGACTTTTGACCGTCAACATGTTCTTCAGGACATTCTTGGACTCAAAGAGATGGCCGTTGTTCATCCTCAGACGGTCGACTCGATCTGTGTGCTCTTAGGTGACCTTCACAACCTACGTAAAATAAAACAACAATTAGTTTATGTAAATTGGAAAAAAATAAAAATTCCAAGGAAGGTAACTCACTAGAACATTGCAGTGAAAGCCTTCTTTGTGTAGGCATTCCACAGATAACCCTCTCAGCTAAACCATATCAAAGGGTAACATCGTCGTCCGAAAGACAGATTAAGCAACCTCTATATCAATGAGACAAATCACAGTACTGACTATCTCTTTGACTTTCATAAAGTTAATCTCCTCTGGATAGCTCCCGTTACTTTGTGGCGAGGAAGTCTTAACATTTTTCCTTTCATTAATGACCACATGTCGGTTCAATAATGTATGGGAAATGGTAGCACAAGAAGAGTTTAATGATGCTTGTTGATCCTCCTATTTTTGGCCTTCTCGGTCTCCATACTTATTTGCATTGAAGTTATTCGGCTTCCTTAAGGTCACCACTATTTTCTTATGACCTACCATAATTAGTTTGGTATGTTTATTTGCCCCCCCCCCCTGATTTTTATCGATTGGCTTGGTCAGTCGCCAAATTGATTGATATTCTTCATCAGCTTGTCATATCTTCGAGGTACTATGGGCTAGGTGGCAAAGTGAAGTTCTCGGTGAAAAAATTATCATCTTCTTATGCATCTACCTAGGGATGACCTGAGACACTAGCCTAGCTGAATCACAAAATGTTATCTAGGCCATCAAAATGTGAATCCTACTCTTCTTCAACCTCTTCCTCGGGATCTTCACTAGATTAAATCAAAATAGCGTGAGGGTGCTCTGCTCCTTAGAAAAATCCTATCGCTGCTTCACGTGGCATAAGAGTGGCATTAGCGAAGGACTTATCGTCTACCATTGTATAATCAATAATGGTGACCTCAGTTTTAATAGTAAAAGTTTTGACCGAAGTAATGGACAGCTCGTACCTAAGAAAAATGTGGTTCGCTCTCCAATGAGGATAAATGCCAACCTAAGTTCTCCTTTGCCAAATGAGTTGAAGATGTCTCAAGTTGACTTGGTAATCTTATGTCTACGATTTAAGAAGTGATCTACACAAAATGTTTGACCGACCAGTAATGAGACAAAGAATTGTATTTTTATGAAAATGATAAGTGACCTACCAGGTATTCCCTTTGTTAAAGAGACCCGGAGTCCCTCATAAAAACCAATATACAAATACCTAAAAAACGCAAGGATACTCCTTTTGATATCCTTTTACGATATAGGAAAGTATATGACCCGTTTAAGGGACTTATCCATGGCTTGGAAATGTTATATATAAGTCTCTAGGGAACACCTCAAGTTGTAACAATACTTGATTTAGTTGACGCCAAGGTTGGTTCCACAGTTTTGGTTGATTGCAACTGTACCCATCACGATCTGGTAGCACAAATCGTTGCTTAGATTGTGAGATTTCAATAATAATGGAGTACCTCCACTAGTAATGGGTAGAAAGGTAAGAAAATTCCCCCCTCTAATATTGCTACTGTCTTTAAAGAGACTTCACCCTTGGGAAGATGAAATACATCTTCGTCTTTTGATGAAGTCCTAGTAAAAACAACATCGAGAATTATTTACATTTTCCAAAATTACTCAATGTCATTTATGGCAAACACTTCATATTTCCCTCCACCTCTAGACATGTAAGAGGTATGAAGAAGAAAGAGTTGGAAACTCTGCTACAGAAAAAGCTAGACAATCTATTGTAAAATAACTCTAGAAAGATAGATAATAAGTGGAAATACCTTACATGGGTAAAAATGGCAAAGGTATAAGGTTTTTGAAACCCTATACCCTATGCCAATGATGTCAAATCAATCGACATTCGAACATTCAGTCAGAAACCTGCTTCAATGGCAGCGTCGTACATTCACCAACGCATTATATCTATTTTCAAACTCTATTGACGATTCGCGATGTTCAAGGAGTGGGAAACGAGCATGAAAGTAAGTAATCATTACTTTCTATCATGTAGCCAGTTTTGAAAATGGTCATGTGTGGAAATGGAAATGATGCTTGAAGAAATCCATGGTAACAAGTGGACAAGAAAAATAAAAAAGACTAGGAAGATAGGCATAATGCCCGATCATCCGAGTCTTGGGGGAAATTGAAGTGAATATAGCTAAACGCATCCCACGTGGCTAACATTTGGACCTCAGGGGACAAGAAACATAATCGAGAAAATATATAGGGGAGGTAAGTCGAAATCTAGGACGATCATGTAGGCGATATGGGCAATCAGTCCTAATAGGACTATATTAGTTGTAAATAGGATTAGCATAAAGAGACCAAGATGGATTGGACCCTTATATTTATAAATAAGTGTGACCTCACCCATTTGATTGTATTGACGGGTATCTTTCACATGACGAGTTAGACTCTCAACTAGTAACCCTAGCACACCAGATGCCCTTTGTTCTTCCTAGAAATGTACTAATCTCCATCACTTCCCTGTGGATGTAGGTAGGATGATCTGTTGAACCACGTACATCATGTGTTCTATGTGTGTGTTGCATTTATATTACTTTATAGGGAAAAATTATAATATTGCTTTAATTGTGGTTTTGATATCCCCTACAAAAGTTGTACCACCGTACTAATCCCTCACAGTTTTGTGCAAACAATACATATGCTATAACAAAATTATAAAAATGACTCCACCATAAATATAACTTATTATGTGTTCATTTAGATACCTAGATATACCAAAATCAAGACAAATACTTCTTCAATACTTAAGTAAAATCAATTTAATTTTTTCTAGTGATCCCTTAATGTCACCTTTCTAATTAACCCTGTATTTCCCTACAAAGATTCATTAATGTTGAAATTAGCACAACCAAAAGATAGCTTGATCCAAAACATCAAAGTATACACCTTTAAAGTGTTATTGGATAAAATACAATTATAAGTACATGTGAAAATACTCAGGTTCATCAGATTTTTAGGGTACGTGATTAATATTTGGAGTTTTTTTGTTCAAGGATAACTTGTTTTCGTTGACAAATAATTATTGTTATGTTTAGTTGAATGATCCTAAAGACGGGGATATGGATATTGAGGAGATTATTGAGATGATTGTGATTGGGTTATGTCATGCTATATACTCACTCTTTTTTCAAACTTATATTCCACCTTCTCATAACAAACTAACAATTCTTACATTATTCCCTACTTTTGTTTCAACACTAGGGTGGTCCTTAGAGGAACCCAAAAAAATTGGGGAACGAAATTTTAATTATGGAGGATAAATTTTATAAATGATCCTCCTGATTTAATAAAAGCAATTACCTTATGCAGGGCAAAATTATGATAGTGTTTATGTAGTTGACCCCAAGTAATTGGAACCTCTTGTACGTACTTTAATTCCAAATTGAATTTGCATAACGAGTAACAAGATTAATAAGTAATCAAATATTTACTCATTATTTAAAGACATGAGACATGAATTACTTAACCAAAACACCACTAAATATACATAAAAACATGTGCTGCAGCAATTAAATTTATCTGTAAAATTTAGAAGATTCTATTTATCAAGAAATAGTAGGGGAACAAAATGATTTTTTTAAGCTACAAGATATCATATTAACTAATTTAAGGAGATAAAAGGTCCTTTAGCTGTTACACTTGATAACAAAAAATTAAAAGATGACATACCCAACTGAAAACCTAAAAAACCGCTAAAAGAAAAAACATTAAATAACAAGTCGTCCACCACTCGAGCTATTGCAAGATCTCAATTTTTTGAACAGAAGGAAATTTTTTTAAAAGCTAAATGATATCATCTTAACTAATTTATAAAATAAAATAGGTCCTTTAGCTATTACATTTGATAACAATGAAAAATATGACATAACTAATTGAAAAGCTTTAAAAACTGCTAAAAGAAAAAACATTAAATAACAAGTCGTCCACCACTCGAGTTATTGCAAGATCTCACAAGGTAGAGTGATACGGGTTAAAATCCTACCATCTTTACGAAAACCAACGAGCATATATCAATATAGAAAACTGTGAACCTAAAATTTGAAACAGTGTTTGATTCCTCTCTAAAAGTGTTTATTTTCATCTTAAAACTTCATTTGAGGATAAAATATTCAAGTCCTCCCCAACTTTATACATTTCACTCAAATATGTTGCAAGTAGAGTTTTGGTCAGCAAAGCCCTTCTTGCTCGAGTAAATATAATTCCAACGACTATTCCCATGATTAGAATTAAACTTAGATAATCAAGACTTATAATTGAGTATGTAATTATTGATGTAAAAAAATGGACTATATCCAATTTTCTAATCATAGATAAAATATAATATGCAATGAAATAAACACACAAGAGACAAAGAGTTTTTAAAGTGGTTCGGCTATGAAGGAAAGCCTATGTCCACTATTATTTTAATGATTTGAGTGATTAGACAAAGCTGGGTACTCTTGTTATAAGAAGAATAACCTAGAATCCGTTTTATCTTGCCTTTTGTGGAAGGAATACAATGTATTTATAGTGACTCGAAGATCAAGGGTTAGAATGCTTTTATATATTCAGGCATTTCCACCCGTACATAATGAATGTGATGGTTGATAGTCTTGACCACGTGTGAAAGGACCTTTGGCTATCTCCCAAGTGGTGACTATTTATCTACTATGATGATCTGCATTCTTCATATTGGCTGGACTACTTGCCGAGCAACTATCTTTTGGGCCGATTAAGTGGATAATGACTAAAATTGTTCCAATGTAAGGAGACAAGTGTCCATTTCTAATTGTTCCACATAGATGGATATTTTTTTGTATCAAAAGAATCCCCCAATACATCATTCTTGATATTTTTATTAACAGGTTGGAGTATGACTTCTTCAAAGTTGGTCCGTGTAGGACAACTTGTAGGACTTGTGAAAATTTTCCTTGCCTTGATCATGTTGTGGTAGTTTTGGGAATAATTTGAATTTTAGTGACCCGCTAAAGGGCGTATTAGTAATTTCTTTCTTCTAAAGATGTGCAGCCGTCAAAATATCAATCGTCGATATAATTAATCATTACTTGTGCTATTTTCTAGGTAAGCTACAAGAGACGAGATTTTTATCAATTTTTTGTACCACAACTTTCTGAACTTTCAAACTCTCTTTCTTCTCCAAGTTTTTCGCCTTTGAGCTTTTCTTTGCATCCTACCCTTGTTTCTATCATCATTTTCTCTGTAATCTTTCTTCTTTCCTTTCTTTTTGATTTCTTTATTTGCTGTAATCATAGTGTACATTGTTCATGGGGATTCTTTAGACGAATTTAGGTGGGAAAGAAACATCCCTGATTGGGTAGACCTCAAAATGCCTATACCACCAGTTGAGGTTTGATCACTACCAGAGGGTCATTGGATCCCTTCGCTATTTATAGTTGAATGTGGTATTACTTCCCCCCCCCCCCCCCCCCCAATCGTTTATTTCTGGAATTCTATCAATATTTTGATGTCGTCCCTACTAGAGTAGCCCCCAATACATAGAGAATAGTGAATGGGATCCATAGGCTTAATCAAATATACAACACCCATATTGGTATCCCTGAGATAATGTTTTGCTACAAATGGGTTACTAGTGATAACACCTATTACTTGAAAACAATATATATGTTTTTGAATGGGTTACTTATGATTAGTTAATCAATTAGTTGACTATCATTTAATAATGAATTATTAAACTGTGATTTTAGGTCATTAGATTCTACCAATGCACTTAAATGAAACTATAAAAAGTTTTGTTGATCCAAGTTTAGCATTAGTTATTAGTGGCGACCAAGTGTATGAGGAATGTTTGTGTGTATTCCTGTATTTAGGAATGTATACATGTTTTCCTTCATTTAACCTAGTCTGGTAAAACTTGTTTTTAACTTTTTAAGTTATATATGAAGTTTTACGAACTTCTTGTTCTTCACCTGTCAAAGACGAATTCATACATAAAGTAAGTTGTTAGTGGAGAAGAAGTGTATTAGGAATATGTGTGTATATTCATGTGTTTAACTTGGAAGAGTAAAGCTTCTTGGGTTGATACATGGAGAATTATTGACTTCATGTTCATGACTTATTAATAAAAAGTCATACATGAAGTAATAACTTGATCGGTCGAGACATGACTGTACATTAAGCTATTGATGAATCTCAAATTTGATAAGTTCAACCTGATTAAGTATGTGCAATTGATTGACATGGGCTAAAGTCCAAGAGACATTGTTTGTTTATTGTTGCTGGGGGATGTATATCGCCGTACTTTGAAAAAAAATCAAAAAAATTGGTGGAACTAAAATCAAGATTTTTTGTTGAACTTGAAAGATAGTTGTGTTGAACATAAAGTAAAAAAGAAATACAATATGCCAATTCCTTTATTCACTGATAATATTTGCGGAGGTGCACGACGTCCTAAGGGTTTTGAATTCTTCCCCATCAAGTGCCTTTAGTCGAAATGTCCCCGGTCGGATTACTGTAGGAATATGGGTTAGGCCAATTGGCTTCAACCTTTTTTCCCTTCTGCATGACTTTTTTGAGGACGTAATCGCCTTATTTTTTGTTGGTCGGATTGGCCCTTTTGTTGTAAAAGCGAGCAGTCCTTTGTTGATATGCAAAATTCTTGAGGGAGGGATCTTCTCGGACTTCTTACAGCATGTTTAAGCCCAATCTTCTTAGAAAGTCACTATTGGGAGAATCAAAGTTCAGCACTCTATGAGTTGGTAGGCCTATCTCAGCCGGTACCAAGAGTTTTCTCCCAAACACAAGCATATAAGGTGTTTCTCCAATTGCTGTCCTCGGCGTGGTCCTGTAAGCCTAAAGAACAGAGTGAAATTAAGTAATCTAATTACCCTTAACAACATCAAGTCTTTTCTTTAGCCTATTAAGAAAGGTTTTGTTTGTCACTTCTATTTGACCATTGCTCTGTGGTTGCCCTAGTGTAGAGTGGAGTTTTTGGATCTTGAATTGAACAGAATATGATTTGAATTCATCATTATCGAACTGGGTTACATGATCAATAATGAAGGCACAAGTCATGCCATACCTACATATGATGTTCTTCTTGATAAATTGGTATACCTTCTCATAAGGAATCTCTATCAATGTCTCTGCTTCCACCCATTTTATAAAATAATCAACAGATACAACTAGGTACTTGAATATGCCTCTAGTGTTCGACAATGGGCCAACCAAGTTAATTCCCTAAATGGCAAATGGCCAAGGGGAAGTAATCAGTGCTAAAGTAGAACTAGGTGATTTGTGAATTGAAAAAAACCTCTGGCACTTACCACATTTTCTCGTGAAGGTCCTACAATCCGCCTTTATAGTTGGCCAGTAATATCCCTGTGTGTTGATTATCTGAAGTAATTACTGATGAGATGAATGAGCTTCACAAGAATGTTCATGCACCTCTTTGATTAAGTCAGTTACTTCCAGTGGATGGACACAATGCAATAAAGAAACATTATACCCCCTCTTATATAAAATGCCTTTATCCAACACATATCTGGTTTCTTTGTACCAGAGATTTTTTGCTTCTTTGGGATCAGTTGGTAGGGTTCATTCTTCGATGAAATTTTCCCCTGAAAATCCTATCAAAGGTCTGTGGTATGGTTCTAGTTGACTAAGTTTCAGTCCTAATCTCTAAAAATAGGGATATAACATGATATCAGCTGAACTTCCATTATCTATTAGAACCTGTAGATGATGGCTTCTTGAATTCTAAACTTAACGACCAACGGGTCATTATGAGGATACAGGACTCTAGAAAGATCATTTTTGGAAAAATTGATAACCAATTTGTCTTTGTTGACTTTCCTGGGATGATCATCATCATTCAGATTGATTCATTATATATAGGAGCAGGCATGTGATTTATTCAAGTAGGATTTCCTTTTTATAGTTTTATCTCCTCCTCCTGCATCTCCACTTCTAATGACATGACAATCAAAAGAACCAAAACTTATAATAGCTATCTCAAGTTCTGGTTACTTTGGCTTCTTTAGTAAGTTTGGATCGTTTTCATAACCATCTTCGTGGTTTTGTTTCCTAACATCTCTGGGTTTATAGGGAGAATTTGGCCTTCCTCATGTTTCTCTACTTTCACGCCGATCAACAAATTCACCCATTTTTCCTCGACGAATGAGGGATTTAACTTTTTTCTTTAAAGCAATACAATTATCGATCGTGTGGCCATGATCCTTATGGAATTATAAATATTTAGATCTATCCGTTTTGTTGAGTGATGCCCTCAGCTTCTCGGGCCATCTCAAATCTTTATTGTGCTTAATTTCGTCTAGGATATGGTGAAAACTGACCGTCAAGGGAGTATATGCTTTACACTTTTTGGGCTTATCATCTTTCTTCTATTTCTGATCCTTCTTCTCAGGCTTAGTTGTGAGATTTTGCTTTATAACCATTACTTCTTTGGCATTCATGATTTCTCCTACCTTGGCCATGAGTTATATCATGGTTTTAGGAGGATATTTTGCCAAAGCTTAGTATAGTTTATTTGGAAGTAATCCACTCATCAAGGTGGTGATGGCTATTTTTTCTTCATAATAGACCACTTCATGTTTCTCGTTGTTAAAATGAGTGATATCTTCTCATGTGGTTTCTCCTGCTCGCTACATAACACTTAGGAGGTGGGCTACTCTCTTACCTGGCTTTGCCCCAAAATAGAAGTTGTTAATGAATACCTCAGCAAGTTGGTTAAAGTTGGCAATTTATCTGCGAGGCAAGTTGTTATACAATATTTGGGTTAAACCATTAATGGTGCTTGAAAAAGCTCTACATCTCATTTCATCGGGAATAGAATATATGTAAGCTGTAGCCTGATACTGCTCAATGTGTAAAATTGGGTTAGTTTTATAATCATATTTGGGGGTAACCACTAGAGTTTTAAACTTGGATGGAGTTGGAAAATCAATAATTACCTAGATGAAGGGAGACCCTTAAAAACTTCTGTTGTAATGGGTTCTTTGCCTTTGCCATTTCTCCTAATCGATGTTTTAAATATTGGATCTATCCTTTCCATAAAGGATTTCCAGCATTGGATCTGTTCGAAGCAACTCAACTGTCTCGACCATGTATTTATGTTGAGATCTCTTCCTAAGAAGTATGCTCGGTATGCACAATTCGTCGGACACTTGATTTTGATCTGACTGATCCTTCACGACATTTGGCTTGGTGTTCATTGGTTCTTGATAACTCTCAATGATGATTCCTATTTTCTCGGGATCCCATATGATTAAAAGGCGAATCTATGCTCAATATTTCAAAAATTCAAGGCCTTTAAAGAGAAAGATAATAAACGTCATAGAATTATGTGGATCTAAGTGATGAGCTTACTCCAGGACGATAAGAAATATCACGTGAAGGCCTAGAATATCTATTTCGGCTATGCCTTGGAGCGGAGGTGGCATTTATCTCCTCAACAATGGAGCCGTATTTTGCCTGGAAAGAGCTGGAGACATGGCTTGTAATGATTGAACTAATTTCCTTATAGTTGCTTGCATGACATCATTACCCATGGAAATACTGGCAAGAATTCCATTTAAGTCGGTTGCTATAGGTAGAGCAGATGGAATGGTAGTATTTCCTTTATTTCTGGTACTACTCTTAGGGTCATTCATTTCCTTTGAACAAAGACGTACAAGATAAAGAACAGTAATAGACGCACGTTCCCACAGACAGCGCCAATCTGTTGATGTCAAAAATGGAGTAGATCTAATTTTTTAATCATGGATAAAATATAATATGCAATGAAATAAACACACAAGAGACAAATAGTTTTTATGTGGTTTGAATGTGAAGGAACGCCTACGTATATTGTTATTGTATTAAGTTAAGTGATTACAGAATGCTATGTACTCTTGCTACAGGAAGAATAACCTAGAATCCTCTCTATCTTGCCTTTTGTGAAAGGAATACAATGTATTTATAATGACCCAGAGATCAAGGGTTAGAATGCTTTTATATATTCAAGCATTTATACCCGTATATAATGAATATGATGGTTGATAGTCTGAACTACGTGTGTAAGTACCTTTTGCTGTTTCCCAAGTGGTAACTATTTATCAACTTTGATGATCTACATTCTTCATGTTGGTTGGCCTGCTTGCCGAGCAACTATCTTCTGCGCCGATTAAGTGGCTACTCACTAAGATTGTTGCCATGTGAGGAGACATGTCTATTTCTAATTGGTCCACGCAAATGGGTAATTTTTGGTATCAAAAGTAATGTCGGACATGTTTTATTTCCTTTAATCAACAACCAAGACACATAAAATAACAATATCACAAATCAAATGACCACTAAAGGGATCAACATGCAATTGGAATAACCAATAACCACTCAAATATTGAATGACAAAGAATTCTGGATTATTTGAACTAAATATTCTTAGAAGATGAACATATAGACTATAGAAAACTATGAAAATTCATCAAATAACATAAGGGCATATAAACATATAAAATCAAGACAATCTAATAATTAACAATTATGTAAGAATAACTCAAAAAACCCTCATGGTAGAACCAAACTCGGGGCCACGATAATAACAACACTAATAATGTAAGTACACAATATCAAGTAACCACCAATTAGGTTCACAACTAAAAAAAATAATTTTAGTTTGGGTTTGTACAACTATCATATATTCTATAGTAATGTGCATAATAAAAATAAAAGGAGTGATGTAATCTAATGACTATATAATAAAACTACATATGTAACCTTAACTTTTGGTGTTTGTGTAATTAACCTTGAATTTCAAATTGTTGTCCTGTTAACCATTTATAAGTCCCTTAAGTAAATCAATGATTATCGAGTCATATTGGATAGTGAAAAGGTTGTATTATTTATTTTGGACGAGTTGAAAAAAATGCAACTATCTTTATGGACCACAAAGAACATGGTACCATAAATTCTTTAGCATTAGTAGGTAAAGTTGGATAGGTTTATATGATAGTTGAAAAGAAGGGGGAATACACAAACATTAAGAATACAAAATTATAAGAGGAGTACTATATTGGTCCCTTACCTTTGCTCATGTCTCAATTTTGCCACCCCCTCTTTCATTTTGTTTCAATTTGATCCCTTTGATAATATCTATATATTGAACTTAATGAAAGATAGAATATTGATGTTCATTTGTCTTTTATAACCTCCAATCAATTGCATTCATTTTAAGCACACAAAATTTACTTTTAGAGAAATTTTTTGTTTAAACTGTTTTTAACGGATTTAGAATTATGAAAAAAAAATGTTCTGTACTTATTTTTTAAAAGTTGTTGTGATAAAATTATTTTAAATGGTATAAAAAAATGCATTCCTTAACAAATTTCCCTTTTTAAAAATGAAAACTATACTTTAAAAATGTTTTGTTTAAATGTTGTATAATTGTTTCTTATTATACTTATTTCCCTTCAAATATGAAAAATATTTTTTAATAAAAACTATTTTCTTCAAATTTTTTTAACAATTTTTTTTACTTAATTCCCTTAAGATATAAAAACTATTTAAATTATAATAATAAACTATGTTATGCAAAATGTTTTTAGCATTTTTTTCATACTTATTTCCCTTTAAATATAAAAAATATTAATAAAAGAAAAGGGGAAAAAAGGTTTGTTCAAACTATTTTAACAATTATTTTCATACTTATTTCATTTAAGTATAAAAACTTTTAAAAAAATACAGGTTGTATAAATGTTTTCGATTTTTTCCTTTAAACATTAAAATTATGCTTTAAAAAATGTTTTGTAATATTTTTTTCATACTTATTTCCCTTTAAATATATAAACTATTCAAAACCCCCCAAAAAAATTTAAATTGTTTTTTAACAATTTTGTTCTTATATTATTGAAAAAGGAAAACACGTACGTAACTAATATGGTACTTTATTCTAATAAGAAACAAGTGAGGGAAAGGGTGATGGGCTCAAAATGGATATATGCGTAAGAGCGAAAATACTTAATTCATTTTATTTAAAGTTATACCTTGACATGAGTCCAAACATTTATCTTGAATACCTCATTCATGCGCTTCCAATCGTAATAAGTCAATGCTAGTAGAATCCCATTTCGTGCCAAAACTACTAGATTTGAAGCAAGCTTAGTTGCAAAATTCCCAATGGGTTGTCCCAATTCATTCATTTCAGTCTGTAAACTTTCCTCATCTTCACCCCAATCACTATACATCAATATAGGGTCTCGAGTTCTTGGATATCCCTCCTGAACTGAGCTCAAATCTAAGTATTCAATCGGCTACCATTAAACACATCAATAAAATATAATAATATTACAGTACTAAATTGTGATTGTAATTAAAATAACATGCTCCTTGGTCTTCTTGTTGGATATTTCTTGACAATGGATGGTTAAATTAGTTATTAGTAGTATTGGGATTAGCTAGCTAATCAGGTTAAGGTTCAGCCACGATATGATTTTCATCAACCTCCTCTTATTGCTATGGGCTAGGCATAGTTGTTATACGGTGTTTAGTTCAATGTCTAATGATTGCCATGTTAGTCTATAACATTACACAACCCTTAAACTGACCTGCAAAACAAAGCATAAAAATACATAGATAAATACTGAAAGAAAATAAATAACCAATCCTTAAATATACTAGAATACCGTAGTTGCACATTAAATAAAAATATACAATTTAGTATTCATCAGCTTACTAACACAAAAAATAGAAACAGAATAAAAATCAATAGAATAATGTGTGTCTAATAATAGGTAACCCTTTAATCTCCCAACTGTATTCTAATAAACTTAAATACTATACCCATCATCCTTACATGACTTTACTTTATCCCCCTGTTAACAATAGTTTTAGCATCACCTTGTCTTACCCAACTAGCCTCATCATCATGTGTGAATGTTTTATCATCTAAAATTTTCTCACTCCACAACTCTATTTGATCCAACATGATGTCTTGGTTGTAAATTGTTATGTAATCATATCAAAATCGTCTGTAGGATTTACATTCACAAAAATATACCAATCTTTCTCCATTGGGTCTCCCACATAAAAAACTTTGTCTTCTTGAGATGCTAAGATGAAAGATTCATCCATTAATTTCTTCTGTATACATAAAAAGTGGTTGAATTTACAAGAGTGAATCAAAATGATCTCGCTCTATGAGACCTATACTATGGTCAACCCAGCCGCATTTGAACAATAAAAAATTATAAGCTTTGGAATAATGCAACTCAATGATATCTATTAAAACCCCATAGAAATTAAAATCTCCAGATACATGATTTCTATCTCTGTCACTGCCATTACTTTCAATCATTTCCTTCCACATAACTCCATTATTTTGTGTCATTGTTTTCCTTTAATGAGCCTTCATATGATAC
Organism: Sambucus nigra; assembly: GCA_949130495.1. Lineage (NCBI taxonomy): Eukaryota > Viridiplantae > Streptophyta > Magnoliopsida > Dipsacales > Adoxaceae > Sambucus > Sambucus nigra. Next base: position 415,137,738 of record OX422215.1, on the reverse strand, counting down.
CCAATGCCATTTATAATATTCCATGTGAATCGTTTTGAGTTTTTTAATCGAGCCATAACTAATAGCCTAATTTCCTGTGATATCGATGAATTAGGTGCCTTAAGCAACTTTCAAACCTATTCATTCAAGATAAAAGATCACATTATACATTATACGTATGTATAATATAATTAAATGTATATTATTTTTTTCAATATATATATATATATATATATATATATTACTTACATGATTGGTAAACCATAAATGAAGTGTTTTATTGTGAATGCGATCCACATCATGTTGTCTGAGATGGGAATTACTCTTAATCGACACATGACGAATTGTGTCAATACATTATGTTTTTCATGGCTAAAAAAAGGGTAACTTTATTCAAGAAGATAGTTACTCTAAAATGGAGAAATTTGTATTGATGAGAACATACTGATGTTCTTGTCCATATGTAATATCATTAAGCACAAACCCCTCTGATTTACCTAATTTACGACCATCAATTTGATCGAGAGAATTAGATGTACCATTGTCGTTCCTTACTAGTCGATTAGACGTGGTATCATAATTAAGAAAGTACGGTGAGCAAAATATCAAGCATTATTCTATCCATTATCCTTGTGCAATTAAACATTATGGATGACTACAGGCCTTCACATAATTCGTTGTTGTGGACAAGTATTTATTAAAAGGATATTTCAATTACATATATAAAAATGCTCACATTAAAAAGTATAAAATAATTTATATTACAAAAATACAACACCTTTCAATAATGTTCATTGATCAGTACTGTGATGGTCCTTCGATCTTTGCCTCTTTCGCTAAATAAATAACTAAATGCTCAATGACATAAAAAAATTAAGGTAAAAAGATCCTTTCAAGATGGAGGACCTTACCTTAATTGCCTAATGTGAAATATGAAGGTGGAAAAGTGTACTTTTCGTTTGCTTATATTTGAGGATGTGATGGATTACAAATAATAATTTCCTTTAAATTTAAACGAGCATTCAAATTTACCTTTCAATTTCCATCAATATTCAATAATGTCTAAAGCACGTTATCACATACATTCTTTTAAAAATTCATAATATCAAGATTATGGTGTATCAAAGTGTCCTTCCAATAATCTAATTAAACAAATATACTTTGTTTCTCACATTCATATGTAAGGGCAATACTCTCTTCATTATCAACCATTTTCCTCTTACATTTTGAATGTGGATCCTTCCCAAGCTTATTATTCATGTCCTTTACCTCAGCATACACTTTTGATCTAGACAGTCGAGTGGGATTCACATCCATCCCTTCAAAATACATCACCTTTCGAAAACCATCGATGATGACCCATGTAATAATTCTTGCCTCTCTTAAATAGCCACTGAGAGTGAGTGTGTTTATGACAATAAGGACATGCCAATTGATCTTTTGTACTGCATCCCAATAAATTTGTGTATGTAGGATAATAACTAATGGTCCCTAGCAATGACACACATAATTCATCTTATTTTTGGATTCATCACAAGTGTCAACCCCAACCCATAATTCCTTCAGCTCATTAATCAAAGGGTGTAAACAAACATTAATTTCATTACTAGGACATCTAAGACCATCAATAAGTATCGATAATATCATACATGGTTGTTTCATACACAACCACGGGGCTAAATTTAATGGAATCCAAACGAAATGCCATTTGTTATTGGTAATACCCATGATCTTGAATAGGTTGGAGCCGTCACTTGGTAAAGAAAGTATGACATTTCGTGGTTCTCCACTAAAATCTTGGTATATCTTATCAAATGTTTTCCAAGAAAGATAATTGCCTGGATGTTTGGCATTTCCATCTTCAATGCACTCATCGGCATGTGATCTTATTTTTTATGCTGTCTTTAATGACATAAACAACCTTTGAAGTCTTGGTATTAGATGGAAGTATCTTACCACCTTCATAGGTATTTTTTTATATGTAGCAACATCACCATCTGATTAACCCTTTAATTTTTTATATCTTGGGGTATGACACTTAAAGATATTCTATCCATTTTCCATACAACATGGGTTAGGCATGTATCTTCTTTTAATCTAACCAATAGTTTGCGTTCAATTTTCGTTCTTCATAAAAAGAATTTGGAAATGTTTTACCCTCGGGGAAAGAATATTTTAATAACTTAAGAATCATTGTAAAGTTCTTGTCACTCCACCCATATAAACACTTAATAAGCAATAGTCGGACAAAAAATGAGAGTGTTGAATATTTCTTAGAATTTGGATATAACTCTCGCTGAGCTTCTTTAATCATATTGATGGATTTATTGGTTTGAACATTTGGAAAATCTACCCCTTGATGCTCCTCACCATTGTCCATAAACTATCGTGGATTTAATAGAGTAATTCCAAAGGCATCATGAATCGTCTCTCTCATTTCATCACTAAAAACATATTTAGAAGAAGGAGATAAAGATGAGGAAGATTCCTCGTGAAAACTCCAACATATGTAGATCTCTAAGAAAATATTTAAAATTATATCTTCTACGACATTATCTTTCTTCACAAATATGATGTTGCAAAATTTCTTACAGGGACATAGTATTTTTTAGCATTCGGTCTAATATCAGAGGCAAACTTAACATAATCTTAAGCTCCTGTTCTTGTATAAAGTATGACCTTTGTGTTTTATATTAATATAACTTTTATCCATCAGTACATTCAACCTCGTGAAGACAAAAGTATTGTTGTTAAATATTTCGAATAGTTAGTAATTAGAAAACGTGTGAGACAATTGAATTATCAATACTTCAAACAAGATTTTGAAGCCAAGTGTTAGATTCATTGGATGATCAAAAGGTTGTAGAAATTTTATGTACTATAAATCCAACTTAACAAAACTCCATTGTTTCATTTCGATTGCATTAAAAGAAAAGGAAAGTGACATTGCATAAGGTCAAAATAAAAAGCATAATAAAAAGAAGCCTAATGATGGATTGAACCTATTTAATTAATAAATCACATCTCAAAGTTTACTGAGAATACATATGTAAATATGTTGAGATCACTAGTAGCAAAATTAAACAATAATACTAATGTAATTCAAGAGCATAACAAAAGATAATACCCCCCCCCCCCCTATATATACTATGATTGCTTAACATCCACCTTCATTATGGAAACATTAAAGGAAGGGGAGGAGCAAGATTCACTTAACTTCTATAAAACATAAGACAACTTAAAACTTCATATATACAAACTACAATGTTAAAGACCTCAATTTTAAAACTACACTGCATATGTGAAAATGAACGATGGATGAAAATTCTACAGACTTTATGGAATATTATACTTGATGAATTTGAGAACCATATTAATTATTCATTACTAATATTTTCCCATCAGGAGTGAGGTTTAAACTATGCATAAAGTTTTTAGTAGAATATTATCAACCAATTACATAATCACACTAATCTTAATGTGAAATCTATAAGTATTTAGTATATACAAATTGAAATCCAACTCATGTATGCACCAAATATCTCTAAATGCCTCATATTATTGACACTTTTGATGTTAACCAACTGCATATGGTAGTACATAACACAAATAATGCAAGTCACGTGCAAATATCAATCGAAAAGAAAGGTCTCACCAATTTATGTTAGTTTGATTCCGCGATGCTTCACCACATTTTCAGATTTCCTAGAAAAATAACATGCCCAATAATTAGATTTCCATTATTTATTATTTTTGAGAAAACGTGTCTACATTATTAACATGCCTAATAATATATTTTTGGTAAAAAATAAAATATAAAAATCAATGAATTAAAACCCAATTCATAAGCACGTACTTAGCAGTTAACCCCTACCCATTGTCCCCACCTCCCTTCTAACACCCTTATTACCTAACCGATAACTGCTAAATCACAGACTCTCCCTACCTTCCCTCCCAATCCCCCTCTATCAACCAATCCCTCTCAACCTGCAAAATCGGTTCGATCTTTAAATCAATGTTTCTTATCTTTGCGATTTAAGATCAACTGATCAATTGTAAAATATTATACCCGCTTGGGTCCGAGACCATTATAAATCCATTTGGAGCCTTGACCACCGCTAGATCAAATCTCTCTATTTAAATGAGAATTAAAAAGGTTTTCACAAATCAGAAATGATAGGAAAAAAGTTGGAGAATCCATCCTTGACCTTCAATTCTCCCCTAAGTCACTAAAAACTACAAATGACCTAACAGTCCTTACCCAAGATCTAATCACAACACAACCACACATGAGATGTACATCCATTCTAAATCTCATCTTTTATTCATTATCATTTAGCACCTCTAACCACACATGAGACACACACCCATTCACTTAGTTTAATTCTATCATAGTTGATTCATTAAATAATGGAAGAATACTTATGTATTGTAATAGTCTTTTTACCCCCAATCAACTAGTTTTGGTAAATAATTACTCTAAAACTGAAAATTTCAATGTAACTGTTTCAACATAGAGATTTGTATATATAGTATACACACACACACACACACGTATGAAAAGTGGGAGAGATAAGATGATATTTATTTCAAGAAAAACATTATAAACCTTTGTCCAAAGTCATTCATAGATAAAAAAAACTTAATTAGAGAGAAAATATAATAGAATGCGTAAATCCCAAATAAATAAATCATTGCATAAATCAAATTATACTAAAATGGCTTGTGGTAGTGACGTGGTAGATAAAACCCACACGAATAAATTAAAACATAAATTGAAATGAATATATCTTTGCATCAACCCAAAATGGAACCCTCTCTTTCGAATCAATTTCCTCCCCAAGCATTTTTCAATTCAAGAGAGAGGTAAAATGAAATTGTTTCCCAGTCACCAAATATAGCTCGTGTTTGAACAATTATGAAATCAAATTATATTTATCAAAACAACCACATACACCCATCAAGCAACCCTATTTTCCCCTAACCTTTATCTAGCCCATCCTATCCCATTACCAGTCGCCCAACCCATTGTTACTCCCAAACAAAAACACACGCATCTTTACATAAACATACATAAATGCATAGGAGTACAAAAATACTTATAGATTCCTATTGTGCTGGTTAACAACAACAAATAGGAGAATGAAGAGAAAGTGTCATTGGTTCAAACCCTAAAGTGAGATTATCCCCGTTGCTTTCATTCCTCGATTCTCTCGTTTGTGTTTATGAACTAGGGAAAAAATAGCAGGAGGCAAAAAAGGAAGGGAAAAACATCATTTTTTTAGGGAAAAGGAAATTTGTAAATTAAAATGGTTTCCAACATTTTATGTATATACGACTTAAAAACTTACAGTTAAGGAAAAAAATGCCATCATTTTATGAAAATGACGAGAAATATGTTGACAAGTTAGTTAAACTATTGGAAATTTTCCAACGTTTCGGAAAAACATCGGTATGACAAAAATATCCCAACATTTTTTATATATGTCGCAACAAAATATCAGGTAGTTACTTTTTCTTATAGATGGAATTAGTTACAACTAAACAAAAAGGAAATAAATTATATGGTTATGAATTTGGATTTGCATGTTCAGTTTGGAAACCAATTTAATTATTTATTCTTGGGGCCCCATTATAGTCTTTGTTAAAGAAGTATGGTTATTTTTTTTCATTGCTGTAAAGGATTTTAGTCATTTTCAACTTTGACACTATATAAGGTTTTTTAGGAAAGTGAATCTCGTTCGAATGAGGGTACCCGTGTTTGAAACTATTTCAAATGAAGGAACCATGTTCCATAAAGATACCCTCATTTGATGTCAATCTTCGAACAAGGTCCCCTTATGAGAATTTATCGTTGGAACGAGTGCCTCAATCACTTTGAACGAGTGACTCACTCAATTTGAGCGAGGGAACCATTTTGGGAAATGCGTCTACTAGGGATGTTTAATGATGATTAGTATAAATAAACCCAAGGGCGTGTATTCCTAGGTATCAAGGCAGTTACAATATATTTTCTTCATCTCATATACACATGGAGAGAAAATAGAGACCAAAGGAAAGGTTAGGAAAGAGATTTAAAGGTTAGGAAAGAGAGATTTATACAAAAGAGAAAATGAGACAATCATGAGATGAGTCTTCTGAACTATTTTAAGAATCTGATATCAAGTTCTGATCATGCATACTTCTTACTTTGTAGGATCATATACTAGAAGATATAAGTATTTTAAACTTATTCTTCAAATATTAGCCTAAGTATTGAATCACCAACAATATTCGCAAAGGTACGGTGATCTAAACCCTAGATATATTCTTTAGATATACTATTCATTTCTTTCTATTGAATTATTGATTGATGTTTTTGGGAAAATAGAGTTTTTTTAAAAAATATGCTCCCAATAATTGGTATCTGAGACCTGGTTATTGATCAATCATGTTTTAAAAAGTTTTTTTTGTTGTCCACCAATGAAAACCCTAGGTTACATATTCGAAAATATTTATATGGATGTATATGTTTTGTACTAACATAGTTTTGCAGGATTTTTATTACTCCCTTCATCATAGTCACTTGATTGTTGTTTTATGTGAATGGATCCCATGGTGGTTTGTCCATAGTTACGTCTCCTAGATTATATTTGGCTGTAATAATTAGGTTTTTTAATTATTACTTTAATTAATCTATTTGGGGGGAGTATGTGAGGGGCTGTAATTGTTATTTCCTTCTTTACGAGTACTTTTGGTCCTGGTGGTTGATCTTCTTTGGGGAACACAAAGTTGCGGCAAAGGATATTGATGAGGAGCTACCATTCGAATGAGGGTATGACATATAAAGGTGTTCCCATAACTCTTTCATGCAGTGAGGAAGAGTGATATTGTATGTACACCATCATTACTAGATGCCACCACCAATTTCATTTTGTGAAATCTTTTTGGTGTTTATATAAAGTTAAGCCTCGTACCTTGGTGTATTCTTATCGTGAAGTCCAGTCATATTCAGTAACCACATATATAAATTATCAACTCCTAATGTTACATAAATTAACATCAATTCTTATCTTGACATACTTGGTATTATTATTAATTTTTTACACTTTTACTTGGTTAATTCAGCCCAAAATTTATTATTTAACACCTGCTGAGACAAAGTCCTATTTCATTAGGTTCAAAAAATATTACATGAGTATAAATTGCATAATAAAGTCTAGTAGCCAAATTGTAGTTTAGAAAATTGCAATTATAAACACTATAAATGTGGCAATCATTCTCACAACCCATCTTATCATGTGCGCCAAAAGTCAGAGCGAGATTTACAGAGTATATATAGTTTAAAATTTTGATTTTAAAAAATACTAATTTTGACCCTAAAAACTTATATTTTCTAACTTCTTATATTCACATCCAACCCTATATAGTTCCCAATAATTACGTTAACATTAAACATATTGATTATCTTGATTAGACAAACGTTTTAACATCAAGTGCTTCATAAAAATTTGGGAGTGTAATCTTATTGATCATTATCATATAACAACTTTCTTAAAACCCTTTCATTTTATGCATGATAATTACTTCTTTCTACGAAAGTTGAACATATATTTTATATTTTAGACAATGAATTACCTTTACCTTAATATACCATTTTTAAGAACTATATATAAGGTTTAATCAAATATTTATGACATTAACTCTCAACAGAACGAGATCATAGTCAAACTTGAACTAACATGCAAGATTATCCATTGAACATAATTATGGTTTAATCATGGCTTCTCCAGATACACATATATCCTAGTTTTTCTTAGAAGCCTAACATGAAAATCCTAGCGTTACACTCCAAAGAGATTATGAGAATATGTTATAAAAATCATCGACAACCATGGGTATATACGCACATTACTTACTAATGAGTAAATCCATGATATATATATTTTTAAATATGTTGTGCCCCCTTATTTCCCACCATCTAGAAGTGAAAACTTTTTTAGTCAACCTTGTGTGGACTTTGGAAACTTTACAAATAACTAATGTGAATGGTTGATGGATAATGGAGTCATTTCCTTGTGTTGATTTATGTCATGGTGGGTTAAGACCCGCATTGCAGTTGAATGACCACCGTATGTCTAGCTCATGGGACTCTGTTAGAATTCATTTTATCTCTTTTGGACACCCTTGTATCAAGTGGTGTAGGATAAAATAATCCCTCATCTCATAAGAAACTTCTTTCGTTTGGAGGATACGAATGAGTTATTGAGGATGTCTTTGAGGAGCTTGTGCAATGCTGAAGGCCTACTCAATGCTTGACCCTTTTTATGGGCAAAGCTTCAAGGATGCCCTAATATTATCAAAATGTTCATGTAGGGACGTTATCTTGAAGGTATATATAGAGGAATCTAGTCAACGATGGCTTGTTGAGACTAGGATAACTGAAAAGGGTGTGGTGGTTCCCATTAATATTTATACAACTTACCATCACATAGAGAGTGTATGAGTACAAATATAAAATTAGAATTATTGGTAGCAAAGGGTGATGGTGATGGTGATTATGATGATGTAATGGGCAATTCTAGCAGCTGATGGAGTTTTATCCGAAGCTCTATGAGATATGATCCAATAGGTTTAGTTTCTTGTAGAAGTTTGGTTTTTGTAATTGGGGGAGGTAGATATTTGTGATATTCCACTGTATTTTGAATATAACATGTTTTATGAAATAAATGTTAATTTTGTGCATATCAATGTTTTGATTTTATAAGAGAATAATTCATGTTTGAATTATCTATACTAATTGCTATGGCATACATAATCATTTTTTTCAATTGAAATAACGAGAGCGACTTATGCCTCTTCATGGGATAAGATAAAAGCATTTTGTGAAAAAGGACCGCACCCAAAGTCACTTTATGGGTTTCCTACATACCTCCATGGGGATAAAAAGGAGCTATTGATGTGGTAAAATATTTGGATAGGATCCGGTCCGACGTAGTTTTAACAAATGGGGAAAGGAAAAGTTTTTTTAGAATAAAAGGACGATTGAGCAATGCGTAGCACAACGAGAGTCAAATCAAGGATAGAACTTCATGAGATGATCCAGGTCGATTGGGTGTTCCATCACCTCATTGTCGAGGTCAGTTAGTGTAGTATCTATATGTGATAATATCTTTTTCATGGTTGATATAAAAAATGGTCACGATTTTGGACCATGACCAACATCTTGGGTCATTGATCCGAAATATAATAATTTTAAGGGTGATCATTTACGGAGTCACAATCTATAACCATGACCAATATAGAGAATCCTGATATTTTTTGTAACCCTAATGTTGGGTACACGGTAACGGTTATGGACAGTAACTAGTGATCACAGTCATGAACCGTGACCTAACCGTGAGTGATTTGTCCTGGTCATGGTCTCGAACCGTGACAATTTTCCATGAATATAAGTTGTATGGTCACGGTTCTGGATTGTCATAACCTTCTATGACATTTGGTTGGTTGGTCACGGTCCTGAACCGTGGTCCCCACTCATGACTACAGGTACAGTTGCCATGGTTCTTGACCATGACCACCTTACAAACCATTAAGATGTTGTCACGAATATGGTCACAGTTTGTGACCGTAACCACTAATAAATTTATTTTTAAAAAAATATATTTTTCATTTGTTCGCTTCCAAAAAAATCAAGTGCATTTTTTAAACATGTATACAATTTCATTATATAACTAACTAATACATAGCTCAAAAAATAATAATATAAAAGTTATTAAGCCATCAAATAAATGACATTAATACAACACAAATATTATTAAAATCCTCAAAGTGTTGCTTTCCCGAAGCATATGCAATCTCATTGTAATCGACATCTGCATCCACCCATCTAGACTTGTAAATATTTCCAAATGTCCCAACTGGTAAGAAAGGACTAGAATCCAAAAATTACTTCAGGACACTTACGTATCCAAAAATGGCATCAAAGTCCACGTAATTCATAAGATGAACTAGGTTTAAGTTTAATCCATAATCCGAATTTAAGTTGTATGTTTTGATTTATGAAAAGGGTGTGAAATGTGTTCAAGGTGTAGAAAAATATGATAACACTCTAAATTAGGAATTGTGGTATAAGTCCCCTTTTGGGTTTTTGATTAATGAAAATAGATGTGAATGTATATATGATAATAAAAAGAGTGGGATTAGTGATATAATTAACATAAACTAGATTCAAATGGAATAAAATACTAAAATATGATAAATAACATTTATGGGACTAGTGAAACATAAAGGATATTGAAAATATGTGAGCAACAAAGTAATAAGTTAAAGAGAAATAAATATATGGTTTGAAGATTTTAATTGCATGAATGAGATTTTTGTGAGTGGTTTTGTGTGAGAATCCCGGATGAATTCGAATGGTTAGACCCCAAAGAAAAAATTCAAGGGTACTCACACGAAACAAAGTTCCAAATATTACAAAATGTATTGAAAATAATTTATAATCAAAGAGAAATTGAGTTTTTTTCTTAATTTGTTGTCGTGTTGATTGTATCATAATTACTAAACTCGAACCACAATCTTATTGAGTTTATTGAGCATAGTGCATTGACATGAGCAAAAAAAAAGTGAATACACATAAGAATGTGATTTTTTTGTTGTGAATATTTCTATTGATCAAGGCCACTCATAAATCTAATTTTATGTTCTGTGAGTAAACTTGAACTTTTTCATTCATGTATAACATGCCAAGCTCACCAATAAGACTATAACATAACCTTATCATTTATTGAAATGCCGAATGATTTTGAATGGTTAAACTTAGAAAAAAAATTCAAAATTTGTGGATCCCGTCATGTGAAACGCATGTTATTAGCCGGGAAAATAGACATCACCAGAAAAAGGTCATGCATAGATATAATTTGAAAATCCTATAAGACTGACTAATATTCTGCATTTCAACTGATGGGTTACACATAACATCGATTAAATCCATTGACGATACCCTAACGAAGTTAATTCCCCGTAAATAAAACTTTATCAATCCTAGCAAGATTTTGGCTTCACTGTTTAGATTAGTGAACACATTAATCAAATTACTAATCAAACACTAACTTCAAATTTTTTGTCGTATTATCATGTCGTGTTATTTTATCGTATCACATCACTCCCAAACGTGTCGTTCTAATGAGTCATGTCATTCATAAATACGCAAATGTAAATAAATATAATGGTTTTGTTCTAATTTTTGTTCATACATAACCTATAAAAATGGGGTTGTCATACAAGGATCAAGTAAATACAATAAAGCAATGTTTCAAATCTCCATCTTCGTCTAAATCAAGTAAAAGATCCTTAAAATTAAGGATGTCATCAAGAGAAGACTAAAAATTTATGGGGGACTTTATTGCTTTTTCTTTACTTGTCAAACTCTTTGGTGCAGTCATAAAAATAGACCAATTGTCTTTATTGATACACTTTGAGTAGATTACCTTCTTTAAGTTTTGAAAGGCACAAACAAAAATCTCGTCGACTATATAATATTTACACTCCATATTAGATATTTCTACCAAGAAATTTTTTGAGGCATGACTAACTTTACGATCATTAGTTGTCCTCCACCTTCACCCAGTCATAATAAAATATGGATTCTTTGAAATCTAAGTAACATAGTTTCAGAATTTATTGGAAAATACCATAAAAGGTTAGCACCATATCCTTTGAATTTTTATCGCTTTTGCTAGCCTCATAAGAAGTCAAGGAAGAAATTGAGTTTCTGCTATTTTGTGTCACTAATTTTTCCTCGCATGGGTATGAGATGAAATCAAAGTCGTTTACATGGAATTTTTTAAACTCCTTCGCACAAAAATTAGGACCTTTGGCTATGCATGCAAGCCTTGAAGAGACATCACCTCTTTTTAAAATTTGCATTTATTAGTGAATTTGTATTAGGGTATGTTTTACAACACATACATAACTAACCACAACAAAAGAGGTGACAATTATCTCTTTTGATACCCATGCCCTAAAATAATTCATCGCGTCTGTTGAACCTTTTCGCCTATGATTTTGGTCAATTTATCTCTAATACTTTGTATAAGTATTCATGAAATTTTAGAATTTAGATGGTAATATAGAGAATATAGATAATAAAACAAAATACATTATATATGTGGGTACTTACTGTTTGCGATCGTTAACTTCATCTTGTGATTATAAGACATAATGAGTTGCTTTCTCGTATTGTAAATTAATGAGTCTCACCTCTTTAGGGTTCTCGAAATGCGATTCATCCTCAAAATTTTTAAGTTCCTAGACCACTCATTAGCCACGACGATTGAACATCCTAAGCCTTTATTCCAGCATCTGTTCCTGATAGTATAACGATGACTCTTTGGTTATGTATTCTTCTGTAACTGACCCTCCGATATACCGTGTATTCTCATTGTAATCATTGAAGGTTTTCATCAAGTGATCGAAAGGATACATCCAACAATACCTAACAGGTCTAAAAAACAAATCCGCATCGTATAGATGCACAAGGAAGTGGACGTTGATGTCAAATAACTATGGAGGAAAACAATTCTCTAAGACATAAGTCACCTTAGATAAAGTTACTTTTTCATCCTTAATGTTCTTCATGTTTTCCACTTTTGCACATAATAAGGTGAATCACAAACAAATATTCATAACTACTCGACGAAGATCTCTATGCTCAGAAAAGTAATGCCTAAACAACAAATGCATTAATTGAGTGATGATGTTCCAGTCATGATACTTACACTATTTCATATCAATTGTTTGGTAATTTACAACCCTGCGTAAACTAACAGAATAACCAATCAAACTCTTCTAGTTGAACAACGTGTCTAGGAGAATAATTTTCTCATTAGTAGTCAAAGTGAAAACACCCATGGGAATCGAATTTCTTCTTGCTGTAGGTGTTGGAGCAGAAGTCCAAGGGTCTATTGAAAATGCGTATATATCTAATTACAAAAAAATTACACATACATGTAATCCTACAAGGTGGAATTAGGATTTACCTATCGAGATCTATTTTATTTATCTCATCTTTGCACGAATAGAATATGTGATGGATAGATTCACCTCACAATCTTCTATTGTATTCCTGATATGGATAGTCACGAGTAGAGGGTGGACTCCTATTTCGTGACCAAATTCTTATTTACTCTTTCTTATCCGATGTCTCTCTTTCTCACAAGTATGAGCTCAGATCTTTTGAGTATCCAAGAGTGACGACTAGGTTAAGAAAGCATGAGACTTAGGTGAAAATTATAGGCTATAGTTGGGACCCTAAGTAGAGATAAGTATGTGGATCCTATTGGACCTGAGAAAACCTAATCCTTCCCTGATCCTAATCTCAGTCCCTTAATTATAACTAATACCACTAACTAATTATAATTGCAACTCCACTCCTTAACTCAAAATTATATTTTGAGCTCCTCATTCTTAATTACTTAATTCTTCCCAGCTTAAGGTTACAGATAACCATTAATAAAATAAATTACTGATAATTTATTTCATTAACTTCTTTAACTCCTTGAGAGGTCCAACTTAACTTATTTGTTGTCTCGAATTAACATAATCCACCTACAGGGTTTGACATATACAAATCGTATAAGCATCTCAAGGGGGTATCACAAGTCTCTATACCGAGATGTGGATTCCATCCATAAAAGATTATCACTATACATTAATCACCATTACCCAATTTATCAAGATTATTGATCCAATAATGAATCTCACCCGATAAGTCAAAGTAATAAATAACTAGTGTGTGTGTAATCAATCATATTCGTATTAAGAGCCTTAAGTAAACCTAATAATAATGAGGTGTACATTGTCATATAAAATCAGTATAAAAATAATGACCTCAAATTGGTCTTGTTCAATACACACAAAGTATACTAGCACAAAAAGTTGATATTATACAGTTTCCTGCAATCAAGATAGACCTACTAAAATATTATGCTATAATGTTAATGATGGGGTATCTAGTTCCATCTAAGATTGTGAACAATAAAACTTATATTCCACAAGAATTGGTGATCTAATCCTTTGTGTGTAAGTCATACTCTACATACTAGAACACTTTCTGAGGAGAATAAAAGACATCAAAAATATATAAAATACTGCAAACATTATGTCCATACATGATTCTCATTAAAATATGAATAACTGATTTTATTATAAGAATAAATCCATAACTAAAATTATTACATAAAGCATGGTATTAATCTACTTCTCTAAAAATCTCCCACTTAGACTAAAATCCATGCTGCAATGCATCCAACTCTCATCCCCTCTACATGACTATCAAAAAGTCTTGGTTGGTAAGCTCTTTGTGAAAGTGTCTTCCAAGTTGTTCTCTGATGCAATATTCATAACTGTGACATCACCCCACTGCAAAAATTCTCAAATGAGATGATACTTACACTCAATGTGTTTACCTCTCTTATGGATCAACAACACCGCTATTATCATAATAAAGTGTAATAGTCGATTGAACTAAAGGTACCACTCCTAGATCCATTTATAAGTTTTTAAGCCATTATGATTTCTTAGCTGCTTCAAAGTCCGCCACATATTCAGTTTCCATGGTGGAATCAACAATGCAAGATTTCTTGATACTCCTCCAACTAATGTCTCCACCTAATAGGGTAAACACATATCCAAATGTAGAATTTTTGGAATCTCTATTAGACTAAAAATCTGTGTTGGTGTACCCCATGGGTACTTGACTCTCTACCTCGTAAACTAGTATATAATCTTGTGTTCTTTTCAGGTATTTGAGTATATGCTTTACCAAAGTCCAATGTTCTTGGCTAGGGTTAGACTGATATCTACTAACCATGCCAACAATAAAGTTGATATCAGGTCTAGTGCATATCATAGTATACATAAGGCTCCCAACTGCTAAAGCATAAGGTATGCATTTTATCTTATCTATATCATTAGATGTATTAGGACATTGATCCTTGGAGAGAGATATTCCATGTCTTAAAGGGAGTAACCTTTTATCGGAATATTTCATGCCAAATCGGGCAAGAATGGAATCGATATAAGTTGTTTGTGATAAACCCAACATCCTTTTCTTGCGATCACGTATAAGCTTGATCCCAAGGATGTGAGTAGCTTCTTCTAAGTCTTTCATATTGAATTGGAGGACAACCACACTTTAACTGAAGACAACACTCCAACATCGTTTCTAATGAGCGAAATGCCATCCACATATAATACTAAAAATACCACTACGTTTTTGTTGCATTTTTTGTACACACAAGACTCATATGGACATCCTTCAAAACCAAAAGATTTTATTACCTGATCAAAATAAATGTTCCAAGTTCTAAATGCTTGCTTAAGTTCATAAATGAAATTTTTGAGCTTACGTAATTTATTCTCTTGGCCTTGGGTAATAAAATCGTCTGACTGCACCATATGGATACATTCGTCAAGATTGCTATAAATAAATTCAGTCTTAACGTCCATTTACCAAATTTCACAATCAAAATGAGCCGCAATGGATACGATAATTTAGATGGAATTCATCATATCTACCAACGAGAAGGTTTCCTCATAGCCGATGCCCTCTTTCTGAGTAAACCCTTTCACAATAAAACGTGCCTTAAAGGTATCAACCTTACCGTCCACCCCTATTTACCTCTTAAAACCCATTTACATCCTATGGGTTTTATCCCTTCGGGTAGATCTATAAGACTCTAGACCTGATTAGAATACATAGATTCCATCTCAGAATTCATAGCTTTAAGACAAAGTTCTACGTCTTTATCTTGGAGAGCCTCGTTGTAGTTATAGGGATCGGCTTCAAGTTCATCAGGGACCTTGTCACAAGACTCTCTCAGGAACATAAACCGTTATGGTTGACGTATAACCTTCCCATTAAGATGAGGTAGTCCTTGTGCTGGTGTACTAGTGTCAACACATTGTGTTATTTCATCTTGTATTGGTGGTGTTGAAGAATCTTGTTAGTTCCCTTGCAACTCTTCAAGAACAACTTTACGTATAGGTTTATGATCCATCATATAATTATCTTCCAATAATTGGGCATTAGTGCCAACAATGACCTTCTGATCCTTAGGATCATAAAATAAATAAACCTTAGTTTCCTTAGGATATCCTATAAAGAAATAAACTTCTGATCTTAATTCAAACTTACGGGTATTTCTCTTTAGCACATGTGCTAGACTACCCTAGATCTGAATATGTTTCATACTGGGATTACACCCAATCCATAATTCTTTGGCTGTAGTACAGACCACCTTTAAAGGAACCAAGTTCAGTAAATAAGTGGTCGTTTCTAAAGCATGTCCCCAAAAGGAATATGGGAGATCTGTATAACTCAACATGAACCTAATCATATTTAAAAGAGTCATGTTCCTCATTTTTGCTACACCATTTTGCTAAGGTATTCCAGGTGCAGATAATTGGGATATGATCCCTTGATCTTCTAGATACTTCCTAAACTCCCCTAAGAGGTACTCACTTCCACGATCAGATCATAGTGTGTTGATACTTTTACCTTGATTCTTTTTCATTTCTTCCCTATAAACTTTTTATCTCTCAAAGGCTTCAGACTTATGGTCCATTAGGTAAACGTACCCATAGCTTAAGTAATCATATATGAAAGTAATAAAATACTCAAAGCCCCATCTTGCTCGAATTGTCATCGGTCCATATATATTTTGCTCTATAGTCCCTGGCTGAGAACGGCCTCTTGGTCATTTTAACTTCTAATCAGTATTCACAAACTGGTAGTGCCCCACTTCTACTGATCTCAATTTCCCACTTGTTAATAGTCTACAAATACCTTTTAGATTAATATGACCTAGGCGTAAGTGCAAAATATACGTTTGCTTCACTAAGGAAGGTTACTTTCTCTTTAAATTTGGTGCAACTGAATTATGAAAAATACTAATTTGTTGTGTGGGAAAGATAGGATTTAAAATATAAAGATTATCAACTAATGTACTAGAACAAATAAAATATTTATTTTTCTTAATAACCATGAGTTTATTAAAAGAAACTAAATATCCATAAAAGTCTAAACAAGAAACTGAAATCAAATTCCTTCTAATGGAAGGAACATAAAGACAATCTTTTAAAAGTAAACAGCTATCATTATTAAAGATTAAATGAACGTCTCCCACAAAAATTACCGTTACTCTCGTAGAATCTCCCAGTGTTAGATAAATCTCTCCATCACTTAGTTGCCTAGTTTCCTAGAACCCCTGCAAAGAATTTCATACATGATTAGTGGCTTCCGTATCTACACACTAGGTACCAGTAGTACAAACCACAAAACATGATTCAATGACAAATAAATGGAATTTACCTGTGTTGTTTTGTTTGTTATGAAAAATCGAACAATTGTTCCTCCAGTGTCTTGACTGCTTATAGTGGAAACACTTTCCCTTGGGATTTTTCACACCTACCCGAGGCTCACGAGATACCTAAGGGACCACAACCTATTTTTTAGCCTTCTTCTTCTTTTTATTCTTTCCCACAGTCTAAGAAGTTAAACCTTTCTCAATAACAAAAGAACTTACTCACTTCTTAATAGACTTTTAACTTATTATCGTTCTTTTAGTAGTTACGCTAAAGAGTAAGAAAGTGTGTTCATCTCGTAATTTAGGCGTAATTTCTTAAAGGACTTAGGCATCGAGTAGAGAACAATATCGACTTGGGTTTCCCTATCGATTTCTGCTCCAAAGATTTCAAGCTCATTGACAAGAGACATCATCCTGAAAATATTTTCCCTCAATGGGGTAACTTTAGTCAAGTTTGTGTTTATGAGTTATTTCATCGCAACTTGCCTTGCATCACGATTCTGATGCCCAAATATATCTTTGAGGTTAATCATCATGCCATATGTAGTGTCCATCGACTTATGTTGATGTCGAAGAACATTTGACATAGATGCCAAAATAAAACACCTCACCATCTCATCAGCCTTGATCCATTTTTGGTAATCTCAGGGTTTCTTTTCGATTACCCCGTTTCTCAGGATAGATCTCATATAGCACAAACTTGTACCCTTCAATAGTCAACACAACATCCAAGTTCCTTTTTCGATCAATATAATTAGGTCTAGTTAATTTGTTTTCCTTGAGAATGACAACAAGTGGATTGAAATAACTTCCCATCTTAATACTGAGAATCGAATAATAAAATGAATTATTATATGGCATAAAACGTTTTTAATTCTAAAATAAAATTCGTGTACCATTTATCAATTTTAAAAGAATTCATCGGCATCCCGATTACCATTGGAATAGTATTTCTTTTTAGACTCCAAAAAAAATTAGACATGCTTATTCCTTTTAATTTTATTATTTAGACAAAAATCGATGTCAAATGAAATTAAATAGACGAGACTTTGGTCCCACAACATCATACTATTCCTCTTTGGAGAACCTACCATTATTTTATGTCTAAGTTCATACCACCAACTAATGGTAGATTATCTCATATCATATAGACTCCTCCTTTGAGGGCCATTTATGTGAATAATGAATACAAAATTACCCTTAACGAGATTTATATCTAATACCACAATAATTTGCATTCCTGTTGGAGGATCTATTTATAATTGAATGTCTACAAATCGTTGATGGAGACCATGAGATTTTATCTTGAAAAATTCCCTCTCCCACTAAGTAATTTAAAAAACTATTGTGATGGGTAAAAAAATGTGTCAAATTCTTAGATAATTTTAAAAATCTAGGACATTTGATATATTTCCAAAAATACCAAGATACCGCTTTTAATATATCAAACAAATGTGTGATATATAAAAAATTATAAATACCCTTGATCATTAAAAAAATACTCAATTTTTTTATTCTCTATCCACACATATTAATGTCGCAATTCAAAATAATTATGAATTATTCTCATTTAGACTCTACTTGATTATTCCATGTTGATCATAATTCTAAGGGAACCGTTAACACATATTAACAACCCAGTAATTAAAACATGAATAATAAAGACATAAATCAACGTAACTAAGAAATTTGAGATAAATAAAGATTCTTGACTATTATGATCAAGATACAACTCTGCCGTAGATTGCAGTTCTCAAAAGTCATCCTTGAACTCAACTATTATCCTTAAACTCAACAGTCATCCTTGAACCTAAAATCTTTTGCATAGAAATGAGGACCTTTGGCTAGGCGTGCAAGCCTTGAAGAGACATCACCTCTTTTTAAAATTTGCATTTATGAGTGGATTTGTATTAGGGTATGTTTTATAACACATACATAAGTAACCACAACAAAACAGGTAACAATTATCTTTTTTGATACCAATGTCTTAAAATCATTCATTGCATCCGTTAAACATTTTCGCTTATGATTTCGGGCTCTCTCATACTTTCTATAAGTGCTCATGAAATTTTAGAATTTAGATGGTAACTGTTAATACAAAAATTAGTCATCTGACATGGACCAGTTATATGAAGACACGCGTCATCCTTCATAGCATAAAATATATTCACTGAGCTACTCAGCGTACCGAGTTACTCAAACATGGAGAGATACTCAACATACAAAGCATCTAGCCAAGAAGATCAAGCGACAAAAATAGATTTAATGAGCATTCTTATTATGTATAGATGTATATGTCTATTAAATAACGACATATTGTCTATTCATATTGACAGCCCAAGGACTATAAATACATTGTAATCCCCTCCATAATGGGGTAATCGATCACTTGCGATCATAATTAAAATCGAGGCAAAACACACAGCAATACAAGACAGTGAACGTAGGCCATTTTCATTAAGGTTGAACCACATTAAAAATCCTTTGTCATATTTCTTTATTTATATTTATCTGTGATTAATTAATTAGGTCAAGTCTAGTTTTTTACATCAATAGATTGACGTCGTCTGTGGGAAACGACTATACGTAGAGTTTTCACTAAAAAAATTCATCATATATGGCTGAGATCCCAGAATCTTGCAATAGGAACAATGACGGAGTTACTCCCAACCAGTCCGCTCCTCCAACTATCCATGATCTCACAGGGATAGTGGTCAACTTAGACATAGGGAAAACATCTATGAAGGAGACCATGCGATAACTCATTCAAAATGTTCAAAACATAACACCTGCCCGCTTAGGACAACGAAGTGTTCGGAGAAACATGCACTTACCGTATTCACAATCCAGACGTACTTTATTCCTTCATGATTCCCGGTCCAAACATACCGAATCCCATCATACTGTGAGGTCCGTCAATCCCTCCTACCAACTTGGTTGGACACCTCCCATAAGACTTGTGGACTCTCAAGAAAATGTTACCCTAACTCCAAAATGAATAAGTTCCATGAAGAGGTTGAGTAGAGTCTCCCCCTTTGACTGTTTGGTCCCTAAGACGAATAGAAACCCTCCTCGAATTGCATCAAGAAATTCTTAATGACTAAATTATCTAAGGAAAGGTTCTGCCCAATCACGCCCTACAGCTCGTACAGAAAGATTCCAAAAGGAGAATTCGGTACGATCTATTGCTCGGACAAATAAATCAGATGCTGGAAATGATGCATGAAAGGGATCCATTCAGAGGTTGGAAGACAGTTTAGGAGAAATGGATAAGGCCAGAAACCCTGTCCAAAGAACCTTTATGAAAGGATCTACATTTATGCAAGAAATTGTGGATTTTCCTACACCATCAAAGTTTAAGGCTCCTGTAGTTACGCCGGAGTATGATGGGAAGACTGATCATGTTCTTTATATAGAGAAGTACCAAGCTGCTACAGATATTTATGCAGTCCCGGACGAGATGAGGTGAAGGGCATTCTTAGGAACCATCACTAGTTCCTCGGGGGCAAATCACAACTTTCCATCAGTTCACTGAACTCTTCATAGGGAATTTCTATTTTGGTGCAAATCCAGTCAAGAGGGTAGCCCATCTATTGAGCGTAAGGCAAAAAGCAGGAGAAAGCAAGAGGGACTACATCACTCGTTTTAACAACGAGAAATTGGAGGTCATTGATTATGAAGAGAAAACAGCTATTACAGCTCTCATGAGTGGTCTTTTACCAAATAAACTGGACTACACTTTGGCCAAGTATCCCCCCAAATCCATAGAAGAATTAATCGCCAAAGAGGCTAAGATTATGAATTTCGAAGAAGCTATGGTTGCGAAGAAGAAATATGAAGCAAAAGAATAGACTAAAGCTGAAGGCAGGACGAAGAAGAAAGATCACAAGCATAATGGTGGGAGTAAGTAGTCAAAAGTTAAGGAAGCACTAGATTACATGAGGAGGTATGGAAATTATACTGCCTTGAAAGTATATATAAACCATGTTCTGGAAGAGATCAATAATAGTAAGGAGCTAAATTGGCCAGAAAAGATGAGAAGAGAACTTAAAAAGAGAGACAAGTCCAAGTACTGTGAGTTCCATAAAGATCATGGTCATACGACCAAGCAGTGTATAGGTCCCCAGAATGAGATAGAAGCACTCATCAGACGAATGAAATTGAGCAGGTTTGTAAATCGCCAAAACGATGGGAAAAATAACAGCAGGTCAAGGTAGAGTTCTAAATCTCCACGTCGACCAAGAGATAACAAGAAAAGGAATCATGAGGATGATCCAGAAGGCGACCCGGACCTCCTAAAGAAGCCAAAATAGCCAAAACGTGAGGTATTTTCAATCCGCTTTGGTACATTTGACTGTAATATGATAACAGGTGGAGATGCAGGAGGTGGTGATCATACCACTGAGAGGAAAGCTTACCATAATGAGGCCCAAGCTTGTTCCTATACAGAGGATAAATCTGGCGAAAGAGGATCGTCCGAGGAAAGTTAACAAAGAAAAACTGGTCATCGAATTCTCCAAAAATGATATGGAAGGTGTCTTGTACCCTCACGACCACCCTCTTGTAATCCAGATGAGGATAAAGGATGTAATCATCTCAAGAGTGTTAGAGGACAATAGTAGCTCGGTATATATCATGTTCTATCCGTGCTTTGATAGTTTGAATTTGAAACTTTCCCAGCTAGAACCATATCATAGGACGCTCATTGGTTTCTCTAGCGAAAAAGTTTTTCCGCTTGTAACGATCAAGCTAGATATGATGATTGGGACATGTCCTACCTGCAGATTCAAAAAGTTACACTTTTTCATGATGGATACAAACATCCAATCATCCTACAATATAATCATGGGAAGAGTAGGCCTGAAAAAGTTCAAAGAAGTGCCATCCACGGTACATAAATGCTTGAAGTTTCTGACCAACTTTGGTGTGGAACTTATGAAGAGTAATTAGATAGTATCTCGGGAATGATACTATTCATCTTCCGAACAAGAAGAGTTGGATGATACTAGGAAGAAGACCACAACTTACCAAGTGGATGAGTCCAAAGATTCAGAGATTAAGACACTGGAGCCCAGAGATGAATCAGATCTCGTGAAGGGTCATGTCATGGAAGAGACGAAGAACATTATTCTAGAAGATGAACGACCAAAAAGAACAACTCAAATTGGTGCTTAACTTGATCCAACTATAAAATAAGAGTTGGTGGCTCTTTTAAAGCATAGAAAGCAAGCTTTTGCATGGAGTCATGAAGATATGCCGGGTATAGACCCAACCTTCTTGTGCCATGAACTCAATGTTAATAAGGAGATCAAATCGGTGAAGCGACGAGGAAGGGTCTTTAGCCCAGAGAAGAACCAGGCTATTCAGGAGGAGGTAGAAAATCTATAAAAGGCATCTTTCATTGAGGATGTTAAATATCTTGATTGTTTAGCCAACGTGTTGATGGTAAAAAAGAAGAAGAATAAATGGAGAATGTGCATGGATTTCACATACCTAAATAAGGCTTGCTCGAAAGATCATTTCCCCTTTCCCATAATAGATAAACTTGTAGATGCTACTTCGGGGCATGATTTGTTGAGCTTCATGGATGCTTATTCAGGCTATAACCAAATTAAGATGAAACCAGAGGACAGGGAGAGTACCTCTTTCATTACCCCACGGGGAACATACTGTTACAATTTAATGCCTTTTGGTCTTAAAAATGTAGGTGATACATACCAACGACTGATGAACAAGGTGTTTGCAGAGAAAATCGGCAAAAACATGGAGGTATACATCGACGATATGCTAACCATGAGAAAGAAATATTCTCGCCACATTGCTGACCTGAGCCAAAGATTTGATCAGCTGGAGAAGTATAAAATGAAGTTAAACCTGACCAAGTGCATCTTTGGCGTACAAGAAGGCATGTTCCTCGAGTATATTTTGAATCAATGCGACATTGAGGAAAATCCGGATAAGATCAAAACCTTGCTAGAATTACAATCTCTAACTATGAAAAAGGAAGTACAAAAACTCACAGGGCATGTTGAAGCTCTCAACAAGTTCATTTCACGAGCAACTGACAGATGTCTTCCATTCTTCAAAACACTCAAAAAAACTTTCGAGTGGAATGATGAGTGTGAGAAGGAATTCCAAGAGTTGAAGAGATACCTGGGGAATAAATCCTCTACTGTCCAGGCTAGTGTTGGGATAAAAGTTATACTTGTACATGGCTATCTCAGAAAATGCAGTCAGCTCAGATTTAATAAGAATAGATGGTGGAGTGCAAAAACCCATTTATCATACGAGCAAGGCATTCAGGGGAGCAGAGATCAGATATCCAAAATTAGAGAAGTTGGCGTTAGCATTAATTGAAGTGAGCAGGAGAATGAAGCCGTACTTTCAGGCCCATACAATAGTGGTAATACTGACATGCCACTCATATAGGCTTTACACAAGCTAGAGAAATCTAGACGATTGATGTATTGGGCAGTGGAGTTAGGTGAGTATGATCTTATCTACGAGCCAAGGTCTTCTCTGAAAGGACAGGCAGTAAAAGATTTCATCGTTGAATTTACTTACCCAGATACCTCTGACCAATAGAGGTATAATGCAGAACAACTCTCAGATGTTAGAGAATCATCATAAATTATCCCCGATCAACTCCTAATAGCAGATCTATCGGAAGGAACATATATCGAGCAACGAGAATCCTTTGATAAAAGCACAGAGTTGAAGGGAGATGAAAGGAAACACTAGATATTCCATCAGGAGACCCTTTTCAACCAAGGGTTTGATAAAGGTATCCATATATAAAATTTGTATGTTAACGGTTCTTCATATATAACGGGGTGTAGAGATGTAATAATTCTTACTAGTTCGGATGGGATAGACATAGAATACGCTTTGCGCTTCCAATTTAAGGCTTCCAACAATAAAGTTGAATATGAAGTTGTAATTGTGGTACTCAGTCTAGCAAAAGCACTAAATTTTAGGCAAGTTATAGTGTTTAGTGATTCATAATTAGTCGTAAACCAAATGCTCGGGATGTACGTAGCAAAGGCAGAATTCATGTCGAGGTATTTAATTAAAACTATGGAAGTTATAGCCAACTTAGAAGCTTTCCAAATGGTCAGAATACCAAGATTGGAGAATGCCAAGGCCAATGCACTTGCTCGGCTGGCCTCAGCCACCCGTACCGAGATACGATGAACAGTTCCTATTGAAATATTGGCAAATAGAATCATTGATGAATATTTGCTAGTAAGGTTTACCACTCTTGACATGGGACCTTCCTGGATGGATCCCATTAGGGCGTATATCGAAGAAGGAATTTTACCGGTCGATCAACTCGTAATGAAGAGGCTAAAGTTTAAGCTGCTAGATATGTCTTAAATAATGGTGTTCTATATAGAATGGGTATAATAGTAGGATTGCAAAGATGTGTTCACCCATCAGAAGTTAATGATCTGGTAGTATAGGTTCACGAAGGTTCTTGTGGAGCCCATGTAGTAGGCCAGACTCTTTTGCAGAGAATAACCACACAGGGGTACTACTGGCCAACAATGCGCGCTGATTGTACATCTTATGCAAAGAAATGAGATAAGTGTCAGCGATTTTCCACCATTCGAAGAACTCCCCAAGTGTTATTAACGCCAATCACTTACCCTTGGCCGTTTGCTATGTGGGGAATAGACTTAGTTGGGCCTTTACCAACTACAAGAGGATGATTCAAATACCTGGTAGTCGTTGTGGATCATATCACAAAATGGGTGAAAGCTGAACCTCTAATTGATATGTCTTATGAAAGTTTCTATCCGTTCATCTAGAAGAATATTATTTTCATATATGGTCTGCCATATGCTTTCATCATTGATCATGGTACCCAATTTAATAATGAGGAGTTCGTTGTGTACTGTCAACAGTCCAATGTTCAAAAGATTCATTCTGCACTAGGCCATCCCTAAAGCAACGGGAAAACATGGGTAACCAACAGAACTCTGTTGAACGGGTTAAAGAAATGGTTAGATGATGCTAAAGGAAATTAAATCAATGAGTTGCATTCTGTGTTGTGGGCTTACCGAACAACTCCCCGAACGACAACTGGGGAATCTCCCTACATGTTGGATTTTGGAAGTGAAGCTGCCATACCTGCTGAGTTAGGGTTACCTACTCATAGGGTCCTTAATTTTAATTCCCCGGTTAGTGATTTGATGAGACGCCTGGACCTAAACATGCTCGAAAAAGTTAGAGAAGATGCAACAATTCGAAATGCAGCTTACCAGCAAAGAACCACGATGTTTTACAATAAAAGGGTCAAGAAGAGTGATCTAAAGGAGGGAGATTATGTTCTTAAGAAGGTGATTAAAAAACACAACAAGTTGGAAGCTAATTGGCATGGGCTATATTGTGTAACTGATGTTGTTCGACCTGGCACCTACAGAATAGAAACTTTAGAGGGGGGAGAACTCAAAAATTCTTGGAATGCAAACCACCTACGAAAGTAGTATCAGTAATGTAACCACACATACACATGTGTTCTTTTGCTTCAGTATGAATGAAAACGATTATTTCCCAATATTCTTTTGAGTTAATTTTTTTTTGGGAGTATTAGTGCTACACACCACACTTGAATGTTATAGTAAGTAAATTTTCACCAACCAAGGTTGGTCGACACATCAACAACCACCAACGAAGGTTGGTCGGCACATCAATAACCCCTAACTAAGGTTGGTCGGCGCATCAACAACCACCAACTAAGGTTGGTCGGCATATCAACAACCACCAACTAAGGATGGTCAGCATCCAATAATATTGGCACAACAAACATACAAGGAAAGGCCTGTTTGATTATGGGTGACCTCAAGGGGTATCAAAAACTAACCAACAATGCTGGCATAACAATCATACAAGGAAAGTCCTGTTCGATTATGGGTGACCTCAAGGGGAATCCAAAACTAACCAACAATGTTGGCATAACAATCATTCAAGGTAAGGCTTATTTGATTATAGGTTACCTCAAGGGGCATCCAAAACTAACCAAAAATGTTGGCATAACAATCATCCAAGGCAAGTCTTGTTTGATTATAGGTGACCTCAAGGGGCATCCAAAACTAACCAATAATGTTAGGATAACAATCATACAAGGCAAGGCCTATTTGATTATGGGTAACCTCAAGGGGGATCCAAAACTAATTAACAATGGTGGCATAATAATCATATAAGGCAAGGCCTGTTTGATTATGAGTGACCTCAAGGGTCATCCAAAACTAGGCAAGAAGATGGGTGACCTCGAGGGGCATCCACTGCCTAGGCACTTATATATGACAAGTCACTACAACTAGGCGAACAAATGGGGCAAAGCTCCATTGTCTAGGCAATTAAAACAAAACAGGAAAAATTGTCCCTTTATAGATATATATACATCATGATAAACCAAATATCTTATAAATTTATTTCCAAGGAAAGAGAATTAAAATAAAAATAAACTTTTCTTCATTACAAGATCAATAACAAAATACAAATTTCCTATTCTATTGGCCTTTTCCCTTCCGATTTAGGTACATGATCCATTCCAGCTGGAGGCTCATCTAAAGCAAAAGGAGAATTGATATAATTTAAATCTTATAGCATCCTGGTATTACTCAAACTCGGTCGCTCAAACAGATGAGGAAGTTGGGATATCTCAAAATCTTCATGAAGATTGTAATCACCGAGGTACTTGGATATCAAACACTAAGGAATGGAGCGAACTGGAATCCAGCTAACATCCAAGTTGAAAGGAGGAATGGGTAGATCTAGAAATCCAGGTTTATACCAATCCCATAAGGAATTTCCTTTATCAAGATGCATCACACCTAGAGCATTCAACCACCCCTACTTGTATCCCTCATTATTTGATTGTTTCAACCAAACATCAAGATGGCATAAAGCTTCATTGTATTCCCCCATCCAAAACTCTCGTGGTTGCTTGTAAAATTGATACGTTAATTTCTCAACATCTTGATGAAGTCTCTTCATAAAGTTTTCTTTACTCTCCAACAGAGAACCTTGGTTGAAAAGCTTCTCGGTAAGACTTTGGATTTTCACCTTTTGTTGAATAGCTTGATTTTCTAAGTCTTTTTAAGTCCTCGTCTCTTCAATACTGCTCCGACTAGCTCTTGCTCTTCCACAAGAGGAAGATATAGGTCTAGCTCTTTTCAAAGACTCCAATTCTTCTCTCAAAGCAGCATTTTTAGTTTCCAAAAATGAAAAGCCCTCATCACTGATGGAGACTAGAGCTCCAGAGGAAGAGGCAAATTTCAATTGTCTCAGTTCTTCTCTTAGAGCAATATTTTCCTCTTCCAGCCACTTGGAAATTTTTCTATGCTCCTCAGCCTCAAGTTTAAGCACAATCTCTCTCTTATTATGGGTTGAGAGAAATTTGGCATAGCCCTGATCACCACTCAACTATTGATATTTTTTCTCATAACCTTCACACATGAGAGCAATGGTCTCTTTGTGCTGAAGTTGAAGTTCTTCAATTACTCCTTAGTGATATTTGATCATTTCGTAATAAGCCACATTGTTCACCACATCTCAATCAACTAGACATTTTAAATATTGATAATCATCAATTGCTTGTTCTGAAGCATCAGGTATGAAAATATCAACTATCTGTGATTCAGTAAAATCTGTACGACTAATTATGAAGTAATCATTACATTTCTTCATCAACTTTGTATTATGAGCTGATAAAAGGTCCATCCTGGCAATAAATTAGCAAGGAAAGTAAAAATGGATCAACAATGTTACAGATCAAGCACGTAAAGGAGAAAAACTCAGAATAAATAACAAAGTCCATTTTATTGATCATGGAAGGAGAAAGTACAACCAAAGTTAAAATAAAAAGGGAAAAATAGAAAAATAACAAAATTAAAGAGCCAAACAACTCTACACTTTCTCCTTATTTCCTATGATATCTTCAGCCGATTTAGATAAAGGAGTTAGTTCCTCGAAAGGCAATTGGCATTGCTCGGTAGAGGTTGTCTGCTGAGCTTGCTTAGAGAATTGAGGGATAGCATTAGTAGGTGTTTGTTCTACTATCAAAATAGAAGATTCATCAGATCCAGCTTTATCTTCTTCTTCTTCTTCAATAGTAGGAGGAGGGCCATGAGTGTGTTTCTAAAATAGATCAGAATCCTCATCAACATTCAACTCCTTTTAAGATGAAACCCATCCATCCCTGAATTACTTCAAGCTTTCATAATCCATTTGGGAAGAAATAGCAGTTAAAGCTTTGTTCCATCCCTTGTCCCAGCCAGAACTAAAGGATTTCTTCACAGCAGTTTTCCTCTTCAGTCTTTGTGAGGAAGTTTTATCCCTTAAGAGCTCCTCAGCAAACTTCACCTTCTCCTCAAGGTCTTTCTTACGCCATTCAGCCTCTTCAAGATTGCCCTCAAGGTCTTTCTTATGTCGTTCAACCTCTTCAAGATTGCCCCAACTTCTACCTTGATGGAAGCGACAACTTTTAATTTTTCCTCCAACTCCTTAGAGGTATTTATAGCCCGATCTCGAGATGTATCAGCATTCTATTGAGCTATGTCATCACCTTTGGTCGCTTCAATAGCTTATTGTCAGTTATCTCAACATATCGAATTTATTGACCCAAGCAGCCTTGTCCTTATCATACTTCTGTCAAGAATCCATCAAAGACTTTAATAACCTAGCAAGTGCTTCCTCCACTCTACTGGATGAGGTTGAGGCTTTGATAGCTTCATCCTTCTCCATGATATTATCAAAGTAAACCAAAAACTGCAAGGAGAAGAAGGGAATAAATTAGAATATGAATATGGCAATGAAGGATCAGACGAATAAGTATAATGACACTTACTGATGTAAGATGGTGGGCTGCCAAATCGATAACTTTATCCCGAGGAGTTAAAATTTCAGCAGCTCGACAATCAGGAAGAGTCCCTAACTTGATCAATTTCTTTGCCAAGCTAGGAGTAATGATGATCAAAGAGCTAGCCTTAAAGGAAGGAAGGAAGATTAACCCTAGTAGGTTGGGAAACAGGATCCATAGGCTTTTCAGCAAGACCCCTTCTCAATCTATTAAGAGGAGCACCTTCAATAATAGGTTCTGCCTCTTTTGTAGTAGCAGCTTCAATCATAGGTACTACCTCTTTCAAAACAGTAGGGGGCTTCTTATTGATCTCCTTAATTGTTGAAATTTCTCCCCCAGATGTATCAACATCTTTTTGGGTGGTCCCTTTAGCTGGGACATCCTTTTTACTCTTTCCTACACCTTCAGTACCAGGAGCAGCTTTAGTAAAAAGATCAGGAACTTTCCTCTTCTTCGTCATCAGGCCAGCAATAGAAGTACCCAAGTCAGAAGAAGATTCTTCATCAGTTGCTGAAGATGCAGGTGTCTGGTCAAGTTCAATCACCAAAGGAGGAACAAGAGGGCAAGCGATAAAAGAAGAAGTGGTGTTCTTGTATTTCTGCAAGTAAGCAGCAACTCTCACGCAGCAACTGATTGATGCAAACCCCCAGATAAGTTTCAATTCATTTATATTAACATCACTTTATTTTGGATATTTCCTTTTACTGTCAACTATAATAAATAAAAAACACACGTGTTAGTGACGCATTTCATTAAACAAAAATAGAAAAAAATTGAAAAACTAAAAATAACCTATCCCATTGCCATAAAGTGGACATATGGGACCTTGATATATGTCTTTCCCTTGTTGAGGGGGATGTTTCCAATTTTTCATCACAAACCCATACTCAAAATAATCCCTATTAGCATCAGGGAGGTTGACCACTAAAGCTCTATTTGAAAATCTAGCTTTTAAATAAAACGTTGTGTCACTGGTAACCCATTTACAACAGCACATAATTTCAGGAATTCCAAAATAAGTTCCATGAATTTGATTCAACCTATGTATGCCATTGACCACCCTCCATGTATTTGGAACTACTCTTGTAGTAACAATATCAAAATATTGACAAAATTCTAAACACAGGGGATTAGGAGGGAAAGAAAAGCCATATTCTGCTACAAAAATGGAGGGAAACTAGTGTCCTTCAGCTAAAGAAATAAATCAGAAGGGCAAGGAGGTTCTTCCAGAATAACCCAAGAAGGAATTGTAAAATCAGTCCGAAACTTATCCAACGATTTGATAAGATAAACCATGGTGGAAAAAGCAAAGAAAGAAGAAGTTCTTATAGAAAATTGAGAAATCTGCTAAGGCGGATGACAGAAGGAACGAGCATAAGAAAAAAAGAGAGAAGACAGTAGGCTTGGAAGTCTAAGAGGCAAAAGGTAGAAGACGATTTGATTATATCGCTTTTAAATGCATTACTTCGGGAAGCGAGAAAAGTAATGATCACTAGAGACGACGATTGCATTTTAGACTACTAAAGGATGAAAAAGAGGCAAATACCGAAGCGTCTGTTGAAGATTCAAAATATTTACGAGTTTTTCCATTTCGCACTTAAAATAATTAAATATCACAAGTGTTGGAGATCTGTAAACTAATGATACTGGGTAAACGTGTCCGAGCAACTTCTGGGCATAATGTTTCACACTTTCATTCCCAACCTCAACTGTGAAACATTGGGGGCTTCTATTGATACAAAAATTAGTCAGATGAGATGGACTAGTTATATGAAGACACGTGCCATATTATGTGGCATAAAATATATTCATCGAGCTACTCGGCGTACCGAGCTACTCAACATACAGAGTATTTATCCAAGAAGATCAAGTGATAAAATAGATTCAATGAACATTCTTATTATGTACAGATGTATATGTCTATTAAATAATGACATATTGTCTATTCATATTGACAGTCCAAGGGCTATAAATATATTGTAATCCCCTCCATAACGGGGTTATCGATCACTTGTGATAAGAATTGAAATCAAGGCAAAACACCCAACAAAACAAGACAGTGGACATATGCCGTTTTCATTAAGGCTGAACCACTTTAAAAATCCTTTGTCATATTTCTTTATTTATATTTATCTGTGATTAATTAATTAGGTCAAGTCTAGTTTTTTACATCAACAGTAATATAGAGAATATACATAATAAAATAACAATATGTTATATAGGTGGGTACTTACTCTCTTGAATCTTTAACTTCATCTTATGATTCTAAGACCTAATTAGTTGCTTGCTCATATTGCAGATTAATGTGTCTCGCCTCTTTAGGGTTACCGAAATGTAATTCATCCTCAAAATTTTCAAGTTCCTAGACCATTCATTTTCCATGACGATTGAACCTCCTAAGCCTTTATTTCAACATTTGTTCCTGATCGTATAATGATGACTCTTTAGTTATGTATTCTTCGTAACGTACCCTCAGATATACAGTGTATTCTTATTGCAATATTTGAAGGTTTTCATTAAGCGATCGGAAGGATACATCCAACAATACATGGCAGGTCCATAAATTAAAGTCGCATTGCATAGATGCACAAGCAGGTGGACGTTGATATCAAATAACTATGGTGGAGAACATTTCTCTAAGACATAAGTCACCTCGGAGAAAGTTACTTTTGCATCCTTAATGTTCCTTACGTTTACCACTTTTGCACTTTATAGGTTTCCTACATACCTCCATGGGGATAAAAATGAGCTATTGATGTGGTAAAATATTTGGATAGGATCAAGTCCAATGTAGTTTTAATAGAGGGGGAAAGGAAAGGGTTATTTAGAATAAAATAACGGTTGAGCAATGCGTAGCGCGACGAGAGTCAAATCAAGGATAGAACTTCATGAGATGATCCAGGTTGATTGGGTGTGCCATCACCTCATTGTCGAGGTCAGTTAGTGTAGTATCTATATATGATAATATAAATTTCATGGTTGATATCGAAAATGGTCATGGTTTTGGACCATGACCAACATCTTGGGTCATTATTTTGGACCATGATAATCTTAAGGCTTGTCATTTATGGGGTCAGGGTCTATAACCGTGACCAATATTGAGAGTCATGATATTTTTAGTAACCCTAATGTTGGTTACATGGTCACGGCTATGGACCGTTACTAGTGGTCACAGTCATGAACCATGACCCCAACTGTGAGTTATTTGTCCTGGTCATGGTCTCGAACCGTGACAATTTTCTATGAATATAAGTTGTATGGTCACGGTTCTGGATTACCAAAATCCTCTATGACATTTGGTTGGTTGGTCACGGTCCTAAACCGTGGTCTCCACTCATGACCATAAGTACAGTGGTCACGGTTCTTGACCATGACCACCTTACAACCCATTAAGATGTTGTCATGAATATGGTCACAGTTTTTTACCGTAATAATTAATAACTTTATTTTAAAAAAAAATATTTTTTCATTTGTTTTTCTTCAAAAATATCGAGTACATTTTTTAAATATGTATACAATTTAATTATAAAACTAACTAATACATAATTCAAAAACCAATAATACAAAAACTATTAAGACATCAAATAAATGACATTAATCCAACATAAATATTATTAAAATCCTCAAAGTGCTGGTTCCTCGAAGCATATGCAATCTCATTGTAATCAAAATCCGCATCCACCCATCTAGACCTGCAAATATTTCCAAATGTTCCAAATGGTAAGAAATGACTTGAATCCCAAAATGACTTCGGGACACTTACGTATCCAAAAATGGCATCAAATTCCATGTAATTAATAAGATGGTCTAGGTTTATGTTTAACCCATAATCCGAATTTTGGTTGTATGCTTTCATTTATGAATAGGGAGTGAAATGTGTTCAATGTGTAGAAAAATATGAGAACACTCTAAATTAGGAATTGTGGTATAAGTCCCCGTTTTGGGTTTTTGATTAATGAAAATAGATGTGAGTGTATATATGATAATAAAAAGAGTGGTATTAGTGATATAAGTAAAATAAACTAGATTCAAATGGAATAAAATAAAAAAAATATGATAAATAACATTTATGGGACTAGTGAAACATAAAGGATATTAAAAAAATGTGAGCAACAAATTAATAAGTTGAAGAGAAATAAATATATCGTTAGAAGATTTTAATTGCATGAATGATATTTGTGTGAGTGGTTTTGTGTGACAATCCCGGACGAATTCTAATGGTTAGACCCCAAAGAAAAAATTCAAGGGTACTCACACGATACAAAGTTACAAATATTACAAAATGTGTTGAAAATAATTTATAAGCAAAGAGAAAATTGAGTTATTTTCTTAATGTGTTATCATGTTGATTGTATCATAATTACTAAACTCGAACCATTATCTTAGTGAGTTTATTGAGCATAGTGCATTGATATGAGCAAGAAAGAGTGAATACACACAAGAATGTGATTTTTTTTGTTGTGAATATTTGTATTTATCAAGGCTACTCATAAATCTAATTTTATGTTGTGTGAGTAAACTTGAACTTTTTCATTCATGTATAACATGCCAAGCTCACCAATAAGACTATAACATAACCTTGTCACTAATTGAAACGCCTAATAATTTTGAATGGTTAACTTAGAAAAAAAGTTCAAGGGTACACATTAAAAACTAAAATTAATTTTTTTAGTAACCCTCGTCAATATCAATATTCACAACAGAACAATCGTATTCCCAATTTGTGGACCCTGTCATGTGAAATGCATGTTATTATCCGAGAAAATAGACATCGCTAATAAAAGGTCATGCATAGATATAATTTGAAAATCCTATAAGACCGACTAATATTCTGCATTTCAACTGATGGGTTACACACAACATCGATTAAAACCATAGATGATGTCCTAACAAGATTAATTCCCCATAAATAAAGCTTTATCAATCCTAGCAAAATTTTGGCTTCATTATTTAGATTAGTGAAGACATTAATAAAATTACTAATCGGACACTAACTTCAAATTTTTTGTCGTGTTATTTTATCGTATCATATCACTCACAATCGTGTTGTTCTAATGAGTCATGCCATACATAAATACACAAATGTAAATAAATATAATGGTTTTGTTCCAATTTTTGTTCATATACAAGCTATAAAAATGGGGTTGTCATACAAGGGTCAAGTAAATAACAATAAAACAATGTTTCAAATCTTAATTGTCTTTGTTGGAGTCATAAAAAGAGACCAATTGTCTTTGTTGATACACTTTGATTAGATTACCTTCTTTAAGTTTTGAAAGGAAACAAAAATCTCGTTGACCATATAATATTCATTGGATTTTTGTGGAGCTTCCCTCTCCTCCATTTTCCTATGGGTTTATGCCCATTTTGTAAGTTATTTGTACTATTCATTGTCTCCTAGCTTTGTATTTCCATTGTTTGTGCTTTATTTCATTTGGGTATTTCATTTTCATGCCTAGTTAATTGTTTATTGTTGTTATTTATTACTTTCATTACTTTCATTAGTTTTAATTAGATTAACCATGTGTAGTGAGAAGTTAAATAGGGTTTGGATCGCCATTGATGGGCGTTGAGCTCTGAAAATTTTATTTTGTGTAAAATCACATTTAATCGAAACCGCGTGTATTAAAATTAAATTATTATGCGTTTAACTTTCATTGTCACGCAATGTTAGTGTTTATAGCGATAATTCGATTTTAAGACGCGTGTGACCATTTTGAATTAAATGTTGTATCTCCCAACTTTGAGTTAAATTTCTTCTTGCATGATGTTTATGATTAACTAGAATGCTTGGTTAAATGTTTTCAAACCAAAATTCTAATTATTACTTTTTCAACCCATGGCGGGGACGCGATCCCCACTCTCGTTTTATTATTTTTTATTTAGTGTTAACTTCTTCCTTTTCCCCTTTTAACCATTTCCAACCTATCACCTTTTACATTTATATACTTGAAATAATAAATTAATTAAAATATAAAATTCAATCACTCCTTGTGGATTCTCGATAATTGACTTACCGCTATACTTGTATCGCAAATGCAGTCGTAATTTTATGTTGTTGTATTGAGTAGGAAAAACGAAAACAACGATTAGCATTCGAACACAATGCTATATTTCGTGCTCAATCAAAATGGCGCCATTGCCGGGGAGTGTATTTTAGATTGTAATTGTTTTATTATTTCATGGTATTTTTTTCTTTTATATTTGTATTCTTTGTTTCGACCTTTTTTGCAGGATTGACTATTTGAGGACTAAGAAACGTTGATTATCGATCGTGCACCTTTCCATCGGATTCTCCGTCTATAAACAATTTGATAATCATGTCTTTCTTTTATAGTTATTATGGTCATTCTAATTATTCTTACTTATGGGATAGTTTTCAAGTTTTCCATTTTGAAGTTTTGATTGAGATTGAGAGACTTAAAAATAATTATCGAAACGAAATTTTTTATTAGGAGATTGAGTTTGATTCATTTTTCGAATGCAATAATAATTCTTATTCCGATAAATGTGAAGAAGAATTTCAACCAAATGAGGAATCCGAGGATCTAGTGCCGAGGAAGCTTACTTTCGAATACACTTTTCTTCTTTACTCCCAAGGTTTGAAAGCCTAAATGGTGTTGGAGTGAGACTTGGAGCACTTTGCGATGAGATGAATTCTTATGTACAAAACAACGAGGAGGTGGAAACTTGTGTTTCACCTAAATTTTTCGAAGAATTTATCATCGAGTGTGTATCTTTTTCCGTCAAAATTCAATCTCCTTCCGACGATAAGTCGATTGCGATTGAATTTATTTCATCACCATATTCATTTTTCGTGATCAAACCATTAGAATTACCGGTTGTTCCTATGAGTCAGTAGAAAATTTTAAAATTTCTACACTTTTTGTCGATGAGTACTCTTTACCGGACTTGTTTTCGATGGATGTTATCCCCGTGTGCACCATTTCCCATTCCATTTGAAAAACCTTTGGGAGATGAGCCGATTTTTCTTGGCCCTCTAGTTTACCTTTCTCCCTGTTATCCAAAACCCACATCACCCCACTAAAAATTTTAAGGGTCATTTACTATCTGGGGTACATTTATTTACAATATATTGTGTCTTGGGTACGCTAGTTTCCATTATTGTTGGATGGGTGTTTTTTTAACAGTTGTTCTTAACTTCCATTTGCCAACTCAGCCGATACACTCAATTACCAATAATACCCTCGTTTAAAATTATTCATGTACCCTTATATCAGATCAATACATTTGGCATCCTTTTCTCTCTCTCTCTCTCTCTCTCTCTCTCTCTCCAACATTTCCAAAGTTGAGATCCCTTTTCTCTCTCTCTCAGCCATGGCTACACCCTAAATCCCCAAAACTTAACCCCCCCACCCCGACCCCTTCTGCCTCTCCACCTTGGCCCCACCTCGCTACACCGCCCTCTAACAGCCATGGCCACAGGCCGCGGGGATTTTTGAGACATCGATTAGAGATGGATTTTCTGTGTTTTTCATTTACTGTTTTCTCTGTTCTTCTCATTCTCGTTTTCTCTGTTTTTGGTTTGGATTTCATGACCGGGGCTTTGGGTTGGGTTTGATGGTTGGAAGTTTGGAGTTTGGGTTTGATGGTTGGAGGTTGTGTTTCATGGCTAGAGATATCTTTGAAAAACGTTTTCTTTTTCTAAAAATAAAATTTTTAAATCAACACAAATTTTTCTGAATTCATTTTTATTTTCATATTTTTTTGGAAAATATATATTTTTTAACTCGTGAAAAATGAAATAAAACTTTTAAATGAAAACATTTTTTTTGTGTTGATAATAATTTTAATTGGTGGCTGGAATTATTTTTTGGGGAAATATATTTTTTTTAGCAGGTGGAAAATGAAAACATTATTTTTTGGGGAAATATATTTTTGCTAGAAATTCTTTTATTTTTTTTAAATCAGTAAAATTTTTTGCTGGAATTATTTTTTTTTATCATTAGCAAGCCTTTTTTGGGTAGAAAATAAAATTCTTTTGTTGAAAATAAATTTTATTGGTTGAAAACATTTTTTATTCTAAAATGTTTTTTAAAGTGAAATCAGTTGTATTTTTAATTTTTTTTGCTGGAAATCTTTTTTTTTGTAGTTAGCAAGATTTTTTGGGTAGAAAAAAAATTTCTTTTGTTGAAAATAAAAAAATTTTGGTTGAAAACTTTTTTTTCTTGGAATTTATTTTTTTGAACTTAAATCAATTTTATTTATTTATTTTTTGGTGGTAATATTTTTTTTGTAGTTAACTGTTTTTTTTTCAAAATATTTAACTGTTTTTTTTTCTAAATATTTAAACAGTACAATATATATATATATATATATATATATATATATATATATATATATATATATATATATATATATAGACATATAATTTTTTTGGGAGATATAATTTTTTTAATTGAAATCTGTTTTATTTTAATATTCTTTTGGCTGGATTTTTTTTTGTTGGAAATATATATTTTTTGGCTAAAATCAGGGTATAAGGGTATATAAGGGTTTAGGTTTTAAATAAGGTTATAAGGGTATTAATATATAAGGGTATAATAGTAAATGACAATAAGGGTTTAGTTAGCAAACGAATGTTAATAGAAATCGTCAAAATAACACCCATATAACTATAATGCAAACAAACGTACCCCAAGAACAAAATATGATAAATAAACGTCCCCCAAATAGTAAATGACCCAATTTTTAATTCGTGATGGTTCATTTCTTACACCTTACACATGCCTTCCGTTGTTCAAATGGAATTCCTATTTTTTGGGAGGCGTGTGCGCTTTGTAGGGTCCACCGTTGATCTTTCAAAGACAAATCCCTTTTTGGGTGGACCCTCAACTATTTAGACTTCTAGTGTATAGTTAGTCTGTAGTCTAAATAGTAGGTTGTAAATAGTTAGATTTTTAATTTTCTTTCTTTCTTTTTTTCCATCCTTTTAATTTAGTCTAGTGTAATTCGTTAACTTTTTGTTATTTGTTTTTTCTATGCTTGATACTAACTTGTTTTATAGATTCGTTTCAATTTGCGCTTATTGGATATTGCTCCAATTTTGGGTAATATCGTTCTTTTCCTCCCTTTGTGTTGTGTTCTTAATGCGCATTGAGGATAATGCAACATGTAAGTTAGGGGTGTAAGTTATTATATCCATTTCTTATGTAGTCCATTGATTTGCTAACATGTTAGTTACTAAGTATACATTTTTGTGAAAAATTAAAAAATTTCAATAAATATTTTCAATCTTTTTTCTCTTTTATGGGGCATTTTTCCTTGTTTTCGATGATAAATTTCAATAATTTCCCGATCCATTAGACATTCAACGATGCATGTTCTCGATTTAAGAAGTTATTAGACTTTAGTCCTCAAATCTTTGATATTATAAATAACTTCATGAATTAAACTTCATCCCATGAGCACATGCACTTTTCTAGTTCTATTGATTTGGTCGGTAATGTTTTGTTGCATTGTATACACTTGCATCGAGTGAGCTTTGTTCTTTTTTCGTTTGTGAGTTCTGTACACTATTCTTTCCTCATTGAAAACATTGAATTTGCCGGTAATCTCACTAATCTTTCATTGACCGTTCATTAATTGAGTTTATATCTTGAAATGCATTACTTGACAATGATTTTCAAAGTTTGTTTTGACTCGAGAATTGCATAAACTTTAGGAAAAGATCATAGGCAATCTTTGAAATATCACCCATATTAGCCTTGACCTCACCTTTTATATTTCCCCTCGTTAACCCCTTTGAGCTTAGATTTAAGCCTTCCATTTCATCACCCAAAATCCCATAACTAACTCCACATTGGAGTTTTAAACCATACATATTACCTTCCATACCTTTGTTTGGAATGTTACATGGGATTGAATGATGTTCTTGTTATAAGGTTCCAATTTAGGCACGTGAGAGTGAAAGTAAAGAATAGAAAGAAGTGAAAAAGAGATAAAAAGAGAAAGTAGAAAACAAAAGAAAACGCGGAAAAAAAAGAAAAGATAAAGTTTGTAAATGATGTATAGTGTTCAATAATCCTTGTTACTCTCCAATTGTTATATCTAATGCTTGTTTTGGAAGTTATTTTCCAATTTTGAAATTTTTCGCATTTTCCATTATCCTGAGTTTTCATCCCCGAACACTTTGAATCCGTACATATACCTTTCATTTCGTAACTTATCTCCAAACCTACATTACAACCCTATAATGTCATGTGTGATCCTAGGGTGAATTTAATTTAAAAGTTTAAATAGTTTTGATAATCTATGAAAATGCATTTCACCTCTTTTAATGTGCGGTATATTTCATTGAGATTACAAGTTTTTGATTTCCTATATAGCGTTCTTTATTTGTGGCATGTGTGTGTCCTAGTTTCCATTTACATTTACTCTTTATGCTCGCATGTTCCGTGTGTTACCTCCCTATTTCGAGTGAATTCATTTGATGAGCGTAATGCCCATGAGGATTGACTATGCATGCTTTAACGCTTATCCAGTTTATTTATGTTTTGGCCAAATCATACTATGCATCTGATCGCGTACGGAAAATGAGCAGAATGCGTTTGAACTTCATACTTAGTACCTTAATACCAATAAAGGTCAATTAACCCCTGCAAATCATGTAAACATAGAAATCCGAGGTTTTCTGGTTAACGAGCATAAATATAGGGAATAAGATACCCGGGGGGCAAAAATGCGTCGGTTCGGAGGATGAAATACGCAATATTTGCATATTATCACACCCCCTAACTTACACATTGTGACACCCCGCCTAATTAAACATCGGGTGATCAGGCCTTTATTAAATTAAAACAGGTTTCTCAAATGGTTCATTCTTAGCATCACTGTCGAAAACTTTTTAATTACTAATCCCCTAAGTAAAATTAGACCGGTGTCAAATTTTATCTTTCTTAAAACAGATAAATCAACCAATGCGGAACAAAGTACAAATAATCATGTACTATAATTCAAACAACAAAGTAAAAGTACAACAGAACAAAAGTATTACCGAATAAACCATTGGCTAAAAATCTCAAACAACAATAGAATAACCACTAGTCTGAAACTAACATCTGAGACTAATACCGGACCACAAGTCCATACATAGAATAGTGTGAGATCCTGTACTAGATCTGAATGAGAGATATCGTCTAGTCAAAATCCTGTAAGCATCCACTGTGCTACAGCTCCGAGTCTCTGGAATGAAAACATCATACATGGCGTCCCTGTGGCTGGACACCTAAAAGGTTTTGAAAATATTTTATAGCGAGAGTTAGTACTCAAAACATTTTGAAATTATTTAACAAGCATTTATCACAATATAAAATGCGGTTATTGATTACACATGTTAGGTTCTCATACACTCTCTTGAGTTAACTCACCCCTCATCTTTTGTGCACACCTAACATTGTACACTTAGTTTATCTATCCATACCTCCCAAGCTAACTAAAACCAAAGTAGTCAACTAACTTATCTGTACCCAAGTTCCAGTACCGCCCATATAGTACAACCGTTTCACAAGCATCTCGCGTATGTTAATTAATTCTC
This sequence comes from Sambucus nigra, assembly GCA_949130495.1. Classification (NCBI taxonomy): domain Eukaryota; kingdom Viridiplantae; phylum Streptophyta; class Magnoliopsida; order Dipsacales; family Adoxaceae; genus Sambucus; species Sambucus nigra. The sequence continues at coordinate 415,096,985 of OX422215.1, read as the reverse complement.
AAGTAACATTTCATCTATGTTATTTTTCAAGACTTCTCATTTAGTTTCACTACTAAAATTACTACAATTATCACAATTGTTGACTTCCCACTTGTGTAATTAAGTTTCGCTACTTGAATTACTAAATATATTTTCTCTATCTAAAGGTGCATTTCGTAATTAAGTTTCACTACTTAACTTACCAATTCAGTATGGATCTTTAAATACATAATATATATCAATATACTAATACACGAAAGTAGAATATCATCAAGTATATATATTTGACACACAATATATACTAAATATCAGTCATTACTATTTTGCCTTTTTTATACACGTAAAGGACTCTTGGTTCGGAATGATTCATCGACCCCAAGTAAGAATTGGTTCGGAATGATACATCGACCCCAATTATTTATATACACACGTAAATGATTCTTGGTTCGGAATGATACATCGACCCCAAGTGAGAGTTGGTTCGGAATTATCCATCGACCCCAACTATTTTAAAAATATATATATACACATATCCTGGTTTGGGACTCTTTCATCACGACACCAGTTCATGGTTTGGTTCGGCATTTCTCATTGACACCAAACATATGATAACTTTATGTTAGTTCGGAATGTCTCATCGACCCTAACATAATTAATTTAGGTATAAATCTCTTGACCTAAAAGATCACATAATTCAGTAGGTACACCCCCGACCTATTAATTATATACGTACGTAATATTTTAATCTCATATATTAGCCGTACAACATTCGTTTTACGATTTATCTCATTAATCGCATTTATTTGAGTATTCACATAACTCTAAGGGTCCTAGTTACCCCTTACATATAATTTCAGTAGTTACAGCTTACCCTACTTGTCTATTGCTTAAATTGAATTTACTTCGCCCCGTAACTCAATTTCTGAAGTCCCCGATACTCTACTAAATCGGATTATTCTCCTCGGTCCGTAATCCAATCCCTACACTCAATGGCCTTATAGGACCTCAACAATATACCTATTGGTCTTATTCTCACTCCCATATAAGTATATTATAAACCCAAGGATACTCATTTATTCCCGAAAATCAACGAAGACTTAAACACGAAAGATTCGGGAAAAAAATCTGGCGTCGATCGATCGACTGCTGGGTTCGATCGATCGACATAATCGATCGATTGATAGTTCGAGAACGATCGATCAATCGAACAGGGACAGACGTATTTCGTCTTCTTCGTTAATATTTTTCCTCCATTAACAAATCTTCAAACTCCATTATAGTCCACCAAACTTTGACCCAATGATCCTAACATATTTTCACATATACTAGGACAATTTCTAACGTGTCAAATACCTCAAAACTCCAATTCCTTTAAAGAAATATTGAATTAAACCCAGAATTCCTTGAAACCCTAGTTATGGTGTTCTTCCCATATTTTCATTCAAAATCCAGATTTTATTCCGAAAAATCATCAAGTCTAATCTAAATATTAATCCTCTACATAAGGTAAATCATTCTATATGCGATTCCTATCCTAACATATATAAATATCATCTTTCTCAAACCAAGATAATGATTTAAACAAAACTATTCAAAAACCCTACACATGGGTATTATAACTTTATAATTTTTGCAATAAACAACTTGCTTTATGATCACTAGGGTCTGATTTCGTGGTTGTTGTTGATGATTGATGATCTTCGTCCTTCAATCCTTCTTCCCCAACAAGTTGATTGTGAAAATCTCCTTTGAATCCTTCCCAATTCTTCCTTTTGCCATGTGAATGGTTTCTCTCTTATCTCTAATGGCTATGGTGTGTTTTCGTGGGTTTTCTAACCCTAACCCCTCTATCATACGACTGATATAAAGATCTCAATTTCGTAGGTCTCCATACCCTCTTATGTTAAAAGACCAAAACGCCCCCGAACGGTCTCGGTTTAGTCCAAAATTACCCCAGGACTCAACTATTACACCCGGGTATACTATTTTGACTAATTTGACCCTTCTGGACTCATCTGTGACCTCTAAATTATTATTTGAGTCACTTAAAAATATTACTCGTTCTCACCCCAACACAGTCTACACGCGTTAAGTAACTATTTACCACTCGCACTAAGTAAATATAATGAGGCAATATAAACCGGTATCTATCTCTCATTAATATTCCATAATTACAATTTTTAAATTAAACTCTTTAAATTACTACTCTTACATAATTTAAATTAAGCCGTATTTTTCTCATTTAATTCTCCAATCTAATTAAATAGAATTATTTGGAATATTCAGAAATACGGGGTATTACATACTTCCCCCCTTACAAAGGAATTTCGTCCTTGAAATTAGGATAAGGCTGGTATTAAGACTAAGGACCTTAAACGTCATTGCATCCTCTAATACCCAAATACAAATTATAACATCCTAACGGTCTCCCCAAGTACATGCCTTGCTTCATTATGAATTCTTATCGCATGTTACCCATGCCGCATATATCATAATTAAGTCTCACTACTTAATTTCTCCATAGATTTTCCCAATCCAACGTTAATTCTTGAAATTAAGTTTCTCCCTACTTAATTTACCCATTTGATGTATATCTGTATATATAACATCTAAGTGTCTACTATTACTTATAAGTAGAATATTATAAGGTATATATTTCACACACAATATATACTTTAAGGAAAACTGGTCCGGCAAAAATCATCGGCCTCAATAATCCTATCATTTACATTGGTCCGGGAATCCCTCGACCCCAAGGTAAATGTAATGCACATGTCGGTTCAGACCTTCCGTCGATACCAATATTTATCATCGATTTGGTTCAAAAAATCATCGACCCCAAATCGATCCCTCATGTATTGGTACGGAACATCATCGACCCCAATACAGAGATTAAGCACACTTACTATCGCACCTAAGTAGGAAAATCAATAGGTATATATATCTTACACATAACATATACTATCAACACTTATTTTATAATCACCCCCCTTCTATAACACTTTTGGGGTTATTGGCTCGGAATCCCACCTCGATCACCAATAGTGATTGGTTATATTGCCTCAGAATCACACTTCGAGCACAATATAAGTATATATATCTCATCGCGCATGAGTAGACAATTTGTGAGCCATATATTTCACACTTCTTATATTCTAAAATGTCATACCCAAATAGAATGTCCTCATATCACGCGTTAAGGACTAAAAGTTCGAAATGTCTCCTCGAACCACCACTCATAGTACACATGTCCTCGAACCACCACTCAAAGTACACATATGTTCATAATAGGTGTCCAAGAACCTAAACTTTATGTACAGATCATATAGGCACTCACACTACTTATAAATATGCTCATATATGTATACATTCAACCTACGAATTTATCAGTGGGCTTCTCCAAAATTCCACTATCGTAAGGGCGTATTATCCTCCTTTCTCACTAACATTGAGTCGTAGGCAACACAATATACTCAAAATAATACTTAATCTCTATTCCTCCCTGACCATCTCTCACAGGGTGGAATTTTAGGATTTTCTCTTGATTCACAATCATGTAGAGCGGCACCGTGCACTCTCCCTTTTCAACTACATACTAATCCATCCCGGTCACCCCATTTCGCTACCCCAACGAAATGTTGGCTTAATTATGATGTTCACAACCCATCAATAATTTATAAGTCTGTCTCCTCATTCCATCATTGAAAATGTAGGTTCACTACCACATTCCGGTTGCTCATTTCGAGTCCATCTCGCTCTATTAACTAGAGGTGTGTCTGGAGACAATCTCACTATGTATCCTCTCAACATCGCTTCCCACTTATCGACATTTTAGTAACGCGTAAGTCACTCTCAACACTCAGTTGAGTAACACCATGTATCACTTCTTCACAACAGTTAGGCCTCTTAATTCAAGGGATAACTTTTGAACGGCTTCCCACCGACTTTCATCCCATAGGGTGTACTGGATCTCTCAGCACATATAATCTTGGATCATCGTCTATCTCCCATGACGATCAACCCATTTCATCGATACGACTTGTCTCCTATTGTCCCCACCGGCGTACAAAATAATTTTCCGCATCCCTCTATCTTGGATGTCTAAGGAATCCAATTGATTAGGGAGCCCATACACCCTTTTCTCCATATACATTTGCAAAAACATTGCAAGTGTCGTCCCCGTAACATGTTTTTCCTCAACTATATCCTTGTGTACACGTCGTGACTACAATCTTGCGGGTATTCTCCATCCCCTATAGACAAAAATTAAATCCTTGCCCATAAAGTCCCACTTATCCCTTCGTGGGGATGTAAGCCTTTCGTTGTTCCTCCACAACACTACTGGCTTCACTGATGCCCTAGCATCTATCAACGTCTCTTCTCCTGACGTGCATAAAAATTCAGTCGTATTCCCTTTCGCAACCGAACTTAAACAAGGGACTTCTCCCCATGTATTCTTACTGAGCAATATCGGAACAACACATAGTCGAGATGCCCAAATTCGATTCCTCGACAATATGTGCAACCATACTCCAATATTTCTAAAGGAGTCAAGTGGCACCGCGCTTATAATATCACTAAGTCCTTAGTACTAATCACAACGGCGAGCTTGATCTCTCCGCTCTGCGGTCATACTACACACCTTGACTCACATCATTTAGGTTCCCACACACCGAAATCAATTACTATGAGATGTTCATAATCTCCGAAGTCTCTCACATATTGATGAATAATGACAACTCGACCCTTTTTCAGGTGAGGCATTGTCATATACCCCGTTCACTCGAGGCTAAGACCCATATACTTCCTTGTCCACAACTCTAGTGGTTCATATGGTTTCCGGACATAACACGCTTGTCCTCTTCGGAATGCAAAACTTAACGGAGTTATTATTTCCTCAAATAACTGTAAGCTAAAATAAAATGCATGGCCCTACAACCACACTAGACATATTTTCAAAACATCCCTTACTCTAGGCCGAACCGATCGGTTTGGGTATCCCTCCTCTCGAACTTGGTAGGCTCGATTTTGAACACTATCATCCTGGTTCTCTTAATTCTGCTGACCAAGAGGAACGCACTATGGGACTTAACAACCCCGACTTAGAATTTAATCATTAAATCCCCTAGTGGGTTTCCACTTATGGCTTGCACCAGCCCCATTACATTCAGTCTTACTCTTTGACTAAATCCTTAAGCTCCCTTAGCTCCGCCCACCTAGGAGCATTTACCTCAACCTTGTAGGAAGTACCATATTGTCTTCTTATACATAAGTTGTCCAAGAAGAGTTTTACCAAAATTGCGAATTATAACTCGAGAGTCCATTCTCTCAAGGGCTCTTTTTCCCTTATACATATCTCATCGGTACAAGTTCACTTCAATGGATAAATTTCTCTCTCACGATTGGCATCTACCGGGCTTTCACATGAGGGTTTAGATATTCCCATTCCTTCGCTACTGAATCATCATTGTAGAACTTTGCGGTTAAACTATATGTAAGGTTCCTCTATTTATATACGGACCCTCAGTCCGAATGTAGTGACTGGTATCCCCGCCACGTTGCCTCAAAAATTTACTCAAATTTTTCACTTCTGAGTATTTCTACTCCATCCTTAATGCCAAAACCTTTGGACATACTACTTCCATTGGTTAACATTCACAGTCGCCGTTTTATCTCATTTTACGGCTCGTTCTCATCAAAATTTCTTCAGACCTACTCCCACTATCACTGCATTGGGCGATCAAGATTAGCATCCCTCTTTGCCGTCGTGATACTTGGAAAATGCCTTCTATGCCTCAACAACCCTTGCAACATCTACTTCCATTACCCAGTAGGAGTGACCTCAATAACGGTCATCTCTCCTATGATTACCATATTTGAACACTCCAGGCTTCATGTTGAGCTCCTCCCTCCTGTAGTCCTTCCAACGCCAATGCTGGTTCTACCTCCCTGTTCGACGTACCATGCCCAACGAACTCATATATATAAAACTACATTTACAAAATAGTAGGAGGACGTAAACTACATACGTAGAGGAGTACAACAATCCTAAGATAGGGCTCTATAAGAATCAAACGATACACTGAAAACGTAGTAAGCCGTACAGATCCTATGGACACTAGAACCTGATGATTTGATACCATCTGTGACACCCCGCCTAATTAAACATCAGGTGATCAGGCCTTTATTAAATTAAAACAGGTTTCTCAAATGGTTCATTCTTAGCATCACTGTCGAAAACTTTTTAATTACTAATCCCCTAAGTAAAATTAGACCGGTGCCAAATTTTATCTTTCTTAAAACAGATAAATCAACCATGCGGAACAAAGTAGAAATATTCATGTACTATAATTCAAACAACAAAGTAAAAGTACAACAGAACAAAAGTATTACCGAATAAACCATCGGCTAAAAATCCCAAACAACAATAGAATAACCACTAGTCTGAAACTAACATCTGAGACTAATACCGGACCACAAGTCCATACATAGAATAGTGTGAGATCCTGTACTAGATCTGAATGAGAGATATCGTCTAGTCAAAATCCTGTAAGCATCCACTGTGCTACAGCTCTGAGTCTCTGGAATGAAATCATCATACATGGCGTCCTTGTGGATGGACACCTAAAAGGTTTTGAAAATATTTTATAGCAAGAGTTAGTACTCAGAACATTTTGAAAATATTTAACAAGCGTTTATCACAATATAAAATGCGGTTATTGATTACACATGTTAGGTTCTCGTACACTCTCTTGAGTTAACTCACCCCTCATATTTTGTGCACACCTAACGTTCTACACTTAGTTTATCTAGCCATACCTCCCAAGCTAACTAAAACCAAATTAGTCAATTGACTTATCTGTACCCAAGTTCCAGACCTGCCCATACAGTACAACCGTTTCACTAACATCTCGCGTATGTTAATTAATTCTCAAGTAACATTTCATCTATGTTATTTTTCAAGATTTTTCATTTAGTTTCACTACTAAAATTACTACAATTCTCACAATTGTTGACTTCCCACTTGCGTAATTAAGTTTCGCTACTTGCTTTACTAAATAGATTTTCTCTATCTAAAGGTGCATTTCGTAATAAAGTTTCACTACTTAACTTACCGATTCAGTATGTATCTTTAAATACATAATATATATCAATCTACTAATACACAGAAGTAGAATATCATCAAGTATATATATTTCACACACAATATATACTAAATATCAGTCATTACTATTTTTCCCTTTTTATACACGTAAAGGACTCTTGGTTCGGAATGATTCATCGACCCCAAGTATTTATATACACACATAAATGATTCTTGGTTCGGAATGATATATCGACCCCAAGTGAGAGTTGGTTCGGAATAATCCATCGACCCCAACTATTTTAAAAATATATATATACACATATCCTGGTTCGGGACTCTTTCATCGCGACACCAGTTCATGGTTTGGTTCGGCATTCTCATCGACCCCAAACATATGATAACTTTATGTTAGTTCGGAATGTCTCATCGACCCTAACATAATTAATTTATGTATAAATCTCTCGACCTAAAAGATCACATAATTCAGTAGGTACACGCCCGACCTATTAATTATATACGTACGTAATATTTTAATCTCATATATTAGCCGTACAACATTCGTTTTACGATTTATCTCATTAATCGCATTTATTTGAGTATTCACATAACTCCAAGGGTCCTAGTTACCCCTTACATATAATTTCAGTAGTTACTGCTTACCCAACTGATCTATTACTTAAATTGAATTTACTTCGCCCCGTAACTCAATTTCCGAAGTCCCCGATACTCTACTAAATCGGATTATTCTCCTCGGTCTGTAATCCAAGCCCTACACTCAATGGCCTTATCGAACCTCAACAATATACCTATTGGTCTTATTCTCACTCCTATATAAGTATATTATAAACCCTAGGATACTCATTTATTCCCGAAAATCAACGAAGACTTAAACACGGAAGATTCGGGAAAAACATCTTGCGCCAATCGATCGACAGCTGGGTTCGATCGATCGACATAGTTGATCGATCGATAGTTCGAGATCGATCGATAGTTCGAGATCGATCGATCGATCGAACAGGAACAGACGCAATTCGTCTTCTTCGTTAAGTTTTTTCCTCCATTAAAAAATATTCAAACTCCATTATAGTCCACCAAACTTTGACCCAATGATCCTAACATATTTTCACATATACTAGGACAATTTCTAACGTGTCAAATACCTCAAAACTCCAATTCCTTTAAAGAAATAGTGAATTAAACCCAGAATTCCTTGAAACTCTAGTTATGGTGTTCTTCCCATATTTTCATTCAAAATCCAGATTTTATTCCGAAAAATCATCAAGTCTAATCTGAATATTAATCCTCTACATATGGTAAATCATTCTACATGCGATTCCTATCCCAACATGTATAAATATCATCTTTCTCAAACCAAGATAATGATTTAAACAAAACTATTCAAAAACCCTACACATGGGTATTATAACTTTATAATTTTTGCAATAAACAACTTGCCTTATGATCACTAGGGTCTGTTTTCGGGGTTGTTGTTGATGATTGATGATCTTCATCCTTCCATCCTTCTTCCCCAACAAGTAGATAGTGAAAATCTCCTTTGAATCCTTCCCAATTCTTCCTTTTGCCATGAGAATGGTTTCTCTCTTATCTCTAATGGCTATGGTGTGTTTTCATGGGTTTTCTAACCCTAACCCCTCTATCATACAGCTGATATAAAGTTCTCAATTTCGTTGGTCTCCATACCCTCTTATGTTAAAACACCAAAACGCCTCCGAACGGTCTCGGTTTAGTCCAAAATTACCGTGGGACTCAACTAGTACCCCCGGGTATACTATTTTGACTAATTTCACCCTTCCGGACTCATCTGTGACCTCTAAATGATTATTTGAGTCACTTAAAAGTATTAATCGTTCTCACCCCAACACGGTCTACACGCGTTAAGTAACTATTTACCACTCGCACTAAGTAAATATAATGAGGCAATATAAACCCGTATCTATCTCTCGATTAATATTCCATAATTATAATTTTTAAATAAAACTCTTTAAATTACTACTCTTACGTAATTTAAATTAATCCGTAATTTTCTCATTTAATTATCCAATCTAATTAAATAGAATTATTTGGAATATTCAGAAATACGGGGTATTACACACATTGCTAGTCCCTAGCAATGAAATAGGACGCAACAAGAACTTCGAGCAAACCAAAAGCAATAAATAGTACAAAAGTATGGTATAAAAGCATAAGGCCACTTTTGCGAGCGATTCTATTGAATTTAGCATATTCAATAAGCCGTTAAACCCCTAGGTTACCCTAGTGGACAAGTGTCGTCTCGTGAGCATTTTCGGGGATGATACCCACAAACATCACATGGTTTCCACAAAATAAGCCCAAACCAACATGAGGCAAGCCCAAAAATATCGAAAATGATTTCATACGCATTATTAGCATAATGAACGAATTCATACAAAAGTCTGAAATCATTAACATTATAGAATGCACCTCATAGAATTGAAACCTTAAAATGTGGCAGGGGAGAGATCACATGCAAAGTGTGATTTGGCAAAAACTTAAATAAATCGGATACTAAATAAAGCAGGAATATATTCAATCCTCATGACTCATCAAGCAAATTCACTCGAAACGGGGAGGTAACACACGAAACATGCGGGCATAAAGAGTAAATGTAAATGGAAACTAGGCCTCACACATGTCACAAATGAAGAATGCTATATATAAAATGAAAAATTGTAATCTCAATTAAAGATACCGCTCCCTAAAGGAGGCGAAATGTATTTTCACAAATTATCAAAACTATTTTGACTTTTGAATTACATCTACATAAGATCACATAGAACTTATATGGGGTTTTAATGTAGGCTAGGCTAGGGTACGAAATGAAAGAGATGTATATACGGATTCAAAGTGTTCGGAATGGAAACTCGAGATAATGGGAAAATGAGGGAAATATCAAATTTGGAAAACAAGTTCCAAAAAGGCATTAGATATATCATCGGAGAGAGTAATCAAATCTTATTGAACTATATACAACATTTATAACTTTCTCTTTCTTTTCTTTTCTTCGTTTTCTCATGTTTTCTTTTGTTTTCTTTTGCTTTTTGCTTTCTCTTTTTCTTTTTCACTACACTTTCTTTACTTTTGACACTCTCATATGCCTAAATTGAAACCGCAACACAAAAACAACATTCAATTCCGAGTAACATTACAAATAAAGATATGGAAGGAAATATGTATGGTATATAAATCCAATGCATAGTGGGTTATGGGATTGGGGTTATGAAACGACAGGCTATATTTTGGCTCAAAGGGGTTAACGAGGGAAAACATTTAAGGTGAGGTCAAGGTCAATATGGGTGATATAACAAAGATATCCTATGATCATTTTAAAAAGTTTATGAAATTCTCGAGTCAAAACAAAATATGAAAATCATGCACAAGTAACACATTTCAAGATATAAAGTCAATTAATGAACGATCAAATGAAAGAATAGTGAGATTACTGACGAATTCAACGTTTTCAAAGAGGAAAGAATAGTGTATACACTCAAAGAGGAAAGAATAGTGCACAATGCAACAAAATATTACCGAGTTATAAAAATCTTAAACCAAATCAATGTAACAAGAAAAGTGCATGTGCTCATGGGATTAAAGTTTAATTCACTAAGTTATTCATAATATCAATAATCGAGGACTAAAGTCTAATAACTTCTAAAATCTAGAACATGCATCATTGGGTTGTCTATTGGATCGGGCATTTATTAAAATTTATCATCGAAAACAAAGGCAAAACACCCAGAAAAGGAGAAAAAAGAAAGAAAACCTTTTTGAATTTTTTGAATTTTTTGAAGAAAAGCATACTAAGTAACTAACATGTGAGCAAAAACATGGACTACATAAAGAAATGGATAGAATATCCCACACCCCCTAACTTAAAACCTGACATTGTCCTCAATGTGAATTAAGAACTAAGTCAAAGAGAGGAAAATAACGATATTACCTAAAATTCGAGTGATCCCCATAAGAACAAGTCCAAAGAATCTACAAAACAAGTTAGTACAGAGCGTAGCAAAAACAAATAACGAAAAGTTAACTAATTACACTAGACTAAATTAAAAAGGAAGGGAAAGATAAAAAGAATAAAAAGCTAACTATATACAACCTAGTATTTAGGCTTCACACTAACTGTACACTAGAAGTATAAATAGCTGAGGGTCCACCGCAAAAACGATTTGACTTTAGAGGGTAACCGGTGTACCCTCACATACAAGCATGCCCTCCGAAAAATATGAATTCCGTTTGAAAAACGGAAGGCATGTGTAAGGTCGAAGAAATGAACCATCGCTAATTAAAAGTTTTGGAGGGACGATGGGGGATTTGGAATGAACGGAATACAAAAACATGTGGGGATCGAGAAAAGCAGAATATCCTTCCAAGTATTTTGAAATTGGAATGGGAGGTGGAGCACACAAAGGCAAAGATGAGGTCGTGGAGGGTGACTCGAGCAAGTACTCATCATTGGCGAAAAGGTTTCAAATATTAAAGTTTGAAACCGAATCATCGGGTATTTGTGACGGTGAGATAACAGAAAATGAAAATGGGGATGAAAGAAATTCAAACTCATGAGATGAATCATCATTGCATGAAGATTGAGTTTCGAAGGAAATAATATCATTTTTAATTAAATGTTCTTTTTGGGGGGCCAAAGAAGAAATCATTTCATTGCAAATAGATATTACGTCATTTTTATCCTCACCTTCAATATCTATTACGGAATGGGCAAAGTCGACAATTATTTGTTCCAAAGTAGGTACAAAAGCCTCATTTGGTTCAAAACATTCCTCGACTTTGAAAGTCTCAGAAGAAAAATCGTCGTCGGATTCAAATAATAAATACAATTCATGTTCCCAACAACAATTTTCTTCCCGATAACGATTTTCAATTTTCTCATTTTCAAGCTTACGCAAGCCCTCACCAAAACTCCTAGGTCGAGGAGTGGATACTTGAAAATGGGAACTTTGAAAATTACCATCGGACTTAAACAAAAACTCATTAGTATAGGAATTTTGAAAACTATTGAAATTCATTTCAAAATTCCTATTATAAGGAGGTAAAGGCCCAAAATCATTATCATCAACATCAAAATTTGAATAACCCAAGTTTTGACTTTTGTTATACTCGCCCAAAGTCATATTTGAATTTTTTGGGAGGATTCTAAGTATTAATCAAAAGTCATAGGATTACGATCATTTTGAGAATTATAACAATGATTACCGAAAGAATTGGAATAAGAAATGCTTACCCCAAAAATGGCTCCAAGTGGCGAATTCCACAAAGTAGATGCACGCAGGAAATTCAAGTGTTTCTAAGTGCTCAAATATAGAAGTCCTGCAAAAAGGTTAGCAAATAATACAAATAGAAATAAAATACTATGAAATACTAAATCAAAAAAAGTCTAAAACAAACTTGTCCCCAGCAACGTCGCCATTTTGATTAAGGGTGGAAAGTGGCGTTGCGTCAAAATGCCAATCGTTGTTTTTTGCTCACCGCCTTAATACAAAAACCTAAATTATGACTGCACTTGCAATACAAGTGTAGTGGTAAGTTGGGTATCAAAAATCCACAGAGACGAGTTGCTAGAATTTATAGGATTTAATACTCCTAAAATAAAAGTGTAAAAGATGATTATACACAAAAAATGGAAAAGATGCATAAAAGGGAAATGTTAATCTAGGCGAGGGAAAATAAAGCTAGATTAAGAAAGCGAGTAAAAACTATAGGTTGCATCGAATATCACTCACTCGAGTTAATTTGTATAAAATGGTTACATGGGTCGACGAGTTATTATAAATGCGTCTCGTTTCGATAGTTAATTAAATCAAGGGTTGTCACACCCCTAAATTCGCATAAAAGTCTAATACGATTTTGGCATCAACAAATACCCCGGAAATTATGCATGCAAGGTCGTAAGCACGGAGCATACATGATATGACCCGTCAAACCCCCTAGGCATGATAACTAGGACAACGCACCCGAAATAGACCCGTAAACTCCATCACCAAAGAAAAGCAACATGTCAACCCAAAATGAGTTCAATCTGTAAGAACCTAGACTAATTTAGCTAGAAAGCATGTTAAAAACGCGATAAAGGAAAGCTGTAAATAAACGTAATAAAACTACACTAGAAAACACGAAAATAAAGAATGTAAACCTAATTAACAAAGCAAGAATTAAGTAAATACAACTATATTAATGGAGATGGAATATGAAAGTGCAAATTACAAACCCAATTGGGTGTTAATCCAAGAAGAAATGAAGAAATGGGCTCTCAAACCTCCAAACCCTAACCTAAACTATCTAAAACGAATTATATTACAGTATGTATGATATTTACAACAAAAATGGTATATATAGTAAGTGGAATTAAAATAGAAAAGAAAAGAAAAGAAAAGCCAAAATATCAGCTGAAAACAGGGCATTGATCGATCGATCCCATTGATCAATCGATCGATGGTAAAAATATCAGCCCCTTATCTCAGCTCGAGGGCAAAAAATAAAGGATCGATCGATTGATCCTTTAATCGATCGATCAATGGCTACAGGTCTGCAACTCTTCCCCCTGCTTTGATGTGTTTAGTTTTCCCTTCCGCTAGAAATCCTATAACTTCTTCGTACGGACTCGGAATCGCTCACCGTTTGAGGCCACGCAAAGCTTGCGAGGAGGACTATAACTTCAGTGAAGATATTGGGCAAGTTGACTAAAATGTGGAAAGACTAAAATGCCCTTGAACATGTGATCGGCTATGAAAAATGAGTGGAATGCGTCCGAACTTCATACTTAGTACCTAAATACCTACAAAGCTCAATTAGTCCATGCAAAACATGTTAACATAGAAATATGACATTATCTGGTTAACGAGCATAAATATAGGGAATAAGATACACGATGGGGCTAAAATGTGTCGGTTCGGTGAATGAAATACGCAATATTTGTGTATTATCAAAAAGGCACATTAAGCTATAAAATCAACTTTAGCGGAGATAGTTTGTGTATTAAAGAAATATTTTCCTGCATCGTTCTTTGATATCAGCATCCACTTGCTTGTGCATTTATGCGATGAAGATTTATTATGTGGTCCCTCTAGGTATCGTTGGATGTATCCTTTTGAGCACTTGATGAAAATCTTCAAAGATTATGTGAGGAATACACGGCATATTGGAAGGTAAATTGCTGAAGAATATGTAAGTGTGGAATCATCATTATATGCTAGGGAATATATGCCAGAACAAGAGGTGAGGAGGTTCAATCCTCATAGAGGAGGAATGATCGATTAACCTGACGAGTTTGAGGATGAAGTATCGTTTGGGAACCGTAAAGAAGTGAAACTCACAAATATACAATACGAGCAAGCAGCTAGTTATTTCTTCGAATTACAAAATAAAGCCAAAGAATGGAAAAAGTTAGCATCTATTGAATTCTTCTTATTTGATTATATATATTTTATATTTTACAATCTAAACTCTACAATTTACTTGTAGGAAGTATGAGAATGAAATTACTTAAAATCAAAGGAGAAATTGTACGACAACTGATTTTAGGGCATGGGTATCAAAAGAGGTAAACTTAACTTAATATGTGTGCAGTTATTTATTCATGTGTGATAAAAACATGCATTAATACATATTCATTAATAAATACAGCTTCTTAAACAAGGTCATGTCTCTTCCAGGCTTGCAGGCCTACTAAAAGGCCCTAATTTTTGTGCAAAAGATTTTAAGAAATTCTGCACCAACGGTTTTAATTTCATTTCATATCCATACAAGGAAAAACTTTTGACGCAAAATAGTGAAATATCAATTTCTACCTTCAACACGTGTATCGCTACCAAAAGCGATAAAAATCCAAAGAATGCGGTGCTAACCTATTTGGAATAGTCAAACAAATCCTAGAACTTGATTACTTAGATTTCACAGATATCGTATTCTATTGTGATTAGGTAAAGGTGGATGATACTACGAATGCTTGCAAAGTTTATCCTGACTCAAAACTTATTATGGTAGATTTATCAAAGCTGAAGAGTAAAGATCGCATAGTCAACGAGCCCTTTATTTGTGCCTTTCAGAACGTAAAGAAGGTATTCTACTCAAAGTGCATAAATGATGGCAGTTGGTCTATTGTTATGCAAGAACCAAAAGGTATGACTACTGAAGTGGATGCATTGAAGGCTCCAAAAGAGTTACAGTCATATCTTGATGACAACCCTAATTTGAAGCATCTTTTAGTTGATTTAGAGGAAGATTGAGTATTAAAATATTATGTTAACCTTGTCAATCTTATTTATATACTATTTTGATATTGGCATTGTATTAGCTCTTTACAGAGAATATCTAAACTTAGGCTTGAAAATACGCCATCGGGGGGTGAAACCCTTTAGTGCCCCGTAAGTGACCCCGTGAGGGGTGACAACACCTCGTATGGGACCAACGTAACTTGTACGAACTGACCGCGTTGTTATGGGGCCCCCAGTTCGAAATCACAACCCACAACAGATAATATATACACTTAGGCTTGAAAACGTGCCGTCAGGGGCCGAAACCCCTTAGCAACCCCTCAACGGCCCCGTGAGTGGTGCCAACACCTCGCATGGGACCAACATAGCTCGCATAAACTGATCGTGTGGTCAGGAACTCTTGGTTTGAGAGCACAACCCAAAATAGATAATATCCACACTTAGGATTGAAAATGTGTTATCGAGGAGGCAAAACCCCTTAGTTCCCCCAAATAGCCCTGTGAGTGATGTTAACACCTCGTACGGGTTCAACGTAGACCGTTCAAATTAACCGCTGATCACGGGACCCTCGATTTGAGAGCATGAGAAAAAATAAAAAAATATCCACACTTAGGCTTGAAAACATACCGTCGGGGGGAAAAACCCCTTAGCTCCCCCCAAATGGCCCCCTGAGCAGTGCCAACACCTTGCACGGGACCAACGTAGCCCGTACGAACCGATCGCATGGTCACAGGACCCTTCGTTTGAGAGCATGGCCTAAAATAGATAATATCCACACTTAGTCTTGAAAATTTTCCATCGGGGTGCAAAACCCCTAAGCGCCCCCCAAACGGCCTCGTAAGTGGCATTAACACCTTGCATAGGACCAACGTAGACCGTATGAACCGATTGCATGGTCACAGAACCCTCGGTTTGAGAGCACGTCCCAAAATAGAGAATATCCAGACTTAGACTTGAAAATTATCTGTAGAGGCCCCCCAGTGGCCCCGTGAGCTTCCCCAATACCTCGCACGGGACCAACGTAGCCAGTACAAACAGACCGCGTGGTCATGGGACCCTTGATTTGAGATCATGGCCCAAAATGATGAATATTCACACTTAGGATTGAAAATGTGCCATCAAGGAGGCGAAACCCCTTAGAGTCCCCCAACCGTCGCCGTTAGTGGGGTCAACACCTCACACGCGGCCAACGTAGCCCGTATGAATCGATCGCAGGGTCACAGGACCCTTTGTTTGAGAGCATGACCCAAAAATAGAGAATATCCACACTTAGGCTTGAAAACGGGGCGGTTGGGGGGAGAAACCCCTTAGTCCCCCCCCCCCAAACGGCCCTGTGAGTGGCGCTAACACCTTGTACCGGACTAAGGTAGCCCGTACAAATCGATCGCATGATCACGGTACCCTCGGTTTGAGAGCACAACCCATATTTTAGAATTCTTACACAGGTCCCTTGATCGTGTGGTCATAGGGTCCCTCGATTTGAGAGCATGAGACCCTCGATTTTAGAGCATGGGACCCCCTTGAGGTCACCGAATGAGAACTTGCAGCAACTGATCGATTAGCCTCTCAATTCGAGGATTTTTATTATGATTATTTTTAAAATTGGTCACAACCCAAAGCCGTGACATATATTTATGCACCGTAAGTATAGTCACAGCCGAAAGTCGTGGCAATATTATCTATATAGTAAGCGTGGTCACGGCCCAAAGCCATGACAATATCATATATAGTAAGAATGATCACGTTCTAAAGCTCTGACAACGTTGGATCGCACAGAAAACTGGTCACGAATTTGAATCGTGACCAGATGATTTTTTAATTGCCTGATGGTCACGGTTTAGGCTATGACCAGGATTACATATGGAGTCAGGGCTATGGGCCGTGACCACAACTGTGACTATGGAAATCCATGACCAGGATGTGGGTCAGGGATTTGGGTCGTTTATGATGCTGGAAATAACACCACCCTTCAAGGTGTTTGTGAGCTCAATTCAATGTTAACAATGGCAACATAAGGGTACATACACATACTAGAGGGAGGTGAGGAGAAGAGGATTCACACCGAAATATATGTGGTTCAGCAAATTAGGCCTTCGTCCACTGTGCAAGTTTACGATATGTATCACTGTATGAGGGCTTTAATTGTCATAGATACAATCTCTCAAACTTTCTCTCTCTACTGTGCATTTCGACAGAGTTTTAGCTAGGGTTGCTAATTTCGGAATCCCTCTCTAAAATGGAGAAGACAACTATATATAATACTTGGGAGTGTAATGCACCCCCCCCCCCCATGCATGCAATGAGAATGTGTGTGTTGATCTAGCCAATCGGATGAAGACATTTGTCACTGTCACATGTAGAGAATGATGACGAAATATTCCCTCACGTGAGGGGAATGATTCGGTTATAACTGATTGTGTACGCGTGTTCCCAACAGTGCATATGATGATAAGAACTCGGCCATCCGTCAAGGGTCCTAACCTCGGCCTGGAAGAGGACGAGGTTGTGACCTTGGTTCAGGTGGAGAGCCAAAGTAAGACGTTGAGCTATGACATCGACCTGGGCTGAGGTAGAGGTGGCATAGTTGGAACGTCTGCCGATCTCTAGCCAAGATTGATGATGATGATGATGATGATGAGATGGTAACCTCTTCATCCTCCTAGTTGAGGTTACGATCCTTGGAAGACCAGTTGAATAACCTTCCCTAGGTCATGGAGACCTCACTTGTCGAGGTAGCTAGCAACATCGACCGTGGCCGACCTCGCCTAGGACGAATCCACTAGGTGATGATCTATGGTCCCTCTAGTATTGTCCATCTCCATGGCTGAGTTTGATGTCTGTGAGCCGAGGGGGTACATTCAGGGCATATCAATCACCCCCAGCCCTTAGTTACATGCGAGAGCAGGTGATTGTGGGCTCTACAACTCCGAGGTCCTTTTTCCTTGTGCCAATGTTCATTTGACACTTGTCAATTGCTGAAGTTTGAGGTGTGCCTGGCAAGCATGTGATGTCAGCCATCCTTTGGGGCTCCCAAGGAAATAATGGGCCTTGGGACGCGTGCATTGGGTGTTGAGGGTTATACCCCCCTTTCTTCTCTTTCTTCTTCATTTCTACTCTCCCTCGCCTACAACTTTTTCTCTTACTACAAGGGCTTGTTTAAGGAGGTTTTTGGTGGCTTTTTCCTGCATCTCTCTCTTTCTCTTCTTCTCAAATCTTCTCATGTATCATTTATTTCCCCCTTCTCTCCTTTTGCTGCATTTTTCTGCCTTATTCTTCCCTTCGTTGTATTTTCTGGAGAGATTAAGCATTTTTTGGTGAACCTATGAGTTTTCTGGTTGACTGTTCATACATTGTTCTTGTTAAAAAACCCAGCTTTGATCCTTAGTCAAATTACCAACATTGTTTTTTTTAGGAGAGTTGTAGTGTAGGGTCTACCTCATATGCTCAGACCCCTGTAATACCTCTTAGATGAATTCCCCTCACTTAGAGAAAAGACCTTAGAGAAAATTAGGCAAATAGAAAGAGCGCAAGAAGAAGCTCGTAGGGCGGAGGAACTCCCCCTCAGACCTATATTTCCACCACCTCTGAAGGTCATATACTCGGAACCAACAGAACCAGTAAACCAAGCAGAGGTCCCAGTTGAGCCCTATCTAATGTCGGAGTTTGAGTCATCCACCTCAGACCCTATGTCTGTGGACTCCTTTCGAGAGACCATGGACTTATCAAATAAACAAGATCAGGTCCCTGATCAAGCAGAGGTTTCCAGTCGGGCCTCATCTCATAAAAGTTTGAGCAGATCAACCTCTTCCTCAGAGGTTGAAATTGTTGGACCAAGTGTCGTTGTTCCTCCGATTCTTGAAGCCATTCCCCTGTCGATTGTCACAAGAGCTGAGTTCACTCAAAGGTTCCTAAGTGGTGCCCCGTCATCTGCTCCGGCCGACGTTGAGACAGATGACGACGACGGTGCTGAGAGTGATGTTGACACCTCTGAAGTGGCCGAGATTGAGAGTACAGTTAGTGAGGTTGACCTTCTAGCATTCAGACATCTTTGTTCCATAAGTCCCTCTATAAAACTCAATAGACCTCTGAGGGAGGAGAGGGCTTATGATGGCCGAGATGGTGAGATCTGCTTATATGAGCAGATGTTCAAGTTGGTATTTTATCTGCCCATCCATCCCATCACTAGGGCCATATTAGCCTACATCAACTTGGCTCCTACCCAGTTGTCACCCAATGCTTGGAGAGTGATAATTGGATCCATTATCTTGTGGAAGGTTATCCATCACTCAGATCTTCCGGTCCAGGTCTTCACGGGGTTCTATGTCCCTTCATCTGCCAGAAACCATTCGAGTTATTATCATTTCTTAGCTCAAAAGTCAAATAAAAAGATGTTTCAAATTAACCCAAACCTCAAACCATAACTGTAAGCCACGCTACGTTTTCGTATCAGGGCCATGGGAATTTGGTCTGAGTGCCCCTTACTCCTCATTAGAGCCGAGGATACCCCTGAGATGGGGAAAGGTAACAATGGCTGCTAGGGCCGACCTCGGGCTAAGCCTAAACAATCTTCAAAAGGTCAAAGAACTTCAGGATCAAGGAGATCATGGTTTGCTTGTCAAATTTGAACACCTGATGATCCCCTATTATCTCTCTGAGACCGGTCTTGGGGGAAGCCCTCTGACAGAGCTTCGTAAGTGCTTTTTATTTCAACAATTTATACCTCTAAATTTATGTATATCTCACTCTCTCACTCATATCTTTCTATCTTGCAGAGTGCCCAAAGGGGATATCAGACGAGTTTTGGGAGATAGCGGCACCAAGTCTAATAAATCTAGTTAAAAAAGTAGGTCTAAATGCTCCTCCTCCCCCTCCCTTAACCTCAAGGGCTGAGGCCACCAAGAAGAGAAAAGTTGTCGATCCTTCCCCTGAGGATCAGAGGCAGAAGAAGAAAGGGGGGGAATATTCCATCCCTATTTATTCTGAGGATGCATTAGCTGCTCGTAAAGTACAATTGAAAATTAATGATAGCATCATAGGCCACAGTTTGCAAGCGTTGGATTCCATCGGCTTTGCTATGACCGATGCTGATAAACGCTTTTGTCTATCCAAGGACACCCCTCTGCTGGTTGAGTTTGGCCTTCACAGGTCTATTCAGGTATGACTTAGGATTTTAGTTTAGCTTTAAAGTGTAAGCTCTATTTTTGAATTTCAACTTATATATACGACCACATAATCTGCAGGGCCTCGTTGCTATGCATCATCTTGCCAACTGGACTCTGAAGAAATTTCCCCTTATCCAGAAAGGCCAAGAGTTGGAGGAGGTGAAAAACTCTCTAAATGTAGAGGTAGACCGTCTGAAGTCTTCCTTTGAGGGGTCTGATAAGAAGGTTAATGAGTTGGAGAAAGAGATCTCCAAGCTTAAAAATAACCACACCATTGCCTTGAAGGCCAAGGATGACGATCTCTAGCAGAAGGTTGACGTTGTATTGAAAGCATCCCTTGAGGATGCCTCTAAGGGGATTCTGGTCAATTACAAAGTCTCCGATGAATTCATCAGCTTCGGCTTTGAGTACCTCTAGAGAGGTATTAAGGCTATTGTAAAATGGGCGGATGCTAAGGACAAGGAGTCAGGGAGCTTGAAAGCTTCTGGCTTCATAGGCTTGGGTTTTGCTAACCCTCGATTCTCCCAAGCCCTTCAAGATATTGAAGAGGAAGATGCTTCCCCTGCAGAGACCATGCCACAGGATGTTACAGAGATTAAGGTAGCCAACCCCAGAGATGATGGGGTCGAGGTAACCAACGTCGGCCAAAGGAATCAGGCTGAGGATGCCAGAACTGTCCCTGCAAATCCTTAGGCCATTTTTGTGAAGCTTTTGTACTTTCACTATGTATTTGAACTGTAACCTCTCATGAACAATGTTACTTTACATTTTTTATATTTGTAACTTAATATGTCAACCTCTGAGGAGGGATTTTATTTCTTCTCTTACTGAATTGTTTGTTGGATGATTTTCTTTACCATGCAATAATTTCACCAAATTAATGTTATTGAGGGTCTGACATTATCCAAGTGTGATGTCTGACCTCAGACCTTGTCACCAAATCATGATGTTATGAGGTCCGAGGTTATCACTAAGATGTTATCCCCATAAATAATTTCACCAAATTAATGATGTTAAGGGTCTGAGGTCATCCAAGTATGATGTCTGACCTCAGACCTTGTCACCAAATCATGATGTTATAAGGTCTGAGGTCATCAACTAAGATGTTATCCTCATAAATAATTTCATCAAATTAATGATGTTAAGGGTCTGAGGTCATCCGAGTATGATGTCTGACCTCAGACCTTGTCACCAAATCATGATGTTAAGGGTCTGAGGTCATCAACTAAGATGTTATCCTCATAAATAATTTCACCAAATTAATGATGTTAAGGGTTTGAGGTCATCCAAATATGATGTCTGACCTCAGACCTTGTCACCAAATCATTATGTTAAGGGTCTAAGGTCATCAACTAAGATGTTATCCCTATAAATTTCCAATCGAGCATAATGAATCAAGAACTTTCACCATAAATTTGATCTTCTCATTAATAATCTATTCATAAGATGATACACTTATATGAAAGCTTTTGCAACATCATATGTAATACTTTATTAGATGATCAGCATTCCAAGGATTAAAAAAAGTTCCCCCCTCTAGGTTTTCTAGCTTGTAGGTCCCGGTTACAACCTATTCGATCAGTTTGTAGGGATCGTGCTAATTTGGGTGAAGCTTCTTTTCCTTCTGCAGTGTCTTCTTTAGTACTAAGTCTCCTACGATAATGGGTCTTAATTTCACCCTTTGGTTGTAGAATTTTGCTGCCCTTTGCTGGTAAGTAGCTTGCCTAACTTTTGCGTCTTCCCTTCTCTCTTCAATCAGGTCTAGATCGAGTCTTCTCTCCTCCCAATTCTTTTTAGGGTCATAGATCTGCACTCTATGAGTAGGATGTTCAACTTTTGTTGGTATGACGGCCTCTGAGCCATGTGATAACATAAATGGGGTCTCCCTTATTGGCGTCCTAGTCGTTGTTCTATAGGCCCATAGCACAGCGTAAACTTATTCGGTCCACCTTTCCTTAGCCTCCTCTAACCTCTTATTGATCCCATTAAAGATCGTTCTGTTTGTGACTTTGGTCTAATCATTTGCTTGAGGTCGGCCAGGAGAAGAGAAAAATTGCTTTATCCCAACTCTTTCGTAGTATTTTTCTAGGGAAGAGTTCTTGAACTGTGTTTCGTTGTCTGAAATGAGGGTGTTTGGGAGGCCATATCTGCATATGATGTTCTTCTAAATAAATTAGAAAGTCTTCTGCTTTATAATCGTGATCATCAACTCTGCCTATACCCACTTGGAGAAGTAATCAATAGCAACTATCAAAAATCTGTAATTATTTACAGCCCTTGGTAGGGGACCTACCAAGTCAATCCCCTATACTGAGAATGGCCAAGGGGAACTGATAGACGTCATAGGCAAATGAGGTTGATGTGGGACTGTGGAGAATCTCTGACATTTGTCGCACCTCTTTACATAAGTTGCAGTGTCTTTTGCCAAGGTTGGCCACCAGTACCCCTGTGTAATAATTATTTTATCCAAGGGTCTTCCTCCTATGTGACTGGAGCAAGAACCTTCATGTACCTCTCGTAAGATGCGGGGTACTTCGATGTGATGGACTCATCTGAGCAGGGGTAATAAGAGTCCCTTCTTATACAGGACATTTCCTACTATTGAGAACTTGACGGCACTATATCTCAACTTCCTCCTCTCTAACTTTGACTCTAGTAATATATCTGATAATTGGATCCATACACGAGTCCTTAAGATTCAAATTGAGGTAAGGATTACTGACCTCTTCTTCTTCAGTGGTTGCTCTGGGCAAGATTTCAACTGGGACTGTCCTTCTGATATTTGTCCTCGCCGCCGATGCTAGTCTTTCTAATGCATCTGCATGACTGTTGTTTTGTCGAGGTATTTTCTTCATCTTTACCTCCTCGAGGCCTTCAAGTATCATTCTCACCCTCTTCAAGTATTTGGCCATCCTTTCGTCCTTGGCCTCATAGACTCCTAATACTTGATTAGCAACCAACCTTGAGTCACTGTGAAGGAGTAGTCGTCTTATACCAACGGTTCTTGCGAAGGAGAGGCATGCTATCATGGCCTTGTATTGTGACTCATTGTTTGACGCCTTGAAGTTGAACCTTAGGGCATTCTCAATGTTGGTACTATCCGGGTCTGAGAGTATTAGGCCCGCACCACTTCCATTTTCGCAACAATACCGATTGACGAAGAGGTTCCAGATGTCTTTATCTAATGAGAAACCCTCTTCTAACATAATTCCCTACCTGAAGAGGTACCGGTCTTCCTCATTCTCGGCTATCCCATCTCTGACTCTTTTCCGTATAACCTCTTCCTGGTGTCGAAAGACGTTGCTATTTGACCCTTCTGTGGCCTCTAGGTTATTCTCACCCTCGACCTCTTCCCATGTAAACTCTATGACAAAATCTGCCAGTGCCTTCCCTTTAATGGCCGTCCTAGGCTGATAGGTAAGGTCATACTCCCCTAGCTCAATGTCCCATGCCATTAATCTTCCCGAATTCTTAGGTTTATGGAGGACCTGTCTTAGTGAGGAGTCAGTGAGGACGACCATAGAATGGGCTTGAAAGTAGGGCTTCATCTTCCTAGAGGCATGTATCAAGGTGTAGGCTAACTTTTCCATGCGAGGGTAATTACGCTCAGTTCCCTGAAGGGCCTTACTGTTGAAGTATACGTGCCTTTGAACCCAGACGTCCTCTCGTACAATGGCCGCACTTATTGTTGATTCAGAGACCGCTAAGTAAACAAACAGCCTCTCTCTCGCTATTGGCTGAAATAGGAGCAAGGGAGACCCACAGTATGACTTTATTTGATCAAAAGCCTCATCACACTCTTTATCCCACTCGAAAGCCTTTATAAGAAACTTGAAGAATGGAAGACACTTGTCGATCGCCCTGGAAACAAATCTGTTGAGCGCAGCCACTCTTCCAGTGAGCCTTTGAACGTCCTTGATAGGCCTAGGTGTTTTTATGTCGAACAAAGCCTTGATTTTCTCAGGGTTTGCCTTTATTCCTCTTTGATTGATGATGAATCGAAGAAACTTGCCAGGTCATACCTCGAAGACACACTTTATCGGGTTGAGTTGCATCATGTACATGTCCATCGTATTGAAGGTCTTTTCCAGGTCTGCCACATGAGTGCAGGCCTTTAAGATCTTCATCAGTATATCATCTACATACACCTCCATAGTCTTGCCTATTTTGTCTTTGAACATTTTATTCACCAGACGTTGATATGTTGCCCCTGCATTTTTCAATCCGAAGGTCATCACCTTATAGCAATACGTCCCTTTGTCAGTAATGAAGGTTGTCTTTTCTGAGTCTTCAGCATCCATGAAGTTTGATTGTAGCCTGAATACGCGTCCATGAAGCTCATGAGCTCATGTCCTGCAGTTGCATCTACCATCTGGTCGACTCAGGGTAGGGGATAACTATCTTTTGGACAATACTTGTTCAGGTCAGTAAAATCTACGCACATTCTACACTTTCCATTGGCCTTGAGCATAATGACCGCATTTGATAGCCACTTCGGATATATCACTTCCCTGATAAATTTAGCCTCTTCTAAATTTCGGACCTCTTCCCAGATGACGTCATACTTCTCCCTCGAGTATACTCTTTATCTCTATTTGATTGGCTTAGCATCCTTAGTCACATTCAGCTTGTGGCACATAAATTTAGGGCTGATGCCTGGCATGTCCGCGTGACTCCATGCGAAGACACTCTGCCTCTTCCTCAGGAAGTCTACCAGTTCTTCCTTGATTTCTGCCTTTAAGGCTCTGCCGACCTGGACTATTTTTTCTGGCTCATCCTCATTAAGGATGATGGATTCTACCTCTTTCGCGGCCTCTCTTTTCTTCATCTCTAAATTCAATCATATCGATGTTATAAGTGGTAGTTGCTCTCTTATAAGCCTCCCTCTCTTCAGCTGAGTTGAAGTAGCATTCTCGTGCTATGGTCTGGCCACCCTACACTTCCCCTACCCCATAGGGGGTTGGGAATTTTAGCATCCGGTGGACCATCGATGGCATAGATTCAAACTCCTTAAGGGCCACTCTTCCTATGATGAGGTTATAGACCGAGAAGACATTATCGTCCATAATGAAAAAATTAAGCTTCCGGGTTAACCTCTTAGGCCACTCATCACCCATTCGCACGTACATATCATACATGCCTAGTGGATGGACATTTTCACCACTAAACCCCATTAACGGATGATGATAGGGTACCAGCCTCGTTCTGCTAAGTCCTGGGCTTTTGAAGCAAGGCCAAAACATCACATCTGCCGAACTTCCTCCGTTGATAAGGATTCTCTGCACCTCACATCCATGAACCCTTGTCGTGATCACCAAAGGGTCATTAGGTGGAGCTAGAATGCCCTTGAAGTCTAGTCAAGAGAACCCAACTATGAGCGTGTTTATGTCCACCTTCTTTCTCTTTTGCTTCTCGGAAGATGTTAGGTTTATCACCCCAAGTTTGGTCATTGATTTGGCCTCTGCCACATGAGATTTTCTATCAGTAACCTCAGATCCACCCCCCGCAAGTCCTCCGTATATGGTGTTAAAGCCAAAGGAGATCATACCAACCATCTTCATCGGGGTGTTGTCGTCTTTTAGTGGGAGGTCTGGATCATCCTCATCATCGTCATTCGTGTCATTATCTCTTCTTGTTGTGGTGTCTTCATGACATTTATCGTGTCTCTTATTTTTGGGGTCTTCCCTTCACCTTTTGGGAGCTTTACCATTAACATATTTCCTCAACTTTCCAGACATCAACATCTTCTCAATATCATCCTTCAAGGCGAAGCACTTGTCTGTTTTATGGCCATGGTCTTGGTGGAATTCACACAATAAGTTATGGTTCCTCTTATGTGGAGGAGCCTTCAACTTCTCTGGCCATCTTAGGGATCATTCATTCTTGATCTCATTGAGGATGTGTTCTCAGCTAACCGTAAGAGGGGTATAACGTGGAAACTAATCATCATCTAACCTCTTCTTTCCATCCTTCTTTCTTTGGAACTTTCCACTGTCACTACCGTTCTTGCCCTCATACTTAGCGTCCATGGCCTCTTCAGCGTTCATGACCTTCCCCGTAGTTTCCAATAGCTCTGCCATAGACTTTGGAGGGTCTTCCACAAGTTTCCACAACAACTTTCCCTTCTGAAGACCTCATATGAGGGCGGTCATGGCAATATTCTCTTCGTAATCTTCAACCTCAAGTTTTTCTTTGTAGAACCTGGAAATGTAGTCTCTTAGGCTCTCGTTCTTCTCCTACCAGACATACAGTAGATGGGTGGTCTTATTTTGAGGTCTTACCCCAAAGAAAAAGTTATGAATGAATCATTCAGCCAGGACCTTGAAGTTCTTGATTGAATTCTTCGAAAGAGAAGTAAACCAGATGTGCGCTGCTCCTGTCAAAATTTCGGAGAAGGCATGACACTTCATCTCATCTAGTATCGAATACATGTCCGCCGCCGACTGATACATCTCAATGTGATGTACAGGGTTGGTGCTACCGTCATACTTGGGTGAGACCACGGGTAGTTTGAACTTAGCGGGGGTTGGAAAGTTTACTATCTTGGCCACAAAGGGGGAGCCTTTCGAGAAACCTCTTTGCAATGGGTCTCTAATTTTGATGAGGTCTCCTATCTTTTCTTCAAGACGTTGGATGGAGTCATTCCATGGTCTTGCAACGTTGGTCTGGCCGAGGTTGTCCCCAGTCACCTCTAAGGGGTGGACTGAGGGTTCCCCAGTCGCATCACAACGTCAATTGCTGACCTCTTCCTGGTCTCTACATCTTCCTGCATGGGGTCTTCCTTGATGAGGTTGACATTGCCCCTCTTCCCTTTGTGAGATAGCTGCACTTCTTGACCTTGATAACCTTTATCTTAGGTCATTTATGGGAACGAGCCTTTCAAATGTTAACCCTCTGCTCAGTCGATCAAAAGATGATCCCCGTTGCTGGGCTTCTCCAACTCTTCTGTCCCCACAACCTTGGCTCCGTTGGATAGGACGGACTGTATTATTCAAAACCTCATACGGTTCCCAACAATCTTCTGGGATGTCTTTTGCCTCTAGATCATCATACCTTTCCTCAGGGAAAGGGTTTCCTTACCTCCCCAGGTGCAAGCGCCTAGGGTCAGCAATGTCCCTCCTCCGCTGGGGAGTAGGTTGGTCATTCCGCGATTCTTGGGGTGGTCCCCTGGCATCAAGATGAGGCTGAACTACCGCCGGAGTGATCATTTCTGGTGAGACTCCAGGTGGCCTCATCATATTTTGGCTGAGCCGTACAAATTTCTCCTACATTGCTTGTTGCGTTGTAGCCAAAGACCTCAAGACTGCGGCCACCTTCTCCATTTTGGATTGGGGTGGTGACTGGCTGGAGCTAGGTCCCCCTACTACAGGCGGCAGAAGAGGTGGTGGTATTTTCGGTGCCATGTGTTAGTATAAAAGAGCTTGTATAGTAAATGAGCTTAATACCTTATAGTACCTCTTTCAATGGTGAAACCGCTCCGTGCTAGGGGGAGGCCTGGTTCACCATTAGAGTCTCCGGTGAGGCCAAGCAATAGATGAGGAAGAGATAGCTTCTTTATTCCCATAAACGGCACCAAAATTATGATGTTGGAAATAGCACCACCGTTCAAGGTGTTTGTGAGCTCAATTCAATGTTAACAATTGCAGCATAAGGGTACATACACACATAGTAGAGGGAGGTAAGGAGAAGAGGATTCACACCGGAATATATGTGGTTCAGCCAATTAGGCCTACGTCAACTTTGCAAGTGTATGATATGTATCACTGTATGAGGGCTCTAATGGCCATAGATACAATCTATCAAACTTTCTCTCTCTACTGTGTATTTAGACAGAGTTTTAGATGGGTTTCCTAATTTTGGAATCCCTCTCTAAAAAGGACAAGACAACTATATATAATACTTGGGGGTGTAATGAACCCCCCCCTATGAATGCAATGAGCATGTGTGTGTTGATATAGGCAATCGGATGAAGGCATCTATCACTGTCACATGTAGAGAATGATGACAAAATATTCTCTCACGTGAGGGGAATGATTCGGTTATAACTGATTGTGTACATGTGTTCCCAACAGTGCATATGCTGATAAGAACTCGGCCATCCGTCAAGGGTCCCAACCTCGCCCTGGAAGAGGACAAGATTATGACCTTGGTTCAGGTGGAGAACCGAAGTAAGATGTTGAGCTCTGACATCGGTTTGGGTCGAGGTAGAGGTGGCATAGATGGAACGTCGGTCGATCTCTAGCCGAGATTGATGATGATGATGATATGGTAACCTCTTCATCCTCCTAGCCGAGGTTGCGATCCTTGGAATACCAGTTGGATAACCTTCCCTGGGTCATGGAGACCTCACATGCCGAGGTAGCTAGCAACGTCGGTCGTGGCCGACCTTGCCTAGGACGAGTCCGCCAGGTGATGATCCATGGTCCCTCCAGCATCGGCCATCTCCACCGAAATTGGTCACGCCGAATTTGGTCACGGACCAAATCTGCAACCCACACTTCCCTGTTAGGGATAAAGTCCTTGACCATTAGCCCAGTTTTGGTGTAGTGATAAGGGTAATAAACTCTCCGGGTAGTATATTGAAAAATGAAAATATGTCTGGTTTAAGGATGTATGATTTATGGTCCTATGAAGAAATCTCACATCATAAGGGAACTCAGATACCCGATGAGATTAATTTTAAAAATTGGAAGATGAGGGATGCCATTTTGAAATTAAATTGAATTAATTGTCGTGTGTTAATTGAATTTTTTTTTCAATTTCATGATTCTAATATTTTAAAAATGAATTCAATTTTTTCTCATTATTTTAGTCTTAAAGTGTTAACTGGAGTAAGTTTTAAGGACTGAAAATGTAATTGGATATTGTTCTAACTTAAGGGGATAATAAACTTATTTAACCTTAAATTCCCATCAATAATTTAAAATTGTGATGTGATTGATTCCAAGTGTCAGCTTGATCTGGACCCCCACCGGATGGCTTTAATCGTGGAATCATGATATTTTAAAATACATGATAATTATTTTAAATTAAGTATTACATATTCCCCTCCCCCAAAATCGGTGAAGTACTATGGTTGTTATAATTATAAAAAATTGACCAATTATAATTTTTTAACACTTTTTTTCTTTAGTGACACTCAATTAAGAATCATGTTCTTAAAATGATTTCCAAAACTGATTGGACTAAGGATTATTTGGATTAGAAATGGAGGGGAAACTCGATACCATTTCGCAATTTGGGAGTGAGGATCCTTCGTATCCAAAGATTTTTATTAGTTGTTTGATAAGAGATTTTCTTCTTTCCCGAAAGGAAAGTAGGAGTATAAGGCTAAGTCTCAAGTACAACGTATTGGGGTTGAGGAAATTTCATATACCTTGGTTGTAGTGGAGTAGTCGATAGGCGGTCATTCATACTACAAGTAGTTAGAATTTTTATAGAAACATATTCGATTCTACCTTGAATTGTAAGGAAAAGGATAAGGTAATGATTTATCTCTTAAAAGTAAATGCATGATTTCTGGTCTGGTGTACGGTAACCTATTATGTAGACTAGAGCACCACAAATCAGTATTGCAACTCATTAAAAAGGTTCTAGGTAACCGGGCAATAACTTTAAAGAAAGAAGTTCCTAAGTCATTGCAATTAAAATAACGTAGTGGTATTTGTCCATAAACTTTCTCTTTAATGTATCTAGTTTTTGCAATAGTGGTTTCAGTTTTCTAAATTGGTTTTGAACAGATATTCGATTGATTTTGTAAGCTTTTTTTATCAAAATTGGATATCTTTTATATTTTTTGGTACATTGGAATATAATTTATATATTATAAGGTTTGTCACACCAATGCTGCAAAATACTAATATGGTTAATTTTATGGACAAATTCATTAAAGAGAAAGTTTCCTTTTAGAACCAAACATAATTTTAGAACTTATGCTTAGGTTATTTTATTATAAAATTAATTTGAAGACTGGTTTAAAAAGAACAATTGAGTTCATCAAAAGTGGAGGAGATACTATTATTGGATAAGAGCTAAAGAGCCTAAGATGTGTTTGAAATAGTTCATTTCGATTAGTGTGACTCAATGACTATCCGATGAAAAGGTGGCTTTAAGTTATTCAGCAATTTCATTGATGATCACTTAAAGGTATGGATGTGTTTACCTCGTGTACCACAAGTCTTAAAGATTTAATTATCTCAAAGTATGCAAGGCTAAGGTGGAGCACACGTGAGGTTAACAAATGAAAGTTATAATATCTAATCGTAGAGGTGGTTACCTCTTAGGATAGTTAAAGGAATCATTTATCGAAGGTTGTAATTTTATCCCGGTTGTCTACACCTGGTATTCCATTTTATATTTGTGTAGAGGAAAGGAAGGAATAAGACTCTTTTGGAAATGATAGGGTCCATGGTAGGTTATCTAGGACTGCAACTTTCTCATTGGTATTTTACGTAAAAGATGGGAATCTATATTCTAATTTATTTTTTTCTTAATCGATTGATTCAACTGCCGTTGAACATTAGAGTGGACGCAAGCTCATTATAAGGCATGTTCGCATCTGGGGGATCCCAACACTCATGTTGTGGAAGAATACAAGAAAGTTGAAAATAAGGACAAAAGAATGACTTTTGTTGGTTATTCCAAAGGTTACAAAGGTAGTTTACATCATATTACCTATATTGCTAGACTACCCGTACAAGATTAAATACAACCTAATATCGATAATACTCTACTTTATTGTACTGGGGGAATTATTGATGATCAGGATAAAGGTGTCACATCTACTAGACAGAAATTGGAGTCGGATCATAGTTGGAGTATCAGGAGTCATCCTGATTGGTTTGCATTGGTGGTCATTTTGATGAGATCTCAGGCAAACACAAATCGGGTCCTGGTAACTACAACAAGGCATTCCAAGACAAGGATTCTTGATTTTACGTATGATTATGGAAACCAAAAGGATTCGATGTATTCGAATCAATTTTTGGAACTTGTAGACTTGTTGATATGGTAAAACCCATCGGGCATAAGTGGGACTATAGGAAGTTTAGAGATATATGGATGGGAAGGTTCCTTCAAGGCAAGGCTTACAAAAGGGTTTACTAAAAAAGATAGGGATTTATTATGAGCAAACCTTCTCATGATAGCCATATTAAAGTCTATTGGGATTCTTTTAACATCAAGACTAAGTTTTAAAATGATTATCTTTACACGTGCATGATATGAATCCTCGAAAGCAAAGTGATGTAAGATTATGAAATCCATTTATGGATTCAAGATAACATCAAGGTCTTGGGTCATTTAGTTTGATCAAGTAATCAAATTCATATTTTTTATCTAAGTTCGAATAATATTTTTAGTATAAGAAGCATAATGGAAAGGTGCTGGTAAATTTAAACACAATTTGTGGACAATACTTGCCTAGTCGGGAATGAGGTGGGAGTATTGTCGTACATAAGAATGTGGTTATTTAGGTATTTCGATATATAAAACTTAGTACAAGTGAATCATATCCTTATGATTGATATTTCTCTAAATCGGTTGTAGAAGATGTTGGGCTTATACTAAGTCGATTATATAGATATCTTATTCATGATATTAGCATCAGGATTCCATGAAAATAGTCTCTTTTCAAGTGTGGAATCGTTATGTGTTGGAATCAATATCATTGGACACTTGATTACATGGAAGGAATAAGAAATATACCTAATACTTCGGTGGTGGGTAGACTCATAAATGTTATGTATTATGTGTCAAGTTCGAAATACGTTATGCCTTAGGCATAGTCAACATATTTCATTATAATAGTTTGGTACCTTTTAGGCAAAAGACCATGGTTTTCAGTCAGATAAGGATTCCAAGTTTTTTACTTCAGAATATGCCTTTACCCAAGGGGTTGATCTATAAGTTGGAGGAGTGTGAATCAATCTTAGATTGTTGACTCCGCCTATGAGGCCAAAGTTTTTATGACTTTGGAGACAACTAAATAGGCTATATGTCTCGATTACTTGCAAAGTAACTTGGGTGATCTTACTCTAAGTGTAATTGGATATTACATTTTTGGATTTCATAGGGGTATGATAGCATGTTCTAAAGAACTCATAACCCATAACAAGGTTAAGCACATTGAAAATAGGTTTCGCCTAGTTTGAGAAATCAAATAAGAAGGTGATATATTTATGACCAATGATGTATTGAATAAAACTCGGTTAATCCTTTACTAATAGACAACAAACTTTCGTATAGATAGGTTGGGATTTTAATACATAGATTTAAGACTAAATGGTATATTTTGGGGGTTTTATTCTTAAAATCATGTATGATTGTTACCTTTATGTAAAGTTCTGTCATTTCATTCTAAGATAAGAACCATGATTAGGAGACTACATTATATTTGGAATAAATATATTACAGACATGTCAGTCAATAGATCTTAGTAGGAATTACGTTAAGTGAATTTTAGTTCTAACACTATTAAAACATTCAGAATATACATAGGGAGTTGGCAACCTATCAGAATGGTTACGAAGCAATCCTAGTAGTTTATCTCAAATAATGGTGGCTCGAGAACTTGTATGATAATTAAAAAGAGGATTGTGATCGATACATCCAGGAATATATTGAATAGGCCCACACATGGGATTTGAGTCCAAAGGTTATTTGACTAGACTCACGCAATCTCATACTATTTGCAAAAGGTCCACAGATTCTTAATCTTGAGAATTATGAGGATTGAAATGCTTCCACAAATGTCACTTTAATTTCTATGGATACAATCTAATTTTATATCGGGTTAAATGATCTCCGCATAGTTGGTGACAGTTGTGTGAATTGTTCGAAGATTAGAATTCAGAGGAATCCAGATCCAGGGGATACCTAGGATTGTGATGCCCTCTAGATAAACTTATATGCTTTTCTTCCAACAAGTAAAACCCGATTGGTGGATTATTTTAAAATCCTAGTGAAGTATCAATTAAGTTAAATCTGAGTATCAAGGATATTGATTAGATGTTGCTTAAAAATGATTAACAGTAAATTAATTTGACTAAGCGGGTATCAGACACGTAACATGGGGAATCATATTATGTACTAAGTGGGTATCATACACGTAACCTGGGGAATCATATTATGTACCACAGTCAACTTTATAAATAAGATCTCATTATATCCAAGTGATTTTTTAGATAATTAAATTGTAGTGCAATCATAAATATTTAATAAAATTAATTATGATTAATTAAAGAAAGGAAATAATAATGGTAATGGTAATTAGGATTACCTAGTTTATTCCCTATACCTAAGTAGTTATGCCCAAAGTCTCAAGAAACCTAGTTTGGCCCAATTGCACCTCTTATATATGTATATAAAATGTATGAGAAGGGGTTGTAATTATTATTATTCATAATTACGTTTGAGAGGGATCACAGAAAATAATATTCACATTTTTATGAAGAGGCCTAGAGAGAGACCACCACATCTCACTTATGGAAGGATTTTCATCTCAAAAGGAGCCCACATATACCTAGCTTTAGGGAGGATCATACACTAGAAGATCTGATGTTTATAAATGTTTAAGCACGATTTTTGGAGACCAAAAGAGGACATAAAGGATTTGACCATCTTATATATTTATCTCCTCATATGAATAAGAACATGATTTACAGAGGTATTGTACTCTTGAAACCCAAGGTTTAATCTTCAAACCTAGATACTGATTTTCTTTCAACGCGTGATTAATCAAAGATGTTCAGCGTTTATTTTTTCCCCATTTTAAATATCAATCCCAAGTTATTTTTACCAGAAATAACAAGGGATTATGAGGTTCAATCCTCGTGGAAAATGAGTGGTCGAGGAACCTGACGAGTTTAAAGACTAGAGAGAGTGAGTACCTTCATATATAACGTATTTTTATTTGATTATCTATATTCTCTCTATAACCATCTAAATTGCATAATTTCATGAACAATTCTTCGAACTCTGAGAGCCAAATATTCTGAAATAAGAAGAGAAAAAGTTCAACGGATGCGATGAATAATTTTACGACACCAGTATCAAAAGAGGGATTTGTCACCTCTTTTGTTGTGGTTACTAATTTATGTGTTGGAAAACATGATCAAATAGAAATACATTAATAAATACAACTTTTAAAAAGAGGTGATGCCTCTTGAAGGCTTGCACACCTAGCCTAAGATCCCATATTTTGTGCGAGGGAGTTTTAAAAATTATATTCCAATAATTTTGATTCCGTGGCATACCCATGCGAGGAAAATCAATTGACGCAAAATAGTTGAATTCCAATTTTTACCTGGACTTCTTTTGTGGCTATCAAAAGTGATAAAAATACAAAGAATAAGGTTATGGCCTATTATGGGATTGTCCAACAAATATTATAATTGGATTAATTAAATTTCAAAAAAATCCTCTTCTATTATTATTGGATGAAGTTGGAGGACACTACTAATGGTTGTAAAGTTGATCCTGCCTCAAAACTTATAATAGTATATATATCTAAGATAAAGAGTAAATATCGCATTATCGACAAGCCTTTTGTGTGCACCTTTCAAAACTTAAAGAATGTATTCTGCTCAAAGTGTATAAAAAATGACAATAGGTCTATTGTTATGCATGAACCAAAGGTTTTGACTGCACAAAAAGGCATATTAAAGGTCCATGTATAGTTTTAGTCTTCTCTTGGCGACAATCCTAATTTTAAAGATCTCTTACTTGATTTAGACGAAGATTAAGTTTTAACATACTATTTTATTAATATTTACTAAACCCTAGTATCACAACCTTATTTGTATTATATGAGTTGCCCAGAAATTTAACCCGGGGGGGGTGAATTGGAATTTTGCAAAAAAATTTAGTCAAATTAAAATTTCAGAAAATATTTAATTGGAAAGACTTAACTAAATTTCAGATTAATAAATCTTTAATGCTTAACACAGTGAATATCAGATATATGCTACCAATTAATTTAAACAAGTTAAATTTACAAATTATAACTAACTAACTAACTATATATATAAAAAAAAATTATGTACAACACTAAATATGTATGACTAACAATATATGAGTCTAAAAGATATATATATTGTACAATTAAATAAATATTATGACAAATAATTATACAAATGTATAAAATCATAACAATACTAAAAATCTTATAATTAATAATAGCACACAAATAAAATAATATATATATATATATATATATATATATATATATATATATATATATATATATATATATATATATATATATATATTAAAAATATTTACATAATCACTTAATAAAAAAATTGGAATCATCAAAATCAGTATATTATATTAAACTAAAATGTACATTAATTACAATTGGAATAATTAAATTTTAAATTAAGGGTTATTTATATTTTAGTTTAACAATCCCCCCCCCCCCCCCCCGAAAAATGATGTCAACCAATGATTCATAATAAAATGAATAAATTGAGCACAATTAGTGAATCATAAATATTTTTACCCTTTTGACATTATTAAAAAGATATTTAATATAAATCATGTGTCAACGGGAAAAATTGGAGCTCCCCCTTTCAAAATTAATTCAGCATTGAATTCATCCATAAATTGTAAGAGGCAAATGAAATATTATGAAATTTTAAATAGGAAAATATTTCATCATAAATAATCTCATATCTTGTATTTGAATCTTTGGATAGACATGAATATGATCAAATAACACATAAGTCACCAGATGATAAAATCAATAATCTCAAGCATATAATGGTGAATATTTCATAACTCAATGTTTTCAAATAATTTGAATGAAGCATGCAACATGAGTTAAAATATAGCGGTATGTAGTGGTAGAAAAACTTTGTATTTTGTTCATGATATTAGCATTTTCGAGATATGAGCTAAAATTCTCAGATTTATCAATCATATTGCAATATCCATAATAATGCAAGCGAATACATTAAAGTTCACGATAAGCCTTTTTTCAATAATGTGACACCCCGCCTAATTAAATATCGGGAGATCACTCCTTTATTAAATCAAAATCAAGGTGAACAGTTGGTTCATTCTTAGCATCACTGTCGTAAAAATAAACTTTTCCAAATTAACACCCTAATTAATTAAGCTAAGTGTCAAAAAACATTTTTAACCTTTCTAACTAAATTGTATTTTTAAAGAAAAACTTATTTATTTAATTATTAACCACATTTTCAATAAGTAAGAATCATACAACAATTATCCTGGAACATAATCCAATTACTTTAAACATTCAACATCCAAAATCCCAACATTTAAAACTAAATGTAAAACATACATGCTGAATAAATCCCAAAGTAACAGTACTATAAATAACTGAAATAAAAATGTCCCAACAGAACAGATAAATAGAGGAAAGGGCGACACATGCCCAATAAATGAGTATGATAGATGTGGAATCAAGCGAACGAAGTCGTCTATGCAAGTGGTCTGCAACTCCCACCTAAGCTGCAGCACGTTCCTTTCAAGGGATCCTAAGAAAGACGCCCCTGTGGCTGGGCACCTGTAATACATACATATACATACAAGAGCGAGAAAGAGAAAAAGGAACGGGTCAGAGCCCGATAGTGTGTTTGATTTAAAATACGTTTAGCAAGTATTTAAATTGATACATGCCAATGCAACAGCATATTAGTGCGACACTCTCTTAAGAAATTCTCACCTCTCTTCTAATGTGCACACCTATCGCACTAACCTTCCCAACGGTTTATCTTATCATTTATAGCACTAATCTTCCCAATGATTTAACTTATCTTAGATTACTCGTAAGATTTCAGAACCTAACCGTGTAAATGTTTAAAAAGGAGGATTTCACTTAATAACAATGCTCTCATTTTTACTTTAATTATTAACAAAGCCTCCCAGTGTTATATTATACTTTTCAAACAAGTATTTCTGATTTACGACATTTTATCAGTCTTACTCACCGTAACACAATAGGTAGTACCAAATTTCATAATTTCATATATATATTAACTACTCGTATAATATATATAATATAACAGCATCACAAATAAAACTATAGTGCGGGCATACTCTGCTATCCAATCCCTGTATCGCTCACACTAAGGGAAATACAAGTTCGGAATCACTCTCGAACTGTATCAACATATACATAAAAATAATAATGAGGCGAAGAGTAGATTCCAAGTCTCTAAGAGGTCAGTACATTCCCCACGCCTCTTAGGACCATCTGAACTATCGATTCGATAGCTTGTACCAAGGATATATATCTTCTAGGGTACAAGTCAATATCCCCCATAAAGGTCCCATCGAGATAAGACTGTCCCAGCGCGGAAACCTCAGGGATAGCAAATAGCGCGGGCATGGTTTTCACATGTATATAATATATGCATACACAATTATATCAATATACCACTTTTATCATATTAATATAGGTTCCTCTCATCACCCATAATTACAACATTTATCCTTAATTTTCACATTATTAGTATTTCGTATAAGAGTTCATTTCTAACTTTAACTCGAAGGGTTTTCTCATCTGATTACGTAATATGTATGGACTCTATCCTCCCAAGTATAAAATTCAGTAAGGGTCCTTTCTATGTTCCAACGTAACTCTCTTACGCAAATCTCCCGTTAATTCATAAATTCGTTAACCCTTAAGTAATTATCCCACAAGTACAATTCTCGTCTCATATTAAGAATCCCAAAATTATTCATATGTCCTACTGGTCCTCCATATCTCCCAAAACATTTTATTAAGGATGCCCAAGAATTATTTCACATTAAATTGACTTTCAACTAATTAATAAGGGAAAGCATGAGTCTGACAAGAGGGGTCGATCGATCGAGGTCTGGGGCTCCATCGATCGAACCTTCGATCGATCGAAGCTCTGGGCTCGATCGATCGATCAAGCAGGTCTGCGAAATCTGCAGAATTGCAGTTACGGGTTTCATCTTCTAACTTACACCAAATCCATATTTTACAATCCCAAATGTCTCAAAATTGATACTACTAACCATATATCATCATATTAGGTATTTTCAACATAAAGCATGTGGATTTTAGTCATTTAATCATGGATTAACAGCCCAAGATCTATACAATTATCAAGAACCCTAGAAATTTCTTAATCATTGTTCTAATCTGTTTTTCCCAAAATTTCCTTTTAATACAACATTAAAATTTCGTGGATTATTCTTCTACATCACCAAAAATTTCCAGAATAAGGTTTAAGTCATCACCACATGCAAATTCCTATCACAATTTAGGTTTTCTTCCATGTAATTCATCCCAAATCATTCCTAAACTAATATGAAGGATGCACCAATGAAATAAGCAAGATAAACACTTGCCTGGGATTTTCGACGTTCTGGTTTGCTGTTGATTTTGGTGTGGTTGCGTTTCCCGTCGCGCGATCTACGCGTTGGTGGTGACGGCGGTGCAATCGGAGGTGTTCTTGGCCTAGAACTCCTTGGAGAGCTTCTCCTCTTCCTCTCCAATGGCCGTTCTTGTATTTGAGTTTTCTAACCCTAGCTGACTAACCTAAATGGCTGATATAGATTACTGATTTTTGTGGGTTTTATTACCCAAAAAGGTGAAATGTCCAAAACGCCCTCCCGGGGTACTAATTAGGCCAAAAAATGCCCCGAGACCCAAACTAAACCCCCGGGTACAATTTTTTGATTATCTCTACCCTTACGGACGCGTTGGCGGACTCAAAATGACCATACGAATATCTTATTAAATATTTACTTTTATTAATCCACATTTAGTCCCGACACGACACAGGCGTGTCCTGACTTAAATTTCCACAATTGTCATTTTATTCACACGTGACAATATTATAAAAATAAATCTCATATATTACTATACTCATCCAGTAATATGCAACAAATAATATATTCCCAATAATTACTAACTCTTGTCACGCTAGTAAATATTTAAAACAACATTCCGGATTAAAATTAAATTAATTTATCTCAATTAAATTTAATAAATCCCATAATTTAAAAGCTATAAAAATACGGGGTATTACATACTCCCCCCCTAATAACGGAATTTCGTCCCGAAATTTGGAAAATAAGGCCTATCCGGTAGCACAATTCT
The DNA here is from genome assembly GCA_949130495.1 of Sambucus nigra. Lineage (NCBI taxonomy): Eukaryota > Viridiplantae > Streptophyta > Magnoliopsida > Dipsacales > Adoxaceae > Sambucus > Sambucus nigra. The sequence goes on along the minus strand of OX422215.1, from coordinate 415,057,382 downwards.
GGATATCCTTTTCCGTACACAAACTAACTACACATTACGGCGCTCAATCACTATATCCCTTTCTTCACAGTAACATTATTTTACATTCTGATTGGAGACACCTCACATTATGCTCCCAACCGACAACATTCGCATAGGTCAGGCCTATATGTTAAAATTTTCTTATCTCACTATCATTAGGAGGACGCACCTCACTATATGAGAAACTACTCGTATTTATTCATACACAAAAATCCCATTCTGAGAAGATCATACGAACATTCGACCACTCCTGACTGCCTAAAACAGTCGTGGAATTCCACCATAGATATCGGATATTTTCTCGACCGATCAAAAATTCTGATTATCTACTCTCCTCTAAACATACGGAAGGAGAATAGTTGAGGTTCTTCCATAACAAAACCTTAATAAGCACCTGGCATGCGATAAACGGGTACGAGTGTTTCTACAGAGCATTTCTTAAATCATCGTACCAAGATTCCAAAATCTCCTTCATGTGTCTCCATAAATTTTTAATCACCGTGCGCCTATTCCATGGCTATGGGTGATACATCCTACTCGAAACGAAACCTTATCTCCACTGGTTTCTAAAATCCCATATCAAAGGTGGGATTCACCAATCTCATCCTGATTCAGAAATTTATACTGCGCCGGACCATGCACTGGAGTGATCCTTCCTTTCAAAGGAAATCTGGGGCATACTAGTTAATATTGTAAGCCAGCCCAAAGGAATATCAATCACTTCCTTCTCGGGGGCTTAATTCACATGTTCGAGATGAACACTCGATCTTGTTTTGACGATGGCAACCCATCCAAGGACTGTATCGACTTTACCGACCTCTTCCAATTTCAGTAATTGTCGATAAACACAAAATTACTTGGTTGATTCTCCTCTTTCAACCAAACCTTACCTATGGGTAGTGCATGTAGAGACTACTCACTATGTCCCGCTAAACATCGATTCTTCCTTGAAATGTCTCACATTATGTGACACGTAATACTCCTCTTCCTTCCTTGTAGTATGCCGAAAGTTCCACCCGTGATCTTCTCTCCACGAAGTGTACTTCTGGATCTCTTATACCATACCAACATCATCACCCTTTGTATGTTCAAGTCGCTCTCATACTTGCCTACTAACAACTCCGCTCCGAGTGTTCTTCATAATCATTTAATTCTACTCCATTCAAGGAATACTCTTCTTAAATGACTTCCCACAATCTTCCAATTCAAATTTGGGTGTGCTATTCTAATTATACACCTATGTATGGATTATCGCCCCTCATGTGACGTTTAATCCACTATATCACTTCCACTTTGTTCTGTTAGCCCCACAAACACATTTTCCACATGCCAATTGCCATGCCCCTTCATCTCGGACGAGTTTTAACATCAGTTAACCAGGATGTCTACACACCATATAAATCGGGCATAGTAGCGTAAGCATCACATACGTTCCATACTAATAAACAAATTCTTTGTTTTCCCTGGTGCTTGCAGCATGATTACAACATTTTAATCACCCTAAAAATCAAGATTTTAAATCTTCCTTATCATCGTTCCACCCCTCAACTCGTGGGGTAACTTTCAATGCTTCTTTACCACACAACAGGCTCCAATGGCTTTAAATCAAAATTCAACTTCCAACTTACATACATAATTACTTGATCCCATTTCGACCAGGGTACCGAACTCATGGGATAGTGACCAAACGTCTCCCTATTTACAACCTTACACTAAGTTTCATGCGTGGGATGTCTCACAAAGCGAAATCCAAACAAGGAACCCCCCGATACACTACTACCTAGAATTGTCGATTATCGAAATCCGTTAGGTCCTCCGTCCATAGTATATACCCCTTTATTCCGTCCCTTGACAGAAAAGTTACAATTTCTCCCGTAATTATGCTTAACAAAGAACGTTTCACCAATTGCACTATTGTTCAGTATAGGTGGTTGGTAATAGCATTTCATAAACCTCGAATACATACACTCGGAATTCTCGAAATTCCTTTCCCTAATAATAGGGGTATAAATATTAACTCCCACATCTCTAAAGGATAAATATAACAATGCACTTTTCCTATCACTAAGTCCGAAGTGCTAAACATAATACTAAGTCAAATCTTTTCGCTCAATGGTAAATCCCGATACATACGGAATTATACTGACAAAGTTTATACATACTTTGGCATCGAATATCTTGAGCCCACTATCTCCTCCGAAGTCTCTAGGATAGATAATATAGGTGCGAGTCCAACCTTCTTACAGGTAAAGCTCACCACAACAAAACATGTTGCACTAATGCAACTACTCCGATAGCCTTGTAATAAATGTCCACTATCGTACTAACCATTTCTATAACATTTTAACAAAGATAATATCATACTCGTCTATCGCATCACTACAACGAGTAACCACAATAAAGTATAAAACACCGTTAATATACTCATTCATCCCCCGTGGATAGCACCAAAGAAAAATCCCGTTATACTAAGGAGAAATATTCACATAATGGTAATATTTATAATGATATGCATTAAACTCGTCTCACATGCTAATCTAGCAATGAACAAAATATGGTGACTCGCTCGTGTAACATAAACACGCCACATCCTCTAAGGATACAACTTATACTTCCATCCTGGCAATCGTCTTGACAGCACAAATGGTTTTTGAACTTAACACGTCTGCCCAAACCAAAACAAAAATTATTTTTAATCGTCGTCCTTTACTAGGCACCGTATCCTTGTCCCTTTTTCTCACTTTGGAACATATTATTGCGAGCAATTTCACTCCGCACCAAAATACCTCAACACATAATCCACTTATCACCTGTCCTACTAACCAGGTTAGGATTGTCCTTCTCTCGGACTTTAGTAGACTCGATTTCCTGTTAGCCATCCCGGTTGTTCCCTTAACTTTTTAGGCCATAAAGATTATGTTACTATCTATAATAGTACTTACTGAATTTACCATCACATGGTAAGAATTTAACTATCTGAAGTATTTAAATGGTTTTCCTGATGTGTATCCACATCCTTTTGTGGTGCTATACCACCACCGTTGTATTCAGTCTTATTCTCGACTAAATTCTTCGATTCCTTTAACTTCCCCCACAAAGAAGTGTTATCATCTATATTGACAAATTATGACATTGTCAACCTCTGAATCGGTCATCCATCAGGATTTCCTCCTCGAGTATTATCAACTATTATTATAAGTTGGTCTCCCACTTCGAGTCATTTCCTCCACTAGTATCTACCTCTTTCGATACAAAATTTGCTAACGATTAGGATTCATATCCACAATTGGACTTCTGCCATGCCCTCCTGCGATGAGTTCAGAACCACGTTTGCTTCTCATACTGAATAGTTGAGGAAGGAACATACGGTCAACACTGTACCTAAGGTTCTCCTATAGGCATAGCATTCCACTTCTAAAATTTGTGGTTGCCTCCAACCATTATGATTTCGTCCCGAAAGCCAAGAAAATTTTCTCTAAATTTTCACTTTCAGTTTGCCACACTCCGTCCTATATTTAGGCCTTTGGATACTTCACCTCCTTTGGTAGACACATATAATTTTCGCGTTTCTAAAATTTTCTACTGACAGTCTCTACACGTTTTTGTAATATATTGGGTAAGTTTACCCTCGCACCTCATTTGACTATAACAACATTTGGAAATCATTGTTGCGCCTTAGACGCCTTTCTAGTCTTGTCTTCTCATGCCATAATGGAGGTGACCTCGACTACGGTCCTCATCCTCGGATATATTTTATAATCCCAACTGAGCCCTGCCTCCTGATGTCCGCGTAACGGTCCTCTTCTGACATTCGTCATCGTTCGGTACACGCACACATCTGAACGAAATTAGAATTCACTAATCTATACACATGTAGCAGGAGAACGGAATCTCGTCAAAGAAATCGACAATCCTAAACATAGGGCTCTATATTAAACAAGGCAACGCTGAAAGCATAATAAGTCGTACAGATCCTAAGGACACGAGAACCTAATGCTCTGATAACACCTGTGACACCCCGCCTAATTAAATACCGGGCGATCACTCCTATATTAAATCAAAATCAAGGTGAAGAGTTGGTTCATTCTTAGCATCACTGTCGTAAAAATAAACTTTTCCAAATTAACACCTTAATTAATTAAGCTAAGTGTCAAAAAACATTTTTAAACTTTCTAACCAAATTGTATTTTTAAATAAAAACTTATTTATTTAATTATTAACCACATTTTCAATAAGTAAGAATCATACAACAATTATCCTGGAACATAATCCAATTACTTTAAACATTCAACATCCAAAATCCCAACATTTAAAACTAAATGTAAAACATACACGCTGAATAAATCCCAAAGTAACAGTACTATAAATAACTGAAATAAAAATGTCCCAACAGAACAGATAAATAGAGGAAAGGGCGACACATGCCCAATAAATGAGTATGATAGATGTGGAATCAAGTGAACGAAGTCGTCTATGCAAGTGGCCTGCAACTCCCACCTAAGCTGCAGCACGTTCCTTTCAAGGGACCCTAAGAAAGACGCCCCTGTGGCTGGGCACCTGTAATACATACATATATATACAAGAGAGAGAAAGAGAAAAGGAAACGGGTCAGAGCCCGATAGTGTGTTTGATTTAAAATACGTTTAGCAAGTATTTAAATTAAAACAGGCCCATGCAACAACATATTAGTGCGACACTCTCTTGAGAAATTCTCACCTCTCTTCTAATGTGCACACCTATCGCACTAACCTTCCCAACGGTTTATCTTATCATTTATAGCCCCAATCTTCCCAATGATTTAACTTATCTTAGATTACTCGTAAGATTTCAGAACCGAACCATGTAAATGTTTAAAAAGGAGGATTTCACTTAATAACAATGCTCTCATTTTTACTTTAATTATTAACAAAGCCTCCCAGTGTTATATTATACAACAAGTATTTTCGATTTACGACATTTTATCAGTCTTACTTACCGTAACACAATAGGTAGTACCAAATTTCATAATTTCATATATATATATATATTAACTACTCGTATAATATATATATTATAACAACACCCCAAATAAAACTATGGTGCGGGCATACTCTGCTATCCAATCGCCGTATCGCTCATAATAAGGGAAATACAAGTTCGGAATCACTCTCGAACTGTATCAACATATACATAAAAATAATAATGAGGCGAAGCGTAGATTGCAAGTCTCTAAGAGATCAGTACATACCCCACGCCTCTTAGGACCGTCTGAAATATTGATTTGATAGCTTGTACCAAGGATATCTATCTTCTAGGGTACAAGTCAATATCCCCCATAAAGGTCCCATCGAGATAAGACTATCCCAGCACGAAAACCTCAGGGATAGCAAGTAGCGCGAGCATGGTTTTCACATGTATATAATATATGCATACACAATCATATAAATATACCACTTTTATCATATTAATATAGGTTCCTCTCATCACCCATAATTACAACATTTATCCTTAATTTTCACATTATTAGTATTTCGTATAAGAGTTCATTTCTAACTTTAACTCGAAGGGTTTTCTCATCTGAATACGTAATATGTATGGACTCTATCCTCCCAAGTATAAAATTTAGTAAGGGTCCTTTCTATGTTCCAACGTAACTCTCTTACGCAACTCTCCCGTTAATTCATAAATTCATCTACCCTTAAGTAATTATCCCACAAGTACAATTCTCGTCTTATATTAAGAATCCCAAAATTGTTCATATGTCCTACTGGTCCTCCATATCTCCCAAAACATTTTATTAAGGATCCCCAAGAATTATTTCACATTAAATTGACTTTCAACTAATAAATAAGGGAAAGCATGAGTCTGCTAGGAGGGGTCGATCGATCGAGGTCTGGGGCTCGATCGATCGAACCTTCGATCAATCGAAGCTCTGGGCTCGATCGATCGATCAAGCAGGTCTGCGAAATCTGCAAAATTGCAGTTACGGATTTCATCTTCTATCTTACACCAAATCCATATTTTACAATCCCAAACATCTGAAAATTGATACTACTAACCACATATCATCATATTAGGTATTTTCAACGTAAAGCATGTGGATTTCAGTCATTTAATCATGGATTAACATCCCAAGATCTATACAATTATCAAGAACCCTAGAAATTCCTTAATCATTGTTCTAATCTATTTTTCCCAAAATTTCCTTCTAATACAACATTAAAATTTCTTGGATTATTCTTTTACATCACCAAAAATTTCCAGAATAAGGTTTAAGTCATCACTACATGCAAATTCCTATCACAATTTAGGTTTTCTTCCATGTAATTCATCCCTAATCATTCCTAAACTAATATGAAGGATGCACCAATGAAATAAGCAAGATAAACACTTGCCTAGGATTTTTGATGTTCTGGTTTGCGGTTGATTTTGGTGTGGTTGCGTTCCCCGTCGCGAGATCTACGCGTTGGTGGTGACGGCGGTGCAATCGGTGGTGTTCTTGGCCTAGAACTCCTTGGAGAGTTTCTCCTCTTCCTCTCCAATGGCCGTTCTTGTGTTTGAGTTTGCTAACCCTAGCTGACTAACCTAAATGGCTGATATAGATTACTGATTTTCGTGGGTTTAATTACCCAAAAAGGTGAAATGTCCAAAACGCCCTCCCGGGGTACTAATTAGGCCTAAAAATGCCCCGAGACCCAAACTAAACTCCCGGGTACACTTTTCTGACTATCTCGACCCTTCCGGATGCGTTGGCCCACTCAAAACGACCATATGAACAACTTATAAAATATTCACTTTTATTAATCCACATTTAGTCCCGACACGACACAGGCGCGTCCTGACTTAAATTTCCACAATTGTCATTTTATTCACACGTGACAATATTATAAAAATAAATCTCATATATTACTATACTCATCCAGTAATATGCAACAAATAATATATTCCCAATAATTACTAACTCTTGTCACGCTAGTAAATATTTAAAACAACATTCCGGATTAAAATTAAATTAATTTATCTCAATTAAATTTAATAAATCCCATAATTTAAAAGCTATAAAAATACGGGGTATTACAAATAATTAATTTCAATAAACAATTATCTCCCCTAAGGGATACTAAAGAAGGCATATATGCATATAACAAATAAGGTGCATCTTTTACACGAGATAAAATATTTTCAATAATTTCTTCCAAAAAATCATTTTAAAAAAACTCAATATATTCACAAATTATTTATAATAATCAACAATCATAAGGATTTTTATTTTTTCATTTAAGAAAAAATATCACAAATGTTACTTTCTTTCGAAAAATTATATTCACCATGAAAGTTAATAATATTCAAATAATCGGGTAAATCATATAACATGCTATAAAGCTAAAACACAAAAGTCAATTTGTTCATATTATCGTAATCAACAAATGTATATCTCAATATCAACAAATAGCTCATGTAACTTCTCGACAACATATTAGCAAATTTACAAATGACATTTTCGTTTCGAATATATATTCAAGAGAGTTAAGAACAAATATGTATATATATATATATATATATATATATATAATGGAGGAGGGACTTTTTCCACATCATATAAGTTTATACACAAAACCTATATAAACAGATTTTGTATCTATTTATAGGAGGGGTTTGTATCTAAGGGTTAAATTGGAAGCCATGTGTCGAACTTTATTCATGCTTTATCACTCTTTAGTACATACGCGGTTGACGATTTAACCATAGCCTGACAACCTACCTCACGTGGCTCAAAAAGCATGAGATTTTAGCTTTAATTTGAATGGTTGTAGTCTAAAATAATACTCTCTTTATCTTTCTATCTCAAGTCTTCTTTTGTGTGTGTGTGTGTGTGTTTCATTAACCGTATCCCCGTTACCTAAACTACGAACCCATCAACAACTATGTTAATCCAAAATTGGAACCAACTTCGGAACCAACATCTGAACCACATCGGAACCAGGGGCAATAAGTTAAAGACGAGGTCTCAGGTAAAGACCCTTTTTTTTCACATTTGACGGGGGGAGATCTCAGGTAGGGTATAATTTTTAGAAGTATTTTTCTTTTTTCCCATTTTTTCCACGTTTGATGGTGGAGATCTCATGCTTAAGTTCAGTTTGGGTTTCACTATGGTTTTAAATCTGTGTAACATTACATAATAAAGGAGTTTATTTTAACCCCTAAATCAATGAGTTGGTACCGTTTTATTATATCAGTGAGTGATTTAGAAGAGGTTTTTAAGTTTGATTTATTGATTTTTGTGATGTTTAAATAGTGAGATTTGTTACGACTAAAAGTTTATTTTTAAAAGAATGAAGTTGAACGCATAAGGTCAATGGGATTGTTTGGCAAATAAACTATGGTACCTGAGTAGTATTAAATGTGTTAGTGATTTGAATCGGTTGGTTAAAAATAATTGTAGAAGAGATGAGGAAACGGAATGACAAGTTGGAGTTGTGCCTCTCATTTCTTTTTGTGAGATCCAATACATATGCCCCTTTCTGGTGTCATTTCAGAAATAAAGATGCATACAGATTAAATAAGCGAGAGTTACAGTTCTTTTCTGATTGCCAATTTGATTTTTAGATTACTTAGACCCATGTGATTGATTGTTTGATTTGTATTGCTATAGTTTTTTATGGGTATAGTCTTGGTAGGGATTATCAGATCTAAACCTGATTTGTTTTTTATGGGTTTATTTTTTTAGGGGGATGATCTTGCTATGGGTGGGTTATCAAATCTGCACTCAGTTTTTGATGTTCGATTGCAAGAATATGAGCCTCATCCAAGTCTCGGTGTTCGATGTCAACAATATCTCCTTTCTTAAACTTTTAGCACGCAAGAATGAGCCTCATCCAACTGTTGGGGACTTGAGTTTTTTATTTAGATCTGATTTCTGGTGATGAGGTGGAAATGATGGCGGTGCGGTAATGGATATGGGCCATGAGTTCCGTATCTTATATATCCTTTGGTGTTTTTATAGAAATAGATTATATGTAATGAATCCAACAGTTTAGTATTTCACTCCATAACTAAAAATTCTATATCTCCAAAATATGCATCTCCACAATCAGATCGGAGTTGAGAGAAAGAAAACACTTCAACAATTCTTTTTTTTAGATTTATATTTTGGGTTTCAATAAATGAGTTACTTTGGGTTTCAACAATGGCTTATTCTCCCCAATAAATGAGTTATTCAGTGGTTATGCTTTATTTGTGGAGCCTGGTAAGATTATTTTGTTCTTTTCTTTGTAATGGTTTTTTACTCTCGAATAAATTTGTATATCTATCTTTTACATACTTCTTGCATTTTGAAAATATAATTAATAAAAATTAGATATTGTTTATATATCCCTAAAGATTGGGAAACATAGTTTTCTTCGACAGTTTCTTTAACTAAAATTGAACCCTTTATTATTCTCCATGTATATTAATATGTTCTATGAAAAATGTTTAGGTGTTTAAATATGCCTACCAATTTGTTTGTTTGAGTTTAAATATACCTAACTTTTTGTTATTTTACTTAATATTCTGGACTTTATTCTCCAACAGTAAATTAATATGTTTTGTGTGTTTTTATGACTATTTTTTAATGTAACATGATGATAACGGTTAAAAGTATCCATACTACTAAAAAAAATTAAAAATTCAAGGTGGATACAAAATGGTGGGAAGAAACTTTTAATGGTGGGAGTATTGGGTCTTCTTGTAAAAATGAAAGAGTAGAAAACCTAATTTTGGATACGTATAAGTTGGTTTTAATACTGTCATTGGAACTCACATGCCGTCAAATGTGGCTAAAGTTGAAATTAAAAAGAAAAGGGGTGTTAAGTGAGGGTTCAAAGGTCTACGCAAATGATCAAGTACAATTGTTCACTCACCTTATTTTTATTAATAAATTCATACTGAGTACTGACTATTGTGCATTGATAAATCCCTCAAAATATAACTATACCAGTAATGACCATTATGCATTCATAAATCTATGCAAAAAATGTGCCTCGCACATTTACGAATTCATATGTGGGCCCGAGAATTATTGTTATTTACACAAACAATCTCGATGTTGTCAAACACTTAATGCTATTGTTGGGATCAAGGATAAATTCCTGAAGACAGAACATCTCACAATATAGGTTTAAGGTGTGAAGAATAAAAAAATTAGTTCATCAAGATTGAAAATATAATGTACCACAAATGGGGTGAGAAACCATAATCCTAACAGTCATGTCTGCTACTCTTTTTTCTTCACATTGTCACGTCTATAACTCAAGTTTTTATTCTACCCATGTCGGTTTATTGTACCAATGATTAAGAGATGTTCATGTCATAGGAATGTTATCTCAACACAAAGATGAGTTAATGATGAATTAGAGGTGTTTTTATTTTCAAAAAGATGTTGTAAATATATAATGTTCCAATTAATCTAAACAATCTAAACAAATTTACCTATCATTGAACATTGCAAGTAGATACTATTAACACAATTTCATTAAATTATACTAATATAAATGTTTTGACCTAACAGCCTCAAATTTTCTCAATTAAGCAATTAGAATATTGGTTTGGTATATAAAAAATGAATCCCATTGCAATGTGTTTTTAGTTGCACGAGGGGGTCGAGACTTTAGTTGCAATGTCAAAGTTAGACATGTTAACAAGGTAAAATTTAACCTGGTCATATGTTACACCAGATTAAATTTACGGCTCTGTCGAGTCGTGCAACCTTTCTTTAGATTTCATATATTTGACTTTTTAATGAATTAACGAACATTAACTGCATTTTTAAATTCCACTTGCAAAAAACATAAATACAACAATTTTCCACTGGGCCATTGGCACGAGCACACAAATGCACCATATTAAAATCGTAATCATACTCTAATGGGATGACCAAGCATATTTATATTTGCACTATTGGCGACATGAGAACGAATTTAACACGGGAACAAATTTATTATCGTTCCATCGGCACGAGTACACCCTAGTTTATATATATATATATATATATATATATATATATATATATATATATATAGAGAGAGAGAGAGAGAGAGAGAGAGAGGGGGATGCAACATAAAAGATAAAATCAATATATGAATTTTCATCTCAAGACTTTAACATCGAAATAAAATATGTGTCTAGATGCAACATATGAATTATCATCTCAACATTTTATCATTAAATTCTAGCATATGTCTTATAATATAAAATAATCAAAGGTAATAAGTGTACAAATAAACATGTGAAGACTTCATCATCAACATCAAATTAATATACTTTAAACAAGTAAAAAATAATCTAAGTATAATTTTGAGGCTTTAACACATAATGGAATAATTTCAATTAATACCATATTTCAAATCATCAATAAATATAAGATATTTGAAATTAAAGAAAGGTGTTCCTTACCACCTGGCTAATACAAAGATATGTCCATGAAATTCTCTCCAAGTGTGGATTTTTCGATATTTGGGAATGATACTTCAGTATATTAATTTTGCTTTCCATACCAAATCATATTATTCGAAAATCCACAACCGCTCTCAAAATGAAACCTGCACAACTTCGAAGATTTTATCTTCTAGTACCCAAAATGATTTAGTTCCATATGGGTTAGTATACATCATAGTTCCTTTAAGAACCCAAACTAAATTTCTCATTTCAAATTTGTATGGACAATAAGATGAAAAATGTGTGTCTACCACAATACGTGCATAGGGACTTGGAGTTACTTGATGAGGTATTATTTTGAATTAAATTAGAATAATTATTTTTCTCATTTTTGTTAATATCATAACCAATTCAATTTTTCTCAAAAGTCCATCTTTGGTATCCTAATAACTTGTCTAAATTATTTCTACCATTTATAAAATTTGACAAGATAGGCAATAATGTGTCAACTTTCTTTTTCAATTCTCAATTTTCAAGTTCAAGTTTCTTAAGATATATGCAACTAGTATTTTAGATTTTTAAAATTTTAACTTCTTTTCTTAAAGAATAATTTTCCAACTTCAAATAAATAATATTTTATAAGAACAGTAATGAATGAAACTTTTTAAGTACAACATATTTATTTTTAAGTTCATTAACACTATCACATAATTCATTAATTTTTTTTTGCAATTCCTCATAATCATCAACAATATCATCATCACTATCACTAGAGGATTCCATGTTATAGTGTACCTCGTCTTTATTAATTTCCATGAGACAAGGAGCATTCGTATCTTCACTACATCATTAATCAATATTAGAAAATAGGCAAGGATTGCACATATTTCCATTTAGTGCTTCAACATCCAAACTTTTATTGAAGTCTTACTTTAAAATAAAGCTTAAAATACAAGGTTGACTATTTGTCCATTTTCTTTTCATAAAATGAAATAATGAACTGCTACAAGAGATCAAACATTTAACCATACAAATAAAAAAAATGTAAGTGCAACATTTAATATAAATATAAAAAAATTTGCCATGATCTTTAACTCTAGGATTGTTAAAATAAAAAATAATTAGAGCACTTGCTCTAATACCAATTACTGCCCAAAAAAAATCCAAGAGGGGGATGAATTGGGAATTTGCAAAAAAAATTTGTCAAACTAAAATTTTAGAAAATATTTAATTTAACACACTTAACCAAATTTCATATTAAAAAATGCTTAATGATTAACATGGTGAATATCAAATAAATACTACCAATTGATTCAAAATATTTTAAATTTATAAATTATAACTCCCAATAAATATATAAATAATTTTTGTAATTAATATTAATTAATTATTCTGAGATTAATTATTTTCTTTAAAATGATTATTTTAACAATAAAAATAAATTTACCAATTTTCCGAATAGATTTATTTGCAAGATTAAGTGGTGAAAATATAAAAGCAAACAAGCACAACCAAATGAGTAAATAAAGTACGAAAAGCAAATGACACCGATATTTAACGTTGTTCGGCCAAATTCCGTACGTTCACACGCCTAGAGCCTCCGTCTACTTTTCGTTTCACTAACGTGATCCACTCGCAGATTGGATCAAATCAACACTTACAACTCTAATCCACTTACGGGTAGGACCGAACACCGTTGCAACCGCGATCTACTTGGGGGTAGAACTGAACACCATTATAACCAGAAGCTTCTAACAATGCTTCAAATAGGTCTGAGTTTGTAGTAAAAAGTTTGGATAATGAAACTCTCTAGAAATATAATTTAGCATTCGGGTTTATTTCACAATAAGAAGACTTGAATCTAATATGAATGTTGGCTCTTGTCTCTCAAGTTAAAAAAGAAGATGTTCTCTAAAAATCTTTCTTGTTTCACTACTATTTACTGATGTCCGCCTTTTGAGTATTTGAGCAGAATATAATTTCTTGTTCTCTTTATTCTCTCTTCAAAAATAGTAAAAAATAATCTAGCTTTCTATTTCAAATGTGTACAGTTGAATATCAACTTGTGTTGCTCACTTGAATGTGTATGAGTGATTAGGCAACTATACTCCATATTTATCTCCTTAATTTCAGTCTTTTTATGAACCCCATGCATGGTATTTCACTTGGTTTTATCTCATATTTATGCTACTGATCCCTTTTGGTAAGTATTTCGTGTTTTGTGTATCTCTTATGTGTTTTACAGGTATTTCATGCAATATAATGAGAGAGACAACTCAAAATAGTGTAAGAAACTAACAAATGGAAAGTTGAAGGGAATTTTTGTAATTTTTTAGCCTTAGTACTGAGATGAGGCCAACTATAAAGTAGAAGAGCTTGAATTCACAAGAATACTGGAAAAAACAATACCTCAATCCGAGTTATGGTGAAGAAGTTATGCACATTCGAAGTGAGAAGAATCTAAGAGGAAAAACTAAGGAAGGCAAAAAGTAGAACTGGTTCTGTTAAAGGAGAACCGGTTCGCCGTTAGTCACACTCCAGAACTGTGACAAAGATTAGTCACGCGTTAAAATTGTTACAAATTGCCTGAAGCGGGATTTTTATTTTGGCCCTATTTTTTAGACTAGAGAGTTTTATGTTTGAGGACTCTTCTAAAACGACCGAAGACTTATATATACTCATATTAGGAGTCATTTAAGATAGATTTCATTTATTTAAATGCTCCTAATCAAGGATAAACATCTAGAAGAACAATTTACATATTTTGCACCTTTAATTCAAGAGCTTTTTAGCATTTTCTTTAAGCTTTGATTTCTTCTTGCAAGTGTGAATTCTTTCACCTTGGTAACCTTAAATTACCGAAATTTTATTATTATTCCTTTATTTTTCAAATGCTTGTTAATGTATTCTTGCGTTGTTAACACCATCATGTTTAGTAGTAAGTTCAAGGGTTGGGATCATCTTTCCTCCATTGATGGGCGTTGAGCTCTGAAAGTTGAGTTTTGTGTAAGAATACAATTAATTAAAACCTCGTGTATTAAAGTTGGAATATTATACGTTTAACGTTCTTTCTCAATCAACGTTAGTGTTTATAGCGATATTCCGAAATTAATCAGCTTGTGACCATATTCGAGCGAAAGTTTAATCTTTCATTGTTGAATTAAATTTCTTCATATTTGATGTTTATAATCAATTGAATATGCTCGTATAAATATTTTCGAACAAAATTCCTTTATACGTGTTGCTTAGTCCATGGAGGGGATGTGATCCTAATCCCGTTTTCTTATTCTTTGCTTAAGTTTAAATTAGTTTTAGTTAACTTCTTTATTTTTCCCCTTTTTTCTTTTTCACCCCATCATCATCTTTTACACTTTATTTTAGAGGTAATAAATAAATTAAAATCTATCAAACATTCCCCGTGGATTCAATACCCAGACTAGCCGCTATACTCCATAAGAGTGTAGTTAAAGTTTAGTTTTTTTTCTATTGCAATCGAAATTCGATAACAATGATTAGCGTATTACATGGACGCTCGGCTTTTTCCTCGAAAAAAATAGCACCATTACCGAGGAATGCTTTGTTATTGATTATAATTGATTTACTATTTCATAAGATATTTTCTTTTGTATTTTTTTTGTTTTAACCTTTTTTGTAGGATTGCACAATTGAGAGCCAAGAAACGTTGAATCCTCAGTCGCACACCTATTTGTGTGGATTGTCCATCTGCAAACTATTCGGTAATCATGTCTTTGTGTAGTAATTTCGATAATTACAATAGTTCTTTATTTGGGAGTAGTTCTCTAGATTTTTGTGTGTAAGAATTCGCTGCTCGACCTGTTACCATTGGTGAGAATATTCTAATTATTTAGAAGGAAAGGCTTGAAAACTCACGTTTGTATTGGAGTAGTTCTCTAGCTTTTTGTGTGTAAGAATCCGCAGCTCGACCTATTACCATTGCTGAGGGCCTTTGAATTCTTAAAAATGAAAGACGTGAAAACGAATATTGGGAAGAAAATCATTTTGGGAGAAAGTGTTGGATGCATTATGAGAACCGAATGACAATTTTTCTTCCGGTATTTTTGAAATTGAAGAAATTTTTTGACCAAATGAGAAATTTGAGGTGCTAGTGCTAAGGAAACCTACTTTGAAAGAAACCTTCCTTCTTTACATGCAAGGCGTGAAGGAGATCCTTGGTGCTGATTGATGAATTGAAACACTTTGCAAAGAGACTAGTTTACCTCAAATAGGAGGTTGAGACTTGTGTTTTACCTCAAATTTTTGAAGAACATCTCGTTGAAAGTTAGTCTCGTTCCCTTGAAATTCAATCTCTAAGTGACGAAGAATCACTTGAGATTGAATTTATCTCATCGCCATTTTTGTTCTCCATTCATGAACCATTACAAGTACCGCTAGATTCCTATGAGACGGTTTAAATTTTGGACACATTTAAACCTTTTACCGATGAGGACACTTTGCTTGAATTATTTTCTAAGATAGATTCTTCCTTTTTATGTGCCCTGCCTCCCATACTACTTGAAAAATCCTTGAGAGGTGTTTCTATTTTTCTTGGATCCCAATTGTACTTGTCCCCCCTAGCAACTGAATCCCGCATCATCCATTTAAATTTTTTAAATGGCGATGGTTCATTTATTCATCCTTACACATGCCTTTTGTTGTTCAAATGAAATTCTTATTTTTCGGGAGGCATACATGAAAATGAGGGTACACCGATTATCCTTCAAAATCATATCGTATTTTGGGTGGACCCTCAAATTTTTTGACTTCTAGTGGATAACTTATTACAAGTTCAAATCATAGGTTGTACATAGTTAGCTTCTTTCTTTCCTTTTACTTAATTTTTAATTATAGTTTAGAGTAATTAGTTAAAGTTTTTGTTATTCTTTTTATTATGCTTGGTTCTAACATGTTTCGTAGATTCAATGGACTCGTACTTATCGGGGATCACCCCATTTTGGGTAATATATTTATTTTCCTCCCTTTATGTTGTGTTATTGATTCGTATTGAGGACAACGCAACAGTTAAGTTAGGGGGTGTGGGAGATTCTTCCCATTTATTGTTTAGATTCATTGACTTGATCACATGTTAGTTCCAAGTATGCTTTTATAGAAAATTTCCAAACTTGAAAAATTCAAAAAAGCCAAAAAAATATTTTTCTTTGAAATAAATAAAAATTGGAATTTAAATTTGTCGAAAATATCTTTAAAAATTTGTTTGAAGTTTCAAATTGTAAAAATGAAATGCACAAAGCAGGAATTGACCAAAGATGGAAATTGAGCGAAAATTGACGACTTTACGAATGAGAGGGGAAAATAATTAACCTGGTGAGATTTTGAGTCTATCGATTTTTGTGAGTAATTAAATCAATATGAGATATAATTAACTCAAAGTTCGAATTCAGTGTTTAAAAAATTCGTTCATGATATCTAATTTATTATTTTGATCGGTTATGGGAAACGAGTGAGATGTTGTCTTCAAAAATGCGGTAAAAATATCTCTATACTAAATTATTCTCGAAATACACATGGTAATGTGATTAGTAATTCGGATAAATGAAGTTAGGCCATCGCTTATTTACCCAAAAACATGAGCCATAAAAATTTGTGAAAAATACCCTTTTGCAATCCATTTTAAGTTGAATAATTTTTTCCTTTTTTTTTTGGTAACCCAAAAAGTCCAATTGACTCGGAATTGTGAAAATTGAATATTCATCAATTACGTCCAAAAAGTGCATAAAAAAGGGAAAGAAAAATAGAATAAGATCTCAACAAAAATAGCAAGCAAAGAAAAATGTGAAAAAAAGTAGAACAGGAAGAGAAAAATGAGTAAAGGCCTAAAAAAACACTAAGGGACATTGTAAGCAAATTTTCCACTTCCAAATTTCCCAACCATTCCCAATTTTACCCAATGCACCTTTAAACCCGAAAAAGTCCTAACCGAGTCCGAATTGGGAAATCAATTACCATGTTGAGAGACTAAAATACAAAAGGATAATAAGAAAGATTTATTGGTGTGAACGAATAAGAGGCGATGTTTCCTATTTTTAATAACCGTATTCCGATGAAGAGATCTGTTCACCATAAAATTTTCGTCTTTTAAATTTGTGTGCATGAATTTGTGTTCCATTATATTCACTCTTAAAAATCAGGCACACCGTGAGAAATAGACACATTTTGAGTGATTCATTTGTGAGTGCATCCATGAGAAATTGAATAAAAATAAATTTTCGGAAAGTAACTTAATGATAAATCGGTGGAAGTTAGTGATTTAATTCTTGGCTTCGTACACACACACTGCAAATTGAGACTCTTGAATTGTGACACCCCGTCTACTAAAATACCGGGTGGCCAACCCGTGATCAAAATAAAATGTTGGTCTCATATGGCTCATTCTTAACATCACTGTCGAAATTTAAGTAGACCGGTGACAAATGTTATCTTTCATTAAATAGAAACATGTTGAAATAAATAATAACCATTAACACAAACTGATAACTAAATCCAACACAGATGAATGAAAATAAGATGACCAAATCAACTATTGGTTCAACAATAAAATCCAATAGTAAACTGAAATCATAACCTGGATACACAAGGTAACATACATAAATTGAATACTAAATCTGAGGCGACATGCCCAACTGAGTACTGAAATAAAGTCCCTACACTAGGAAGAAATGAATGAATCGTCTATAGCAAAGTCCTATAACTTCCACATGAGATGCAGCTGCGCATCCTTGGATATAATCCTCAAGGTGGGTGTCCCTGTGGCGGGACACCTAAAAGGTTTTGGAAACGATTTTGACACGGGTCAGAGCCCAAGTAAAATATTTTTGAAAATATTTAATAAGCAACTCATTTTTAATAATTAAATATGCATGCACACTCTTCATATTTAAGTTAGTGTCACACTCTCTTGAGGTATAATTCACCCCTCATCTAATGTGCATACCTAACACTTTCTTGCTAACCTTCCTCGTTAAGCTACCCCACCTAACTATACGGATCACACATCTTACCACCACACTACTCTAACCTGAGTATTCTTACTTTGATTATTAAGTTATCTACTCATTAACTTATTAATATATTCAACTATTTTAAATCATATAACGTTCACACTAGTTATATATGAAACCACTTTTAAATCGTATAACTATCACACTAGTTATGTAAGAAATCCCTTTTTAAATCATATAACTTTCACACTAGTTATATAAAAAATAGATACACGCTTATGTATTAAATCCCGTTTATAATTATCTACTCATATTATATATGTAGGTATCATAGCCATCCTCCCGAGTAAGGACTCACTGGATGTTTTCTCTAATATGTTATCACTTCATGTATACTCATCTTCCTGGTTACCTTGAGACGATTAAATACAACCGAATTGGGTAAAAATAAATAAGCGTAACGGAGGTGGTCATAGTTCCCACCGAGAGTGAGGAAAAATCATACCCAAAGCGCCTCACCTCTGAAAGAATCACAACATATAAATACTGGACGTTATGACCTGGGAATTACACTCCCCCTTCTCCTCAAGCCAAGGGATTCACCCACATCGCGCAACGTCCTATGATATCACTAGAGGGGTATGTATTCCTATAAATATCATTCACACCGATATCTATAAAGTACACAAATATATATATATATATATATATATCACACTACCGTATACATATATTTAGAAAATTTCGGCTAACTCGTACATAACACCCATAGCTCTAGTCCCAAATACCCAAGTTTATATCTTGACTTGTAATTTAAATCACACATTAATTATTTTGTCATTCAAGTTGTCTCACCCAATTATAATACCCCGGCTCATTCATTCGGTTCGAATCTTTATCTCTTAGTATTTGTTACACAAAATCCCTCTAGATAGTTTAACACTTCTCGTTAAATTTAATATCTAACAATTTATTATATAACTATACAATAAATTTACCAGGCTATCCCGTGCCCAACTTCCCTAACACCTAGCCTATAAATATCTGAGTCTAATCCATGACCCTGAATTAAATTACTTTTTGCTCAATTAATTTTATCCCAGTGGTGTCACTCAATCATAATTTTCGGACTCCCTACCTGGTCCGTATTTCAATATTTATGAATCCATTTCACTCAATTCATTATTTAGGCTCTTCCTTTTTCTCACCTTTCTAGTCTCAGATACATCCACCTATAATCCCTAGGTAAAATAATCCCTGTTATCCTTACCCAAATTTAATTTCTGACTAAAGATTTAGATCTCGGACACCTTTTCGTAGAAAATTCATAACTAATTAAAAAAAAGCAGAAACATACAAAACCGACGGCCACGCGTTCATAACGAAAAGATCTAACTCATGTCCAAACCTAAGGTCATTTCAAAGAGGTATCAATCTCGTTCGAACAAGATACTAACGTTGTTCGAATGACTTGCAACGTCGCTCGAACGACTTTCCAAGTTTTTTTACACAACGCTAATCACTTCTTGCATTTGATTCCTATATCCGCACGAAATTTGCTTTCCTCCATTAACAAACCGAACCAAGCTTATGCATCTTTAAACACCTTAGCCCGATTAAAACCATCATAACACACACACCTACTATTGGATTTAAACCTCATAATACCCTTTGAACATCAACAGATTATAAAAGTCTAAAATCTCCGACATGGGTTTTCATATACTCGTTTCTCTCGAATTTAGTCCCACAATTCAAATTAATCAACATCAGTTACTCAGATTGTAATATTATTCAGATATAATCAACATCAATTCATATATCTACATCAATTTCATATGTAATCCACCTAATACGTTCGATTTCCTCAAAACCCATTTTTTGTAATAACACATCCCAAAAATAAATATGGTTTGCACCCACTATGATATGAATTGTAATACCGTAATTTGAATGAAAGAAAGTTTAACTACTTGCCTGGATAAATTCGTAGAATCTAATTCCCTTTGTAGAAGATGGATATTTGAAGAATAACACGCTAATTTATTCTTGGTTTGGCTCCCTAAATCTCTCCCACTTGATCCCTCTTTTCTCCTCTGCAACTAGTGTTTTCGTATTTGAGTTGTGACCGTTATAAAATCATTGACTTAGGTTTTATATCAAAAATCCTGAAATTAAGATTGTGGGCTAAATTAAAATGGCCCAAATACCCGAGTGTGGTCCCGATTATGCCTAAAAATGCCCTGAGACCCAATTACTACCCCCGGATACTCTTTCCCGACTATCTCGGCCTATACGAAATCAGTCGTGCACTCAGAAACACCATACGAGTTACTTAAATTAAATCTCCTATCTCTACCTCAAATAACGACATATGAAATTTAAAAATATAATCTGAATTAATTCAATCTTAATCCACTAATTTAATTAAATCCTTCAAATAATTTAAATCCTTTATCACCAAATTAATTAAATTCTAAATCCTTAGATTTATCGGGCGTTACATGAACATATATAGGATATGTTCTATCTTTCCCTCGATGAAAGGGATACAATGTGTTTATAGTGACCCGGAGATCAAGGATTGGAATGTTAAGGAATGGAATGTCTTTATACATTTAAGCATTTACACCTATAAATAATGAATGTGATAGTTGGTTATATGAACCACGTGTGACAAGACCCTTGGTATTATGATGCTTCCTTAGTATTGATGGTCTGCATTCTTTATGTTGGTCGACATTCCTACCGAGCTACAATCTGCTGATTAGAATTTTGGTCGCGTAAGAAGGAAAGTGTTTACTTATGATTGGTCCACGTAGGTGGATAACTTTTATTATAAACAGAAGCCCCAGTACTTCATTATTAATGCTTTTGCTGAAAGGATGGGGTATGTTTTCTTCAGAGTTGGTCAGCATTTTTCTACATGTAGGACTTGTACAAAGTTTCCATACTTTGATTTTTCAATGGCATATTTGTAAATAATTTGAAAATTAGCGAACTGCCAGAGGGTAAATGGTTATTTTACACCTTTTATACTACGAAGCCGTCAGAATGTCAATCGTTGATACAGTGTAATCATTTCTTGCACGAGTTCCTAAGTAAGTTATAAAACGTGATATTTGACCAAATTTTCTTTTCCAAACTCATTCATACTTTCGAAGTCTACTTCTTCCCCAAGTTATCTATATTTTAAGCCTTTCCTTCCACCCCTCCGCTTCAGTCTTCATTTTCTCGTACGCTTTATTTTTTCCTTTCATTTTGCTTTCTTTCTTTCTTTATTATAGCCATGGTTGATGTCGTATATGGGGATTCTTTAGAGGAATTTACTCAGGAACAAAATATCCCTAATTGAGTTTATTTAGAAATGCCCCTACCACCTGTAGATGTGTTTTTACTACCCAAGGGTCACTGGATTCCCTCTCTCTTCACTTCGAAATGTGGCTTCACATTTCTCCTAATAGGTTTTGTTTAGAGTTCTACCATTACCCGTACGTTATCCCAGCGAGGATATATCCCAATACCTGGAGGGTAGTAAATGGGATTCACAGACTGAATTAAATTTATAGGACCCTTATTAGCATTCCTGAATTGATGTTTTGCTACAAATGGGTTACCAGTGACAGTACATATTATTTGAAGACTTGTTTGTGAATAGGGCCTTAGTTGTTAATTTTCCAAACTCTAATAAGATTACTTTGATTATGGAGTCATTGCTAAAAATTGTCAACATGATCCTTTACAAACTAGCGAAGTGTATAATGGGCCCAGGTGCCCTTAACTGGGTCATGGCATAGATTTTCAATCTCTATAACTGTATTCTTTTGTTAATTATTTCCCAACTATTTGAGGATATGCTAATCAATCACTTTTTATCTTATTTTTGTTTTTATCCGCAGTTGAGCATGAGTCCAAGTTCCTTTGGATCATTTACCAGTGAATTGGCGAGGAACATCCCAGAGTTTCTTCTTATCTGTGGCAGTACAGGAGTTATATAACTTCTTTTATTTATCGACCAACAACTTCAACAATGGTTAATCCCATTAATATTGAGGAAGAACCAATTTCAACCTCCTCTACTGAATAATTTGCTAGTGCAGAAAAGGATTTAAAAGAGTCTCAATCTTTGGATATTTCTACCATTCCCTCCTCTTCACTTGTTGCTACGTGAAAGAGGAACATTCCTGGCTTGATCATTGGAGCCTTATCTCCCCCTTCTACGAAAGTTTTCGTGACAACTAAGAAGCCAGAGAAAGTTTCCAAGGTTTTTGAGAAAGAGAAAGTTCCCCAGGTCATCATTTTTTAGGACATAAATACTGATGCTCCTCAATTTAGGAGGTTGAAGAGCGGATTTCCCTAAAAGAAAGTTAAAAAAGGTTTTACTACCGACCAGGAGTTGGTCGAGAAGATCTAGGAATATTTGATAGTTGTTAAGTTATCTTCCACCTCCATCCATCCAGGTGTTTCCAAGAAACCTATTAAGACTAGAACCTATGTTGCTGACAGTGTAGCTCTTACCCCTTTGCCAAGATTGAAGTTTGCAGAGAATGCTTACCAAAGTTTGACAATGGTAATCACTTCTTCTGGCAATGTGCGTGCTTATATAGGCTCAAGTGTAAGCATGTCTTGTAAGTAATAAACCCGGTAAGAAGGGTATGATCCTGAGGGAATTAGGAGGGTTTCTTATAACGACGAAGGAAAGGAGACTAACCCTAAACTGATTCGAGAAAAAAATGAAAAAATGATAAATTTTGGAATTGAATTCTACTAGATAAATGAAAATGAAACTGAAATTACTAACTAAACTATGTGCTCAAATTTAAAACTACTGCAGGTGATTAACTATAAATGAGGAAAAAGAAGGTTAGGATACAATCCCCTAAATCCTAGTATATAAATGCATAGAAAACTAGATTTTGATCTAGATAGTTTATTAAACCCACTAATTATTAATCCCAAGAATTACATATATGAGGTACAAGCCCGCATTATATGTAATCAAGGGCAAGAATAAAGAGGTGCTATAGTAGCCAACACGCGCATCGCATCCTTAAACACCACGGTTACGCAGGGCCAACGAGGTTAAAAGATATACGGTGGTTATATTCACTACACAACATGATTCATTTAGTATTGAATTCAAAACCAATTTTATATACATGTAAACTACATCGGGTTGGGTTCATACACCCCAACCCTTAGAAATCTAGCTATACATGATTAAACTACGCTTGAACACGAAATCTATTTTGCATGAATTCATAATTGCGTAAAAAATGGGACGAAACTTTTACAGACAAATTGTAAACCATTCTCTATGAATCACCAAGCACAAATATGAAATCAATTGAAAGAATTAAGAAAATATTACTTGGAATGAAGAAACTCGTGAATTAATGCTTAAAACTTGAACAATTATTGAAGAAAAAAAATTTCCTACAGTTCTTAGCTTCAAAAGCTCTCTAAAATTTGCAAAAAAAAAGAACTCTCAAAAGTCTGGTAATCAGTTGGAATAAATACCCTACAGATTTCCAAGAGTTTGAGCTAAGTACAATTCTAATTTTTAAACAGAATAAGTAAGAAATCAAGAGTCGAACCAGTCCGATCTGGGGCCATTAATTCAGTTTAGTACACCAGACCAGTTTGTTTTTGCTTCTAATTGGATCGGCCCAGTAGTTTATTTTATGCATGAAATATCAAAATGCCAGAATCGTTTGTTTTCAGTTGACAGGGGATTGGTTTGATGATATGTTTCTTCCTGCTCTTCTTGTGATTTTCTCTCAACTTCGAAGCTTCATAACTTTTGATTTGAGACTCAGATTTGGATGTCGTTTCTTTCTATATGCTTGTAGACTCAAGGTATTCAATTTTCTTCAAGTTCCTCATCCGAATTCCGGATGTAAAATTACTCTTTTTCCCTCTAACTTTCTTTCTTTTCTTTTTTAGATTCTCGATTTTGAGTTTCCTCTACTCTTCACTTGTATAAAATACCTGCAAAATGCAAAAATTATACATGAAACTTGATGCACTATATAGTAAATGTTAGTAGAAAAGATATGAGATTAATTAACTTATTTTACATTGTATCAAGTGGTAAAAGCCTCCAAATTAAGGGGATAAATCGGAAGAATTTATGCCTAATCAAACCCCCCTAACATAGAACTTTGATCACCCCAAGCAATGTAAAAGAATCAAAATAAGGCTCAACTCTTGAGAAACATTTTATTAGGATAGGATACCTTTTTCTCAGGCAAGCGAATTCATTTAGCGTATGTAATAAGTCGTTAAACCCCTAGGTGACCCTAGTAGGACGAGTGGTGTCTCGTGAGGGTTTGTAGTGGATATACCCACAAAATTCGGTTTCGACTCATTAAAAATTCAAGATACCTAACAATTGTACAATTTAAACTTTTATAAAAAATAGCCATTACAAATTTATATTCACCAGTCTCAACTTATCGCGCGTGTGTGTGCGTGTGTGCGAAGCCAGAAATTTAACTACAAATTTCCACCGATTGATCATTACGTTACTTTCCGAAGATTCATTTTTATTCAAATTCTCACGAATGCTCTCATAAACGAATCACTTGGAATGTGGTTATTTTTCTTGGTATGCGTGATATAAACAGTAAATGTAATGGACACAAATTCACGCACACAACTTTGAAAGACATAACTTATTTAGGTGAGAAGATCTCATCATCGGATTATGGTAATTGCAAAACGGGAAAAATCATCTTTAATTCACACCAATTAATCTATCTTATAATCTTTTCGTGTCTTATCTCTCCACGCATTAATTAATTTCACAATTCGAACTCGGTTAGGGATTTTCTTGGGTTATAAGGTTTATTGGGTAAAATAGAAAATGGTTGGAAAATTTGGAATTGGAGAAACTTCTTATGATGTCCGTTAGTGTTTTTTTTTTTTTGCTTTTACTAATTTTTCTCTTCTTTTTCTCTTTTTTGTTGAGCATTATTCATTTTTTTTCTTGCCCCTTTTTACTGCACCTTTTGGACTTTATTGATGAACTTTCCAATTTTCACAACTCCGAAATAAATGATTTATTTAGGTGATCAAACGAAAGGGAAAATTTTATTAGGCTGAAATTGGGTAGCAAAAAGATACTTTTTCACAATTTTTTGTGGCTCCTATTTTTGGGTAACAAATGATGGCTTAACTTCATTTATCTGAATTACTAATCACATTACCATATGCGTCTCGAGATTAATTTAGTATAAAGATATTTTAGCGCGTTGTTCAAGACAACACCTCACACATTTCCCGTAATCGATCAAAACAAGTGTATTAAGATCTTCAACGACGTATTAAAATGCTGAATTGAACACTGAGTTAACCGTTAACTCAGATTGCTTTAAAAACTCAGAAAAATCGATAGGCTCGAAATCTCACCCAGTTGGTTTATCTCCACACTTATTCGTTAAGTCGTCAATTTTCACTCAATTTCCATCTTTGGTCAATTTCGGCTTTGTGCAATTGGATTTTTAAAAATTTGAGACTTCAAACAAATTTTTAGTGATATTTTTGAAAAATTTAAATACCAATTTTTTTTTTATTTAAAGAAAAATATTTTTGGATTTTTTTTAATTTTTCAATTTTTTTAGAAATTTTTGAAGTTTTCTATTTTTTTTGGTTTTTGGGCATTTTGAACTTTGTGAAATTTTTGAAGCACATGCATACCCCCCCTAACTTAGACTTTTGCAAAGTCCCGATGCAAAAAGACTAAAAGTTAAACTAAAGAGAGAAGTCATATAAAATAAACAAAATAAAAAATGCAATAATAAAACAACCAGGTATAATAAAGGAAAAGATAGGCATGTCAAATCTTCCATTACATAATAAGATTACATGAATTGATAAACAGCAAAATGGAAGAATTACACAAAACAACCAACTCAAAACATGCTACTGAGGGGGAGGGTGAGATGTGCTGGGAGCATTTGGGGCATATTGGTCATAAAAGTATCTTGGTGGTGGTGCACCCATAGACATGCGATATAGCTCAGCTTGAAGGTGATGCATCATACTAGTATCGCGCTGGTAGGCCCGACGATCCTCTTGGCTGTCAATGCGGTACTCATTGATGAAATCGTTGAAGCGCGATTCCAGCGCAGTGATGCGTCGATTAAACTCCGCTCCCGTTGGCTCAAAATCAGAATCCGCCTCTTTATCATACTCTTCCTCCTCATTTTCTCCCATCTCACCATTCGCAGTCGCTTCCTCCTCCTCATCATGATCATCCTCATCCGACTCATCATCATCTGACTCATCTTCCTCCCTCCTTGCTCATAGGATTTCCCTTTTCTTTTCACTTTTAGTGTGGGTTCTCTATCCAATAGGCTTGGGAAGGAGAGGAACTGCTGGGGGGAGGAATAATTCTGGCATCAGCCAAGATAGAAGTGATGAGTCAGGCATATGGGAGAGGGGTCGTACCCTTCTTATCCAAGGCTGCTAAGATGATGTCGGCGTAGAGGATGCGGGCTAGATGGATAGGGGTGTTAGGGTCGAAGACATGGTAAATAAGGGTAGCTTGGCGGGGGAGCATCGACGAGTCTTTACAGATTTAGAGGATGTTGGCGCATACTATTTGGAAGGTGATACGGGATTTTTCATCTATCCTACCCACTAAAAAGGTCTCGGTGCCCCAATGTCTTCCAAGCGCTACGCGAGCCATGCATGTAGCTTTCATAAGTGGGGCAAGATTATTGGGGTAGGTATATTGGGTCGGGCTCGGGACTCCTTTAGCCGCTAACTTCTGGGTCTAAATATCTAACAAAAAGGGGATGGTAGTGGCGTCGACATAGTCTTCGGATGTATACTCAGTTGTGCAAATGAGAAAGTTGTAAAAAGCACGCACCTCGGCCTCCCACGTCGCGCCATGGGGCTCATTAAAATAATGACACCTCTAGTAAGGAAGAGGTTACTGATGGAGGGGGGAGCTCGTTCCATTAAAATTAGCACTCAACATCGAGTTTGCGGGAGGGACTAAAAAATTTCTCTCGCCATATTTTCTCTTGGTGGGAACATAATGCCCCGTGACCATTGGGTAAAACTTAGGAGGAGGTCTATTTTTTGTGGAGGGCCCTGTTTTCCATATGGAAATGAATTGGGGCTTATAGAAGAGTATGATAGAGAGAATAAGAGAGGAGAGTGGATTTGGGTTAAGGTGAAATGGGGGGAAAGAGGTATATTTATAGGTGGTGTGTGGAGGTGGGGGGTTGATTTTGGAGGGAAGTGATTAGGGAGGGAAAGGGGAATGGATTTAGGAGGGAAAATTGATGGGTAAATGGGGGAAGTCGGATTGGGAGGGAAATTGAGAAATTGGGTGATGGGGGATGAACCTTGGGAAGGGATATTTTTTGCCAACAGTGAACCGATCAATTTCCCAGGGCCGAACCGGTATGGTTCCTTATTTTTTTCTACATTTTTCATAACCGAACCGATTCAGGTCCCTAGGGGCAGACCAGTCCGGTATTCTCACAATTAGGATGAACTCTTCTCTCTCTATTTTCCAGATATTCCACTAACTAAGAATGGAGTCTTCTCTCTCGATTTTCCAGATATTCCCACACTTATTCCTACGCAAGATTTACCTTCGACCTCTCAAAACTTATTCTGGATCCCTATACGCTCTCTCGAAATAGGTGTGTCCGCTCCTACCCTATTGTGACTTATACCTACGGACTCCTAACTACCCTAACCTACTCACAACTACTATACATAATAATCACCCTATACGCATCGGGGGTGTGACAACCTTTCCATTACAGCTCATTCAACCCCGTAAATGGGGTCTGACAACCAGATCACATTGGCTTCTTCCACACACGCCTCTAGATATGTCTTTGGGCGCTGTCGATTAACTTTGAATGTATCTACCCCTTTTGGATCTTCCAATTCAACCTCTCCATGGGGGAATACATTTCTCATCACGAATGGTCCCATCCATCTAGACTGCAATTTTCTCGAACCCTTAGAAATATAGCTAGACATGATTAAACTATGCTTGAATATGAAATCTATTTTGCATGAATTCGTAATTGAGTAAAAAATTGGATGAGACTTATAAAAATGAATTGTAGCCTATTCTCTACGAATCACCAAACACAAATATAAAAGTAATTGAAATCATTAAGAAAATATTACTTGGAATGAAGAAACCCGTGAATTAATGGTCAAAACTTGAACAATTGTTGAAGAAAATAATTACCTATGGTTCTTAGCTTCAAAATCTCTTTAAAATTTGCGGAAAAAAAAGAACTCCCAAAAGTCTGGTAATCAGTTGGAATAAATACCCTACGGATTTACAAGAGTATGACCTAAGTACAGCTCTAATTTTTAAACAGAATAAGTCTAAAAATTGAGAACCGAACGGGTCCGGTCTGGGGTCATCGGTTCGGTTTGGTACACTGGACCAATTTGTTTTTGCTTCTAATCGGATCGGTCCAGTAGTTTGTTTTTTGTAGGAAATCTCAAAATTCCAGACCGGTTCATTTTCAGCTGACACCGGATTGGTTCGATGATATGTTTCTTCCTACTGTCCTTGTGCTTTTCTCTCAACTTCGAAACGTCATAACTTTTGATCTGGGACTCGAATTTATATGTCGTTTCTTCCTATGTGCTTGTAAACCTTAGGTCTTCAACTTTCATTGTGGTTCCTTATTCCAATTCCAGATGTAAAATTACTCTTTTGCACTCTAACTTTCTTTCTTTTCTTTATTGGTTTCTCGATTTTGAGTTTCCTCTTCTCTTCACTTGTATAAAATACCTGTAAAATGCAAGAAGAATACAAAAAACTCTATGCACTATATAGGAAATGTTAGTAGCAAATATATGAGATAAATCAACGCATTTTATATTGTAGCAGGTGTTAAAAGCCTATAAATTTAGGGGTTAAATTGAAATAATTTATGCCTAATCATAAACCATAATGAAACTAAAGCTTTATTGCATGCCGACTATGAAGCCAAGTACAAGGCATTGAGTGAAGGCTGGGGTTTTGAGGAGAAGTTGGAAAAATATGCTTCTTTGTACAGGAAAAAAAAGTTCTTGTTGAACTATAAGGTTGATGAAGCCAAAGAGATCGCCAAGCTCTTGGAGGAAGAGAATAATAAACTTCAAAATGAGTTGGAGACTTTGAAACAATCTTCTATCAGTGGTGCTGATGAAGTTGCCTCCTTTTTGGAGAATGATAATGCCAGGCTGATGGAGGAACTTGAAACTTTGAAAAAATCCAAACCTTTGCAATCTTCCAGACAACAAAGATTGAGTCGACAAACTATTGAAGAAACTAGGATAAAGAAAACCCTAGTTAACTAGGCTTCCCAGGTGAAAGTAAAGAGTCAAGTTGTTACCGACCTGCCTAGAAAGCTGAAAGCTAAGGACAAAGCCATTGCCGACCAATCTGCACAGCTGAATGTGAAGGATAATGTGTCAAGGAAACTTCAACAACAAGTTTAAAGGTTAACCTTTCAATTTCATAAACAACCCAGAGAGATGTGGATGGAAGGCTACAATGAAGCTTTAGGTCATGTAGATGATCGTCTTACTCAGACCTATCATAAAGGCTATAAATGGGGTTGGACTAATTGCTTGACTTTGCTGAAATATGATCATAATAGCAAACTGTGGTATTGGAACGATCTTGGTCTATTAGATTATGATAATCCCCCCTTCAAGTTGGATACCTCATGGATATCTGTTGATGTTATTCCCCAATGCCTAATTACTATATACGTAGGAGACTATGGTTTACATGATGTTTATGAGATAATCCGTCCTTCTCACCTGATCAATGTACCGAGCAACAATAATAAAAGAATATTGAGGGGTTTTAACTTTATTCATTCTCCCTATACTTTGGATGATCATTCTGCTAAAATGGAAAGGGTGCAGCCAGTTCAGCTGACCTCCAAAGCTTAAGGAAAACGTCATGTTGAATAATTCTTATATATTTTGTTATTCATTTGAATGTAATACAGTTTATATGAATGAAAATCCATATTTTTGTATTGTTAGCTTGTGATTATTTTAATCAATCAGTCAACTTATGATTGTAATGCCATAGATTCTACTAATGCACTTAGATATATTAATCCAGATTTAGCATTAGTTATCAGTGGTGACCAAGTTTATAAGGAATGTATGTTTGTATTCCAATATTTAGGAATATTTACATCTCCCTGTATTTAACTTAGTCGGGTAAAACCTGTTTGTAACTTTTTTTAGTTATATACGAAGTTTTACAGACTTCTTATTGTTGACTTTTTAATAACGAAGTCATACATGAAGTAAATTATTCCTGATCTCATTCGGATAATACTTCTTATTTGTGACTTATTTATACATATCCATACAAGAAGTAATTATTACATATTATTCATGACTTATATGTACGAAGTCATATAGGAAGTTTGCACTTGAGTTGAAGATCAATTGTGCCTAAAGTTGTTAGTGCATTCGGAATTTCATAAATTCAACTTGATTAAGTATGTTTTGTTGATCGTCAGCTAATTGGCAAAGCGGTAGATAAGTTCAAACTAAGTTTAACTTGATTAAGTATGCATGTACTGTTGATTGGTAAGAGCTGAAGACTAAGAGACATTCGTACTTATTTCGAGGGAATATATATCTCCCTCCGAAAAAAATCAAAAAACATTGAAGGCACTGAAATCAATAGTTTATAGAAACTTGAATCATAGTCATGTAAAACATATATCAATAGAAATATAATAGTAGCAACCTCTTAAATAATTGATAATGCTTTCGGAGGTGCTCAACCTTGTAGGGGTTTTTGAATTATTCTCCTTACAAGGTCTCAATTCGATATGTTCCTGGTCGGATGACAGCTGAAATGCGATACGGTATATTCTAGTTAGCTTCAATCTTTTTACTCATTTGGATAACTTTATTAAGGACATAATCTCCTTATTTTAAGTTGACCAGCTTGACCCTTTTATTATAAAAATAGGCAGTTTTTCATACAACATATCGATATCAAGTCACCGTATTAAGTCACTAATTGGAGAATCAAAATTCAGTACCCTGTGGGTTGGTAGGCCTATCTCAGCTCGAACCATGGATTCAATCACGAATGCAAGCATGTAAGGTGTCTACCCAGTTACTATTCTCGACATTATTATATAAGGCCAAAGAACAAAATATAACTCATGAATCTAGTTACCCTTAGCAGCATCAAGCCTCTTCTTCAGTCCGTTGAGAAAAGTCCTATTTGTTACTTCTGTTTGGCCATTACTTTTAGGATGGCCTTATGCAGAATGAAGTTTTTAGATTTTAGACTGACATAATATGCTTCGAATTCATCATTATCGAATTGAGTTCCATGGTCATTAATAAAGGCATACGGTAGTCCATATCTACATATGATATTCTTCCAAATGAATTAATACACCTTCTCATAAGGCATGTCCACAATTGGTTCTGCCTCCACCCATTTGATGAACTAATAAACAGCAGCAACCAAATATTTAGACCTTACTTTAGTGGTTGGTAGTGGGTCGACTAGGTCAATTCCCCAAATAGCGAATGGCCAAGGTGAAGTTATTGGTGCTAGAGAAGCATTGGATGATTTATGGACGGCATAGAAATTATGGCAATTATCACATTTTCTTGCAAAGGCTTTACAATCTTCCCTCATAGTCAGCCAATAATATCCTTCAGTGTTGATTCTTTGAAGTAATGACCGACAAGCTTAATGAGCTCCACAGGAACCTTTATTCACTTCTTTAATCAAATCTTCCACTTCCGTTGGATGAAAACAACGCTGCAAGGAGTTTGTTAATCCCCTTTTGTATAAACTCCTTTATTCATGGCATATTTTGCTACTTTATACCGGTGCTTTTTAGCCTCTTTTAGGATCATGTGGTAGGACTCCATCCTCAATATGGTCTTTGATTGGATCCATCCAGGAAGGTCCTAAATATATCGCAATGAAATTAACCATTAAATCCTTATTAATGCTTCGATTTTCTAGGATTTCTATAGGGACAGTGCGTATGAGTTCAGTTCTGGTTGTTGAAGCTAGCCGAGCAAGTGTATCTGCTCGGGCATTGGCTATTCTAGGGATCTTGTTCATTTATACGACTAGAAACTTAAAAATAACTTCCATGGTTTTAGCAAAGTATCTGGTCATTAACTCTCCCGTTACTCCATATAAATGAAGCACTTGGTTGATGAGTGGCTGTGAATTGTTGTGCACCACTACTTTCTCGATGCCTAATAAATGACCTAAATCTAGTCCCACTATCAAAGCTTCATATTTTGCTTTTTTATTTGATGCTTTAAATTGGAACCTAAGTGCATATCCAACATCAATATCATCAGTATTATTGAGTATTATACCTGCTCCACTTTCAGTCGTACATGAAGAACCATCGATGTATAAATTACACATAGGGTTATCATTATTGAAGTTATCTTCAGATAGAACTCCATGGTGGAATATTTTTTTACTATATTTATCATAATTATGAGCCATTTCTTGAGTTCGTGATGATTCAGGTTGATCGGTAGTAATTTCAACTTGATTTTGAGCTAAGCTCTCTTCTTTAGAAGTCTGCTCGGCAGGAAAGTTTTGTTGGTTGGGAACCTCTAGATAAGTGGATTCAGCAATACAATCCGCCAAAGATTGTACTTTTAATGAAGACCATGGTTCATAGATAATGTCATATTCTCTAAGCTCTACTGCCTAACACATCAATTTTCCTAACTTCTCAGTCTTGTAGAGTGCTTGCCGAAGAGGCAAATTAGTATACAAAACTATGGTGTGTTCTTAAAAATAGGGTTTCTTGCGCCTATAAGCTTCAATAAGTTCTAAAGCCAACTATTCCAAGCATGGATACCTGATTTCCGCTCCTTTGAATGCTTTGCTAGTATAGTAAACGAGTTTTCGGATCTCATTATCCAATCTAAACAAGGTCGAGCTAATCGCATATTCAGAAATATTTAGGTATAAGTACAATTTCTCTCCCAAGATCGATCAGAATAATAAGGGAGGTGACCCTCGGTACTTCTTCAACTCCTTGAATGTTTCTTCACATTCTACATTCCACTCAAAAGTCTTTCGTAATAATTTGAAAAATGGTAAGGACCTGCCTGTTGCCCGAGAAATGAATCGGTTTAAAGCTGCCACTCTACCAGTGAGCCTTAGTATATCTTTCTTACAAATCGGTGACTGCATTTCTATTAAAACTTTGATTTTGTCTAGATTATCTTTAATTCCCCTTTTATTAACTATAAAGTCGAGGAACATAACTTCTTGTAATCCAAACACACACTTGGTCGGATTTAACTTCATCTGATGCTTTTCCAGTTGATCGAAAGTTGGACCAAGGTCCCTGATATGATCTGAATCCTTCTTGCTTTTGTCTGCATATTATCCACATAAACCTCCGTATTTTTGCCTATTTGTTCTTCAAATACTTGGTTCGCCAACCTCAAATATGTCACCCTTGCATTTTTTAGCCTAAAGGGCATTACGTTGTAGAAATAAGTTCCTCGGTTGGTGATAAAATTTATGCTTTCCCCATCTTCTGGTTTTAACTTAATCTAGTTGTACCCAAAATAAACATCTATGAACCTTAAGAGCTTATGTCCTGAAGTAGCATCCACCAATTGATCAATTTCAGGTAAGGGAAAATGGTCTTTTAGGCAAGCTTTATTTAAATTAATGAAATCCATGCACATCTTCCATTTATTCTTCTTCTTCTTGACCATTATAATGTTGGCCAAACAGTCTAAATACTTCACATCTTCAATAAATTAGGCTTTTTAAAGTTTCTCGACTTCTTCTTGGATATATTGATTCTCTTTGGGATTAAAAACCGTACGTCTTTGCTTGTTCGACTTGGTATCCTTATTGATGTTGAGCTCATGACAAAGGAAATTGGGATCAATCCCGTGCATATCCTCGTGGCTCCAAGCAAATACATTTCTCCATTACGTTAGGAATATAATCAATTCCTATTTAAGGACTAGATCCAATGTTTAGCCTATCTACGTAGTTGTCTCTAGTTTGTCATCATCCAGGATAATGCTTTTAGTAGCTTCCACAATTTGTCCCTTGACTAATTATGTCTCATCTCGTGGATCTAAAGTTTCAACTTCAGATTCACTATTAGGCTTAGTGGTATCCACCTGATAAGTGGTAGTCTTCTTCTTCAATTCAATCAAATCCTCTTACTCGACTGAGGAGTAGTAACACTCTATGACCACCTTTTGATCGCCTTTCATAACACCTACCCCAAAATGAGTTGGAAACTTCAAGCATTGGTGGACTCTTGATGGTACAGCTTCAAACTTCTTCAACCCTACCTTGTTGAGGATCACATTATAGGCAGATTGAACATTTTTATCCATCACGAAGAAGCATATTTTCTCATTACAACTTGCTAGCCAGTTGCCAAATAAAAATTCTAACTTGACTATCCCAACAGGGTAAACTTTTTAACCAAAAAAACCTAATAATGGCATGTGGTAGGGTTCCAATTGGCTGAGCTTCAAGTCCAAACTCTGGAAGCAAGGGTATAACATAATATCTGTCGAGCTCCCATTATCAATCAAAATACTCACAATGATAGAATCATGGATTCTAAATTTAACAACCAATGGATCATTATGGGGATAAAGTACCCCAGAGAGATCGTTCTTGGAAAAGACGATTACCTATTTATCTTTGTTAATTTTCTTGGGTCGGTCATCTTCATTTAGATTGATTCTCTAAATATATGAATAATCCTGGGCCTCATTCAAGTAATCTTTTCTTTCGACAGTGTGATCGCCTCCTCCTGCATCACCACCTATAATTACATGACAATCAAATGAGCCAAAATTTATCATAGCTACCTCACGTTCTGGATGCTTGGTCTTTTTCGATAGTTCGGGATCATTATCATAATAATCTTCATGCTTTCTATTCTTATCATCTCTGGGCTTGAATAGAGAGTTTGACCTTCCTCGTGCTTCTCTACATTCTCACCGATTAATGAACTTATTCAGTTTTTCTCGGAGAATAAGAGATTCTACCTCATTTTTCAGAGCAATGCGGTAATCTGTTGTATGGCCATAATTCTTGTGGAATTCACAATATTTAGATCTCTCTCCCTTATTAAGGGGTGCTTTCAACCTTTTCGGCCATCGAAAATCCTTATTATGTTTAATTTCCTCGAGAATACTAACACTCAATGGGGTATAAGTTCCATATTTTTTGAGTTTTTCTTCCTTTTTTGGCTTCTGATCCTTCTGATCTTTCTTCTTAGTCTTTGTGGTTGGATTATTCTTTGGAACCATTGCTTCCTCGGCGTTTATTATTTTCCTGCCTTATACATGAGCTCAACCATAGTTTTAGGAGGATCTTTAGCCAGAGTGTAGTATAGTTTCTGGAGAATCAATCCACTCATGAGAGCAGTGATGGTTATTTGTTCCTTGTAATCTACCACTTCTAATTTCTCGTTATTGAAATGAGTGATGTACTATCTGGTTGTTTCCCCTACTTGCTACCGTACGCTCAAGAGTGGGCTACTCTCTTTACTGGCTTGACCCTGAAATAGAAATTGCTAATAAACAGCTTGGCAGGATGGTTAAAGTTGGTAATTTATCCTCGGGGAAAGTTATTGTGCCATATCCGAAAAAACCCATAATGGTACTTGATAATGCTCTATATCTCATCTCATCAGGGACTGAATAAATGTCAACGGCAGCTTGATATTTCTCAATATGTAGAAGTGGATAAGTTTTGTCATCATATTTGGGGGTGACTAAGGGAGCTTTAAACTTAGATAGAGAAGGGAAATCCACAATTGCGTGAATAAAAGGGGATCCTTTAACAAAACTTTGTTGCAAGGTAATCTTTGCTTTTGCCATCTTTCCTAGATGATCTTCCAACCGCTGGATTGATCCTTTCCATAAAGGATTTCCTGCATCAGATTTATGTGAAGTGGCTCGGCCATCCCGACCATGTATTTGCACTGAACTCTCTTCCTGAGAAGTCTTCTCAACGCGTACAGATCGGCGAGCGCTTAATCTTGATCTGATTGAGGCTTCATGCTAGTCGACTGGATGTTGTGTATTCCTGAATAATGCTATAGGAGGATTTATGTTTGCCCGGGGTCCTAATCGATTAAAAGGTGAAACTCGGCTCAATATTTCTAGGACTATTAGCCTTTCGGTAGAGAAAGAACGATCGTCATAAGACTCTGAGGCTTTAATTGAGGAACTGATTCTTGGGTGATAAGTTATATCATGTGATGATCGGGAATAACTAGATCGGCTATGCCTAGGAGGTGGAGTCAACATTTCTCTCATCGGTGATAGAACGGCCTGCTGCCTTGATAATGCTGTACATATGGCTGGTAGTGACTGAGCCAATTGTCTCATTGAATCTTACATGGCATCTTGTCCCCTGGCGATACTGGTAAGGATTCCATTTAGGTCAGACACTATAGGCGGAGCAGATGGAACAGGCGCATTGCTTTCATTTCTGGCACAGGGCTCTGGATCATTCATTTTTCTTGGATAAGGATGTTTAAGATAGAAAACGGCGTGATGTCAAAAAATTGACTTGGTCCAATTTTAGAATCACAGATAAAATATAGAGTTGTAATTATATAATTAAAAGAGTAACACAAGTTTTTAAAGTGGTTCGGCTATGTAAGAAAGCCTACATCCACGGTTATGGTATTGATTTCAGAGATTATCAAAAGATAGGTATTCTCGTAAAAATATATATATATATATGATATGCTCTATCTTTCCCTCGATGAAAGGGATACAATGTATTTATAATGACTCGAACATCAAGGTTTGGAACTTTAAGGAATGGAATGCCTTTATACCTTTAAGCATTTACACCTGTACATAATGAATGTGATGGTTGGTTGTGTGAACCACGTGTGACAAGACCCTGGTATTATAAAGCTTCCTTGGTATTGATGGTCTGCATTCTTTATGTTGGTCGGCATTCCTGACGAGCTACTATCAACTGACTAGAATTTTGGCCACGTAATAAGGCAAGTGTTCACTTCTGATTGGTCCACGTAGGTGGATAATTTTTTGTATCAACAGGGGATTTGATTAAGCATAAATACTCTATATTTATCCCCTTAATTTTAGTCTTTTTTTATCTCATGCAAGGTATTTCACTTGGTTTTATCTCATATTTATACTACAAACCCTTTTTGGTAAGTATTTCGTGTTTTGTATATCTCTTATGTGTTTTACAGGTATTTTATGCAAGATAGTGCGAGAGAGAAGTAAAAGAAACTAAGAAAAGGGAAGTTGAAGGGCATTTTTATAATTTTGCAGCCTTAGTCCGGAGGTGAGGCCAAATGGAAAGTTTAAGATCTTAAAGTCATAAGAATACTGGAAAAAATGGCACCTCAATTAGAGTTACGGTGAAGAAGTTATGCGCATTCGAAGATGAAAAGAATCAAAGAGGCAAAACTAAGGAAGACAGAGAGTAGAACCAGTTTGATTCAAGGAGAACCGATTCACCCTTAGTCACGCTCCAGAACCGTGACAAAGATTAGTCATGCTTTAAAACCTTTACAAATCGCCAGAAGCAGAATTTTTGTTTTGGCCCTATTTTTTTTTAGCCTAGAGAGTTTTATGTTTTGAGGATTCTTCTAAACGATCCAAGACTTATATATACTCATATTAGGAGTCTTTTACGATAGATTTCATTTATGTAAAAGCTCCTAATCAAGGAGAAACATCTAGGAGAACAATTTACATATTTTGCACCTTTAATTCAAGAGCTTTTTCACTTTTTCTTCAAGCTTTAATTTCTTCTTTCATGTGTGTATTCTTCAATCTTGGTGACCTTAAATTCCAACAATTTTATTATTCTTCTCTTATTTTCACATGCTTGTTAATGGATTCTTGCGTTGTTAATACCATCATGTTTAGTAGCTAGTTCAAGTGTTGGGATTGTCTTTCCGCCATTTATGGGCGTTGAGCTCTGAAAGTTGAGTTTTGTGTAAGAATACAATTAATTAAAACCTCATGTATTAAAGTTGGAATATTATGCGTTTAACTTTCTTTGTCATGCAACGTTAGTATTTATACCGATATTCTGAAATTAATCCACTTATGACCATATTCAAGCGGAAGTTCAATCTTTCATTATTGAATTAATTTCTTCATGTTTGATGTTTATAATTAATTGAATATGCTCGGTTAAATATTTTCGAACCAAAATCCTTTATACGCGTTGTTTAGCCCATGGCGGGGATGTGATCCTAATCCCGTTTTCTTATTCTTTGCTTAAGTTTTAATTAGTTTTAGTTAACTTCTTTATTTTTCCTCTTTTTCCTTTCTCACCCCATCATCAACTTTTACACTTTATTTTAGAAGTAATAAATCAATAAAAATCTATCAAACATTCCATGTGGATTCAATACCCAGACTAGTCGCTATACTCCATAACAGTGTAGCTAAAGTTTAGTTTCTTTTGTATTGCGGTCGAAAGCCGATAACAAGATTACTGTATTACGCGGATACTCGATTTTTGCCAAAAATCAATGAGCAGAATATGAAATATATTTTTGCTCTTCTTGATTTTCCGTAGCCACATCTTCAATGCGAAACTTGAATGCTTAAATAATGTCTGAAAGGAGACTAAAAAATATGATTGTTGGAAACAACTCTTGAGAGCATTAATTGTTCCTCATTTGGTGATAAGAAAATAGCTGAAAATGATCTTTAAAAAATATCTTATCTTCTCAAGAGTACATATATGTTAAGACATGAAAATGGCATGCATATCTCTTGACTCATTTTTTGTGGAGATATAGTTCTAAAAATAGTGGCTTAATTTCTGCAAGAGAAAATTATTAGCACAATAGATAGAATTGTTGAGTAAATGCTTTGTAGAGAGAAAGTAAACAGATCAAGATACTGAATATATCAATTTATGTTATAAAGGAACTCAGTTCAAGGTAGGCATAAAAATAAATATATAAAATAGTGGTCATAATGATAGATAACATTGCCGTTTAATATACATATAACTGAGGAAACATATTAGACACATGAGTGTTAGTACCAGGGTCTGAACGGATATAAAAAAAATAATGTACGGCCTGATATATGTGAAAAGGTCGGGGCCCAAGAAGACTTGACTTGAAATAACCTAATAGTCATTTTAGCAAAACAGGTTTTAAAGGGAGTACAAATAATTGCGGGGATGCATGTTAAAATCTTAACACTTGTATATTTCTTCCAGCAGGTTCACTGCAATATATCATATGGGTTATTCCTAGTGGCAAAAGGTTTAGACAGTAAAGAAAATTAAAACTCCAAAGGAGTTGGTCCACTTGTACCAGCGCCGGGCCCAACGTCGGTTTGTGGACTAAGGCATATTTAAAAAGATTTTAATTACAAATAAGTTATGTTCATTTGTGGATGAGTATGTAAAAGCGAATTTACTATCCAGGGTGGACGGACAGTAGAAAGATAAAAAGAAAACACATCGGATTCAATAGAAATATATTAGCTAATATTAGCGCTGAGCCTAACATGGGTACGAATCCAAAAATCTTCCCAAGGCAATAAAAGAGGTTAAGTTTAATTGCGTAAATTGTTTGATTATGTAAATTGATTTATTATGAATTAGTGAATTGTAAATGAGTGAATTTGAAATGAGTTAAATTCAATTTTACACAATGTTTGATAATTTAAAATTGATATTAAGATTCTATGAAAAAAAGATAAAAATAAATCAAGAGAGAGGGGGGGAGGGAAAGAGAGAAGGAGAGGAGGAGGGGGGCATGGACTTTATGTGACTCCTATTTCAAATGGATTCATTTCAATTTTTTTATGAAATGATTTAATTTCAGATTTTGCACATGAGCTAAAATGAGACAATTAATAAATCCTTTCATCAATGAAACCAAACACAATTAATGGGTCAATTTATAAATGAATCAATTTATTAATGATTCAATTTACAATTTTGAGACAACCAAACGGGCCGAAAGGTTTGATGGATTTTTTAAAAAAAAAATTCTATGTGGCTAAAGATCTTTGCAAAGTGACAAGGCTTACAACTAAGGGAACCAAAAATTTATCCAAAGAAAGAGACTTTTATATATATATATATATATATATATATATATATATATATATATATATAGAGAGAGAGAGAGAGAGAGAGAGGCTGGATCGTATACGGACCTAGTTTACGGACCGCTACCGTCCAAGAATTATCTAGGGACCGTTGCCTTTTTAGGACCACCTTTTGGGACCGCGATGTCTTTTAACTCTTTCTAAGTTTTGGGAAATATCAATTCTTACCCCAATGATTTCTAAAGTCTTTTAAGCTTATTTTAAAGCCTAATTAATCTGGAAGTCTAAGTGTAGAAGTTTCAGGGCTGCTGCTACTTCTTAAGCTTCTTCCGTCACTATCGTACTGGAATTCTGAATAGCGAGGATTATCTATATAAACAGTTTCTTCAGGGAGTCTAGAAATTGAAATAGGTTTTGATGGAAAATATTCTAGTCTTAAATACCTTATACGATATCATGGATTTATCTGTCTAGTTTCTTTATATATTTGATTAACAATATCAATTATATCATTATCTATAAATTCGTCTAAATTATTATCACCATAAGATGACAAAAATCTACGGTATGTTCTAAGGGCAGCTATTTCTACGTTTTTAAGGAGAGGACGGATTCCTCCGGCTCTAATTAAAGTAGTCTTTGTTTCAGCTAACCTTTTACGTCTAACAAATTTTAATACGCCTATATTGTAAAGTGTATTCTAGATATTTTTCAGGTCTTGATAGTTCTTCTGTAAAATCTTCAGTTCTTAGTTTTTGTCTAAAGAGATCTCGGATCCCTGTTCTAATTATTTCTATTCTAGGTACTTCTCTTCCTAACCACTCAATGATCTTGTCTATGTATTTAAAGGTACCACCTGCATATATTAAAGAAGATTCTATAAGTTCTTTATCTTTAGGGTCTGTAAGAGTCCAGTCTTGAATTTCTCTAGTTAAGTCTAAATTTGTTTGATTAACAAATTCTAAAAAGTCTTTAGTGATTTGTAAGCTCATATAAGATTCTTTTTAAAACAATAACATGTAAAGATAGTTAAGGGTTTCGTTCGAGTTATACCTTCCTTCTAGTCTGCAGTATCTTTATCTTCTTCCCTTTCTCTCTTCAGCTTTGTCACTATTCTTCTCCCGTCTCGGCCTCCTACAACTCTCTCTTTATGTGTTGCACCTCAATCCACTACTTTGAGGGCTGACTCGTTTCTTGCCTGTATGCCTTCACGCCTAACGCCCACCTGGATAACGGCTCACGGCTAATCGGCACCTGATGGCGGTTCACCAGTATAACACCTTGTGTGCTACATTAGAGGTTCAACACAATAGTCCTCTATGAACAGAAAGTTGAAGACAATTTGGAAAATAATAGCAACTTAACATAAGAGATTTCTGGAAAAGAAAACACTTTTATTGCATATCATAAGTAATTACAACTCTCCCCTCTCCCCTAACTATGAGAGGTTTACTCACTCATATACATATCATTTATTACAAGTATAGCAGTCTGGCTATCTCTCACTCTCTTACCCCTCATATCTTCTACAACTCCTACTACTCCCTTTTATAGATCAAGGGAACATACAATGACTAGTAACCGGTAAATAAAAGAGATCAGGTTTTGAAACATAATTATTAAGGGTCTACAGTCTTCGAATCTTTCTTTTTGCTTTACCAAAAGAAGATTTGGCGGCTTGCAATCAGTCTTGACTCTTACTCCACTCTCCGTCTTCTTTATCTAAAGAGCAGATATCTGGGTCCGTATGGGACCGGTCTGTCTTTATCGATGTCTCCTTGCAATAATGGAAGGATTTAATGCAGAGCATCCTCAATCTCCAATAATTCCTCCTTTATCAAGGGTCCCATCCCCATCTTATCTGTGACTTCTTCTTTCTTATCTTCGCTAAGTAGGGTGTTATTGAAAAATTCATCAATGAGACCTACGGTTTTAAGGCTGGCTCGCAAGGCTATCTCTACCATTTCCTTGGATTCTTTCTTGAGCCTTCCATTGAATGGATCATCTGCTTGGATATATTAGGTCTTCTTTGTGGTAGGCAGTGTACCACCTGTCTTCTCCTGTTAATAACTCCATAATTTCTATGGTCTCCAGAGCTTGAGCAATCTGGAGCTTGGATTTATTAATAATTAAATCCATAGTCTCGTCTTCTGATAAAATCTCTATCTCTTCAAATATGTAGCTGGAAAATCTAACAAGTCTAAATCCTTCGACTCTCATTCCTCTGCAGGAACTTGGAGCAATTTGGTAGATTCTAGCAAATAAAGGAAGGAAGTCTTCAACCTTCTTGATATATTCATGGACAATTTTTCCAAGAACAAAAGAGTCTTCAAGGTCTTTTATCTGAATGAGTCCAATGAACCCGTGGTCTGGAAGAGTTATATGTGCCATTTCTGATTTTCCAAAAAGATATATTTTTGGAACGTCTTTGAAGAAACCTTTAACTATTAAATCATCTCCATTTATTCTTGATAATAACATATTAAAATGATCAATAATGTTATTAGCTTCATTTTTAAAGTCTTCAGTTAATAAGAGATTATTATGACCAAATGGTATAACAATCTTTGTCTTAAATGTCTTTTTCTAATAACAGAAATCAGTAGGTCTAGTTTTGGAGGATTCTCCAAGAGTCTGAGCATAAGTCTGAATCTGAGGTCTAGGCACAGTATTACCACTGAGCTGGGTAACTGCTAGTCTTTGGGTTCTCATAAATCTGGCAATAGCTACCAAATTTTGTTTGAACTCAATCCAAAGTTTATTCTTCACGCTCCACCATACGGCATCTACAAGGGTATTTTCGTCTTCTGAGAATTCTCGTCTAAATTTGATCAAGTATGGGTATCTTTGATCGGGTCTATATTGGGGGAAATACATCTTCCCAATGAGTCTATTTTGAGAAATAATCTCTTGTCTAGATTTTCCAGGGGGAACTAAGATATCATCGAAGTTCTCTAGGATAGGTATTTCTTGAGAGTCTTGAATATGAGTCTGTCTTTGCGTTACACCAGCATTTGGTCTTACGCGTCTAAGATAGTCTGCAACATCTTCTTTGTTCAGTCTATTTTCTCCATAGGAACTCATGTCTTCTAGGTCTTCTGTTTGCAACATAAAACATGAAATTATATTAGTGTTAGCAAACATTGGCTCTCTTGATATAATGTCTGGAATTGTATTTTTACTTCCCTTAATATGAATAACAGAGAAGTCATAACCGTTAAGCAATTGCTGCCATGTAGTAAGTCTATTAGTCCTTGATTTGGATAAATCTAAGTCTCTGAATTTTACTGCATAAGAAGAGTCTGTATAAACAGTAAAATGTTTAGGTCTAAGAAACAACATATATTTTTCTATTGCCCTTACTATTGCTAAAACTTCTTTTTCATGGGCAGTGTATCTTGTCTCTGGGTCTGTGAAAGTTCCAGAACTATGTCTGCATAATTTCCTCTTTTTTGTCTGATGATCATTGGCAAAGTATATTGCTCCCCATTTCTTATCAGAGGCATCTGTTTCTACTATAAACTGATCTTCTGCATTAGGCAGCTCAAGTAAAGGAATATTCTTGACTGCATCTTTAA
Source organism: Sambucus nigra (assembly GCA_949130495.1). Taxonomy (NCBI): domain Eukaryota; kingdom Viridiplantae; phylum Streptophyta; class Magnoliopsida; order Dipsacales; family Adoxaceae; genus Sambucus; species Sambucus nigra. Next base: position 415,013,308 of record OX422215.1, on the reverse strand, counting down.
TTTGTCTTATCACATTAAAATCGTCTTCAGTCCAATAAAAGGGATTAATTTTGTCTGTTCCTTTTAATTTGGATGTTAAGCTTTGTTTTTTTGAAGCAAGGTCTTTAATAAAGTCTGCAGCACAATTTAGCAATCCTAAAAATGATTGTAATTGTTTTCTATCTTTGAGTTGGTCTGGGAACTCAAGAATCTTTTTGGTTATGTGTTCTGCTAAGGATAATTTTCCTTTATTAATATGCATTCCCACAAAGTCTATCTCAGTCTGAAATAATTGCATTTTCCTTTCGGAAATAACAATACCATGTTTGTCTAATTATAGAATAATCTTTTTAAGATGGTCTACATGCTCTATCTCGATCTTACTAGCTACAAGAATATCATCTATATAAACAAGACAAAATTCTGAATAAGGTCTAAATATATTATCCATTCTTCTTTGGAAAACTTGAGGAGCATTCAAGTATCCAAATGGCATGACTAGCCATTCATATTTTCCTTGGGGCACATTAAAGGCTGTCCAAGTAATACTGTCTGGATGCATCTTAATTTGCCAGAAGCCTGATTTGCAATCAAACTTACTGAATATAATTCTGTCTTCAATTAAATTAATCATATTGTTCTTGTCTGGTATCTTATAAGAATCAAATTCACAATTCTTATTTAATTCTCTATAGTCTATAACCATGCGTCTTTTTCCTCTTTTACGTTCAGATTCATTTTGAACATAGAAGGCTAAACTATTATGTCTACTTTTACTTTCTCTAATAATGCCTAGTTTAAGCATCTCTTCTATGTCTTTCTTGAATTCTTCCCTATCTTCTTGTGAGTATCCTTTCTTATAGGTTCCACCATTGATAGTGGCGTCTGGGTTAATAGGGATGATTTCACAATAGCTTTGGTCTTTATCCCACTTAGCAATGGGATTTTCTCCTAAAGTAGGCTCAGCTAGTTGCCTAATCTTCTCTTTTTCTACTTCTATATCCATTTTCTTCTGTTTGGATATGGTTGAACTTGTAATAAGGTATGTTGGGCATGATCTAAAATGTCTTGTTGTATAAGCGCCATTTGCTTATAACACTTTTAGTCTGGACACTTACACTCTTTTTGTAAGGGTTTAGTTATTTCTAAGGCTTCTTGTTGGTTGTAGGTCTAGGTCCACCATGCTCAGCTGAAGAACTCTGATGTTTTAAGGGTTTATAATTGAGATTGACCTGCATTAGGTCAAAGGCAGTCTTATGATCTATTAGAGGAGCTTTAATATTAAATTCCTCTTGGTCGCTAATTAATATCTTATCATTATACTGCGTATAAGGATAATATTTACTAATAAAGTCTTGTCCTAAAATAATATTTCCTGTGAAACTAGGACGAGGGTCCATTATCCAAAACCGATGATTAACGGTTTTGTTGGTATGATTTCCTAATTTAAAGTAAATAGGAATAGTTTGGAAATATAAGGTAAATGGATCTCCATTAGCCACTTTACCATATATTTCTTGAGTACTTTCTAAAAACTAGTCTTCAGGGAAGGCATTAGCCTTACAAATACTCTGAGAGCATACTGTATCTATAAAGGCTGAAAGTCTTTTAGGATAGTCTTTATGTTGAATAAATAATTCTACAAAACAAGCATGTGGTTTAGTAGAAATTCCTAAATTATTCTTTTCTAAAATAGATATTCCTTTCTGGGGTTTATCTATAAAATCTAAGGGTATTTGGTCTTCTGAACTATCTTCAGAATGGTATTCGTCTAAGTCATAGGAAATTCCTTTTCCTTTGAAGTCTTCATTTTCTTGCAATCTTTTGGCTATATTCCTATCAATGTCTTGATAATAGGTTTTAATATCTAAGTCTATTTGAGCGTCATACTGGCTAGTATAAATTGTTCTAAATCTAGTTCTCTAACAGTCTTCATGGTAGTGTAGTTGACAAACAATACAAACCATAAATAATTCTGTTTGTATAGTCTCAAAACATTCTACACATCTAAAGACTTTCTTGTAGCATTTCATCTCAAACGTGCAATAATGTCTTTCATCAAAGTAACATCTAGGTATATAGGTTAGTAGCTCTGGATTACTAACTGTCCATCTTTTCTTCAGAAAGGGGCTTAATATACATTTATACCAAGTGTCTTCAAAGTCTATATACTCATCCTCTAGATTTTCTTGATCAGTCTCCATCATATATAAGTCTAGAGTATCCTGAGAGTCTTCATACTCATCAGTATCACTATAGTCTTCAGAATTGTTGTCTGTGTAAACACTATAGATACTAGTGTTATCATCATCTTCTATGTCTGATATTTCTATAGCATATAAGATATCTAGTTCTTCTTGATCTGCATAGTCTAATATTGTATTAATAATCTTAATACTTTCTTTATCTTTCTTATTAGGGCAGTCTTTAGCAAAGTGTCCTTCTTTGTCGCAAGTCCAACATTCTTTGGGGGCAGTCTTGGATTGAGCTATATCTTTATCTTTCCTATAATTAGGAAATTTCTTATACTTACTGGTATTCTTCTTAAAGTATCTTCTTTGGTTAAATCTATTTTTCTTAGTCTTAGGATTCCTTTCTCTAAAGGTAGTCGATTGTCTAAATTTATACTTCTTGGGTAATCCTAAAGGTCTAGTCTTAAACTTCCTATGTTTTCATTCTACTTTCTTCTTAGATTTCTTAGATTCACTTCCACATCCCCATTGGATTGGAGCGATGTCTCTTTCGTCTTTGATTGGAGGGATCTGCTTGAAAGTCTCTTCTATTAACTTTCCCTGGGTTATATCACGTCTCTTAGATATGATATAGTCTTTGGCGAAATTGATTCTTTCACCAAGGGAGTTATTCTTAACTCCAGATACTCCTGGCCAATTCCTATATTCATTAATTAGGATTTGTCCTATGGCTGGTATCTTTCTAAAGTATTCATCTTTTAAGGTCTCTCCAAATTCTTTAATTTGGTAATATAGTTGCTCGTAATTATTGCTATATTCATTTATCTTATCTAACTTGCAAATGCTAAGGAGGGCTAACTTAGTTTTTGCTAGGTCTTGTTCATTGATCTGAGCTAGATGTCCAGCTCCAATAAATTCTTAAGTGAACATTGAATATATTCTTCAATTGCTCTTTCTTCTAGGTTTTCCTTCATATTCTCAATCTTGTCTAAAGAGTCTTCATCTGTAGCCTTTCTTAAACTGTCTAAGTAGTCTTTTGCAATACCTCTAATGGATTGCTCAGCGTACTGCTTACATGAACTTGCATCCCATTGTTCATTAGATGCAAAACACATGTTCAACTGATTACGCCATTCATCTAAGGCTTTCTTCCTATCTTGCACATTGTCTAGGTTGAGGTATATACCTACTGGATTTATGGCTTGGCTTGCCATAGTCTTAACAGGAGTGAAACTCTTGTCACTAGTTGGGAAGTCTTTTATATAATCAGGTTTAGTCTTAACTACGGTGCTAGAGTATATAGGAATATTTATTCCTATTGGTTTACTAAAAAGTCTAGGAGCATCTTCTAGCCTACTACTACTTCCTATCTCTTGCTTATTAGGTTCTACTTGTGTAGCTGGCATTAGTCTTTGTTCCCCTTCTTATATTAGTCTTAAGTTTCTAAGAAGTTCTTTAGTGTTCTTAGATTCTTTTAATTTTAATATGCGGTCTTGGGCTATCATATTAAATCTTTCTCTTTCTTGAAACCTAACATAATGACTTTTCTTAAGGTTATCTTTAAATGTCTTCATATCCAATTCTGAGGGTTCATGTCCAAAGTTTTAGATCCTAGCTTTTTCTTTAACTAAGTCTTTTTGTTCAAATGATCTTCTAGGTCTAATTGTCGGGGCTTGTCTAAGTAAACTAGCACTAATCTTACTACTACATTCTCTTTCTGAAGGATCATTGATTATGGCTTCTCCCATATTCCTAAATCTAATTTCTTCGGTCTGGATATTCTTATTGACAATCTTGGGAGGACCAAACTGGATGGTAACATTTCCAGTAACGTCGTCTTGATTAATAAACAAAGGTTTATTTTGTATAGTCTTAGTTTCTTAAAATTCTGGCAATTGCCAGAGAGTCTTAGCTTTTTCTTTCATAGGTCCAGTATTCCTAATACTGTAAGTATGATTATAGTCTGATACATTGGTTCTAACTAAGATTTCTTCATTAATTCTACCGCTAGGAATTCCCGATTGCATTCCTTCATAAGGAAATTGGGAGAACTTCACATAGCTTTGAAATTCTATGTTTATATTAGCATCTAGGATAATATAGTCTTCATAGCCACTAGCATGTAAGATTAACTTAAAATGTTTGGCTGTGTCTACGGTTACTGTAAATGCTAGAATGACATTAAAGTATCCTATGTTGTCTGACATTTCTAATTGGGCTATTCCAATAAGACTTTTCTCAAAGTCTTTCCATATTTTGTCTACTAAACAACATAATATGTTTATATTATTCTGAGGTCTATGTAATCCCTGGATTCTTTCTTGAAAGAGTCCAAAGGTTAGGAATTGAAACTTCCTATCAGTTCCTCTAGATCTAAGCCATTTTGAGTCAAATACTTGGAGCTCAGTATACGATTTTTCTAACACATGATTTCTACAATGGTAGGTCATGTTATAATTGGGAGTCTTAGGAGTGGGACCTTCTTTAAACAAGTTTATATATCTAACGGCTGGAAGTTGTCCATTATGAATAGAGTCTTCAACAATCTTTCAGTCAACTTCACCTAACTCTTTCCATTGGAGAGGATTGGTGAAATTTCTCTCTTTCCACCATGTCCTAACATTGGAGGATGAATCCTTAAGTCTTTGGAGCATATGATTACTCTGTCCAATATTAGGGATAGAGCTAACTATCTTACTAGTCTTATCTAATCCATCATTTATGACTCGTCTACCTATTGTATTCTTTTCTCTAGTTTCTATGGAAGGGGATTCTTTAAACTTACAGGTGGTGTTACCTGTTTTTGTTCAAGTCTTTTTTCAATTCTTTCTAAAAAGTCTGAATAATCCTTTTGTCTTTTTATCTGATTAAGGATTTCTTCTTTGAAATTCTTATTCTCTTTTCTAGTCTTTTCAGAAGTTTCTTCACTATGTCTAGCTAGAGAATTAACAATGGTTTTACCAACGTTAGTGATATATTCTTTTACTTCATTATCTTTTTCTAATTGTTGCATAGTTCTAACTTCTATGGCTTCTACAGTCTTTTCAATTTTATCTAACCTAGTTAGAATAAAAGGAGAGTCTATTTCTGCTTGGGAAGGTTTATTATATAAGGCTTTAATTCCGTTTATAATTTCACCATATTTTTCTTCTACTTGGGCCATGTCTAATCTAAGTTCATTAATAATACTATCCATTTTAGATAGATTATGTATTTCTATATTATTAAGGTAATTTGCTAAATTTTGTTGGAATTTAACAAAGTCTGTGTAGAAGGTAGTTAATCCTTCTGTCTTAGCCTTTAAGTCTAAATGTAAGTCTTTAACAAAGCTACTATTATAGTCTTGGGTAGCTGCTATAAATGTAGAAATTAAATTTAATCTTTCTAATATAAGTCTAGTTGCTTTAGCCGTGTTGGCAATCTCATTTTCATTTATCTTATAATAAAATCTATCATCGTTTATTTTTTTTAAAATTCTTTGATAAAATTCGGATAAGGTCTGAATGGAGAGGTCTCTTTGTACCTCATTCCAGTTTGATCTAACTATCTCCATTAGGAAGATAACTATCTAGTCTAGGGATAAGCTTAGCTTGTTCTTTAGTAAGTTTAATTAACTCACTGTCTTGATTTTTAATTAAAGTCTTAATTTCTAAAATGTCTTTGTTAAGGACTTCTATATGATTAGTCTTATTATTTATTTCTTGTAACACGTGTACTAAGTCTATTGGGATTTGATTATCAATGTCTAATAATCTTTTAGAGATATTTTTTATCTCTATTTCTAAGATTTGAGTGTCTTTTATTAATTGTCTTAAAATAAGCAATATACACTTATTTTGGTCTATTATACTATTAATAGCACTAGCAGTGACTTGTCTACTGTCTGCGTGTTTGGCTGGGATATGTTCAATGTGTGAACAACCATCTATGTGTGTGGTTAAACAACCTTCTGAGTCTAAATCAGTTATGGGTATAGGTTGGTAGTCTGGATTGGTTCCAAAAATATCTTGGTAAATGCGAGGGATAAATCCCAAGGGCATTAAAGTCTTTTAATCGTATGTCTAAAAGGAACGTCTTATGGCTCTGATACCAAAATTATGGTTTTGGTCGGAATTTGGTGAGGTTCTAAAATCTTGAAAGTCTTGATACCAATTTTGGGTCTAGATTATAAATCTTCTAAATATATAGTCTTAAACTAACGTTTTAGTATAAGACAAGAGGGGGACTATCTACAGTAAATAACAAAAGTCTTTGGGACCACGAGGGGACCACTTTCGGGATAAGGACAAAAGTCTGCACCAAAAGTCCGCACGGAAAGTCCGCACCTGAGCCTGTCTGTATATATATATATATATATATATATATATATATATATATATATATATATATATATATATATATATATATATATATATATATATATTAACATATTGAATGTAAATGAAATATGAAAAAATATATTTATATATAACAAATATATATGATTGTATAAAAGAAATATTTATATAAAATTAAATGTATAACAAACCAGGTGTATATATATTAGAAAATATTTACATAATCACTTAATAAAAGTTTATTTGGAATTATCAAAATCAATATATTATATTAAACTAAAATATACATTAATTACAATTAGGATAATTAAATATCAAATAAAGGGTTAATTACATTTTCGTTTAAAGGTATGTATATGAACAAAAACTGTAACAAAACCCTTGTAAATTTTTAAATTTATTTATGTATGTATGACATGCGTCGTTAGTACAACCATTTTATGAGTGGAACAACACGACACAATAATAAGATATGATAACATGCCACAAAATTCGAAGTTAGTTTTCGATTAGTAATTGGATTAATGTCTCCACTTATCCAAACTATGAAACCAAAATCTTTATAGGATCGAAAAAGTGTTTTTTAGAGGAGATTAACCTTTTTAGGGCACCGAGAGAGGTTTTAATCGATTTTAGGTGACACCCATCAGTTGAAACGCAGATTGTTAGTTGGTCTTATAGGCTTATTAAATTATATCTACACACAACCTTCTTCTGGCTATGTCTATTTTCACGCCTAATAACGTGTTTGGCTCGATGGGTTCCATAAATTGGGGAATACGATTGTTCTGTTTTGCATATTGATTTCGATCAAGGCTACTAAAAAAATTAATTCTAGATTTTAATGTGTACCCTTGAACTTTTTTTTCGTAGTGTAGGTAGTCAAAATCATTAGGTGTTTCAAGTTGTGATAAGATTATGTCATAGTCTTATCATAAAGTTATGGAGCATCTGGTGAACTTAACTAGTTATAGCCGAACAAAAAATTTCAAGTTTACTCACACAACCCTAAAATTATATTTACGAGTGGCCTTGATAATTTCAATATTCACAACAAAACAGTCGCATTTCTAATTTGTGTAACCCATTGGGTGAAGCGCACCCTATTAGTATGGCTTATAGCCTTGGGGAAAATAAGGTTGTGTATAGCTAAAATTTGGCCAAGCTTATAAGACTGAATACTAGCCTACATCTCAACTGATGGGTTCCGCACAATAATGAATAGGACCACTCTCGATGCCCCAACAAGATTAATTCCCTCAGAAGATAAATTTGTTAATGCTAGCAAGATTTTTGCTTCACTTTTTGGATCATTTAATACATTAATCAAATTACTAATAGGACATTAACATTTTAATCTTGTGTTATGATAGAACTACGTGGAATTTGGTGTTAGTTTATTTGGCTATGTAGGCATCCCAAAAGTCAAATTGGTATTCGAGTCCATTCTTATGTAGACGTATTATGTGTGCTCATTATTGGTATCCCGCATCAATTCATTATGATTAATAAACGTGTTAAGATAATGGTTCCAATTATATAGTTACTTACATGTTATAAATAACTCTAAATTATGTTCAATACATTTTATAAAATTTGTAACTTTCTTTCACATGAGTTCCAATGAATAGTTTCTTTCGGGTCTAACTAATCGAATTCATCTTGAATTCTAAGCATAATAAGGTTATGTCATGTCTTTTTTTTAAGCTAGGAACCCCGAATGTGTTGGAGTGGTTATACCTCCAAGAAAAAATTGAAGGATACTCACACAAAACTACTCACAAAAATCTTAGTCAAGCAGTTAGAATCTCCTACTCATATATTTAGTTCTCTTGCACTTATGTCATTGTCACTCTTATTTTATAATATCCTTTATGTTGTAGTGCTCTTATTCCATTTGTAGCATGTTTGTTATACTTCTATCATTACTATCACTCTTTTTATTATGAATTATACATTCACGTCTATTTTCATTAATAAAAAACCTAAAAGGGGGCTTATACCACAATTTCCAATTTAGAGTGTTGACATAATTTTCTAAAATTTCATCATATTTCACATATATTTTCATAAATCAAAAGAGAAAAGCTAGATTCAGATCATGTTTTAGACATCAACCTTATTCATATTACAAACTACGTGGACTTTGATGTCCTTTTTGGGTACGTAGGCATCCCAAAGTCATTTTGGGTATGCAAAATTTGTTTTTTCCCAAGTCCGACTAAATAATTTCTCAAAACTGGTTTTTATAGGATTGACACAAAATTTGAGACAATGTTGATCGTTCGAATGAAAATATAAGTTTTTCAAATGAAAATGTAGGTTTCGTTTAAACGAGATGCAAACTCCTTCTAAAGACAAGGCAAAGTCGTTCAAATGCCTATTTAACAAACTTCTAACGAGAAACCTCTGCCTCGTAAAATCCACTTTATTTGAAATATGTTAGAAAGTCGTTCTAATGATATCATAATTCTCGTTCGAACGAGATTGATCCCCGATTGATCGAGGCCAAAAAAATACTATTTTTATTTTAAGATCCTTTTTGAAAATAAGCCTCAATTTTATAAAAACTAACATCCCAACTATGATTTGTAAAAGTTATCATCACCCAGAGTTTTATACCTTCATGGGATGTAGGGGTGTCTTCAATCTTCGAGATGTCGGAGTTTGGTTCAACAAGTTAGTTTGTAACGGGATACGCCAACTTATAAAATAAAAGCATAAACTATGAGAAATTATAAATATTTGATCTTACAAATATCCCCCTTTCACTATTCCAGTACAAAACAAAACCAAAATCCAAATTATAATAAAAAAAAAAACTTATATGATAATGATTCCTAATGACCTCCCAAACCCTATAAAAGGAATTACATAAGTGAAAATTTGTCTTCATAACCGAACTTGCACTTTTCTTGGGCAACTTTGTCTCCATCCTGTATAGTCTATGAATTCATCAACGCAAAAGAAATATGTGACATCCCGCCTAATTAAATATCGATTGATCAGTCCTGTGGTGAAAATTATATTCAACACAAATAAATAAGAAAATCGCAATCACTAAAGGAAATTAATGACATAAAATACCAATCACACAACACAGTATGTACAAGGTTCAGCAAGAATGCTTACGTCCATGGTGGTGCAATCATTATTATTTCTATATACTCCGGGGAGAGTTTTACACATAATACAGTCCGTGCCCTTTGCCCCAGGCTTGGGGTTTGTTATATACATGTTTTTTTCGGGGAGTGGCGGTGTTGGATTCCCCCACGTCCATCTTCTACTCCCAGAATATCTCCTTATGATATTCTAGGAGTGGACTAAGTCAGAACTGAATTCTGTTGAGATACGAGGGGCCAGACTTTGGGTCGTTTTTATTAGGCTACTCATCCGGGCCCATGATGCCAAATTCGGGTACCCACAATTTCCCCTAAAGTTATTGGGCCATAGTTTGGGCTCAACAAATTTAAATGGTTTGGCATAATGGCTGTTTTGTAAATTATATGACTATTTCCAATGTTGGAGTCCTTTACTTGATTTTGGCGGCAGCCTGCTTCGTATTTTGTGCATTATGATTGAGAACGTTTAAGGAGTCATTTGGAGTGTCATTTTTATATTGTCATTTCAAGTTTCTTAGTGTTCCCTCATCTTCTGCGAGTTTTAGCTATTGTACCCTCTTCTCCAGGTCTTCATTTTCTTTGCTTTCAATCTCCCTCATCATCTAGGCTTGTGATATTACATCGTCTAAGTCAAACTTTCATCTCGTAAGTCCCCTTTGCTCTCTTTGTGCTTTCTCTGTTGAGTTTTCTTTGAATTTTCACTTTAGGGTTTACAAATGACAAAGATAGGTAATAGATTAGTGTCTGAGTTTCGGAAGTTTTATAATATCCCGGAATGGGTAGAGATTGAGTGCGCCTCTGTCCCTAAGAATGTTAGATATATAGAGGGCGCTCATTGGATTCACGTTCTGTTGCTTTCCCAAGGGGGTCTTACTTTTCCTCCAAACAATTTGTTCCTGCATTTCTTTGGTTATTTCAACATCGTCCCTGCACAATGCTCGCCCAACATCTGGTAGATAGTCAATGGTGTCCATAGGATAAATCAACTTTATGGCACAAAATTAGGGCTCGCTGAAATTTATTTTTGTTATTTCTTCTCTCGAATGAGCTCTGGTCTTCTTTACCTCAAGGCCAGGAGTCCTAACAGGGTATTGGTAGTAAATTTACCTGATTCCCACAAGGACTACTAGAAAGAGGGCTTTCTTACTAGGAATTGGCAGTTCTCACCCCAGATTGAGGGGGCGAGGTCTGACAGGTTGATGGTCCCATTTTATGGGGAGGAGTTCATAGGTGGGATTAATTTCTATTCTGCTCTCTCGATCTTCTTGTTAATGCATGATTTCTCTGATATTCTTCTTTCTTCTTTTTAGTGAGGATAATGAATTTGGAACCTGCTCTTAGTGAGGTTCGAGGTGCTGAGCAGATCAAGGCTTGGAACATCAGAGAGCCTTTGGCTGAAGGTAAACATCCCAGTTGGCCTCTTTTCTCTTGGAGTACAAGAACATCGGGTCTAGTTTCATTGCGCGGCCTATAGATAACATTCATGTCCTAGATATTACTGAAGAAGTTACTGTTGACCCCATCCAGTTGGACGAGGAAGAAAGCAGTTCTGAAAGTGATATTAGTGGAGTTGCTGAAGGTGGTTCTGGTGAGGAGAGCTCCAGTAATGAAATTTCTTCCATCTCAGAAGAGGTTTCTGAGGATTAAGAGTCTTCAAGTACATCCAATAATTCTAGCAAAGAGATGGCTCCCCCTAGGAGGAATTTGATCCATGATGATGATGATGAGGATGATGTGCTTCTCACTCAGCGATCAAAGAAGAAAAAATCCAACAGTGGGGCTATTACCACTGGTTCTCAGTCTGCTGCTCATGAGCAGGAGAAGAAGAGAAAAGAAGAAGAGCAGTTGAGAAAGAGAGAGAAGAAGAGGAGAGGAAGAAGACTGAAGAGAAAAAGAAGGTGGAGGAGTGGAAGAGGGAATAGAAGGAGAAGGAGGAGGACAAGAGAAGAGTGGAAGCGAGGACGAAGGCTGGGCAAGATCTAGTGCCCGTGTCTACGTTGCCAGAGGGGGCCTCGGTTGCCATTTCTCCCCAACTGGCTCCTGCGCTACTCGAGAGAGTAGTCCTTCCTACTGATCGCCAAAGGGCAATGGGGACTGACCAGTTAGTCTTACAAGAGAGGCATATGCTAGCCTTGGTAAGTCTATTCCTTTTCTTTAACATTTGTAAAACATTATTTCGCTACTCTCTTCTAATGCTTTCTTTTTGTTTATAGTTTATGACTAACTTTGCAGTGCTCTATCGCTCTCGTGATTAGCTGGTGAATAAGAATGTTGAGTTGGAGAAGCAGAACGCTTCTCTGAAGGGGAAGTGTATTGAGCTCGAGGCTATCTTGAAGGCTACCGATACTGCTCGGATGTCCTCTGATCTTGCCCTTATTAAAATAAATTGGGTGAGTGAGGCAGCGGTCAAGGGTCTGAATGAGCTACAGCAGGCCTATAATTTAGTCTTCTCGAGTAAGCTAGCGGTGGCGGAGGAGAATAAGGTGCTGGTGGAGAAGCTGAAGGAGAAAGAGTTTGAGGCATCTTCTCTTAAGAAGAGTTCTTACAATGATGGTTGGGTCTCGGTGTATGAAGATGCCGATGTTCAGATTGGCTACATCAGTCGACTAAACTTTAAGAAGGGCTGGACCAAGGCTCTTCTAGCTGCTGGGGTGGGTACTGACTCACCCTTGTTCGATTAGCATGATCCAAGCCCGAAGCTCGTTGTGGATGATGTGCCTGCCCCGGCTGCTGAAGGCCTATCCCTTACTTCTCAGACTGCCCCTGTTAATGTTCCTCCTGCTCAGGGAACAACAGCTGCCCCATCTCAGGGAGGTGCTATCAGTGCAATCGACAAAGGAAAATAACCGTCTATCTCTGAAGAGATTGAGGTTGCCCGTTAGCCTATTCTTAGGAGTTTATTTGTATTTTTTTACTTGTTTGTAATGTTCCTTTCTGATTCTCAATGTACTTTGATCCTTTATGTTTGAATGAAATGAAAAGACTTTTTCCCTCAGCGTACTTATTCATTTTATCCTTTACTGCTCTTTTATGGCCTGTAGTCAATTGACGTAGATGAATATATATCAGCTACTTCTCAACTGGGAATAATTCTTAGTCCTGACGTGAGTGTTCAAGTTTATCAGACCTTCGTAAGAATTTGTAAATTACTGCGATCGAGGAATAAGAGTTTCATAGATCAGTCGAAGCTCGTTGCTAAACTGAAAGACAGGCTTCAGGAAATGGAAGAAGTTAGATCTTCTGTTCAAGAGGAAGTGAACACTCTGAGAGAAAGACTCCTCGATGCCACTAAGATTAACCAAGTCGGAGAAGTTTTGCAATAGGAAAATGAGTCCTTGAGGAGGGAAGTGTTGCGCCTTAGGGAGCATGCACCGAGCACCTCACCTCGTGTTTTAAGAGGTTCCTCTTCATCTCGAGATGGAACAAGACCAAGCGATGCCCCTCCAGTCGCGAGGTTCTACCTCATTGACTATTCTGTGAGTTGGTCCAAATGTAAGAAGTTCAGTTAGGGAAACGGATGAACTTCGTGAAGATGTCCTTCGAGCATACGTGATCACTGCTGGGATCCAACAGGATGTCACACAGTTGAGGCATTTTTTTAAGAAAGGACCTCGATGAGTGTGGGTTGATGGTTACGACTAAGGTTGGGAAGATGCTCCAACGAGACTGACAGAGTTTGAAGAGCTCGCCTTTATTAGGGGATGGTTGAGTGCCCTCAGGGAGCTGCAGGTTCCGAGGAATTCAGTAGTCTGGTACCGTCACGAGATCTCCCCTTCCCTTTTAAGGCCTAACCCTTTTAGGAGGGACGGTCAATGGATCCCTATAGATTCTATCCCCAAGAAACTGTTAGAGCCAAATGAGAATGAGGTCGAGGAGGAATTAACTCCTCATCCAGATGACGATCGAAGAGCACAAGTGGCTGATTATCTTGTTCAGAGGCCTCAACCTCATTAGGATTTTACCAGTTGTAACTCTCTGTATATATGTAATGAAGTAATGTAATATTGATGTTTTGGGAAATTTCGTCGACTAAACATGGGTTTACATTCTTGTTGTAAATGTGATGAATTAATATAATATCTATGTTTTGGGCGATCTTGCCGACTAAACATGTGTTCATCATTTTTCTCTCACTTAATTATCTTGGGCCCTGATGGCCGACTAGATTGATAGGGTTGAAATGTTGAGTTAGTGTCCTCCCAGTCCAGTATGCCTATAAGATACTATTATGCCTCACTTTACCTTTTAGGTTGTGTCATCACACTCCCTTAGGCCTAAGTGTGGCAATGGCGAGGACACACCTGGCGTTGGATGTTCTATCCAAGCAAGTTTTTTTATCCAAACATAGTCTGGTGACCAATTCATTTTTGGTCTAATTGCCTAAGGATCCCCTGTAGGGCTTCATATATTGTCGGGGCAATGCTATAAGGTTATTCGTGTTTCATAATGAATACCTGAGGAGGGTGATACCCTAGTTTTAAGCTTTAAGTAAGGTGCCTGATATTTGGAAAAGCTGTGCAAGTTATAAAGTTCTCAATACAGGATTAACACTTAATAAAATGCAACTGCTAAACATCTTTCATTAATAATCAAGTAAATAAAAAATGAGTTGGCGATTCCAATGATTTGATAAGAGAGCCAAGAAAAACAAAAAACTAGAAATAGAATTTCTTTAGGTTAAATGCGTTCCATGCTCAGGGTATCTCTCCACCCTCCAGCGTTTCTAAGTGATAGGCTCCTTGTAGATCGTCTCTTGTTATCTTGAATGGTCCTTCCCAGTTTGGCCCTAGCTTGTCGTCTGATGGTTTTACTATACTGCCAAGGACTTTCCTTAGGACGTAGTCCCCAACCTAGAATGCCCTCGGATTGACCTTCTTATTATATTATTTCACGAGCCGTTGTTGATAGCTCGCTAGCCTTACTAGGGCTAGGTCTCTGTGTTCGTCAGCGAGGTCAAGTTTAGCGAGTAATGATGCATCGTTCTAGCCTTGGTCGACAAGGGTGGCTCTCATCATTGGTAGACCACCTTCCAAGGGGATGATTACTTCCATTCCGTACGTTAGTGAGAACGGGGTTTCCCCAGTTGCTCGCCGTGAGGTAGTGCGGTAAGCCCATAAAATATGCGGAAGCTCACTCACCCATGCTCCTTTGGCTCGCTCTAGTCATTTCTTCAGCCCATCGATCACTGTTTTGTTAGAAGCCTCGACTTGATCATTGCTCTGGGGGTATGCTATCGAGATGAAATAGTCACTGATTCTGTGTTCATTGCAGAAGTCTTAGAAAGGGCCACTCTCGAACTGTGTTTCGTTGTTAGTGATAATGGTTCTGGGAATTCCAAAATGGGTAATTATATTTTTTCATATAAATCTCATCGTATTTACATCTCGGATGTTTGCTAGTGGCTCTGCTTCGATCCATTTGGTGAAGAAATCCGTTATGACTAACAGATACTTGCGATTGCCGACGGCGGTAGTAAGTGGGCCTACGATGTCCATTCCCTATTAGGTGAAAGGCCAGGGTCTGGTAAGTGATCTTAGGTCGCTGGAAGGTTGGTGAACCATAGGAGCATGTAGTTGACATTTTTCGCATTTGCGAGCGTATACTGTTGAATCTTTTTGCATATATGGCCACTAGTATCCTTCCTTCATAGCTCGAAAATCTAGTGATCTTCCTCCAATATGGCTTCCACAGATTCCCTCGTGGAGCTAGTGTAGAATTTTCTTGACATCCTTCGGGTGAACACATTGAAAGTAAGGGCCGAAGAACGATCTCTTATACAGCTTTCCCTGAGGAGATAAGTGAAATCGAGTAGCTTTTACCCTTATCTGGTGAACGGTCTTCCTATCATTTTGAAGTGCGTCATCTTTTAAATAGTTCCTTAAAGGGTCCATCCAACTGGTGCTGACTCAATCTGGAGCACACGCTCTATGCTTGGCAGCTCATCGCTCTCGTTGATGCTCGGATGGGCGAGGAAGTCGATGGGGATCGTTCTTTTTACGTCAGAATTGATTGTCGAACTCAGGGAGACCAGGGCTTCGGCATGGCTATTATGACCTCTAGGAAACTGCTTGACACTGACTTCCTCGAAGCTGGACATTAGCCTCTTTGTCAAGGTGAGATAGGCTACCATTCTTTCATCTTTTCCGTTATAGTCCCCACTTATCTGATTAGAGACCAATTGTGAGCCGCTGAACACCTGTAACTGCTTCGCCACCAACGTCTGTGCCTTTTGGAGGCCGGCTATCAAAGCCTCATACTCTGCCTCATTATTGGAGGCTTCAAATCAAAGCCTGATTCCCTATTTGAGGATTGTATCTTTTGGAGTAACAAGCACAATGCCTACTCCTTCCCCCTTTGAGTTGGAGGCTCCATCAACAAATAATCGCCAAACTCCCTCTGTTGTGTGATTCTCTCTTTGCCTCATGGGTTAAAGTTGGTCGAGAGGTTGCTCGCCTGTGAACTCGTCTATGAAATCAGTAAGGACGTGTCCTTTGATTGCATTCCTTGGTTGAAATTGGATATCAAATCGTCCGAGCTCGACCGACCATTTAGTCAGTCTACTCGACAGATCCGCTTTTCGCAGGACTGCTTTAAGGGGGTGTGAGGTAAGGACGACGATTGTGTGAGCTTCAAAGTAGTTCTTTAACTTCCTCGAAGCTACTACAAGTGCAAAGGGGAGCTTTTCTAGTGGTAGGTACCGCTGCTTAGCGTTTAGTAAGGTCTTGCTCGCGTAATAAATGGTGTGATGGATTCCTACTTTCTCGCACACCAGTGCAAAATTAACGGCGTGTCTGGAAACTACGAGGTATAAGTACAAGGAATCTCTTTCTTGAGGTATGACGAGCAGGGGTGGTGAGATAAGGTAAGCCTTGATCTTGTCCAATGCTTGCGAGCAATCTTGATTCCCTTATATTGCCTTGTTTCCCTTCAAGAGTTGGAAGAATGGTTAGCACTTCTCAGAGGACTTGGAGATGAAACGGTTCAAGGCAGCGAGGATGCCGGTGAGCTTCTGTACGTCCTGTATTGTGCGAGGGGGCTGTACCCTATTGATTTCATCGATCTGGTCCGGATTATCCTCAATGACTCTCTTACTGACCAAGTACCCAAGAAACTTTCCTAACTGGACACCGAAAGAACACTTGCTCGCATTTAGCTTGATTCGGTTTTTCCTGAGGATTTCAAAGGTTATTGATAGGTCTGAGGGGTGGTCTTATTTGTTCCTTCTCTTAACGAGCATATCGTCGATGTAGAATTCCATGGTGCCTCCCATTTGGTCTTTGAACATCCTGGTGACCAGCCGCTGGTAGGTTACCCCTGCATTTTTTATCCCGAAAGGCATCATTTCGTAACAGTATAATCCAACGGTAGTGATGAACGTTGTCCTGTCCTGGTCTGGTGCATACTGAGGGATCTGGTGATACCCCGAATATGCATCCAGAAAACTCATTCTTTCATGAGCTGTTGTGGCGTCCACCAATTGGTCGATTTTTGGGATAAGGAAACTGTCCTTAGGGCATGCCCTGTTAAGGTCAGTGAAGTCAATGCAGAATCTCCACTTCATATTACTCTTTGGAACTATTACTGGGTTGGATAACCATTTAGGGAATTGAACTTCCCATATGGATCCTGCACCCAGCAGTTTTTCAACTTCTTTTTCTAAGGCTTTGGCCTTCTCGGGCATAGTTCGTTGTGCCTTTTACGTGATAGGTTTGAATGTGGGATCGATGTGCAACCGATGACAAACCACACTGGGATCAATTCTAGGTAGCTCGTATGGTTCCCACGCGAAAATGTCTATGTTGCTTCTTAACAGAATCGTCAATTCCTTCTTTTCTTGATCTGTGGGAGAAGCTCCAATAAAGAATATCCTATCTTTATTGCTACCACCAACTCTAACTTCCTCCAGGTTTTCGATGACCCGCTCAGAGGGGAGGATCCTGGTCTCTTCCACTCCAGGTCTTTCGTACTTTAACTGCTATTTCAAAGGTATCAGGCCTTCTTGTTCCTCGACCTTCTCTTTGGGCTTTTCGGCCTTCTTCTCTGGTCTTTGGCGGATGTCCGCTATGAATCACCTTCTTTCCATCACTTGATCTCCATGGATCTCCATTACTCCTCGCTCGGTCATATATTTGAGTTTCCGATGGTAGGTCTAGGGGACTGCCTTCATCGTATGTAGCCATCCTCTACCGAGGATAGCTTGGTATGGCGAGTTAATGTCGACTACCAGAAACTCAATCATCTTGGAGACACTTCCTGTCCTTACTAGCAGCACGATCTTTCCCAATGGAATAGTCACTTTTCCAGTGAAGCCAACCAGGGGGACAATGGCTTCCTTTAGGTCGGCGATGCTCAACTTCAATTTTCAGAACATGTCGAGATACATTACCTCGGATGAGCTTCCTTGGTCGACGAGTAACTTGTCGATGTCGTAGTTGGCTATCCTGAGCGTAATGATCAAGGCGTCATGATGTGAGGTTCTCACTCCCATTAGATATTCATCTGTGAATACGATATGTTTGCTATAGTCGATGTCATCTGCTCGCCGATGCTTTCCTGATTGTGTCTTTGCTGGATCGATCTGAAAAGGTTGCATCACTTCTGTAAGATTTTTTACTTCCATTCGAGCCGAATTTCTTTGGATCTGTTTCATATCAGATGCCACATGAATTACTATGAATTCATGTCCAGCATCATCCTTGAGTTAGTTATCAGGTCTTGCTTCTCCATTGGCAACAACTTTCTCTGCCTTCTTCTCCACAAACTCATTCAGATGCCCAGACTAGGCCAGTTCTTCGAGGTGAGACTTAAGAGATTTGCAGTGCTCAGTCTTATATCCTCCCTCTTTATGAAAAGCGCATTTCGGCGCATTATTTCTCTTCGAGGTATGTCCTCCCATTTTTCTAGGCCACTTAATAAATGGCTCATCTTTGATCTTCACTAAGATCTTATAGATTAGTTCTTTAAAGACAGTGTTTACTGCCTGAAATGTTTTCGAAGCATCATTCTTGCCTCCGTTCTTGCATCCATTCTTTCCCCCATTCTTACCTCCTTTATTCTAGCTCTCAACCTTGTCGTTGCCCTTAGCAGTTAGCCCAGTCCGAGCGTTCTCCCCTGTATTGAGGCGTGTCACATCCTCCACCTTGGCATACTTCTCGATGAGGGCCATCAGTTCATCAATGGTTGTGGCCTCCTTCTTCGTCAAGGATTGGTGCAGAAGGCAAAAGTTTGGTAGGACAATCTTGAAAGAGGATACTGCTACTTACTCCGAGCAATCCTCGACCTAATTGAATAACTCTCAGTACCTCTTCGCATAGTCGCGGAGGTTCTCTTGAGGTGTCTTTTTCATTGTTAGTAAAGCATCCTTCCTTTTGGGATGGGATCTACTTGTAATGAAGCGGGTCATAAAGAGATCGTCCAGGGACTCAAAACTCCCCATAGACCTATGAGGGAGCCACTTAAATAATTTTTATTCCACATCATGCAGACTCGAGGGGAAAATCCAGCACATCAGTGCATCCCGGTGGTTCCAGAGAGTCATGGCTTGCTTGTACTGCCTAACATGATCAATAGGGTCAGTTTTTTCGTCATAGATATTGAATCTCAGAATAGAAAATTTCTTGGTGGCTTCCTCTTCTTCTACATACCTTGAGAAAGGGGATTTCATCTGGGTCCTGAGAGCCCGTCTGGCAAGTTCCCTGGTCGATCTTACACCGCGATGTGATGCATGTTAGTCTATCTCCCTTCGGACCAAATTTCATATGTTCTCATTACTACGAACGGGGCTCCTATAACGGTGAGCCATTCGTTGGTGCTTGAGTGAGTTGTTGCTTGACTTGTGCTTCTCACTTTTCTGGGATCCACGTCTAGGGCTCCTTCTTTGGCTGCAAGACGTGCTCGCCTGAGGGCTAAGAGTGTGATATAGACATCAACTAGTGCTGCGATGGAGCTCTCTCTCTGACTTCTCTAATTTCCATTTGAGGAAAGCATTCTCAACCTCTTGCCTGCGAGCGGACTCCCTCTTCTCTTGGAGCCTTCCCTCTTAGGCATCGATCAATCTGGAGATTTGTGTGGACCTTGCTGGTCCTTGGCTCTCCTTTGAGGATGGCCTTTTCGAGCGAGCTCCCTGATCTGAACGCCGAACTTTAGATCTGATCCTGCGAGGGACTGGCGGTTCTTGGATATCCCCTGCTTGAGGGGTCTAGCTACTGTAACCAGACATTTTAGCTTCTTTGTTAGTGAGGGATTTCTTAAAGAAGACAAACGCTTCCCACAGATGGCACCAATTGTGGTGAAAATTATATTCAACACAAAGAAATAAGAAAAGCGCAATCACTAAAGGAAATAAAGAATATAAAATGCCAATCAAACAACACAGTATGTACGTGGTTCAGCAAGACTGCCTACATGCACGGTGGTGCAGTCAGTATTATTTCTATATACTCCGGGGAGCGTTTTACAGAGAATACAGTGCGTGCCCTTTGCCCTAGGCTTGGGTTTTGTTATATACATGTTGTTTTTGGGGAGTGGGGGTGTTGGATTCCCCCACGTCCATCTTCTACTCCCAAAATATGTCCTTACAAGATTCTTGGAGTGGACTAAGTTGGAACTGAATGCTGTTGAGATATGAGGGGCCAAACTTTGGGTCATTTTTATTAGGCTACTCGTCCTGAACCATGATGTCAAATCCGGGTACCCACAAGTCCATTATTAAATTGAAATAAGATTTTCATCTCGCTCATTTTTAGCATTACTGTCAAAAACCTTTATTATTTACTGAACACGTATTAGTTAAAGAAACCGGTGCCAAAATTTTATCTTTTAATAACCAAACCAATAAATACAACGTAAAACTAAATAAAACCATCACATAAATATATAGTTTAAAACTCCCATCAAATAACTGAATCAATGTCTTACCGAACTAACTATCGGCAATAGAACTAAGTCTGGCATCACAGTGGCTGGATACCTAAAAGGTTTTTAAAATATTTGACAGTAAGGGTTAGAACCCAAAACAGTTTGAAAATATTTAGCAAGTGATTAAATTGAAGTAATTTAAAATGCATGAATGCTTTTCATATTTAAGCTAGTGATGCACTCCCTTGACGATCCACTCACCCTCAAATATTGTGTACACCTAATGCTTTCTTTAAAACCCACATAGTCATTTACCCAGTAACTAGTTCTTATTGTAATTCCTTCCTGTCACACTACTCTAGCCCGAGTATGTTTAATATATGATTTGTAAGTTATTTAACACATTAACTTAACTAATCAATTTTTCATTTAAGACGATATAACATTCTCATGAGTTATATATAACTAATACAGTTCACTTCATATATTTTTACTCGCATATAATTATTTACTCAATTATATACGTAGAACAATATTACAACATTAACACATATGTCGTATATATATAAATCCATCCTCCCGAGTAAAACCTCACCGGATGCTTATCTAAAGTGCTATCATCTCAGGTCTACTCAGTCTCACCTGGATTCCCGAGATAGCTAAATACCGTCGAGTCGAAACATATAATATAAGCGTAGTGGAGGCGATCATATTTCCCCGACTGTGAAGAGAATCATCTCACATGACTCACCTCTATTGGACGCTACTTGGGGATTATATTCCCCATGCTCCTCAAGCTAGGGGGATTCACCCATATCGCACAACCTCCTGTGATAGCACTAGAGGGTAAATAATTATAAAATACCTAGTTGCGCCGATATTTTAATAGCACACAGTATATATATATACTATCACACTATAGTATATATATAATTTAAAATAAATCCCATCTATACCATTCCCAACACCCGTAGCATTAGCCTAAATGTTCCCGAGTCTATAGCCCGACTGTTAATTTAATTAATCTCTCATTAATTTAATTTAATAAACTTGGTGTCACTCAATGTTCCTTAATAAGTTTGACACACTTATTAATTAAATGTTCCTTAAAGATCATCTTCTCACATTAAGTTTAATCTAACACTGTCATGCCCCATTATAACCTCATATAATCCCAAGCTAAAAATATATTGCACAACTCTAGAAACCCTCAAACAGATCCCAAGCCAAATCGTAGAAGAAACAAAAAGTGGATGGATTTAACATGTCGTTCGAACAAGGCCATGTGTCGTTAGAACGAAAAAGGATGTCGCACGAATAAAACCCAGGTCGCTCGAACGACCTCTGGGGTTTTCCCTTTCTTCTTCCTCCTGTAGTTTGTCTGCCGTGGGAAAACTTAAAAGCTTATAAACCCAGATTTTTCTACTCTTAATCTCTTAAATAAGAAATGATTTTTACAAGTTTCAGATATAAATCTCCAATTTTATTCCCACCACTTAATTAGATTTCATCGAATTAAAAATTATTAACTGTCCACATATTTTATCTCTAAATACATAAATCTAGATATTACAGTTGTATAATCCTTCTTCAAATTTGATTTCACGAGTTATCAATATTAGAAGATAATTTCTAGGTTCAAATCACTAATCTAAATTATCTAATAACATATTTGAGATGTCATTCGTCCTCAACAACATTTACACGTAATCATCCATAAATTGAAACCCTAATTTACATATCAACCCTAATTTATATATCAACCCAACCCAAAATAATTAGTTTCTATCACACCCACTATGATATGAATTGAAAATTGCAATGAATTTAAAAGAAAGTTTAACTACTTGCCTTAGGATTCCTAGGGTCTTAATTCCTTTGGTGTAGATGAGTATTTGATGAAGAACACCCACACTTGTTCTTGTTTTTGGATCCTAAGAGTTCTTCAAATTCTCCCTCTTTTATCATCTACGTAATTAGAGTTTCTTAAATGAGTTATGGTTGCCATACCCTCTAAATGCTTGGTTTTATTAAAACAATCCCATTTTTAAGCTTGTGGGTTTTCTTAAAATGGCCCAAACACTCCATTGTGGGCGCGATTGTGCTTAAAAATGCCCTGAGGCCCATTTACTACCCCGGGTACTCTTTTTCGACTATCTCGGCCTTTCTGGACTCATCTGTGCACATAGAATTGTCATCCAAACTAATTTACCAAAATTCCTTATCTCGAATCCAATTTAGTATATACTCGACTCCCAGTTGAGATAAATAAATGACACGTCACTACTACCCTCTTTGATGTAAATAAATTATTACTATTCACTTACTAATTAAATTTAATTTACCAAAAGTCCTTATCTCGAACCCATCTCCTAAATTTTCCAAAAGTCCTTATCGAGTCAAACTCTTTGGAATGTCAAATTACATCTCCTAAATTTTCCAACGGTCCATCCCGTGCATGATTCTGACTTACCGTGTGGACGAACAATCCGTTTGCTTCCAGTAATCCCCCGTCCAAAGGAACGACGAACGCTTTTGAGCCACATTTGACCCAAAGTCAACTGCCAGACCCGAGAACAGTACAAAATACTTTCGAAGGTCTTTGAAGTAACTTTATAATGGTTCACCCCGTGCACGATTTGGATCAACAGTTTGAGCTCTACGGCCGATTTTCCAAAGGAACCTGAAAGAGACTACCAAACGATAGGTTCCAAACCCTGCCTATCGGTAGTGTGCCTAAAAAGACATGTCGATTGGCAGGACTAGGACTATGCCAATCGGCAATGCCCCGGGCCTATAAAAATGAGGGTCTGACTTCATTGCAAGGGGGACCCAAGATCTGAAATCCATCACTCTCAACGAATTCAGAATACCTCTCTCGAAGTTAGTATGATTTCCACATCCAAATCCCTTTCCAACCTTCACCTTTCATTATATTTTTCATCAAACTTGGTGAATTAACTACCCTCTATCATCAACCAAGTGCAAGGGCTGCTTTCCAACATCAGGATCTTCAAGAAGGTCCAACTTTCTCAACTCCCTCTTCAAATTCTCCTAAATTCACATTAACTTACTTTATTACTTAGCACTTTTATTCTCTCTCACATATCCTAATATACTCTTTATTTAGTATTATTGCACATCTCTTATTTACATATGAATAAAACCCAAAAAACAAGAAAATGAGGGTTTGCTCATAAATTCTAAATGGGAATTCTCGCACTTCTTTCGCACTTTTCTCATAACTAAAACACCTTTTTTTACACACATATATAAGAGAAGTCACCGGTTGGATTTATGGGATAAATCCCACCCCTCATTTTGCATATGAACTATGTGGACTTTGATGCCTCTATAGGCTACGTAGGCGTCTCGGGATAAAACTCGAGACTCGAGTCCTATTCCTACTTTTCTCCCATTTTCTATTTTTCCATATTCTTTAACTTAATTCTCCTAAAATCTATATGTTTACATATACATATATTTGTTCTTAGTTGTGTATTATTCTGTATGCATTATCGCTCCATTATAATGATCAACGCTAGGATAATCGCATAAATCTAATTTTCTAATATTATTTTTAGGAACATTCCTATGGATGACTCGCTTTATCTATTACATGATACAAGTCGATGATTCCTATCTCCACTACATATACACATGCACACATGTCACGGGGATATAAAGGAAAATAATGATAATCCATGAGAGACCGCAAGGATGGAATGGGTGCTTAACACCTTCGCATTTCGTAACTTAGCCTCCGTACCCTTTTCGAATCATTTTGGTTTTGTATGTATCAGTATGCCTTTGGATGCTGTCTTTCGAGATGGATCCCTTTTCTTTTGTCTGTTTTGAGTAAAATAGACTGGTGACTTCATCTCTCTACATTTTTCACCTCAACACCGATGCCGACCGAAGAGCTCTCGAGAGGGATGCGCGGGACCAAGATCATCTCGACAAGAAGACACCCTCTTCTTCATCCCTCCCGCAGCGAGGATCAGGGATGGCCACAATGGTGACTCTACTGGGGAATACTTATTTTGAGGGCGAGACTCTATTTATATTTGTGTTATATTTGCTCATATTTCCCTTATTTTTCATGACCCCCTTTACTATTCATGTGTACCTCATGCTTATGCTTCTATTCACACACTTGTAGAAGATTCTCCATGTACACTTTGCACCACGTGAACCTAGGATCATATATATCCACATGTTTCACGCATCACCCATCCATACTTGGTATACCCTTGGGACTTGGACTTTGCTCCCTGTATGGCATGATCAAGAAATATACTCTCATCATAAGATACTAATAAGAGAATCATGCATGATTCACACGACAGCACAAAAGAGCATTATTATTTACCAAATTTTATCCAGTAATTGGAGGGTCACTTCGTGATGGGCACTGGTCCGGAAGGGCATAGTTAGCCTAAGTGATATGACTCTCGCCTTCCATTGGCTAAGTATCTTCGACATATATCGAACAGTTCCCCTGCATCGTACCGCTTGACCAAAGTTATGACGGGAGGTATATCGCAAGGAACTCTTTCACGTATGCCGAGTATATCGAATTTGATCTCACACGTACCATCCCCACAAGGTATATAGTGAGGCAATTCACATACACTCAGGTATATCAAATGGCTTGTCCACACATACCGATTTCCCTCAAAAGCAAGACGTATATCATGGAAGCCACGCCAAAGGGGTAACCCTTTCCGATTCACCCAACCAACTGCATACCCACATATAGGAGTTAAGCCTAGGACACACATGTTAGATTATCGTTTTCAACCCGAAACTCTGCCGAAATTTTGGGTCGGTCTGCCGCCCAAAAATTTCACGCATTTTTAAAACGAGTCCCTACCCGTAAGCGTGGTTACAAGTCCAAACATAGCTTTGCATATGTTACAAACCTAACTTTTCCAGGCTCAGTTCCTGTCCAGCATTTTATTTTTCCATTTAGGAGAATTTAATACAAGTGAGAACATAATAATTATAATAATCATGTTGAGACCCATCTCCCAAAAACATTTCGCATTTCTTTATCAAAAGTCCCAAAAACATTTATTCCTTCTTTATCAAAAATCCAAAAACATTTCTCCCTTCTTTATCAAAAATCCAAAAATATTTTGTCTTTCAATATAAAAAAAAATGTCAAAAGTACTTTCATCCCTTTTTGTCAAAAATAAATCTCATTTTACGCCTTCTCAGGTCGATCGCACTCCCTTGGCCTGGCTTCTTATTAGCTTCGATCTTCAGTCAAATCACCTCGAAGTTTCGTTGTTCCCATGATACTTCTTTCGAGTTCGGTATCCATCCACTTCCTATGGAGAACACAGATCAAGTACCAGTTGTGTAGCAAGATCTGACGGCAGTCTTAGCTCAGCTTGTGTCCAAGATTGACAACCTCTAGACTGAGGTCCAAGAGATGAAACGAAACCAGGTTCTTATTCCTCAAGAGACCGAGGACCTATTCCCTCATTCTATGGGTCCACCCGAGCCAATCTGGGCTCCCGAAGAGTATTAGCACGCTCCACGTACCCCTCCTGCTAATGGGTCGTCGCCTACCCAGCTCCCTATGCTGAACCTTGCCCAGCATGGGGTAACTTACCTATAATCATTGATCCAATATAGTAAGAGTTGAACAAGGTCAAAGAAGATCTCAAGATGCTAACTACGAAGTTCGACCAAGTCAGAATCTCTGGGAATTACATAGACTACACCCACATGTCTCCTTATCCTAATCAAGGTTACCTGAGAAGTTCAAGATGCCAAATATCAGGAAATTTGGAGGTAGTGGACTTCGAATTGTTCACCTTCAAAGTTATCACGGTTCCATGACCCTCCTAGAGGATTTTGAGGAAGTGATGGCCCAATTATTTTAGCAAACTTTGAAGGATAGCGCCTTCCGATGGTTTTTGTCTCTCGAGGAGTCCAGAATCTATAGCTGGGAGGATGTAGCCCGAGAATTCATGTCGCAGTACAAATATAACAAAGAGATTGAGGTCACCCGCCATGATTTAGAGCTACTCAAATTGAACTCTGGGGAATCATTCAGTAACTTCATAGCCCGATGGAGGGAAAAAGAAGCCACCATGACCAATCGGTTATCCGAGGAAGAACAAGTCAACATAGTAAAGAAGAACTTCTTACCCCATGTCCGAGCAACAATGGGAGGACAATATTATCCCCACTTTCGAGCTCTCGGAGAAGTAGGAGTAAAAATCGAGGAAGGTCTTTCTAAAATAGAAGTTTAAATAAAGAAAGTGTCCGGACAGTTCACCCCCAGAAAGTATGATAAGCCCACCAGTGCTACAGTTTCAACCATCAACAACATCTCTCAACCAACCGCCTCATGGACACCAAAAAGCCGCCCTTTCCTAGTCCGAAAGGAATACATCGAGCTCCATGCTACCCTCTCCAAAGTTTATCAAGCCTTGTTAAGCCAAAACCTTATCAAACCCTTGGACCCCCTTCCATTTCCAAATCCACTCCCTAGAAACTTCAAGGCAGATGTCCACTGCACCTTTCACCAGACTACTTCCCATACCACCGACCAATGCTTTCACCGACGAAACATAATCCACGGTCTAATTAATCGAGGTACCATTTCCCCACCAGCCAATCCTAAGCCAAACACTACCCACAACCCACTCCCAAATCATGCCAATGCCATCTTCCTAGAAAAGAACTCATAATTTGATCCCTCAACTCAAATCACACCCATACACTCTCCCAAACCTCTCCAAGCTTGCCCATATTTCCTCCTACACCCTGTTAGCCTCGCCGATCAGGCACTGTCACTCCTCACCAGAGCATACATCGTTGTTTTACCCGTTCTAAAAATGGATGTATGGAATTATCAGAAGTGTTAAACCAACTAATAGAGTTCAGGCTGGAATTTCCCTCACAAATGATCATTGATTGCCAGACGTTCAATACCCTATTCTTAGAAGCACGAAAATGGGCCCGAGAGTCAGACAGTTGGGTGGTACCAACCGATGAAGTCAGCGTAGATAACACTGTCCTGATTATGGCAGAATTATTCAGGCAACCTAATAATATTTACAGTATGATCGAATTACATGATACTCTGAAGCTACAAGGGCGCCGGGTCCCTTCAGCCTTATATCTCCCCATAGAATGGGAGGACCTGCATGAAGAAGCCATTGAATTTGTGGAATGCATTGACTTTTCATAGAAAAACAAAATTATTGCCAACAGATGGGGGGAAGAGTTTGAAAATTCAAGTAAAGAGCAAGCTTAAAAAAACACTGGCCCGGTATCCGACATGTGTGGGATGATATCATTTGAATAACTCCTTGGAGAAATACACAAAGTTGTAGAACAACCCGAGATCGACAAATATAGGGTTCATGTTTTTCGCTTCTTTAGTAAATCACATGAACAGATCAGAGAGGCATTACCAGATCCTAAGCTCTCCACCAGCCAATGACAAAGGGAAGGGTGTTGAGAACCTTCCTATGCTAGAAATGACCCTCGAAGAAAGCAAGATCTTCAATAAACTGAAGAAAACTCAAGCTAACATCACTTTATAGGGGCTTTTCATGTCTTTCCAGCTACACATAAATGATTTGATCAAGTTTCTTATTGGACCCACAGTTCCTCCTTCCACCACACCAGAAGAGGCGGTAAATTTAGTTGGATCCTTGACCTCTACCCAAATGCTATCCTTTTTCGAAGAAAAAATCCCCAGAATTGGGTTAAACCATAATCATGCACTCAACATCTTTGTCGAAGTTATGGGGAAGGTCGTGCTACTCTCTCTTGTTGATAATGGATATGCCTTGAATGTCCTCCCATTAAGAACCTTCAAATGCTTAGGACTGAAAGAAAGTAACCTCATTCCAACTTTTGTTGTTGTACGTGCCTACGATAATACTCGTCGAGAAGTGATGGGGTCCATAAAACTTGTCATAGGGGCTGGACCTATAATCCCCGTTATTGAATTCCAAGTTATTGACATCCCATCTTATTTCAACCTGTTGCTCGGACGACCTTGGATCCACAGTATGAAGGGTGTGTCTTCCTTACTCAATAAGAAATTGAAATTCTTCATCGATGGATGAGTCATCACCATTTTAGGCGACGGAGACAATGCCAAGGGTGTAAGCACCAGTAATCCAATCTTTGAGATACAACACAGGTCAAATGATATGCTCCTATCAAGATTCCAAGTTAAACCACTTCTACTCTCGATAGGGGACAATTTCAAAGAAAGGGTTTGTCCGAAATACGACCCTCATGAAAACGTCAATGTTATTCAGATGTTCAGAAAACACGCACTTCATGCTCGGACTGGGGCTAGGGAAAAGACACCAAGGGATACTTGAGCCAATTGTGATGAAAAAGGTTTTCCCTCCTTGTGGTTTGGTGTATTAACCATCATAATAAGATCTCAGAATGATCCACCAGTCTTGACCAAAGATAAGACTAGACTGCATCCAGATTATCCCAGGTGCATCCTTGAATGGACGATTCATCAAAGAGGGCAGCGACTTCCCCTTTTGTGGCTTCCCAGAACCATGGTATGACCATACAGACAAAAATATGAACCCTGGAATGGAGATATTTTTCCAAGACAGCTACCCATGGGCCGAAAGTAGCCAACACCATGTACAGCCGCTCATTAGAGATACCAAAAATTCTGAGGGAAGTGACTCCAAAGATTCCTTCAACTTAATACACTGGGACTGACACTCTGTATGGTTCATTCAAGCACTACATCACTGGATCCATCCCACCTAATTAAAGTTGTTGATATACCTCTCCTCAAATGGCATGCTACGCCGGTTATACCTATTGAAATCCCACCTAACCCCAATGTTTACCCCATTTCTTCTTCTATTATCTATTCTTTCTCAAATGTAATCAAGACCTCCTTTGACGAGGTTCTCAATATTGTTTTTCCTATGAATGAAATAAATGAAGATTTTGAGTATCTTTCTATGCCTTACATTAACTGTTTGGATTCTAATCAAACTTTTGATGATGATGATTTTGCAAATGAATAATTCTTAACTGGTCTAAATAACGTTAATAACAAACAACATAACCACATTCAAGTTAATGAAGAAGAAACTGTTATTGTTAACTTCGGTTCTAGTAGCTAACTGCGTGAGCTTAGGATAGAGGCCACACTTGACGATCATGAGTGAGCACAACTAGAAGAATTATTGAAGGAATTCGTGGATGTCTTCTCATGGTCCTATGACGATATGCCCGACATTGATCCTGAAATAGTGCAACATTAGATCCCCTCCCTTCCAGATTACAAGCCCATTAAACAAAAGTTGAGAAAACTTCGAACCGAACGGTCGCTCAAAGTTAAAGAAGAGGTGGTCAAATAGCTGAATGTGGGTTTCATTCGTGTGATCGAATATCCCACATGGCTAGCCAACATAGTGCCTATACCAAAATCGAGAGGGAAAGTTCGGATGTGTGTAGACTACTGGGACTTGAATAATGCCTCTCCAAAGGATGATTACCCGCTACCCAATATCGACATGATCATGGACAACATATCTAGTCATGCTCTGAAGTCGTTCGTCGATGGGTTTATTGGGTACAACCAAATCAAAATGCACCTATATCATCAAGAAAAAATCGCGTTCATTACCCCATGGGGAACCTTTTGCTACACTATTATGCCATTTGGTCTCAAGAATGCCGAGGTTACCTACCAGAGGGCTGCCACAGCCATCCTGCATGATCTGATTCATAAAGAAGTCGAGGTCTATGTGGATGATATGATTATCAAATCCAAAACTAGAGAATGTTAAGTTCCCGCTCTTCAAAATTTCTTCGAACGATTGCGACAATATCAGATGAGACTCAATCCATAGAAATGTGTCTTCGGCGTTACAAAAGGAAAACTCTTGGGATTCATAGTCAGTGAGAAAGGGATAGAAGCAGACCCTGCCAAGTTAAAAGCCATACTTGAGGTGCCACCTTCCCTAATGGAAAAAGAAGTTTGTGATTTCCTTGAAAAATTACAATACATCAGTCGGTTCATTAGCCAGCTAACCTCCATATGTGAATCAATTTTCAAACTCCTCCGAAAGGATTCAACCAAAGTTTGGAATGAGGCCTGCCAAGAAGCTTTTGACCTATTAAATAATATATGACCCAAACTATGGTACTCATTCCACCACAGCCTGGTCTCCCCTTTCTTCTATACCTAACCATAACCGACACTACAACTGGGTCTTTGCTAGCCCAATACCTTGAAGATTATCACAAAGAAAGAGCCATCTATTATGCCAATCGCAAATTGGTTGGGTACAAAGTCAACTACACTTCTTTGGAAAAGGAATATGTCACGCTTATTTGGGTCACCCAAAAGTTGCGACACTACATGCTCACCTTCCCAATCAAACTTGTATCCCGAATGGACCCCATCAAGTACCTTCTTGAGAAACTCGCCTTATCCAGTAGAATGGCTAAATAGTTGATGCTCCTAGCGAAGTTTGATATCGTGTACATCACATAGAAAGCCATGAAAGGAAGAGCCATCTCTGACTACCTCATTGATTACCCCATGGAAGACGCTGATGACTGGATCTCTGAATTCCCATATGAAAGCATCATCTGCGCGTCTCAAGACAACCTTCGGTGGAAAATGTTCTTTAACGGTGCTACCAATAAAAGGGATATGTCATTGGGATACTTCTGATCGCCCCAGATGACTCCCACACCCCCATCGCTATCAAATTGGATTTCCCCTGCACCAACAACATGAGTGAATACGAGGAGTGTACGGTAGGCCTCAAAGTTTCTCTCAAGAAAGGAATTCAATGCCTAAATGTCTACGGGGATTCTGCCCTCATTATTGGTAAAGTGCACAGGAAATGGAAAGTCAAGGACGAGAAACTCCAACCCTTCCATGCCCACTTAGAATAACTAGCCTCCCAATTCTAAGATATCACCTTCCATTACCTACCTCGAACAAAGAATAATCTAGTCAGTGCCATTGCTACCCTAGCCTCTATGGTTGACATGCCCAAAGGAATAACAATGGCCCCCTTCTTAGTTCAAAAGCAAGATAAACCAACCCATTTCTACCACATTGAGCTCATCACCAAAGAGGACCCCAAGCAAGCCAATTGCTAGTATTATGATATTTGGAACCTCCTCAAGCATGGTAGTTATCTCGAGGGTTCCAACAAGAAAGACAGGGAAAACCTCCAAAAACTGGTCGCCCAATACATCATCTGTCACAAAGCACTGTTAAAGAAAAACTTCGATGGAACCCATCTACACTACATCGCAGGGGCTAACATTGAAGAGATAATATAGAAAATACACAATGGGGAATGCAGGCCCCACATGAACGGTCACATGCTTGCTAAGAAGATCATCCGATAAGGCTACTACTGGACCACCATGGTATAGGATTGTACTGCCTATGTCCGGAGATGCCTAAAATGCCAACAGTTTTCCAACCTTTAACACTTGTCTCCATGAGAATTATATAACATGACTTCTCCCTGGCCATTCTCCACCTGGGGCATCGACACCATAGGGAAAGTTACACCCAAGGCATCCAACGGGCATAAGTCATCCTTGTTGCCATTGATTACTTCACCAAGTGGGTTAAAACTGAGTCATACGCAGTCCTAAACGGTAAGAAAGTGGAAAAATTCATCAAGAAAAACATCATATGCCGATATGGGGTAACAGTTTGCACTTCGAGGTATAAGTCACGAAATTAGTCGACGAGTACGATATTCAGAGACACAAATATTCTCCCTACCAACCTTAGACCAACGGTGCAGTCGAGGTCGCCAATAAAACCTCAAATCCATCATCAGTAAGATGACTGAAAGTTATCTATATTGGACCGACTGAATCCCTTACGACCTCTGGGGTACCGAACCTCAATTCGAAACTCTACTGGGGCTACCCCTTACTCTCTAGTCTATGGCATGAAAGCAGTCCTACCCGTGGAGATAGAAATCCCTTCACTTCATGTCATGCTCAAAAGCCAAGTCATTGAGGAGGACTGGCATCAAAGTCGTCTCGATGAGCTGTCACTCTTGGATGAAAGGAGACTGAAAGTGTTGTATCACATACAAGGTTACCATCATCGAATAATGCGTTCATTTAATAAGAGAGTTATGTATCGCGGTGTCCTAGAAGGGGATTTATCCCTCAAAGAAATAGTAGACCCCATCTGGGACCCAAAGGTAAATTCAAGACCAATTGGAGTGTCCCATACATCGTTAAGAAGATCTTATCCGGTGGTGCCGCCATGCTTACCAACCTAGATGGAGAACAGATGGCTCGTCAAGTCAACCTGGACCATCTCAAGAAATTTTAACCCTAGTCCGAAATCTCGATGCACTACGACTCTTCTCATCTCCCTTCTATTCTAAAAATAAATATCTTCATTTCCCTCTACCCAGAACTACGTGGGCCTGATCCTCTACAAAAATCATTTCTAGAAAAACTAAAACTTTTTAAAACCCATAGAGGTACATAGGCAGATCATACTTCTTACATGAGCACGACCTTTTCTTTTCAACAAAAAAACTATTCTTTTCTTATCTCCAAGAATGACAGTTCATTATAATATATTCTTAAACAAAAGGATTATGCATGCCTTAGCGATTGGCATAGATAAATACGAAACTCATCAACGGGCACAGCTGGATGATCAAAAACTTGTTTATTTCACTAATAATAAGTTACATTCCAATTAGATAAGAAAAGGAACGGATAACTCCCTTCCCCCTACCTTCCTAAGAAGCCAAATAAATTCCCAAATTTATTCCCCATTACAAAATAAATCCCCCAAGAGTCCTACCCACTGCTACCAGAGGATCCCTCTCCATCATCATCTACAACCTGGGGTCCCCAAGCTTCCCCTGCCTGAATGGAGTGCCGTAGATGCTCTATGGACCGATAAGCTGACAGAAGTCTCAAAAAAACCACAACACCTCCTTCCATGGTAATAGATAAGACAAGCCAACTTTGCCCAGTCTCCACTACCAACATCTTGCTGACCACTCAGATGCTCTGTCAGATCTTTTATCGAAAAGAAGTATAATGTACGAGGTGGAAAAACCTGCTCCCAGCCAAATTGGCACGAAAGCCGCCAAGGGAAATAGAAAGAGGTCTGTCTGAGACCAACCAGTAGAACGTACAGGTTTTTCCCCTAGCTCCAGAATAGGTAGCAACTGTCCCCACCAAGGCCCTGACCAACACGGATTTAGAGCCCCATGCTCCACAAACCAGTACGCCCAGCTCTCAATATTCAGGCCAACGCTGATGAAATGGCACAAAAAGAAGTTGGGTACAACCGATAAAGGGTATTATGGAGGAGTCACTAGGCGAAGTCTTTCAGGCAACTACTTGAAAAACATCACACGTATACCCCTTAGAAAGTCAGAACAACCTTCTCACCAAGCATCCAGGCCATTCAAAGTCTCCGCCAATATCACCGCCGCAGGATTGCGATGGTATGACATCCATGAAGTGATGGCTGCAAGTTGTGGGTCCACCAGCAGTTCCCCAATCACCAACAATAATTTTGAAACCAAGCCCAGAACGATAGCTCCGACATATCAAGAATCACCAACCTCCTATAAATGCATAGACCACAACACCGTGGGGAGGGAATTCATTCCTCCAGTAACTGAGGATCTACCAGCAGAGGGCGAGACATGAAGAAGTCCAACCCACAACTCTCGGGGAGACCCATAAAACTCAGGGATAGCATTTTCCATAATAGGATTTACTCCTAATATGGCTGAAAACTCCTCATAAGTTGGACAAAATTCTTCCAAGACAAAGTAAAATACATGGTCTTCTAGGTACCAAAAATGTACCTCCGTCATCAGAATTTTCCATTCTGTGGGCCGATTACGCCATAAAGAGACTCGACGCATGTTGAAAGCATTGTAGTTGACGTTATAAGGGCACATTGCCTCCAAAGTCTCGACGTAGTTGGCAAACTCAACACTACCAGGGAGAGCCATCTCAGAGAATAAGAAAGTTAGGATGTGAAGGTGTGATGAAAGCACTCCACCCTTACCCTTTTTTACACTTGAAAACCCTCACAAAAAAACAAAACCCCTATAAAAATCAGAGGGAACCCTGCCCCACAAGATACCAAAGGCTGAAGAGGATACCAATCAAAGCTTTGATTGATTAGACTAGACTGACCTGCCGATAGGCAGGACAAGGTGCTTGCCGATCGACAACCCCCTTATTTTTAAAAAATTACCTTTTTCCTCTTTTGTCAAAATCAGAAAACTCAATAAAAATAAATTGATATTCTCAAGAAAATTTCAAAATCCCCTTTCATATTTATATAAATTCTCTTTTTAAATAAAACTTTCCTTCAAATCCAAAAAATATTTCTTTTTACGGTCTCAGCAGCAAAGTAAAAAGCGCATATGCATTCATTCATTCATTACTAATAGAATATAAATAAAAAACTCCACTGCATAGATATGTTTCTGTGTTACATCATTTTGCAGGAAAATAAAGAAAAGCATAAAAACAATGGGACTTAGACCGAAACCACATTCTCTATCTCTCTCTCTCTCTCTCTCACACACCTAAACCTTCACCTCTCTCCCTAAGAACTCACACCCCTGCGACGAGATGATGCACCACCACTACTCGAACAAACACCTCCCCAGATGAGGCAAACGGTACCAGGCAAGAAGGAATAGGAACCGTGTCCCGAATATGGTCAGTCGCCGAAGATATCTAGTCCCTAATGTCCCTCAGTCAAGTGGTGGACACTTGAACTTGCTACAAGAAAAGGCAGAATCAGTATCAACCAGAGAAGATCAAAAGAAATAAGAAAAAAAACAAGAGAGAAAGATAGAAAAGAATACCACAGGATGAAGAACCTCCTCTGTCAAGCCCAACTCCTCCGGATCCATCGCATGAGGACGATGCAACATAGACAACATCCCTCCATCAGCCCCCCGAATGTTGTAGGAAGGGGTATGAAACCTCACAAAGGTAACCTCTTAAGTTATCGCTGCTGCAGATGTCGATAGACCACCACCACTGTGGGAGGACCCCACTGGCCGACTCGAACCAGTAGGAGGGAAGGGACATGCATGATATATGATGGGAACCATCATCCAACTTGTCATGAAGTCCATATAATCATACGGCACAGCCGTATCGGTGTACAATAGATAGGACTCGCCAATCATCACTATAATCCTCGCATCCTCCGGCAATATTCGCTCTTGCCTCATAGACATAAGGGTCCTCGCAAGTGGCACCACCACCTCCTCCTTAGCTATCTGTCGAGCCACCCTCTCCCCGAGATATCAAAATTGGACAAATTCATGCTCCAGCAAAAACCTCATCTGCGCATTTACCCCAGTCGACCCCGTGTCTTGAACAGCTTTCACCTAAGGGTAAAAGGTCACCTAAAAAAATCCCCAGCAGATATAAGCCAATACAAAATCAGATCATACAAAGACTAGGACTAAAGAAGAAAAAAGTCGTACGCTATCACTAGTTAGGCCATTCAATACCTGGCGCACCACCTGTAGGGAAAAAGACTTCCTCGACTATCGATTGGTCTTTCACCACCGGTACAAATGGAAAAAGTCCCCAACAGTCTCATCCTTCAAAGAAACCAGCTGGGTATTACACCTAATGACCTCAGAGAACCACGCCTGCTAAGGATAAGAATCCGCAGTAAAAAAAAGAGATGTAGAAGGAAAATGTGAATGCATGAAAGGAAAGTGCGCAAACCAAAGAATACCTTGAGAATATACGTGGATCTAGTAAAAGTCTACCGACAGCACCAGCTAAATGCATCCAAAGAAAATTAAAGGGTCGCCAAAGTCAGGCTCCCCCAATCATAGAGAAGGATGTTCCAAAACATCCTAAAGTATGGAAAAAACCATAAGTGGATGACAACGGTGCTCGACGCCACTAGAAATCCCCCCATCACTAGCAAGATATAAAACCGATCCATCTGCCTCACCTGCATCCCATCCTCCACATCGATCACCCTACTCAGTGAAATATCCCTCATTAGCGACAGACGAATAGAGTCCCCAAATAATATCCTCCCCATGTCACCGAGCGTCGCCCGCACCGCCTCTAACTTCACCCGCAAAGAGCGATCCACCTCTATTTTCTCTATATCGCAATCTAACCCCAGTAGCTGCTGCACGTCTATAGGAGTCACGGTCATCTCACCGAAGCCAAAATGGAAGGTGTAGGTAGTATCCTACCACCTCTCCCATAGAGCGTGTAAAACCTCCGTCGAATGAGGCGTATCATCCATCATAGACGCCAACCTCCCAAAACCTGCTGATGATACTACCCAACACACCGTAGGTGGAAGGTGCTCCCAGAAATCCTTAAGCCCCGTCGTTCCGCGGGCATGCATAGTCGACAAAGAGACATCCGACTGCCAAAAGAAAAACCTCGTCAAAATCTAAGAAAAAAGGAAATCACCCAAAAAAAGGAATGCCAAAAGTCATTTTGTACTTACATAACCAACAGGGTTCACCACCCTAGAAGAGCGATGATGCGACGGCTCCCGCAGCAAAGTACGCTCATCCACAACTATCTCAAATGCATCAAAAGAGTTCTCACTCCCCAAAGAAATAGGCGCCCTGGCCCTACACTCCACATTCGCCCAGTCATCAATAGCCAAACACTTCCAGTGTACCGTAGTGCTCATAAAAACGGCCATTTTTTAGGTTGTAGAATCTTAGAACGATTCGCAAAAGAAAATCGCAGAAAGAGAGAAGGCAAAAAGTTATGAAAGAAGACCAAATATACCGATCGGCAAGGATCCTTTATCTTCTCAAGTTAGTCTAAAATTTCGTGCCACTGTCGAATGGCACCCTCCACACCATGCCGATTGGCACCCCCCTTAAATTTTCATACGAAAACTCCCAAAAAATACCAAAAAACCCTGAAAAATCCTCAGAAAATTCCTAAAAATCCCGGGGAAGATTTAGAACATTTTCACCAAGAAAATTTCGCACTCCCTCAAGAGGAACCCATATTCCCCCAGCGGAACTCTCAAAATCCAAGTGAATCTCCTCCCGGCAAAATCCCCAGAGGACCCCTAAAGCATCCCAAACTTCAGGACCATCACTTATTCCCCAAAGGTCTCAAATGTCCCCGAGCAATACGTACGAACCATTAACCGCCTAATCACTTCCCCAGTGGAATTTATAGCATCAATATTGGCTATTCCTCCGTAAAATCTCCAAAATATATGAGGATTTCCCCAGCAATCGTCTCCCTAGCTCAAATCAAAATCACGAGGTAATTTCCCTGGCAGAGTTCCCTGAGAACATCTCAACTTAAGCCCTCAGAATTGGTCATCTCAACTTAATCCCTGAGAACTGGCTTCGACCCACATAATTGATCATCACAATTTAAGCCCTCAGAATTGGATTCGACCTGCAGAATTGTTCATCACAATTTAAGCCCTCAAAATTGGCTTCGACCCGCATAATTGGTCATCTTAACTTAAGCCCTCAGAATTGGCTTCGACTCGCAGAATTAGTCATCTGAACTTACGCCCTCAAAATTGGCTTCGGCCCGCAGAATTGGTCACCTCAATTTAAGCCCTCGGAATTGGCTTCAACCCGCAAAATTGGTAATATCAATTTAAGCCCTCAAAATTGGCTTCGACCCGCATAATTTGTCATCTCAACTTAAGCCCTCAGAATTGGCTTTGAACTGCATAATTGGTTATCTTAAATTATGCCCTCAGAATTGGCTTCAACCCGCAGAATTGGTCATCGTGGCCATCCCCTCAAATCCTCGCAAAGGGAGAGAGACAAAAGAAGAGTGGGGGTCTTCTTCTTCTATGGAGGATCTTGGTTTCGCGCATCCCTTTTAAGAACGCTTCGGTCGGTGTCGATGATGAGGTAAAAATTGTAGAGAGATGGAGTCACCAGTCTATTTTACTCAAAATAGACAAAAGAAAAGGGAGCCATCCCGAAGGACAGCATCCAAAGACATACTGATACATACGAAACCAAAAAAGGATTCGATAAGGGTCAGGAGGCTAAGTTACGAAATGGGAAGGTGATAGGCACCCATTTCGACCTTACGGTTTCTCATGGGTTATTTCTATTTTCCTTTATTTCCCCGTGATATGTGTGCATGTTATATGTAGTGGAGATAGGAATCATCAACTTGTATCATGGAAGAGATAAAACAAGTCATCCGGAGAAATGCTCTTAGAAGCAACATTAGAAAATAGGATTTACGCGATTATCCTAGAGTTGATCATTATAAGGGAATGATAATGCATGCGTAATTATATGCCAATAAGAAAAAATATACGTATATAGAGAGTTTAAGAGAGTTAAGTTTGAATAATATAGAAAAAATAAGAAAAAAGTAGGAAAAGAACTCGAGTCTCGGGTTCTGCCCCCGAGACGCTTATGTAGCCTATAGAGGCATCAAAGTCCACGTAGTTCGTATGCAAACCGAGGGGGTAGGATTTATCCCTTAAATCCAATTGGGGACTTATCTTATGTGTGTGTGTGTGTGGAAAAAGGGTTTTAGTTGGGAGGAAAATGTGAGAAAAGTGTGAGAATTCCCGTTTGGAATTTATGAGCAAACCTCTTTTTCTTTTTTTTAGGGGGGGGGGTATTTATATGAAAATAAGAGATGTGCAATAATACTAAACAAAAATTATATTAGGATATGTGACATGAGAGAATAAAAGTGCTAAGTAATAAAATAAATTAATGCGAATTTAGGAGAATTTAGAGAGAGAGTTGAGAAAGTTGGACCTTATTGAAGATCTTGAATGATGGGGAGCAGTCCTTGCACTTGGGTGATGATGGAGGGTACTTAATTCACCAAGTTTGACGAAAAGGATGATGAAAAGTGAAGGTTGGAAAGGGATTTGGATGTGGAAATCATGTTGACATTGAGAGGGGTTTTCTAAACTTGCTGAGAGTGATAGGTTTCAGATCTTGGGTTCCTCTTGAAATGAGGGAATGCCCTATTTTTTATAGGCCCGTGTCATTATCGATCGACATAGCCCTAGTCCTTCCAATCGGCATGTGTGTTTGGGCACACTGCCGATAGGCAGGGTTTGGGACCTTCCGTTTGGCAGTCTCTTTAGGGCACAAACTATTGATCCAAATCGTGAATGGGGAAAATCGTTAGAAATGGAATTTAGATACCTTTGAAAGTATTTGGACCTCTCCTAGGTTTGGTATTTGAGTTTGGGTCAAATGTGGCTCGAAAGCGCTCGTCGGTCCTTTGAACGGGAAATCATTGGACGCAAACGGATCTTTCGTCCTCATGGTAAGTCAGAATTCCGCACGGGATGGACCCTTAGAGAGGTTAGGAAATGTACTTAGACATTACAAATATTTTGACTTGGTTCGGGGAGTTGACTTTTCTTAATCGAGACCTGGAAGCGTTCAGTGACTTTTTGGGGTAAAATGGATTATTTGTCCGCACCGTAAATCAGAATCGCGCACGGAGTAGACCATTGGAAAGTGGTTTCAGCGCCCTTTGAAGATTCATTCAGTCTTTGTAGAGCTTAAGAGTTAACTTTTGTCAAGTGGATGCTGGGAGCGTCTAGTGACCTCTTGATCAAGTTTCGGGGGAAAACGGATCGTTCGTCCGTACTGTAAGACTGAATCGTGCATGGGGCGGACCTTTAGAAAGGGGTTTCGATGCCATTTTAAGATTCATTCAGTCTCGATTGAGTTGAAGAGTTTGACTTTATGTCAAATGGAGCCCGGGAGTGCCCGATGGCCTCTAGGTACTGGGGGTATGACATAGGTTTGTAGTGATGAAGGGACGTACTAGGGACCTAAGGAGAGGTTTAGAGGGTGCTAGAATGGGGTGTCTATAGTCATCTCAATTTAAGCCCTTAAAATTGGCTTCGACCCATAGAATCGGTCACCCTCATCTTCAAGCCCTCATAATTGGCTTCGACCCGCAGAATCGTTTAACCTCATCTTTAAGCCCTCAGAATTGGCTTTAACCCGCAGAATCAGTCACCCTTATCTTCAAGCCCTAAGAATTGGTTTCGACTCCCAGAATTGGTCACCCTCATCTCTAAGCCCTCAAAATTAGCTTCGACCGAATAAATCGGTCACCCTTATCTCTAAGCCCTCAGAATTGGCTTCGACCTGCAGAATCGGTCACCTGTATCTTCAAACCCTCATAATTGACTTCAACTCGCAGAATCAATCACCCTCATCTTTAATCCCTCAGAATTGTCTTTGACCTGTAGATTTAGTCACCCTCACCTCTAAGCCCTCAGAATTAGCTTTAACCCTCAGAATTGGTCACCCACATCTTTAAGCCCTTAGAATCGATCCACAAAATCGACCCACAGAATCGATCACCCTCATCTTCAAGCCGTTAGAATTGGCTTCGACCCATAGAATCAGTCACCATTATCTTTAAGTCCTCAGAATTGGCTTCGACCCACAAAATCGGTCACCCTCATCTTCAAGCCCTCAGAATTGGCCTCAACCTATATAACCGGTCATACTCATCCTTAGGTCCTCAAAATCGACCTCGACCCTCTGAATTGGTCATGCTCTTTCAAAGGCATCATGCGATGTCTATTCGATGGCTCTCGTTTGTTCTAAACTCACCCGTCGAGGGGCTCTATATACACCCCATTCTAATACCCCTTAAACTCTCCTTAGGTCCCTAGAACCTCCCTTCATCACTACAAACCTAAGTCATACCTCGGGTACTGACCTAGAGGCCATCGGGCACTCCGAAGCTCCGTTTGACCAAAAATCAAACTTTTCATCTTGATTGAGACTAAATTAATTTCCAAAGGGCACTGAAACCCCTTTTCAACGGTCTTCCCCGTGCGTGATTCTGACTTATGATGCGGACGAATGACTTGTTTTCCCCCAAAACATGATTAGGAGGCCACCAGATGATCTCAGGATCCGTTTGACCAAACTCAACTCTTTAACTCGACTGATACTGAATGAATCTTCAAAAGTCGTTGAAACCCCTTTCCAACGGTCTGCTCCGAGCCTATTTCTGACTTAAGGTGGGAACGAATGATCCGTTTTACACTAAAAGATCATCAAACACTTTCAGGCCCTGGTTGGCCAAAGTCAACTTCCCAAACTGAGTCAAACTCTTTAGAATGTCGAAGTACATCTCCTAACCTTTCCAACGGTCCACCCCATGCGTGATTCTGACTTACCATGCGGACGAACGATTTGTTTGCGTCCCACAATCCCCCGTCCAAAGGATCGACGAACGCTTCTGAGCCACATTTGATCCAAAGTCAACTCTCGAACCCTAGAGTAGTATGAAAGAATTTTTAAGGTCTCTAAACTACCTTTTCAACCGTTTACCTCGTGCGCAATTCGGATCAACAGTTTGCTCTCTACGACCAATTTTTCGAAAGAACTTGAAAGAGACTGCCAAACGGTAGGTTCTAAACCCTACCTATCGGTAGTGTGCCTAAAAACACCTGCCGATTGGTAGAACTAGGACTATGTTGATCGGCAATGACCTGGACCTATAAAATGGAGGTCCTGACCTCATTGCAAGGGGGACCCAAGATCTAAAATCCATCACTCTCAGCGAATTCAGAAAACCTCACTCGAAGTCAGCGTGATTGCCACATCCAAATACCTTTCCAACCTTCACCTTTCATCATCTTTTTCATCAAACTTGATGAATTAACTACCCTCCATCATCACCCAACTACAAGGGTTTCTCTCTAACATCCATGATCCAGCTTAAGATCTTCAAGAAGGTCTAACTTTCTCAACACTCTCTTCAAATTCTCCTAAATTCGCATTAACTTACTTTATTACTTAGCACTTTTATTATCTTTCACATATCCTAATATACTTTTTATTTAGTATTATCACACATCTCTTAATTTCATATAAATAAAATCCAAAAAATAAGAAAAAGAGGGTTTGCTCAGAAATTCCAAATGGTAATTCTCGCACTTCTCTCACACGTTTCTCACAATTAAAACACTTTTTTTTTACACACACACACACATATAAGATAAGTCCTCAGTTGGATTTATTGGATAAATCCCACCCCTCATTTTGCATACGAACTGCGTGGACTTTGATGTCTCTATAGGCTACATAGGCATCTCGGGGTAAAACCCGAGACTCGAGTTATATTCCTACTTTTCTCCCATTTTCTATTTTTCCATATTCTTTAACTTATTATCCTAAAATCTATATGTTTACATATACATATATTTGTTCTTAGTGGCGTATTATTCCGTATGCATTATCATTCCATTACAATTATTAATGCTAGGATAATCGCATAAATCTAATTTTCTAATATTATTTTTAGGAACATTCCTACGGATGACTCACTTGTTCTCTTCCATGATACAAGTTGATGATTCGTATCTCCACTAAATATACTCATGCACACATGTCATGGGAATATAAAGGAAAATAGCAACAATCCATGAGAGACCGTAAGGGCAGAATGGGTGCCTAACACCTTTCCATTTCGTAACTTAGCCTCTGTACCCTTTTTGACTTATTTTGGTTTCCTATGTATTAGTTTACCTTTGGATGCTGTCTTTCGGGCTGAATCCCTTTTCTTTTATCAATTTTGAGTAAAATAGACTGGCGACTCCATCTCTCTACATTTTTCGCCTCATCACTGACGCCGACCGAAGCACTCCCGAGAGGGATGCGCGGGACCAAGATCCTCTCGATAAGAAGACACCCTCTTATTCATCCCTACCACCGTGTTGATCGGGGATGTCCACACCCACAAACATCAAATATCCTCAAAACATGACCAACCACATGTCATAAACGTAACAATAATGAAAAATATTTCAAACTCGTTATTAGCATAGTGAACGAATTCACTCAAAAGTCCATAGTTATTAACATTAAAGAAAAAAGCATCATAGAATTGGAACCTTAAAAGTGGGAGGGGAGTGAGCACATGAAGAGTATGATTTAGCAAAAACTTATATAAACCGGATAAAACTTTTAGCATGCTTCCACTCAATTCTCTCCGTATATTACACTCAATAAATAAAAGCACTCGGAATGGGGTGTAACATGCGGGACATGCCGGCATAATGAGTAAACGTAAATGAAAACTAGTCCGCACACATGTCATCAGTGAAGAACGCTATCTATAAAATAAAAACTTTGAAATCTTAATGAAAGGATACAATCATTAAAGAGGTGAAATGCATTTTTCACAGATTATCGCAATTATTTAAACTTCTGAATTATAATCACCTTAGGATCACATATGACTTGTATAGGGTTGTAATGTAGGTTTGGGGTTAAGGTTTTGAAATTAAGGGAATATGCACGGATTCAATGGTTTTTAGGGATGAAACACTTGGAATAATAGAAAATTGTGGGAAATTTCAAAATTTGAATATAATTTCCATAATAAGCATTGAATATAACTTTGGAAAATGACAAAGTTTATTGAACACTATATACAATATGTATATACTTTATCTTTCTTTTGTTTTCTTCTTTTTCTCTTCTTTTCTTTTGCTTCTGGTTTTTCGCCTTTTCTTTTCTTTTTCACTTCATTTTTTCTTCACTTTTTTTCATCCTCACATGCTTAATTACAACACGTAACACGAACATCATTCAATCCCATGTATCATGTCAAAAAAATGTATGGAAGGTGATATATGTGGTATATAACTCATAATTGGATTTGGTTAAGGGATTTTGGGTTATGATATGAAAGGCTATATTTTGGCTTAAAGGGGCTGAGGAGTGAAAATATATAAGGTGAGGTCAATGTCAATATGGGTGATATAACAAAGATGGCCTATGATCATTTTCTAAAGTTTATGTAATTCTCGAGTCAAAACAACTTTAAAAATCATGTTTAAGTAACACATTTCATAAATGAACTCAATTAATGAACGATCAAATGAAAGAATAGTGCGATCACCGATGAATTTAACATTTTCAATGAGGAAAGAGTAGTGTATAACACTCACAAATGAAGGTATGTCTCGAATCTCACTAATGTAAGTATATACAATGTAACAAAAGATTATCGAGTTATAAAAATCTTAAACCAAATTAATAAAGCA
This sequence comes from Sambucus nigra, assembly GCA_949130495.1. NCBI lineage: Eukaryota > Viridiplantae > Streptophyta > Magnoliopsida > Dipsacales > Adoxaceae > Sambucus > Sambucus nigra. The sequence goes on along the minus strand of OX422215.1, from coordinate 414,968,739 downwards.
AGAAAAGTGCATGTGCTCATGGGATTAAAGTTTAATTCATAAAGTTATTCATAATATCAATGATTTGAGGACTAAAGTCTAATAACTTCCAAAATCGAGAACATGCATCATTGTATCATCTATTGGATCAGGAAATTATTGAATTTATCATAGGAAATTAGGTCAAAAGGCCCAAGAAAGAGAAAGAAATAAAGAAAATAATTTTTAAATTTTTTGAATTTTTGAATTTTTGATTTTTTTTTAAATTAAAAAAATATAATTAATAAAAATGAGCATGGCTCACGATAATGAAAAAGAAATTGAGGTGAATAATCACACACACCCTAACTTGAAACGCACATTATCTTAAATGAAATTAAAGACATTATGACAAAGATAGGGATAGAAATAAATCACCCCAATTTGGAGCAATCCCCGAAGTAGTCCACGTGAGCCCTATACAAACCAAAGAAAAATAAAAATATTTGCCTAAAAATTAAGTTACAAAGAAATCACGTCGTAAGTCACAATAGTCTAGAGGGGTTGAAGTGTAAAGACTAGATAATTAATTGTGTACATTTGATTTTATGAAAGTGTATACTCATCAAAATCTAATATATCAACGACTAAATTATCATTCCAAATTTCATAATTCCATAAAACAACTTAATACAGTACAATACTAAAAAGTTAATATACTAAAGAAAGAGAAAGAAAATAAAAAGAAAATTTCCCATTTCAACAATTCTCAGAAATCGGGATCACCAGAGGATCCCGGCGCATTAGGATCGTGCGGTTCATAAGGGCTTTGAAGATGCGGTGGCAGCTGTGCATTCCCTTCGTGCTGAAATGCATATATAGGGCTGTAAAATGAACCAAACTACTCGAGTTTGGATCATGTTCGTTCGAAAAAAATCTCGTTCGAGACTAGCTCATAAAATAAATGAGCGAAGCTTGAACAAAAATTTAAGTTCATTATCTCATTGAGCTCAACTCAGATTCGGCTTGATCACCGATATACATACTAAACTAGTGTAAAATAACCAAGCTACTTGAGCTCGTCTCGTATTCGTTTGCTTAGAAGCTCGTTCGAGCTTAGATCGTAGGATAAATGAATCGAGTTTGAACATACTTTTAGGCTCATTTACATTTACAAACCAAGATTGAGCAATCTTAAGCTCGACTCGGCTCGACTCATTTTCACCCCTATGCATACATGTCTCGCATCATCGACGGCAAAATGCCAAAATCTCGGTGGTGTATGGCTCGAGTGCGTAAAATCGATGGTATACACGCAACCTCACCACTGCTAAATTCACCCAAGTGACATCGGATCATAATGTTACTATGGGCCCTACTCAATCGCTAAAATCTATGTTTCCTTATCAGAGTCGTCAACATCATCTCTCCCCGGTCTATTGCCACCCGGTTGTCCCCAAGGGTGACCCAACATCTTCGAAATGTTATCTTTGTTCAGAAGCTTCAGTGGGTCACGCTTCTGGTCAGAATCCAATTCTCTATAGAAGTGCAGTAAATAAATCTGAGTGATAAATGAAAGAAATGGGAGGCAATATGTTAGGGATCGATCCTTAGAAGTAGTGTACATCATATCTAAAAAAATATTCGGCAAATTAATGTTGTCTGAGTTGTTTATAAGAACGTAGATGAATGCCACGTGCATATGGTGAACCTTCGACTGGTCACTAGTGACCATAAAGGAGTGCACATTGATATAGTGTAGCAATCGTGGATATACATCAATGTGCATATGGCCCCATTCATGGACATACCAAGAATCCAACAACAATTGTGTTCATTAATGGATATACAATTGGGACATAAACACACAAGAACTTCAACATTTGTCAAAAAATATTGTAAACTCTATAATCTTGACAAATACCAACAATTAACACCAAAGAGACATGGCAAATTGAAAGAATTATACCTTTAGTGTGTAAAATGGTTGGATTTGAGTGAAGTTGGGTGGGGAGAAAAAGAAGGGTCGAAGTGGGAGGGAAATAGAGGAGTGAAAAGAAGGTTAAAAGAAAAATAGTAACAGTGGATGGCCTATAACTGCTCAATCGATCGATCGATCGATTCCCAAAAATGATGCACACTCGATTGTTTTTAAGGCAAATCCGATTTTATCATTTGACCGGTCCATCAAACCCGGTCAATCGGTGTCACAAAATACAACCAATAGCTGCTCGATCGATCGATCGACCCGATATAGTTGATCGATCGATGCCCCATGTATCTGCGCACTGACTTGTGTTGAAGTCAAATTCGGATTTAGAGGTCGATTTCCCAGACACAACCGTTCAACCGGGGCAGCAAAAAAAAGGGACATGCTCCCTTTGTGTTGCACAAACTAGCTTGCAAGATGTTTTGTTTAATCAACTCTCATTTAGTTAATTGGACCCGCTTCTAATTTGTAATGGGAATAAAGCTAGAATACAAAAATAAAAGATAAAAAATTAAAATAAACAAATAATAACGATATATGGTTAAGGTATATATATATATATATAACTTATAAACGAGTATATAGTCTACAATATAAATATAAGGATGAAATAAATAAATAAATAAATATATATATATATATATATATATATATATATATATATATATATATATATAGACACCCACCCACATACATAAATAAGTATATACACTACAATTTTGATAAAATGATGAAATTTACAATGGAGGATACACACAGACAATTAAGAAAAATTAACAAACACATATCCGGGATGCACAATATCCGAAAATTGCACTTAGTTGAACTTATAAAAATTGTTAGAACGAAGCATACACACAAAAAAATAAAGAAAAATTAACTAATGACACTAAAAGCTATACGGAAATAAAATAAAAACTTAACTATGTACAACCTAAATTTCAACTACTCAATTAACTATAAAAAAGGAGTTGAAATTTTTTAGGGTCCATCCAAACAATGATTTGACTTTGAGGGATAATTAACGGTCCCTCAATTGAGTTCAAACCTCCAAAAAAAATTATGTTTAAATACCGGAAGGTACGTGTACGGAGAAAGAAAATAACCATCATCCATTAAAATTTTGGGGGGATGTAGGGGGTTTGGATTGGTCGGGAGATAGGCACACATGGGATCCGAGAACAATCGAATCACCTCCCAAAGGATTTTTAAAAAGCATAGATGGAGGGGCACACAACAGAGATGATCCCATCAATGTGAGCAACTCAAGAAAGTCTTCCTAGTCAGTGAATGGATTAAATATTTCAAAACTTTCAACCGACTCATAGGAATCTTGTAACGGTAGAATAATGGTGAGTAGAAATGGGGACAAAATTAATTCAACCCGAAGAGATGACTCGTCATCGCTCGATGGTTTAATTCTATAGGAAAAAGATTCATTTTAAGTGAAATGTTATTTTAAAATCGTTTGAGACGAAACACAAGTGTTCAACTCATCTTTGTTCTTCACGAAAGAAATCGTCTCTTTGCAAAGTGCATCAATCTCCATATCTTCACCGTTTTCATTCTCCATTATTCCTTGGGCTAAACGCAAACTAGTTTTTTTCCAAAATAGGCATCATCGTCTCAAGAACCTTGAATTCCTCATTTGGTTCTAAACATTAATCATCTTCTGAAGTTTCAATAGAAGAATCATCGTTGGTTTTAAATAATAAATCGAAATCATGCTGCCAACAACGACTCTCCTCCCGATAAAAATTATCAATATTTTCCATTTTTTGACTTTCCAACGCCGCACCAAACAAATTAAGTGATTTCACAACTTCTTTAAATAGACTAATTCTAGAACTTTTTTTGTAACTTTCAAGCTTATTAGTATAACAACTTTGAAAGTTATTGTCATAATAGTCTGGAGGAGTACTATCATAATGGCTTTCAACTTCGTTATTGCAATAAGTTTGAGGAATTTTGTCATTAGAATAAGTTTCATAATTCCCCAAGTTGTTATTCTGATTTTTTAAATACTCGCCAAAAGTAATCTTGTGATTTTTATTCTTCTCAACATGAAAGTATTCACCGAAAGTTATAGGATTAGAGGGACTTTGAAAATCATTCTTAGGACAAACTCTCGAACCTAAATAATTACAGCGATTGAAATCATTAGTGCAAGACATACTTACTCAAAATAGTTCCTCGATGGATGCTCAACAGTTTGGTGTGTAGGCGCAAATTCGACGTATCCTAGCGCTCAGATGTCTAACTCATCAAAATTGGTTAAAAAAGAAAAAAAATAGAAAGAAAATATTACGAAATACTAAATCAATTAAATTCTAGAAAAAACCAGTCCCTAGCAACTGCGCCATTTTGGTAAGAGAAAAAAATGTAGCGCTGTGTCAATACAGCAGTTGTTGTTTTCATTTCACCGCCGAAATTCAAAAATCTACACTATGACTACACACTTTTAAAGGATTATAGCGCCCAGTCCTGGTATCGAATCCATAGAGACTAGTTGTTAGAATTATATTCATTTATTACTTCTGGAATAAAAGTGTAAAATATAATTGTTAACCAAATAAAAGATGATACTAGGTGTTTATGTTTAAGCTAAGATTTCAAAAAGGGAGAAAACTATAGACTGAGACTAATAACCCTCACCTCGGATTAATACGCATAAATGGTTACATAAGACTACGAATTTAGAAAGATTGAATCTCATTTCGATAAGTAATTTGTCACCCCTAAATAGTCATGAAAGCCTACTATGATTTTAGCATCAACAAATACCCCAGAAATTACACACGCAAGGTTGTAAATACGGAGCATACATGATATACCCCGTTACATATCCTAATAAGATCAAGAACAACCCAATTGAATTAAATGCATAAAACCCATCACTAAAGCGAAGCAACCCATCAACCCAAGGTGAGTTCAATCAATCTCAACCTAAACTAAGTTAGCTGAAAAGAATGTTAAATGGCATGTATTTAAGGAAAGAAATAAATGAAATCAAGTAAGTAAGTTACAAAGCAAGAAATACACAAAACAAAGTAATAAATTAACAATGGAAGCTTGGATAAATGAAGAAGATGATGAATAGTACATTTACAAACCCATTTGGATGAAACCATAGGAGACAGAGAAGCTTCCACCCAAAATTCACCTCAAAACCCTTCTTCCTCTAACCTAACTAGAAAACTTGATAAAAGAAGATGTAAACATCAGAAAAATCGATTATGTCTTCAAATACATAAAAACCCACTTAAATAGTAAGGGGCAAAATAAGTAAATGGAAAAGAAAGTGGTTTTGGTGTTGTTCTTCCTTCGCGATAAATCTCGTAACTTCTTCATTATTGAACGTAATTGTGCACAGTCAGTGTCCATGAGAAGATGACTCACTAGAATTGAACTTTTGTGAAGACATTGGGAAAAAATCCTAAAGTGTGAAATGATTAAAAAAATTCCCTACAAGTGCGATTATCGACGAAACTTTGCAAGAACGAGACCGAACTTCATGTTAAGCACCGTAATACCTAAAAAAGCTCAATTATACCTAGACGTAGGCCATTTTCATTAACGCTGAACCACTTGAAAAAACACCTTGTCTTATTTCTTTATTTATATTTATCTATGATTAATTAATTAGAGCAAATCTAGTTTTGTACATCTACACATTGGCGCCGTCTGTGGGAATGACTATACGTAGTGTTTTCACTAAATTTTTTATCTTCAATGGCTGATATCCCAGAATCTATCAACGGGAACAATGACGGGAATCCTCATAACCCTTCTGCTCCTCTAAATGCAAATGATATCACAGGAATCTTGGCCAGCTTAGCCAGGGGACAAACAGTAATGCAGGAAACTGTGCGACAGTTCATTCGTACTGTTTAAAATGGAGCGTCCACTTCATCAGGCCAACGAAGCGTTCAGAGAAGTATGCGTCCATCGTCTTCACAATCTAGACGTACTACACCCCATAATACCTCACGATCCAGATGCACTGAACTCCATCATACTGGAACCTAAGTGATCCATCCAATCATCCTAGTTTGACATCCCCCATAAGAATTGTGAATTCTAAGGAAAATGTCACTCTAACTCCAGAATGAACAAGCGCTCTGGAAAGGTTTAGCAGAGCATCTCCCTTCGGCTATTTGGTCCCTATAAGGAATAAAAATCCTCCTCGGATGGCGTCGAGAAATTCTCAATGACCGAATGATTTTAGGGAAGGTTTTGCACAATCACGTCCTGTAGCTCGCATAGAAAGGAAAAGAACTCAGCGCGATCTGTTGCTTGTACAAATAAATCAGAGGCTGGAAATGATCCATTCAGAGATTGGAAGACAGGTTATGGGATATTGCCAAGGCCATAAATCCTCTCCAAAGAAACTTTATCAAAGGATCTCCATTTGTACAAGCAAGTGTGTATTTCCCCACACCATCAAAATTCAAAGCTCCTATAGTCACTCCTAAATACGATGGAAAAACTGATCATGTTCTCCACATAGAGCAGTACCAAGTTGTAGTAGATATTTACGCTGTCCCAGATGAAATGAGGTGCAGGGAATTCTCAGGAACCATCACTAGATCTGCTCAGATATGGTACAATAGTCTTCCTCGGGGGAAAATTACAAACTTCCATCAATTGGTAGAGCTCTTTATAGGAAACTTTTGTTTCGGTGCAAAGCCAGTCAAGATATTAGCACATATGTTAAGCGTTAGAAAAAAGGCAGGAGAAAGCATGATGGATTATATTACTCACCTCAATAATGAGAAATTGGAAGCCATTGATTACGAGGAAAAGACAGCTATTACAGCTCTTATGAGTGGTCTTTTACCAGACAAGTTGTACTAAACTTTGTCCAAGGATCCCCCCAAATCCATGGTTGAATCAATGGCCAAAGCTGCTAAAATTATGAATGCTGAAGAAACTATAGCTGCGAAAAGGAATGCTGAAGCAAAAGCAGAGACTAAAGATGAAGGAAAATCGGAGAGAAAGATCACAAGCATAATGGTGGGAGTAGGAAATCGAAAGGCAAAGAAATACTAGGCGACATAAGAAGTTATGGAAATTATACTCCTTAAAAGTATATATGAACCATGTTTTCGATGAGATCAATAATAGCAAGGAGAAAAATTGGCAAGGAAAGCTGAAGACAACCCCTGAAAAGAGAGACAAGTCCAAGTATTACGAGTTCCATAAAGATCATGGTCATATGACCAAGCAGTGTATAGCTCTCCAAAATAAGATAGAGGCACTCATTAGACGAGGAAAGTTGAACAAGTATGTTGATCACCAGAATGGTGGTAGGACCAATAACAGAACTCGAAATAGGTCCAAATCTCCTTGCCAACCAAAAGACGATAAGAAAAGGGATCCAGAAGATGACCCTGATCTCCCAAAAAGGCTGAGACAACCTGAGCGTGAGATATTTTCAATTCATTTTGGTTCATTCGATTGTAACATGATTACAGGTGGAGATACAGGAGGTGATGATCATACTGCCGAGAGAAAAGCTTACCTCAATGAGGCACAAGATTGTTCTTATATGCCACGGATAAATATGGCATAAGTGGATCGTTCGAGGAAGGTTAACAAAGATAATCTAGTCATTATATTTTCCAAAAATGACCTGGAAGGCATTTTGTATCCTCATGATGATCCTCTAGTGATCAAGATAAGAATGAGGGATGTAATCATCTCGAGAGTATTGGTGGATAATGGTAGCTCGATGGACATCATGCTCTACCCTTGCTTTGATAGTTTAAACTTAAAACTTGTACAGTTGGAGCCATAACATAGACCCCTCATTGGGTTCTTTGATGAAAAAATTTTTCCTCTTGGGATGATCAAGTTGGATATGCTGATTGGTACCTGGCCTGCATGCAGATTAGAAAAGGTACAATTTTTGTAATAGATGAAAATGTCCAATAAGCCAACAATATAATCATACGGAGAGTAGGTCTGAAGAAGTTCGAAGCAGTTCCATCCACTGTACATCAGTGTTTAAAATTTTTGACCAACTTTGGGATTGGAATTGTGAAAGGCGATCAGAAAGTAGCTCGGGAGTGCTACTACTCATCAGCCGAACAAGAAGAATTGGAAGATTCCAGGAAGAAAACAACCAATTATCAAGTGGATAAATACGATGAGTCCTAGAACGAAATCTTAGACCCGAGAGATGACATGAAGCTCATCAAAGGCCAAGTAATGGAGACGATAGAAAGTATTATCCTGGATGACGAGCAGCTAGAAAGAACAACTCAAATTGGTGATTCACTTAATCCTGTATTAAAGCAAGAGCTGATAGCATTTCTGAAGCAGAGAAAATAAGTGTTCGCATGGAGTCATAAAGATATGTCGGGGATAGACCCAACTTTATTATGTCACGAACTCAACGTCAACAAAGAGATCAAACCAGTGAAGCAACGAAGAAGGGTTTTTAGTCTCGAGAAGAATCAGGCCATTCAAGAGGAGGTGGAAAAGCTGCAAAAGGCTTCTTTCATCGAAGACATCAAGTATCCTGATTGGTGAGATAATGTGATGATGGTGAAGACAAAAGAACAACAAATGGAGAATGTAAATGGATTTCACAGACCTGAATAAAGCCTTCCCGAAAGATCATTTCCCTTTGCCCAGAATAGATCATCTAGTAGATGCAACTTCGGTGCATGAATTTTTAAGCTTCATGGGCGCCTATTCCTGATACAATCAAATTAAAATGATGTCAGAAGACAGGGAAAATACCTCTTTTTTTACACCACAAGGAACATATTATTACAATGCTATGCCTTTTGGTCTTAAAAATGCAGGTGCTACATATCAGCGGCTGATGAATAAGGTGTTTGCAGAGGAAATTGGCAAAAATATGGAAGTAGACGTCGAAGATATGTTGACCAAAAGCAAAAAAGTTGTGGACCATATAGCTGACTTGGGTTAAACATTTGATCAGCTAGAGAAGTACCAGATGAAGTTAAATCTGATCAAGTGTGTTATCGACATACAAGAAGGCATGTTCCTCGGGTATATTGTGAATTAACAAGGTATTGAAGCTAATCCCGATAAAATAAAGGTCTTGCTAGAACGGCACTCTCTCACCACTAAGAAGGAAGTACAAAGCCTTATGGAGCGTGTTGTAGCTCTCAACAGATTCGTCTCTCGGGCAAATGATAAATGCCTTCCATTCTTCAAGGTGCTTAGAAAGACCTTTGAGTGGAATGACGAATGTGAGCAACCATTTCTAGAATTAAATAGATATTTGGGGAAAGCACATATGCTTTCCAAGTCGGTGTTAGGAGAAAAAATATACTTGTACTTAGCTATCTCTGAAAGTGCAGTTAGCTCATCTTTAATTAGAGTAGAAGGCGGAGTGCAAAAACCAGTGTATTATATGAGCAAGGCATTCAGAGGAGCAGAAATCAGGTATCCGAAACTGGAGAAGTTAGCATTGGCATTAATTGAGGCGAGTAGGAGGATGAAACCATATTTCCAAGCCCAGAAGATAGTGATATATACTAACATGCCACTTAGACGGGCTTTACATAAGCCAAAAAAGTCTGGAAGATTTATGTATTGGGTAGTGGAGCTAGGTGAGTATGACATTGTCTATGAGCCAAGATACTCTCTCAAAGGGCAGGTAGTGGCAGATTTCATTATCAAATTTCCCTATCCAAATGTCTCCGATCAACAAGGGGCTATGGCCGAGAAACTCAAGGATGCTGTAGGATCAACAAAGACTATCCCTTATTAACTCCCAACGACAAGAATGCCAGAAAGGATAGCTGCCAACCAACCAGAATCTTCTGGTAAAGCATCAGAGTTAAACGATGAAAGGAAGCACAGGATATTCCATAAATGGATTTTTTTTTATCAGGGGTTTGATAATATATCCCTATATGGAATTTATATGTTGATGGTTCCTCGTGTGCAACAGGCTGCAAAGCTGGAATAATTCTTAATAGTCCAGATGGATTAGACATAGAATATGCTCTGAGTTTTCAATTCAAAGCTTCCAATAATGAAGTTGAGTATGAGGCCATAATTATGGGCCTCAGCTTAGCTAAATCAATGAATGCAGAGCAAGTTATGGTGTTCAGTGATTCCCAACTAGTGGTAAATCAAATGCTAGATCTTTATGCAGTAAAAGGAGAATTCATGTCGAGGTATTTAACCAAAGCTATGGACATTATAGCCAATTTAGCAGCTATCCAAATGAGTAGAATATCGAGACTGGAGAATGCAAGAGCAGATGCACTAGCTCAGTTAGCCTCAGCCACTCGTACCTAGCTATGAAGAATAATCTCTATTAAGATACTTGCAAATAGAAGTATCGATGAAGATTTAATGGTGAAGTTTATCACTTTAGACATGGGACCTTCCTGGATGAATCCCATCAAGGCTTATATCAAAGAAGGCATTTTACCACCCGACCAACTTGCATCCAAGAGGTTGAAGTTTAAAGCCGTTAGATACGTCCTAAACAATGGAGTTCTGTATAGAAGAGGTGTGATAGAAGGTTTGCAAAGATGCATTCATCCAGAAAAAGTCAAAGATCTAATAGAAGAAATACATTAAGGATCTTGTGGAGCTAACGTAGCTGGCCGAACTCTTTTACAGAGGATAACTACACAGGGGTACTATTGGCCAATAATGTGCGCTAAGTGTACAGCTTATGCCAAGAAATTTGACAAGTGTCAATAATTTTCTACCATACGAAGAACTCCCCAAGCATTATTAACGCCAATCACTTCCCTTTGGCCATTTGCTATGTGGGGAATAGACTTAGTCAGACCTCTGCCAACTACAAAAGGACGATTCAAATACTTGGTGGTCGTTGTTGATTATTTCACAAAATGGGTAGAAGCTGAACCTCTCATTGATATGGCTTATGAAAGGGTCTATCAGTTCATCTGGAAGAACATTATTTGTAGATATGGTCTGCAACATGCTTTCATCACTGATCATGGTACCCAATTTGATAATGAGGAGTACGTTGCGTACTATCGACAGTCCAATGTTCAAAAGATTCATTCTACTCCTGGTCATCCCCGAAGTAACGGGCAAATAAAGGTGACGAAAAGAACTCGGTTGAACGGGTTGAAGAAAATGTTAGATAATTCTAAAGGAAATTGGATCAATGAATTGCACTCTGTGTTGTGGGACTACCGAACAATCCCCCGAACAGAAAATATGAGTCTCCTTATATATTAGCTTTTGGAAGCGAAGCTGTCATACCTACTAAATTAGGATTACCTACTCATAAGGTGCTTAGCTTAAATTTTCCAGTAAGTGATTTAATTAGGATTACAGTAACTTAAATTAGGATTACCTACTCATAAGGATCGCCAAGTTCTACAATAAAAGGGTCAAGAAGTGTGATCTCAAGGAAGGAGATTATGTGCTCAAGAAAGTAATTCAAAACAAAACAAGTTGAAAGCTAATTGGCATGGACCCTATCGTGTCACAACTATTTTTCTACTTGGCACCTACAGAATAGAAACTCTAGAAGGGGAAGAATTTAAAAACACTTGGAATGCAGAGCACCTGCAAAAATACTATCAATAATGTAACTACACATGTATTAATGAAAAAGATGATCCCTCAATATTTATTTTATTTTTTCAGAGTACTAGTGTTAACTACGTACTACACTTAACTTTGCAGCTATCTCATCTAAAAATTAATCTCGGTATCAGCAAACACCAACAAAGTTGGTCAGCATTAGCATGAACACCAACAAATTTAGTCGGCATCAAACTAACCATAATGTTGGTACAATAGCCGAACAAGGAAAGACCTGTTTGGTCATAGGTGACCTAAGTGGCATATAAACTAACCAATAATGTTGGTACAATAACCAAACAAGGAAAGAACTGTTTGGTCATAGGTGACCCAAGTGGCATCTAAACTTGGCAAGAAGATGGGTAAAATATCCACAGCCTAGGAACCAAGGCAATCTAAATAAGATTGTTACAACTAAGAAGGAATATGGGATAAAAATAATTCCATTGCTTAGGCAGATAAGTCACTACAACTAGGTAAACACATAGGGCAAAGTTCCATTGTCTTGGCAATCAAATCAACAAAGGATAAATTGTCCATTTATATACACTTAGTGAAGAATAGCATTATTATAATTGATCTCATAAAGACTGACATGATTAATTTATTTCCAAGGGAATAAAATTATAAAAAGATGATTTTTCCCCACTAACAAAATACAAATACCCTATTCTATTGTTTTCTTTACTTTGGATTTTGATATAGGGTCCATTCCAGCTGGAGGATCATCTAAAGTAAAAGAAGAGTTGATGAAGTTCAAATCTCGTAGCATCCTGTTATTACTCGAGCTTGGCCGATCAAGCATATGCGGAGGTCGGGATATCTCAAAATCTTCATGAAGACAGTAATCACCAAGGTATTTAGAGATCAAACACTGAGGAATAGAGATAACTGGAATCCAGCTAACATCCAATTTGAAAGGAGGAACGGGCAGATCAAGAAATCCCGATTCATACCAATCTCACAACTCTGTTCCTTTCTCAATATGCATCACAGCTAGAGCATTTAGCCATACCTGTTTATACCCATCATTGTTTGACTGCTTCAACTTGGCATCAAGATGGCATAAAGCTTCATTATATCCCTTCAACCAAAATTCCTAGGGCTGCTTCCGGAATTGATATGTCAATCTCTCAACATTTTGATGAAGCCTCTTTACCAAGTTTTCTTTACTCTCCAACGTGAAAAGATGCTTGGTAAGACTTTGGATTTTTTGGGACATCTAAGCTAAAGCTTAATTTTTAGCCTTCAGTTAAACACCTTGACTTTCTAAGGCTTGTTAACTCCTAGTCTCTTCAATGCTGCTCTGACCAGCTCTTGCTCTGCCTCGTGAAGAATATGAAGGTATGGCCCTTCTTAAAGTTTCTAATTCTTCTCTCAATGAGGCATTTTCTATCTCTAAAGAGGAGAAACCTTCATCATTAACTGGGACTCGACTCCAGAAGAAGCTGCAGATTTTAGTTGCCTCATGATACAACGCAAATATTGCATATTTCACCCGTTAACATACGCGTTATTAGCCCCCTCGGGTATCTTAATCCCTATATATATGCTTGTTAACCAGACAACCTCAGATTTCTATGTTAACATGTTTTTCAGGGGTTAATTGAGCTTTTGTAGGTATTTGGATGCTTAGTATGAAGTTCGGATGCATTCCGGTGAAGTTCCGTACATAATCGCACGCGCAAGGGCATTTTAGTCTTTTCACAGCTTGGGTACCTGGCCCGACATCTCACGGAAGTTGTATCCCTCCTCGCTATCTTCGCGTGGCCGCGAACGGTGCACGATTCTGATTCATAACGAAAAAGTTACGGAGATTTCAGCAGAGGAAAAATAAGAAAGCAAAAGAGGAGAAGAGAAGAGGAAGAGAAGGAATGCGGTGAGCTGCTGCAATCTGCCATGCTTGATCGATCGATCAACACTTATGGTCGATCGATCGACCATTCTGGATTGTCGAATTTTTGCCTAGGTCGATCGATCGACCAAAGGGGTCGATCGATCGATGCTCTGTTTTCTGCAGATATTTTGCCTTCTTTTCTTTCTTCTTTATTTTTATTCCAACTTACTATATAAGCCAATTTTGTTGTAATAAGAACATATATCAGTAGAGGCATGATTTTAGGTTAGTTTTAGTTAGGGTTTTGGGGTTTTGCTTGGTTCTTCTTCAATTCCTCTTGGTTTGACACCCATGTGGATTGTATGTTGACTATTCATCTTCCCTCTCCATTAATATAGTTGTATTTCTTAATTTCTTGCTTTGATAATTAGTTTACATGCTTCATAATTAGTTTTCTTGCTTTCTTAGCTTAATTAGTTTAATTTAGTTTATTTCCATGATTTGTCCGTAGATAAATAGGTTCGGGATTGTGTTCCGCCATTTTCGGGTCTCGAGCTCCGAAAATTAGGTTTTGTGTAAAATTGCATTTAATTGAAACCTCGCGTATTAAAGTCGGATTATTATGCGTTTAACTTTCTTTGTCATGCAACGTTGGTGTTTATAGAGATTATCCGAATTTAATCCGCGTGTAACCATTTTTCGTTAAATGTTTAATCTCGCAACTTTGGCTTAAATTCCTTATTGCGTGATGTTTATGCTTAATTCAAAATGATCGATTAAATTGCTTTCGAGCCTTAACTCTAGTTAGTAGTTGTTTTGATCCGTTTGGTAGGATGCGATCCCGATCCTCGCTTTCCTTTATTTTAGTGTAACTTATTCTTTTCTTTTATTCACGATAACCAACCATCACCTTTTCTTATTTTTTTTACACCCTTTTATTTTCAGAAGTTTTAAAACAATTAAAGTCTAAAATTTAATCACTCCCTGTGGATTTCTTACGATACCCGACTTACCGCTGTGCTTGCTTGTCAAGTGTAGTAGTAGCTTAGGTTTTTTTGTATCGCGGCGGCGAAACACACGACGATTGTGTCCTCACACGAACACACTTTTTCCGCCCGGTCACAAAATGGCGCCGTTGCCGGGGAGTGTGTTTTAGATTGTAATTGTTTTATTATTTTGTAGTATTTTTCCTTTTGTATTTGTATTCTTTGTTTTAACCTTTTTTGCAGGATAGCATATTTGAGCGCTAAGAAACTTTGATTTGCGGTTGCTCATTTTCTTGCTCGAATTCTCCATCTACAAACAACGAGGTAATCATGTCCTACTATTATAGTTATTACGGTTATTCTAATGATTCGTACTTTGGGGATAGTTTTCAAGTTTTCCATTTTCAAGATTTTCTTGAAAATGAAAGACTTGAAAACATTTATCGCAATGAAAATCGTTATTAGGAGTTTGAGTTGGATTCATATTTTGAAACCAATGACGATTTCTATTCCGATGATTTAGAAGATGAGATTTTACCAAATGAGGAGTCCGAAGCTCTTGAGCCGAGGAAGCCTACTTTGGAAGAAACTTTTCTTCTTTACTCCCAAGGTTTGGAAAGCTTAAATGATGCTGGAATGAGACTTGGAGAACTTTGCGATGAGATGAATTCTTATGCACAAAACAACGAGGCGGTGGAAACTTGTGTTTCACCTAAATTTTTTGAAGAATTTCTCATCGAATATGAATCTCTCTCCCCCGAAATTCAATCTCCTTCTGACGATATGTTGACGGAGATTGAATTTATTTCATTGCCATATAGGTTTTTCGTGATTGAACCATTAGAATTACCGGTTGATTCCTATGAGTCGGTAGAAATTAAAACTTTTACACTTTTTGCCGATGAGGACTCTTTACCGGAATTATTTTCGATGGATGTTATCCCCGTGTGTGCACCATCTCCCATTCCACTTGAAAAACCTTTGGGAGATGAGTCTATTTTTCTTGGACCTCAAGTGTATCTTTCCCCCTTGTTATCCAAATCCCCCATCGTCCGCCCAAAATTTCAAATTGGCGATGGTTCACTTTTTTCACCACCCACATGCCTTCCGTTGTTCAAACGGAATTCTTATTTTCCGGGAGGCATGTTCGCTTTGGAGGGTCCACCGTTGATCTTTCAAAGTCAAATACCTTTTTGGGTGGACCCTCAACTATTTAGACTTCTAGTGTATAGTTAGTGTGAAGCCTAAATAGTAGGTTGTAAATAGTTAGCTTTTTAATTTTCTTTCTTTCCTTTTTTTTTCTTTCCTTTTTAATTTAGTCTAGTGTAATTAGTTAACTTTTTGTTATTTGTTTTTTCTATGCTCGATACTAACTTGTTTTGTAGATTCCTTTGGACTCGCGCTTATAGAGATCGCTCCAATTTTGGGTAGTATTATTTTTTTCCTCTCTTTGTGTTGTGTTCTTAATGCGCATTGAGGACAATGCAACATTTAAGTTAGGGGGTGTAGGATATTCTATCCATTTCATGTGTAGTACATGGATTTGCTCACATTTAGTTACTAAGCATGTTTTTTATTAAAAATTTGAAAAATTTCAAAAATATTTTCTTTCTTTTTTCTCCTTTGTTCGGCATTTTGCCTTGTTTTCAGTGATAAATTTCAATAATTGCCCGATCCAATAGACAACTCAATGATGCATGTTCTCGATTTTAGAAGTTATTAGACTTTAGTCCTCAAATCATTGATATTGTGAATAACTTCATGAATTAAACTTTATCCCATGAGCATATGCACTTTCCTTGTTATATTGATTTGGTTTAAGATTTTTATAATTCGGGAATCTTTTGTTGCATTGTATATACTTACACCGAGTAAGCTTTGTACCTTTCGTCGTTTGTGAGTGTTATACACTATTCTTTCCTCTTTGAAAACGTTGAATTCGTTGGTAATCTCACTATTCTTTCACTTGACCATTCATTAATTGAGTTCATACTTGAAATGTATTACTTGATCATGATTTTCCTATATTATTTTGACTCGAGAATTGCGTAAACTTTGTGAAATGATCATAGGCATTCTTTGTTATATAACCCATATTAGCCTTGACCTCACCTTATATGTTTACCCTCGTTAACCCCTTTGAGCCAAAATATAGCCTTTAGTTTCATAACCCCATTCCCATAACCAACTCTGCATTGGAGTTTTAGCCCATACATACACTTTCCATACCTTTGTTTGGAATGTTACATGGGATTGAATGATGTTATTGATGTCGGTTACAATTTAGGCATATGAGAGTTTGATAAGCAAAGAAAAGAAAGTAGTAAAAAAAAGTGAAGAAAAAGAGAAAGCAAAAAGCAAAAGAAAAAAAAAAGAAAAAGTGAGAAAAAGAAGAAAAGAAAAGAAAGAGAAAGTTGTAAATGTTGTGTATAGTTCAATAAGCTTTTATTACTCTCCCCGATGATATATCTAATGCCGTTTTGGTACTTGTTTTTCCAATTTTGTTATTGCATGCATTCTCCCATTATCCCGAGTTTTCATCCCGAACACTTTGAATCCGTACATACATTCCTTCGTTTCGCACCCTAGCCATACCTACATCATAACCCTATTAAAGTCCTATGTGATCTTAGATTGATGTAATTCAAAAGTCATAATAGTTGTGATAATCTGTGAAAATGCATTTCGCCTCTTTTAGTGTGCGGTATCCTTTGATTGAGATTACAGTTTTTCATTTTATATATAGCGTTCTTCATTTGTGACATGTGTGCGGCCTAGTTTCCATTTACATTTACTCTTTAGCCCACATGTCCCGTGTGTTACCTCCCTGTTTTGAGTGAATTCTCTTGATGAGCGCAATGCCCGTGAGGATTGAATATATGCTTGCTTTAATGTATATCCGGTTTATTTAAGTTTTTACCAAATCATATTGTGCATTTGCTCTCCCCCTCCCACCTTTAAAGTTTCAATTCTATGAGGTGCATTCAACCTGTTAATAACAACAAACTTTGTTTGAATTCTTTCAATATGATAATAATGCGTATGAAATCCTTTTCGTCATTGTTGGGCTTGTCGCATGTTGGGTTGGGCATATTTTGAGGAAACCATGTGATGTTTGTGGGTATCATCCCTGAAAACCCTCACGAGACGACACTCGTCCACTAGGGTAACCTAGGGGTTTAACGGCTTATTGCATACGCTAAATGCAATCGTATCGCCCGCGAAAGTGGCCTTATGCTTTTATACCATACTTTTGTACTTCTCCTGCTTTTGGTTTGCTTGTAGTTCTTTTTGTTTCCTATTTAATTGCTAGGGACTAGCAATGTGTAAGTTAGGGGGGGTGATACGACGTAAATATTACGTATTTTACCCGTTAACCTACGTGTTATTAGCCCCCTAGGGTATCTTAATCCCTATATTTGTTCTCGTTAACCAGACAACCTCAGATTTCTATGTTAACATGTTTTGCAGGGGTTAATTAAACTTTTGTAGGTATTTGGATGCTTAGTATGAAGTTCGGATGCATTCCGGTGAAGTTTCGTACACAATCGCACGCACAAGGGCATTTTAGTCTTTTCACAGCTTGGGTACCTGGCCTGATATCTCACGGAAGTTGTATCCCTCCTCGCTAGCTTCGCGTGGCCGTGAACGGTGCGCGATTCCGATTCATAACGAAGAAGTTACGGCGATTTCAGCGGAGGAAAAACAAGAAAGCAAAAGAGGAGAAGAGAAGAGGAAGAGAAGGAATGTAGTGAGCAGCTGCAATCTGCCCTGCTTGATTGATCGATCGACACTTATGGTCGATCGATCGACCATTCTGGATTGTCGAATTTTTGCCTAGGTCGATCGATCGACCAAAGGAGTCGATCGATCAATGCTCTGTTTTCTGCAGATATTTTGCCTTCTTTTCTTTCTTCTTTATTTTTATTCCAACTTACTATATAAGCCAATTTTGTTGTAATAAGAACATATATCAGTAGAGGCACGATTTTAGGTTAGTTTTAGTTAGGGTTTTGGGGTTTTGCTTGGTTCTTCTTCAATTCCTCTTGGTTTGACACCCCATGTGGATTGTATGTTGACTATTCATCTTCCCTCTCCATTAATATAGTTTTATTTCTTAATTTCTTTCTTTGATAATTAGTTTACATGCTTCATAATTAGTTTTCTTACTTTATTTCTTGCTTTCTTATCTTAATTAGTTTAATTTAGTTTATTTCCATGATTTGTCCGTAGATAAATAGGTTCGGGATTGTGTTCCGCCATTTTCGGGTCCCGAGCTCCGAAAATTAGGTTTTGTGTAAAATTGCATTTAATTGAAACCTCGCGTATTAAAGTCGGATTATTATGCGTTTAACTTTCTTTGTCATGCAACGTTGGTGTTTATAGCGATTATCCGAATTTAATCCGCGTGTAACCATTTTTCGTTAAATGTTTAATCTCGCAACTTTGGCTTAAATTCCTTATTGCGTGATGTTTATGCTTAATTGAAAATGATCGATTAAATTGCTTTCGAGCCTTAACTCTAGTAAGTAGTTGTTTCGATCCGTTTGGTAGGATGCGATCCCGATCCTCGCTTTCCTTTATTTTAGTGTAACTTATTCTTTTCTTTTATTCACGATAACCAACCATCACCTTTTCTTATTTCTTTTACTCCCTTTTATTTTCAGAAGTTTTAAAACAATTAAAGTCTAAAGTTTAATCACTCCCTGTGGATTTCTTATGATACCCGACTTACCGCTATGCTTGCTTGTCAAGTGTAGTAGTAGCTTAGGTTTTTTTGTATCGCGGCGGTGAAACACACGACGATTGTGTCCTCACACGAACACACTTTTTTCGCCCGGTCACCTCAACTCTTCTCGTAAGGCAATATTTTCCTCCTCCAACAACTTGGTAATGTTTATGTGTTCCTCAACCTCAAGTTTCAGCACATTTCTCTCTTATTATGGGCTGAGATGAATTTATCATAACCCTGATCAACGCTCAACTGCTGGTACTTTTTCTCATAACTTTCATGCAAAAGAGCAATGGCTTCTTGTGATGAAGTTGAAGTTCCTCGATCACTCCTTAGCGATTTTCCATCATTTCATAGTAAGCCACATTATTTGCCATAGCTCGGTCAAGCAGGCATTTTAAATATTGATAAGCATTTATTACTCACTCTGAGGTGTCAGACCCGAGAATATCAACTATTTATGATTCAGTAAAGTCTGCACGACCAGCTTTGAAGTAATCATTACACTTCTTCATCAACTATGTATCATGAGCTGACAAGAGTTCCATCCTAGAAATAAACTAGCAAGGAAAACTAGAAATAGATCAATAATAGTACAACTATATTGAACAGGAAAAAGAGAAACTCAACATGAAATAACGAAGTCCATTTTATTGATCATAAAAAGAAGAGGGTACAACCGAAGAGATAAAACAAAAGGGAAAACAAAGAAAGACGAACAAAGTGCTAAATAATTTTACACCTTCTCCTTATTCCCTACAACATCATCAGCCGATTTGGAGGAAAAAATTATTGCTCAGAAGGCAGCGAACGTTGCTCGGTAAAAGTTGTTGTCTATTGAACTTTCTCGGAGGATTGAGGGGTAGTGGGAGTAGGTGTATGTTCTACTATCAATAAAGAAGATTCATCATATCTAGCTTCATCTTCTTCCTCTTTAATAGCACGAGAAGGGACATAAATATGTTTCTAAAATAGTTCAGAATCATCAATAACGTTCAACTCTTTCAACGCTGCAACCCATCCATCCCTGAAGTACTTCAAACTCGCATAATCCATTTGGGTAGAGATAGCATCTAAAGCTTTATTCCATCCTTTATCCCAGTCAAAGATAAAGGACTTATTCATAGAAGCTTTTCTCCTCACCCTTTTTGAGGAAGTTTTTTCCCTTAAAAGCTCTTCAACAGACTTCAAATTCTCCTCAAGGTATTTCTTACGCCATTCAGCCTCTTCAAGCTTGACATCAACTTCCACCTTACTAGAAATGAAAACCTTCAATTTCTCTTATGCCTCCTTAGAAGCATTTACAGCTTGTTACAGAGTTGTAGAATCCTCCTACCGAGTTGTATCAGCCTCCTGCCGAGCTGAAATATCCTCCTGTCGAGCTGTATCAGCCTCCTTGGCCGCTTCAACAGCTTTCTATCGAGCTATCTCAACAGATTGGATTTTATTATCCCGGGAATATTTATCTTCGTCGTACTTCTGTCAGGATTCCATTAAAGATTTTGACAACCCAATAAGGGCTTCCTCTACTCCACTGGATGAAGTTAAAGCTTTAATAGCCTCATCCTTCTCCACAATTTTATTAAAATACACTAAAAACTGTAAGATGAAGAAAAGATTAAATCAGGATATGAACATTATACGAAGAATCAAATAGGATAAATATAACAACACTTGTTGATACAAGGTGCAGGGCTTCAAAATTAGTGAATTTATCCCGAGGAGTAGAAGTCTCAGCAGCTCGATAATCAGGGAGAGTTCTAGACCAGATCAATTTCTTGGCCAAGACAGGAGAAATGATGGCTGGGGAATAGCCCTCAAAGAAGGAATCCCAACCCCCGAAGGTTGAGTTGCAGCATCTACATGTTTCTCAGCAAGACCCCTTCTCAATCTTTTCAAAGGGTCGCCTTCAATCAAAGGTGTTGCCTCTCCCTGAATAATGGCAACCCCTTCAATCAAAGGTGTTGCCCCTTCTTGAATAATAGCAACTCCTTTAATCAAAGGTGCTGCCTCTTTTGAAGCAATAGGGGGCTTCTTCGTAACCTCCTTGACAGTTGTAGCTTCTCCCCCAAATGGAGAAACATCCTTTTTATTATCCCCTTCAGCTGGGACATCCTCTTTGATTTTCTTTACCCCATCAATACCAGGAGCAGCCTTGACAAATAAGTCAGGCACTTTCCTCTTCTTCATCATCAGGTTAGCAATAGAAGTACCCAAATCAGAAGGAGATTCTTCAACAGTTGCTGAAGATGCTGGTGTATGATCAAGATCAATCACCAAAGGAGGAACAAGAGGTAGAGCAATAAAGGATGAAGTGGTGTTATTATATCTTAACAAATAAGAAGCAGACCTCACGTGCTCCCTAGTAATTGAGTGATTAAAACTCCAGATGATATTTAAATCTTTTACACTAATGTCTCTCTCATTTGGGGGTTTCCTATTACTATCAACTGCAAAATAAAAAATAAATGTCAGTGACACATTTTATCAAACAAAAATAGAGCTAATTTGAAAAATAAAACAACCTATCCCATTGCCATAAAGTGAACATCTGAGACCTTGGTACACGTCTTTTCCTTTTTATGGGGGATGCTTCCAATTTCTCATCACAAACCCATGTTCAAAATAATCCCTATTAGCATCAGGGAGATTGACCACTAAAGCTCTGTTAGAAAACCTAGTTTTTAAATAAAAGGTGGTGTCGTTGGTAACCCATTTATAACAGTACATAATTTTAGTAATCCCTAGACGAGTTCCATGAATTTGATGCAATCTATGTATACCATTAACTACCCTCCATGCATTTGGAACTATTCTTGCAGGAACAATATCGAAATATTGGTAAAATTCCAAACACAGGGGATTAGGCGGGAAAGAAAAACCACATTCCTCTACTAAAATGGAGGGAAACCAGTGCCCCTCAGCTAAAGAAAATAAATCAAAAGGGCAAGGAGTTTCTTCCAAAGTAACCCAAGAAGGAATCCCAAAATCATCCCTAAACTTATCCAATGATTCGATAAGATAAACCATGATGGCAAAAATAAATAAATCTTACAAATGTTGCAGGTCTCTAATCAAATAAGCCATAATAAATATGTCTGAGCAAATTTTGGGTATAATATTATACATTCTCATATCCAACTTCAACTGTGAAATATTAGGGGCTTCTGTTGATACAAAAATTAGTCAGCTGACCTGGACCAATTATGTCAAGACACACGTCACCCATCATGGTTTAAATATACATACCGATCAACTTAAAGCACCGATCTACTCAGCGTTTCGAGGTACTCAGCATACTGAGCATCTAGTCGGGAAAAAAAATGACGAAGATAGATTCAATGAACATTCTTATCATGTACAGATGTATATGTGTCACGACCCCATCCCAAAATAGTAGTGGGGAACGAGTGTCTTGACATGAACCAAGGCAACAAATATTCTGACTTAAATTGTTTCCTTAATTAAATGCAACGGAAATACAATTACATGGTTATGAATCGTAAAATACTGAAATTAAAGGAATTATGTCATCAGAGCTTTCTGAAATATAACTTCTTTTATATTACAAGTAGCAACGAGTTACAACTTAAAACGGAATTTAAAACTTATTACAAGAGAGACAAACATGGTCTATATGATATAACAAACTTTTTACTTAAAATAACAAAAAGAGCTCTAAAAGTTGAATCTTCAACATAGTCCTTTTATGTTCCCTCCACGAGCCTACTTATTTCCTAAAAAATGGTTAGTTATGCAACATCATCTAAAAGCCGAGTGAGGTTCAATCTCTAGACATTCCAAGGTTTTATTCAGAAAATTGATACCTATTCAAGTCCAAAGAGCAGACATATACATATATGGATAGGAATTTGCTGTATAAAATTTATGATGACAGTATATAGGAATGAATAGCACATAATATAAAAGATACAACAAATCAATTTTCAATATCTTTTTCTTTCAATCATATCATTTTAATGGCCAAGTACAATCTAATACCGTATTCTTCTACCGTATTATTCCCCAGTAGTTGAGGGTCAATCGAACTTATTCTTCACAACGCCTTATTTAGGGCACACCAGCGATAACCCAGCTGGTAAGGTCAGTCAGTAAGAGAGGTCCCTTAGGCCGAATCTTATTTCCAATATTCAATATCATTTTCAAAACACTTTTTCATCGGTATGTCTTTATGGACAAATATAAACATATCACAAGGAATAAATCATCGGTATCAGATGAATTTTGAGAATAAAATCATTTCACAAAATATATGTGGTTTGGGTAATATCATATAATTAAAATGCACAAGGAATGTCAGAGTACTCACCTAGAACAAAAATCTGAAGTTACAGATAGAGAGTCTTGGATTGCTCGTTAATCTTAAGACAAAACTTCTTCTTAAACTTCCTCACACTTTCTCTCACTATTTATCTTTGATATTTAGGATGGATTTCGTTTAACACTGATCCTAAGGCTTATATTTATAGTTTCCCAAAGTTATTTAGGTGTTGACACGTGTCTGGGTGATAAGGCTTTCACATTGGTGAGTCGTCGTTCACGTGTCGCGCAACGGATCAGCCTTGCGGCCTTGGTTTACCAAACGGCGACACGTGTTTTGACTTTTTCTAGAGGATTGACATTAGTTTTATCCTTTCCTATAAAGGTGACACGTGTGCGGTGGATATGTCTGAAAGAAAGAACGAGGTGGAAAGCTCGAGGTGAAAAGTTATTAAGGGTGTAAGGGTCATTTTACACATAAAAGGGTATTTTATTAATTTTACACCATAGAATTTCAATATTTCTTAGAGGTTCTTAAAAATATTTTATTTACAAAATGGTCCTTTTTATATTTTCATTTTAGTCCCTAAAACTTTCATTATTTTAAAATCAAGTCCCTAAAGTTTCATAAAATTAAATTTTCTACCCCAAAACTTATCATTTAGCTTAGGATATGCTATAAGACTTTGATTTAATCCATTTTGATGAATAATGAGGTTATTTCAAAGTGTTTAAGTCGGACAAACCAGCCTCCCCTTCAACCAATCAAAATATTACACATGGTGTAGTAATAGGACAATATACAACTTAAAGGATGGACAGATTTGCCCTTATTTCGTAATTTCAGTATAACTTCTTGGTTGTACCTCCGTTTAACACACCGTTTGTTGTGTTACAAACCTATTTCATATATATACAACTTTTTAGGTTTTACCTTAAGTAAATTTTTATATTATAATGGTGAAAACTAGTCTCCAATATGAACATTTCTACCAAAAACTTTAAAATTTTATGTTTGTAACTAATTTGATATTTCATGATTTATGAAGGGAGGATTAGACTAAAATAAATAAATTAACATTATCCATATCACAAATGAAATAATACAACATTTAAAACTATATATGAACATATAAAAATGGGGTCGTTACATCCTACCCTCCTTATAAAAAGTTTGGTCCCCAAACTTTACTTACATTAATTTCCAAACAAGTAGGGATATTTCTCCTGTATTTCATCTTCCCACTCCCATGTTGCTTATTCAATAGAATGATTATGCCATAACACTTTGACCAACAGAATTACCTTTGTTCATAATATTTGATCTTTATGGTCCAAAATTTCTAACGGATGCTCAATGTATGATAAATCTTCTCTAACTTGAAGAGGTTCGTGACTTAGGATATGCGTTGGATCTGGGACGTATTTCTTCATCATTTACACATGGAACACATTATGCACACTAGAGAGTTCAGGGGGTAACGTTATTATATATGCAACAACTCCTATCCTTTCAAGGATTTCAAAAGGTCCTATGTATCTTGGACTCAATTTCCCTTTCTTTCCAAATCGAATTACTCCCTTTGCTGGTGATACTCGTAAGAACACATAATCTCCTCTTTGGAATTCCAAATCTCGTCAGCGTTTGTCAACATAACTTTTTTGACAGCTTTGAGCGATCTGAAGTCTGTCTTGTATCAATTTCACTTTCTCTGTGGTGATCTGGATCAATTCTGGTCCCAATAATTTTCTTTCTCCAAATTCTACCCAACATGTAGGGGAACGACACCTTCTACCATAGAGTGCCTCATACGGAGCCATTTGAATACTTGATTGATAACTGTTATTATACACAAATTCCACTAATGGTAAATGATCATCCCAATTACCTTTCAAATCAAGTACACATGTCCTAAGCATATCCTCTAAGGTATGAATGGTTCTCTCACATTGTCCATCCGTTTGAGGATAAAAAGCGGTGCTAAAATTCAATTTTGTTCCCATAGATGCTTGTAGGCTTTTCCAGAAGCGAGACACAAATCTAGGGTCACGATTAGAAACAATTGAAATTGGGGTTCCATGAAGCCTAATAATTTCCCGCACAAACAACTTAGCTAAATTTTCTAAAGAATGGGTAATCTTAATGGCAAGAAAATGAGCATATTTAGTTAACCTATTAATAATTACCCAAATAGAATCATTACCATTTAAACTCCTTGGTAAACCTATCACAAAATCCATAGTGATATGTTCCCACTTCCACTCAGGGATAGGTAGGGATTGTAGTAATCCTGATGGTTTCTGATGTTCAGCTTTTACTTGTTGGCAAACCAAACACTGAGATACAAATTTTGCTATCTCCCTTTTCATGTTATTCCACCAAAATACTTCTCGAAGATCTATATACATCTTTGTACATCTGGGATGAAATATGAATCTCGAGTAATGACTTTCCTCCAAAATTTCCCTCTTTAGTTGGGCATCAGCTGGCACACACACTCTGTTTCTGAACCTCAATATATTATCTCATATCCCAAATTCAATCCTCTTCCCTTTAATAACTTCTTCTCCAATCTTCTTCAATTGTGGTTCATTTACTTGTGCAATTTTGATCATTTCCATCAACCTGGGTTGTACTTGTAAATTTACGATTATTCCTCCTTTACTATAAATACATACATCTATTTCTATACTTCCCAAATCCTTCAATAGTGCTTCCTGGCTTGTAATAAGACACGCTAAATTTGGTGTAGACTTCCTGCTTAAAGCATCAGCTACTATATTAGCTTTCCCTGAGTGATAGTGAATATTTACATCATAATCCTTCATCAATTCTAACCACCTCCTTTGTCTCATGTTCAATTCTTTCTGAGTAAATATATACTTTAAATTCTTATGATCAATATAAATCTCACAAGTCTCACCATACAAATAATGTCTCCAAATCTTAAGAGAAAAAATTACAGCAGCTAATTCTAGGTCATGGGTGGGATAATTTTTCTCATGTGGTTTTAACTGTCTCGAGGAATAAGCTACTACTTTTTCATTTTCATTAGCACACATCCAAAACCATTTTTAGAATCATCACTATAAATCACAAATCCCCCTGTCTTAGAAGGAATAGTTAAAATTGGGGCAGTCACTAATCGATTCTTGAAAACTATTCTCAACTCCCTCAGACCATTCATATTTCACCTTCTTTTGGGTTAACCTAGATAGAGGTTTGGCAATAATAGAAATCCTTCAACAAATCTTCGATAATATCCTGTTAATCCAAGAAAACTATGAATCTCCGTCACATTATTTTTTCTAGGCCAACCTAGTATAGCCTCGATCTTTTGAGGGTCAATCGACACTCCCTCCTTAGAAATGACATGTCCTAGAAAAAAGACACTAGGCAACCAAAACTCACATTTCTTTAATTTCGCATATAATTTCTCCTTCCTAAGGATTTATAACACCGTCTCTAAATGGTTTTCGTGCTCTTTAATACTCTTGGAATAAATAAGGATGTCATCAATGAAAATAACCACACACTGATCCAAATACTTCCTAAACACCCTATTCATCATATCCATAAAAGCAGTTCGTGCATTAGTTAGTCCAAATGGCATCACAAGAAATTCATAGTGACCATATCTAATACGAAAAGCTAATTTCAAAATATTATCTTCCTTAATCTTCAATTGATGATAGCCAGACCTAAGGTCAATCTTAGAAAATACTTGCACACCTTGAAGTTGGTCAAACAAATCGCGAGGTAAAGGGTATTTATTCTTAGTGGTCACCTTATTTAGTTCACGATAATCTATACATAACCCCATCGTCCCATCCTTCTTTTTAACAAATAACACTAGAGCACCCCAAGGGGATATACTTGGTCTAATAAAACCCTTGTCTAACAGATCTTGTAATTGAACTTTTAATTCCCTTAATTTTAAAGGTGCCATGCGATATGGTGGTTTTGAGATTGGTATAGTTCCAGGAATAAGGTCAATTGTAAACTCTATTTCTCTACTAGGAGGAAGACTGAGTAATTCATCAAGAAAAACATCTGGAAAACGTTTAGCTATAGGAATATCTTCTAACCTAGGCTCTTTTGTTTGCAAATCAACAACACTTGCCAGGAATCCTTGACATCCCTTCTTAAGAAAACTACAATCTTGCATTGGAGAGATAATATGTATGGGAGATAGGATGTCAGTTCCTTCAAAACTAAATTCTGGATGGTTAGGAATTTGGAAAGTAACTCTCTTCTCAAAACAATCTACCTTAGCATGGTACGATGCTAACCAATCCATTCCCAAAATGACTTTAAAATCTCTTATGTCTAAAATTATCAAATCGATAAATAGTTTATGACTACTAACATCTATAGGGCAAGACTTATATACTAATGTTCCCATCAATAACTCACCCGAAGGAGTAGAAACGTGTATGCTATGATTCAAGGGTTCAGGAATATTAGGAAAGCGATTAACAAAACGTACAGACACAAATGAATGGGTAGAACCAGGATCAATTAAAACTTGAAAAGGTTGTGCACATATAGTAAAGTGTATCTGACACTACTGCATTAGAAGCCTTTGCATCAGAAAGATTAAAAACTCTACCTTGTCTTCCGTAATCCTTGTTGTCATTAAAGTTCTTTGTTGGCACCTTCCCTTTGTTAGGGAAATCTTTCATTTTATGTCCCTTTTGGCCACACCCAAAGCAACTTCCCGTCTCCAAGTAACATGGTTGCCCTCTATGAATATTACCACATCGTTGGCATCTATCACCATTAAAGGGAATGTTTACTAAAGGTTGTCCAATATTAGGTATAGTCCTAAAGGGTTTGTTATTTTGGTTCCTTCCTCTTTTTTCTCCAAACTTCATCTTCCCCTCTCTAACCTAATTATATTCTTCACTATCCTTCTCAGCTATTGTTGCCCTAGCCACCACTTCATTATATGATGTCAATTTTAAGATGGAAATTCGACTATGAATATTCAACCTCAACCCACGTTCAAACTTCTTTGCTTTTAAAACATCGGTTATCACAACATGAGGTGAAAAATGGGATAACTCAGTAAACTTTGCCTCATATTGACTAACCGTCATATTTCCTTGAACCAGACTCATGAAGTCAGCTGCTTTTTAGTTTTGCACTTTTTTGGGAAAGTATTTATCGTAGAATATCACTAAGAAGTCATTCCAACCTATGGTATTATTACTTTCACCATGTATTCTCTTAGTCATTTTCCACCAATGTTCGGCTTTACCTTCTAACATGAATGTTCCAAATGAAACTCATTGTTCATCTGTACACTTAAGAACATCGAACATCTTTTTCAGTTACATTACCCAATTTTTTGCTTCAATGGGGTTAGGAGTACCTTTAAAAGATAGCAGGTTCAATTTTTTGAACTGTTCAATAGTACAACTAATTGGTTCAAGATTCCTTGGTGCTCCATTATTCACCTGATGCTCCATAATTGTTGCTAAACTTTCAATTGCCTTGTATTCACCTTCCAGTCCTTCCATATTCAAACCACTAGTTCCCGCAGTTGATCTCATCTTGGTCATTTTCTACAGTCATGGCCAAACATAAGACGTATTATACTATCTCAAG
The DNA here is from genome assembly GCA_949130495.1 of Sambucus nigra. Classification (NCBI taxonomy): domain Eukaryota; kingdom Viridiplantae; phylum Streptophyta; class Magnoliopsida; order Dipsacales; family Adoxaceae; genus Sambucus; species Sambucus nigra. The sequence goes on along the minus strand of OX422215.1, from coordinate 414,939,777 downwards.
ATTGCAAATTAGAAGAACAATTGTATATAAACAATTATATGTAGACTGTAAGACATATGGAAGGTTATCACATAGGTCGATATGTAATCCTATATCCTATGTATGGAAACTTAAAATCGATAACGTTCGAAACTTATGTTCAGTAGTCTACGGGTTCATAACCTATGCTCTAATACCACCTCTGTCACGAATCCGTCCTAAAATAGTAGTGGGGAACAAGTGTCTTGACATGCCACCAAGGCAACAAATATTCTGACTTAAATTGTTTCCTTAATTAAATGCAACGAAAATACAATTACATGGTTATGAATCATAAAATACTGAAATTAAAGGAATTACATCATCAGAGCTTTCTAAAAGGAAACTTCATTTATATTACAAGTAGCAACGAGTTAAAACTTAAAACGAAATTTAAAACTTATTACAAGAGAGTCAAACATGCTCTATATGATATAACAAACTTTTTACTTAAAATAACAAAAAGAGATCTAAAAGCTGAATCTTCAACATAGTCCTTTTATGTTCCCTCCACGATCCTACTTATTTCCTGAAAAATGGTTAGTTATGCAACATTAGCTAAAAGCCGAGTGAGGTTCAATCTCAAGACATTCCAAGGTTTTATTCAGAAAATTGATACCTATTCAAATCCAAAGAGCAGACATATACATATATGGATAGGAATTTGCTGTATAAAATTTAAGATGAAACTATATAGAAATGAATAGCACATAATATAAAATATAAAACAAATCAATTTTCAATGTCTTTTTCTTTCAATCATATCATTTTAATGGCCAAGTACACTCTAATACCGTATTCTTCTACCGTATTACTCCTCGATAGTTGAGGGTCAATCAAACTTGTTCGTCACAACGTCTTATTTAGTGCACACCAGCGATAACCCAGCTGGGAAGGTCAATCAGTAAAAGAGGTCCCTTAGGCCGAATCTTATTTCCAATATTCAATATCATTTTCAAAACACTTTTTCATCGGTATGTCTATATGGACAAATATAAACATATCACAAGGAATAAATCATCGATATCAGATGAATTTTGATAATAAAATCATTTCAAAAAATATATATGGTTTGCATAATATCATATAATTAAAATGCGCAAGGAATGTCAGAGTACTCACCTAGAACATAAATTTGAAGTTACAGATAGAGAATCTTGGATTGCTCGTTAATCTTAAGACGAAACTTCTTCTTAAACTTCCTCAAACTTTCTCTCACTATTTATCTTTGATATTTAGGATGGATTTCGTGTAACACTGATCCTAAGGCTTCTATTTATAGTTTCCAAAAGTTATTTAGGTGTTGACACCTGTCTGGGTGATAAGGCCTTCACTTTGGTGAGTCGTCGTTCACGTGTCGCGCAACGGATCAGCCTTGCAACCTTGGTTTACCAAACGGCGACACGTGTTTTGAATTTTTCTAGAGGATTGATATTAGTTTTATCCTTTCCTATAAAGGTAACACGTGTGCGGTGGATATGTCTGAAGGAAAGCACGAGGTGGAAAGTTATTAAGGGTGTAAGGGTCATTTTACACATAAAAGGGTATTTTATTAATTTTACACCATAGAATTTCAATATTTCTTTGGGGTCCTTAAAAATATTTTATTTACAAATTGGTCCTTTTTATATTTTCGCCTTAGTCCCTAAAACTTTCATTATTTTAAAACCAAGTCCCTAAAGTTTCATAAAATTAAATTTTCTACCCCAAAACTTATCATTTAGCTTAGGATATGCTATAAGACTTTGATTTAATCCATTTTGATTAATAATGAGGTTTTTTTAAAGTGTTTAGGTCGGACAAACCAGCCTCCCCTTCAACCAATCAAAATATTACACATGGTGTAGTAATAGGACAAAATACAACTTAAAGGATGGGCAGATTTGCCCTTATTTCGTGATTTCATTATAACTTCTTGCTTGAACCTCCGTTTAACACACCGTTTGTTGTGTTACAAACCTAATTCATATATATACAACTTTTTAGGTTTTACCGTAAGTCAATTGTTATATTATAATGGTGAAAACTAGTCTCCAATATGAACATTTCTACCAAAAACTTTAAAATTTTATGTTTGTAACTAATTTGATATTTCATGATTTATGAAGGAAGGATTAGACTAAAATAAATAAATTAACATTATCCATATCACATATGAAATAATACAAAATTTAAAACTATATATGAACATATAAAAATGGGGTCATTACAATATGTCTATTAAATAACGACATATTGTCTACTCATATTGACAACCTAGGAGCTATAAATACATTGTAACATCCCCATAGCGGGGTGAGCGATCATAAGTTATCATTAGCAAACATAATCAAAACACCCAATAATATAAGATAGTGGACGTAGCCCATTTTTATTAAGGCTGAACCACTTTAAAAAAAAACCTTGCCTTATTTTTTTATTTATATTTATCTGTGATTAATTAATTAGATCATGTCTAGTTTTTTACATCAACAACCATATTTCACACTATGTGTTCACGATTGTTTGTCTATGGTCATGGTCTATAACCATGACCACTTTCATGACCAACTTAGCGCCATTTTTTCCTCCATTAGGGTCACATATGAGTCACGGTTTTGCACCGTGACCATTGTGGTCACGGACCAAAATCATGCCCACCCTACCATAACCTTTTATGGTTTTTGGCATAGTGTTTCATAAGTAACTTCTTTCCTGTGGAGGACTTGACTGAGTTGTTGATGATGTTTTGGGGGAACTTTTGGGCAGAAAGACTTCTCAAGATTCGACCCTTTATGTGGGGAAATCTTCAATGGTGTCAGAAGATTATCTAAAATGGCTATGGAGGGACTTGGTCTTGAATTTATATACTAAGGAATTTCATCACGAATGTCTTGTTGTAGCTAAGATAGTTAAGAGGGGAGACAAAGAAAGCTAGGTTTATGGATGGGTTAGTTTGGACAATCAGGCAACATTTTATGGGTAATTTTGCATTAGTAGATTATACTGATGTCGTTAACGCAACACTCCGGCACGGTCAGGAATATCGCTTCCACGTGAAAGGAAGCGGGAGGGGAGTGGGAACTAGACAGTCGGATAAGGAAGGAGGGAATAATACCAGTAGGGTATCCCAGCAGTAGACTGGGGAAGATCAAGGGCAGAATTTCTGACAGAAAAATCATGCCAAATGATCTAGAACTGGAGGCTATCGGCAGGATGGCCAGGAATTCCAATAAGGTCAGCATGGAAGGGACAAGTGGCAGGGTGAATATATTAGAAGAGGTTTCGTTTGTGGAGAAAGCGATACACTTGAATAGAGATTGTCCTAAGCAAGGCAGGAGTTAACTAAAGGACGAGGTCCTAGATGTACGGCCACTAAAGCAAGTCATGGGTACATTCAGGCAGGGAGAAGATGCTCTGGAACCCGAGGATCAGCCGTTACAGCTGGAGTATGGAGGTAATTATTTTTATCCTATGGGCGTGGGGTATATTTTTGAGTGACAAGGAGGATGTCACAATATAAGACTTATTTTCACTAGAGTTCGCGGGTAAGTCGAACTTAGTGGGTGCGTTGGCTGTAGCAGATATAGTATGTAGATAAACTTTTCGTAGGGGAGCAGAGTTTCCTTGGTGTTCTTCACGGGAGAGTGAAGGTGTACACTGAGTGAAGGTTTGAATTATGCAAGGAATTACTACTTTCGAGAATTATGGGAGTAGGGTTGATAATATTTCCTAAATATCGGCTGGATAGCGATAGAATTTAACTATGGTGGATAGTGGTGTAAAATTTTGGTGTTCCGAACACCAGGGTATGGTTGGTACTAGCTACCACCGGAGAGGGGGTATAGCCTATGTATATGTGGATATATATGTTGTATTGCGTGGTGCGATAGCACATAGTGAGGTTTTGTGTTCTCACATTTTATCCCGGTAAGTGGGGATGTTTACTAAAGTGAATCAGGGTGGTTAGATTTATTTTCGAGCAAAGAGAGATAGCTCGGGGTTTATTTTGTGCAAGGACTAGTGATAGTAAGGGCATGGTATTTTATGTTGTCTTTGGTAGCATAAGGGTAAGCGTATATACTTTTGTGTTGAGAGACAAGTATTTTGTGGGAAGATATTTGGACGTGAGTACATGGGTTAGGTACCCGGGCAGTAGATATATATGTATATATATATATGTGATATGACTACGGGTTCGAAGTTATATTACGACTTAAGACTAGCATAGTCGGGTAACTTTCGTGCGCTAGAGAGCGGGGATAGGGTGTATGGGCACCCGGGTTAATTAAGGCAAATTTTGTGCGGTTAACCACGGGTATAGGGTGTATGGGCACCCTGGCAAATTTTAAATGCATACTGGTGTAACGTATGGTTAGAATCATATGGGATAGATATAGTGGGCTTGGAGACACATGACTAGAGAGTAATATGCGAAGCTTAGAACATTACGCTCATCTTAATTTCGAGAACTAAATTCCTTTGTAAGGGAGGGAGTATGTAACACCCCGTAATTTTGAGGATTTAATATTTAATTATTTTTGGGAGTTATAAAAATATTTAAATTTGGAGGAACTTAAATTCATGAGTTGGAGAATTTAATTGAATGATCCGAATTACTTATAATTGGCGAATTTTAAGTTTATTGGTTCAAAATCTCGTGTGTCACATTTTGAGGTCGAAATTTGGAAATTTTGAAAAGTACTTCGGATGGCAATTCTGAGTTCGCGGTTGCGTTCGAATGGGTCGAGATAGTCAGAAAAGAGTACCTGGGGTAGTAATTGGGTCTCGGGGTATTTTTGGACATAGTCGGACCCAAACGGGGTGAGTTTGGCCTTTTTAATTAGACCCACATGGCCAAAAACGGGATTGGATGTTTTTAACCTAATTGAGAGATTAGGGAACGATAGTCAACTCAACTCTAAGCCTAAGGCTTGAGAGGGAAATTGGGGGAAAGAAAATCAAGAGTCACTTTTGGGATGTTGGAGCCAAATTAAGGGACTACACCAACCGATCAGACACTACGAACAATTCCAGGCAAGTGGATAACTTTTGTGATTCCTAAATTGATGATAATCAATTCATATCATAGTGATGTGTAAATCAAAATTTCGTTTTGGGTGTGTAACCAAAATTAAATTTGGGTTCTTGGAAATTAATATACCTTAATGGGATTAAGGGTGAGATTTATTGTGTTTATGATTCTAGAATGTAGAGGAATGAATCGTATGTTAAAACCAGTGAGAATAAATGGTTAATTGCTGATAATATGAATGAAATTCGTATTGGGGATTTGAAATCCGGATAATATCCAAATCGGGAAAACCTTGGAATTTATGGATATTGATGATTAATTAAGGTCTGTGGGATGTTTAGACCCTTATCCATATGGAGGATATGTTATTTTTGTTTGGGTAAGGGCTTAGATTGAGGATCAAAGATTTAAGTTTCGTCCATGGCTGACAGTGGCTGGAGATGACGAATACTGGAACGATCGATCGATCGACCCAGGAGGCTCGATCGATCGATGATGGCGAAATCTGGGCAGTTCGGCCAGTTTGTTATATAAAGGGGAATTTAGTTGAAAGTTGAGTTTCATACATTAATAAGTGATAAAAAAAATTATGAAACAATTATTCCTAGTAATTATGGTAAAAAGTAATTGAGACTAGGATGAATTTATGTGGGGCACTTAATGGATGGATTTGAGAAATTTTATTCCAAATTAGTGAGATACGGATCAAGTGAGCGAATTCGGGTATATTGGTCAAGCGACCCTAAGGTAGTGAATTAAGTTTAGAGATCAACTAACTAATTTAGAGTCGGGATATAGACTCAAAAAATATTTAATTTCGGGCCAAGTGAGTGAGTCCGGGTATGTTGGTTAAGTGACACCAAAGTATTCAATTAATTATTGAGAGAAAGCAATTAATTTGGAGTCGGAATATCGACTCAGGAAATATTAAGGTATGGGCCAAATGAGCGAGTCCGGGGATAATGGTTGGGTGACCCAAGTTATTAAATTAATAAGTGTGATAATTAATTTAATTAGAGTCGAATTGTAGACTCAGATAGGATTAAATTAATAAGTGTGATAATTAATTTAATTAGAGTCGGATTGTAGACTCGGGTAGGATTAAATTAATAAGTGTGATAATTAATTTAATTAGAGTCGGATTGTAGACTCGGGTAGGATTAAATTAATAGGTGTGATAATTAATTTAATTAGAGTCGAATTGTAGACTCGAGGAGGTATTGAATTAATTAATGTGTAAATTAATTTTATTAGAGTCGGACCACAGACTCAGATTGGTGTAAATTAATTAATGTGTGAATTAATTAACTGGGAGTCGTACCATAGACTCGGATCGGTATTAAATTAATGGGTGTGTTAATTAATTTAATTAGAGTCGGACGATAGACTCGGGGAGGTCTTAAATTAATATGTGTGTTAATTAATTTAATTAGAGTCGGACGATAGACTCGGGGAGGTATTAAAGTAATATGTGTGTTAGTTAATTTAATTAGAGTCGGACGATAGACTCGGGGAGGTATTAAAGTAATATGTGTGTTAGTTAATTTAATTAAAGTTGGACGATAGACTCGGGGAGGTATTAAATTAATATGTGTGTTAGTTTATTTCATTAGAGTCGGACCATAGACTCAGGGAAAGTATTATATAAATCGAGGTGTGAGTTAAAAATATTCGAGTCGGACATAGACTCGGGAAGATGATAAATTATTAAGTGAGAAAATTAATTACGTTGAGTCGGGCCATAGACTCAGAAAATTACAAGTAGTGTACGGAATTTTGAGTACACGGTAAAGCCGGGGTTTATGTTATATATATACGGTATAGTGATAGTATATATATACGTGTATATATTCTGTGTGATATTAAATATCAGTGACTAGATATTTATTCAATTTATATACTCTAATGCTATCAAGGGAGGTTGCGCGATGTGGGTGAATCCCCTAGCTTGAGGAGTAGGGCGAGTATATCCCCAGGTCATAGCATCCGGTATATATGGGTGAGGGATTATCTCACTTTCAGGGAAGGAATATGATCGCCTCCACTACGTTTATATTTTGGACCAAGTTGGTGAGCGATTCCAACTTGGGGAAAACTAGGTTTTGTGAGCACACCTACTGAGATAGCATATTAGAGGGAATCATCCGACGAGGGTATACCCGAAGGGATGGATATACATATGTTATATGTGTGGATATTGTGGTAAAGGTACGTATATAATGGTAGTAAATATTGTATACGGGCAATAATACAGTGTTTGATGTATTTACTTTATATAACTTGTAACACAGTTACATGCTACTATTTAAGAGGAATTAATTAAGTTAATTGTGAGATAACTTATAATTCAAGAATCATTATACTCGGGTTAGAGTAGTATGGCAAGGGATGGTTATACCAGGACTAATTGGACGGGGTAGTACAACTAGGTGGGGATAAGGTAACCGGTAGGTGTGCACAATAGTGGAGGGTATGAATGTCCACAAGGGAGTGCGACACTAACTTAAATATGAAGCGCATTCATACATTTTAAATTACTGCAGTTAATTCACTTGCTAAATATTTTCAAAATGTTTTGGGTTCTAACCCTTGCTATAAAACTATTTTCAAAACCTTTTCAGTGTCCAGCCACAGGGACGCCAGGATTGATATTCTATTCCAGGGATACGGAGCTGCGGCATATGTGGATGCTAGCAGGAGTTTGGATTAGATGCACCATTCATTCATTCCTAGAGTAGTAATCTTGTATCAGCTTTCAGATTGGTTTTATTCCTGTGTTGGATATTTGTTTTGGATTATTTCACTTTAGTGGCCGATGGTTTATTCGACAAATTGTTTAATTAATTATTCAGCTGAGTTTTTTTCAGTTGTGTGAATGGTTTGTATTTATTTCCGCATGTACTATTTTGTGTAATTAAAAAGTTAAAATTGGCACCAGCTTTTGGAATACTAGGTGGTTAGTAAGTTTTAAAAAGTTTTCGACAGTGATGCTAAGGATGATCCAACTGATATTCTTGTTTTAATTTGGTATAGGACTGATCACCCGATATTTTATTAGGCGGGGTGTCACAGTTTTGGGGGTGAAATTTGTACATAATTAACATTTTACAGTTTTAATGGCGGACTGAGGTTTTTTTTGGCAGAATGGAGAAGAGAGAGGACACCAGGGTCGTTCGGACAACCTGATGTCTCGTTCAAAAGACAGCCAGAGTCGTTCGAACGACATGGTTTATCGCTTGAACGATGGCACTTGATCTGTCAGATTCCTCCCCTTCCCTGATTCAGACCTGATAGTTATTTTGTGATGAATAATTACTGTGTTGGTTAAATCTGAAATTTATGGTTATAATTTAAGATTTGAATTTGTGAAAATCACCCTTGGATTAAGTAGAGGATAAATTTAATTAGAAAATTAAGGTTTATGATTGAGTGATTTGAAACCTTATTAATTAAGTGGGTAAACTTAATTGAATGAAATTGAATGAATTGGGGGATTTTAAATTTCGGGCCATGAGAGATAGTCCGGGTATATTTGGTAGAGTAACACCAAGGTAGTGAAATTAATTAGTGCATAATTAATTGAAATTCAGGAGGATTGCAAACTTGTATGTTTTAGGCTTGTGTATAGATGTAGTACACCGATAGACTAGATTTAATATATATATATATATATATATATGTATATATAATTTATAAATATTTGTGAGAATAATAATTATAGTAAAGCATACCAATATTAATGCTATCTTAGGAGGTTGCGCTATGCGAGTGAGTTCCCTGGCTAGCGAATGCGGGGCGAGTATAATCCCCAAGTCATAGCGTCTGTTATTAGGGGTGAGTCGTTATGCTATGGGGCAGTCACTTTCGGGGGGAACTATGGCCGCCTCCTACGCGGTTGTGATAGTATTTATAAATCTGCGACATGCGTGTGAACGTTTGGATATAGTGATATGTATATATGGGGCAGATTTATATACGGGTAAATACATGATGTGACAACCCGAATATAATTATGATTAATTATGCTTAAATCATGCCTAGATTATGTGATATGATTAGTGTGTCATTAATACACATGATGCTCATTTATTATGTTTAGTCTAATCCTACCTTCAAAAAGCATGAAATGTCAAATTAGTTACAAACACAAAATTTTGAAGGTTTCGGTAGGAATGTTCATGTTTAAGGCTAGTTTTGACCTTTATGACATAACAATTGACTTGAGGTGAAAACTACATAGTTGTAGACAAGTGAGTTATGGTTGTAACACAACAAACGGTGTGTGAAACGGAGGTTCGAGTGAGAAGTTATCCCAAAATTACGAAACAAGGGCAAAGTAGTTCATCCGTTAAGTAGTATTTTGTCTTAATATGGCAACAAATGTTTTATTCTCATTGGTTGGGAAGGGTGGTGGCTTTGGCCGACCTCAAACCCTTAGAATTACCTCTTTATTCAGCCAAAATGCATCCATGAGAGATTTTAAGCTTAAGGAAAGAGAGTTTTGAAGTTTAGGAAGAAAGTGTGAGGAGAAAATTGAAGAAAATTCATAGAAAATTACGAAAAAGCCCCTAAGGTAATTCCAACCATGAATCTTGCTATTTTTCTTTCATTTACGATTTATATGATATAAATCCTTGATTTTTATTGAACTTTCATGCTTGGGTGCATATGTATGGATATATGCAAGTTTAAGTTAAGTTGAATGTACAAAACCCTAAAACTGCTTTGTTTAGAAACTCTGTTTATTCAAACTTCCATATATTTTGGTTTACTTACTGGAATTGATTGATTCCAATCGGAGATTAACCTGGACTCATATAGGTATGACATATCCTAAAATCATGGGAAAATACCAAGAAATGAGTATTTGGTGAGAGTTTGAAGTTCGGATATGAAATCTGCCCTAAGGGTGAAAATATGCCCGCCATGTGTTCGGTGTTTTGCTTGACATAGCAAACGAACCTTAAAAATTATGAAACTTTAATTTTGTATTTTTCAATATGTTTACTGATGTTGAGTGAAATTTCACATAAATATATGATGTAGAAAAATTATGGAAATTCGTGGAAGTTGAATGAACGATAAGAGGGCCTATAGGGCAGATTTGCCATGTGGTAAAGAAATGATCATATCTTGCTCTACGAGACCTAAAATGATGTACCGTCTTTTGTATTGGAATAATAATATGACAAGGATTGAATTTCCAAGAATAAATGAATTTATATTTGGTCTATGATTTGGATATGTTGAATATGCTAGCATGGATTTGGATGGAACTTCACTTGTGATAAATGATTTGAATGGAATCATGTGATGCTTATGGATTGAATTATGTTTAAATCGTTCTTTGGATTATTGATATTATTACGATGATACTAATATTTTAAGAATGATAGGAAGGGAAGAAGATCTGATTGAACAAGTACTGGATAAAGGCAAGGGCAAAGCTAGTTAAACTGCCAAGGTGAGTGTACTTATGATTTGTTTCATATATAAATATGAATATAGCTCTAAGAGCGGATTTGTTTGAATACTTCGGTATTCAGGATTTGTTTGGATATTAAAATATCCAGGATTTGTTTAGGTCTCATGATCCAGGATTGGTTTGAATACTTGGGTATTCAGGATTTGTTTGGATATTCAAATATCCAGGATTTGTTATTGCCAACGGGCAGAATTATTTGGATCTTATGATCCATGATTTGTTATTGCCAATGGGCAGGATTATTCGGATTTTATATCTATATATTCGATATAAAATTGTTATTCTATTGCAGGGAAGGAGTACCTCACTAAGCTTAATGCTTACGGTTTATATTTTAACAATTTCAGGTTCACACGCTGCCAGCTAGGACACCATATGACCGGTAGCTTTGAGAGTTGCACCGTTGGAGAGAGCTGGGATTTTAAAATGGGATTTTATCATTGTCACACTGAATATTTTAATATACTCACACATTGTATATATTGATTTAGTATGTATTGGGTTGATCATAGTTAATCACGGTATTGCATGTTTGCTTAATTATGACTCTGATATTGAATTTTATGATGTAAGAAAAATATTATGTTCATTATGTAGGAAAATATTGATGAATGAATCATATTTCCAATGGGCTCAATATTATGATCTAATTATTCCAATAACAAATGATTAGTATGGATATTGGGTTTTGGGGTGTGACAATTAGTGGTATCAGAGCGTGGTTATTAATTCTGGACGTGTGTGACGATTAGATGGCAGTATTGAGTTAATTTGATATTTTTGAATTGTTTATGTACTAACCAATAGTTTAGTAGTATAAACTGTTTATATTGGTTGTTAGAACTTTATTGTATTACAGATAATTCCATATGGAATCTGGGAATGGACAACATAGAGAAGAGGGAGTGGCTTCTCGTGCAGAGAATACTGAAGTGGAGCAAAGTGTTGCTGGAAGGGCTAGAGATCAAGAACAGCCTACAGAGATGCAAATAATGGCACAGGCAATGATGAGGATGGCAGAGCAACAAGAAAGAAATATGGCGCAAATGGCAGAACAACAGGCTAGATATCTAGAATCAAAGACACTGGCCAGGATTGAGAACGAGGCAAGGAAGGAAATGAAGGATTCCATGCATGAGAAGTTTTTGAAGTTGAATCCTCCAGAATATTCAGGGTCGGTGGAACCTACAGAAGCTGAGATGTGGGTCAGGGATCTAGAAACTATCTTTGCAGTTATGAAGGTTCCAGATAACCAGCAAGTGAATCTAGCTGTGTTTAAGCTCAAAGGAGAGGCGAAATATTGGTGGGAAGCCAGTAACCATTTAGTGCCCAGGATGGAAGGTACTGATGTTATTACTTGGGCTGAATTTATTAAAGCTTTGTATGTTAAGTATTTCCCTAAGGTCTATAGGAGGGAGAAGCTGAGGGAGTTTATAAATTTAACCCAAGGGAACATGTCTGTGAGGGAGTATGATGCTAAATTTACTGCTTTGTCTAGATTTGCTACAAAGTATGTGCAGGAGGAAGAAGATAAATGTAGTAAATTTCAAGATGGACTGATTTGGCCTATTCAAAATAGAGTGGCCACTTATGAGTTAGAAGATTATGCTTCTCTGGTAAACAAAGCCACGATAGCAGAAAGGCAAATGAACCAAGGGGTGGCAAGTAGAGAGAGTTTTAAGAAGAGTAGATTCGATGCATCTCACTTTAAGGGAGGTGAGGGTGGAAGTGTTAAGATGGAACCTCATAAATTTCAGAGAGGTGGTGGAGATAGTGGTAGAGGTCTGGGGAGATTTGGCAGAGATACTAGGGGTGGAGAATCTTCTAGTCTAGTTAGGAGGTCAGGAAAGGGTGAGGCACCGACAAGAGTGGTTACATGTTTCTTTTGTAAAGAGTAAGGGCATTATAAATCTGAGTGTCCTAAGCTTAAGGGATTAGAATGCTACCATTGTCATCAAGTGGGGCATATTAAGAAGAATTGTCCGCAATTGGCAGAGACTCCAGCAGCACATAGTGAAGTAGCAAGCAAAATGTTATCTCCGGGCAGTGCAGTGAAAAGTATGGGCAGAGGACAAGCTAGTAATTCCAGGCCAGGTGGACGAGTTTTTACAATGAAAGAAGCTCAGATTACTCCAGATGTGGTGACAGGTACACTTTCTGTTACTGATAGAAGTGCTTATGTTTTGATTGATCCTGGTTCCACACATTCTTTTGTGTCCTATGCTTTTGCTGTATACCTGAATAGACCATGTACTCGTTTAGATGTGGGGTTGGGTATTTATATGCCTATGGGGGAAATGGTTGTAGCTGAATATGCTTTTCGTGATTGTGTTTTGACTGTGGGGGCTAGAGATACAGTTATAGATTTACTTCCATTGGATATTTCTGATTTTGATATAATTCTGGGAATGGATTTTTTATCTAAATATCATGCATCTATGGATTGTTTCTGTAAGGAAGTTGTTTTTAATATGCCTGGTGAGCCTGAATTTAAATTTGTGGGGGAAAGGAAAATTGTTCCCAGTTGCATCATTTCAGCTATTCAGACGAGGAAATTATTGAGTAAGGGTTGTGAGGGTTTTATTGCATATGTTCTTGACACTGGGAAGGGAGCTTTACAATTAGTTGATGTTCCTATTGTAAGGGATTTTCCTGAAGTGTTTCCTAGTGAGTTGCCAGGGTTACCTCCAGAAAGAGAAGTTGAATTTAGTATTGAATTAGCACCAGGGACAACCCCTATTTCTATGGCACCATATAGAATGGCACCTGCTCAGTTGAAAGAACTCAAGATTCAGTTGCAAGATTTACTTGATAGGGGGTTCATACAGCCTAGTGTATCTCCATGGGGGGCGCCGGTTTTATTTGTGAAAAAGAAAGATGGCACTATGCGTTTGTGTATTGATTATAGGCAACTGAATAAAGCTACTATTAAGAACAAGTACCCTTTACCTCGTATAGATGATTTGTTTGATCAGTTACAGGGTGCTAAAGTGTTTTCAAAAATAGACTTGCGATCGGGTTATCATCAGTTGAGGGTCAAGGAGAGAGATATTTCTAAAACAGCTTTTCGCACTCGGTATGGTCATTTTGAATTTCTGGTGATGCCTTTTGGGGTGACTAATGCTCCAGCTGTATTTATGGATCTTATGAATCGGGTACTGCATCCTTTTGTTGATTCATTTGTGATAGTTTTTATTGATGATATTCTGATTTATTCACGTGATATGGTTGAACATGAAAAGCACCTCAGAACTATTTTGAATGTGTTGAAAGATAAGCAATTGTATGCTAAGTTTAGCAAATGTGAATTTTGGCTTTCAAAGGTTGTATTTTTAGGCCATGTTATTTCTGGAGATGGTATATGTGTTGATCCCAAGAAGGTAGAAGCTATTGTAAAATGGGAGAGGCCCAGTAATGTGACTGAGGTGAGGAGTTTTCTGGGTTTAGCTGGGTATTATATGAGGTTTATAAAGGGATTTTCTTCAATTGCCTTGCCGATGACTAAACTAACCCGGAAAGATGTTAAGTTTGAATGGAATTCTGATTGTGAAAATAGTTTTGATGAATTGAAAAAGAGGTTGGTAACTGCACCTGTTCTTACTATTCCGCATGGTGGAGATGGTTTTGTTATTTATACAGATGCTTCACACCAGGGGTTGGGTTGTGTTTTTATGCAGCATGGTAAAGTTATTGCTTATGCTTCTAGGCAGTTGCGTACACATGAACGTAATTATCCTACACACGATTTGGAACTTGCTGCTATTGTCTTTGCTTTGAAATTATGGCGTCATTATCTATATGGTGAGGTATGTGAAATTTTTACTGACCATCAAAGCCTTAAGTATTTATTTACTCAAAAGGAGTTAAATTTGAGGCAGAGGCGGTGGATGGAGTTAATTAAAGATTATGATTGTACAATTCACTACCACCCAGGAAAGGCAAATGTAGTTGCAGATGCTCTGAGTAGAAAGGCTTCGGGCAGGTTATCTTGTATTCGGTGTGCTAGAGTTTCCCAAATCATGGAGTTGAGATTGATGGGAGTAGAATTGAAGCTAGCCGGTGGGGACAGGTTCTTTGCTCATGTAAGCGTGAGGCCTTTATTAGCTACCCGTATTCGTGATTTGCAAAGTCAAGATCCTTTTCTTGAGAAGAAACGACAAGATCTCCGAGATGGTAAGTCTAAAGATTTTTGTATTGTGAATGATGGCACTTTATTTTATAAGCAGCGGTTGTGTGTGCCTAATGTGTGTGGATTGAAAGAGGAAATTTTAGATGAGGCTCATAATTCCATTTATACTATGCATCCTGGTAGCACTAAAATGTATAGGGATTTAAAGGAGCATTATTGGTGGAATAATATGAAGAAGGAAATAGCTGATTTTGTTGCTAGATGCCTTATATGTCAGCAAGTGAAAGTGGAGCATCAGAAACCTACTGGTCTGCTTCAGCCATTGTCGATACCGGAATGGAAATGGGATCATGTAACGATGGATTTTGTTGTTGGGCTTCCTCGATCTCAGAAGGGGTCAGATTCGATTTGGGTAGTGGTGGATAGATTGACGAAGTCCGCTCACTTTCTAGCAGTCAAGACTACGTATACAGTTGATAGGTATGCTAGATTGTATGTTAATGAAATTATTCGATTGCATGGAGCACCGGTATCTATTGTTTCAGATAGGGACCCTACTTTTACATCGAGATTTTGGGATAGCTTGCAGTATGCTATGGGTACTAACTTGAAGTTTAGTACGGCTTTTCATCCCCAGACAGATGGGCAGTCTGAAAGGACAATACAGATTTTGGAAGATATGCTTAGAGCCTGTGTGCTTGATTTCAAGGGTAATTGGGATGAATATTTGCCTTTGATAGAATTTGCATATAACAATAGTTTTCAGTCTACTATTGGTATGGCTCCATATGAAGCATTGTACGGTAGACGATGTCATACACCAATATGTTGGGGTGAAGTTGGTGAAAGGAAGATAGAGGGTCCAGAATTGATTGAAGTCACCACTGAAAAAGTGAAGATTATTCAAGATAGAATGAGAACAGCTCAAAGCAGACAGAAAAGTTATGCGGATAAACGACGAAAAGATTTGGAATTCCAGAAAGGGGATTATGTGTTTCTTCGAATATCGCCATGGAAAGGAGTTATGAGGTTTGGAAAGAAAGGAAAATTAAGTCCACGCTACATTGGACCTTATGAAATCCTTGAGAAAGTCGGGATGGTTGCCTACAAGTTAGTGTTACCACCAGAATTATCTCGGTTACATGATGTTTTCCATGTTTCTATGTTAAGAAAGTATGTAGCAGATCCTTCACATGTATTGGTGGAACAACCTATTGAGTTGAAGGAAGATTTGAGCTACGTGGAAGAACCGGTTGCTATCGTCGATAGGAAAGAACAAATATTGAGATCAAAGGTGATCCCACTTGTGAAAGTTGTGTGGAGAAGGCATTCCATGGAAGAAGCTACATGGGAGAGTGAGGATAGCATGAAAATGCGTTATCCGTATTTGTTTGATTCAGACAACCAAGGTATGTCAATTTCGAGGACGAAATTTCCTAACAGGGGGAGAATTGTGACAACCCGAATATAATTATGATTAATTATGCTTAAATCATGCCTAGATTATGTGATATGATTAGTGTGTCATTAATACACATGATGTTAATTTATTATGTTTAGTCTAATCCTACCTTCAAAAAGCATGAAATGTCAAATTAGTTACAAACACAAAATTTTGAAGGTTTCGGTAGGAATGTTCATGTTTAAGGCTAGTTTTGACCTTTATGACATAACAATTGACTTGAGGTGAAAACTACATAGTTGTATACAAGTGAGTTATGGTTGTAACACAACAAACGGTGTTGAAACGGAGGTTCGAGTAAGAAGTTATCCCAAAATTACGAAACAAGGGCAAAGTAGTCCATCCGTTAAGTAGTATTTTGTCTTAATATGGCAACAAATGTTTTATTCTCATTGGTTGGGAAGGGTGGTGGCTTTGGCCGACCTCAAACCCTTAGAACTACCTCTTTATTCAGCCAAAATGCATCCATGAGAGATTTTAAGCTTAAGGAAAGAGAGTTTTGAAGTTTAGGAAGAAAGTGTGAGGAGAAAATTGAAGAAAATTCATAGAAAATTACGAAAAAGCCCCTAAGGTAATTCCAACCATGAATCTTGCTATTTTTCTTTCATTTACGATTTATATGATATAAATCCTTGATTTTTATTGAACTTTCATGCTTGGGTGCATATGTATGGATATATGCAAGTTTAAGTTAAGTTGAATGTACAAAACCCTAAAACTGCTTTGTTTAGAAACTCTGTTTATTCAAACTTCCATATATTTTGGTTTACTTACTGGAATTGATTGATTCCAATCGGAGATTAACCTGGACTCATATAGGTATGACATATCCTAAAATCATGGGAAAATACCAAGAAATGAGTATTTGGTGAGAGTTTGAAGTTCGGATATGAAATCTGCCCTAAGGGTGAAAATATGCCCGCCATGTGTTCGGTGTTTTGCTTGACATAGCAAACGAACCTTAAAAATTATGAAACTTTAATTTTGTATTTTTCAATATGTTTACTGATGTTGAGTGAAATTTCACATAAATATATGATGTAGAAAAATTATGGAAATTCGTGGAAGTTGAATGAACGATAAGAGGGCCTATAGGGCAGATTTGCCATGTGGTAAAGAAATGATCATATCTTGCTCTACGAGACCTAAAATGATGTACCGTCTTTTGTATTGGAATAATAATATGACAAGGATTGAATTTCCAAGAATAAATGAATTTATATTTGGTCTATGATTTGGATATGTTGAATATGCTAGCATGGATTTGGATGGAACTTCACTTGTGATAAATGATTTGAATGGAATCATGTGATGCTTATGGATTGAATTATGTTTAAATCGTTCTTTGGATTATTGATATTATTACGATGATACTAATATTTTAAGAATGATAGGAAGGGAAGAAGATCTGATTGAACAAGTACTGGATAAAGGCAAGGGCAAAGCTAGTTAAACTGCCAAGGTGAGTGTACTTATGATTTGTTTCATATATAAATATGAATATAGCTCTAAGAGCGGATTTGTTTGAATACTTCGGTATTCAGGATTTGTTTGGATATTAAAATATCCAGGATTTGTTTAGGTCTCATGATCCAGGATTGGTTTGAATACTTGGGTATTCAGGATTTGTTTGGATATTCAAATATCCAGGATTTGTTATTGCCAACGGGCAGAATTATTTGGATCTTATGATCCATGATTTGTTATTGCCAATGGGCAGGATTATTCGGATTTTATATCTATATATTCGATATAAAATTGTTATTCTATTGCAGGGAAGGAGTACCTCACTAAGCTTAATGCTTACGGTTTATATTTTAACAATTTCAGGTTCACACGCTGCCAGCTAGGACACCATATGACCGGTAGCTTTGAGAGTTGCACCGTTGGAGAGAGCTGGGATTTTAAAATGGGATTTTATCATTGTCACACTGAATATTTTAATATACTCACACATTGTATATATTGATTTAGTATGTATTGGGTTGATCATAGTTAATCACGGTATTGCATGTTTGCTTAATTATGACTCTGATATTGAATTTTATGATGTAAGAAAAATATTATGTTCATTATGTAGGAAAATATTGATGAATGAATCATATTTCCAATGGGCTCAATATTATGATCTAATTATTCCAATAACAAATGATTAGTATGGATATTGGGTTTTGGGGTGTGACACATGATGTGAAATGTATAATTATATAACTTGAGAGATTGTTATATGATATCAAATGAGAAATGACTTAAATAAGTTAATGTGATTAATAACTTATAAAGTGTATACTAAAGTTACTCGGGATAGAGTAGTGGGGAATAGTAGGATATATGTGACAAGACTAGTTACGGGGTAGTTCGCTAGATGGGTCATATATAGTTATGTTAGGCGTGCACAGTAGTGGAGGGGTGAGGTGTCCTCAAGAGAGTGTGCAATACTAACTGAAATATTTTTAACTTAAATATTTATGTGAATAGGATTCATGCATTTTAATTTCCTGCATTTAAATTCACTTGCTAAATATTTTTAAATGTTTTGGTTTCTAACCCTTGCTATAAAAAACTTTTCAAAACCTTTTTAGATTTCCTAACACAGGGGCACCTGGCCTGATCTTCTTGCAGGGTACGCAGCTGCAGTATATGTGGGTTTTATAGGATATTTGCTTTAAACGCCTATCTCATTCTCCTCTAGATAGGGATATTCTAGTTGTACTTTTGGGCTTGTTGCCCTTGGATAGTACTTGATACCTTTTGGTTTGGCATGTATCAGTTACTTTTTACATACTTTGGACTTGTTGGTTTGCTTGTATGGTCGATGTTATTCGGTTAACACTTTGAGTAGATTTGTGGCATGATTATATTCTCTTATTGTGTTAGTTATTTTCGATTCTTGTTATACTTTTTGGTTTGGGTAAGTCATAAGATAAAATTTGACACGAGCTTAATTAAATATTAGGTGGTTAGTAATTAATAATGTTGCGACAATGATGCTAAGAATGAACCATATGTAAATCCTGATTTAATTTGATAAAGGCCTAATCAACCAAAATTTAATTAAGCGGGTTTCTTATTAATTCTAGTAAAGTGAACAAAACTATGTCTTCGTAATTCAGGATGGAAGTTATCAAATTCTTGAAAAAGGATAGGCATCCCTAGAAAGCTGGTGGGAAAGAGGACTCACAATGGATAGATGCTGGTGATAACTTTTTGATGAACGAACATGGGCGAAAAGGTACACGATCTTGGGAAAGACAAAATTCTTAAAAGGTTGTCTATAAAAACCTTTTGAGTTTGATGAAAAGGGAAAATGAGAACTGGTTTAAAAATAATCCTGAAGTGATTTTAAATTAAATTTATAAATTGGAGAGAAAACTCTCAAGATATTAGTGGCTTGATGAACTATCCCATTTATGAAGATTTTCATTTTCATATGAAAACAGATCAGCTGATCCGATCAATAGAATCTGGAGTTGTACGGATGATTGCCCCTGCTGGGAATCGATTCATGCTAAAACATGACTTCTTCACTTGTCAATCTGAATAAACTGTCAAACGGAAGAGGGAAATTTATGGGATACATTTACATGAATGCGCCTGATCGAGCGCGAAAAGTGCGGTGCGTGTCAGACGCCGGTCGTTATTTTCGTTTCGCCTACTCAATACAAACAAACCTAAATTATGACTACACTTGCGAGGCAATCACAACAGTAAGTCGGGTATCGAAAATTCACAGGGACGAGATGCTAGAATTTAAGTGATTTAATACTCCGAAATAAAAGTGTAAAAGATAAATTACAAACTAAAAGAAAAGGTGCATAAAAGGAAAATGATTAGCTAGGCGAGGGTATTGAAACTAGACTAACAAAGCGAGTAAAAACTATAGGTTGTGTCGAATATCCCTCACCCGAGTTAATTTGTGTGCGTCTCGTTTTGACAGTTAATTGAATCAAGGGTTGTCACGCCCCTAAATCCGCATAAAAGCCTAATAAGATTTTGGCGTCAACAAATACCCCGAAAATTGTGCACAAAAGGTCATAAGCACAGGACATACATGATATGCCCCGTCAAATCTCCTAGGTAAAATAACTAGGACAACGCACTCGAAATAGACCCATAAATGCCATCATCAAAGCAAAGCAACGCGTCAACTCGAGTGAGTTCCATTCAAACACAACCAAATTTAAATTAGCTAGAAAGCATATTAAAAATGCGGTAAAAAAACGCAATAAATAAACGCGATAAATCTACACTAGAAAGAGAGTAAATCAAAACATGTAAACCTAATTAGAAATCATGTAAATTAATATATAAATCAAGAAATAATGAAATGCAAGTTGTATTAATGGAGAGGAAGATGAAAGTACAATCTTACAAACCCAAATGTTGTCACACTATATAAGGAAGAAGAAAAGAGCTCTCAACTCCCAAACCCCAACCTAAAATCTATTCTAAAACGTTAATATCTGATATTTACAACAAAAATGCTATTTATACTAAGTTAGAATAAGTAAAGAAAAGAAAAGGAAATAGAAAATAAAAGGCAAAATATCTCCTGGAAACAGGGGATCGATCGATCGACCCAAACCGTCGATCGATCGATGATGAACAAATTAGCCCACTGTTGAGAAGGATCAATCGATCGAACCCTTTGGTCGATCGATCGATCAAGGAGGTATCAGCACACTCCATTGCTGTTTCGGGCTGCTTGGATTTCCCGTCCGCTGAAACTCTCGTAACATCTTCATTCTGAATCGGATTCGTGCACCGTTGGCCACGCAAAGCTTGCGAGGAGGGATACAACTTCCGTGTATATATTGGACCAGGTGCCAAAGGTATGAAAAGACTAAAATGCCCTTGAACGTGCGCTCGCGTATGGAAATCGAGCTAAATGCGTCCGAACTTCACACTTAGCATCCAAATACTTATAAAAGCTCAATTAACCCCTGAAAAACATGTTAACGTAGAAATCCGAGGTTGTATGGTTAACGAGCATAAATATAGGGAATAAGATACCCGAGGGGGCTAAAATGCATAGGTTCGTAGGATTAAATATGCAATATTTTCATCGTATCAGCGCCCCCAAAAGAAATGCTTATAAGCCTATGTAATAATTATTCATGATTTTCAACAGCTGTCAAATGTGTCCAACGAGGCTGACAATTTCACTAAACTTAGGTTGATATGTTCATTTAAACTCACTTGGGGAATCCAAATGGATTAGAGGACAACTGATGATAGTAATTTATACTCCTCATTGGTCGAGTACCTGGTCGAAAGCCAATGGGTGTCTTGGTCACCTAAAGTGGGATGAGTGGTTGGTGATGAAAGGCTATCATACCCATCGGTCATATGGGTAAATGACCAGTATCAGTTGTGGATGGGAACAACGTAACCGACATATGGCATGCCATTATTCTCACCACATATGACCTTGACCATGAATTATGATAAGGTTCTTATCCCCAACTCCCAAAGTTTAAAGGTGTACTATCATGAACCACTTTTTGACACCACACTCGCTGAATAATGGAAATTTTTGCCTAAGAATTACCCTAGTCACTTAAAGGATACTATATAAAGCAATTTGGTAAGTACAAGTAGGAACACAATATTTTTGTTGCAACTGATCATTGTAATCTCTTCAAAGCATTTAATAAACAAGCTTCATCTTTCTCCCCAGTGTACATAAGTCATCCCAAGGTCTACGCACATATATCTAGTGCTCATTCTTTCTCTTTTTTTACACCCCTTATAAGTTTAAGGTACTAATAAAATTACTCCAACATCATGTATCACTTGTGATAATATAAGATCTAAGCATGGATTTCTAGTAAAACAGCTAATTGATGGGTCGTATGTGCAAAAACATAAAATGCAAGTACTAATTGTGATTTTAAACAAGTAGATTTTGAAATAAGCATTATGTCTTCAAACTTGTGAGCCTATGGACTCTCAATGTTCATGCACGCTGTTCATGTGTGGAACTAAAGTTGTCCTTTTTTACTCTTTTACTTAAAATGTAGTTTATTGCATTTTGACCGTCAAAACTCATTTCCTTCATTGAATAATGACTTTTCACACATTTATCTTTAGTAGGTATGTAGAAGAAGCTAATGTTCCATCATGAGTAAGATAATTGTATTTATATATATATTTATATTTTTTGACGAATTGAATATTCTCACAAATAATCTTATGCACTAAATTACAAATGTAAATATATACAAGCATCTCTCTCTCCTTTCGAAATGAGTAAAAAGGTATAGTTATAACAATCTATTTTAAAAACTATTATATATATCGAAAAATGCGATGAAGAAGGGTTGTCATATAAAATCAGTTCATAACATGGAGTTTGCTGATTAAGGATGATGATTATAAGAAAAAAGAATGACTTTTAATGATTTGTATTTACTTTTAAGAGAATACTATGCTCATTTAAATCAATTTTAATACCAATTAACATCCTCATAAATGCTGGTGGGACTATATTTTAATGTTTTTAAAACTCGATTGTCAACTATATTGTACCTCGAAAACTATTTCCACCACAAAATACTCTTTCCCAATAAAATAAAAACATTATTGGTGAGTGAAGCATTAAAATCACCATACAATTTGTTGGTGTTATTAAATAAAAAAATAAGCCTTTAATGGTACCCTAAGAAGAATTTTCGATGTTTCTAAAAATATGAAACTTTAATCTCTTAGTGTCCACTCGATTTAAACGTTGTTTTTAAATACAATTTTAAAATTCAGTTTTTTATGTTTATAATTATTGGTGCGAATTTTTTGAAAATTTGACAAAATTTCCAAACATGTATATATATATACTAGGGTATGCCCGTGCCTAAAGGCACGCTGATAATTTTGAAAAATATAAAATCGTGTATAATGTAAATAATAAATGTTCTATATATTTCAAGTGTAATTTTTCAAAGTATTGAATCATGTAAATTTAAGTAGTATTGAATCTTGTATAATTAAGTCAAAAAAAAATTACAACACATAAGTGTAAACAATTTAAAATATTAGGGGAAAATTTTCTCGATTTATAGGACTGTCCATGTTTAAGAAAAAAAGTATACCAACAATAATACTAATTGTCCGTTTCGAATCTTGTAATAATCGTAAACTATTACATAACCTAAATAATTGTAAACAAATTTAAAATATTGGGAATAGTTTCATTTGCTTATAGTACGATCTACAATGTTTAAGAAATAAAAAATAGTCAACAATACTAAAGTTATTTTTACACCACCAATGTGTTGACATTTTAGAAAATTTGGGCAAAATTTCCTTTATATATAGGATTATCCACCATGTTTAAGAAATTAAAAAAATACTCCAACAATACTATCACAATACAAATGAAATTAGATATAAAAAAATCAAATGGTTAGTTGTTCTTCCTAGTTATAAAAAAAAATCAACAAATACGTTGGATTCTGAGGCTCTTTGCTTCGTGGCACATAGTCGGTTATTCTTTCTAGAAAAGAATACTGGTAGCAAGCCCGATTGGTTTTCCTTGTTAAGTTGGCACACACTCCTTCCAGAAGGGTAAAAGTGTGGGACCCTTGCGTACTTGAAGATGGTCTTCTTCACTCCTTTGTTCATTATGAGTTCGTGGGAGATGCTTCACGGCCGAAAACTCCTTCAGCAAAGGCGCCAATTTGTTCGAACACGAACATAATTTCGAGCCCAATTGATACAAATGTATGTCTCGTGTCAATGACATGCCCAAACATCCTGCCAAGATCCTACAAAAAGGCTCACACCACACCTAAAATGTGTTACAAAACATCATAAAGCAAAACGAGGAAAAAAATGACTTATTGTACAAAATGGTAATAATTTTGTATTATACTTCTTGTACCATAAAATTTCATACCAAATATTATGTTTTACTCTTAATTACACACCAACTTGCACATAATCCATAATGAATGAAACCAGTAACTTCAAATCAGTGAAGAAAGAAAGAAAAAATATCTAATCACCATACAAACTGACAAATGAAAACTACCACGCAAGATCTATCTATTATTTCCCTGCCAGCAAGATCAACCAAATGAAAACTACCAAAATAATAAGACCAAATCAAATCAGATGATCAGTGAAATAGGTACAAAATTACAAACGGTAACAGAATAAATAGGTACCAAAATAAAAAGTTAGTAGTTTTCACAAATACCAAAATAATTTTCATCACAAAAATTATAAGAGAAACAAACCTCAACAAAGATCTCACTGTAGTTTTTTGTTCAATAATACCTCTCGCAAGTTACTTATACACATATATAAATACATTTTGAAGTGTGTAAAAATTAAAGCAGAGAGACAGCGCCAATGATTTAGTATATTTCAAACCTCGAACCTGCAAACCCTAACAATTCAAAAAGACACCAAACTTTCATCCTATGAAACTAAAAAAGTTTCAACGGGGTTATACGTGGGTGGGTGTGTACTTGTGTGTGCGCATGTGTATGAAGGAGGAATGTCAAAATCAAGTAGATCGCCCAATTGGGCATTTTACCAAACACATAGCAATAGAAATTGAATACATCCAAAACAAATATATGACTACATAACTGAAATCAAGACAAATATAAATCCAAAATCTTCATCAAAACTAAATTGAACCGGCTAGTCGGATCCATCTAAGTGAAAATCAACACTTCGCGGATCAATACGCATTGCCAACAAACAATATGGGTACCTCAACCCATAAGATAAACTATAACTAATAGCCAAGATATACATATATTTATAGAAACTGAAATCAAATGCACCTATTGACTCATAATCTGCAGCCAACCTTTGTTTTAACAGTAAAACATACAAACATCCAGAATTGATTCTCGAACGAATCTCTCTGATAAATTATCAAGTGCACCTATTGACTCATGTATCGAAAAAATTTGTATCGAAAGCCCATGATCATGGCCTTAGGTGGTCGAAAGCCCACAAACATGGCCTTAGGATAGCCCAGCTTAAATAGGCCCAAGTCTACTCACAAAGAGCTCCAACTCAGGGTGGGCTCAAGGAGAGATAGTCAAGACGGGCTTAGATAATATTAGAGAGAGCCGTGCAATTTAATATGTCTTGTTTTTTAGAGGGTGGGGTGGGGTGGGAGGTACAGGTTGTTATTGAAGACTTACTTTATGGGGACTTGCTTTAGTCTCGCATTTTAGCTTTGTCCTCTCTGGCAGACTGGCACATTCTATTGATATCAATTACTTATGAGACAAAATAGAGTTCAAATAGAAGGGAAACACACGCATCTATATAAAGTTAAGGAGTGTGTGAGATCTTTTTCATTTTTATAATTTCTATATCTTACAATAATTATATAATTAACTTCAAAAACATATAGGAGAGGGGGTTTTTAGAGAAATCATAAGATTGAAACAAAAGTAAATAAGAAAAAAAATCACAGTAACCTGAAAAGAAAAGTCACTTTCAAGGGAAAAGAAATCATACCTCATTATCCAAAGCAGAAGCTGCAGATCCACGATATGCAGGATCTATGGAAAGTAGTGTCTATATAAGTGCTAATGCGGGTGCGGGGAAGTCCTTAAATTCTGAAACAAAATAGGCAGGTTTGCAACCAAAATAAAACAAAAAAACTCCCTTATGAATGTTTATACTATGATAATTGTAATCTAGGTTAAGCTTTCGAGGCAAAACAGTAGGAACCACCAACAAAATGAAAAAAAAAAAAGAACCGGAATCTAAAATTTGATCAAACAAAATATGATTCAAGCAATATAGATTCCTTCCTTCACAATGCAAGTATCATAAAGTATCATAACATACACATAAATAAACATATGTTTAAAGTAATATATAATGTCCTTTCTTCAATCAATACGATAATTACTTGATGGTCCCCTCATGATTTTAAATTGTAATTACATGATGAGACATGATGCTTCACCACACCATCACAAAAAATAGGATTAATCTTTATTTTTTTACAACAAATAGAATTTTTGGTTCAATAGATAAATTTAAAAACTCTAAAAAAAGATGAAATAATAGGTATACCTTGCCTTCATTATTCTTCATGCTTATAAATTCAAAGATGTCCATAAACCTGTTTATACAAATTAAGCAACAAAACAGAGGTTAAAAATAATTTGGAAGAAGACAGTTTAGGCTTCAATTTTAACTTTCATAGCCTTCTTTTGAATACCTCATTAGATGTCCTATACTCCCAATATCGATCGTCGTTAATATCCCAAATAATAATGTTTGCAGTTTGGAAAACACAAATAATAAATTGTCCATAGAATAACAAAATGAACTCTTTATAGCATAATTACGTGATCGTAATGGAAGTTATGGTGGTTTGCAGAGTGGCAGTACTTACGGAGCATATGGTGTCTATTCTTCTGGGTGCACGGGTAGTTCTGGGCTATCTAGACAGAACCCTGCTTCGCGGCAGAGAAATTATTGTTACTGAAGATTGATGATGGGACATAGTTGAGATAACAAAAGCCCGAAGCCAAGCCAGCCTCCTGCCTAAACTAAGCAGAAGATCAGATGAAACGGGGTTTGGAAAACTCATGGCCCCACCTATCTGAAGATTTTCTTTAATATTGCTATTCTCCATGTCCAAGAACTTCACACTTTTAAGTCACTTGACCAATCTCAAATTCGAACCTATGTAGCCATTATTCCTTTTTCGTTTTATTTCCATCCTCCGATACCTGCGTTAGACATTCATTAGTTTTCAACAAATTAGACTAAATAGTTGCAAGAGCTCTTATTGTGTTTCTCACACACACGCACACACACACACACACACACATATATATCTGACCTGTTATGCAAAAAAAAATTAGCATAACCGCTCAACTAATAAAATGAACTCAATTATTTATCTTAATCCAAAGATAATTTTTCAAGTTCCATAAATCAGATGCGTACAGATTTTAATCCGAGTCAAAATTACAATAAATATGATAAAATTTATGCATGTTCTTTTAAGTCCACTTTCATGCTCCTCCTATTGGAATAATGTATGAATAAATATTCATCAAAACTGTGATAAATAAGTTAGATTACACACAAAATTCTAAAGGTAAAATTGTCCATTGTTATTAATGTTGTTAGACTCTTTGACTTTTTTGATTAAATAATACCAACTCCATCCCAAATTAATAGTCGTCATTTAAAAATGACAATTTTAAGAATAAAATTGAAAACCAATAATTAATTTGGGACGTTCCAAAAAAATAATATAGGACTATTAATTTGGTACAGGCGTTATATTACCTACAGGCAGCAGCAACGTGGACATGAAATAATGAAGCAGCGGAAAGGTTTGCAGTGATAGCATTGAGGGCGGCAGCATTTGTGGGAATGCACGTGTAAGAGAGTGAAAGATAAAGAAGGAATTAGCGTCACTCCAAAGATGTTAGAGGCATATCACTAATGAGATACTTAACATAAATATAGGCAACAATACACAAACTCTCGCATTAAAAAACAAAGATGTAGGCTCACCAAAAATCTGTAAATTATACATTTCTAGAAACGTCGAAGGTTTATTAAAAATAACAATGAAGAACCATGCTAAGTCGGTGAGCTCAAACTCAAACACAAATACAAATTGAGAGGGAAAATACATACCCTGAGATTGTCGATGAAGAACTACCTAGAAGAATGAGGTTGCAAATTAAACGAACTCATTGTTTCCACTGAGTGACATAAAGAAATAGTAAGAACATGAGAAATTTGCAAGAAAATAATATATACCACCAAAAATGAAGCTATAATACAGAAATACGTAATGAATTAAACGAAATTTCAAAGTCAGACTGGTTGTGTCAACCACAAAGACTATTATCACACTTTTTAAATGCTGTGTGTGTGTGTGTGTGAATATGTGTGTGTCCACGCATTTATGTATATTCGCCTCCAACAAATCACGATAATGATAATTATAAGAAAATTATTATGGATATTGAATATCCTACACACTTACTCTATAAGAATCCAAATACTATACCAAATTGCATACATACACCACAACATATCATTTCAAACTAAAATATAATTTAAGAGATATGAACAATAAGTATATTGGATTGGAGGAAACTTTTGTAAATAATATTTTATACCTGAACCTGCAGCAGTTGAATCTAAACCAAAAGTAAGAATCATTTCCAAACCTAGACTTGGATTGAAACTGAAAAGTGGAAAAAAATGCATTTGCACTCAAACCAAATTACATGAAATAGAGAATATGTTTGAAGATACTTAACATTGGTTTGAACATATTACCATTAATATTTAACAACAAATGATACGTTAACCCCCTAAGTAAAATCTATAAGTTTGAGAGTACCTTCTTCGAACCAAAATTTGAACAGTGGTGTGGTGTAACCAAGAATGAAATCTTCAAAACCACTAATAAAAACAATAATTTGACCCGTGAATAATCTATTAGTTCAATTATTTCACACAAATATACTCAATAGAGAGTAAAAATCATCAAAAAAATGAAAAGCTCACATGGTTAATTTATCAAACACATGGCATACAACCTGTTTTGATAAATAAAATCTTGACTAAGAATATGCTTGCCATAAATTGATTATTTCAAGTGATTACACAACAAAAAAAACTGAGTTTGATTTTATTTCACAAACCCATGTTAGATATGTTAGATCGAATACCAACAAAAAAACATCCATCAACCAACAATAAGAGTGGATAATTAAAACTAAAAAATTAAGAATGTACCTTTTAGATCTATTAGACCCAACTTCAAACCCAGAGAGAGCGATGGAGGCGAACCCAGAGAGAGGCGGGGATGAACAACAGTAAATAAAAGAATTGTGGCTACATTGAAATACAACTATTGAGATGGAGATGAGCAACTTAGCTAAAATTAAATGGGAAGATGGAGACAAAGAACCCAGAGATTCAAATGAAAATCTTACCTGGATGGTGGAGATGAACCAAATTTGATAAATTCAAAATTTGAAAACTTAAAACCCGCTGACTTTTCTTCAACACATGGGTTTAATCCACAAAATACCAATACAGTAATCATAAACTCAAAACCAAATTATCGAGTAGAACAAAAAACATCCAATTTTAAACCCAATGAGATTAACTTGTTTTAAGATCCATTACAAACAATGGAATATCGTATAAAAACAAACAGTACACCGTGAGAACTAAACATGAACTAAAGTAAACTAAACAAATCCTTATCATTGTCTACATAACTTATCACTTTATCACTGTTTAAATTTGTCAAACACATGAGCATAATTATTTAACAATAATAATAATTGATCGTAAAAAGAATAAATAATAATACGCAAATCGTAGGTAATGAAATTATAGTTACCAGAAGACAAACCATACCCAAAAAAACCTCTAAATAATATAACTATGCTAGTAGAACCCTGCTTTGAAGTTCTTCCGACCTCAAACTTCTACTCAACTCGACCTAAGATGTCTGGAAATAGCTAATTCAAACTCAAATGAAATATAAGAAACCAAATTAGTACATGCAAAAAAAAATTAAACACAAACAGAAGCCCCAAAATAATAATCAATGGCAGCCCTCTTTCTTGAGAAGGTTGGTTTGGGGCTTTGCAATGCTACCATAAGCCTGTATAAATGTTCTATTGAAAAGTCAGCCGAAGGTTTATAACACTATTGGCATACGAATAAGAATTTATTTTTCCTCGTCATATAACTGTTGTTCCCTCTAGGTCTATAACATTGGTATAGAACACCTGATAAGAGCGAGCTGATGAGGCCGACAGCTGGGAGATAATGGTAGCAGTAGGGAGAAGGGATGAAGAGGTGAAGGATGGGGTTATCGTGACCTGAGAGTGAGAACAAGAGAGAAGTAGAGAGAGAAGGGGAAGTGTATGAGAAATGAGACGGGCTTAACATTGTTTGGGATCCACTCCACAAAGCAGGAGGAGTTCTTGTTTTTCACGTTGATCATCTATTTATCGACTTCCTTAGTGCTCATTTTACCCCTAAACATGGTATGTTTAACAGATTAGATCAAAATATAGTGAAAAAGGAACCATGTGGACTGTCGTAATTGCTTCCAAAATTAAATGCAGGGATTCGTATTATAATTATAATAGATATATATGAAATTAAACAAGCATGAAGAATATGTATCAATACAGTAGTATGAAGAACATGTATCATACTTACCAGAGACAGTAGAAGTTAAGAAATGTTATAAACCTTCAATGTATTCAATTTAGAAACTTTATCTGGGCAAAAATATCTTCAATCCAAATATTGTACCTAAAGAAAAAGAAATTTATCATTAAATCTTAAGATAAAGAATTTTTTGAACATCGGTAACCTTTTGCACAATACACATTATAAAAATATGGAAGAATTGTGACAATCGTAATAATCAAAGAATCCAACCGGAAAAAAGTAAAAATAGGGCATAAAAATATGGCCTATGATACTTTAATTGCAAAATACGTGTGAAGTCAGATCTAAATGTCAACTGAAGAATGACCTATGCTACTTTGGAATGTCAACTGAAGATTCAGTACCAACACTGTTATGTTGTCCATTTTTTAATAACGTGTCATTAACGGAAAACACTCTTGTAGCTTTTGGCTTCAAAGGTTTGACCAACCATATTTTCGGAAACCTCATCATCTTCATCGACATCTGTCCGTGTTGTTGTAGTAACGGATGATATGTTTTTGTTGCAGCAGCAACAACAGCAGCGTTATCAACATCGACATCCTACTGCTTCTGGGATTGATTATGTTACAATTCTTATTTTATATAGAAATTACAGTTCTATGCCCTTCTTCTGAGATAGACAGAGAAATTGATATAGAAAATAAAAATGTTAGTAAGCCATTATACATAAGGTGACATAAATAAGATTAACAACAACAAAAAAGACTAATAACTGATCTTTAAAATGAGAAGTTAGCAGCAAAATAATAAGACGTGCACCATGTATCTTTTGGCACACCTAAATTCCTTGAAAATAAATACACTCTCTTCAAGTATAGAGAGAAAACTAAACAAATTTAACCATCACGGATAATACGAAGTTGCTAAAAACACTCTCCTGCTTTTGCATAGTTAAGGATGATTTGAATGTATGAATTCTAGTATTCTGGAGTCATATCAACCTAAAGTATTTCTTCCAGAGTACCACTTTCATGTTTTATCTTGAAAAGTATAGGCATAACCTCAAAAGTTACCTCTGAGATTATAATTGACAAATTTTAGATAACGGAGTAGAATAGAAACATCAACAAATGACCAGTACAAACCAACAGCGGATGGCATCAAACCCACGACATTAATATTTAGAAGGTAGCAATTATAACCCCCCAAACCAAAACTTACCAATTCAAAGTCTTGGCTTACGGTTACATATTTCACAGCGCCATACAACCTGCATAATTCAAGTAAGAAACACACTATTTATTCTGATGTTCGATATTATTACAAAATAAAAATTGGACCACAAAAGCTTCCATTCATAAATATAGACAATATCTAAAAGAAAAAACACTGGAAATAAATGCAATCAATAAAAAATGGAATATAATAGTCTTAAAGTTTTATGTGTCCCCGTTCCTCTCAAATGTCAGTGTTATGGAATATTGCACACGAATCATCGCAAAGAGAAATACTGAGATTACAAAATTACCAAAAAATTGGTCTACATCATTTCTTCTCATAAAATTTATTAAATGCATTTTCTGGCTTAAGGTTACATGTTTCGTTGTGACATACATCCTTCATAATCATGCATAACACATCAGAAATAATCAAAATTTGTAGAATTGGTATGCCTAGTAGTACCATACATCCTTCATAATCACGCACGTATTAGTCAGGTTGTAATGAATATGACTGGTTTATAATTAAATTTCAGGTTGATAAACGGCTTTGTTTAGTCAGTGGACAAATGGAAACACTAACATCTACATAAAAGAAGACTAATAAATTAAATCCTACCTTCAATTAAACAAAAAAAAAATCTAAGTTCCTACCTTGCTGTAAAAAAGACTAATCCAAGAATAAGCATCAAACAAACACCACCATAATTCCTGTAGAGGAAATAATATTTGGAGTAGATTTCGTTAGGAAATCACACAATACCTGTAGAAGACGCTATAATATTATAATAGTAAAAAATTATAAGTAAACAATACAACAAAAAAATTAAACCCTCTGATATCCATGTCATAAGTAACCTATGTATAGGAAATCACATCAGGCTTAGAACAATAACAGTTATATGCGCTGTGTGCTTGGGAAAATATTGCAAGGGTGAGATACTTCTGCCATTGTCAATAAATTTTTTTAAGTGAATTTGGCATCTTCTTTGACATATAACGGCCCCTATACTGCTTCTACTCAAACTTAATTCAGTTACTTATTTGCATATACATGTATTTATAATCAGGTGGTCTATTCTAATAAATAATTAATTTTCCAACAGGTCTTTAGCATCATTATTTCATATCTCATAGCGCATAGTAAAACATGTTTTTTTGTGGGTTAAACAACAAGTTATTGACTTTTAAAAAGAAATTATTGACATCACCTAAAAAAAACCATTAGCATCTAAGATATCACCTAAAAAACAAAGAGATTTAATTTTATGTTAGTCATGACCTTCGTACAGGTAAAACCATTTTGAATTCTATATATTGCAAAGAGCATAACTAATGCCTACTGGAAAACAAATATACAGACATACAGACATTTATGGCCACTGCATTATCCGAGTAACATTAATGGCACATATGTCTGCAATGTATAAGCAGAGGAACAGTTTGCAGAGACAACAATAATAAACTTGAAAGGTAATGAAAATAAGCATGTATGTAAGCATGTTTTCAAAGACAACATTAAGCAATTTACATGTTCCTCACCTTACCTTCATGCTACTCATATAGTAAGTAATTTACATGATTAATGTTGTCTATACAGACTCACCTCACCTTCATGTTACTCAAGCCGTTCCTCTGTTTATACATTGTAGACATTAATGTTACTCAGATAATGCAGTGATCACCTTACCTTTTTATAATACGTAGAAAACTCACCTCACCTCCATATCGTCTCTTAATAAAAAAAAACTTGTTGTCCAATAATAATAAACTTGCACTAAACCTTCCAAGACAAAATAAGCATACATGACAACATATCAAACCGAAAAAGAGTGAAAAAAATGATTAAGAAAAAAACATAGGCATTACTAATGCCTAAATGAAAACCACGTGTAATCTAAAGACAAATAACAAAGCAACTATTAGAGGCCGTTAATGAATCATGTCGGTAAAGATTCTTCAAAAACAATTTTTCAAACATTTTGCACACCAAATTGAAAGAAAACCTAGGTTTGAACTCATTCTATTAAGGTAACAAAAATTGGCACAAAAATTCTACATGTTACGCATTTTGATGACATGCATTACATGGACCTCCTTTTAAACAATAGAAGAACGCATGCGTGGATATCAAATACTAATGGAATATCCAAAACCTCCCCAGTTTCATCGATGTTTTCTTAATACTATAATATAAAGAAATATTTTTATCTAAATAAAAACTACAGAACTTCGAGAGCATAACCCAAACTCCTAAGAGGCCTCTAAGTGATTTGAAGTGAAGGGTGATGACTTGATCAAGTCGGTCAAGTGGGACATAACCTCAAACACGTGAGATGCATATAAGTGGGAGATACGAAAGGATCCAAATATAATTTGTAAATACCAAATCCACAAAATATAGATTTTGGAATATACTCACACCGATTGTATTTGACCATAAATTGAAATGTACGCGCACTTGGACAATAATAAATATCTAATATTAAAAGTAAAGAGACGACCCAAATGAAAATTACTCGTGAGAGATTGAGGCGTCAGTGTGGGAGGCAATTGAAGGGAGGGAGCGGCATGAGATGCAACTGAAGGGAGGGTTTGTGAGGCGGCATCATTGAGCTCAGGGGTGGAAGTGGCTTGGGATAACTGATGTTGTCATCACAACTAATCATCATTTCTAGATAAAAACAATTCAATCTCGTCGGTAAAAACTATGGCATTGAATTGATACCACATCCCAAATGGAAAAAAAAAATATATATATATATATATGTACATACAAATGTAAAAGAATCTGACAAAAAATAAAAAAACATAAAACTTTTTATATATAAACTAAAGGTATCAAAGACTGGTAGAATTAATAATCTTTAGAAGTAAATACGTTTTTAAAATTAAAACCATAAGACATTAGCAGTCATATTACCAACAATACGTACTTTTTAGTAAGTATTGTTGTTAGAGTGAGAGCCTTCAAACATGTGAAAGTGTATACCTTGTCACTGAGCCTTCAAGCATCTAAAAAACCATAGTACCATAATTAAAATAGCGAGCACAAATTCTCACACACTCAACAAAAGTGTATACATTAGATAGCTTGAACCTGAAAAACAAATAAGAAACTCTAATTAATACCTAAAAAATAAATTTATTAGATCTAGAAAAAAAACTCCAATTAATAAGAACCTATTCTAGCACAAATTTATAAATTTGAGTGTGATGTGAACACACATTCACACACAACAATAAATAATAGTTGTTAGATCTAGATAATAAAATAAAAGAATGTAGGTCAGATTAAATACTCACCTTGAACAACCCATAAAACAAACACATTAAATACATAGTTAGAACAAAATTTGTTGACAGATCTGAAGAAAATCACACCATCAGATGCGCGTGTGAAAAACTTTGCACCATCAGAAATAAAAAATTACTGGAGGGTGGGGCGTATGCAAGGGTTTTTTAGGGGGAAGGGTGACGTGGCGAGGAGGAGGTGCGGCGGCGGATAGGAGGTGGAGGTGAAGGGTTTGGGGAAGTCGAGAATGTATAAGAGAGATTACCTTGGGGTGGATGCGGGGGCGATAATGGATCTCGAAGAAGGAAACCTGAGGAGGGTTTTCGTTGGGAGAGAGCCAAAATCTATGAGGGGAGAGTGAGAGAATCGGGATGGGGTTTGTAAGAGAAGTAGAGAAGTATTTTTATTTTTACCAAAATACCCTCAATTTTGAATTAAATTATAAGTTTGGGAAGTAACAAAACAGGGGGAACGAAAAATTTGAGGGGCAAAAAAGATATTGCAAAACATAAGTTAATCTTAACCTTTCATTTCTTGCCTAGGTGGCTTCGATCTGAACCGTGAAGTATATTTCCATCTTATGAATAGTGAAAATACCATTGTAACTTATTATATATATATATATAAACATACATAAAACTTTCATACATACATGATACATGCATATATACGTATATACATACGTAGATACATATATGATACATGAATGTAGTATATGTATCTTTTATATTATTCCATACATTAATAATACATGT
This sequence comes from Sambucus nigra, assembly GCA_949130495.1. Taxonomy (NCBI): domain Eukaryota; kingdom Viridiplantae; phylum Streptophyta; class Magnoliopsida; order Dipsacales; family Adoxaceae; genus Sambucus; species Sambucus nigra. Next base: position 414,904,233 of record OX422215.1, on the reverse strand, counting down.
ATAAAACTATATATAAGTAACCATGTATTATGGCTTAGCCGGTTAGACCTTGGGTTTGCTCCCCAGAGGTCGTCAGTCCGAGTCCCGCAGATGGTCACAAACTGCGGGAATTAAAAACTCATGTTATAGTAAGCTTTGTTCGGGGCGAAAGAATTAGTCTCGAGGTGTGCGCAAGCTGGTCCGGGGAATACCTTCCATCACACACAAAAAAAAAACTCTATATAAGTATCATGTATCTATTGATAATATTATTTAACATATACATATAATATATTTTATATTATTCCATACATTAATAATATATGTATAAAACTATATATAAGTATCATATATCAATTGATATTTCATACATTAATAATACATGTATAAAACTATATATAAGTATGATATATCTATTGATAATATTATTTAACATATGGATCTTAGTATATTATATAATATAATAATATAAATATACGTAATTTTGTGTGTGTGTGTATATATATAAATAAAATTATACACATTAATGTATTATATATGTATATTATATTAAGATATAAATGTATTAAAATATTAAAAATGAATAATTCTGAGTTAAAAAATAAAAAACATAAGTTATAAAATATATTTTTATTGTTTTTTAAAAAACTTGATTATAATACAAAAATATTATAATTCAGTGTTTAAAAATAAATTTTTTTATTAAAATTTTATTTAAACACAAAATAAAATTATTATTGCAAACTAAACAAGCCTTTAAAGATCCGATTTATTAATTTTTTACTTATGAATTTATATCCGGAGGAAAGACACATGTAAGCAATGCAATCCGTTGACCCAAATGGCGTGAGGAAGAGACAATTCAGTAAACGCTCTTGATATTGGCAGGTCTCACTACGTGTGGACCCCTATGTTGGCATGTAACAATCAGAGCCGTTGTGATCCAAATCCCGGGTAAATAGAGAGGAATATGCTGACCTAAATACCATTGACCAGGGACTCTATAATGGAGTTAAATACGGAACCACCCTCGTCCATAATTCCATCCATACCCTCTCTTTACATATGTAATTTCTCAAACTCATCTGCCTCTCTGACCAGTCTCCAGCTTATTATTTAAACCTCATCTCTCCTTATATATATCTCATTATCTGATAGCCTATAAAACTCATAGTTATTTGGGTTGCTAGATATCTCCAAATATTTGTTTCCAACGTATAAGCTTCTGCAGCCTTTATAACTCCTACATCTCATACAGTTAAAAAAGCCTCTTCAGTTCGCTGGCTTTGCTCATCACAACCGTTTGAGGTGAGATGGTTTTCTTCATTTTCTTTTTGTTATTTTGTTAGTGTAACGTTTCTTATTTCTTGATTTAATGAAAACTGAGATTCAAAACTATCTTTGCATACATATGTACAAGCGAAAACACATGGCTGTCTTGTAGTACAGTGGGGACAGCCATGGCATATGAAGAAATTCAATGGTACTACATTTTTACATGAGAGATCCAATTTTATTTTGATATTTGAACGATGCATAAATTGTCGTAAGAATGGATTTCTATATACGGTGGAAATGAAAACAATGATTTTTAATTGTTTTGGGGTCGGTAAAAAGAGTTCTGGCATGTTTACAAATTTGTCTTTCATTTATTTTTAATATAAACATCATGAACGAGTGTATTGTATTATCAGAGTTTGATTTATATTTTATTTTCGTTCAATGCTGACGAAATTGTGCTTATGTTTTTCCTACTTGGGAAAATCAAAATTTTACGAAGAACGAAAAGATATTATAGAGTCTATACAAAAGTCTTCCTCAATATTTGAACCTAATGTTACGCTCTCCAAGAGTAATAATGATAAGTGACGCATAAATTTCACTTATAGTTGTATAATATGTCGCGTGGACTTCTTTTGTCCTCTCTTTTCAATCGATGTGTTAGATTGTCACTTTCGTTCACGTAGTTCACATGCTTTTGTTTGGCTGGCTGGTTGAAAAGTCTTGTCCTTTGATTTGATAAAATCTTTCATTTTTCTTTGGAGCTTTTATATCGAACTGAACATAATTCCAGTCGGTAGATAGAATTTGTTCTATTATCATCTTGTGCACGAATTTAAATACTAACCCAGAATATTTTATTTCGTAGAACCACTTTCGGTCATAATTAACTACAACTCTCAAATTTGAACCCCACGCACTTCCGCCGCAAAACACAATACTATTATATGTTTTCTTAAATTATGATGGACAATTATTATATTTTATAAAAAGTTTTACTTATTTTTTATTAAAAAATATATATTATGTGGAACTTTTAAAAAGTCATCCCAACTCAATGACTCACCTTAAATTCAGTATATACAGGCAGTATCTTTCATATAGTGACCCAATTTAAAGTTGGAAACTGGAAACTGGAAACTACCGTAATAACAATTGCTAAAACTTGTGTTTGATTGGAGTAATAAACAAAATTTCTATAGAATTTTTTTGTTATGTGAAAATTTCTTAACCCCTCCCTAGATAGAATATATGCTTAAAATATGCATTGCAACGTTATAGTTAGGCAAAAAAAATACTCTTTCAGTCAAACTTAGACAATTAACCACATTAAAAACTGAGTTGATTAATTTTTATTCCCTTAAGAATATTTCATTTAATGGTTTTTAGTTAACATATTTTCAGCATCAAATATTAAAGTCATAGTTACATTAGCACACTATTCTTGTGCTAATGTCATTGCTAAGGTCACTTTTGACAATATTTAGGTTGATTGAAGGACCGGAACTATTAATTAAAGAAGTCTTACCACTCTTAAAGAACAAGATTTCATAAAAAATATGTCAAAAATATGTATTATTAGATTGTCATCTAAACACATATGAGATGAAAATATTTTACTTTTTCGATGCAATCTTTTATTCATAATAACAGCACAACAGTTGTATAAATTAAAGGCACTTTTCCACTGAAGAAACGGAGAATCAGAGGATATTATAGCATGTATGAACTCTTGTTCTGAATAGACAAGATTAAGAAGCCGAAGTATTTAATGTTCACACAAACAAACAGAGGCTTAATTATTTCACATTTCCAAACAATAAGGAAGTCTACAGGGTTCTTCATGAATCTGTATGTCAAGAAGCAGGCAGTTTTACGAGGAACATGTTATCATATTTCATAGATAATTTATATTTTCATATTACAATAATTAATTTATTTTGTCAATATTTTGTAGTCCATTTGACTCTTGAGAGATACTATATATATTGTTTCTCACTTTGCTGTCAAGACGTCGTATTCAACCCATCATAGTCATGAAGTTAACAGGTTTGGCCATCAGCTTTGAAAGCGTACCACAGGAATCAAAACCATTGAAAAACTGGCCTGCTTTTTGTTTTCTTTTGGGAAGCCTAATCTTTTCATTGTTTCTTTTCTTTTATTACCCACGAGTATGACTCTCGACCCGATTGTGAGAACTAAACCACCCCTTATTCTTGGAAACAATCTTCCTTTTTAACATACGAATGGCGCTAAATTACATATAAATCACTCTTATTAAATATCTAAATTATCAAATACGTTCCTTAACTATAAAAACGTTGCAAATATGTCCTTAGAAACACTTTTGAAATAATTCAAAGAATTGCAAAAATTAATAGTTAGGGATTTTATTGAAGTCCGTTATATATTTTTATTTACCTTGTAAATAATAAGGATAGATTGTTTGAACACTCTCTCTTCTAATGAATCTATATAGATATCTCTGATCTTTTTCTTAAATATTACACTTACATACTCTTTATTTACCTTGTACATAATAAGGATAAATTGTTTGAACACTCTCTCTTCTAATGAATCTACATAGACATCTCGCATCTTTTTCTTAAATATTACACTTACCTACTCATGTCTTTAGAAAAGTACGTGATTCGTTTATCCTCTCCTTATGAAATTTACACGCTTAACCTTAACACCCTGAAGAAATGTCAGTTTAAAAACAAGAGGTGAGAAGTCATTAAATTATGTCCAGTGAGATAAGAGATCTACATGTATACCCAAAACAAATATGTATCTACATATATTGATGATTGACTCGTCTATCTTATTTTTTCAGGTTGTAGCCATTAGAATTAGTGATGGCCAAAGAGCAGCTCCAAGTGCTGAATGCACTTGATCTTGCCAAAACACAATGGTACCACTTCACTGCAATTGTAATTGCCGGCATGGGTTTCTTTACGGACGCATATGACCTCTTTTGCATATCTCTAGTCACCAAATTGCTCGGCCGGATATACTACCACGACCCAGCTGATGCCAAACCAGGCACGCTGCCACCCAACGTGGCTGCAGCCGTCAACGGTGTGGCCTTTGTTGGGACTCTAGCAGGCCAGCTATTTTTCGGTTGGCTCGGTGACAAAATGGGCCGAAAACGTGTCTATGGTATGACCCTAATGCTCATGGTGATTTGCTCAATTGCCTCGGGACTCTCTTTGGGGAATGAGCCTAGATCTGTCATGGCGACACTTTGTTTCTTCCGGTTTTGGCTGGGATTTGGCATTGGGGGTGATTACCCACTTTCAGCGACGATTATGTCCGAATATGCAAATAAGAAAACTCGCGGGGCTTTTATTGCCGCTGTTTTTGCTATGCAGGGTTTTGGGATTTTGACCGGTGGGATGGTGGCTATTATTGTTTCAGCAGGGTTTAAGGCCAGATTTTCAGCCCCGTCATACGCAATTGATCCTATTGGGTCTACCGTTCCACAAGCTGATTATGTTTGGAGGATAATTGTCATGTTTGGTGCAATCCCAGCTGCTTTAACTTATTACTGGCGAATGAAAATGCCAGAAACTGCTAGGTACACTGCCTTGGTAGCCAAAAATGCCAAACAAGCCGCTGCTGATATGTCAAAAGTGCTACAAGTCGACATAGAGGCCGAAACTGAAAAAATAGAGACACCTGGTAAAAAAAAGAGCTTTGGTTTATTTTCCAAAGAGTTTCTTCGTCGCCACGGTCTTCATTTACTTGGCACAACAAGTACTTGGTTTTTACTAGACATTGCTTTCTACAGCCAAAATCTCTTTCAAAAGGACATTTTCAGCGCAATTGGATGGATCCCACCTGCTGCCACAATGAACGCTATGGAAGAGGTTTACAAAATTTCAAGAGCCCAAACTCTAATTGCACTCTGCAGCACTGTGCCAGGCTACTGGTTCACGGTCTTTTTCATCGACAAAATTGGCCGTTTTGCAATTCAATTAATGGGCTTTTTCTTCATGACAGTTTTCATGTTTGCTTTAGCCATCCCATACAATCACTGGACACATAGAGATAACAGAATTGGGTTTGTGATTATGTACTCTCTCACTTTCTTCTTTGCCAACTTTGGGCCAAATGCTACAACTTTTGTGGTCCCAGCTGAAATATTTCCCGCTAGGCTGAGGTCCACTTGTCACGGGATATCAGCTGCGGCGGGTAAGGCTGGAGCTATGGTTGGGGCTTTTGGGTTCTTATATGCTGCTCAGAGCAAAGATAGTACAAAGACGGATAAAGGGTACCCAGCTGGTATTGGAGTGAGAAATTCACTTTTAGTACTGGGTGTGGTTAATTTTCTTGGGATGATATTTACTTTCTTGGTACCAGAGTCAAATGGAAAATCCTTGGAGGAGATGTCTCGGGAGAATGAAGAAGAAGTTGATTCTGGTCATGACGCTAGAACAGTTCCAGTTTAATGAGTTTTTCTTCCAGTATATATATATATAATTATGCTCTTCGTGTAATTTGGGGTACTTAGTTTATTATGTGTGTTGTTCGTATGAGTACATCTTAAGATGACCATTGGTTTTTAGCTTTGTTTGAGATAAATATGTTCTGCTGCTTTTTTAGTTTAATTCGGTAGGGAGGCCTTATGTTTATCTTTTGAACTTTTGCATGAAATCAGAAGTGAAAGTCGAATCGAAACCATATGTATATTTGCTCTCAATCTGCTCTTCTATGCTCATGAAGATTATCAATGTCTTCGTCATGAATAAGTTTTAAATTATCAGGTTGCGTGTATTTATTTATTTATTTTCTTATTTTTAGTCTTTTGTCCAACCATTCCTGGTGATAAAAAACCGTTTCACCCTTCAAGTTAAAAAAAACAGAGGATCAATTAACAAAAATTCCTTCAAATGTTTTTAATATGCATTTAGGGTGCGTTTGATAACACTAATTTTTCATGGAAAATGTAATATATGGAATCATTTTCCATCTTTTGGATGTTTGATAAACAAAATTTTCTATGAAATTGATTTCCTTAAAACAAATCACGTAACCACTTTTTCCACAAAAGATGGAATTAAAAAACCTCCTCCCACCTTATTATTCATTTTCCAGGGAAAAGAATTACCACACCAAAAAATTGATAAAAATCCAGAAAATGAATAAAAATCCAAAAATAAGGGAAAAAATCCAAAAAATGAGTAAAAATCCAAAATTAATGAAAAAAACACATAAAGTGAATAAAACTCCAAAAATAACGAAAAAAAAATACAAAAACTAAATAAAAAGCCCAAAAATATTGAAAAAAAAATCACAAAATGAATAAAAACTCAAAAATAATGAAAAAAATCCAGAAACCTATTAAAACAACAGAAATAATGAAAAAAATTCCAAAATATGAATAAAAACCCAAAAATAATGAAAAAAACAATCAGAAAGTGAATAAAAACATAAAAAAAATTGAAAAATAATCCAGAAAGTGGATAAAATCCCAAAAATAGTGAAAAAATCCAGAAAATGAATAAAAACCCAAAAATAATGACAAAATACAGAAAGTGAATAAAACTCCAAAAATAACGAAAAAAAATACAGAAAATGAATAAAAACGCAAAAAAATGAAAAAAAATCTAAACGTGAATAAAAACCAAAAAATAATGACAAAAATCCAAAAAGTGATTAAAACCCTAGAAATAATAAAAAAATCCAGAAAATGAATAAAAATCCAAAAATAAAGACAAAATCCAGAAAGTGAATAAAAACCCAAAATAATGAAAAAAATACAGAAAGTGAATAAAACCCAAAAAATAATGAAAACATCCAAAAAATGAAGAAAAAAAAACAGAAATAATTTAAAAAATCCAGAAAGTGAATAAAACTCCAAAAACAATGAAAAAAATACATAAACTGAATAAAAACCCAAAAATAATGAAAAAAATCGAGAATACGAATAAAACCCAAAAATAATGAAAAAATATAGAAAGTGATTAAAACCCAAAAAATATTTTTAAAAAATCTAGAAAGTGAATAAAAATCCCAAAATAATGAAAAAAATCCAAAAAGTGAGTAAAAACCCAAAAATAATGGAAAAAATACAGAAAGTGATTAAACCCCAAAAATAATGAAAAAAAATCAGAAAGTGAATAAAAAACAAAAAATAATGAAAAAATACAGAAAGTTAATAAAAGTCCAAAAATAATGAAAAAAATCTAGAAAATGAAAAAAAAAACAAAAATAATGGAAAAAATATAGAAAGTGAATAAAACTCCAAAAATAATGAAAAAAATACGAAAAAAGAAAAAAACCCAAAAATACAGAGAGTGAAAAAAACTCCAAAAATAATGAAAAAAATACAAAAAACGAAAAAAAAATGAAAATAATGAAAAAAATTCATAAAATGAATAAAAACAAAAAAATAATGAAAAAAAATACTGAAAGTGGATAAAAACCCAATAATAATGAAAAAAATCCAGAAAGTGAATAAGATTCCAAAAATAATGAAAAAAAATATATAAAGTGAATAAAACCCCCAAAATAATGGACAAAATCCAAAAAATGAATAAAAACCCAAAAATAATGAAAAAAAAAATACCGAAAGTGAATAAAACTTAAAAAAAATGAAAAAAAATATAGAAATTGAATAAAAATCCAGAAATAATGAAGAAAATCCAGAAAATTCATTATGGGGTAATATTTATTTTCTATTTTTTTATTCATTTTCTATATTTTTTATTTTTTCGTATTTTTTTAATATTATTTGTGGGGTTTGATTCACTTTCTGTATTTTTTCATTATTTTTTAGTTTGTATTCACTATCTGGATTTTTTTTCATTATTTTTAGAATTTTATTCATTTTCTGTATTTTTTCATTATTTTTGGATTTTTATTCACTTTCTGGATTTTGTTTTCATTATTTTTGGGTATTTATTCATTTTTTGGATTTTTTTCATTATTCTTGGGGTCTTATTCACTTTCTGTATTTTTTTCACTTTTTATTCACTTTTTGAATTTTTTCATTATTTTTGGGGTTTTATTCATTTTCTTGGTTTTTTTCATTATCTTGGGGGTTTTATTCACTTTTTGGATTTTTTTCATTATTTTTGGAGTTTTATTCAATTTCTATATTTTTTTCATTATTTTTGGGTTTAGGTTTTTATTCACTTTCAGTATTTTTTTCATTATTATTTTTTTTTCATTTTTTGTATTTTTTTGCATTATTTTTGGGATTTTAATCACTTTCTGGATTTTTTTCATTATTTTTTTTATTTTTATTCACTTTCTGAATTTTTTTTCTTTTTTTTGGGGTATTTATTCATTTTCTGGATTTTTTCCTTATCTTTGGGGTTTTGTTCACATTTTGGATTTTATTTATTTATTTATTCTTTGGGATTTTTATTAATTTTCTGGGATTTTTTTTATTTTTCTATTTTATATATATATTTTCTACTTTTTTTCCATGGAAAATATTGGGAACCAAACACAATAGATGAAAAATATAACATTTTTCACCTGGAAAATATTTGCAATCAAACACCACCAACAAATTTTTTCCATGGAAAATATTTCCATGTTTTCAATTCCATGGAAATCGATTCTTGGCGCTTATTTTCCATCTTATTTATCAAACACACCCTTAGTTCAATTTTTTTTATTTTATTTTAAAACGTCCCTTAAACACTCATTCAACCACTATTCTTTTATTTTAAAACGTCCCTTAAACACTCATTCAACCACTATTCTTTTATTTTAAATGTTTGCGCTAGCGGCATTCCCGACTAATTAGAATTAAGTAAGCGGACCGGAAAATAAATGCGAAAACTTCGCTTCTAAAATTAATCTTTGGTGACATTTAGAGATTGAAATATATAATTTAGTGATGAAAAATGTAAAGTCTAATAAACTGATAAAGTTGTATTAAAGTTTAAAATCACAAATTAATAATGTATTAAAGTCCAAAAAAACCCTTAAAAAAGCATTATTAAAAATGTGAAAACCCATAAAAGAATATTTTCTCCTTCTTTGGCTTAGGCACTTCACTAATTAGAATTATTAATACTAAGTTCTTGAAAAAACCTAATTGGAATGGCCCATTTTCCCGATGGTCTAGAGATTCTCTCTCTAGCAAATTAGCCCGAACCAATGCCGCTCCTTTCCTTCTCCATCTCTCTGGCTCTTAACCCCCACCCACTATGAAGATGGTCTTCTCTCTTCCTTTGTCGTCATCTTTTCCATGTGTGCTTCAAGTCAGATGATGGTTGGGTTGTGATCCTTCCTCGTGGTGGTTTCTCTCTATGTTTCTGGTTGTTTTCTCCCACCTTTGGATCCAACCACTATAACTTGCGCTACCCTGTTGTAGAGATTCACGTCAGGCTAAGTCGATTTGATATTTGGTTATGTGGGTTTGGCGGGTGATATGTTGAGACTGTGGTTGTTTTACAACCCTCTTTGGTGGTTTTGACCGGAGATGGTTCTAATTTGCCCCAACTTTCCTTCTCCTTGGTCGTGAGATGTTTCAACGTTGGATCGCCAATTTTTTTGGGTTCTTCATGTCAGATTTGCAGAGTTAATCATTTCCGGTATATGGTGGAAGTATGTCGTGGTGTGCAATGAGGTGTGGATCGGATTTGGCCTGTGATGGGGGTTAAGATTTAGGGTCGTTTAACTTGTGAACCCTTCCCATCACCGACTCACTCCCATTTCCGTCCTATGTTGCGTTTCCACCATTACCCCATAAGGTCGTACCCTCTCCCTTAATTTTCTGCCATTTTGTCCGAGCGCTTCATGTTAGGGAATTTTGGGAGGTGGTTTTCTCCTTGTGCTGGTGTGTCCTTGCTGAGCCCAGTCAAATACCATTTTCGGATCCCGAAATTTGGTGGTTTTGTTTGGTGAGGGTGCCATCATAACCACATCCGAAATTATTCTTTATTTTTTATTTTTATTCTTATTTCTAATTTTTATATGGGGCATTCACGTTTAGATCCTATTAGACTTTCTTTCAGACATTCTAGTCCCACCATGTTTTCCCCTTACATCTAAGTCTCATTCCTAATTTTTTTGGAATTTTTTTTTACATTTTTACCTTTTTAAAACCAACCATCCGTAACTTCCTTGAGGAAGTTACATAAGTGGTTGAACTTTTTTTTTAATCTTCAAATGATCATAACTTTTGATTCACAAATTCGTTTTTCGCAAAATTACTATTTTTAAAATCTGCTCGATGAGATCTATCAAATAAGATTCATGAAGGCTATAAAATTCCAAAGAAAAAAATTTACACAAATAGTAAACTTTACTGTATGTACTAGAATATGAAATAGTTTTATATATGTGACATTTTCACAAATAGACAGTAACATTTATTGTGGTCATATTACACAGTATATATATATATATATATATATATATATATATATATATATATAATGCGATAACACAGTAAATGTTATTGTTTGTAAAAATGTCATAAATATTAAACTTTATTGTATACACCAGAAAATGAAATAGTTTTATATCTGTGACATTTTCACAAACAATAACATTTACTATGTTAATATATTTATGAAATAGTTTTATATATATAACACTTTCACAAACAGTAACATTTACTGAGTTAATATTACATTATATATATATATATATATATATATATATATATATATATATATATATATATATATATATATATATATATATATATACACACACACGGTAGATCCAAACATTTTTTTTCGAAATTACCATATTTTTAAAGGTTTACGCTAGAGACATTCAATCCCCACCACTACCCACTCCCATTGTCGGAGCTTCAATGACTTTCATCAGAGCTATGATTTGTGTGGGTAGTAGTGGCATAGGGTGCCGCTGGCTCGGACCTCTGAAATTAAGAGAATATTAGACAAATGGATTTTGGATCCACCGGAGCTCCGATTTGGGGTGAGTAGGGGTGACATTGGGTTAGGTTTATATCTATAACATTTTTACAAATGGTAACATTTACTGTGTTATAACACAGTATATATATATATACGGTGGATCCAAACCTCTTTTTTCTGATATTGTCTTATTTTTAACGGCCCGCGCTAGCGGTATCTAATCCCGACCACCACCAACCCCAATTGTCGGAGCTCCAACAACCTTCATCAGAGTTCTGATTTGGAGTGACATGGAGTGACACTGGCGCGGACCTTAGAAAATAAGAGAATATTGGATAAATAGGGTTTGGATCCACCGGAGCTCCAGTTTGAGGTGAGTAGGGGTAGCATTGGGTTAGGTTTATATCTGTAATATTTTCACAAATAATAAATGTTACTGTTTGTGAAAATGTTACATCGGCATCCCATGCCACCTCAAATCAGAACTCTGATGAAGGTTGTTGGAGCTCCGACAAAGGGGGTGGGTGGTGGAGGGGATTGGATGCCGCTGGCGCGGACCGTTAAAAACAAGATAATATCAGAAAAAACAGGTTATATATATATATATATATACTGTGTTATATGAACACAGTAAATGCTAATGTTTGTGAAAATATTATAGATATAAACCTAACCCAATACCACCCCTACTCACCCCAAATCGGAGCTCCGGTGAACCCAAACCCCATTTATCTAATATTCTCTTAATTTCAGAGATCCGCGCCAACGGAACCCTATGCCACTACTACCCACCCAAATCATAGCTCTTATGAAAGTCGTTGAAGCTCCGACAATGGGGGTGGGTAGTGGTGGGGATTGAATGTCGCTAGCGTAAACCTTTAAAAATATGGCAATTTTGAAAAAAAAGAGGTTTGGATCTACCGTGTATATATATATATATATATTGTGTAATCTTAATTCAGTAAATGTTACTGTTTGTGAAAATGTTATATATATAAAACTATTTCATAACTATATTAACACAGTAAGTGTTATTGTTTGTGAAAATATCACGGATATAAAACTATTTCATTTTCTGTTGTATGCAATAAAGTTTAATATCTATGACATTTTTACAAATAATAGCATTTACTGTGTTATCGCATTATATATATATATATATATATATATATATATCGAATATGCTCCTATTTTTAAAGTTCTGTGCCACCGGCACCAATGCCACCCCTACTCATCCCAAATCGGTGCTCAAGAGGATCCAAATCCCATTTATCCAATCTTATTTTCAACGGTCCGTGCTAGCGGCACCCCATGACACTTCGGTCGATCCAAAACCCATTTATTCAAAAGTCTCTTATTTTCAAAGGTCCGCGCTAGCGGCACCACATGCCACCCTTACCCACCCCAAATTGGAGCTCTGACGAAGGTCGTAGAAGCTCCAACAATGGTGGTAAGGATTGGATACCGCTAGCGCGAACCTTTAAATATAACGTAATTTAAAAAAAAGAGGGTTTGGATCCATCGAATATATATATATATATATATATATATATATATATATATATCCATATATATATACTGTGTAATATTACCACAGTAACTGTTACTGTCTGTGTTGATGTAAAAAATTAGATCACTCTAATTATTCAATCACAGATAAATAAATGAGACAAAGAATTTTAAAGTGGTTCAGCCTTATAAGAATGGCCTATGTCCACTGTTTTGGTATTGCTGTTTGTATGGGAATTCTCGATTACAAGTTATCTCAAGAAATTCCGGTCTGGGGGTCCTTTTACAATGAGGATTGTACAATGTATTTATAGCCCTGAGGTTGTAATGTGAAAGGGTACTACATTAAATGATATACATATGAAAGGGTAATACATTTAATGCCCTCTTTGCGTGCGCGTCCAAATGATAAGCATTTAATGAGCATTTAAACTGTTGGTATCCTGCTTCGAGGTGCTGCTCGGACCGCCATGAGTTGCTCGGACCGCCTAAGCTTCTCGGTATTTAAGAGTTCCTCGGAGAGGCATTGTTCCTTGGAGCTTGTGAGTTCCTTGGGGAACTAGTCTTCCTCGTTGTAACCTTATTGCTCGGAGCGAGTGGGTTCCTCGGAAGTATTTGATGTTTCCATGTAAATAGCCACGTGTCTTCATATGATTGGTCCATGTCAGCAGAGTAATTTTGGTATCAACAGAAGCCCCCAATGTTTCATAGTTCAAAATTTGAGGAGTATGGAACATTATTTCTCGGATTATGGTGGCTTTAAATAGTCTTCCTGATTTTTAGGAGCGTTTCCCTTGTATTTATTTCTCCTTCCCAATTCGTAGAATCATGTTTTTTTGGACTTTTTTTGCGTGCTTCGATTCCCGCGTTATTTTTCGTCTTCTTGGCCGTTGTTGTCCGCTTCGATTCCCGTGCCACTTTTCCTCTTTTTAGCCGCTGTTGTCCGCTTTGATTTTCGCGCTACTTTTCATCTTTTAAACCGTCGGTAACGTAATCATCCTTTTATGTAATCATTACTTCACCGTTTCCCAAGGCAAGGTATTTAAACTTCACAGACGCTCCCATCATCTTCTACCTTTCCAAATTTTCGTCTTTTGAGTTTTACGTCGTCTCTTCCTACTCTCTTGTGCGTTCATCTTTTTCGTCGTTCGTTGTCAGCAAATCCATTCTTTTCCTGTAAGATCTTCTTCCTTCATCTTTATTTATTTATTCACCATGGTTTATCCTGTTGAGTCTCTTGAGAAATTTCGTTCTGATTTCTCCATTCCCTCTTGGGTTGTCTTGGAAGAGCTTTCTGAGCCTTCTAATTACTTCCATTTGGCTGAGGGACATTGGTTCCCCAGTCTCTTTTTTGTCGAGTATGGATTTTCTTTTCCACCAAATTCCTTGTGTCTGGAATTCTGTCAGTATTTTGACGTTGTTCCTGGACGAATAGCCCCCAACACATGGAGAATAGTTAATGGGGTGCATAGGTTAAATCAAGTGCATGGAACTCGTATAGGAATTCAAGAAATCATGTACTGCTATAGATGGGCAGTCAATGAAAATATTTATTATTTAAAAACTAGATTTTTAAACAGAGCCTTAGTAGTTAATCTCCCTGATGCCAATAGGGATTATTTTGAACATGGGGTTGTCATAAAAAATTGGCAATACCCTCCATTGACTGGAGATGAGGTTTACCAGGGTCCCAGATGCCCTCCTTATGGCAATGGGATAGGTTATTTTTATTTCATTTTATTTTGAAATTATGCTTCTTTTGTGTTTGATAAAATGTTCCACTGATAACAATGTTTATTTATTTGCAGTTGATAGCAAGAGAAAGTGCCCCAAAGATGCATATGTCAATATAAGGCATTTGAAACTTATCTGGAGTCTGCATCAAAGTGTTGCCGACGAGCACATTAGATCAGCTTCGTATCTGCTCTAGTACAAGAGCTACACCACTTCCTTCACTGCTCGTCCAGTGATAAGTGAATCAGAGCCAGTTCCAGCTTCCACAAGCTCATCGCCTGAATACCATATTCCTTTAAGTGAAAGGATGAAGAAAATAAGAACTCCTGCTCTGTTTGAGAATACGGCCTCTGGTTCTGGGGAGGTAAAAAGGATTAGGATTGATGTCCCAAGGGAGGGGACAAATAAGACTGATGCAGCTCCTCCAGCTGCTCCTGCTAAAGTCGCCGAGAAGCCCGCAGTGGCTCTGAGCAGGTCTGCTTCTCCTGGAGAGGTGATTGTGATATCACCGACCAAGGGTTCTTCCTTGGTTAAATCTGTACCCGTTCCCCCGAGGAGGCTGAAGAAAAGCTCCTCGGTTAATTCGGCTGACACCACTACTCAGCCCACAGCTGCTGGGACTGTAGTTCCCACTTTTGTTCCTCCGAGCTCTGTCATGAGCTCGATGAAGTCCCGGACCATTCCTGAGGTCCAAGGTAATGAAGATAATCTTACTCGGGACATGGTTACTTCTTTGGCTGCTCGTCATCTTGCTTCAGTAAGTCTCTTTACTTTGAACTTTTCATATTTTCTTTGTCATTTCTTGTTTCTAACTTGCTTTCTTTTTCTGTTCACAGTTGACGAGCTGCTTTAATATAATCCTGAAGAAGGATGAAGCGATTAAGGCTTCTTGCTCCCCGTCCAGCGTGGAAGGAGCTTTAGAAGAAGCTACCAAGTCTCTGGCAGATTCTCGCCAGAAATATGCTGATGACAAAGCTGTCTGGGAGAAGAAACTTGCCTCCAGCGAGCAGGAGAAAGCTCAAGTTGTTGAAGACTCCAAAGAGTTGGAGAAGAAAAATAATTCCTTGGAGAAGGCAAATAAAGAGCTCGAAGAGAAGCTCAAAGCTGCAGGAGAGTTGGAAAATAAACTCAAGGCTGCCGAGGAGCGGTTGGGCCAGCTTCAAGAAGTAAGTCGGCAGAAAATAAATTGAAGGCTGCTGAGAACTTCCTGTCCGAGAAGCTTGCCTTAGAGAAGGCCAAGAGGAAAGCTGCTGTGAAGAAGTCCTTCACCTCTGGCTGGGACAAGGGGTGGAACAAGGGGTGTGCTGCCATGGTATCTCAAGTGGACTATGGCAGTCTAAAGTATTTTAGGGATGGATGGGTTGCTTCCCTTCAGGAAATGAAGGTCGACGAATCATCCGAGCTCTTCCAGAGACATATCCCTGGTACCCCTCCTACTCCAGAAGAATTAGAAGATGACGAAGCTACCTCTGAGGAGTCTTCAATGGTGATGGGAGATCACCCCCCAACCATCCAATATGCTATCGAGCAAGTTGTTTCTTCTTCTGAGCAACAGCTGGTGCTCTTCGAACAACCCACAGTTCCCTCCGAGCAAGGTTTTGGGAGATAAGGAAAAGGTGTAGTGTTGTTCGGGCTTATCTTTATATTTTTCTTCTTTTGTCAAATGTAATCCAGAATTTGTAACTCTGAATTGTATGATCTAATAAAACTTGAATTTTCCTGCATATTGTTGTCTATCTTTCATTCATACTCTGCTTATTCTTCTTATTGATGATTGCTCTTTCTTTCTCTACTAGTTTCTGGCCAGGATGGAATTGCTATATGTCCATGATACAAAGTTGCTACGAAAATGTAATGAGTACTTCAAGGCTGGTCACACAGACCTGAGTGCTGCACAAGTTGTTGACATCCTTGGTCAGGATGCTTCAGAACAGGCAGTGGAAGCATATCAGTACCTGAAGTGTCTGCTTGATCGAGCGGTGTCCAATAATGTGGCTTACTACGAAATGATCGAGGATCTCCAAGGCACCCTTGAAGACCTTCAGCTTCAATATAAATAATCCACTGCCTTATTGCATGAGAGTTATGAGAAAAAGTACAAGCTGATCGTTGCTGACAAGGGCTATGAGAAGCTTTTTGCCGGGTATGATGTAAGGGAGAGAACTTTGAAGGGTGAGGTCGAGGAGTGCAGACAGATTGCCAAGCTTCTGGAGCAAGAGAACAACAACTTGAAAAAAGAGCTATCACAATTGAAGTCTGCAGCTTCTTCTTCAACATCCCTAATCCCAGTGACTGACGAGGGATTTTCATTCTTAGAGGTTGAGAATGCCAAGTTGAGGAACGAGTTAGAGACTTTGAAGAGTTCAGGCACCTCTACATCTTCTCGTGGTCGAGCAAGAGCTCCTCGGGGATGAGGAAGAGCAGCTCGGGTTCTTGTCGAAGAACAGATAACTCAGTTTGCGTTAGAGAACCAAGCTTTCCAATTAATGGCGAAGAACCAGGCTTTGTCTGACATGTCAAAGAAGATTAGGGACTTGGAAAAATAGCTCTCTGCGCAGAAGTCCGTCTTGGAGAATAAGGATATTTTCATCAAGAATCTCCACGAGTAGCTAGAAAGGCTAACATATCAATTCCACAAACAGCCCAGGGAGTTCTGGATGGCTGGATACAACGAAGCACTATTCCACTTGGATGATCGTATCCAAAATGCCAATAATGAGGGCTACAAGCAAGGCTGGCTGAATGCCTTAGGTGTGTTGAAGCTCGAACAAGGTCATTATCTGTGGGACTACCATGATCCCGGGTTACTCGACTTGCCTGTGCCACCATACAATTTGGAGATGGATTGGATCCCTGCTCGTGCCATTCCTCGGAGCTTAATTTCAAAGTATCTCGATGACTATAGTTTGCATTCTCAAATCGAAGTATCTCGTCCCGAGCATCTCTTAGATAGACCATATGTGATGAATGTCAGGATGTTAAAGGATCTAAACTTCATCAATTCTCCTCTGTCTTTAAATGATACGCCTGCTAGCGATGAACCTGTGTCAAAAGCAGAGGGGAAGAGACCAGTAGAATAGGAATTTTTGATGTAATAGTTAGTATACATGTCAATGTAACTGTAATTTCATTATCAATGTAATTTATTTTGAATTTAATGAAAGACTTTCATTTTTGTTTGCAAATCTTGATTGCTATTGTCTTGTAGTTATCCAACACATTATATTTATGCATATCTGTTTAAAAGATAACAATATTGTGTTGTTTGTCGACCAACTCAGTAATAAAAAGTTTCAAGTTTTAATAATATCGCTCGATCACTTAATAATAAAGTCACGAGTATAAAAAATGTTAAATTTTTTTTAACCAACCAAGGTTGTTAAATTATGCTTGTCGACCAACTACAGTTAGTGGGTTTTTATCCCCGACTAGCCATACTTGGTAAATTTTTCATAAAATGTGTCCGACCAACCAAGGTCTATAAATTCTTCTTGTCGACCAACTACAGTTAGTGGGTTTTTATCCCCGACCAGCCATACTTGGTAACTTTTGCATTTTCTGGAATAATCTTACCTCCCGACCAACATAAGTTGGCATTTTCGAGAATGTACGTACCTTCCGACCAACATAAGTTGGCATTTGAGAGCATATTTTGTTTCCTAGCAAAACAGGTTGGAATTTTTAGGAATATATCGTTTCCTATCCAAACAGGTTGGCATTTTTAGGAATATATCGTTTCCTAGCCAAATAGGTTGGCATTTTTAGGAATATCTTGTTTCCTAACCAACCGAAGTTGGCATTTTTAAGAATGTTTTGTTTCCTAACCAACTGAAGTTGTCATTTTTAGGAATATTTTGTTTCCTAACCAACCGAAGTTGGTATTTTTAGGAATATTTTGTTTCCTAACCAACCGAAGTTGGCATTTTTAGGAATATTTTGTTTCCTAACCAACCAAAATTGGCATTTTTAGGAATATATTGTTTCCTAATCAACCGAAGTTGGCATTTTTAGGAATATTTTGCTGAGCAGTCTGAGCTTTGCCGAGTTTTGCCGAGTTGTGTGTAGCACTAGTATTCCCCGAAAAATTCCCAATAAAAAAGAGAGACTTTGGCAGAATATCTTCATTTTATTCATACTGATGGAACTGTGTTACATATATATTACTGATAATACTTGCGCAGATGCTCTGCGTTCCATACATTCTTAAACTCCTTGCCTTCTAAAGTTGCTATTCGATAAGTTCCTGGTCGAACAACTTCTGTAACTCGATATGGTCCATGCCAGTTTGCCTCCAGTTTATTATGTTTTTGAATTACTTTCTTCAGCACATAGTCTCCTTCTTTTAGGTCGCACTTCTTCACCCTCTTGTTGTAGAACAAAGTTGTTCGCTGCTGGTAAGCAGCATTTCTAATGGCTGCTTCTTCTCTAACCTCCTCGAGCATGTTTAAATCCAGTCTTCTCATTAAGTCGCTGACAGGGGAATTGAAATTCAGTACCCTGTGTGTTGGGAGGCCCAAATCAGCAGGTATGATAGCTTCACTTCCAAATGCCAGCATGTATGGTGATTCTCCAGTTGCTACTCGAGGAGTTGTTCGGTAAGCCCAAAGTACTGATTGTAGCTCGTTGATCCAGTTTGCTTTTGCATCATCCAATCGTTTCTTCAACCTGTTCAACAGCGTTCTGTTTGTCACTTCAGTTTGTCCATTGCTTTGAGGATGGCCTGGTGCTGAATAAACCTTCAAAATATTTGACTGATGACAATAGGCGGCAAATTCCTCGTTATCAAATTGTGTTCCATGGTCTGTGATGAAGGCATGAGGGAGACCATATCAGCAAATGATGTTCTTCCAAACAAATTAGTACACCTTCTCGTACGTCATGTCAATGAGTGGCTCAGCTTCTACCCATTTAGTAAAATAATCCACTGCGATGACGAGATACTTGAACCTTCCTCGGGTCGTTGGCAGTAGTCCAACCAAATCAATTCCCCACATGGCAAATGTCCAAGGGGAAGTTATGGGTGTCAATAATTCTTGTGGAGTTCTTCGGATGGAGGAGAAGCGCTGGCACTTATCACATTTCTTGGCATAAGCTATACAATCAGCCCTCATCGTCGGCCAGTAGTATCCCTACGTCATCATCCTTTGTAAAAGCGTCCGACCTGCTACATGTGATCCACAAGACCCTTCGTGGATCTCTTCAATTAATTCTTTCACCTCGAAGGGATGTACACATCTCTGCAAACCTGCCATAATTTCTCGTCTATATAAAACACCATTAGTTAGTACATACTGAGCAGCTTTAAACTTTAACTTTTTGGCAGCGAGCTTGTCAATTGGAAATTCTCCCTCCTAAATATACGCCCTGATGGAATCCATCCAAGATGGTCCTAAATCAAGGGTGATAAAGTTCATCGTCAGATCTTCATCTATGCTCCGACCAGCTAACACTTCAATTGGGATTGTTCGTCGTAGCTCGGTGCGAGTAGCTGATGCTAGTCGAGCTAGGGCGTCTGCTCTCGCATTCTCCATTCTTGGTATTCTGACCAGCTGAATAGCGATAAATTCTGACACCAGCTCCTTTGCCTTTGCATGATATCTGATCATTAATTCTCCTCTAACTGCATATACTCCCATCATTTGGTTTATGAATAATTGAGAATCACTGAAAACAATGACCTGTTGCGCCTCCATACTTTTTGTTAAACCAAGTCCTGCGATTATGGCCTCATACTCAGCCTCATTGTTGGAAGCTTTGAATTGGAAATGCAAGGCATATTCCATATCGACCTCATCCGGAGTGCTCAAAACTATCCCCGCCCCGCATCCTGTAATGCAAGATGAGCCATCTACATATAGCCTCCATATAGGTAACTCGTCTTCAAATTTTGAATTAGTCAGAGTTCCTCGGTGAAATATTTGCTGCTTCCTTTCATCCTCCGTGGATTTTTCTCGCTCCTCGTCGATCATCTTTTCTTTCCCTTTTACCAACCGGAGTTGGTCTGAGCTCGAATTTAATGATCCTGTAACATCCACTTGCCCTTTTACCAACCGGAGTTAGTCTGGGCTAGTGTTTTCAATTCTGTAACATCCACAGGTTGATCAGCGAGTAATTCTTGTTCCTCGTCCGGAGTCCTCACAACCATCTCTGTATCACATCCGGTAACATCCACACGCCCTTTTACCAATCGGAATTGGTCTGAGCTTGTGTTTGTTGATCCTGTAACATCCACAGGTTGATCAGCGAGCAACTTTTGCTCCTCGGAGGTATCAGGATAGGTGAACTCCGCTATAAAATCTGCTACAGCTTGCCCTTTAAGCGATGATTTGGGTTCATAGACTATATCATATTCACCTAGTTCTATTGCCCAGTACATCAATCTTCCTGATTTTTCTGGCTTATGCAGGGCTTGCCTTAATGGCATATCAGTATATACTACTATGGTATGAGACTGGAAATATGGCCTCATTCTCCTACTCGCCTCAATCAGTGCCAGCGCTAATTTCTCCAGCCTTGGATATCTGATCTCTGATCCTCGGAAGGCCTTACATGTGTAGTAAATTGGCTTTTATACTCCATTCTCCACTCTGATCAACGCCGAGCTAACTGCATTCTCGGACACTGCAAGGTACAAGTACAATTTTTCTCCCATCACTAGCCTGGACAATAATAGGGGTGCTCCCAAGTATCTCTTCAAGTCTTGAAAAGCCTTCTCACATTCATCATTACACTCAAAAGTCTTTCTGAGTGTTTTGAAGAATGGGAGACATCTATCACTTGCTCGTGACAAAAATCTGTTGAGTGCCGCTACTCGTCCTGTGAGACTCTGTACTTCCTTCTTCGTCGTTGGAGATCGTAGCCCTAATAGAGCTTTGATCTATTCAGGATTTGCTTCAATGCCTCGTTGATTGATAATGTACCCGAGAAACATGCCTTCTCGTACTCCAAAGATGCACTTCGTCGGGTTCAATTTCATTTGATATTTATCTAGTTGATCAAAAGTCTGGCTTAAGTCAACTAGATGATCGACAACTTTCTTACTTTTTGTCAGCATATCATCAACATAGACTTCCATGTTGTCACTGATTTGTTCAGCAAAGACCTTGTTCATCAGCCTCTGATATGTCACACCTAAATTTTTCAAACCAAAAGGCATAACATCATAACAATAAGTTCCCCTAGGGGTAATAAAAGAAGTACTCTCCCTGTCTTCAGGTTTCATTTTAATTTGATTGTAGCCAGAATAAGCATCCATGAAGCTCAGCAACTCGTGTCCCGAGGTAGCCTCCACCAGTTGATCAATTTGGGGCAGTGGAAAGTGATCCTTTGGGCATGCTTTGTTGAGGTCGGTGAAGTCTACACACATCCTCCATTTGTTGTTTTTCTTCTTTACCATCACCACATTAGCTAACCAATCTGGATATCTAACATCTTCAATGAAACAAGCTTTCTGGAGATTCTCGACTTCCTCCTGTATAGCTTGATTCTTCTCGGGACTGAATACTCTTCTTCTCTACTTCACAGGCTTGATCTACTTATTCACATTGAGCTCGTGACATAAGAAGTTTGGGTCTATCCTAGGCATATCTTCATGACTCCACGCAAAAGTTTGTCTTCTGCTTCTAAGTAAAATTATCAATTCCTGTTTTAATGAGGCTTCCAACGACGAACCTATTTGAGTAGTTCGCTCAGGGTGCTCGTCGTCCAGAATGATGTTTTCAGTAGCTTCCACCACTTGACCTTTCACAAGTTGCGACTCATCTCGAGGATCCAATGTTTCAATTTCTGCACCTTTATCCACTTGATAGGTAGTAGTCTATTTCTTTGATTCTTCCAGCTCTTCTTACTCGGTGGATGAATAATAGCATTCCCAAGCTACTTTCTGATCACCTTTTACAACTCCTACTCCAAAGTTTGTTGGAAATTTTGGGCACTGATGTACTGTAGATGGCACAACCTCTAACTTCTTCAATCCTACTCTTCCCATGATGATATTGTACGATGATTGGACATTCTTATCCATTCCGAAGAAACGTATTCTTTCTGTACGACAAGCAGGCCACGTACTAATGAATATATCCAACTTGATCGTCCCAAGTGGAAATACTTTCTCGCCAGCAAAACCGATGAGGGGTCTGTGGTAAGGCTCCAGTTGAGATAGCTTTAGATTTAAACTATCGAAACACGAGTAGAACATGATGTCTACCGAGCTACCATTGTCGACCAGCACTCTTGAAATCATGACTTCCTTCATTCTCATTTTGATCACCAGCGGGTCATTATGAGGATATAAAACACATGCAAGGTCATTTTTTGAAAAATCGATAACCAATTTCTCATTGTTTACCTTTCTTGGGCGATCTTCCTCAGCTAGATTTATTCGCTGAATGTACGAGCAAGCTTGAGCCTCACCGAGGTAAGCTTTTCTTTCTGCAGTAAGGTCTCCTCCTCCTGCATCTCCTCATGTAATAACATTACAATCAAATGACCCAAAGCATATTGAAAATACCTCTCGTTCTGGCTGCCTTGGTTTCTTGGGAAGATCGAGGTCATCTTCTGGATCAACTTCATGGTTTCTCTTCTTGCTCTCCTCTGCTCGATGAGGGGATCTAGACCTCTCTCTATTTCGGTCGTTGTTTCTTCTTTCGCCTCCCCGATCAACATATTTTGCTAGCTTTCCTCGTCGGATGAGTGTTTCAATCTCATTTTGAAGAGCTATGCAATTTTTGGTCATATGGCCATGATCTTTGTGGAACTCGTAATATTTTTCCCTATTCCTCGTGTCAGGGTCTGCCTTCATTTTCTTTGGCCAGTTTAACTCCTCGCTATTCTTAATTTCTTCCAGGACGTGGTTGATATTTACCTTCAAAGGTGTGTAATTATCAAATTTCCTCAAGACCTCCCATGACGACCTATTTTTGGATTGTTTTTCACCACCATTGTTCTTATGTTCTTTCTTCTTAGCTTTATCACCTTCCACCTTGGTTTCTTTGGCGTCCATATTCTTCTTCGCAGACATAGCCTCCTCGGCATTCATAATCTTGGACGCTTTTCCCATCAGATCTGACATGGTTCGAGGTGGATCTTTGGCCAAAGTGTGGTACAACTTGTTTGGCAGTAGTCCACTCATCAAAGTGGTAATCGTTGTCTTCTCCTCATAATCAATGACTTCGAGTTTCTCGTTAATAAAATGAGTTATATAATCTCTGGTACTCTCACCATCTTTTTGTCTAACACTTAACAAATGTGCTACTCGTTTAATTGGCTTTGCCCCAAAGCAGAAATTCCCGATGAATAGCTCGGCCAGTTGAAGAAAAGTGGAAATCTTACCCCGAGGAAGGCTATTATACCATATTTGAGCAGATCCGGTAAGTGTTCCCGAGAATGCTCTGCATCTCATCTCATCTGGGATAGCATAGATGTCGGTTGCAGCTTGGTATTATTCTATATGAAGGACAGGGTCAGTCTTTCCATCATACTTGGGGGTCACAACAGGTGCTTTGAACTTTGATGGTGTTGGAAAATCAACAATGTCCTGGACAAAAGGGGTTCCTCGAACAAAGGTTCATTGTAGAGGATTCTTGGCCTTAGCCATTTACCCTAATCTATCCTCTAGCCTTTGAATAGATCCTTTCCATGCATCATTTCCTTCCTCGGGCCTATTGGTTCAAGCAACTGATCGCGTTGAAGTAGCTTCCTGAGATTTATCCTAACGAGCAACTGGTCGGTTATAGGATCTATCTTGACGAGCAGCTGGTCGCGACTGGGCAGATCCTTCCCTTAAATTTGATGGTCGTCGAAAGCTCCTCGACGTTGCATTAAGATGACTTTTGTTCCTCGTAGGGACTAATCGGTCGAAAGGAGAAACCTTACTTAATCTTTCCAACGCGCTGGTCCTTTCTGGGAAGAGGGTGACACGTTGTTCAGTATCCGTGGCTCGCACAGACGAAGTTCGCCCAGGTTGATAAGAGAAATCATCAGATTCCTCATTGCGATGTGAGTTAGTACGCCTAGTACGCAAAGAAGGCGCACGGGTATTTCTTTGAATGCTTCGTAGTCCGGAATGGGCTGATGCATCGCCATGGAGGGTTTGGATGAGTTGTCGCATTGTTTCTTGCATGATGGTCTGGCCCTGAGCCAGATTTGACATTATTCCAGTCAGATCTGGAACAATTGGTGGAGCAGACGGATTTGGAGGGGTTCCAAAGTTTCGATTGCTGGATTCAGGAATATCCGCCATTGGTAATGGATTATTTTTGATGAAAAACGATATTATCAGTCGTTTCCCACAGACGGCGCCAATCTGTTGATGTAAAAAATTAGATCACTATAATTATTCAATCACAGATAAATAAATGAGACAAATAATTTTGAAGTGGTTCAGCCTTATAAGAATGGCCTACGTCCACTGTTTTGGTATTGCTGTTTGTATGGGAATTCTCGATTACAAGTTATCTCAAGAAATTCCGGTCTGGGGGTCCTTTTACAATGAGAATTGTACAATGTATTTATAGCCCTCAGGCTGTAATGTGAAAGGGTACTACATTACATGATATACATATGAAAGGGTAATATATTTAATGCCCTCTTTGCGTGCGCGTCCAAATGATAAGCATTTAATGAGCATTTAAACTGTTGGTATCCTGCTTCGAGGTGCAGCTCGAACCGCCATGAGTTGCTCGGCCCGCCTAAGATTCTCGGTATTTAAGAGTTCCTCGGAGAGGCATTGTTCCTCGGAGCGAGTGGGTTCCTCAGAATTATTTTCTGTTTCCATGTAGATAGCCACGTGTCTTCATATGATCGGTCCATGTCAGTAGATTAATTTTGGTATCAGCAGTCTGTTTGTAAAAATGTCACATATATAGAACTATTTCATATTCTAGTGCATACAGTAAAGTTTACTGTTTGTGTAAATTTTTTTATTTGGAGTTTTATAGCCTTCATGGATCTTGTTTGATAGATCTCGTCGAACAGATTTCAAAAATAGTAATTTTGCAAAAAATAGATTTGTGAATCAAAAGTTATGATCATTTAAAGATTAAAAAAAGTCCAACCACTTATATAACTTCCTAAAGGAATTTACAGATGATTAGTTATAAAAGGATAAAATTTTGAAAAAATTCCCTAAAGAGTTGGAATTGGACCTATAGGATTGTTGAAAAGTCAATAGGACTTATATGAATGTTGACCCGACAAATGGGACATAAATATAATTATCTCTTTTTATATTTCATAAAAAAAATTAGAAAAATAAATAATACGTTCATATGGTAGATACATTATTTTTTTAAATGAAGTATATAGAAAATTTTGGAGTCAAATGTAATTTACACAAAATTTATGGTTATAATATACTTATAGAATGTTCGGGATCCATATGTAATATATCGACAGCCAAACGGCCTAAAATGAGATTTATAAAAAGTTCAGGGGAAAAAATATAATTTTTAAAACATTCAAGGCCAAAATGTCTTTTTAGAAAATTAGAAAATTAAAATGTAATTAAGTAAAAGGTTAATGGTTTAGATATAAGTTAAAAAAAGTTGGGAAAAACATTATTTTGCGGATCCAAAAAATTAATGGAAAACTTGTTAAAGTGGCTTTCCAATTTTCTGGAAAAATGAAAATTTGTTTTTTAATTTTCTATTTTGGAAAAATATCACACATTAACACATTTTCTAATTTTTCATTTTCATGGAAAAATTTATTTGGAAAACATCTTTGTTTTCCACAACTAAACAAGGTCTTGTCTTCTAATCCCATTTCTTTGTCGATTACCCAATTAATATCAACTTTATTTCCTCCATAACCAATTATGGATTCCCAATAATGGTAAATACAAACAATTTTCAAGAAATTTATTAATCCCATACACGTGGACGGAAGAAATTTCTTTACACTGTAGGAGATTTAACTCTACATAATGTAAACTACCAGATTTTCCATGAATGCTATGAAATAAGGTAAGTAAACACAAGTCTTTATGTCTTTTAGTAAGTCATTCTTGCTTAAGTCCACAGGGGTAAGAGGGAGAGGTTTCTTTATTACTGTTTAGACTTGTATGTTAGAATGTTAACTTAGAGATAACAGTTAGGTTTAAAATGGTCTCATTGATGCCCTATTTATTGTGAGGGGTCATATACACATAACACATTTGATCCATTTAGACTTTTATACCCCCATAGGATAAAAGGATCGCAAAACCTACCATAAATACTCTTTACTTACTTCCCTTTATGAACTTCTGAATAACCCATTTGAGTGTGTGTTCACTTCATATTCCCTCTCCATTAATGGTGGTTTTAATTACTTTGTACAACCTAATCATTCTTTACTCCCCTCATGTTTTATAAAAATGATCTACATTCCTTTTCGAATTTCCTCACACAATCTTTCTCTCGAGCTGGTAGTATCTCCATTAATAGAGATCTTTCATCTACCTTTATCTGATGATGTGTGGGTAGATTATGTATATCAATTTATTTTTTGGGGGAGTTATAGGTTCACCTGTTCTGTTTAGTGTTTTTTATCATATATTATTTTTGGTTCTGCCTGGTTTTTGGTGATGTTGGAGGGCGATGGCTGGGGGGAAGGGTGGATTTAGTACTATTTTTTTTTGTCAAAGTTAAGAGTGGCAAAGTGTTGTCCTCATTTTTTCATGAAAAAGAAGATTTCATACTTTTATTTCCATAGTATTTCAAGTAATTTTATTTTATGGGATGGGGTGGGTGAGTGTTAGCACTACACCATATACCGAAGATGGTCATGGACCTAAGTTGTGACCAGGGCTATGGGTCACGGACCTAGGTCATGACCATTTTTGCCGAGACCAAAAACAGTGGTAATGGACTTAATATGTGACCCTAAATAAGGGTCACGGTCTCTACCGTAGGACTATATTGGCTCCATGGTCACGAACATAATCAGTGAACCCGTACAGCCCAGATTTGTGACCATGGGTGGGACAAATTTCAAATTGGGTCACAACCCAAATCCATAACCCCCAATTTAAAATAAATAAATAAATAAATAAATAAATAAATAAATATATATATATATATATATATATATATATATATATATATATATATATATATATATATATATATATATATATATATATATATATATATAAAATAAATAAATGGTCACGGTCTAGGATCGTGACCATTTATTTATTTATTAGATATTTTTTGGAGATCATGGATTTGGGTCGTCACCAAAACTATTTAATAAAGAAGTAAAATGTATTTTTAGGAAACCCCTAAAAATAATATGTATTTAGTAAGCAATTCATATACAATTAAGCAATATTATAACCGTGGAGTTGGCAATTCAAAGTAAAGCAGTGTGCCATCTTAATTAATTCACAAGTCATATTAAACATTCATAATTGAAATCTAACATTTATAAATCAAATTAAATCGCCAATATCATAATAAGATACAATTTGGATAAAAATAGGATTATCAAGGGCTAATATAATGTGAGTTACACTGGTCCCGTAACTACACGTTTAGTTTCTATGAGTTACATTAGTCCCATGTGAGGTGTTTATGCCTCTTACGGGGTCGTTTGAAAGTTGTTTTATATTTTCATCCTTTAACGACGTGTTTTTAAGCTAAAGTCTAGATTTTTAAAAATTATCATCATATTCTCAAATCGGGAGTCTTTTGACTACGCGGTGAGTTTATCCGAGTTACATTGGTCCCGTGCAAGGTGTTAATGCCTCTTATGGGGCCGTTTGGGGGTTGTTTTGGAGTTTCGTCCTCTAAGGACACGTTTTTAAGCCTATGTCTAGATGTTTACAAGTTAACTTTATATTCTCAAACTGGGAGTCCCGTGACTATGCTTTTAGTTCCTACAAGTCACACTGGTCCCGTGTAAGGTATTCGTACCTCTTACAGGTCCGTTTGGGGGCTTGTTTGGGTTTTTTCCATCTAACGACATATTTATGTGCCTAAGACTAGATATTTACAAATTATCATTATATTCTCAAACTGTGAGTCCTTTGACTACATGATTAGTTACTACGAGTTACATTGGTCCCGTGCGAGGTGTTCATATCTCTTACGATGCCATTTGGAGGTTGTTTTGAGTTTTTTTACCCTCTAGCAACATGTTTTTAAGCCTTTGTCTTGAGATTTTTAAATTATCATCATATTTTTAAAGAAGGAGTCACGTGACTATGCAATCAGTTCCTATGAGTTATATTAGTCTCGTGCGAGGTGTCCTTGCCTCTAACGGAGCCATTTGATGGCTATTTTAGGATGTATTCACCAACCAATTCATATACAATTAAGCAATATTGTAACCGTGAATTTGATTATTCAAAGTAAAGTACCGTGCAATCATAAATCATACTAAACATTCATAATTCAAACTAAGCATTCATAAATCAAACCAAAGTGCTAATATAACACCAATATCGTAATAGGATACAATTTCGATACAAATAGGATTGTCAAGGGTCAATATAACAATAGGATACAAATAGGATTGTCAAGGGTAAAATAATGTTTTGATACTCAATCTTCGTCTAAATAAGCTAAAAGATCCTTCAAATTAGGGTTATCATCAAGAGCATACTGGACCTCTTTATGAGGCTTTAATGCGCCTATTTGAGTAGTCATACCATTTATTGCATTCACAACAATAGACTAATTGCCATCGTTTAGGCACTTTGAGTAGAATAACTTCTTTACGTTCTGAAAGGCACCAATAAAAGGCTCGTCAACTATGCAATACTTACTCTTCATATTAGATAAATCTACTGTTGATGTAAAAAATTGGACTAGATCCAATTTTTTTTTATCACAAATAAAATATGACATTGTAATGAAATAATATCACAAGAGACAAAGAGTTTTTAAAGTGGTTCGGTCGTGTAAGAAAGCCTACGTCCACTGTTATTGTATTGATTTGAGTGATTACAGAAAACTAGGTACTCTTGTTAAGAAGAATATCCTAGAACCCATTTTATCTTGTTTATGAAAGTAATACAATGTACTTAGAGTGACTCGGAGATCAAGGGTTGGGATGATTTTATATATTCAAGCATTTACACCCGTGCATAATGAATGTGATGGTCCATTGTCTAAACTACGAGTGGAAGGACCCTCGGTTGTTTCCCTCTAGTGGCGACTGCTCATTTACTTTGATGGTTTGTATTCTTCATGTTGGTCGGCATGCCTGCCGAGCAACTATCTTCGGGGTTGATTAAGTGGCCACTGAGTAGGATTGTTTCCACATAAGGAGACGAGTGTCCATTTTTTATTGGTACACGTAGGTGGATAATTTTTTGTATCAACAGAAGCCCCTAATACTTCATTCTTAATGTTTTTATTGAAAGGATGGAGTATATTTTCTTCGAAGTTGGTCAGCTGAGAGACTTGTGAGAATTTTCCATGCCTTGATCTTGTGGTGGACTTTTTGTAAATAATTTAAAAATTAGCGAACTGCCAAAGGGTATGTTAGTATTTTCATGCTCTTAAAACTATGAAGCTTTCAGAACGTCAATCGTCGATACAAGTAATCCTTTCTTGCACAGTTTTTGAGGTAAGCTATAAGAGACGAAAGTTTGTCAATTTTTGAACCACAACATTTCCAAGCTTTCAAACTCTCCTTATTCTCCAAGTTTTTTATCTTTGAGCTTTCCTTTGCATCCTACCTTTTCTCCAGCCACCATTTTCTCTGTAAGCTTTCTTCTCCCCCTTTTTTTTTAATTTCTTTCCTTCTTTACTGTAACCATGGTTTACATACTTCACAGGGATTCTATAGATAAATTTGGGCAGGAAAGAAACATTCTTGATTGGGTATAATTAGAAATTCCAGTACCACCTGTTGAAGTGTTATCACTACCATATGGTCACTGGATTCCCTTTTTGTTCATAACTGAGTGTGGTTTCAATTTCCCCCCCCAATCGTTTATGTCTAGAGTTTTGTTAGTATTTCAATGTCGTCTCTGTTAGAGTAGCCCCCAACATATGAAGAGTGGTAAATGAGATACATAGGGTTAAACAAATAAATGGAACCCACATTGGCATCCCTGAGTTGATATTTTATTACAAATGGGTTACCTGTGACAGTACTTACTACATGAAAACTAGGTTTGCCAATAGAGCCCTGGTTGTCAATTTTCTGGATTCCAATAAAGATTCTTTTAATTATGGAGTTATTATGAAGAATTGGAAACATGCTCCTCTTCAAAGGGGAGAAGTGTATGATGGGCCCAAGTGCCCCCAAGTTGGACATGACATAGGTAGTTGGTTTTGATTATTGTATTCCTCTTTTTTGCTAACCAACCGTTTGATGATATGCTGACTAATATTTTAGTGTCCTGTTTTGCACAGTTGAGAGCAAGAAGAAGTTTCCCAAAGAAGAGGAAGTCAATATTCGTGAGTTGAAATTCTCGTGGAGCATTCACTAGAGGATTAGTGAGGAACACCCAAGACTTGCCTCGTACTTATTGCAATATAGGATCTCAATCACTTCTTTTGTTGCTAGGCCCATAACTGATGTAGCTTTAGCCCCCATAAATCATAAAAAGGAACCAACGCCTACTTCTCTGATTGAGGAATCTGTAGGGGCTGAGAAGGATTTTGGGACTTCATTTTATTTTGAGTCATTGGACATTTCTACTGTTCCCACATTCCCACTTATTAACATAGGGAAGAGAAAAATTCCTCACTTGATGTCTGGGGCTTTGTCTCCCAATGCTAAGAGAGCTGCCGAGAAGACTGGTTAGGATGTTGATGCTAAAAAGCTAGAGAAAACCTCTAAAATTGTAGAAAAAGTTCCCAAGGTCAGAACTATTGGGGAGATTGATACTACTACACCTCAACTCGAGATTTTAAGAAAAGGGTTTTTTTGAGAAGCAAGTTGAGAAGAGTTCTGCTGACTAGGAGTTAGTCGAGAAATTTCAATAGGACATGACCATTTCAGAGTCATCCTCTGTGGTTATTAATCTTGGCACGGCTAGGAAATTGATTAAGATTGGTACTCACTCTGCTGATAGAGCAACCTGTAATACCCCATAATTTTATAGATTTTATTTAATGGGACTAATTAAATTAAATGGAAATTAATTCGGATTTAAATATTAGCGAGATATGAGTTGGTATTTGGTTATGATGATGATGATGAATATCATTGGATAAATATGATAATATATGATTATTAAAATGATCAAAATTGTCGCAAGTCATAAATACGACAATTTGGGAAATTAAGTTGAGATGCGTGCATACGCGTCAGGAATTAATTTAATTGAACTTAAAAGTAAAATATAAATTTATCATCCATATGAACATTTTGAGTGCGCCATTGTGTCCGTAAGGGCCGAGATAGTCAGAAAACACTAGTCAGGGGTTTAGTTTGGGTTCCGGGGCATTTTTAGGCTACACCGGCAACCCGGGAGGGAATTTTAGTCATTTCCATTTTTGGGGATTAGCAACCCACGAAAACTGGGTCTTGCAATCAACCTATATTAAGACCCTTTGGGGTCATTAATTTTCACACCAATCCTTGATCAAAGAGAGAAGAGATGAGAAGTTCTAAGGGGTTTCCAAAGCCACAACCACTACCCGCCGCCGCGATTGCCGAAAATTATGACCAGAAAAGAGAAGGAAAATCAACCTAAATCATCATCAGAGAATCAGAACTTCTAAACAAAGGCAAGTGATTTAATCCATTAAGATTCAACAAATAAATTATCCATGTTTGAGTAGGATTTGATGATATCCTTAAAAATCTGAAAACTCATGAAATTTGGAGATGAAACCTAAATTATGATTAGGTTGTTTATGAAATCTTGACTCTGGAAGAACCTTACTTAGTAGATCATAAACCATGTATAATTAATTTCAAATTTATGAAGAGATTATGATGATTCTAGAAGAAAAATTGAAAATTAAGACTTTTTATGAAATTATGATGATTAATCCAAGAAATGATGAATTGACAGTTATAGAACCTTATAATCATATGGTTAGGTTGTATAATGATCCTAGATGTTTACTTCAGAATTTAACACCTTGAAATGATGATTTGAGACAAAAAATGGACTTAAAATGAAGCAAACCTGTAGCCTGCACCTGCTTGATCGATCGATCGACATTCATAGGTCGATCAATCGATGGTGCTCGATTGATCAATGTTCAGGTCGATCAATCGACCTCCCCAAAAACAGTGATCTTTTCCCCTTTTTCGAATTTAACCGATTCCGTCCATTTGAAAGTTGAACGAGGGGATTATGTAAAGACGTTAGGACTTAGAAGAGACCAGTAGGGACGTAATTAAAACCCCAAAAAATATTAGATTTGATTGGGAATATAGTGATTAAATTTACGAGGGTTCGACAAGTAATTTCCAATTTTACGATACAAGAACATGATTTATATTATTAGGAGTGATAAGTTGGGATATGAGACATAAAAAAAGAGCTAAGGGTACTAAATTAATATTTGAAAAAATTTGGAGACTCAGTAACCTTTTCGGTTAGGATTACGTACTCGAAATTTACGACGTAAGACATATCGACAAAATATATTATATCATCCGGAATAATCATAGTGTATGAACTTTGACTAATGGTATAAGGCCGAAATATACCCTTAATAATATAAACAATTATTTAAGTTGTGTGAATTCTTATTATATGGATTATTATGTGTATGACATACCTACCATACTTGCTATCACGGGAGGTTGGTTATTTATAAGGTCCATCAAATCTTTGTGTACCTACGGGGGGATTTAGATTGGTACCTCAAGGACATAGGACTGAGAATGACTTATTTTGAGTTAATACATTACAGTAGATTATGGGAGCGTAGGCATGTACGTGACCCGTGGGTATGAGAACTATGGTCGCCTCCAATATGTGTGATTTTGGCTTATTGAAACGATCCCTGAGATATTCGGAATACGTAGTCCTTATGTACATGATGTATCGGGATTTGATAATAGAGTATGTGTGGAACACACCTTAGCCTAGTGGTGCCATATTTGTATATTTATGCTGAGAATGATATACTTGCATTTGTAACTAGCAAATTGTTAAACCGTGAATACTAATATTTGGGATACTTGAATGGGATGAAAAATGTGATAATACATATCATAATGAATGTAATAATTCTGATAAATGAAAAGGTAAGTTACATGCAGAATATATTAGAATAATACGAATAGACCCTTATATTATAGTGAGAAGACAGGAAGTGGTACAGACTAGTTTGTTGAAAGCATAACTAGGATGGGTTAAGGGTATACACTAAGCGTGCACATTAGTTGAGGGGTTAAGTACTCATGTGAGAACACGTAACAAACATGTATAAAATATGTAATACCCCGTATTTTTATGCTATATTAATTTGGGGATTTATTAAATTTAATGTGAGTTATTAATTTAATATAAATCCAGAAATTAATCACTTTATAATTATTAACGTGATGTGAGTTAGTAATTATGAGAAACTTGCTGAATATTACTAACGAGTAGAGTAATATATAATATTGGTTCTGTTAATTAAATGTCAAAAGTGAATAAAATGACAAGTTTGGAAATTTGAGTCGGGACGCGCCCGTGTTGCGTTGGGACTAGATATTGATTAATAAAAGTGAATAAATTATATATTGCTCGTATGGTCCTTTTGAGTGCGCCAAAGTGTCCGGAAGGGTCGAGATAGTCAGAAAAGTATACTCGGGGGTTTAGTTTGGGTCTCGGGGCATTTTTAGGCCTATTTAGCACCCCGGGAGGGCATTTTGGACATTTTACATTTTTGGGTAATTAAACCCACGAAATTTCAAGGGTTATATCAAATGTCTGAGGTTTCCTTCTAGGTTTAAAACAACCAAAGACAAGTGACGACCATAAGAGAGGGAAGGAGAGAGCTTTCAAAGCAAATTCTAGACCGAAAATTCATCTGGTTGCACCGCCACCACCACCAACGCGTAGATCGCGTGATGGGGAACACAACCACACCAAATTCGTCGTCAAATCAGAACTCTGAAAATCCCAGGCAAGTATTTATCTTGCTTATTTTCGTTAATGCATCGTTCATGTTAGTCTAGGGTGATTAGGATGAGTTTGGTAGAAGAAAAATTCATGTTGGAGATAGAAAAATCGCATGTAGTAATGATTTGAATGATAATCTGGAAACCCCTTCTCATGTAGAGGATTAACCACGAAATTATGATGAATTAGGAGTAGACATTTCTGGAAAAAGACTGATTATAACCATGTTAAAGAAATTCTAGGGTTCTTGAGACTTTATGAAGTTTTGGCCTATTAATCCATGGTTATTGAGGAAAAATTGCATGCTTTACGTAGAAGATGAATAATATGGGTGTATACTGATTATAGTACAAATTTTAGGGAGTTTGGGTGTGAAAAATATTGATTTGGTTTAGGTTGGATGTTTGAACCCGTAACTATTTATCTGCAGAATTCGCATACCTGTTTGATCGATCGATCGAACCAGGAGTGTCGATCGATCGACACATCGATCGATCGAGCTCCTGCCATCGATCGATCGACCCCTTCTGGCAGACTCATATTTCCCCTTTTTAAATTAGTTGAATTCAATTTAATGAGAAATAATCCTTGGACACCCTTATTAAAATGTTTTGGGAGATAAAGAAGACCAGTAGGACTTATAAATAATTATGGGACCGTTAATGTAAGACGAGAGTTGTATTTTTGGGATATTTACATATAAGGGACGATGAAATTATGTATTAAAGGGAGAGACGCGTAAGATAGTTACGCTGGAAATTAGATGAGTACCTACTGAATTCTACACATGGGAGGATAGAGTCCATGAGTATTACGTAATAAGTTAGAATGATCTCTCAAATTAAAGTAAGAAATGAACGGTTATACGTGATAACTAAATAATGAGAAATAAGGACAAATGTCGTAATTATGGGATTAGAGATGTACTTAATTTGATATGGTAATAGTAGTATAGTTATATGACTGCGTTTATGCATATACTATCTATGTGTGAAAATCGTGTCCGCGCTACTTTCTATCCCTGAGGTTACTGCACTGGGACAGTCTTATCTTGATGGGACCTTTATGGGGGATATTGACTCGTACCCTAGAAGATAGAAATCCTTGGTATAGGCTATCGAATCGATAGTTCAGACGGTCCTAAGAGATGTGGGGTCATGTGCTATCCTCTTAGAGACTTGGAATCTATGCTTCGCGTCAATATTGTTTGTGTTTTGTTTAATACAATTCAAGAGTGATTTCGAACTTGTATTTCCCTTAGTACGAGTGATACGGGGATTAGATAGCAGAGTATGCCCCCACCATAGTTTTTATGTGGGGTGCTGATAGAATATATATATATTATACGAGTATTTAATATATATATGAATTTCTGAAATTTAGAATCGCCTACTGTGTTATGGTAAGTAAGAAATGAATAATGACTTCAAATTGGAAATACTTGTTTTGAAAAGTATAATATGACACTGGGAAACTTTATTAATAAATAAAGTTAAAATGAGAGCTTTGTTACTGAATGAAATTTTCCTCTTAAACAATTATATTGTTCAGTTTTAAATCTTACGAGTAACCTAAGATAAGATAACCCATTGGGAAGATTAGTGAGATATAAGATAAGATAACCCGTTGGGATGATTAGTACGATAGACGTGCACATTAGAAGAGAGGTGAGAATTTCTCAAGAGAGTGCCGCACTAATATGTTGTTGCATTGGCCTGTAAACATTTTAAATACTTTCTAAACAAATTTTAAATCATTTACACTATCGGGCTCTGACCCGTTTCTATTTTCCTTTCTCTCTTGTATATATATGTGTATATTATAGGTGCCCAGCCACAGGGGCGTCTTGCATAGGATCCTTTGGAAGGAACGTGCTGCAGCTTAGGTGGGAGTTGCAAGCCTCTTGCTTAGACGACTTCATTTATTTGATTCCACTCCTAGCTCATTTATTCAGTTGGGCATGTGTCGCCCGTTTCCATTATCCATTTGTTTTATTGGACATTGTGATTCATTTATTTCTAGTATTGTCACTTTGAAATTTATTACTGTCTGGATGTTTTACTTTATGTTTTAAATGTTGGGATTTAATTCTTAAATGTTTAAATTATTTGGATTATATGTTCCAGGATAAATGTGGTGTGATTCGTTAATATTGAATTATGTAAAGTTTTAAATCATTGGTTATAAAAAAAATGAATTGGGAAAGTAATGTCTCAAATGGTTTTGACACTTAGCTTAATTAATTAGGGTGTTTAAATTGGAAAAGTTATTTTTACGACAGTGATGCTAAGAATGAACCAACTGTTCACCTTGATTTTAATTTAATAAAGGAGTGATCGCCCGGTATTTAATTAGGCGGGGTGTCACAAAATATTTATTGTTTAATGCAATTAAACACTTGTTGCATTTTAAACTGTTTTCACCTCGGGCTCTGACCCGTTTGATTTCAAATATATTTTTCATGTAAAACCTTTTTAGGTGCCCCGCCATAGGGATGCCAAGCATAAGAGTTCCACTTCATAGACGTGCTGTGGAAGTTATAGGATATCGGTAGTAGATGCCTCTACATTCTTCATTTGATTCTATTCAGGGTCATGTATCAGTTAGGGCATGTCGCCCCTTTCCATTTAGAGATAATATTCTCAGACTACCAGTTTTATATCAGTTTTGGTTTTATTTAGTCATTCAATATTTGTATTTTTTAGGGGAGTGTTACTCCAGACTCATGTTATCATTTCATTATCATTCTATTTTGTTTTAGATGTGGATGTGTCATAGTTACCTTATAATTTGGTTGCATGTTAATTTAATTTAATAAAATTTGATATCTCACTTTTTAAATATTAGGTGGCTAGTAATTGTTAAAAAAATGTTTTCGACAGTGAGGCTATGAACTGAACCGACTTGACATTTTGTATTAATTTGAATAAAGGATTAGCTACCCGGTATTTAATTAAACGGGGCGTCACAGGTGGTATCAAAGCCTTAGGTTCTAGTGTCCTTAGGATCTGTACGGCTTGTTATGTTTCCGCATAGCATTCTTTGATATAGAGCCTTATATTTTAGGATTGTTGTACTCCATTATGAATCCTACGTTCTTCAGCTATTTTGAAGATATTAACTGTGTACTTATAACACTTCTCTCATTTTAGATGCCTCCTAGACATACAAACTGAGTTCCCAAGGATGCCCAACCTGAACCTCAGCGTGTACCAGTTCAGGGTTCATTGAAAGCCGCTGAAGTTGACGCCATCGTAGCCTAGATAGTAAATGCCGCATTAACAGTTGTACAACAGGCACAACCTCAGGCACTGGTTGCAGCCCCAATCCTGTATCAGGCATTCCCGTTTGCTTGGGAACGTGTCCGAGATGCTTTTCAGAAAGCACACCCTCTGGAGTTCACTGGAAGCTCTGACGTGGTCATATCGAGTCAATGAAAAAAGGGCATCCAAAGGCCTTTACGGATGTACGAGTGTATGAATGTGTAGAGGCAGGTATTGGCTACTTTCAAGCTAGTAGGTTCAGCTCTACAGTGGTGGGAGTCAATTACCACCGCAGAAGAGAGATACGTTCTTTTAATACAAGAGTTCTCGGTGCGATTTAACTACAAATATTTTTCCTTAGCGGTTCACACCGAAATGAGGCAAAAATTAATGAACCTTAAACAGGAGGGAAAGATAGTGGCAGAATATGAGGCGAAATTCACTAATCTCTAGAATATCGTCCCTAATGAGATCCCCACCGAAGAAAGGAAAATCCAGAGGTTCACAGATGGGTTGACATAGAGGATTCGTCAGCACTTGCTGGGAAATATCTTGTTGGCCACCTACTCAGATGTGGTTAATGTGGCCTTACTACACTACCAGGACCACCACTTTCACTTGACAAAAGGTAAGCGAGCAGGAGGGTCCAACCAACAGGGCAGGATGGGTGGAAATGGTGCTAACGGGGCATAGTTAATTCATATACAGAATAGACAAGGTGACCAGGGTCCCCAGTAGGGGGGATTTTAAGAGATTTCGATTAGGGAGATTTAGGCATGGCCAAGGAGGTTTTAGGCATGGCCAGCAGGGCCAACATAGTCATCAGGGCCTTAATCACTTTCAGCAGGGCTAATATGGGGTGGTAACGGCCATCAGGGCCGCGGGGAGCAAGGTCAAAGAGGGGTAAACTTCCCCGGGAAATGTTTCCTATGTAACAAGACTGGCCACAAATGCCGGGATTATTTTAAAAGGGGCAGCGCCCCGCAGCAGCAGGAACAATATCAACAACAACAGGGTGCTCGAAATGAGCCCCAAAGACCAATTTTTCCCACCACCCTCTCTGCACCACAGCAGATGTCGACATTGACATCTATCCCTGCAGTCCCAGTCCAGCAGGGACAACTTCAGTACGGTTGGGTTTACCAGTTCCAGCAGGCTGCAGTCCCACATGATCCACCTGCGATTCAAGGTATGTTTTATATTCGGGGGACTATGGGGCACATTTTATTTGACACGGGGGCCACACATTATTTTATTACCACGAGATTTGCGTACGCTATGGGATAATTAGAGTCCGCGGAGAGCACCACTACTTGTGTAGATTCACTGTTGAGTAGAGGTTCTGTGATTTCCCTTACATGTAGAGGAGTTGGTGTAGAGATTGGGAGGCTTACTTTGCCTATCGACATGTTAGTACTAGATATGACCAAGTATGAAGCTATTATTGGTATGGATTGGCTAATTGCGTATCAATCCATGATTGATTGTTATAGTAGGAGTATTATTTTGTCCATATCTGAGCAAGAGATGTTTTTAGGGGCGATGCCTCCTCCTGAGGGAGGATCATCCACACACTTGTATTATAGAAAGGAGGAGACCTTTAAAGAGGTGGTAATACCACTTGATTTGATTTCAATTGTTAGGGAGTTCGTTGATGTATTTCATGATATTCCTGAATTACCACCGAGTAGAGAGATAAACTTCATTATAGATTTGGCACCGGGCACTCAGACAATAGCCTGCGCACCTTACCCTATGGCTCCAATGGAGATGAGGGAGCTACGGGATCAGATAGAGCATCTGTTGGGTCAGGGGTTTATCCATAGGAGTACTTCGCCATGGGGTGCTCTTGTGCTGTTTGTTAAGAAAAGGGATGGATCTCTAAGGTTGTGTATCGATTACTGAGAGATGAATAAAGTCACGATACAGAATAAATACTTGTTTCCCTGAATCGATGACTTATTCGACCAGTTAAGAAAAGCCTTCTTCTTCTCAAAGATTGACATGAAATCAGGGTACCATCGATTGTGAATTAGGGAGAAGAATATCTCGAAGACTGCCTTCCTGACAAGATATGGTTCCTACGAGTTTAAGGTTATGCGTTTGGGCCTTACCAATGCCCCAGCCGTGTTTAGAGAATTTCTGGACCAGTTCGTCATCGTCTTTATTGATGACATTCTGGTTTACTCCCGGACAGAGGAATAGCATGCCAACCACTTAAGACAGGTTTTGCAGACACTACGTCAGAACGAGTTGTATGCAAAATATGAGAAATGTGGGTTTTGATTGAAGGAGGTCCAGTTTTTGGGCCATATCGTCTCGGATAGGGATTATCTGTTGATCTAAGGAAGGTATCCGCGATGAGGGAGTGGGGATAACCCATGACACCAAGAGAGATACGTAGTTTCTTGGTCCTAGCAGGATACTACAAGAGGTTTATTCGGGGGTTCTCGAAAATAGCGGGTCCTTTGACACATCTAACTCGTAAGGGTGTGCCATTTATCTGGAGCGATGCATGTCAATTGGCATTTGACGAGTTGAAGAATAAGTTGACCTCAGCACCAGTGTTAACATTAACCAGGATGGGAGTGGAGTACCTAGTCTACACTGATGCATCCTTAGTAGGACTTGGGGGAGTACTGCAGCAGGAAAGTCAGGCCATAGCTTATGCTTCCCGTAAGCTTAAGCCTCATGAGAGGAATTACCCCACCCATGACTTGGAGTTAGCGGCAGTCGTCTTTGCTCTTCAAATTTGGAGACATTATCTCCTTGGGGAGAAATTTCGTTTATTCACAGATCACAAGTCGCTTCAGTACCTCTTCACCTAGAAGGAGATGAATATGAGTCAACGCCGTTGGCTAGAATTTGTGAAAGATTATCAGCTCGATATCTAATACCACCCCGGGAAGTCTAACATGGTAGCAGACACGTTGAGATGTAGGCTAGTAGGGGAGGTGTCCGAGGTGTGGAAAACAAAGTGGAAGGAGTTGGGGCACCAGGACGCAGTGGCCCGAACATTTATGTCTGTAATGATAGTTACGCCCCAAATTATTATGAGGGTGATATAGGCCCAGGCAATAGAACCGTTTTGTCAGGAGAAAATAATACAACTGTTAGTAGAAGGAGCCGAGTCTTATTTCATTAATTCAGATGGGGGCTTACGCTTCAATGGAAGGTTAGTTGTTCCCGAGGGGAAAGACTTATGACACGAGGTAATGAAAGAGTCGCAAGGCTCGCGATTCGCGATGCATCCTGTTGGGGATAAAATGTACCAAGATATGAGGCGACAGTACTGGTGGAGAGGAATGAAGAGAGATATTGCTGAGTTTATTTTGAAATGTGCCACGTGTCAACTAGTAAAAGTGGACCATCAAAGGCCGACAGGACTTTTACAACCGTTAGAAATCCCTATGTGGAATTGGGAGAGCATTTCCATGGACTTAATTATGGGACTACCTACATCTTCGAGAGGTCACGACTATATATGGGTGATCGTAGATCGATTAACAAAGGTTTCTCACTTTTTGCCAGCCCGGACTGACTACACTACAGGACAGTATGCCCAGATCTTCATAAGGGAAATAGTAAGACTCCACGGGGTGCCTCTTAACATCGTTTCTGATAGAGACAAAATATTTGTATCACAATTTTGGGAGAGTTTCTAGGAAGCCATGAGAACAGAATTGCAGTTAAGTACCGCTTATCACCCACAGAAAGATGTGCAGACTGAACGGATCAATCATATGTTAGAAGACATGTTACTCATGTGTATCCTAGACTTTGGAGGTGGTTGGGAGAACTATCTTCTAGTGGTGGAGTTTTCTTGTAATAACTCCTACCAATTCACTATTGGTATGGATCCATTTGAGGCATTGTATGGTAGACCTTGTCGTTCCCCATCATGTTGGCTAGAGGTGGGGGATAACAAACTCCTTGGGTCGGAGATGATTAAGGATACCACAACGAGAATAGGGA
This sequence comes from Sambucus nigra, assembly GCA_949130495.1. Classification (NCBI taxonomy): domain Eukaryota; kingdom Viridiplantae; phylum Streptophyta; class Magnoliopsida; order Dipsacales; family Adoxaceae; genus Sambucus; species Sambucus nigra. Next base: position 414,862,618 of record OX422215.1, on the reverse strand, counting down.
TGATACGGAGCCTTATACGAGTATCTCAGGACTGCTAAAAAAGCTATGTTGATGCCAAAAGGTCCTTTTGAGAGTTTAATGTGGGGGATCAGGTGCTGCTCAGAGTATCTCCTATGAAGGGGATTATGCGTTTTGGTAAGAAGGGAAAGTTGGCACCTAGATACGTGGGGCCATTCCCTATCATCGAACGAATTGGGCCAGTCGCCTACAGACTTAGATTACCGGAACACTTGCATAGGGTCCATGACGTGTTCCACATTTCCTCACTAAGGAGATATCTTCAAGATGAGTTGGCCCATACTCACATTACTTTAGAAGATATTGATCTTCATCCCGATAGCTCCTATGAGGAAGGGCCGGTTGATATTCTAGACCATAGCGAAAGGAAACTGCGATCAAAGATAGTACCATTAGTACGTGTTCAGTGGCGACATCATAATGCCGAGGAGTCTACCTGGGAGTGTGAGGATGAGATGCGCGAGTGTTATCCATAGTTATTTTTTTGCCAGGTATAATTTAATTCCGAATTTCGAGACGAAATTCAGTTATTAGGGGGAAAGTATGTAATACCCCGTTATTTTATAGATTTTATTTAATGGGATTAATTAAATTAAATGGAAATTAATTGAAAATTAATCCGGATTTAAATACTAGCAAGATATGACTTGGTATTTGGTTATGATGATGATGATGAATATCATTGGATAAATATTATAATATATGATTATTGAAATGATTAAAATTGTCACAAGTCATAAATACGACAATTCGGGAAAGTAAGTTGAGATGCGTGCATACGCGTTAGGAATTAATTTAATTGAACTTAAAAGTAAAATATAAATTTATCATCCATATGGCCATTTTGAGTGCACCAGTGTATACAGAAGGGCTGAGATAGTCAAAAAACACTAGTCGGGGGTTTAGTTTGGGTCCCGGGGCATTTTTAGGCCACACCGACAACTCGGGAGAGTATTTTGGTATTTTCCATTTTTGGGGATTAGCAACCCACGAAAATTGGGTCTTGCAATCAGCCTATATTAAGACCCTTTGGGGTCATTCATTGTCACACAAAGTCTTGATCAAAGAGAGAAGATAGGAGCAGTTCTAAGGGGTTTCCAAAGCCACAACCATCACCCGCCACCGCGATCGCCGGAACTTGTGACCGAAAAAGAGAAGGAAAATCAAACTAGATCATCATCAAAGAATCAGAACTTATAAACAAAGGCAAGTGATTTAATCCACTAAGATTCAGCAAATGAATTATCCATGTTAGAGTAGGATTTGATGATATCCTTGAAAATCTGAAAACTCATGAAATTTGGAGATGAAACCTAAATTATGATTAGGTTGTTTATGAAATCTTGACTCTGGAATAACCTTACTTAGTAGATCATAAACCATGTATAATTAATTTCGAATTTATAAAGAGGCTATGATGATTCTTGAAGAAAAATTGAAAAATAAGACTTTTTATGAAATTATGATGATTAATCTAAGAAAAGACCAATTGATGGTGAATTGACAGTTATAGAACCTCTATAATCATGTAGTTAGGTTGTATAATGATCCTAGATGTTTATTTTAGAATTTAACACCTTGAAATGATGATTTGAGACAAAAATTGGACTTAAAATGAAGCAAACCTATAGCCTGCACCTGCTTGATCGATCGATCAACATTCATAGGTCGATCGATCGATGGTGCTCATTCGATCGATATTCATATGTCGATCGATCGACCTCCCCAGAAACAATGATCTTTTATCTCTTTTCGGATTTAACCGATTCTGTCCATTTGAAAGTTGAACGAGGGGATTATGTAAAGACGTTAGGACTTAGAAGAGACCAGTAGGGACGTAATTAAAACCCCGAAACATATTAGAATTGATTGGGAACACAGTGATTAAATTTACGTGGGTTGAACAAGTAATTTCCTATTTTACGATAGAAGAACATGATTTATATTATTAGGAGTGATAAGTTGGGATGTGAGGCATAAATAAAGAGATGAGGGTACTGCATTAATATTTGGGAAAATTTGGAGACTTAGTAACCTCTTCGGTTAGGATTACGTACTCAAAATTTATGACGTGAGACGTATCAACAAAATATAATATATCATCCAGAATAATCATAGTGTATGAACTTTGACTAATGGTATAAGGCTGAAATATACCCTTAATAATATAAAAAATTATTTAAGTTGTGTGAATGCTTAATATATGGATTATTATGTGTATGACATACCTACCATACTTGCTATCACGGGAGGTTGATTATTTATAACGGCCATCAAATCTTTATGTGCCTACGGGGGGATTTAGATTGGTACCTCAAGAACATAGGACCGAGAATGACTTATTTTGAGTTAATAAGTTACAAAAGACCATGGGAGCATAGGTATGTACGTGACCCGTGGGTATGAGAACTATATTCGCCTCAAATATGTGTGATTTTGTCTTATTGAAACGATTCCTGAGATATTCGGAATACGTTGTCCTTATGTACATGATGTACCGAGATTTGATAGCAGAGTATGTGTGCACCACACCTTAGCCTGGTGGTGCCATATTTGTATATTTATGCTGAGAATGATATACTTGCATTTATAACTAGCAAATTGTTAAACTGTGAATACTAATATTTGGGATACTTGAATGAGATGAGAAATGTGATAATACATATCATAATGAATGCAATAATTCTAATAAATGAAAAGGTAAGTTACATGAAAATATATTAGAATAATACGAATATACCCTTATATTATAATGAGAAGACAAGAAGTGGTACAGACTAGTTAGTTAGCAGCATAACTAGGATGGGTTAAGGGTATATGCTAAGCGTGCACATTCGTTGAGGGGTTAAGGACTCATGTGAGAACACGTAACAAACATGTATACAATAATTACTATTTAATGCAATTAGACACTTGTTGTATTTTAAACTGTTTTCACCTCGGGCTCTGGCCCGTTTTCTTTTAAATATATTTTTAATGTAAAACCTTTTTAGGTACCCCGCTATAGGGACACCAAGCATAAGAGTTCCACTTCAGAGACGTGATGTAGCTGCTGTGTAAGTTACAGGATCTCGGTAGTAGACGCCTCCACATTCTTCATTTGATTCTATTCAGGGTCATCTATCAGTTAGGGTATATCGCCCCTTTCCATTTAGAGATAATATTCTCAGACTACCAGTTTTATATCAGTTTTGGTTTTATTTAGTCATTCAATATTTGTATTTTTCAGGGGAGTGTTACTCTAGACTCATGTTATCATTTCATTATCATTCTATCTTGTTTTAGATGTGGATGTGGTATAGTTATCTTATAATTTGGTTGCATGTTAATTTAATAAAATTTGATATCTTACTTTTTAAATATTAGGTGGCTAGTAATTGTTAAAAAAATGTTTTCGACAATGATGCTATGGACTGAACCAACTTGACATTTTATATTAGTTTGAATAAAGGAGTAGCTACCTGGTATTTAATTAGACGGGGTGTCACACAACCCTTAATCCTCTGCGATGATTAAAGTTGGCAAAAAATTCTGGCCAAAGTTTGGCTATGGTAAGTCTTTACCCTCTATTACTTGCCCTTAATGCCTTGTTCCTCTCCTTGTAATATGATGTTGTGCCTTGTACAGTTTTTGGTGAATTTTAATCAACTCATGGAGAAGGACGATCAAATACGTTCTTCGGGAGGAGATGTTGAAGAGGCCCTTGAGGGTCTAAAGCAATTCCTGGAGACTTTAAGGCAGTTGTTGGAGTCTAAGAAGAAAGCTTGGGAGGAAGAATTTGAGAGGGCTAATGATAGAACTACCAATACTGAAGGAAAACTGGTAACTCCTAACACTAGTTTGACAACTGCTGAAAATAAGGCCAAGATGGTTGAGGATAAGTTGGTAAAAAATCAAGCCCTACTTAAGTTTGTCGAGGAGAAAGGTGATGGTCTGACCTCTGAACTGGTTGCAGGGAAGGCCAAAAATAAGAAAATAAAAGAAGACTCCTTCAATAAAAGCTGTAACAATGCGTTTCTGGATGCATCCGCTTAAATTAAGTTTGTCAATAATAAATCCTTTAAGGATGGGTGGTCGAATTCCCTTAAGGAGGTCGGCACTATAGAGTATTCTAAATTATTCCTGAGGTATGATCTAGGCTCTCCTCCTAACTTAGAGGAAGATTTTTTTGATGAGGAAGGGTCTAGAGAATCCTCCATTCAACCTTCTAGGTCTGCCTTAAAGGCTATTGATGAGGCCATTCCTTCTACTGACTTGCCCTCTAGGAGCAATGTTAAGGATTAGGAGAAGGTTTAACTACTTTGTTTTTTTTTTGTTCCTTTATCTTATAACTGGATCATTATGTAAAATATCATGGTTATTAACAAAAACGTTTCTCCTTTTTAGCTAAATGTGTTGTATTTATTATACTTATTTCTTCTTGCTTGGTTGAATTATCTTGATGAAATTACAGACTTTGTGTTATGTTTTTTCAGTAACCACACTTGTGTTCTTACATTTGCGATTTTCAGTTTAATGCTAGGAAAAATTCCATAGTTTATGCTAAATCTGATCTGCTCAAGCAGAGTAGAAATCTTCTGAAAGCTGGCCATGTTCCTTTGTACAAAGAAGAGTTAGTCGGCTTGCTTGGTCCGGATGTGTCCAATAAAGTTTAAGAGTCATACATTCACATTCATTGCTTGTTGGACAGGGCAGTGGCAAATAATGCTTCTTATTATGAAATGAATGAAGATTTGCAAGAATACCATAAGATTTCTTTAGTTTCACTCCATGCTGACTATGAGGCGAAATATAAAGCATTGAGTAAAGGTTGGGGTTTTGAGAAGAAACTGGAAGAATATGCCTCCATGCACAGAATAAAAGAGTTTATGTCGAATCGAGAAGTTGATGAAGCTCGGGAGATATCCAAACTTCTTGAAGAGGGAAATAATAAGCTTAGAAATGAGTTGGACATCTTTAAGAAGTCATCTTCAAGTGGTGCTGATGAGGGTGTTTCTTTCTTATAGGCTAAAAATGCCAGACTAGTAGAAGAACTTGAATCACTGTAGAAAACCAAACTTGGGCAAACTTCTAGGCAACAAAGAAATAGCTGACCAACAGTAGATAAGGCAATAACCAATAAAACACTATCCGACCAAACTGCCCAGTTAAAGGCAAATAATCATGCTATTACTGAGATGTCTATGAAGCTGGAAGCTAAGGATAAAGCCATCACCGACCAATCTATTCAGTTGAAAGTGAAGAGTGATGTTTTGAAGACTTCAACATCAGGTTGAAAGTCTAACCATTTAATTTCATAAATAACCCAGGAAGGTGTGGATGGAAGGATATAATGAGGCCTTTATCCATGTTGATGATCATCTTGCCCAAAGCCACCGTAAATGTTACAGATGGGGATGGACCAACTATCTGACCTTGCTGAAATATGATCAAAATAGCAAGCTATGGTACTGGAATGAACCAAGTCTGTTAGATTGTGACAAGCCCCCATTCAAGTTGGATATATCATGGATTCCTCCTAATGCTATTCCCCAATGATTAATTACCAAATACTTGGGAGATTATGATCTGCATGATGTACATGAAATATTAGTCCTCCCCATCTAGTCAATATACCGAGCAGCAATAATAGGCAAATGCTGAGGGATTTCAACTTCATCAATTCCCCTTACACCCTGGATGATCCTCCAGCTGGTATGGAGAGAGTGCAACCAACTTCCAAAGCTCAAGGAAAGCGTCTAGCTATACGATTTTTCTGTATTTTTTACTCATTTGATATTAAATGTAATACAATTAGTATTTTGTGCTATCAACTTATGATTATTTAATCAATAAGTCAACTAAGTTGTCGGTTAATAATGAATTATTAAGCTGTCATTATAAGGCCATATATTATACTAATGCACTTGGATGAAACTATAAATAGTTTTATTGATCCAAGTTTAGCATCAGTTATCAGTGGTGACCAAGTGTATGAGGAATATATGTGTGAATTCTAATGGTTAGGAATGTTTACATGTTTTCTTGCATTTAACTTATTCGGGTAAAACTTGTTTATAACTGTTAGAGTTGTATACAATGTTTTAAAGACTTTTTGTTCTTGACTTGTCAAAGATGAAGTCATACATGAAGTAAATTATTAGTGTCGACCAAGTGTGTTAGGAGTGTATTCCTGTATTTAACTTGGTTGGGTAATACTTCATGTTCATGACTTATTCATACAAAGTCAGACATGAAGTAATAACTTCTTGTTCGTCACTTGTACATACGAAGTCATATATGAAGTAATAACTTGGGAGAGATACGACTGTGCATAAAGCTGTTGGTGCATCTCGAATTTGATAAATTCAACCTGATGAAGTATGTTCTGTTGATCGATAGATAAATTCAACCTGATTAAGTATGTGCTGTTGACTGACAAGAGATGAAGACTAAGAGACATTTTTTATTTGTTGTTTCTAATAGATGTACATTATCGTACTCCGAAAAAAATTGAAGGAACTGAAATCAAGATTTTTATTGAACTTGAAAGATAGTTGTACTGAGCATAAGGTAAAAAGAAATACAATATGTCAATGCCATTATTCACTGATAATATTTACAAAGGTGCTCGACGTTCCAAGGGTTCTTGAATTCTTCCCCATCAAGTGTCTCGAGTCGAAAAGTCCCTGATTGTATTACTGCTAAAATGTGATATGGTCCATGCCAATTGACTTCAATCTTGTTTCTCTTATGGATGAACCTTTTTAAAGACATAGTCGCATTATTTTAAGTTGGTCGGATTGATCCTTTTGTTGTAAAAGCGAGCAATCCTTTGTTGGTACGCAATATTTTAGAGAGAAACATGTTTTCGGACTTCTTCTAACACGTCCAAGTCCAATCTTCTCATCAAGTCACTCTTTGGAGAATCAAAATTTAGTACTCTATGAGTTGGTAGGCCTATCTCGGTTGGTACCGTGGATTATGTCCCAAGTACAAGCATATTAGGTGTTTCTCCAGTTGCTTCTCTCGACATTGTTCTATATGCCCATAGAAATAAAGTGCAGTTCATTAATCCAATTTCCTTGGCAGCATCAAGTCTCTTCTTCAGTCCATTAAGCAAGGTTATATTCATCACTTAAGTTCGACCATTACTTTGTGGATGACCATCAACTACATCCAATATTTATTCAACAACTTCTTATGGGGAGAGTCTACAGATTATGGAAAAAGACATCACTGGATTAAATGGGACAATATTTGTTACCCATCCTATGAAGGGGGCCTCAACTTCAAATCTTTATCAGATATCACCAAAGATTTTTCTTTGAAGCTCTGGTGGAATTTCTCTAACTCTAACAGTTTGTGTAATGTGTTTTTAAATTGCAGGTTTCAAAATTCAGTAACTCAGTCTCACAATTTAAAAAGAATTATTGGTGTTAGAGATGAGGTAAAGAAACACACAAAGGTGATAAATGGCAAGCTCATCTGGATTCAAACTTCCAATGGGGACTTCTCTTCAAAATCAGCATGGCATGCTATCAGAAAATCTAAACCTGGATCAATCATTTGCAAATACGTTTAGAATAAAGAGATTCCTCCAAAAATCTCTATCTTTCTCTGGAAATGCTATCACCAAATAGTCCCAATTGATGAAACTCTGCAACAAAAAGGAATTTTGAAGGCTTCTATATGTAGATGTTGCAATAAACATATAGAATCCTTCAACCATCTGTTTCTCAATGGACCTATTGCTTCAGTTGTATGGGATTACTTTGCTTAACTCTTTGGGATCAAGATCTACTCCTCTTCTCTGAATCAAATGTTTCTTTCATGGTGGCTTAAAACTTCAAATTATGACTTTCTCCAATATCTTATCCTTATTCTTCCAGGTATTATTCTCTGGGAAATTTGGAAGTCCAGAAATCGTTATGTTTATCAAGGTGAGAAAATGGATAGCAACTTCATTATTAAAAATGTCATCATTCTCACTCAGTCCTGTTCTTATTCCAAACCTTTCAAATCTCCCTCTAACTCCTTTGATGATATTAAGGCTACCTTCAATATCCTTACAGTTCCTCTAAAATTTTCGTTAATGTTAGTTAAATGGTCTTTTCCTTGTGATCATTCTTTCAAACTCAATCTTGATGGGGCATCTAAGGGTAATCCTGGAGCTGCAGGTACAGGGGGTATGCTTAGAGACAAAGCAGGAAAATTCATTACAACTTTCTCCTCTTTTGAAGGTTGTGTAACTAATACCAAAGCCGAATGTTTAGCTATCCTCAATGGTCTTAAAATTTTCAAAGACCTTAATATCCATAACTTGTTGGTTGAATTCGATTCTCAAGTTATCATTAATATTCTAAAAGGTTTCATTCCTAAACCTCCTTGGTCATTTCTATATATATTAAAAGATATCAATGATATGGATGTTCAAGTATCTTATGCTCATTATTGGAGAGAAGCTAATAGAGTAGCAGATTCTTTAGCAAATCATGTAATTTCTTCTAAGAAGTTCAATATTTTTAACTCAGTGATGGATCTTCCAAAATCAGCTAGGGGCTTTTACATAATGGATTTCTTTGGCATCCCATTAATTAGGAAGTTGAATCATTAAATTCTGTTTCTCAGATCTTTGTTGCTCTTTTTGTAATGCCACCTAGGTAGGGCTTTTCTACCTTTATCAATAAAGTTGTGGATTAAAAAAAATACTTTGTGGATGGCCTGGTGCAAAATAAAGTTTTTAGATCTTGGATTGAACACATTATGCTTCGAATTCATCATTATCGAACTGGGTTCCATGGTCTGTAATGAAGGCATAAGGTATTCCATACCTACATATGATACTCTTCTAGATGAATTGGTACACTTCTCATAAGATTATTCTATCAACAACTCTACTTCCACCCATTTTGTGAAATAATCAATAATAACTACCAGGTATTTGAACCTGCCTTTGGTGGTCGGCATTGGGCCGACCAAGTTAATTACCCAACTAGCGAATGACCAAGGGTAAGTTATTGGTGCTAGATCAGCATTGGGTTCTTTGTGAATTGTAGAAAACCTCTGACACTTATCATACTTTCTTGCGAAGGCTCTACAGTCTGCCCTCATAGTTAGCCAGTAGTATCCCTATGTATTAATCCTTTGGAGTAATGACCGACCGACTAAATGAGCTCTATAAGTACCTTCATTCACCTCTTTGATCAAGTCTTCAACCTCTAATGGATGGACACAACGTAATAAGGAGATATTAAATCCCCTTTTGTATAAGACTCCCTTATCTAATACATATCAGGCTACTTTGTACCGAAGCTTTTTTACTTCTTTGGGATCAACTGGTAGGATTCCATCTTCAATGTAAGCCATGATCGGATCCATTCCGGAAGGTCCCAGATCTACAATAATGAAACTGACCATTAGATCCTCGTCCATGCTCCTATTTGCCAAGATCTCAATTGGAATGCTTCTTCGAAGTTCAATTCTTATTGCTGAAGCTAGATGAGCAAGTGTATCAGCTCGGGCATTAGTTGTTATTGGTATCCAGTTCATTTAAACACATGGAAATTTGGATATGACTTCCACCACCTTGTTCAAGTATCTAGTCATTAATTCTCCCATAAGTCCATATAGATGAAGCAATTGGTTGATAGCCAATTGTGAATCACTATGAGCCACTACTTGCTCGGTGCCTAATGAATGGTCTAATTCCAATTCGACTATTAAGGCTTCATACTCAGCTTCATTATTTGATGACTTAAATTGGAACCTAAGGGCATATTCAATATCAATATCATCAGTAATATTAAGTATAATACTTGCTCTACTTCCAGTTGGGCATGAATATCCATCCATATATAAATTCCATAATGGGATATCAATACTCAAGATTTTCACAGACATAACTCCATGGTGGAATATCTTCTTACATTCCTCTACATATTTTTGAGCCATTTATTGAGTTCTTGATGATTCAGGTTGGTCGACTACGACTTTGTTTTATCTTTGAGATGAGTACTCTTCCGAAGATGTCCGCTCGGCAGGTAAGTTTTGTTGGTCGATAACCTCTGGATATGTGAACTCTGTAGTGAAATTTGCTAAAGTTTGTCCTCTCAATGATGACCTTGGTTCGTAAATGATGTCATATTCTCCCATTTTTACTTCCCAGTACATCAATATTCCCGACTTCTCAAGTTTGTGGAGTGCTTGTTGAAGAGGTAGGTTAGTGTACAAAACTATGGTGTGTGCTTGGAAATAAGGCTTCATATGCCTGTAGGCTTCAATGAGTGCTACGACCAGTTTTTTGAAGTGTGGATACTTGATTTCGACTCCCTAAAATGCTTTCTTAGTGTAGTAAACTAGTTTCTAGATTCCATTATCCAACCGATTCAATACCGAGCTAACTGCGGACTCAAAAATAGCTAAGTATAAGTATAGTTTTTCGTCCAAAACAGGTCGGGACAATAAAGGTGGTGATCATAGATACTTCTTTAATTATTGGAATGATTTTTTGCACTCTGCATTCCACTCAAAGGTCTTTCTAAGAACCTTCAAGAATGGTAAACACCTATCTATTGCTCGGGAAATAAACCGGTTTAAAGATACTATTCTACCAGTAAGACTTTGAACATCCTTCTTGCAGGTTAGAAATCAGAGCTTTTATTTTGGATGGGTTAGCTTTAGTTCCCGTTTGGTTTACTATGAAGCCGAGGAACATTCCTTCCTATACACCGAACACATACTTGGTCGAATTTATCTTCATCTGATTCTTTTCCAGCTGATCGAAAGTCTGACTGAGGTCCTTAATATGATCTGAAACCTTATTGCTTTTAGTAAACATATCATCCACATAAACCTCCATATTCTTTCCAATATGCTCTTCAAACACCTTATTAACCAACCTCTGGTACGTTGTTGTATCCTTTTTTAGGCCGAAGGGAATTATATTGTAGCAATAAGTACCTCGACTGGTGATGAAAGACGTGCTTTCCCTATCTTCTAGTTTCATTCTTAACTGGTTATACCCAGAATAAGCATCCATGAAGCTCAGTATCTCATGTTACTATGTAGCACCCACCAACTGATTAATTCTAGGCAGGGGAAAGTGGTCCTTTGGGTAGGCTTTATTAAGATTCGTAAAATCTACACACATTCGCCACTTATCATTTTTGTTTTTATCCATCAAAACGTTGGCCAACCAGGCTAAATATTTGACATCCTTAATAAATTGTGCCTTTTTGTAGTTTCTCGACCTCTTCATGTATAACTTGGTTTTTGCTGGACTGAACACCGTACATCTTTGCTTATTAGTGTTGAGTTCACGACGGAAAAAGTTGGGATCAATCCCAGGCATATTTTCATGACTCCAAGAGAACACTTGTCTAAAAAATGTAATAAATTATTGTTTTAGGAGTGGATCCAGTGTCGAGCCGATCTGGGTGTTTTTTTTTTATTTTTCATTATCCAGGATAATGTTTTCGGTGGCTTCAAAAATTTGCCATTTGAATAACTCCGTTTCATTTCGAGGATCCAAAGTATCAACCTATGACTCACTATTGGGCTCCGTAATGTCTACTGGTAAGTGGTGGTCTTCTTTTTCAAATTAATCGAATCTACTTGCTCGATTGAGGAATAATAACATTCTCTGGCCACATTTTGGTCACCTTTCACAACACTAACCCCAAAGTCATTAAGAAACTTCAAACACTAATGGACTGTGGATGGTACATCTTCAAACTTCTTTAGACCTACCCCGTCGAATATAACATTATAAGAAAATTGAACGTTCTTATCCACCATAAAGAAGTGTATCTTTTCAGTGCGGCTTACTAGCCAAGTGCCTAAAAATACATCTAGATTGACTGTCCCAAAGGGGTAAACTTTTTTGCATGAAAAACCTATCAATGGCCTGTGGTATGGTTCCAGTTCATTGAGTTTCAGATCTAAACTCTGAAAGCGGGGGTAGAATATGATATAAACTAGGCTCCCATTATCAGTCAGGACCCTGGCGATGATGGCTTCTTGAATTCTAAACTTAATGACGAACGGATCATCATGGGGATACAGTACCCCCAAAAGGTCATTTTTAGAAAAGACGATTATGAGTTTATCTTTATTGACTTTCTTGAGTCTATCATCTTCATTAAGATTGATTCTATGGATATAGGAAAAAGCATGTACTTCATTCAGGTAGGCCTTTCTCTCTACAATTTGATATCCTCCTCCTACATCACCACCTATAATTATATGACAGTCAAAAGAGCTAAAATATACCATATCCACTTCAAGTTTTGGTTGTTTGGGCTTCTTCAGCAGTCGAGATCATCTTCATAACTATATTAATGGCTTTTCTTCCTGTCATCTCTAGGTTTATAGGGAGAATTTGACCTTCCTACTTTCTCTTTGATCAACAGACTTGTTCATCTTTCCTCGACGAATGAGGGATTCCACTTCATTCTTTAAAATGATATAGTTATCGATCATGTGGCCGTGATCCTTATGGAACTCACAATATTTAGATTCGTCCCTCCTACTGGGCGGTTCCCTATGCTTTTTGGGTCATCGTAAATCTTTATTGTGTTTAATTTGCTCTAGGATATGGTGAATACTGATCGTCAATGGAGTATATGTTCCATAGTTTTTGAGATTATCATCTTTCTTTGATTTCTATTCCTTTTGCTCCCTTTTCTTAGACTTAATTGTGGTACTTTGCTTTGCAACCATTGCTTCCTCGACGTTCATGATTTTTCCTGCGTTATCCATGAGCTCAGTCATGGTTTTAGGAGGATCTTTGGCCAAATCATAGTATAGCTTTTTTGGAAGCAATCAACTCATTAAGGAGATGAAGGCTATTTTCTCTTTATAATAAAAAACTTCTAGTTTATTGTTGTTAAAATAAGTGATGTATTCTCTAGTTGTATCCCCTACTCGCTGCCTAACACTCAAGAGATGGGCTAATCTCTTCACTAGCTTGGCCCCAAAATAGAAGTTGCTGATGACCAGCTCGACAAGCTGGTTAAAATTGACAATTTTTCATAGGGGAAAGTTATTGTACCATATTTGGGATGAACCATTAATGGTGTTGGAAAAAGATTTATATCTCGTCTCATTAGGAACGGAATAGATGAGGCTACATCTTGATACTGCACGATGTGTAAAACTGGGTCAGTTTTACCATCATACTTGGGGGTAACCACACAGGTTTTAAACTTTAATGGAGTTGGGAAGTTAATAATTTCTTGAATGAAGGGATATCCTTTGATGAAATTCCGATGCAATGGACTCTTTGACTTTGCCATTTCTCCCAGTCGATCTTCTAATCATTGGATTGATCCCTTCCATAAAGGGTTGCCTTCATCAGATCTATGTGAAGCAGCTCGACTATCCCGACCATGTGTTTGCACTGAGGTCTCTTCCTGAGACTTCTTCTCAGTGCGCATAGATGGTCAAGTGCGCACAGATGGTCAGGTGCTTGATCTGGACTTGATTGAGGCTTTACGATGTTTGGTTGGGTGTTAATTAGTTCCGAATAACTCTCTGTAAGAATTTTTATTTACTCGGGGCCCCAAATGATCAAAAGGCAAAACTCTGCTCAATCTACCTAAAATGCTTGGTCTTTTAGGAGAAAAAGAATGGCCATCATAGAACTCTGTGGATATAAAGGATGAACTGACTCTTGGATGGTAAGACCTATTACGTGAACATCTGGAATAACTATGTCGACTATGACTAGGAGGTATAGGTTGCATATCTCTCCTTGGCGAAGGAACCATTTGTTGTCTTAAAAGATCTAGAGATTTGGCTTGTAATGATTAAGCAAATTGGCTCATTGTGTCCTGCATGACATCTTGACCCCAGGAAATATAGGCAATAATTCTATTTAGATCGGCGGCCGTAGGCAAAGCAGATGGGACGGTTGGGTTTCCTTCATTTTTGGTGCCATTCTCAGGATCATTCATCCTCCCTCTAACTAAAATGTATAAGATAGATAACGATACTTAGATACACGTTCCCACAGATGGCACCAATATGTTGATGTAAAAAAATGGACTAGATCCAATTTTCTTATCATAGATAAAATATGAAATTGTAATGAAATGATCACACAAGAGACAAAGAGTTTTCAAAGTGGTTCTGCTGTGTAAGAAATCATACGTCCACTGTTATTATATTGATTTGAGTGATTACAGAAAGATAGGTACTCTTGTTAAGAAGAATATCCTATAATCTGTTTTATCTCGCTTTTTATTAAAGGAATACAATGTATTTATAATGACCCGGATATCAAGGGTTGGAATGCCTTTATATGTTCTAGCATTTACACCCGTACATAATGAATGTGGTGGTTGATTGTATAAACCTCATTTGGAAGCATCCTTAGCTATTTCCCTCTAATGGCTACTATTCATTTACTTTGATGGTTTGCATTCTTCATTTTTGTCGGCATGCCTGCCGAGCAACTATCTTCGGGGTTGATTAAGTGGTCGTTGACTAGGATTATTGCCACATAAGGAGACGAGTGTCCATTTTCGATTGGTCCAAGTATGTGGATAATTTTTGGTATCAACACCACAATAAGTTTTAAGATAGGATCATATTTACAGGCATTTGTAGTGTCCTCTGCCTTCAGCCATTTATAATAAAATACGATTTCTGTGAAATCAAAATAATCGAGTTCCATAAGTTTTTGGACAATACCATAATAGGTTAGTACCGTATCTTCTGAATTTGTATCACTTTTTTGAGCGACAAATGTAGTCAAGGAAGAAATTAAACAAAATCAAAACCATTTGTGTGGAATTTCTTAAACTCTTTCACACGAAATGTGGGATCCTTGCTAGGCAGGTAAGCCTCGAAGAGACATCACCTCTTTAAAGCAGTGTATTTATTAATGAATTTGTATTAGGGCATGTTTTTACCACGCATAAATAAATAATCTCACACATAAGAGGTGGAAATGACCTCTTTTGATATCCATGCCCTAAAATTATTCGTTGTGCAATTTATCCTCTAACTTTTGGAAAATTCGTTCTAATATTCCCTAAACATAAAATGTAAAGATTAGATCATAATATAAAGAATACATATAATTAAACAAGAATAATTAAGTTAATTATTTAGCTACTTATCCTCTAAAATTTTCAACTCCATCTCGCGATTCGAAGACATAACGAGTTGCTTGCTCGTATTGTAGATTAGTGAGTCTCACCGCTTTAGGGTTCCCAAACTCATCAGGTTCCTTGATCACTGGTTCTCCACGAGGATTAAATCTTCTCAGCTCTTGTTCTCGCATATGTTCCCGATCGTATATCGATAATTCCATAGTTATATTTTTAAGAAATTGGCCCTCCAATATAATGTGTATACTTAGCATAATCTTTGAAGGTTTTCATTAAGTCCTCAGAATAACACATTCAGTGATACCTAACACGACCTCACAATAAAGCCTCATCGCATAAATGCATAAGTAGGTGGATGCTGATATCAAAGAATGACGAAGGAAAATATTTTCTAATACACAAATTGCCTCAACTAAAATTGATTTCATATCTTTAATGTGCTTTATGTGTGCCACTTTTCACAGAGTAGGGTAAAGAACAAACTTATTTGCATAATTACCCGCCGAAAATCTTTGCGCTGAGAAAAGCAATACCAAAACAACAAAGGGATTAATTGAATGATGGTGTTCCAGTCATGAGACTTGCACTATTTTAGATTATTTGATTGGTAGCTTACTACCCTACGCAAATTACTGGAATAACCAATCACAGTCTTAAATTTAAATAACGTGTTTAGGTGGGTAGTTTTCTCACTAATAGTTAAAGTGAAAGCAATTGGGGGGATAGAAATTCTTCCTGTTGTAGGATTATTTTTTACCACAATTTTTTCTTTATTTTCATATTTGTAGATAGAGATAGGTCCGCTTTCCATCTTATTAATAAGATCCACCCAGACATGTTCCCATTAGATGTTTAACAACATTCTTATCCACATGTATCACATCAATTACATGCCTTACATGATGATCTTTATAATATGGGAAGTCTAAAAGTATTGGTCATCTGGACCATGCCTTTAATTTATTAGGTTCGTTAGGATCCTCCCTAGCTTTATGCTTGAGGTTTATAAACTGAAGGTGTTTGCCTACTTATGTATTCCATGCAACTGTAGCCTTCGCCTTCTCCTTTGTCTGCTAACTAAAAAGCTGAGAAAGTTCCTTCCCATGCTCGTTACTGATAGGTAAGAAGTTAGACTTGTTATTCCTAAATGGGTGACTAGTTCGAAAATATCTACAATGACCCATATAACTCATATTACCACTATGATGTAGCCAAATGGATTCCGTTTTTCCCCACATATAAGACATCCATATTAACCATGAACATTGCAACTAAACAAGGTCCCATGAGAGGTAAGGCCATGGTTCGCTCACATCACCATTTCTTTAAGTGTGAACTCTTCACCATTATGAGAGTTAAATGACCGCACACTTTTATCCCCAAACTCTTTAATTTCTTTGATTAATGGAACTAAGAAAATATAAATATTTGTGTGGGGAGACTTCAACTTGGGTATCAATAGTGATAATAATGTGAAATCCTTTCTCATACATAGTGTTGCAGGGATACTTAAAGACACCATGAGAACTATCTAACTGCTCTGATTAGTGATTAAATTATTGAAAGGGTTAAACCCATTAGCTGATAATTTAAGACGAACATTGCGCAGTTCCTTTTCAAATTCAGGGTACCATGCATTCAGGGTGGGCATCTTATAGCCTTGAAAAATTTCCACGTTGGTAAATCTAACACAACGTTTTCTAAAGACTTATATTTTTCGTTCATACAATGGTTGTATGAAAACATAATCTTGTCACTTTAAAGATTTCTATATGCGTAATTAATAAATTCTTGAACGCCCTTTACATCATTATCGGGTATTTGGTTACTCTCCCCATTCACTCTTTGTATTGTGGAAAATCTATTAAATAATATTCAAAATTCAATTCACCTATATAAATAGGTTGAAACAAAGGTCATGTTGCATATAAGAATGCACAATTCATAATTCATTCGAATTATTCAACACAACTTAAAGTCAAATTTAAAAATCTTAAATCTAAATTCATGTTGCGTGCACTAAAATTGTCAATAAATTACCCACAAACATAAAATAACTTAAATAAATGGAGTAGTACAACTTGTTCTGAAATTGAACGTTATTCAAGGCCTAGGCTTGACTAACATATAAACTGGCCAAGTGATAAAACAATTATGATAGTATTTCAGCAAGTCCCATTCTTTGGTATTAACGTTCATATGCATTTATCCACAACCAGTGTATATATTATAAACCATTATCTAAGACTCACCCATCTACAAAGGGCGATTGTGAATAGTTTTTACAACATTCAAGGAAATGAGTGTGCACATGCAAATAATCCTTTTATTTCTCAAGTCCCTTATATAGTACTGCTCGCCATAGTCACCGTGAGTGGATGATGATGAACTAGGGACTGTGGCAGGAAGAGGCATTTTGGGATGAAAATGTTGTAGGATGAGGCATTAGGGAGGGACTGTTAAAGGAGATCGTATTTGGGAGGGGAAACATTGAAAAGGAGGGTAGAGACAACCTTGAGTAAATAAGGACAAAAGTTTCCTAATTTTACCCGCCAACACTCCTAGGTTACTCTTAATCTCTTATACATCCCATTTGTCTTGGATTAACTTGCCTCTTAGCTCGAGATGTGATTCCTTACTGAAGAGAGCTCATCCACAAGAGGTTCAGTATGTTCAAATTTATTTTTCAATACATGTGATACGAAACCCATCGTCCTCCATCTTTTGTCATTTTCAAATGTCTGAGTCAGGGTATCATCTTCAATGTCAACATAAGGTCTCAAAGAGGACTGATTACGAATGGATTTGATTGATTCACATAGCGAGAAATTATATTTAGTGTTATAATTTTAACATCATTTTATATAACGTTTATATATATAAATAAATAATTGGTAATAGTCACCAGAGTCAGAGCTAATTATGGTGGGAACTTATTACCTTTGTCCCATCGGGCTTGCACGTACAAGTTGTCGCGATTAGATTTTTACTAGCATTTTGATCGACCTTTGTCATTTCTGACAATTCACTCCTCAAATATTCATATAATTTAGACTCCAACCTGTTGACATGAACTTTATTATCTCTATTTTGTTTATTTTTGTCCCTCTAGAGAAGGTTTTTTTTTTTATCAATCTCCTCATTTTCCAAAAAGATATTCGATTGATCGATCGACATTTCAACACTCGGAGGGACTCTGTATTTTGTAACCAAAATGTTGGAGATTGATGCTCCCTTCGAGAAATGTCTATGTCGAAGGTTCCTTCAATATGTTCTCATTTTTTTAGCAACCCGGGAAAGAACCTTTTGGTTTGAACGATCGAGGAATGAAAAACTCTAATAATGTTATTTAAAAACATATTCCTTATTGACTTGATCAACTGCCTTCCCATTATCTGCTACCCTAACTCCCACATTCATTTTCCCAAGTGACATACATTGGAATTTAAAGATTTGGATATCATTTTTATTTCCACTAGGATTACTTTAGATAAGGGAGAACCCAATGGGATTCTTCTCATTTTCTCGGGAGGTGTCAAAAGCAGGGGTGGGGTGTTACATTAACAGGTATTTGTTTCCTACTCATAAATGGATTGGTAGTGTGAACCATTGGTGAATAAGGGTATTATTTACCCAATAGTGATGAGAATTCAGGTTGGAGTGCAGGAGATGAGAATCGAGGAGGTGTCCCATCATTATTTGGTACATCATTTTCATTGTCATTTGACATTACCTATAATAAAAAAAAAGCGATGAATTCATTATACTAACATGTTTATGACTAACTAATCATGTTTACGACTATATATATATATTCCTTCTCATAATAAGAATTTAAAATTTATTCAATGTGTCTGATCTCAATCCATTCAATATTACTTTATAAAAGTATATGGATTTTTGTACGTGGCTAACTAACATGATTAGTATCTTTGATTGATTTATAGATGCCCGTGACATGAACTCGAAATCATTTCTTCTTCAACTTATTGGAAAGATTCAATTTAACGTGGATATGTTGTGAAACATACCAATCTTGGTCAATGCTCTCTTTATGTAGTTGTATCCACAATGGGTGAATATTTTTTTCTGCCTTCTTCAATAGTGTAAGTAGTGTCAGGGCTACACCAGGATTATGTAGGAGAAATATATTTTCTACTGCCTCATCCAAGTTTTTGGAAGGAGAAACAAAATATGATCGAATATGAACTCTTGCAAGAGATGAACTTCACGATTTTCAAGGTAGTTAAACTGTTCAATCTTCTTAGTTCCATACTTGTAGATACGATTACCCTCTACATTGTGCACACTAAAAATATATGTATAAGTACGGTCCAATTGTAACCGCACGTGCTATTGTTGCCAGTGATTATCACCGTTCCTCATTTTTCCTGAAAAAAATATATGAGGGATGAACATGAGTCCTACAAGTAATGGCTTTAATTAATCATTAATTACTATTATTTTCAACTGATCCAATTTTAAGTTTATCTTATTTTATTTAATCCTAACATTATTATGGGTACTTCCAAAATTGAAATTAGGGTTCAAAAACACACCCAAAAGGGTCACATAACCATAACATATAAGGTCTCAAACCCTAATCACCCACACACTTTTGATTATTGTACTAAATGAATAATTAAAAGGTGATGTGATAATTTTTTATTATTCAAATTCGATTAAAGAAAATTATTAGGTTTTATAAGACCCGTTTGAAAAGGTTAGGATGTCGTAAGACTAAGAAGCTCTATGTTCTTTCTAGCCATGGAATGGGTGGTGTAGGTAAGAATAAGGCTAGATTTAATTTTATTAAATAGACTATAAATTTATGTACTAGAGTCTAGTCACAGTCCTGGCCCATGACCCTAGACCGTGACCATTTAATGTTTTACACATCACTAAAAAAGTGACTAAAACAAACTTTACGCAAGATCTCAAATATAATTTGACATATTAAGAAATAAATTATGTAGGATTTATTAAACAAATGAAAACCATTTCAACACCTGGACTCTTTAATTCAAAAAAAATAACAAACTCTTAGTGGTGGTACTGCCCTGACCCTTACTGATAATGTTGCCACATATGATTAAACTCAACAAACTCTTTGCTATAAATTTCAATGTAAGGCAATAGATGAACATACTTATCTATTTTTAACCCAAATTACATTGTTATACTAAATCCATTAATATATCGATGAAGTTCACGATAACCCAACTAATTTTATATATTAAAAATTGCATTTATTCTTTACTAATTATAATTAGATATAATATAATTGTATACTATATATAAGTAAAATTGCGAAAACTCTCAAATTGTAATCATTTCGACAACACTAAAAGTAATGTGTAATTATTAAACCAAATATATATGTTTATAAAGAGTTGACTTTAAAATGATGTTTGTATATAAATAGAGTTGAATATCTCAAATTTTAACCTCCTATTTATTCCATGTAAATTTCTATTATACTATCATAATGCAAAAAGTCCAACATTTCCAAATAAAAAGAAACTTTTGGGTACTCAATTTATATCAACAATACCTAATCAACTTCAAACTTTAAATAACAACGTTAAGACAAATTTTAAGCCCTAAATAACAATATTCAATCAGTATTTACAATGCCTAAATAATTTTAACCCCTAAATAATAATACACAATAAAGTTATAGCCCTAAATGAATACATCCAAATTAATGATACCCGATTAATTTCAATAAAAGCTATAAATCAATAAATTAAAAAATAATGTTTTCTGGAGAGTGAGTGAGAGAGAGAGAGAGAGAGAGAGAGAGAGAGAGAGAGAGAGAACCAGATAAAAGAGAGACTGCAGGTGGCAGTGATCAGAGGAGAGAGAGGCAGGGTATGGGGGGGGGGGGGTAAGAGAGAGAGAGAGATTGTGAAATTAGAAAGAGATTGGCATTTTTTATGTGTAGAGGTTATGGTCACGATCCTAGGCCGTGACTCCAGGACGTGACCATTTATGTTTTTACACCTCATCACCCTAGTCACGGTTTGATTAGCTCCCATGAAAATTTCAAAATGGCCACGACCTATGATTATGACCCATCTGAAATAAAACCCCAACATTTGTCACACCCTTGATCAGGGTCCATGATCGTGACCCACTTTGGTGGGAGTTTTGGCACCCATTTGGTCGCGGGTGCGGTCATGAACTAAGGCCGTGACCCTCGTGATCACGATTTATGGCCGTGACCACAATAATTTAATGTCACCCTTTTGTATGGTCACAACCATTGTCACGTGCTTTTATTTTGGTCACTGTCTTAGGCCGTGACACATTAGCCGTGATCATTCTCGGTTTGTGGTGTAGTGGGGTGGGAGTGACCTTTTTATCTCTAAACGTAGGATCAGGCCAGGACCACAACTAGGATTTTGAATTTTAGTCTTTTAGGCTGTGTAAATTTCACTTGATTTTTTTGGGCATCAGAGTTTGTTGTTAAGAATAACTTCAAATTATTATTCTTATGTTCAATATCGTTCCTTATGTAACTGAGGAATGTCATGATCAAATTACTATTCTTATACTCAATATTGAATATTATTTGAAATTTAGTTGGCCATTAAATGATGTAAGACAGTTGTTTGATGAAATTCCAAACAAAACAATACATGTTTATAATGCTCTTATAAGATCATGTTCTCAATATGAGGAATAGGATGATATTTTTTTTGAGGAATGGAACATATTAGATATTATTTTACACTTTTATAGTCGATTCCAGGTGACTTTGGCATCACACACTTAGTGACAGTAACGACATTTTTATAATGCTGGTGGTGGTAGTGATAGCACGACGACAATAGAGATTTATGAATCTAAGAATAAACTAAAATTTTACACTAATGATAGGTGGGTAAATATGTTTTATTTCATTTTTTATGTCATTCAACAATGATGTTATTGTATGAATTATTTTCCCACTTTCAGTTCATTAGGGACTTCAACTTCGTATTTTTAGTTCTAAACTTGAGCAAACCATTTCGATTTCTCAAAAAGATCTGTCTTGAGCATATTTTCCAGTGAACCCCCCATTTCTAAATAATTGTGCTAATCTAAGTTCTTATGTGGAGTGGAAACTCTAAATGTACAATTGAAGTCTTTAGTAAGGAAGGCTACTTAAATAATAAAACATCTATTTGGGCATAAAGCAACATGTTGGGACAACAACATAGACCAACAATGTAACAAAACCAATAAGAAGAT
The DNA here is from genome assembly GCA_949130495.1 of Sambucus nigra. NCBI lineage: Eukaryota > Viridiplantae > Streptophyta > Magnoliopsida > Dipsacales > Adoxaceae > Sambucus > Sambucus nigra. Next base: position 414,840,263 of record OX422215.1, on the reverse strand, counting down.
TATACAACTCTCAACTTTTGCACTTTTCTCATTTCGTAGCACCTTGTGACATTTTCAATCTAATGTACTTGAATTTTGGATAGATTTAAATTAATTCATGTGATTTTCCATATTTTAATATTACTTGGTGACGGTGAAATTTACTATCCTTTAAAGTAAAGAGTTATAACTATTAATTTCACTTGCTACAACTAAGAAAATCTATAATTATGAGAATATTTAGTTGGAATAAAACTGAGTTTTCTTTCCTAGAAATTTCTCTATCTGAGTTGGAATATTGATAATTCTCTGGACTGTCCAGTCAATTTCTCGGATTGTGAATATTGATGATGCTTTGTTATTTGCCTTTTCAACAAGCCACTTTTTATTTTCTTTAGTTTAAACCATAATAAAAGTGCTTCATCTAATTTTGGTTGTGTAACAACCCTCGCTTTTAGGAGACTCATTTTATATTAATTTACCGCATGAAGTAATCATATTAAATGTTGGGAATTGGAGTAAATATTAATTGATTGAGTTGAAAGTTAATATTTACTAGATTGATGCATATTTACAGTATGTGTAAGTAAATATCATCAGGTTTCACGTTGTATGGTGTCATATGTTTTAAATGACATTATGGTTTAAATGAAATCGGAACTTAAAATAATTTATAAAATTTTTGGATGCCAGTTCAGAGGGTGTAGTTAGTCCCGGAATGTGCGAGACAGTCAAAATAAGTGCCATATTGTATTTTTACGTTTTGGGCAGTTTTAACTGGTTTTAACTTTAAACGCGTATTGGGAGTCATTTTAATGTGGTATTTACCATTTAAGTTGGGAATTAGACTTATGCCACGATTTAAGTCTCCCAACCTTTTCCATTCCTTCCATTACACACCACAAGCCCTAGAGAGAGTGTGTGAGAGAGAGAGAGAGAGAGGGAAGAGTGGAGAAATTGGAGAGAAAGAAGAAAAGAGAGAGATTTTAGCCTGGAGATTGTTGCTACAACAAGAAAATCTGAGACTCCCACACCAAGGCAAGTTTTCTACTTGCTAATATATGATCTAAGATGGATAAATTGTATGATAGTTATGTGTTTGGTTGATTTGAGGAAATTATTGGGTTTGTATATATATATGTATGTGTATGTTAGAGAGTAGTTGAAGTTTAATATTGTTGTGGTTATATGTATATGAGTGGTGATTTGGGAAATGAGATTGGGGTTTAAAAGTATAACTTGGGTTTTATTTTTGGAAGAAGAATGGGTCCTAGGTCTGCTATGACCGGTCGACCGCGGTCCCAAGACCGGTCGACCAGGCCTTTCTGGGGAGGGCATACATATTTCCCAAAAAGGCCTAAAAATTGGTGTGCGGTAGACTGGCCCCTCTAAATCGAGCTTCCTGCTTTTCTTCTTAAGTAAAATTTTGAGACACGGTCGACCGGCCCCTTGTTTTTCACCTTTAAACCTTATTTTATTTCCTAGATTTATTCTCTTCAATTGGGACTAGGAACCTTTTTGAATGAAGTAAATTTAGAGTTTTAGAGTCTTAGATGAGTGGGGTAACCATCCTAGATTAGAAATGCGTTATGTGGGGACTTTTTCGGGGATATGCCAATGGATGTTAGGGCATTCTTTTCTTCTAGTAATTATTATGAAACTAGGATTTGTAGTATTATGTTCGGGAGACTTTAGAAGCTCAATTGATCTATGTTGGCCTTAATGGTTAATAGTATAACACCATAAAAGAGTGTTGGGTGAATTAAATTGAGAGTTCACTTATTATTAGAGGTTATAATGATGATATAAATTATCGTATGGCTCCGAATAAAAAGGTGAATTATTTACAAAATGGAAATGATTATAGTTTCGGATAAACATGAAACATACATATGAATAATGGTGAATAAAAATGGTAATAATTATGGTAAATGCTAATTTACTTCATAATGAAATTGGTAAACGATAAATTTACTTAAACACACCTCTCTAAACGCCATCATAAGGGAAGTTTGCGCGCGAGGTGAAGCCCCCTGACTAGTGAATGCAGGGTGGATATAGTCCTCGGCCATATGAGCTATATGTTATGTTTTTTGCACTGGTGAGGAGATTCCGGGTGTGGTCTTGACTCTCTCGCAGGCATATGGCCGCTTCCCGACGTCTTGCGTTATAGGTGCCCAGGCTGCCTTATTTGATAGGCCCCTGGAAGATGATGGTTATTTAGGGGAGCGTCCAGTGGGGAAACTCGGAGGGGCGATCTTAGAATCATTATATGTATATAAATATAACAATTCATAATCAAGTGGGACTTGATGTATTGAGATATTCCATAAAGAGCATGATAAAGTGCCATAAATAGCACAATGAAATGCCACAAAGAACATTTGTTGATGATGATATTCTTGATAAGGAATGGGATGCCTTAAAGAGCATATGATTGAGATAAAATCCATATAGAGCTTAAAATTTTGAGTATATTTTCCTGTTAAGGAATGGAACTATGAAATGGATTAATGTTTTTGATGAAAGCATTTAAATTAATGTTAATTATTCTTATTCTCCTGCATAGCTTAATTAAATTTATGATAAATTAAAATTGTCTTAGCTTATGCTTTAAATTGTGTAGGTAGATTCTTATTCCTATGTAGTCATGATTTACCATTCATAACAGTTATAATTTTTACTCATTTGGTGATCATATAAAATTGGTCCCTGACCCATTCATATTTCTTATTGTGCATGCATCTTGTTTCCGCTCAGGTGCTCCGCCACAAGGACGCCTGTTCTGACTTTCCAAATTTTGTGAATTTTTGGCCAACCGTGATGCTTTGCGGGTATTACGGGACATTTTGAAATAGACGTCGTCATCCTTGTTCTCTAGTCAAGATCGAGTCTTTTACTCGGGCGCGTGGCCCAAACGGTTGTATTTTCTTAATGTAATGTATTATGTAATTTACATTAAAATGTTGTATCACGTGGTATGTACCTGATGACCGACAGTATATTCGGTCCTCTTATTGTTTACTTATCGTTATTGTAATATATATTCTTGGGGTTTCCACCTTCTTTTTAAATTGGGTTGTTTAAATTCTTTCTATAACTTTAAAACAAAAATTTTTGGCAACCCATTTTTCTGAAATATGGAGTGGTTATCCTGTATAATTTGTCTATTGTTGTGATGCTGAGAATGATTCCATCCGTGATTCCTATTATATTGGAGTATCGGGATGGCCACCCCCTATTTCAGATCATGGGTTGTCAGATATGTTATCAGAGCATCAGGTTCGATAGTCCTTTGGAATCTGTGTGAACGCTTTACGCTTTCAACATTGCTTTTGATTTGACATAGAGCCTTAGGATTAAGATCGTTGATTTCTTTAGTGATATCTTGTTCTCCTTCCATGAGGTATAACCTATATAATCTTTTGCGCATTCTTGTGAGATTAATAGGTCGATTGAAGAAGGGCGCCATGTAAGGTTATGGTGAAGGCGTCACGAGATGGGATGTTTAGGAACTGTAAGATGGGGTCGGGGATGAGGACAACTTTGGAGGTCGCTCCCTTTTGTAGCATTTTCTTATTTTACTACTGCGACTACTAATTACAGTACATATAGTTTTCCAAGTAGAAGCAGAGAGTGGTACTAAGCTTAGGATTTCAAACGATGTTAAATCGAGGTTGAGAAGAGCCCATGATAAGGGCCACATATCGAAGTAAGATAGAGGAAATGCATCCTCATTTGGTAGAAGTATAGGGTCCAGGAGCTTTGGCCTTGAATAGGGTATAGATGTGCCCAGAGGAAAAGGATGGAAGAAAATCCTTCACCCGTAGGAGTAGTGCTAAAACGGTGGGAATGTAGTCACCATAATTGTGGGTGCAGGAAGTTTTGCCCATGGAGAAACCCGGTGGACATTTTCAACAGCGGGTTTCTCTGGGGCAACTAGATTGAGGAGAAGATGGATTCTCAAACATTCACGCGAGGATCGATCAGAGGCCGATTGTGAATAAAGAGTTGTATGGTTAGGGAGGCCGTACACTAAAATAAGGTAGGTATAAGGAAGAAGGAGCCCTTCAGTGGAATGATAGGCTCCAGGATAAGTGTCGTTAACACTTTTGAAGGAACAGTGTTCATGAAACTCCGTTGGTGGATATTCTCCCGGGGAGGTTTCATTGAACTAAGGAATAGGAGGCCGGTAGCGTGTTCTCTTTTATTGAGAAAGTATAAGGGATTGCGTGGGAAATTTTTTGGCATCTAGGGTCGGAATAATGACTATGATGTGGAATGTAGAAAAACTCATCTTGATTCTGCTGATTTGGAGAACAAGGGAAAGAATAAAGGTCTAGCTGGAGCGCTAATAGAAGTAATATGGGTTCGAATAAGACTCGAATACGGGGTCTGAGAACCATTAGTATTGACCCAGAGTGATGGGCAAGAATGTTGGCGGGAATTCCACCTTATCAATGGGTGGTACATTCCTCATGATAAGATAGGGTAGTATTGTGTTTACTATAGATTCAGGTGTGTATATTGAGTTTGTGGTAGTATCGACGCTACTATAAATAGGGAAATTATATGACTTCTGTGGTACGGAAGTTTTATATTTTTCTTCACTCGTTATAAAGCGAGTGATGATATTTTTAGTATTATGTGTGTTATGTGCTATTTGTAATATGTGTATTAAGCTAGTAAAGATATTTCGGTTTGTTTGGGGAGATAGCAAGCGATTAAATTGTGAGGCTATCCTACTTCTAGTTTCAGGATGGAACTAGTTATCCTATAATATCTCTCCTGGATACAGGTTGAGACTTTATAGGGGTGGTTGCGGTAAGTAGGAGGTTTTTACTACTTGTTGTGTTATCTTGCGTGAGTGTTTGATTGATTGTTTGCTTTGTTGTGTTTGTTATGCCTTTTCTCCATGAACAACAAGTTAAGTAGGCATGTGTCGGAGGGGTTCCTTGTTTGGATTTCGCTTTGCGAGACACTCCGCGCACGAACACTTAACGACGTCGAGAGTGGAGAGAGGCTATTCTTTCTTCCTTTGTTTTATTTTATTTTGTTGTTTGAGAGTTGGGTTAAAAGATTTAGCCGAGAATCACGTAGTTGAGTGATTAAGGGCTATTAAAGTGCGCGATAAAAACACTGTATATAGTTTTCTCCTCTGATCTATGTGAGGGAGACTGAGATATGAAGTTGAATTGAGACTTTGGATTATGCCTTGATAAGAAGGATATTTAGAAAGATGTATATATGTTGTGGGATAAATACTTGTAAGACTTTACAGAAAGAAAATGTCCGATTAGTTGTAATCCTCAATTATTTGAATGGTAATACATAGAAGTAGAATCTTGTTAATAGGATTGCGAGTTAAATTTTTTTTCCAGTACCGAACATGTGTCCTAGACCGTCATATGTTGATGACCGACAATGTAAGGTAGTAGTGTAACGGGAGGGTTCCTTGTTTGGATTTCTCTTCAGCGAGACGTCCCACGCATGAAATCGAGCGAATGTCAGAAGTTGAGAAAGGTCTTGGGCACTAGGGATATACTTATTATTATACGTCTATGACTTAGATAGGATATATATAGATCGAAATTAGGATCTTTAGGACGTAAGGCCTTTAGGGCATGTGATGTTGATCTAGGAAGGCTATAGGTAGTTGACCACAAATAGTCCGTGGGTTAACTCTAAGGGGGAGCAGGTCCCTAGAAACGAGAAACATGGAATCTCAAGAGATTTCGAAGGTTAGACCGAAGGAGATGAGACCTCTCTTAGATAGAGTGTTACGTTGGTAACTTAACTTTCAGGGAGTTAAAAGGATGAGTTGATTTTCACTCCTGAGCCCATGTTATTAAGCTCGAGAGTGGATTTAACGAACAAGTCTCTGCCAGGAACGGGAAGTAATAATACTAGAACATGGATCCGTTGTTTATGTGTCTCACAAACTTAAACTTTGTGGGAAGTATTATCCCATTCTTGATTTAATTTTCATTGTGGTAGTGATCGCTTTAAGGAGATGAGGCACTACTTCCTGGGCAGGAAATTTAGTCTTTCTTGCGAGAAAGAAGTTGTTGCAATATGTTGTGGGACGAATCGAGTTGGTGTACGAAGTTCATGAAGGACTATCAATTGGACATTTCCTATCGCTAAGGGAGTGCTATTGGGGTAGTAGATGCGTCTAGTAGGAAACCCGTCGGAGATATTTATGAAGGCATGGAAAGCCAAGTAGAATGGGCATAACTCGGAAAACTTCATAGCAAGAGCATTCATGTCTAGGACTGACCATTTCACCTACTCGTGTGAAGAAGAGTAGTGGTGGAGAGAAGAAGGGTATATTTATAGACATCTCCATTGAACTGCCGGCACCGAACTGGTCATGATCCTATTTGAAAAAAAAAATCGTTGATCGTTCGACTAAATAGTTACTTTTTCTGCCATTATCGGCGGACTATATGCAGAAGAGTACTCCCCGCTCTTTATGGAGAATGGTATAATCGTATGAAGTGCCCATCTAGTGGGGGACTGAGACTAGATATTCATGTCGAAAGGTTGGTAAAGTTTCCATGAAGAAATGGGAACCGTATGGAAATGGCGTATATCTTACCACCCTAAAGTGGATGGATGAATGGAGGAAGTTAACGTATGGCCAAAAACTCATACCTTTAAGGTGCACCTTAGGCTAAATAGATGGACGGGGGAAGTAGCTTGTATGGATGGAAATTTTCGTACAATAATTTAGAGCATTTTCTACGGTGTGGTACCGTGAGTGGTCTTTTGTAATCGGGTGAGTAATTTACATACTCATTGGATGAGACCAGCGGATAATAGGTTCCTTGGACTTGGTGGGGTCCCGGAACATTTCCTTAATGATTGGTCTTTTGAGCCATATGCTTTGAAGGGCTACGTCTATGCGAGGAGAAGTTGAGTAGTATTGGGGTTAAGCCATTTAGCATTGGTGTAGGCATCCCCAAGCAGGGATGTAACGCGATTCAGGATATAAGACTATTTACGCCAAGTCATGTGGGTATCGTCCTCCGCCGTGGGAAGGTGGGATCGATAGTTCATGAGGAACGCTTTGGGTCATGTTAGAACACGGAGAATGTAGATTGAGATTGATAGTGACGACCTTAGTCCGAGTCCATTTGGGACGCCGTAATATTGAGGGGTTGTGAAGAGTGATAGAATAATAGTTTAGGATAGTATACCCTTTATATGATTAAGGTACGCCTAAATTTTGAGGGAAAAATTCCCTCATAAGGGGGGGAGTATGTAACAACCCTCACTTTTAGGAGACTCATTTTATATTAATTTACCGCATGAAGTAATCATATAAAATGTTGGGAACTGGAGTAAATATTAATTGATTGAGTTGAAAGTTAATATTTACTAGATTGATGCATATTTACGGTATGTGTAGGTAAATATCATCAGGTTGCATGTTTTATGGTGTTATATGTTTAAAATGACATTATGGTTTAAATGAAACCAGAACTTGAAATAATTTATAAAATTGCCGGATACTAGTTTAGAGGGTGTAGTTAGTCCCGGAATGTGCGAAACAGTCAAAATAAGTGCAATATTATATTTTTACATTTTGGGCAGTTTTGACTGGTTTTAACTTAAACGCGTATTGGGAGTCATTTTAATGTGGTATTTACCATTTAAGTTGGGAATTAGACTTAAGACATGATTTAAGTCTCCCAACCTTTTCCATTCCTTCCATTACACACCACAAACCCTAGAGAGAGTGAGAGAGAGAAGGAAGAGTGGAGAAATTGGAGAGAAAGAAGAAAAGAGAGAGATTCAAGCTTGGAGATTGTTGCTACTACAAGAAAATATGAGATTCCCACACCAAGGCAAGTTTTCTACTTGCTAATATATGATCTAAGATGGATAAATTGTATGATAGTTGTGTGGTTTGTTGATTTGAGGAAATTATTGGGTTTGTATATATATGTATGTGTATGTTGAAATACAAGTGATTAAACCTTGTATTTGTAGGGTTAATGTGATTTAGAGAGTAGGTGAAGTTTAATATTTTGTTGTGGTTATATGTATATGAGTGGTGATTTGGGAAATGAGATTGGGGTTTAAAAGTATAACCTGGGTTTTAGTTTTGGAATACGAAAGGGTCCTAGGTCTGCTATGACCGGTCGACAACGGTATTAGGACCGGTCGACCGGGCCTTCGGGGGAGGGCATACTATTTTCCCACAAAGGCCTAAAAATTGGTGTGCAGTCAACCGCGGTCCCCTGACCGGTCGATCGGCCCCTCTAAATCGAGCTTCCTGCTTTTCTTCTTAAGTAAAATTTTGAGATGCGGTCGACCGCGGCCTCAGGACCGGTCGACCGGTCCCCTATTTTTCACCTTTAAACCTTATTTTGTTTCCTAGATTTATTCTCTTCAATAGGGACTAGGAACCTTCTTGAATGAAGTAAATTTAGAGTTTTAGAGTCTTATATGAGTGGGGTAACCATCCTAGATTAGGAATGCGTTATGTGGGGACTTTTCTGGGGATATTCCAATTGATGTTAGGGCATTCTTTTCTTCTAGTAATTATTATGAAACTAGGAGTTGTAGTATTATGTTCGGGAGACTTTAGAAGCTCAATTGAACTATGTTGGCCTTGATGGTTAATAGTATAACACCATAAAAGAGTGTTGGGTGAATTAAATTGGGAGTTCACTTATTATTAGAGGTTATAATGACGATATAAATTATCGTATGGCTCCGGATAAAAAAGGTGAATTATTTACAAAATGGAAATGATTATAGTTTCGGATAAACATGAAACATACATATGAATAATGGTGAATAAAAATGGTAATAATTATGGTAAATGCTAATTTACTTCATAATGAAATTGGTAAATGATAAATTTACTTAAACACACCTCTCTGAATGCCATCATAAGGGAAGTTCACGCGCGAGGTGAAGCCCCCTGGCTAGTGAATGTAGGGTGGATATAGTCCAAGGCCATATGAGAGATATGTTATGTTTTATGCGCTGGTGAGGAGATTCCGGGGGTGGTCTTTACTCTTCCGCAGGCATATGATCGCTTCCCGATGTCTTGCGTTATAGGTGCCCAGGCTTCCTTGTTTTATAGGCCCCTGGAAGATGATGGTTATTTAGGGACGCGCCCAGTGGGGAAACTCGGAGGGACGGTCTTAGAATCATTATATGTATATAAGTATAACAATTCATAATCAAGTGGGACTTGATGTATTGAGATATGCCATAAAGATCATGATGAAGTGCCATAAAGAGCACAATGAAATTCCACAAAGAGCATTTGTTGATGATGATATTCCTGATAAGGAATGGGATGCCATAAAGAGCATATGATTGAGATAAAAGCCATATAAAGCTTAAAATTTTGAGTATATTTTCCTATTAAGGAATGTAACTATGAAATGGATTAATGTTTTTGATGAAAGCGTTTAAATTAATGTTAATTATTCTTATTCTCCTTCATAGCTTACTTAGATTTATGATAAATTAAATTTGTCTTAGCTTATGCTGTAAATTGTGTAGGTAGATTCTTATTCCTATGTAGTCATGATTTACCATTCATAACTGTTATACTTTTTACTCATCTGGTGATCATATAAAATCGAGCCCTGACCCGTTCATATTTCTTGTTGTGCTTGCATCTTTTTTTCGCTCAGGTGCTCCGCCGTAAGGACGCCTATTCTGACTTTCCAAATCCGGTGAATTTTTGGCGAGCCGTGATGCTTTGCGGGTATTACGGGAAATTTTGAAATAGACGCCGTCATCCTTGTTCTCTAGTCAAAATCGGGTCTTTTACTCGGGCGCGTGGCCCAAACGGTTGTATTTGCCTAATGTAATGTATTATGTAATTTACATTAAAATGTTGTATCACGTGGTATGTACCCGATGACCGACAGTATATTCGATCCTCTTATTGTTTACTTATCGTTATTGTAATATATATTCTTGGGGTTTCTTCCTTTTATTTTTAAAATTGGGTTGTTTAAATTCTTTCTTTAACTTTAAAACCAAAATTTTTGGCGACCCGTTTTTCTAAAATATGGAGTGGTTATCCTGTATAATTTGTATATTGTTGTGATGCTGAGAATGATTCCATCCATGATTCCTGTTATTTTGGAGTATCGGGCTAGCCACCCCCTATTTCGGATCACGGGTTGTCACAGGTTGGTTCCATATTGAGTTCTTAGAAATCTCTTGCTAAATGTAGACAACAATACTCCACGGTTGGAGAATATTACGGGTTATAACTAAGAATATGTTTTTTTTAGAATGTATGTTAATAAGTTAAAATGCTGACTATGATGTTAATTTGTTCATCTTTGGCGTGGTTGCATAATGTTTTGTTATTGATGTGGTGAAGATTAAAGTTTCAGATGTATTACATGCACTATTTTTTTCTCTTTTCGTGCAATAATTTTAGCAACTACTAATATGACTTATATCCTTTAATCTTTTTGTGCAATAAGTTTCAGATGTATGACATGCATTATTATTTTTCTCTACACAACTGACACTTTTGGGTTGACTACATAATTTCAATGATTTCCCTTAATTTTACAGGTACAATCAACATCTTATTAATATTACTTATATCCCTCATTTCTTTATCATTACGAACAAGACAAAATTAGTTAACAAATTTAATAAATAAGTTAATCCATTATTATAGAAAAAATAATGTTACATACAACAGAATAAATTTTCTATCCCATATCATATTGTTACGCTTTATGTATTGTAAAGTCCATCCGACACCACATGATTTTCGATATATATGAACACAATTCAAATGTGAGTAACATGTACAATGCACGCGTGCACTTATTAGTACACACACACACACACACACACACACACACACACACACACAGTCAGGGTCCTAGGCAATTCATAATAAATTTAAAGATAATTGATCCTTGATTCTTAATAATTCTCTAGATAGATGCCCATCATGTTACAACAGTTAAATTGTGTATGAATTGAGCTCTCTGTGATACTTATCCTTGGATACTTGCCTGCATTATAAGGATTTATGGTAATCTAAACATTGTCGTCCATATTCTAGTTGATTAGTAGGTCGATTGTCCACTTACCCAAGGGGTAAACTTAGAACTCCTGGCTATATGTCGTGCTCTATGGGCCCAATAGATATATTATCCTACAACTCCATAATGATAGTTGAAGGGACGAATATGATTAAGACAAATATCTTAACGCTGTGATTACCATATCACATTAGGTATATTCAAGATCAATTTTACCCATACATCATTAGAATCATAAACGATTTTCATCATTTGATCAAAATTTCGTATATGAATGTTTAAAAAGACAAAATCTTGTAATATTATCAATTTTAATTTAAGAAAAATGGGATCCTTAAATCTGATGATGAGGAAGTGTTCCTTGGTTGTGAATCTTCCTTATCCAGATAATGTTTACTTTAGAAATGGGCTAACACTTGAAATTTAGGAGCACTCACAAATTGTCTAATATTAAGAAAGCTATAAGTGAAGATTTTCCCAAAGACAATCGTGCGCATAGGTTTATTACTACTCCAAAAATTGAAATGGTCACAATAAGGTGGTCACGGTTTCAAATCATGACCAAGGTGGTCATGGTACAAAATCGTGACCATGCAATATTGATCGTTACCCAGTTTGTCACCCCATCTAGGTATGATCTATACCAGACATTTTTCCCGATCATGGACCATGACCACTATGACCATTTTCACAGGAAAATGGTGCGAAGTGGGTTATGTTTCTAGTTATAGTCCATAACTGCGACCATTAATTATGGGCTGTGACCATTACGGGTGCAATTTGGTTATGGTAATAGTCCGTGGCCCTTATCCGTGACAACATTAAATTTGCAAAATGGTCATATCAAGGTTGTCATGGTAAATGATAGTGACCCTCTTTCTGGTATAAATAAAACTCGTTAGGGATTATTTCCCCCTTTCTCACTCTTTAACTCTCTCTCTAAAATACTCCACTATCATTCACTCTCTGTACAGTTTTTGTCCACTCTCTCCCCCGTTGTCGTACTTCATCACCAGCTCTCCCTCTCTCTCTGTGTATGTATATGTATATGTATATGTATACTGATGTATGTATATGTACAATGGCAAAGCCATGATTTTGGTTTGGTTGGGGCACTCTTATTGTTTTTGTTGTGCCTTATATTGGTTTAGGTGGATTTTGGTATCTATATGTTGTGACTCATATTGTTTTCGTCGGTACTATTTAAAATTGGTAAACATTTAATTTATGAAAGACAATTGTCCCTTTAGCTAAGAGAGAAAATCATAACCTAATGTTTAGGTTTACGAGTTATGAGTGTCAATTTGAATTAATTTGCACCTATTCTAACTCAACAAAGATTATCATATTATCAAATTTTATACCTATTTTAACTCAAAAAATATTCAAATTAAAACTTGAATTAAAATGTAAGACTTTAAAAAATACCTCAATATATTAGAGAGAATACCAAATATCAATTACAATTAAAGAAAATTTGTCCAAAGTAAAAATCCTCCCACCCCCCAACTTCGGAATCCCTAAAAAAACAAATCATATTAAAAAACTATAAACAATAAAAAAATAAAAGTAAATAACACCCTAATTAGCTATACTTGTAATCTTTTATTAACTAATCTATAAATACCTAATTTTTGTTGGTTAATACGATATGATGGAGATTTAAAGTATGAATTGATATTATCAACATGTTAAATGTATTTTTGAATTGGACTACACAGTTATATATTCTTATAATAGTAGTTTGACTAGTTGTTGATATGTTACTTAACCTTAATTACAAATTGAATAAAGTTACTTAGCCTTAACTTTACATCATGTGAGTAGGAACGATCTAGTTAATTATTAAAGATTGATTTACTATTTTCCAATGGTCATTCAAGTACTTGACTTGATTAGCATCTTAACCTTCTTCCAGAGTTCCCTTGGTTATTTTTTCCCATTCATCCTTAAAATGATCACATGATTTGGATCCAAGTTTGTTTAGATCCCATTCTGTCTATTTTCTCCCACTCTAATAGTGCTTCCTCCCTGCCCTCTTTCTCCAATAAGTCATTCCATTTCTGGATGGGCATTATAAAATTTTGCAAAACTTTGTCTTTCAATCCCAAAATGTCACAACTTTATGTCCCCATCATAAAGTGAACCTTCTGAAGTCTCTTTTGATAGGTTTTCAATTGTTCAGATACTCGGGAAAGAACAAATGACTTCAAAATGGGTGGTAATGTAAAATATTTTCAAAGTTAATCCCACACGGAATCCTTTATGGAACGATCAATCTTCTTCTAGTTCTCTATGCCCCGATTCTCATAATCATCTATCTGAGGGACAAAGACCAATAGGATTCTTTACATTGGAGAACACAATGTTCTTATTATGTTGTGCCTGTGATTACTTGGTAACGGGAGTTGAGGGAGTTGGATTAATAGGGATTTTTAGATTCTAATGACTCGAAGAGGATGTAGATGGATTGGTAGAATGAACCTGTGATGGTGGAGAGTATTATGAACCCGTAGGTATTGAGAATTCAGATGGTGGATTAGGAGAGGATTGTTTTAGAGGAGGAGTTTCGTTATTTGTTTGACAAACTATATTTTTGTTCGACCCATCCTATAAATATTTTAAAAAATAAGCAAAAAATGTCTGACGATCATGTTAAAGACTATATATACACATATGCATATACCATTTCAAGAGATTTTAAAATGTACGCGATGTGTCTGATTTCAATCCAATTGGTATTATTTTTTTATAAATTTGTGAAAAGTTGCATGTGGCCAACTGGGAAGAAGAGATCCATTATTGCCGCATATATGTCCGTGATAGGAACTCGAAATCCTTTCTTCTCCATTTTTTTTTCAAGATCACATTTAATGTGCATATATTGTGAGACGTCACAATATCGGTGAATGCTGTATTTATGAAAATGTATCGACAATGGATGAATACTTTTTTCTGCCTTTTCTAATAGTGTCACTAGCATTAATGAACAATCTAGTTTATGAATGAAAAATATATTCTCTATTACCTCATCACAACATTCTGGCAAGGGCGGTTGCGAGAGATCAACTCCATGATTTTAAAGGTAATTGAAATGTTTAATTTTCTATTTCGATACTGGTAAATAGGAGTTTCCTTTATATTGCGCGCACTAATAAAAGATGTCTTAGTGTGGTCCATTGGTGATCTCTCAGTCATTCGTTGAAAGTAATTATTATCGTGACTCATTTTTTGTTGAGAAAATATATAAACGTGGGGTGTGAATATGATTTTTGGTTTCTAACATGAACGAGAAGACAAAATGTATAAAAGTTTTTTGCATGTGGGGAATCAACCCCAACTACTAGGAGTAAAGGCTTTCATTAATCCTAAAATTATTATGAGTCCCTCAGCTAATTAATTTTTTTCAATTAATCAAGTCCAAATTTATTTTATTCTAAATAAATCAATCCTAAAATTACTATGTGTCCACCAATGTACAAGCCCTTCCACCAATTTGTGTTCACCCAAACATTAAGTACTTAAGGAAAGGGTGAACACAACCATAACATTAACCAAAAAGTTATATGTACTAATATTCATCCGCACAATATCAATATCAACTAATTAATATTTGTCAATTAGTCAATTATACACAAAAAGTCCAATTTTAGTTCATTTTAATTAAATTAATCATATTATTACTATGTGTCCACCAATGTTCAGTCCCTTCAATGAATTTATGTTCTCCCAAAAAACAACCACTTAAGAAAGGGGGTGAACATGGCATCAACAGTTAACCAAAAACATATATGCACCAATATTCATCTTTACATAACAACATGAACTAAATAATACTTGTCAATTGATCAATCATACACAACCAATCCAATATTTTTTATTCTAATTAAATTAATCCCAAAATCACTATGTGTCTACCAATGTGAATGCCCTTTCATTTATTTGTGTTCACCCAAGCAGCAACCAGTTAAGAAATGGGTGAACACGACCACAACTGTCAATTAAGATGTTATACTATATATAAGACTATTTTACATAAAAAAGATAGGTAAAATTACCTGAATAAAGATAGCGAGTAGAATTCATTGAGCTATATTAACAGTTATCTAATTCCATGCGCACATGGAATGAGAAGAAAATATGTTAACATATTATTCAATCACATGATATAAAACTGGGGCTAAGTGATAATCCCATCAAATTATGGTTCAATTTACATTACTAAAAATATTTACCAATCAACTTTAATTTTCAGCTTGAGTTTGAATGAGAAATTGTGTATGTTAGAATTTTAGAATTTTTCATTCTTAATGCCAATGTTAATGTGTACGTAAATAGAATTAATTATGTTAGAGTAGTTTTTTTACAAAAGTTTTTTATGTAAAAAATAGTTTTTTATATAAAAATTAGTTTGAATTTTTTTTAATAAAACAGTTAGAAGTGTTTTATATAAAAAATAATTAAAGCATCATTTGCATGAAGATAATAAAATGTAAAATAAGAATCACAATTTACACATATGATTTACACATGGGGGTAAATTAAAAAATAATTCGAGGTAATAAAAAACAGCTAAAACATCAATTACAGTGAGGTAATAAAATTCAAATAAGAATGAAAATTTACATACACATTGACATTGATGTGATTGTGTATGTAAAAAATTCTACTTCTGTTATAAGACTTGTCTCTAAATATCACCCCTACCCTAAATTTGAGAAGTACAAAATCGGTCCCAAAGCCCAAATTTCAGTGATGCAAAACCCTAATTACGACACAAATTTCAGTAATACAAAACCCAAATAAAATTAAAAATTTACATAAATTCCAAATCCTAATTGCAACACAAATTCAAACCCTCAAAACTTTGCTTTAACATATACATATACACATACATACACATATATAAAAAAACATAAACATAAACACACACACACACACACACACACACACACACACACACACACACACATATATATATATATATATATATATATATATATATATATATATATATATATATAGTTAGTTAGTTAGTTAGTTAGTTAGTTAGTTAGAGAGAGATTGACCTTGAGATGGTGGAGGTTTTCGAGAGTGAGAGAGAGTTCGCATGGAGAGAGAGAGAGAGAGATAGAGAGAGAGAGAGGTCGATTGAAATAAAAATATAACCCTAACGAGTTTTATTTACACTCAAAATTGGGTCACGGTTCAAGCCTTTAACCTGGTCCATAACAAACTTGGATTAATTTACTGGGTGACCATTTATTCTACTTAGTCACAGATTAGAACAGTGAGCCCAATAAATCACCCAAAATAGGTTACAATTTTGAATTATAACCCACTTTTTGTGACCATTTTGAAATTAAAATCAATCATAATATTGGGAAACCATTCCTACCGTAACAATATTTCATACCAAACTTGCCACAATCTCATTCTATTCATTACAATTTTGAATCGTGACCCAATACGTGATACTTTTAGTGCCAATTTTCCCTCCATTAGGGTCACTATCGGGTCACAATTTTGGTCCGCGACCATAAAAGTCACGAATGTAGACCCTGACCAACCTGTGACTAACTAATGGTTTAGGTTACCCCTAGATAGAGTCATGGACTGGGTCATAGTTTGAAGGGCATGGCCATAGATTTGGACCATGACCACAATGTTGTGACCAATTTCTATTTTTGGTGCAGTGTGCCTATGGAACCTTGTCTGGTTGCAATGTTCATAGTTATTCTGGATATCCCACATGTGAGGAGGAAATTGAATCCACTAGGCTAAAGAATAATGGTAAGATATGTTATGTCGATCATCGTATATTTATGACGAACAATCACCCTTTTAAGAATGACGGGTCTAACTTTTTACCTGTTGGTCATGAGCGTATAACATAACTTGTTGGCTTTCTGGTTACAAAATCTCAGAGAAGGCCAAGGCTGTGACTTTGAGGAATATGTTTGTAGGGAAACACACTCAGTTTTTAGGCTAGAAGCAAAAAGCTAGCGATGATCCGAAAGATCCTATTAAAATGAAGGCATGGTCTAGACGGGTAATGTTATTTGACTTGTCGTGTTAGAAATAACACTATATAAGGCATGTAATTTATATGATGTATACATAAAAGAATTTTGTGGAACATCTCATACGAACATGTCTGAGTGGATCTCATTCGAAAGATGGGGAGATGGCAAGCTGTGATCTAAAGGAGAAGAAAATAAAAACGAGTTATAGTTAAAAATTAATCCGATAATAGGAATAAATTTGATTCCCACGAGTTCTTTCACTTTGACTACTAATGAGAAAAATATCCTCCTGGACATGTTGTTTAACTTTAAGACTCATGTTAATTATTCTGGTAATTTATGGAGGGATGTAAACAATCAAATAAATGATCTGAAATAGTTCAAGTATCACGACTGGCATTTCATTATTCACTTAATCTCTCTATTGTTTAGGCATTGATTTTTCTGATAACAAAGATCTACACTGGGCGATTATGCAGATTTTTCTTCACCGTACTATGTGCAAAAGTTTTAAATAGTTATCACATTGCGGTTATGAAAGTAATTTTAGTTGTGACTAATTGTGTCTTAGAGAAATATTTCTTTCATTGTTCTTTGACATCAACGTCCACCTTCTTGTACATCTATGAGATGATTTGTTATTGTGTGGACCTGACAGGCATCGCTGGATATATCATTTTGAACAATTGCTGAAAACCTTCAAAGATTATGTTAAGAATACACGATATATTAGAGGGTGAATTGAGGAAAAGTACGTAATAGAATAATCATCGTTATATGCTTGGGAACATATTCTGGAACAAGGTCTTAGGAGGTTAAATCCGTGTACAGACTGAGTTATTGAGGAATTTGATGATTTTGAGGATGAATTGCCATTCGGGAAACCTAAAGAGGCGGGACTCACTAATTTATAATTTACGCAAGTAGATCATTATGTGTTTGATAAACAAGATGAAGTTGAAAATTTGAGAGAGTAAGTACCTACATATATAATGCGCGGTGACAATTATTATTCAACACAAAGAGATAAGAGAAGCACAATCACCAAGCAATATAAGGGATACAAAATGCCAATCACACAACAAAAGATATATGTGGTTCAGCAAAGGTGCCTACGTCCAGGGTGGTGCAGTCAGTATTATTTCTATTTACTCCGGAGAGTGATTATAGAGAATACATTGTGTCCTTTGCCACGGACCTAGGGTTTATTATGTACATGTTCATTTCAGGGAGTGGGGGTGTTGGACTCCCCCACGTTTTCCATCTTCTCCTAGAACCCCTCTTAATGGTAACATGGGAGGAGACTAAATCATAATAGGTTAAGATATGGGGGTTCTGGACTTTGGGACACCACAATTGGGCTACTCGTCCAGGCCCATAATTATATTTTCAGGTACCCACAATTGCCCCTAAGTTTGTTGGGCCATACTTTGGGCTCAATAAATTTAAATGATTTTTCATAATGTCTTATTTGTACACCGTGAAACTCTTCCCAAGGTTCGAGGACTGAGTTTAGGTGGTACATGTTTCGTGGTCTGTGCATTATGATTAGTAGCACTCAAAAGCTATCCAGATCAGTCATTTCTCGACCGTCGTTTGAACCTTCTTAGTACTCTCCCATTTTCTGTGAGCTCTAGTGATTCAAGTTTTCTTCTCCCGGTCTCCATTTTTATTGACTTCCATCTTCCTTGTCGTATGGTCTCGTGATTATTCATCGTTCCTTTCAACATTTTTCAATGAACTTTCATCTTGTAAGTTTCCTGTGCCTTCTCTCTGTATTTTCTCTTTGAATTTGTAGTTTTTTAGGGTTTCCCAATGGCAAAGATCGGTAATAGGTCGGTGTCTGAGTTTAAGAAGTTTTATAATATCCCATAGTGGGTAGAGATTGAGTGTGTCCCTCCCCCTAGAAATTTAAAAGAGATAGAGGGTGCCCATTGGATCCATGTCTTGCTGCTTTCCCAAGGGGGACTTACTTTTCCTCCCAATAACCTATTCTTGCACTTCTTTGGTTATTTCAAAATTATTCCTGCACAGTGTTCGCCCAATGTGTGGAAGATAATCAATGGTGTCCATAGAATAAATCAGTTATATGGTACCAAGTTAGGGCTCACCGAGGTCTATTTTTGCTATTCTTTTTCTCGAACTAGTTCTGGTGTTCTTTATCTCAAAGCCAGGAGTCCTGACAGGGTATTGGTAGTAAACCTACCCAATTCCCATAAGGACTATTGGCGAGAGGGATTCCTTGCTAGAAATTGGCAGTTTTCTCCCCAGTCTGAGGGGTCGAGGTTTGATAGGTTCTCAGTTCCCTTTTATGGGGAAGAATACATAGGTAGACTTTGCTATCTCCCTTCATTTCTTTACTGATTTGTGATCTTTCTGAATTTTCCTATTTTTCTTTAGCGAGGTCGAAGAACTTGGAACCTGCTCGCAGCGAGGTTCATCTTTTTGAATTGGTCAAGGATTGGAATATCAGGGAGCCTTTAGCCGACGACGAGCATCCCCGGTCTGCCGCTTTCTTGCTCGAATACAAAAATGTTAGTTCAAGCTTTATAGCGAGGCTGATAGATAGTATCCCTGAATTTGATACCCCTGAATTTGATACCCCTGAATATGCTTCCTTAAAAGTGAGGGGTACTCAGCTGGAGGCTGATCTGAAGACTGGTGATGCTGCCCAAGCTTATTCTGACCTGGTGCTCGTTAATTCCAACCGAGAGAGGGATGCGGTGGTCCAAATGCTGAACAAGCTGAGGAAGGCCTATGACTTGGTCTGCTCGAGAAAGTTAGCCATCGTAGAGGAGAATAGGGTGCTGATCGAGCAGCTAAAGGAGAAAGAGTCCCAGGCAGCCACCATCAAGGAGGATTCATACAACTCCGAGTGGGCTGTCGCATATGAAGACGCCGAGGTTCAGATAGGTTATATCAACCGTTTAAACTTCAATAAAGGATAGAACAAGGCCCTCATAGCTACTAGAGACAATGTTGACTCTCCTCTGTTTGACGAGCATAACCTGGGCTCAAAGCCAACTATGGATGAAGAATCCCCTACCCTAGCCATCGAAGGCGTTGATCCTGCCTCCCAGACAATTCCTACCGAGGTTCTCCTTGCTCAGGCGACAGAGGTTGTCCTTGCTGAGGGGGATGCTTCGACTGTTGCTGATAAGGGGAAGCAACCAAATACTTCTGGGCAGCCTGAGGTTGCTAATTAATTTACTTTTAGGGTTACTTTTGTATCTTTGCTTGTAATTTTCCTTTTTGCTGCTCGATGTACTTTGACCCTTATTAATGAAATGAAAAGGTTTCTTCTCCCCAGTGCACTGATTTATTTTTCTTTTTGTTGCCCTTTTTATAACTTGTAGTCGATTGATGTTGATGATTATATACCAGCCACTTCTCAATTGGGAATAATGCTTAGTCCTGATGTGAGCTCTGAAGTTTGTCATACCTTTATGAGGATTTGCAAATCACTGCGATTAAGGAACATGCGCTTCATAGAGCAGACTGAGCTTACTGTCAAACTGAAGGATAGGCTCCATGAGATGGAGGATGTTGGTGCCTCAGTCCAAGAGGAGGTGAATACATTATGAGTGAAGCTTCTAGATGCTTATGAGATCAACCAGGTTGGGGAGATCCTTCATCAGGAGAACGAAGCTTTGAGGAGAGAGGTCTCGCGACTTAGGGAGCATGCGCCCATCACCGCTCCTGCTGTATTGTGAGGTTCTTCCTCGATGCGAGACGGAATTGGCCCGAGTGGAATTCCTCCTGTGCTGCGAGGCTCTACTCCTCCAATGGTTTTGTGAGCTGGCAGGAATACCAGGAGTTCAGCTAGGGAAATGGAAGAGCTTCGTGGTGATGTCCAGCGAGCATATGTGATTGTTAGATGAGGCACTTGTTTAAGAAAGGACCTCAACGAGTGTGGGGCGATGGTTACAATCAGGGTTGGATAGATGCTCCAATGAGGCTGATAGAGTTTGAAGAGCTTGCTTTCATCAGGGGGTGGTTGAGTACCTTGAGAGAGCTGCAAGTTCCAAAGAACTCAATGCTCTGGTATTGGCATGAAATATCTCCTTCCACTCGAATGCCTAACCCCTTTTAGATAGATGATCAGCGGATACCCATTGATGCCATCCCTCGAAATCTATTGGAGTCGGATGCGAACGAAGTTGAGGAAGAGTTAGTTCCCCCTCCTGATGATGGTCGAAGAGCTCAAGTGGCTGATTATCTTGCTCGAAGGCCTCACCCTCACTAAGATTCTATTAGTAGTAACTCTGCGTATTTTGTATTTTGAATTGAAGTGATGTAAAGTTGATATTGTGCTCACCGACTAAACATGTTTTGTACTTGCTGCAAATGTGATGAATTAATATAACATTTATATTTTGGGCAAATTTGTCGACTAAACAAGTGTCTTATATTTTCCACATATTTGCTCAAAAATATTGAGCCTATCTTGGCTGACTAGATTTGTGTGTTCGCATTATCAAGTAAGTGTCCTTCCAGTCTGATATGCCAACTATATACCATTCTGCCTCACTTTACCTTTTAGGTTATGTCGTCACACTCTCTTATGCCTAAGTGTAGCAATTGGCGAGGACACACCTGGTGTTGGATGTTCTATCCGATCAGGATTTTTCTCAACCAAAGATTGTTTGGTGACCAATTTTGATTTGGCCATATTGCCTAAGGATCTCCTGTAGGGCTTCATATATTGCTAGGGGCAATAGTAAGAGGTCTTTCATATTTCATAATGAAAACCTAAGGAGGGTCATTTCCCTGCTATAGTGTAATGAGCAGTGTGCCTTTTACTTGGAAAAGGTGTGTGGGTTATAAAGTTTATACATTGTCACCTCGTAAAATGCAAATTAATTAATTGATACTTCATAGAATGCAACTGCCAAATAACTTTTTATTAATGATAAGGAAATGACCTTCTAAGATAAAAAGAAGAGTCTAGAAATAGAATTTTTTAAGGTTGGTCGCATTCCACGCTCGGGGTATCTCTCTGCCTTCCATCGTTTCCAAGTGATAGGCTCCTTGAAGATCGTCTCTAGTTATCTTGAATGGTCATTCCCAGTTTGGCCCTAGCTTGCCGTCCGATGGTTTTACTACGCTGCCTAGGACTTTCCTCCGGACATAGTCCCTTATTCGGAATGCCCTTGGGTTGAACTTCTTGTTGTAGTGCCTTGCGAGATGTTGTTGATAGCTCGTTAGTTTCACTAGGGCTAGCTCTCGACGCTCATCGGCTAGGTCGATCTCAGCGAGCAATGCTGTATCATTATGGCCCTGGTCGATAAGGCTGGGCCTCATTGTTAGCAAGACTGACTCTAATGGGATGACTACCTCCATTCCATACGTCAATGAAAATGGGGTTTCCCCCATTGCTCGTCGTGGAGTGGTGCGATAGGCCCAAAGAATATGCGGTACTTTATTTACCCATGCGCCCTTGGCTCGTTCTAATCGTTTTTTCAATTCGTCGATCACTATTTCTTTAGAGGCCTCATCTTGGGCATTGCTCTGAGGATAGGCCACCGAGCTGTAATGGTGTCTGATTCCATGCTCGTCATAGAAGATTTTAAAGGAACCGCTTTCAAACTGTGTTCCATTATCAGTGATGATGGTTCTGGGGATGCCAAAATGAGTGATTATGTTTTTCTATATGAATCTTATCATATCTGCATCTCGAATGTTCGCCAGGGGTTCTTCCTCGATCCATTTGGTGAAGTAGTCAGTTGCGACCAATAGATACTTGCGATTGCCGGCAGTGGAAGGAAGTGTTTCTACAATGTCCATTCCCATTGAGTGAATAGACATGGTCTTGACAGTGATTTTAGGTCGATAGCAAATTGGTGGAACATAAGAGCGTGAAGTTGGCATTTTAGGCACTTGCGAACATACATCACAGAGTCCCTTTGCATATATGGCCACCAATAGCCTTCCTTCATTGCTCGAAAATCCAGAGATCTTCCTCCAATATGGCTTCCACAGATTCCCTCGTGATGCTCATGTAGAACCTGCTCGAGATTCCTTGGCTGAACGCATTGAAGGTATGGACCGAAAAAGGATCTCTTATATAGCTTACCCTCTGGTGATAAGTGAAAGAGATCAGTTTTGACTCTTATCTGGTGAGCAATATTCTTGTCGTCTGGGAGTGTGCCATCCTTCAAATAGTTCCTTAAAGGGTCCATCCAGCCATTTGGAGCATCTGCTCCACGTCCAGCAGTTTTCTGTTGCGATTAATGCTCGGATGAGCGAGGAAATCGATGGGGATTATTCTTTTTAAGTCGGAATTGACTGCTGAACTCAGGGTTGTTAGGGCATCATCATGGCTGTTCTGTCCTCAAGGAAACTGCTAGACATTAATTTCTTCGAAGATAGCCATTAGTCTTCTTACTAAGGCGAGGTAAGCTGCCATTATTTCGTCTTTTGCATTGTAGTCTCCACTTATCTGATTGGAGACTAATTGGGAATCACCGAATACCTGTAAATGCTTTGCTCCCAAAGTGTGCGCCTTCTGGAGGCCGGCCATTAAGGCTTTGTATTCCGCTTTATTGTTGGAGGCTGCAAATCAAAGCCTAATTCCTTGTTTAAGGATTGTATCCTCTGGAGTAATGAGGATAATGCCTATTCCTTCCCCCTTTGAGTTGAAGGCTCCATCAATGAATAATTTCCAGATTCCTTCCGTCGCGGGGTTCCCCTTTTTCTCTATTGGTTGAGGTTCATCGCAGGGCTGCTCGCCTGTGAATTCGGCTATGAAATCAGCAGGGACCTGCCCCTTGATTGCATTCCTTGGTTAAAATTGGATATCAAATTGTTCGAGCTCGACTGACCATTTAGACAGTCTGCTCGATAAATCTGCCTTCCTCAGGATTTCTTTAAGGGGGTGCGATGTAAGGACGATGATGGTGTGGGCTTCAAAATAGTGCTTCAGTTTTCTTGAAGCCACTATTAGTGCAAAAGAGAGCTTCTCCAGTGGTAGGTACTTCTACTCGGCGTCTAGTAAGGTCTTGCTCGCGTAGTAAGTGGGGTGCTGGATCCCTGCAATTTCGCACATTATTGCGGAGCTAACAGTCTGGTTGGAAATGGAGAGGTATAAGTACAAAGAATCTATTCGCTGTGGTATGACGAGCAGTGGTGGGGAGCTAGGGTAAACATTGACCTCATCCAATGCCTGCGAGCAATCCGGGTTCCATTCTACCATTTTGTTTCCCTTTAGAAGCTTGAAGAAAGGCTTGCACTTCTCGGAGGACTTAGAGATAAAGAGGTTTAAGACAACGAGCATACCAGTGAGCTTCTGTACGTCTCGAATAGTTCGAGGAGGTTGTCCCCTATTTATTGCATCGATCTGGTCTGGGTTAGCCCCGATGCCTCTCTTACTGACCAAGTACCCAAGAAATTTTCCTAACTGACACTGAAAGAACACTTGCTCGCGTTAAGTTTCATTTGGTACTTTCTGAGGATTTTGAAGGCGCTTGATAGGTCTAAGAGGTGGTCTTATTTCTTCTTGCTTTTAACGAGCGTATCATCGATGTAGACCTCCATGTTGTCTCCCATATGGTCCTTGAACATCTTGGTTACCAGTCGCTGGTAGGTCGCCCCTGCGTTTTTGAGCCCGAAGGGCATGACCTTGTAGTAGTATAACCCAACCATGGTGATGAATGCTGTTTTATACTGGTCTGGGGTATACAGAGGGATCTGATGATACCCTGAGTATGCGTCTAGAAAAATCATTCTCTCGTGAGCTGCTGTGGTGTCTACAAGTTGATCAATTTTTGGGAGGGGGAAATTGTCTTTAGGGCATGCTCTATTAAGGTCAGTGAAGTCGATGCAAATTCTCCACTTCCCGTTGATTTTTGGAACCACTACTGGGTTGGATAACCATTTGGGGAATTATACCTCCCGTATGGATCCTGCATCCAGCAGTTTTTCCACTTCTTTTTCCATGGCTTTTGCCTTCTCGGGTGCAGTTTGCCGTGCCTTCTACGTGATTGGTTTGAAGGTGGGATCGATGTGCAGCTGATGAAAAACCGTACTAGGATCAATTCCGGGTAGCTTGTATGGTTCCCATGCAAAGACGTCTATATTGTTTCTTAGCAGGGTCGTCAATTCCTTCTTCTCCTGATCTGTGAGAGAAGCTTCAATCAAGAAGATCCTGCTATCATCGTAATCTCCAACTGAGATTTCCTCCAGGTCCTCGATGACACATGAAGAGGGGAGGAGCCTGGTCTCCTCTACTCCGGGCCTTCCATATTTTAATTTCTATTTCGAAGGTATTAGACCTCCTTGTTCTTCAACCTTCTCACTGGACTTGTCGGCCTTCTTCTATGGTTTTGGGCGGATGGCTACCATGAAGCATCTTCTCTCCATCGCTTGATTGCCATGGATCTCCATTACTCCTCGCTCGGTCACATAATTGAGTTTCTGATGGTAGGTCGAGGAGACTACCTTCATTACGTGTAGCCACCCCTTGCTGAGGATAGCTTGATATGGCGAGTCAATGTCGACCACCAGAAATTTGATCATTTTAGAAACATTTCCTGCTCTTACTGGCAGCACGATCTTTCCCAAGGGCATATTCATCTTTCCAGCGAAGCCAACCAAAGGGACAATAGCTTCCTTCAGGTCGATAATGCTTAATTTCAATTTTCTGAATAGGTCAAGATACATTACCTCGGACCAGCTTTCTTGATCGACGAGCAACTTATCAACGTCATAGTTCGCTATTTTGAGATTAATGATTAAAGCATCATGATGTGGGGTTCTCACTCCCACCAGATCCTCATCCATAAATACGATATGCTTACTATAGTCGACGTCATCTGCTCGCCGATGCTTTCCCGACTGTGTTTTCGCTGGATCGATCTGAAAAGCTTGGATCAATGCTGTAAGATTTTTTACCTCCATTCGAGTTGAATTTCCCTGAATCTGCTTTACGTCAGATACCCCATGAATTACTGCGAATTCATGTCCGATATTGTCTTCAAGAACGTTATCAGGTCTTGCTTCTTTATGGGCAGCAACTTTCTCTGCTTTCTTTTCCACGAATTCGCTCAGATGCCCGGACTGATCCAGCTCTTCAAGATGGGACTTAAGAGCCTTGTAATGCTCAATTTTGTGCCCTACTTCTTTGTGAAAAGCACATCTCAGTGCATTATTTATCTTTGAGGGATCTCCTCCCATCTTCCTAGGCCACTTGATGAATGGCTAATCTTTGATTTTTGCAAGAATTTTATAAATTGATTCTCTGAAGAATGTGTTTACCGCCTGAAATTCCTTTGACACATCATTGTTTCCTCCGTTCTTGGATCCATTCTTGCCCCCATTCTTTCCTCCTTTCTTTTGGATTTCCATTTTGTCACTGCCCTTGGCAGTGAGCTTAGCTCGACCATTTTCCCCTGTACTGGGGCGGGTCACATCTTCCACCTTGGCGTATTTCTCGATGCGGGCCATTAGGTCATCGATGGTCATGACTTCTTTCTTCATCAGTGACTGGTACAGAAGGGAAGAGCTGGGTAGCCCAATTTTGAAAGAGGCCACTGCCACTTGCTCCGAGCCGTCCTCGGCCTTATTAAATAACTCCCAGTACCTCTTCACGCAGTCTCGGAGGGCCTCTTGAGTCATCTTTTCATTGTCAGCAAAGCATCTATACTTTTTGGATGGGAGCTACTGGTAATGAATCGGGCCATAAAGAGCTCATCCATGGACTTAAAACTCCTGAAGGACCGGTAGGGGAGCCTTTCAAACCATTTCTGGGCCACGTCATGCAGGCTCGAGGGAAATATTCGACACATTAGTATGTCTAGATTATTCCAGAGAGTCATAGCCTGCCGGTACTGCCTGACGTGATCAATGGGGTTAGTTTTACCATCATAAATCTTGAACCTTAGAATAGCAAACTTTTTAGGGGCTTCCTCTTCTTCTATTTCCCTTGTGAAAGGTGATTTCATCTGAGTTTTGAGAGGTCGCCTAGTAAGTTCTCTGGTCGATCTGGTACCGTGATGTGCATGGTGTTGGTCCATCTCCCTTCGGACCAGACTTTGCATATTTTCGTTGCTGCGATCTGGGCTCCTATGATTGCAAGCAAGTTGCAGTTTCTCGAGAAGGTCATCCTCGGACTCGTTTTCGTCAGTTTTCTGGGATCCGCGACTAGGGTTCCTTCCTCGACTACGAGACTTACTCGTCTGAGGGTTAGGAGTGCCGTATGGACATCTCTTGGTACCCCGATAGAGTTCTTTCTCCATTCTTTCTAATGTTCTTTTGTGGCGAGCATTCTCAGCTTCGTGCTTGTGAGAATATTCCCTTTGCTCGTGGAGCCTCGCCTCATATGCATCAATTAGCCTGGATATCTGTGTGGACCTCGCTGGTCCTTGGATTTCTTCTGAGGCTGGCCTTTCTAAGCGAGCCATCTGATCTGAACGCTGAATTTCAGATCTAATCCTGTGAGGAGAAGGTGGTTCCTGGATATCCCCTTCCTGGGGAGCATTACTACTGTGACCAGACATTTCGAACTCTTTTCTGGGTGTGGGATTTCTTAGGGAAGATAAACGTTTCCCACAGACGGCGCCAATTGTGGTGACAATTATTATTCAACACAAAGAGATAATAGAAGCACAATCACCAAGAAGTATAAGGGATACAAAATGCCAATCACACAACAAAAGATGTACGTGGTTCAACAAAGGTGCCTACGTCCATGATGGTGCAGTCAATATTATTTCTATATATTCCGAAGAGCGATTACTCAGCATACAATGTGTCCTTTGCCCCGGACCTAGGGTTTATTATGTACATGTTCATTTCAGGGAGTGGGGGTGTTGGACTCCCCCACGTTTTTCATCTTCTCCTAGAACCCCTCTTAATGGGAACAAGGGAGGAGACTTAATCATAATCCATAAGATATGGGGGGTCTGGACTTTGGGCCACCATAATTGGGCTACTCGTCCAGGCCCATCATTCTATTTTCGGGTACCCACATAATGTATTTTTATTTATGTGTATTCTCTATATTACTATTTAAATTATACAATTTCATGAACATGTATAGGAAGCATGAGAGAAAACTAGCCCAAAATGAAAAGAAAAAAGGTTCAACGGACGTGATGGATGATTTTAGGGCATGGGTATCAAAAGACTTAATTGTGCATATTTTGTTGTGATTACTTGCGCATGTTTTGTAAAACAAACCCTAATATAAATCTATTAATAAACGTAGCGTTTAAAAAGAGGAGATGTCTCTTAAAGGCTTGCATGCCTAGCTAAAGGTCTTAGTTTTCGTGAAAATGAGTTTAAATTTTTTTGAACCAATGGTTATGATTCCATCCCACACTCATGTGCGGAAAAACTATTGATGCAAAATAATAGAATTTCAATTTCTTCCATGAATTATTATGTGTCAGGAAAAAGCGATAAAAATCCAAAGGATACGGTGCTGACCTATTATGGAATTTTCTAAGAAATCTTGGAACTAACTTAAAAGAAACCGTCTTATATTATGATGATGTGAAGTTAGAGTACACTACTGATGGTTATAAAGTTGATCATACCATAAAACTTGTTATAGTATATTTATCTAAGATGAAGAATATAGATCACATGGTCGACGATCCTTTTGTTTGTGCCTTTAAAAAATTGAAGAATGTATTCTATTCAAAGTGCATAAACGAAGACAATTGGCCTATTATTCAATGAGTCAAAGTGGATTCGCTACTCAAGCGAACACATTAAAGGTACCTATAGAGTTTCAATCTGGTCTTGAAAACCCTAATTTGGAAGATCTTATACTTAATTTAGACGTTGATTGAGTTTTGATACATTATTTTATTATTATTTACTGAACCCTTGTATGATAGCCCTATCAGTATTGTCTGTATATGAAAAAATTGGAACAAAACTCTTATATATATATATATATATATATAGACACACACACACACACACACACACACACACACACACACACACACACACACACACATTTTTGTATGTATGTGTGGTGACAATTATTATGCAACACAAATAAATATGAAAGAGATAACAACCAAGAAAGGGTAAATAAAAGGCCAATCACACAACAACGGAGGTACGTGGTTCAGCAAAGAAGTGCCTACGTCCACGGTGGTTTAGTCAGTGTTATTTCTCTATATTCTGAGGAATAAGTACAGAGAATGCAACTTGTCCTTTGCCCCGGACTTAGGGTTTAATTTATACATGTGTGTGTTGGTGTAGTGGGGGTGATGGGTTCCTCTTTATTAGCCATCTCCCTTACATGGGATCATGTTCCCCCACAACTTCTCTTCATGGGATCGTGGAGTAAATGGATGAGTTCCAGAGGTGACGGGCCTGGGCTTTGGGCCGCTGAAGAGGGGCTACTCGTCCAGGCCTTATGGTGATAAAATCGGGGTACCCACAATTGCCCCTAAATTTGTTGGGCCGTTCTCGCGGGTCTGATGAATTTAAATGATCAGCAATGATGGTTGATCTCTTTGAAAACTGTGAAGTTACTTTGGCGGCATCCGCTTCGCTGTCCGTGCGTTATGATTAGTTTTTGAAGGCTTGTTGGAATAAGACACATTTTCTCTTCGTCGTTCCAGCTTTTCCATCAATCTTCTATCTTCTGAGAACTCTTAAGTTTTGTACCTTCTGTTTTCGGTCTCCACTCTCGTCGCTTCTTCGCCTTTTGATCTGATCTTCTGTCCTGTAAGTCTTTCGTGCCCTTTTTCTTGATTTTATAGTTTTTCCTGTATTTTTCCAATGGCGAAGATTGGAAATAGGTCGGTAACTGAGTTTAGAAAATTCTACGGTATTCCTGAGTGGGTAGAGGTTATGTGTTGTGCCTCGCCGCCTAGGAACGTTAGGGATATAGAGGATGCACATTGGATTCATGTCCTGTTGCTTTCCCAGGGGGGTCTTACCTTTCCCCCTAATGGTTTGTTTCTGCACTTTTTTAGTTATTTTGGTATTGTGCCTGCACAATGTTCACCCAACGTATGGAAAATAGTGAACGGTGTGCACAGGATAAATCAGTTGTACGACACGAGGTTAGGGCTTGCCGAGGTCTGTTTTTGTTATTCTTTTTCTCGAACGAGTTCGGGTGTCTTGTACCTTAAGGCTAGGAGCCCTGATAGGGTATTGGTAGTAAATTTACCTGATTCCCATAAGGACTACTGGCAAGAAGGTTTTCTCGTTAGGAACTGGCAATACTCCCCTCAATTTGAAGGGTCGAGGTCTGAGAGGTTCACTATTCCCTTTTATGGGGAAGAATATATAGGTAGATGTTGTATTGTTGTTTTAACTTTTGCTGACTTTGTGATTTTTCTAACTCCTCCTTGCTTCCTCTTTTTCAGCGAAGATAAAGAACTTGGAGCCAGCTCTCAGCGAGGTTCGTATCTCGGAACTGGTGAAAGCTTGGAACATCAGGGAACCTTTGGGTGACGGCGAGCATCCTAGGCCTGCTGCTTTTCTGCTTGCATACAAGAACACAGGCTCCAGCTTCATAGCCCGACCTGTGGAAAGTGTTCCGGACTTTGACTCTTCCGAAGAGATTTCGGCTG
Organism: Sambucus nigra; assembly: GCA_949130495.1. Lineage (NCBI taxonomy): Eukaryota > Viridiplantae > Streptophyta > Magnoliopsida > Dipsacales > Adoxaceae > Sambucus > Sambucus nigra. Next base: position 414,809,660 of record OX422215.1, on the reverse strand, counting down.
AGCCCATCCAATTGGACGAGGAGAAGAGCAGCTCGGAGAGCGAGCCTGCGGGTGTTGTGAGTAACTTGGGTGGAGGCAGTGCTGATAGTAGCAGTTCATCGAGTACTACCAGCAGTCCAGGTGAAGAAATGCCTCCCAGGAAGAATCTAATCCGGGATGATGATGATGATGACGATGTGCTTCTTGTACAGAGGTCCAAAAAATTGAAGACTGTCTCCGGGGCCATAGCTACTGGTTCTCGGCCTCCCTCTCAAGAGCAAGAGAAGAAGAAGAGAGAGGAGGAGCAGGCGAGGGAGAGGGAGAAGAAAAAGGAGGAGGAGAGGAAGAAGGTAGAAGAGAGAAAGAGGAGGGAGAAAGAGAAGGAGGAGGAGAGGAGGAAGATGGAACTGAGGACCAAGACTGGTCAAGCCTTGGTCCCAGTATCTGCTTTGCCTGAGGAGGCTTCGGTGGCCACCTCTCCTCAACTCGCCCCTGCGCTGCTTGAGAGGGCAGTCCTCCCTGCAGATCGCGAGAGGGCGTTAGGGTCTGATCAACTGGCCTTGCAAGCTAGCCAGAGGCTTGCCTTGGTAAGGTTTCTTTTTTACTTCCCAACTTCTTCTAATCTGTTTTGATGGTTTCTTCTTTCTGATCTTTCCCTTGTTTTTTGTAGTTTGTGACTGACTTCGCTGTGCTTTATCGCTCTCGCGACGAGCTATTGAGAAGGAACAGCGAGCTGGAGCAGCAGAATTCTACTCTGGTGGCCAGGGGTTCTCAGCTGGAGGCCGACCTGAAGGTTACTGATGCGGCTCGAGCTTCTTCTGCCTTGGCCCTTGATAATTCTGCCCGCGAGAGAGATAATGCTGTCAGGGAGCTCGGCGAGCTGAGGAAGTCGAATGAACAGGTCTGCTCGAGCAAGCTGGATTTTGTGGAGAAGAATAGGATTCTCGCCGAGCAGCTGGAAGCGGAGAAAGCCCAGGCAGCCACTGTTAAAGAAGATTTATACAATTCTGGCTGGGCTGCTGTGTATGAAGATGCCGAGGTTCAGATAGGCTATATCAGCCGTCTGAACTTCAAGAAGGGGTGGAACAAGGCCCTTGTGGCTGCTGGGGTGGATGTTGCGTCCCCGCTTTTTGACGAACATGATCCAGGGCCCAAGCCAGTTGTCGAGGAGGAGCCAGCCCCAACTATTGAAGGGGTCAATCCCGCTTCTCAGGCGACTCTTGCTGATGCTTTCGTGGTCGAAGGGGCAGTGCACACCTCTGCAGAGGGTGACGCCCCTACTGATGCTGACAAGGACGAGGGTCCGTCCACCGAGGTTGCTAAGTGATAGGGTTTCTTTGTAATTTTTTCCTTTTTTGTTCTGATGTAACCTCGCTCATTATCAATAAAAAGGCTTCATTTTTGTTTATGCTGATTTCTTTTTGTTCTCTTCCTTTCTTTTTTACTTGTAGTTGGTTGACGCTGATGAATATATCCCTGTCACTTCACATCTGGGTAGGACTCTCGATCCAAATGTGAGTCCTGCTGTTCGCCAGGCCTTCGCTAGACTCTGCCGGTTTGCTAAGTTAAGTAACAAAAAATACAAGGATCAGTCTGAGCTGGTGGCCAAATTGAAGGACAGGCTCCAGGAAATGGAAGAGATCGGAGCTTCAGTGCAAGAAGAAGTTAGCGAGCTGAGAGCCAAGTTACTGGAGGCCACCGAGATCAATCAAGTCGTGGAGTTTCTTCAGCGGGAGAATGACGACCTGAGGCGGGAGGTCTCGAGGCTTAAGGAGCATTCGCCGAGCACCGCTCCGGTAGTCCTACAAGGTTCTTCCTCGTCGCGAGCTGCTCGACCTCCCCTCCCGCGTGCTGGTAGGAGTACACGGGGTAGGAGTAGGGAAGTTGAGGAGCAGCGTGAGAGGGAAATAGAGGAGCTGCGCGGTGATGTCCGGCGAGCTTACGTAACTGCTGCTGGGCTCCAGAGGGATGTCACCCGACTGCGGCATCTATTCAAGAAGGGCCCTCGCCAAGTGTGGACTGATGGCTATGATCAGGGCTGGTTCGATGCTCCCATGAGATTATCAGAGTTCGAGGAGCTTTCCTTCATCAGGGGGTGGTTGAGTGCTCTCAGAGAGCTGCAGGTCCCAAGGAATTCGATATTGTGGTATCGGCATGAGATGTCTCCGTCTACTCTGATGCCCAATCCATTCAGGCGAGATGACCGATGGATTCCTATCGATGCTATTCCTCGGCGGCTACTGGAGTTGGACACAGATGAAGTTGTTGAGGAACTCGATCCTGCCCCTGATGACGGGAGGAGAGCTAAGGTTGCTGACTACCTTGCTCGGAGGCTTCCCCCTTCTTGATAGTTTGTTTTTTAATAATTGTAAATGCTTTGGGCGAACCTTTGCCGACTAAACATGTACTATTATTGTTTGTAAATATAAAAGATTAATGGAAAGTTTGAGTTTTGGGTGATTTTGCCGACTAAACGTGTTTATCCAATCTCTGTTATATTTTTGCAGCTTCACAATCTTTATCTTGTCATGTGAGTGTCCGCCCAGTCCAGTATTAAGAATACCATTGTGCTCTCTCTTTACCTTTTAGGTTGTGTCGTCACACTCCCTTAGGTCTAAGAGGGGCAATTGGCGAGGACACACCTGTTTTTGGATGTCTTCATCCAGTTAGGATTTTGTTTAACCCAAAATAGGTTTGATGCCTAAGAATATTCTATAGGGCTTCATGTATTGCCATGGGCAATGCTAAGAGGTCTGTCGTGCTTCGTGACGATGACCTGAGGAGGGGTGTTCCCCTGCTATGTCAACTATGATACCTGTGATTTGAAAAGGATGTGCAATAAGATATAATAATTACTTTTTTAGAGAGTAATTAACTGAGAGATTCTTATTGGTGAATAGAGAAATAAACTGTCTTTCCCCAAAATGAGTACAATAAAAGATCTAGCAATAGAACTCCTAAAAGTAGAATTTCTTGAGATTAGCTGCGTTCCATGCTCGTGGTATATCTCCGCCCTCCATCGTTTTCAAATGATAGGCACCTTAGAGATCGTCTCTAATTATCTCATAAGGTCCTTCCCAGTTTGGGCCCAGTTTACCATCTGATGGCTTCACTGTGTTGCCCAGGACCTTTCTTAGGACATAGTCTCCAACTTCGAACTTCCTCGGATTGACCTTTTTGCTGTAGTGCTTCGCGAGCTGTTACTGATAACTCGCTAGTTTTACTAGGGCAAGTTCCCTGCGCTCGTCTGCCAAGTCGAGTTCAGCGAGCAAAGCCTGATCGTTCTGATTTTGCTCGACAAGGTCGGATCTCATTGTAGGCAATCCTGCTTCTAATGGGATGACCGCTTCCATACCATATGCTAGTGAGAATGGCGTCTGACCTGTGGCTCGTCTGGGAGTCGTTCTGTATGCCCATAGGACATGTGGTAGCTCGGTAGTCCATGCGCCTTTTGCTCGCTCTAACCGCTTTTTTAATCCAGCGATCACCGTTTTGTTGGTTGCCTCAGCTTGTCCGTTTCTCTGAGGATAAGCTACCGAGCTGAAGTGGTGCCTGATCCCGTGTTGGTCGCAGAAGTCCTGAAAGGGGCCACTTTCGAACTGTGTCCCATTGTCAGTGATGATGGTTCTGGGGATCCCGAATCGAGTGATTATATTTTTCCATATGAATTTCATCATGTCAGCATCTCGGATGTTCGCCAGAGGTTCTGCCTTAATCCACTTGGTAAAGTAATCGGTGGCGACCAACAGGTATTTGCGATTGCCGGCAGCGGTGGGTAGTGGTCCCACGATGTCCATTCCCCACTGGGAAAAAGGCCAGGGGCTGGTCAGGGATTTTAACTCGCTGGCAGGCTGGTGAACCATGGGGGTGTGAAGCTGGCATTTTAGGCATCTGCGAACATATACTACGGAGTCCCTTTGCATATACGGCCACCAGTAACCTTCCTTTATTGCTCGGAAGGCTAGAGATCTTCCTCCGACGTGACTTCCGCAGATTCCTTCATGAAGTTCGTGAAGCACTGTCTCGACCTCGCCTGGGTGGACGCATCTAAGGTAGGGGCCGGAGAAAGATCTTTTATACAAGTCGCCTCCCGTGGATAAGTGAAAGCGAGCAGCTTTGACTCTTATCTGGTGGGCGGTCCTTTTATCTTCTGGGAGTGTTCCGTTCTTCAAATAGCCTCTTAAGGGATCCATCCAGCTAGGGGCTGGTTCTAATTGGAGTATTTGTTTCGCTTTTGTTAGCTCGCAGTTGGGGTGAATGCTCGGGTAGCTAAGGAAATCGATAGGGATTATCCTTTTAAGGCTGGAATCAACTGCCGAGCTTAGGGCTGCCAAAGCGTCAGCGTGACTGTTCTGCCCCCTGGGGAACTGTTGGATGTTGATTTCTTCAAAGTTTGTCATCAAGTTTCTTACCAACGAGAGGTAGGCTGCCATCCTCTCGTCCTTCGCGTTGTAGTCTCCACTTATCTGATTGGAAACTAGTTGCGAGTCTCCGAATACCTGTAAATGCTTTCCTCCTAGAGTTTGCGCCCTTTGGAGACCTGCAATTAAGGCTTCGTATTCTGCTTCGTTGTTGGAGGCTGTAAATCCCAGCCTAATTCCTTGCTCGAGGACTGCATTTTCTGGAGTGATGAGAACAATTCCTACTCCTGCCCCCTTTGAGTTGGAGGCTCCATCAACGAATAACTTCCAGCTTCCCCCTGTAGCCTGGCTATTTTGTTCTGTTGACTTAGGCTAGTCGAAGGGTTCTTCGCCTGTGAATTCAGCTATGAAGTCAGCGAGGATTTGACCCTTGATAGCTGTCCTTGGTTGATATTAGATGTCAAACCGGCCGAGCTCGACTGACCACTTAGACAGTCTGCCCGATAAATCCGCCTTCCTTAGGACAGCCTTGAGGGGGTGTGATGTAAGGACAACGATCGTATGAGCTTCGAAGTAATGCTTCAGTTTCCTCGAGGACATTACTAGGGCGAATGCGAGCTTTTCCAATGGCAGGTAGCGCTGCTCGGCGTCTAGTAAGGTTTTGCTCGCGTAATAGACTGGATGCTGGATCCCTGCGACTTCACACATTAGCGCTGAGCTGATAGTATGGCTGGATATAGAGAGGTAGAGGTACAAGGGGTCCGTTTGCTGTGGTATGACAAGCAGGGGTGGGGAGCTTAGGTAGGATTTGAGTTCGCCTAATGCTTGCGAGCAACCTGGGGTCCATTCTACCGTTTTGCTGCCTTTTAAGAGCTGGAAGAAGGGCTTGCATCTCTCGGAGGATTTAGAAATGAAACGGTTTAGAGCAGCGAGCATTCCAGTGAGCTTCTGTACATCGCGGAATGTGCGAGGAGGTTGCACCCGTTTAATTGCATCAATCTGGTCCGGATTTGCCTCTATGCCACGTTTGCTGACCAAATACCCAAGGAATTTTCCTGACTGGACACCGAAGGAACACTTGCTCGCGTTGAGTTTCATTTGGTATTTCCTGAGGATTTCGAAGGTACTTGCCAGGTCCGAAAGGTGGTTTTCTTTCTCCTTGCTCTTGACAAGTATGTCGTCGATGTAGACCTCCATCGTGTCTCCCATTTGATTCTTGAACATTTTGGTAACCAGCCGCTGATAAGTTGCCCCTGCATTTTTTAGCCCAAAAGGCATTACCTTGTAACAGTATAAACCAATCGTCGTGATAAATGCCGTTTTATCCTGATCTGGTGCATACAGGGGAATCTGGTGATAGCCTGAGTATGCGTCCAGGAAACTCATTCGCTCGTGAGCTGCAGTGGCGTCTACTAGTTGGTCTATTTTTGGAAGAGGGAAGCTATCCTTGGGGCAGGCTTTGTTGAGGTCAGTGAAGTCTATGCAAACTCTCCACTTACCGTTTCTTTTTGGAACTACCACTGGGTTAAATAACCATTTGGGGAATTGCACTTCCCGTATGGATCCTGCATCCAGCAGTTTTTCGACTTCTAGTCCTATTTCCTTGGCTTTCTCGGGAGCGGTTCGTCGTGCCTTCTGTGCTATCGGCTTGAATGTGGGATTGACGTGTAACCGATGGCAGACCATATTGGGATCGATTCCTGGCAGCTCATAGGGTTCCCAAGCGAAAACATCTATGTTGCTTCTGAGTAGGCTTAACAAATTCTTTTGCTCTTCGTCAGTGAATGAGGTTCCGATCAGGAAGACTCTGCTGTTGTCGCCTTCTCTAGCAATTACTTCTACCAGGTCCTCTGCAACCCGCTCGGAGGGGAGGAGCCTGGTCTCTTCCACTCCGGGCCTTCTATATTTTAATTGCTATTTGGAAGGGATTGCACCTTCCTCCACTTTCTTGCTGGTTCGAACGTCTTTTTTCTCTGGCTTCGGTCGGATGGCCGCTATGAAGAACTTTCTCGCCATCGCCTGGTCGCCATGTATCTCCATAACTACCCGCTCGGTGATATATTTGAGTCTCTGGTGGCAGGTCGAGGAGACTGCCTTCATTGCATGAAGCCATCCCCTGCCGAGGATGGCTTGATACGGTGAATCGATGTCGACCACCAAGAATTCGATCATTTTCGAAACACTCCCAGCGAGCACTGGTAGTACTATCTTGCCCAAAGGCATGGTCATTTTTCCAGCGAAGCCGACTAGAGGGACAGTGGTTCCCTTCAGGTCGGCGATGTCCAACTTCAATTTTCTGAACAGGTCGATGTACATTACTTCGGATGAGCTTCCTTGATCGACGAGCAGCCTGTCGATATCAAAGTTGGCTATCCTGAGTGTAATGACTAAGGCATCGTGATGTGGGGTCCTCACTCCCACAAGATCTTCATCCGTGAAGACAATATGCTTGTTGTAGTTGATGTCCTCTGCTCGGCGGCGTTTTCCTGCCTGTGATTTCGCTGGATCAATTTGAAAAGCTTGCATTACTGCTGTCAGCTTCTTTACCTCCATCCGAGCTGAGTTGCCCTGGATTTGCTTAACATCGGATACTCCATGGATTACTGCGAATTCGTGTTCGGTGCCGTCTTCTAATACGTTATCGGGTTTTGCCTCCTTGTGGACAGTCACTCTCTTTACCTTCCTTTCCACAAAGTCATTCAAATGCCCGGATTGGGCCAACTCCTCGAGGTGGGACTTAAGAGCCTTGCAGTGCTCGGTCTTATGTCCTCCCTCTTTGTGGAAGGTGCATCTCAGCGCATTGTTTCTTTTTGATGGGTCTCCTCCCATTTTCCAGGGCCATTTGATGAACGGCTCATCCTTGATCTTAGCGAGAATTTTGTAAATTGGTTCTTTGAAGACGGTGTTGACTGCCTGGAACGACTTTGCAACGTCAGGGCTCCCTCCATTCTTGGGGCCATTCTTGCTCCCATTCTTTCCTCCTTTTTTCTGGTTACCAACTTTCTCACTTCCCTTCGTGGCGAGCTTGGCTCGACCGTTTTCACCTACGTTAAGGCGGGTGACATCTTCCACCTTTGCGTATTTCTCAATCCGGGCCATCAGGTCATCAATGGTGGTTGCTTCCTTCTTTGTCAAGGACTGGTAGAGGAGGGAAGAGCTAGGTAGCCCAATTTTGAATGAAGCCACTGCCACTTCTTCTGCGCAGTCTTCGACTTCGTTGAATAACTCCCAGTACCTTTTCGCGTAGTCTCAAAGTGTCTCCTGAGGAGTTTTCTTCATCGTCAATAGAGCATCCATCCTTTTGGGATGGGAGCTGCTGGTGATGAACCTGGCCGTAAAGAGCTCGGCCAGGGATTTGAAGTTTCTGATGGATCGGTGAGGGAGTTTCTCGAACCATTTCTGGGCCACGTCATGAAGGCTTGAGGGGAAAATACGGCACATCAACGCATCTCGGTGATTCCAGAGGGTCATAGCCTGCCGGTACTGCCTGACATGATCAATGGGATCAGTCTTCCCGTCATAAATCTTGAACCTTGGAATAGCAAACTTTTTGGGAGCTTCTGCTTCTTCAATTTCCCTTGTGAAGGGCGATTTCATCTGGGTCTTGAGGGCTCTCCTGGCGAGTTCTCTGGTTGACCTGGTGCCACGGTGAGCTGGATGTTGGTCCATTTCTCTACGGACTAGGTTCCGTATGTTGTCGTTGCTGCGAGCAGGGCTCTGATAGCGGCGAGCTTTTCTTAGTTGCTCGCGGAGGTCATCGTCTGAGTCACCATCTTCGAACCCTTGATGTTGCCGCCTAGGGCTCCTTCCTCGGCTGCGAGATTTGCTCGCCTGAGGGCTAGGAGTGCGATAGGGGCGTCTCCTGGTATCAGGACGTAGTTCTTTTTCCAGTTTTTCCAATTTTCTTTTCAAGCGAGCATTCTCAGCCTCATACCTGCGAGAAGACTCCCTCTGTTCGTGGAGCCTTGCTTCGTATGCATCGATCAATCTGGATATCTGAGTGGACCTCGCTGGTCCTTGACTTTCTTCTGAGGCTGGCCTTTCTAAGCGAGCCCCTTGATCGGAACGTCGGACTTCAGACCTAATCTTGCGAGGAGCGGGTGGCTCCTGAATGTCTCATGCTTGAGGAGCGTTGCTGCTGTGACCAGACATCTTAGATTTTTTCTCGGTGTGGGCTCTTCTCAAGGAAAGATAAACGCTTCCCACAGACGGCGCCAATTGTGGTGACAATTATTATGCAACACAAATAAATATGAAAGAGATAACAACCAAGAAAGGGTAAATAAAAGGCCAATCACACAACAACGGAGGTACGTTATTCAGCAAAGAAGTGCCTACGTCCACGGTGGTTTAGTCAGTGTTATTTCTCTATATTCTGAGGAATAAGTACAGAGAATGCAACTTGTCCTTTGCCCCGGACTTAGGGTTTAATTTATACATGTGTGTGTTGGTGTAGTGGGGGTGATGGGTTCCTCTTTATTAGCCATCTCCCTTACATGGGATCATGTTCCCCCACAACTTCTCTTCATGGGATCGTGGAGTAAATGGATGAGTTCCAGAGGTGACGGGCCTGGGCTTTGGGCCGCTGAAGAGGGGCTACTCGTCCAGGCCTTATGGTGATAAAATCGGGGTACCCACAGTATGTATGACATGACCCGTTCTAGTACGACACTACCCATTTATGAATTGTCTTTTATTGTGACAAGAAGAATTTTGATAAAGATATTAAAATAACGGTTTGGGATTGGTAATTTTTATGCAACAATTGCAATAACACGAAATGATATCACAACAAAACATTAAAAGTTAGTGTCCTATTGGTAATTTAATTAATATGTTCAATGGTCCATATAGTGAAGCCAAAATCTTTCTAGAATTAACAGAGTGTTGTTGAGAGAGGATAATCTTATTGGGTCATCAAAAGTGACTCTGTTCAATTTTGTGTGTAACCCGTCAGTTAAAACCCAGGCTATTAGTCAGGCCTATAGGCTTGAACAAATAATAGCTATACATAACCTTCTTTTGTCCAAGCCTATAATCCCGACTAGTAGCATGAATTTCAACTGACGGGTTTCAAAAATTAGGAATGTAATTGCTTTGTTGAGAAAATTCTTATTCATCAAGGATATTCACAAATCTAGTTTTTGTTTTGTGTGAGTACCCTTGAAGTTTTTCCTCAATAAATAACTCGTCGAACTCAATTAGAATTTTAAACTTAACATGGTTATATCATAGTCTTGTTATGAAGCTTGGACCCTGAATGAGTTGAACTAGTTATATATTGAAGAAAAAATGTCAAGGCTATTAACACAAAACTAAAACTAGATTTGTGACTACCTTAATCAATAAAAATTTTCTCAGAACCCGTAGATGCATGATATTTGTTGGGCTTATAGGCTTGGACAAAATAAGGTTGTGTATAGTTAAAAATTTTGAAGCTTAATTCTGACTAATATCATGCCTTTAATCAAACAGACTCCATTCAACATCGATTAAAACCACTCTTGATGCACCGATAAGATTAATCCCCTCTGAACAACCCTTTTTGATGTTATCAAGATTTTGGCTTCCTTATTTGGATCATTGAACACATTAATCAAATTATCAATAAAACATTAACTTCTAATTTTGTGTCGTGTTCAAAACTATGTGGACTTTGATGCCATTTTTGGCTACGAAGGCATCCCCAAGTCATTTTGGGATTCAAGTCCTTTATTAACAATTTTCTATAGTTTATCTTCATATATTATCACCTCATTCATGTAGTTAGCATCTTCTACTTATTGCTAGTTCTCCTACATTTATTACTTTGTCGTTCACATTTGCACATCCATGTATTACACCCAATAAACTTATTAAGATAATAGTTCTGGTTTGGTAATTATGATGCAACAAAAATGATAACATGACACGAAATGATAAGTTGTCTGGTTTAGTCTTATTAGGCTTGGGTCAATATCAGGGTTAGTAGCTGTGATAACTACTAACATGATAATATGTTAAGACCAAAACTCTTTGCTTCTATATCATTTTTAATATATTTTGTAATATTTTTTAACTTTGGGCAAGGATCATTTTATTATCCAAATCATATTATATTAACATCTGTAATAATTCTAGCTCTAGTCGAGTGGACACAAATGCAGAGTGCAACAAGACTTCATATGCTTCGGGGAAGGAATGCCTTGAGGATTCTAATTTAATTAGTTTTGGATTCATGTAATTAATTTAATGGCCTCATAATGTTAATATTATTGATTTTGGATTGATGTATTAATTAGTTCTATAATGGAATTGATGACAAGTCTCAAAACATGTATAAGGATGTTTTTGGAAGCAAAGAAATCAAAATTTTCTTTTAAAATAAATTTATTATTGGTTACGATCCAAAATCGTGACCAAATTTATGTTAATTTTCATGGGTAAAGTAATGGATCATGGTCATAAACTATGACCAACGTCTCTATTATCATGGGTATTGGTTATGGTCATAAACCATGACCAGTGTTCATGACTTGGGGTCATGGTCAAGAACCGTGACCAGTTGATGTATTTGCATAACATGGGTCACGATATATGGCCTTGACCATATAAAATATATTCATGTTCATAAATCGTGACTGTGCCACATATTTTATGTTATGGATGCAAAAATGACTCAAAAAATGGTCATGGTTCATGACCGTGGCCCCTCAAATAGTCACCCTAGAAATTGTCACGATCCATTACTATGATCATTTCCTACTGTCACATGCAGGGACCATGACAATTTTTAGTAAATGGTGTAGTGTACGTCGAATCTCATATCCATGTCATTTATTGCCTTTTTATTCTTTTTGAATTTCATTTTGTTGTTGTTAGTTTTTTATAATTATTATATTCCAGTATAGAGGTCAAAATAAATAACATTATCCTAGATTTTTAACGTTGTCTCTGTAACCAATGTGACCACCTGTATTTCCAATATTTAAGGCATTTAACCTTAAATACAAAAGATACGTCAGTCAAGTAATAAGATATCATCCTCATAATATAAAATAAGAATATAAACTAAATATAGTTAACCATTAGATATATAATCAACATATAATTATAAAAAATTAACCAACATAATAATATCCAATTATAAATCCATTATGCAACCTCCACGATTTTGGAATCCTACCGAACAACCGGACGATACTCCATAAAATCTCAATTAATCAAAATATAACCTCCACATTATAAATATTGGAAAAGGAAATACAAGAAATATAGCCTTACATAAAATGAAATAAGATAAACACTAAGAATAACCGCAACATTTAGAAGATCTCACTAAGTTGGGTATGCTAGAGTTGTGCCATTATAATCTGAAAATGTTAACAAAGAAGATGAGTCATGACCATATCAAAAAATACCTCTACGAAATACAAACCAATTGTCCAGATCAAATTAAATATCACAGTTGTTAATCTCTACAATCCCCAAACAGGTACTTACAGGCAAGGTTTTAAAAAACGCGGGGTGTGATTGAGGTGTGGAGGCCAAGCCTTAAGCCTTAGAAGCCTAGGGCGGGCCTAGGTGTGAAAATGCGTTTAGGCCTTCTTAATATATTTTAATATTTTTTAATCATAACAAGGCTATTAAAATACAAAAATTGCACATATCATAAAAATATTTTTTAATATATGCAAATCAAAATACTATTTGATTATTTTAAATGAGACAATGGTTCGGTTTGTAAAGAAATTCTTTAAAAGGCAACATCGTTTCACTAAAGCATTGTTGTTTTTAGAAAAAAGTGCGCCTTAAGGGTTTTACCAAGAATAAGGCGTGAAAAGCGTAAGGCGAGGCGTTTCTCCCAAGCCTTAAGCCTAGGCAGGTTTTTTAGAACAGTGCTTACAGGTATACGTATACATGCTAACATATTTCATCACCGTAACCAGACTTTATGAAGAATTAACACCTTTATCTCACTAAACATGTAGACATTCTGCCCATATAATCCCATCTACTTAGCCACACGAGTCAACACCCCTGTCGCATTACACATGCAAATGTGATGCTAATACAATCACATAACCACAACCAGACTATGACAAGAGTTGACACCACCATTTTAATGCACATGGAGATTTGATTACCACATTATCTACTAACGCATCTAGACTGTGTCAAAGAGTTAACCCACCTCACTAAACTTCACATGGAGACGTGACACCCACATAATCGTACCATCGCACCCAGAGCATGCTAAAGAGTTACGATCCCTCAACTCTCTATTATCCTCTAATTGTCAATGGCTTTCAAAATTCGGCATCATAACTCTAAATCATAGGCCCCATGGTTCATTTTACTAATATAAGCTTAGAAAGATAATTTTTTGTCAATTTAGAAGTCAAACCAACCCTTTTTTTCTATTTTAATATCCAATTTCAAAGAAAGTCTCTATTCTTCAACTCCAGAAAGAAATTTATAGAATATCTATTTAAGAGAACATATCTAGTTTTAGAATTAAAATCGATACTTGTTCAATTTTTGGAATAATATCTACTAATAATGATTCTAACACAATTCATTTAAAATCGAATATGTAAGACATAATTATCTAGTAATCAAGAAAACCATCTTAACTTCCTATTCTCAATTCCTAAAACATGTGAACAAGTTTTTAATTAACTTTCCATTCAAATCAATATATATGTGAGATTTCAATTTCAAGTTTTTTCTTATCTAAATTGAAATTCAATACCACTATATACGCATAAAAATACAAAATGTACTCATAACAACTATAAGACAAGTTCTTGAATATTATGATCTAAGTAAAGATATTAATAATTATCAAAAAGATCAAATCTTTACCATTATCGCATAACATTTTTATTCAACATATCTTAACAGATGATCGTTATAATATTAATGTACTATATTAATCCATTTTAGATTTTAAATAACATAATTTGCGTTTTAATTAGTTTTAGGTGCATAAGGTATTTTACGTACACTAAAAGACTATAGTAGAGAATTAATTTCTTAAGGGAAAAAGTAGTTAGTATGAGATTGCCAATCCGATCATCTTTAATATTTGATCAAATTCTTGTTTTTCCACTAACTTGAATTTCTAATTTAAAACTTGCAAATAGTATGACAATTTTGGTTTGAGTTAAAAAAAGAGTTAGTTAAGTTTTTAAGCATTTAGGGTAAGAGGATATGAGTATGATGTTCCAAAATTTGTCCAAAAAGTGTCTTTAAATAGAAAAGTTGGATAAATCCCTCACATATTCCACTATAACGATAAAACAACCCACCATTACAACCTAATTTGCCTATTATAGTGACTCGGTTGGCCATAGTGGTCCTTAACCGCTAGTATGCCTTTTAACCTTCTTTTTTTCTTTAATTCACTCGTGATCTCGTGAAAATTATACATCGAATAATTACCCACATTTTATCCTTTTAAAAATTCAATACTTGTTTACAAAGATACTCCCAAAGTTCCAATGGACCTAAGGGTTCCGTCCCAAACCCTATACCAAACAAACCAAATCCTATATCTTAATTTAAGTACAATATTAATTTTATTCAAAGCTCAACATAATATTAAATTTGGAAGTCTATGTTACAATTAATAATTAATTATAATTTTAATTACCTATTTTAAAATTAGGTAACTAATTTATTTGTTAATCAAAATAATTAAATTAATTTAAAACTATGGGGTATTATAGTCTTCCCCCGCACAACAAGAATTTTGTGCAAGGAATTTAGAACATACTGTATGGCTAGGCTTGGTTAGCTTATGTATTTGGTTTCGTGCGAGCACACCAGACAAGATTGTGGTCTTACTAACCAATTGATTATCTCAACTTTGTGATTATCAAGCGATTATTTACCGTTGGATACTTTAATTATGAAAACTTGAGCTTCATTTCAGGAAAACTTTACAATGAATGATAAATAAGTTGCACTTAACTAAGATCTAATGAAGAAGATGTAAAGTGAAAATCTAAAGATAAAAATAAATCTTCAAATTAAGTAGAACAATAAATTAAGATAAATAAAGTGAAAGAAAATAGTTACAATAAGGAATGTAAAGCAAGTTAAATTAGAGAAAGATAAAATTATTCAAATGTAAAGACGAAGGAACTTTTCATAAAATGTAAAGGTAATTACAGTAAATCTACATTACAAACTACTTCAAATAAGAGGAAAAAACTATTAAGAAATGAAAGTAAAATAAAAGGAAATAAAAGAAAAGAGGCAAAATGAGTAAATGTAATTTTTTTGTTAAAGGAGTCCTCGTTTACCTGACCCTTCAGCTGCTTATTTATAGAGCTCCTTGCCATTCAGCAATTATTTGTAACTTCTGGGTAGTTATCCAATTGAATATTCCCACCTAAGTTCACCCATGCCCCTATAACTACTATTCAAGTACTCAAATTCAAGGCCTTGACAATTGCCTAATGCTTATGCAACCATTTGCATCAAATTAACTTACCACATTTTTGGTTGTAATTACCAACTTAATCTTTCTTAGAACATAGTTTCACGTGACCTCATCAAATTTGGACAGTAAGTTCAACGCCATTTGGTTATATAAAGTCAACACATCACTGACACATATATGTTTACTAGTTAATAGACTTACAACTAGTTGAGAATCCACATATATTTCTATCACATAATCATTACAACTTTGAAGGATCTCTAAGCCCATTATAGCAGCTTCATATTCCAGCTAATTATTGGAACATGTGGTCTCTTCCAATCTGTACCCACGCTTAGTTTTAATAAGTTCAAGTGAATCGATAAGTACTCATATATATCTATATAATAAGGAGCAAAAAATTTGGCACTATTCCATAAGATTATAACTTAATCAGGGGCTAGGATTGAATGATGAAAAATTGAATCCGATGGTTGAGGTATTTTCCCACTCTTTTCTTATTCTCAATTTCACTTTAATTCAAAATAAGGGGCATTTTGGTAAAACCCCCGCTCAAGAGACCTCTCCCCCATACCCACTCAGTCAATCAACGTCTCCATCAAAGAGTATTCACACGCTCTCCATCAAGGTCCAATGTTTATCTTCACACTCTCTAGGTTAGGGCTTTTTATGGAGTTTACAAATGTTTTCTTAGGTATACTCTCTCCTCTTCTCTCATCTCTCTGTGATTCTCTCTCTCAAATCCACGTTGCCTTCCTCCCCTACATAAGGTGGTAGGGGTTTCGATTTTTGCTTTTGGTTTTCTGAAGATCTAACTATATGTTTCTCATTGATATTTTCTAGGGCTTTTTTGTTCATTTAAAGTTTTTTTTTTGAATCTACATATATAAAGTCTTATCTTCTCTTCTCCCCACTAGGGAAATGTAATATGTCAATATTTAGGGCTTATCATCAATTTTAGTTTAGGCATTTTTTTAATTTTTTTTTTAAAATTTTAGTTTAGGATAATTGAAAGTTTGGTTCCTGGTGAATGATTAATATTGGATTTTAGTGTTTGTAATCAACTTTTAAGTGAAATGTTATAAATTCATGATATGTAATGTTTGAGACAATTAAAAGTTTGGTTCATGGTGAATGACTAATACTGGAGTTTGGTTCCTCAGTATTTTTATATACATATGATACACTGATGCCATTACCCTCTTCTCTGAGTAGTTCAAGCAGGGGAATAATATTATGGTTTTTAATTTTTCGATTGGAAGCAATGAAGGGGAATAATGTTCTAATAACTCATTTGTGTTTTGCAGTGCTATAAAGGTTTTCAACATCAATCATTTTTGGGATTTACTCAGAGGGTAAGATCTGTCTCTTTTTTGGGATTTACTAAGAAGCAATGATTTTTTGATTATTTGTTGTTGTTTTGAAAACTCATATTGGATTAATGGAATATGATTAATTCAATTTAGGGTCATTTATATGTTGGGATGAATCGGGTTTCTTAGATAATATTTTGGAGTTTAAGATGCCTATTTGTAATGTCTTTAAGAGAAGGTTGAAGTGTTATGTGATAAATTCTTATCACAGTTTCTAAGTTAATTCACTATTTAGTGTATACGTGACACTGTGATAAAATTCTTATCACAATTACTAAGTTAACTCTGCCAGTGCATTTAGTGTTTCTTTGTTTTAAACTAACACTCCCAAACCCACGTTACTCTCATTATTAGTCACATCAAACATTCAACACTATTATGTCACAATTTCGACACGGTTTTAAACTAACATTCCCAAGCTACATGTGTATTTAGTGTTTTATACAAGTAGTCAATATTTACACTTCTGGCTTCATAAGTTTCTAAAATGGCATGAAATAATTTGGGATTTGAGTCTCGAGTTTTCATTTCATTTCTTGAAGGTCGGTTTGAATCTTGGTCTCTTTAGTTTTCTTTAACAACATACATCAGCGTAGACACCCCTGTTAATAGATTTACGTGTGATTGATTGTCACATTTTTTAAAGTTTTCAATACATTTAAGATTCTTATCTCAAATGTGGGATACAAGTGTTAAAGAACGGTACCGCACCATCACAACTGTATACTATTGTGGAGCCATGGGTATTTTGCTGGATTTGCAACATTGGGCAACATGCTTCTGACAGTGTCAACAAGATACTGGTAAGGAACAAGGCTGACATGGATGAAAGCAAACAGGTTGTGCCTACCGCTAAGGGTCAAGGTTTTGCTGACAAGTATGGCATTAAATTATTTGAAACCGGTGCAGAAAAGAAACTTAATGTGGAGCAAGTTTCCTTTTCAATAGCTCGAGATATAAAACAAAGGCTTGCGAACATCGCCTCCAAGGCAGAGTTTTAGATTTAATGTTCAATGGCTATATTTTTCTATTATGTTCTTTGATTTGTGTATAGACTATTTTATATAAAATTTGTAGGCTAATGAGGTTTAATTTTTTAGTTGTTTGCTATTTTATATACATTTTGCTGGTACGGGATCATAAAGCTTTGGTATCAAGATGGGCAGTTTTACAGGGGAAGGTACATTCGTACTTAAATGTCCTGACTATTTATTGCAATTTTTTTATACAAACTCATTTTAATTTAATTTGGTATTGGTGTATGCTTTAGTGGACTATTGAAATATTATTTGCAATTAATGTAATTTGTATTAGTTTTTGAATTGTTGAGGTTGTTTTTGCTTTAAAGTTTATTGCACTCCATATATTTTTTTAACGATATATAAAGTGTCATTTGTTTGGTATGCATTTGCCTGCGTGTCTTCCTTCCACAAAGATCACCCGGGACCCCTCAACGTACATCTTCCTTGGTGCACCTCCTCAATGATGGTTGCAGCTATGGTGTTCTCAATGTCGCGGTACATCTCGCATCCATTCCAGTTGCTGCCATAACTGCAGCTAGAACCACATTGAGGGCTGAGTCATTAACCAACTCTAAGTTATCACTCTTAATGAGATCTTCGAAATTGGAAGGGCGGAGTCACATGGAAAGCTTAGAGCATTGTTGTATCCTCACATGCCAGAGGAGATTCAACCCATACTTTACGTCTAAATCCATGCTGCACAAAAAAATTATGAAAATTATGCACGAAAAGTCGTTACTGGTGTTTGTAGAATTGGTTTTGACCATGTTTAAATGTGATTATGTGCTTCATCCATTCCATTATCCACCTAATTTTTTTAGTTATTGTTATTACTCATTGTTGGTTATGAGATCATATAAAAAGAAATGGTTTAATATCGTAGTGTTGATTTACTCTTAAGTGTACATCAAACTCCATGTGTTGGATAGTAATCCCACTCTGTGTGTTGATTTGGGAATTTGATAGTAATCCCACTCTGTGTGTTCATTACCTTTTCACCTTTATATATGATCAACTCTTAGTATTCGACGATGTCGTGGCTTGGGACCGTGACCCACCACCACATTCTTGCTAACATATTTTAGTTTGTATTGTGTACATATATTTTTTCTTTCTTCCTTCATTGATTTGAACTTCGTGATTTCATTATGCATTGTGTGCAAATTGACATGTAATTAAGAGTAAACCATAATATTTTCTATGGTATTTTATTATCATGCTCATTTTATTTATTACATTCAATTTTTTCATGTTTTTTATTTTTATTTTTTATACTTTTTGCTCTATTCTCTTATTTTGTTACCTTGCTGGTGAATATGAAGTTTTGGAGATGTGGGTTCGATTGAAACATATGTGGAATCATAGGCTTGGTGCTTGGTGATTAAAATTATATACATATCGCTGCACCCATGGCTTAATTTTCCAAATCGCCGCACCTTTACCGCACATTTTGATTAGTTTTATAATTAGATATCAGAATTTTAATTGGTGCTTTTCATATACACCATGCTTTCTATATATCAATTATATATAGTTAAGGATTCAATTGAGTTTCGTGAGTTTGTTGCATTGTAACTCTGTCAAGCAGTGTTCTTCGTTCAATATCATATGTATGCAATTTGATCCTGCTAAGACCATTTTAATTCATTAATGATGCATTATGAAATTGTTTAAACAATACATACCATTGTATTAACTCATCATGCATTATCAAATTGTTTAAATTGTACAAATTCCTTTGTTTTGTTATCCATCTCTATTAGTTTTTCTTATTTTTATGTTTTTTATTTGTATTCTTAATTGACTTTATCTATTCGATTTCTTCCACCTCTATTTATGCTTTGTTAACATGGGATTGTTCTTAACAATCTGCGTGCTTTTGATTATTGATGCATCAATATTTTTTGTAGGTATGCGGGAGTTTATGAATTTGAAAAAGAGATAAATATGCAATAGTCTCCATGCTTGATATTTTCCAAAGGAATCGATGCCTTGCTTCGATGGAAAATCCTACTAAATACAAAACGTAGATGACTGCAAAGAATGGTCCAATAGATCCAGAAGCAGCATAAGTGTTTGATGATGTTAATTGAGGGTTAACCATTTCTTCATCTTGAGGTTGTCATTCCTTAGTCAACATATATGAAGTTGCGACTGCCCTGGTCATCGGTTCATATTTTGTGTAACTGTAAGTCGTTTAGTCCTCTTATAACCATAGTTTTCGAAATGGTGTTAAATTTTTAGATCTGGTCACAATTTTTATCTTAACAGAGGTTTGTGATGCATGTGTACCACATTGGGTTGCAGTGCATTTATACTGTTGTCAGTCATTTGTGGAAACTCATTGGCGAGAACATGGAAACTTGAACCTCCCATCGATATGTGGATTCACGTGTGAAATCACTAAAATGGTCCCAGACATAAAATAACATTGGTTGTTGATAACCCCTTATGTGGATTCACGTGTGAAATCACTAAATACAAAAACTACTGAGGTCTGTAAGGCATTTAAGAGCACTGTAACTCCCCATAAAAGTACAAGAATTCATAGATTCTCATTACCAAGAGGTTAAGAAATCTACTTGGCCACACACTGATCAAGTTGTAGAGATAGTACATGCTTATGGCAAGTTTCTTGCATCTGCAACTATGTGCCATCATCAGGTTCAAGAGAATCCGAATTAAATTTTAAACAGGGGATATCTGCTAAATCAGGTTAGAAAACACATAAACTAAATTTCTCTATTAGTTTATATAACTTTTAATACCTGTTAATTTATCTGTTAGATTATATAACTTTTAAACTAGGTGACAAAATACATAAATTAAATTTCTTTATTAGTTTATATAACTTTTAAAACTTGTTATTTTAACTATTAGTTTATATAACTTTTAGACAAGGTGAGCAAACACATAAACTAAATTTCTCTATTAGTTTATATAACTTTTCATACATGTTAGTTTTCCAGGTGAACAACTCATATGTCGGCTTACCTGTTAGTTTATATTACTTTTCATACTACATATGATTGGGGGCATGTATTTACTTTATACCATTTATACACGAATAAAACATTCCATCCACAACTAGCACCATTTATACATGAAGGCGGCATGGCGCAAAATGTTATTTTTGTGAGTATAGTTGATGTTTTTTGCTTTATGATTGATATGGAATTTCTTCATTGACTCTTCATTAAGAACAAAACTAATGATTCATTTTGTCAGATGCAAAGACCTTATATAATGTTGGTGTTTCCTTGGATTTATGTGGAAGTGGTGATAGTCGAAGGTTTGCAATTTTCAGAGCAGTTCAGAGGATGCAATGCTTAATTTGTAAACTTCAATCCAAGCAAATGGTTTGTTGATCCTAATCCTAATGAAGATGGATTTAATACAAATAGCTTTCCAGAGTTTAAGGTTTCTAAACCACTCAACGATTCATTCAGCAGAGGTAATTGATGTTGGCAGCGTCGATGCAAATGTGGGAGGAGAAAGTAAATTTTCTGGTAGTCGGAGAAGTACTAGCAAATTTTCTGGTACTTGAAGGTTTAGACATAGATGCTCCCAGATTCTCTAGGAGCTGTGTGTTTAAGGTTCAGACATAGATGCTCACAGATTCTCTAACTTTTGTACTTGAAGATGAGGTTTCTTCTAATTTTTTTTATTTGAATCTTTTTTATGTTTCTTTATTTGGAAAAACAAGGAAAAAAAACTTTGTTCATACTCAAATGTACATGAAACCTTTTTAGCTATTTTTGTATAACATCAACTGAAATATCACAATAACAAATACGCATAAGGATTGTTATTGTTCTTTTTCTTGCGGTTGTTTTCAAATTTGTGGTTCAACTACACCATCTATCGAGCATTGGGTAATTTTTTGCTATTTTTCTCATCCAAAAAACAAATTCAAAATGTATAAAAAAAATTCACAACGTATCTTTTTTCTATTCAATGTGTATAAACAGTATTCACAACGTATAAAGTAGCAACAACAATTCCCAGCAGCTGCAGGCCTCGGCAAACATTCGAAGCAGCAGTGATTCGTAACAGTAAGCCACAGCGCACCTCATCACTCTCGGGTATTATCAAGGTATTCAGAGTAGCGCTCCTCATCTATCTCGGGTATTCGCAGCAGCAAGTTGACACTTGAAGTTAAAGGGAAATCCAACAATGTGGTGCCAATATCTCCATCAGAATAAGTGAAAAATTATGGTCTAAGACTTCTATTACTGTCTTTTTGTATATTTGACAGATTTATTGACAATTATACTACATGTAAATACTTTTTAATATCTTTGATATTTCATATATAATGATTTTAAATCTCATGCTGGGTGGTTGATGGTTGTGTGAAGTACATTAGAAGATTAGTGGATGATGTCAATCTATTATGTTCTGTTTCAAATTTTGTTATGGTCTATACTGTTTTAGATTGATGTTTTGTTCTGATCTATTTAAAATTGATGGTCACATCTATTTCAAATATGCATATAGTGCTCATAGCTCTATTTCAAATTGATTCTCAGAGTGCTCTCTTTAATAAATTGAAGTTAAAATGGCATGTTTTGGGAAAAATGCCATAACTTTTTAACCGTAAATCCAAATTAGGTGATTCTAGCGCCATTGAATTCGTATCGCCCGTGCCTAGCTAATTACGTTTCGGGCTACTTTCGGTGATGTTTAAAGGGTCAAAATCAGCTTTAATGTCAGAATTCTATTTTTCGTTGCCGAATTTGGTTTGTGTAAGTGATTTTTACCAATTTTTTTTATCTATTCTGAATGTATCATTTGGTAGCTGATTAAACTCCGCGCATAAGTTGTTAGACTATTTATTATTTTTTAAACATGGAGGATGTTTGGAGTCTGAATTATACGGAAATGTTATCTAATACTTCTTTGTTGTTTTTTATATAGCATGTTATCTAATGACCTGATCTTGTAATAGACCACCACATCAGAACCCTTTCATGTACTATCTGAGTCCAACCATCCATTACCAGGTAATTGCAAATGATCAGTTTCTAAAGCTCAAAAATCATCAAAATGTATTTCCACACCTAAACTATCTGAGAGCAGTGGTCCAACAAACCCCATGACACTGAGCCACTGTGAGAGCGAAAGCTTTGGAACTGTGAAGATACCCAAGCAAGAGCCATTGGACTTCTCTCAGCCTCTGCTTGCTTCCTAGGGTTCAAGATGAAATCGGTCTTGCTTTTGAGAAGCAGTGGAAGCTAGCTGAGGCTAAAATTTTTTTGAATGAAAGAACTGATCGAAAAGAACAACCACCGGTATGCATTAATAGTGGACAACATCAAATCTTGAATGTATCTCAAGCTACAAGCTAGAATGACGACTTTCAGAGTGAAAGATGAACCAATGGAGATTAGTGAATTGTCTTTGGATGCTGGGAAGATCACAGATAATTGCAAGACTGTTTATCAATTCCCGATGTCGTCTTTTCTGTTTAGAGCTAATGCCCCTCCCACCGCATGGCAGTTGAATCACTTTGGTCCAGCTTTATGGATTTCTCATGTTTTTACCGAGGCAGATATTGTATCCGCAGATATTGTATATTTATTATATATTTGACTTAAATATTGTATATTTATTTTGACCTTAATTTTGTTGGAATTTGAACGTAAACGAGTATTGTTGTCATGGGTTATAATTATGTTTATTAGTTTAAGTGTTGCGTAATATAATCGACATATTGTGACTTTAATTCAAACTTATACGAGGTTCCAAAAGGATTATTTATGGTGTTTGGAAAATTTTCGCCGTGCCTTCAGGCACGGGCATTCCGCTAGTATATATATATATATATATATATATATATATATATATATATATATATATATATATATATATATATATATATATATATATATATATATATTCATATTTACCTTCTCGCTCATCCTCACATGTGTAATCTACCAACAAGTCAACTAATGCTTGGCCTTTTATTGTTCGTTGAGGTACATAGTGTAAGCAAAACTCTGTAATACTCTGTAAATTTTAATGATTTTAATTATGAGATTAATGTAATTAAATAATGAGAAATTAGTTTATAATTAATCCTAATTTACTTAAATAATTACTAGTGTGACGAGAGTTAGTATATATTGATGAGAATTATGTTGAATAGTACTTAGTGAGTAAAGTAATATGTGATTATGAATTTATTCAAATTGTCGCAACTTAATAATACGATAGTTATGAAAAGTAAGACGGGACGAGTGTGTCAGCCGTGTCGGGACTAAATTTAATGAAATAAAATTATGTTATGTATAATTCACCCATATGGTCATTTCGATTGTGCAAAAGTGTTCGAATAGTCAGAAAAGTCTACCAGGGGGTTTAGTTTGGGTCCCAAGACAGTTTCAGGCCAAATCGGCACCCTGGGAAGGTATTTCGGTCATTTTAATCTTTAGAGTAATTAAACATACGAAAATTCAAGGTTATCTCTGAGGGAAGGAGTTTTATTCTAGGGTGAGAATTCACAAAAGCTAAGAAGGCCATGAGAGGAGGAAGAAGAAGAGGTTTTCAAGCCTAGATCCACCACCGGTACACCGTTTGTACCACCGTCACCACCCACGCATAGATCGAAAAAAGAGGATCGTCCCCAATACCATCTTCTTGAAAGGATCATAACTTCCATTAAAGGTAAGTAATTTATCTTTCTAAGATCCATCGCATGTATTATACATGATAGTTTAGATTTGAAGACAATGCTTGAATAATTGAAATATTATGAATTTGGATAATTAAACATTGAATATGGGTAGGTTTTGCATGTAGATGATCTTATGAAAATGTTGGAAAAACGAAATCATAACCTAAGTGTTAGGAATTACGAAATTTATCTGAGATTTATGATGTTCTTGAAGAAAAATTGAAGAACCAGGGTTTGTAGAAATGTTCATGACAATTAATCCAAGAAATCGATGCCCCCATGATGATTTGATGATTATTATAGGTTAAAACTTATGTCTTTATGTTGGTATAATAGTTAGTATGATTATTTGTGAGTTCGGGACATTTTAGTGGAGGATTTGAGGTTTAAAATCGAAGAAACCCGTAGTTAAAAATATGAAAAAAATATAGGCTGATCACTGCTCGATCGATCGATCGATCGACCTATGAATGTCGATCGAACGACCCATTTCTTTGATCGATCGACTCCCCTGAAATTTGTGACTTATTTCCCTCTTTAGTTTCGATTCAACCCCAACTTTTAAGAACCCTTAATGTTGATTAATTGAATGTAATGGGACTTAGGGAAGGTCAGTAGGGTTATAGTTAAGGCCCAAAAGGTATCATTATGTATGGGATTGAATGGGGAGATTTACGAGTGTTTTTCGAATGCGATACGATTTGAAATTTTATGGATTGGGGTTTAATTCAGATAAATGATGACTTAGGGTTAATAACCGTAGTAGGGGGACATTATAGTACTGAATTAACCTAAGGAATAATTGGGTGACTTCGTAAACCTTTGGGATAGGGAAAGGTACTTGAATTTATACGATGAGAGTTATGGCGTTACAGGTTATAAAAAAAACTTGTGAGACTTATAATATGGGATGTCTGTATACCATTATTGAGCGTAAAAATACTTAGGTTGTGTGAATACCTATTGCATGGATTTTTTTGTGTATGACATACCTACAATACTTGCTATCGGCAGGAGTTATTGAAGGGGACAGTCTTTTCTTGAGGAGCCATTTTTTTTTTTTTGGGGGGGGGGGATCAT
This sequence comes from Sambucus nigra, assembly GCA_949130495.1. NCBI lineage: Eukaryota > Viridiplantae > Streptophyta > Magnoliopsida > Dipsacales > Adoxaceae > Sambucus > Sambucus nigra. Next base: position 414,784,731 of record OX422215.1, on the reverse strand, counting down.
AGATTGGTACCTCAGAGCATGGGATCTAAGGAGGACTAATATGTGAGTGGATAAGTTTGGGTTATATGGGTGCGTAGGTTTGGGCGTGACCCATTACACCGTGGTCCATATCCGCCGCCACTTTGTGTGTGATTCATTTTATTACGATTCCTGAGAGATTCGGAATCGATAGTCCTTATTATGTATGTGAGGTACCAGGACTTGATAGCAGAGTATGTACGCACTGTTAGTTTCGTCTATGTGGGGTGAGATATTTGTATATATTATAATGCTGAAATATATATATATATATACCTATGTTTATTCTACTGTGTTGCTTAGTAGAACATGATGATAATGATTTCAAATACATATTAAGTGCATGAAAACACAAAGTATTAATGAGATACTTGAATTCGATTAATTAATATTGGAAATGTAGGAATGTATTATTCAGGTGATACGGGTGGGCACAATATCGTAGGCATCATAGTAAGAGACTTGATTCAAACCAGTTGAGTGGGATAACATAACTAGGATGGGTTAGAAGAATGAGTTAGGTGTGCCCAATAGTTGAGAGATGAGAATATCAAGTGAGAGCACATCACTAACATGTATATAATATTTATTATTTAATGCAATTTACGAACACAGCCTACGGTCAAGTAGATACTGGAGTACCATTGGGGATGCTTTGGAGCTACATATGAGCAGGGATACACTAGAGTACCATTGGGGAAAACACCATATAGGTTATAATAGAGCAACTCACTGGAGTTTTGGACATATTAAAGTTGGGATACTCATATGGATTATTATTTTTACGTAAGTTTTATGCAGGGGCGAGGAAAAGGCCTGCATTTAATGAGTTCATTATTTCTGCTTAAGTTTTTTTACAGGGATAAGGAAAAGGCCTGTTTAAGTTTTGTACATCTTAATGTTCGGATAATCATTGAGAATTTTTCACTTTAATGCATTCACACACTGACCTTTTCATAGTACATAATCGATCTCACGATCTTCTATCACTTAAATTGGATATTGGTGAGGCACTTAGCTGTGACACCCCGCCTAATTAAATACCGGGGGATGACTCCTTTATTAAATTAAATCAAGGTAAACAGTTGGTTCATTCTCAGCATCACTATCGATAAAAATAATTTTCCAATTTAACACCCTAAATAATTAAGCTAAGTGTCAAAACCATTTTCATACATACTTTCCAAACTTTATTTAAAGAAAAACATTTATTTTATTAACAACATTCAATAAGTAAGAATCACACCACATTAAATATCTGCAACATAGTCCAACTAATTTAAAACATTCGTCAATCGAATGTCAACATGCGAAATATAAAGTGACACAATCAAACTGAATAAAACCCATAGTAACAATACTGGAAATAACTGAAATACAAAGGTCCAATAATAACGGAATAATGGAAAGAGTTACACATGCTCAACTAAATGAAAGTACTAAGAGTGGATCCGAATGAACGAAGTCGTCTAATCAAGGGACCTGCAACTCCCACCTAAGCTGCATCGCATTCCTTCCAAGAGATCCTAAGCAAGACACCTCTGTGGTTGGGCACCTGTAATACATACATACATATAAAAGAGAGAGAGAGAGAGAGAGAAAAACGGGTCAGAGCCCGAAAGTGTGTTTGATTTAAAATACGTTTAGCAAGTATTTAAATTGATACAGGCCAATGCAACAACATATTAGAGCGACACTCTCTTGAGAAATTCTCACCTCTCTTCTAATGTGCACGCCTATCGTAATAACCTTCCCAATGGGTTATCTTATCATTTTATCATACTAACCTTCCCCATAATTTAGCTTATCTTAACTTACTCATAAGATTTCAAAACCAAACAATATCATTGTTTAAAAAGAATACTTCCAATTAGAAGCACAACTCTCGTTTTAGCTTTATTAATTTATAAAGTTTCCCAGTGTCATATTATACTTTCACAAAACAAGTATTTACTGTTTGAGTCATCAACCATGTCCCACTTATCAAATCACAGTAGGCAGTTTCAAGTTTCCAAATCTCATATACATATATTATCTACTCGTATAATATATATATAATAACAGCACCCCAAATAAAACTATGGTGCGTGCATACTCTACTATCCAAAACCCCATATCACTCATATTAAGGGGAATACAATCGGAATCACTCTCGAATTGTATTAACAAAATACACAACAAAATTGAGGCGAAGAATATATTCCAATTCTCTAAGAGGATGGCACATGCCTGCGTCTCTTAGGACAGTCTGAACTATCACGTCGCTAGCCTGTAGGAAGGACATCTATCTTCTAGGGTACAAGTCAATATCCCCCATAAAGGTTCCATCGAGATAAGACTATCCCAGCGCGGTAACCTCAGGGATAGCAAGTAGCATGGGCATGATTTTCACATGTATATAATATATGCACACACAATCATATAAATATACCACCTTTATCATATTAATGTAGGTTCTCTCGTCACCCATAATTACAACATTTATCCTTAATTTCACATTATTAGTATTACGTATAAGGTTTCATCTCTTAACCTTAACTCGAAGGGCTTTTCTCACTTATTTCGTGATACTCGTGGACTCTATTCTTCCAAGTAAAAAATTCAGTAGGTGTCATATTTACGTTTCAACGTGATTCTCTTACGCGCCTCACCCTTTAATATATCAATTTACTAACCCTAAAGTAAACATCCCATAAATACCATTCTCGTCGAATATTAATGATCCTAACATTTTTCATACGCCCTACTGGTCCTCTATGTCTCCAAAATCATTATACTAAGAATGCCCAAGAATTATATCATGACAATTCAATTTTTAAATCATTTACAAAGGGGAATATGAGTCTGCCAGGAGGGGTCGATCGATCGAGGTTTGGGGCTTGATCGATCGAAGCTCTAGGCTCGATCGATCGATCAAGCAGGTCTGCGAAAATCTGCAGAATTCCAGTTACGGGTTTCATCTCCAAATTTTCACCAAATCCATATTTTCAAGTTCCAATCGTCCAGAATTAATACTACTATCCTTACATCATCATAACAGGTATATTCAACGTAAAACATATCAATTTTCATCACTAAACATGGATTTATTATGCCATAATTCATTTAGAACTCAAGAACCCTAAAAATCTCTAACTCATGATTCTAATCTGTTTAATCCCATAATTTCCTTCTTATTTATACGAAAATTTCGTGTGTTATTTTCCTCTACATGGCAAGGGTTCCAGAATTTTCATATAAATCAAAACTACATGGATTTTCCTATCACAAATTGGGTTTTCTTCCATATTTTTCATCTCTAATCATTCCTAACTAATATGAAGATTGCACCAACGAAAATACGCAAGATACATACTTGCCTGGGATTTTCAGAAGTCTAGATTGCGGATGATTTTGGTGTGGTTGCGTTCCCCTTCTCGCGATCTACGCGTTGGTGGTGGCGGCGGTGCAAACCGATGACTTTTTGGCCTTGAATTGCCTTGAGAGCTTTCCCTCTCTTCTCCAATGGCCGTGGTAGGGTCTTCTGAATATTCTAACCCTAAATGACTAACCTAGATGGCTGATATAGGTTGCCGAAATTCGTGGGTTTAATTACCCAAGAATGTAAAATGACTAAAATGCCCTCCCGGGGTACCAATTAGGCCTAAAAATGCCCCGAGACCCAAACTACACCCCCGGGTACACTTTTCTGACTATCTCGACCCTTCCGAACGCGTTGGTGCACTCAAAACGACCATACGAACAACTTATAAAATATTCACTTTTTTTTAACAAAATTTAGTCCCAACGCGACACGGGCGCGTCCCGATTCAAATTTTAAAAATTGTCATTTTATTCACTCATGACATTCAATATAACCAATATAATATATTACTTTGCTCATTAGTAATATTCAACAAATTTCCCATAATTACTAACTCTCGTCACGTTAATAATTATAACATAATTAATTTCCGGATTTTTATTAAATAATTCACTCACATTAAATTCAATAAATCCCCAAATTAATATAGCATAAAAATATGGGGTATTACATACTTTCCCCCTAATAACGGAATTTCATCCCGAAATTCGAAAATAAGGCTTACCTGGTAAAAACAACTCTGGATATCTCTCGCGCATATCTGTCTCGCGCTCCCAAGTGGATTCCTCCACATTATGATGCTCCCACTGGACCCGCACAAGTGAATCTATCTTCGACCTCAATCTCCTCTCACTATAGTCTAGGATAGACACTGATCTCTCCTCGTAAGAGCTATCAGGCTGTAAGTCGATCTCATCTATCGCAATGTGAGTATGGGCCATATCATCCTGAGGTATCATCTCAACGACGAGTTGTGGAATACATCGTGGATGCGATGTAAATGTTCTGGCAGTCCCAACCTATATACAACCGACTCGGTTCTCTCGATGATGGGAAATGGTCCCACGTACCTCGCAGCCAACTTCCCCTCCTTACCGAACTTCATCACTCCCTTCATAGGAGATACACGCAATAACACTTGGTCCCCCACACTAAACTCCCGAAAGAACCGTTTCGCTTCGGCGTAGCTCTTTTGCCTGTCCTGGGCTACACGAATGCGCTTCCTGATCATCTCGATCCTCGTGGAGGTCTCCTGAATCACCTCTGGTCCTAGCAACTTGTTATCCCCCACTTCGAGCCAACAAGTTGGGGAACGACAAGGCCTGCCGTACAAAGCCTCAAATGGAGCCATACCAATCGTGAACTGATAAGAGTTATTATAGGCAAACTCTACTAGTGGGAGATGTGGCTCCCAACCTCCTCCAAAATCGAGAGCACACATGCGTAGCATATCCTCTAACATCTGATTAGTACGCTCTATCTGTCCATCTGTCTGTGAGTGGTAAGCTGAACTCAACCTCAACTCAGTACCCATAGCCTCCTGAAAGCTTTCCCAAAAACGTGACACGAAAATCTTGTCCCTATATGACACAATATTCAGGGGCACCCCGTGTAATCTGAAGATCTCGGCGATGAATAACTGAGCATACTGACCCGTGGTATAATCTGTCCGCACCGGCAAAAAATGAGCCACCTTGGTCAAACGGTCTACAATCACCCAGATAGAATCGTGGCCCCGCTGTGATGTAGGCAACACTGTAATAAAATCCATGGAAATACTCTGCCACTTCCACGCGAGTACTTCCAATGGCTGAAGCAATCCTGACGATTTCTGGTGGTCCACCTTCACCAGCTGGTAGGTAGAACACTTGGACACGAACTCAGCAATGTCCTTCTTCATCCCACTCCACCAGTATTGCCTCCTCATATCCTGGTACATCTTATCTCCTCCAGGATGTACTGTAAATCGGAACCCGTGAGAATGAGTTATCACTGCATGATGTAATTCTGCTCCTTCTGGAACCACCAATCTCCCATTAAACCGCAAACCTCCATCAGAACTAACAGAATAGGACTCAGCACCCTTGGCTAAAAGTCGCACAATCTGCTCCTGGCAAAACGGGTGTGTGGTCTGTGCCTGTATCACCCTCGTAACAATCTTGGGTGTGACTGACATCACGAATATGAAAGAACGTGCTACTGCATCCTGGTGACCCAACTCCTTCCACTTTGCTTTCCAGACGTCCGCTACATCGTCTACCGGTCTACGGCTCAATGCATCAGCAGCTATGTTGGCCTTCCCCGGATGATACTGTATTTCGAACTGATAGACCTTCACAAACTCTAGCCATCTGCACTGATGCATATTCAACTCTCGCTGAGTGAACAGGTACTGCAATGATTTGTGGTCTGTGAACAAATGGAATTTCTCTCCCAATAATTAGTGCCTCCATATCCTCAATGCAAAGGCGACCGCTGCTAACTCCAGGTCTTGGGTGGGGTAATTCTTCTCATGTGGCTTAAGCTTGCGGGAAGCAAATTCTATAACCTTATCTTCCTGCTGAAGTACTCCCCCAAGTCCCCGTAAGGACGCATCGGTGTAAACCAGGTACTCCATACCCGGCTGCGGTAACGCAAGGATTGGCGCTGAAGTAAGCTTGTCTTTCAGCTCGTCGAAAACCAACTGACAAGCGTCATCCCAAACATATGGTACTCCCTTGCGAGTCAGATTGGTTAATGGACCCGCTATTTTGGAGAATCCTCGAAAGAATCTCGTAGTAACCAGCTAACCCTAAGAAACTACGCACTTCCGTCATTGTCGTGGGCTATCCCCACTCCCTCACCGCTGATACTTTACTCGGATCAACTGCTATCCCCTGTTCAGAAACAACATTCCCCAAGATCTGTACCTCTCACAACCAGAATCCGCACTTCTCTTACTTAGCATATAACTGATGCTCTCGTAGAGTCTGAAGAACCTACCTCAAGTGCTCGGCATGCTCCTCCTCGGAGTGTGAATGTATGAAAATGTCATCTATGAAAACGATGACAAACTGATCCAAGAACTCTCTGAATACTTGGTTCATCAAGTCCATGAAAACGGCTGGAGCATTTGTGAGTCCGAACGGCATCACCCTGAACTCATAGGACCCATATCTCGTCAAGAAAGCAGTCTTAGAAACATCCTGCTCCCTAATACGTAGCTGATGGTACCCCGACCTCAGATCTTCTTCGAAAATAAAGTTGCTCCCCTCAGCTGGTCGAATAGATCATCGATTTGAGGTAACGGATATTTATTCCGCATCGTGACCTAATTCAGCTCCCGGTAGTCCACACACAATCTCAGTGAACCATCTCTCTTCTTCACAAACAAAATTGGAGCGCCCCAAGGTGAGGTACTCCTACGAATGAAGCCCTGACCTAACAGCTGCTCTATCTGATCTCGTAGCTCTCGCATCTCTGCCGGAGCCATACGATACGGTGCGCGTGCTATAGGTCTCGTATTTTGCCAATAAATCTATAACAAAGTCTATCTCTCGACTGGGGGTAGGCCGGGTATTTCCTGAAACACATTAGAATACTCCCTGACAACTGGGATCGAGTCTAATGGGATTTCAACCCCAATAGAGGTATTCTCCTCTATTTAATATAAATGAGCGGTCGAACCTCTCTCTGGGCGAGGCATCGCCACTACAAACATCTCTTGCCCCGGAATGGAAAAAACAATGCTTCCACCGAAGCAATCAATCATGTCTCTATAAGCTGCGAGCGAATCCGTACCAATAATCACATCATGCTCGTGCATGTCTAAAACTAACATGTCTGCAGGTAATACCAAGCTACCAATCTCTACCCCCACTCCCCGACTTATAAAGAAGAGTGAACCATTCCCCAGTGGTGAGTCTACCTATGGTACAGTGCTCTCTACTGTGGTTAATAACCCTAACGTCTTCGCAAAATATGTAGCTATAAAACAATGCGTTGTCCTAGTAACAAACAAAATTTGATCCAAAGTTTCATGGATAGAAAACATACCCCAAATCGCGGGTGGTTCATGTGGGGCGGCTGCCTGGTGGACATTATAGATATGTCTATACTGTAACTGCCCCTGCTGCACTGGAGCTACGGGAAAGGTTGGCAGGCCTAGTACCTGAGTTGGTGCTGGGAGAGCGATTGGGAAAAGTGACCCCTATGGATCATTACGGGCACCCTACTGTTGTGAGGCCCTATCTCTCTCTGGGCAATCCTGGCTCCTATGGCCGTGCTTACCACACCCAAAACATCGGCCTCCGAAGTTACTCCCCCTCCGACCCTGCTGCTGTCGGAGTCGGCCTTGTCGACTTGAAACTTTATTCCTCTTTCGAAACTGCTTCATTTTGCCACTTTGTTGACCAAAACTGACTTGATCTTGGGTAGTTTGTTGTCGCAATTTTGATGTCTTAGCACATTTGTCAGCTTTAGTCACATGCATTTGGTTAACCTCTCTAGGTATTTTGCCTCCTTTAAGTTGTAGGCTGCGTTCTTGGTATTGTAAAACTGCAGTGGTAACTGCTTATGCCACGATACCTGCTAACTCGGCGGTAGATACTTTCTCTGGGGATACCTGAGGTATGATTCGATCTTGATCGTTGACTCCCTTAACAATTTTAGCTAGTTCTTCTTGACGGTCCATCCGGAAATTTAAAGAAATTTGGATGAGTTCATCATTCAAATAAACAAATCACAGAAGCACGAATTCCCAATGTATAGAGATGAACACAACATTGCTAGTATTTAGGGCTCTATATCAAAGAAGGCAACGCTGAAAGCATAATAGGCCGCACAGATACTAAAGGACACTAGAACCTTATGCTCTGATACCACCTATGACACCCAGCCTAATTAAATACCGGGGGATCACTCCTTTATTAAATTAAATCAAGGTAAACAGTTGGTTCATTCTCAGCATCACTGTCGATAAAAATAATTTTCCAATTTAACACCCTAAATAATTAAGCTAAGTGTCAAAACCATTTTCATACATACTTTCCAAATTTTATTTAAAGAAAAACATTTATTTTATTAACAACATTCAATAAGTAAGAATCACACCACATTAAATATCTGCAACATAGTCCAACTAATTTAAAACATTCGTCAATTGAATGTCAACATGCGAAATATAAAGTGACACAATCAAACTGAATAAAACCCATAGTAACAATACTAGAAATAACTGAAATACAAATGTCCAATAATAACGGAATAATGGAAAGAGCTACACATTCTCAACTAAATGAAAGTACTAAGAGTGGATCCGAATGAACGAAGTCGTCTAATCAAGGGACCTACAACTCCCACCTAAGCTGCAGCGCGATCCTTCCAAGAGATCCTAAGCAAGACGCCCCTGTGGGTGGGCACCTGTAATACATACATACATATAAAGGAGAGGGAGAGAGAGAAAAACGGGTCAGAGCCCGAAAGTGTGTTTGATTTAAAATACGTTTAGCAAGTATATAAATTGATACAGGCCAATGCAACAACATATTAGAGCGACACTCTCTTGAGAAATTCTCACCTCTCATCTAATGTGCATGCCTATCGTACTAACCTTCCCAACGGGTTATCTTATCATTTTATCATACTAACCTTCCCCATAATTTAGCTTATCTTAACTTACTCATAAGATTTCAAAACCGAACAATATCATTGTTTAAAAAGAATACTTCCAATTAGTAGCACAACTCTCGTTTTAGCTTTATTAATTTATAAAGTTTCCAAGTGTCATATTATACTTTCACAAAACAAGTATTTACTGTTTGAGTCATCAACCATGTCCCACTTATCAAATCACAGTAGGCAGTTTCAAGTTTCCAAATCTCATATACATATATTATCTACTCATATAATATATATATAATAACAGCACCCCATATAAAACTATGGTGCGTGCATACTCTACTATCCAAAACCCCATATCACTCATATTAAGGGGAATACAATCGGAATCACTCTCGAATTGTATTAACAAAATACACAACAAAATTGAGGCGAAGAATAGATTCCAAGTCTCTAAGAGGATGGCACATGCCTACGTCTCTTAGGACCGTCTGAACTATCATGTCGATAGCCTGTAGCTAGGACATCTATCTTCTAGGGTACAAGTCAATATCCCCCATAAAGGTCCCATCGAGATAAGACTGTCCCTGCGCGGTAACCTCAGGGATAGCAAGTAGCATGGGCATGATTTTCACATGTATATAATATATGCACACACAATCATATAAATATACCACCTTTATCATATTAATGTAGGTTCTCTCGCCACCCATAATTACAACATTTATCCTTAATTTAACATTATTAGTATTACGTATAAGGTTTCATCTCTTAACCTTAACTCGAAGGTTTTTTCTCACTTATTTCGTGATACTCGTGGACTCTATTCTTCAAAGTAGAAAATTCAGTAGGTGTCATATTTACGTTTCAACGTGATTCTCTTACGCGCCTCACCCTTTAATATATCAATTTACTAAACCTAAAGTAAACATCCCATAAATACCATTCTCATCGAATATTAATGATCCCAACATTTTTCATACGCCCTACTGGTCCTCTATGTCTCCCAAATCATTATACTAAGAATGCCCAAGAATTATATCACGACAATTCGATTTTTAAATCATTTACAAAGGGGAATAGGAGTCTTCCGGGAGGGGTCGATCGATCGAGGTTTGGGGCTCGATCGATCGAACCTTCGATCGATCGAAGCTCTAGGCTCGATCGAAGCTCTAGGCTCGATCGATCGATCAAGCAGGTCTGCGAAAATCTGCAGAATTGAAGTTACGGGTTTCATCTCCAAATTTTCACCAAATCCATATTTTCAAGTTCCAATCATCCAGAATTAATACTACTAGCCTTACATCATCATAACAGGTATATTCAACGTAAAACATATCAATTTTCATCACTAAACATGGATTTATTATGCCATAATTCATTTAGAACTCAAGAACCCTAAAAATCTCTAACTCATGATTCTAATCTGTTTAATCCCATAATTTCCTTCTTATTTATACCAAAATTTCGTGGGTTATTTTCCTCTACATGGCAAGGGTTCCAGAATTTTCATATAAATCAAAACTACATGGATTTTCCTATCACAAATTGGGTTTTCTTCCATATTTTTCATCTCTAATCATTCCTAACTAATATGAAGATTGCACCAACGAAAATACGCAAGATACATACTTGCCTGGGATTTTCAGAAGTCTAGATTGCGGATGATTTTGGTGTGGTTGCGTTCCCCTTCTCGCGATCTACGCGTTGGTGGTGGCGGCGGTGCAAACCGATGACTTTTTGGCCTTGAATTGCCTTGAGAGCTTTCCCTCTCTTATCCAATGGCTGTACTAGGGTTTTCTGAATATTCTAACCCTAAATGGCTAACCTAGATGGCTGATATAGGTTGCTGAAATTTGTGGGTTTAATTACCCAAGAATGTAAAATGACTAAAATGCCCTCCCGGGGTACCAATTAGGCCTAAAAACGCCCCGAGACCCAAACTACACTCCCGGGTACACTTTTCTGACTATCTCGACCCTTCCGGACGCGTTGGAGCACTCAAAACGACCATACAAACATCTTATAAATATTCACTTTTTTTTAACAAAATTTAGTCCCGACGCGACACGGGCACGTCCCGATTCAAATTTTAAAAATTGTCATTTTATTCACTCATGAATTTCAATATAACAAATATAATATATTACTTTTCTCATTAGTAATATTCAACAAATTTCCCATAATTACTAACTCTCGTCACGTTAATAATTATAACATAATTAATTTCCGAATTTTTATTAAATAATTCACTCACTTTAAATTCAATACATCCCCAAATTAATATAGCATAAAAATACGGGGTATTACATTAGCCCCCACCTTTTTCAACAAGTAATTGTCCATTCAATAGTGTTCTATTTGTCTTTTCATTTTCATGCAATTTATTCTTTGTTTTTATTTTTTAGTTTTGTCGGCCCTTGGTCCACTCTAGCTTTTTCATTTTATCTTTATTAGTAATAAAATTTTGTTCTTTTGATCCATTTTTTTATGTCTATTGTTTATAGGGAAAGAAGAAACTAGTGGATGATCTTGAGAAGCATAGTGACATATGGTTTTACTTGCACGGGCATTCCATATCAAGGCACCTTTTCAAATTAGTACTTGCACCTCTTTATGTGACATACGGTTTTTTGTCTTAGTTATCCGACCATTAATGTAAGTTCTCAAGCCATCAATTTAATGTAATATCTCAACTCTTTGTTCAGTTAAATGCCGTACAAATGAGTTTTTGATTCTATTGATGTTGGCGAGAGGAGTATTCATGTCTCTTTAATGTGGTATTTGTCATTCATTTAGAATGTTAGCTGTGTAGCCCCGATACAGATGTGCTTTTATGATTTGGGCTTATGTTAAAGATTTGGGTTTTGAATTCCTAGCATGACTAGAGCAATTTGTTCTCTAAACTCTCTTCAATCATATGATTTTACATGAACTATGTCTATCTTTATTATTAAACTAAAAGGGTCATATAATCTCTCGAACACACGGATAGTTCTTGATTTATCTGACCCACCCTGCTCAAATAGTGCAATAGATTCATTTTAGTCTATTTATAACACCGCAATGAGTTTTTTATTAGTATCCATTTTAGTGTTCACGATTGTTGTAGCTAATATTGACTACCATTTACTCGTACTATACATTCCGTGAATGTGCCACTTGTTCATGATTCAAGTTTGTTGTTTTATGAATTCACTCATTTAATAAATCATATATCACGGCTTTATAATGGGATTTGATATGATATATTATAAGCTTAGCTTAATGTTGGCTCTTTTTGTAAGGTTCATCCTTTGGCGCTCCTACTTCATCGGTGAAATTTTTTAGCATGCAATCTATGCCATTAGATATGACACTGGACTGTGAGGTTTGTGTATACATTCCTTTATTTTAAGAGGCAATATATTCCATTATTTCATTATCTTATTTCCTACTCATTTAAATTCATTAGCCCGTTGTGTATTATTCTAACAAGTAATTTTTTTCATTGTTCGATGCAGTAAACGGGAATGCAAAGGAGTTTTGTGATTTCTATAAATGGGAACGTAAGTTAGGCAGATCCCGTCTCCGAGCACTGATGACAGTATATGTATTACTCTCTCTACCTCTCTATTTTCAGCTCCTTTTTGGAATAACACACACAACTGAGAAATCTGAAATCGTAGAAATTTGAATTTGAATTTCAAATATGAGAAATCAGAGAAAGTTCCGTATAATGTTTGATTCTATAACATTATGTATCTTAATAAACACATTATGTACCCTAAGTAATGTATTTGATTTTGGAATTTGTAATATAAAGCGTACATTTGTATATGGAGTAAAAGATTTAAAAACATAAGAAACAAATCGGAAATCCAAAGAAATATTAAGTCATATATGTCCTATTATTTTTATTGTCATTTGGTAAAAAATAGAGAAAATGTATGAATCTCATATTGTCTACAACAAATTTGGTAATATGGAAGAAATATCTAACGCTTCTTGAATTAAATTAGCTTAGAAGTGTAAAGTGGATAATAATATTTGGTATCAATTTATGCAGACCAAGTTGTGACACCCCGCCTAATTAAATATCGGGTGATCAGTTCTTTATTAAATTATAATCAAGGTGAACGGTCGGTTCATTCTTAGCATCACTGTCGTAAAAATAACTTTTCCAATTAAACACCCTAAATAATTAAGTTAAGTGTCAAAACCATTTTTAGACATAAATTTCCAAATTTTATTTAAAACCCAACATTTAAAACTTTACATAATTCATAGTTTCGGAATCACCCAACAACTATACTGGAACATAAAATCCAAACAATTAAACATCCAAATAATTAATTCCAACTTTAAAACTTTAAGGAAAACATCCCGACAATAATAATTCCCAAAGTGTAAATACTGGAAATAAACGAATCACAATCTCTGATAAAATAACTAAATAATGGAAAAAGGGCGACACATGCCCAACTGGATAAAATAGTGCTAGAAGTCGAATCAATAATGACGTCGTCTAAGAAAGAGGCCTGCAACTCCCACTTAAGCTGCAGCGCGTTCCTTCCAAAGGATCCTATGCAAGACGCCCCTATGGCTAGGCACCTGTAATATATGCATATATACATGAGAGAAGAGAAAATAGGAAACGGGTCAGAGCCCGATTGTAAAGAAGTTTAAAATTAGTTTAGCAAGTATTTAAAATACTTACCGGCTAATGCAAACAACATATTAGTGCGTCACTCCCTTGATAAATTCTCACCTCTCTTCTAATGTGCACACCTATCGCACTAATACTCCCGACAGTTTAACTTATCTTATCTTAAGTTACTCATAAGATTTCATGCCGATAATTTCAATTATTAAGGAAGTTAATTTTATTAAACAGTAATGTTCTCACATAAGCCTCATTTAATTATAAGGTTTCTCAGTAACGCATCATACTTTTCAAACACTTGTTCCCAAGTTAAAATAATTATTCATTTCTTACTTACCACAGTCACAGTAGGTAGTTCCCAAATTCCAGGTTTAAATATATATATGAAATACTCATATAATATATATATTCTAACGGCACCCCATATAAAATTTATGGTGAGGGCATACTCTGCTATCCAATCCCCGTATCACTCGTACTAAGGGGAATACAAGTTTGGAATCACTCTCGAACAGTATTAACACAAAACACATACAAATTGAGGCGAGGCATAGTTCCAAGTCACTAAGAGGTCAGCACATACCCTCACGTCCCTTAGGACTGTCTGACTATCGATCTGATAGCCGGTACCAAGGAATCCTATGTTCTAGGGTACGAGTCAATATCCCCCATAAAGATCCCATCGAGATAAGACTGTCCCAGTGTGGTAACCTCTGGGATAGCAAGTAACGCGAGCATGATTTTTACATGTATATAGTATATGCATAAACACAGTCATATATGTATACCACTATTCCCATATCAAATTTAGGTACACTCTCACGACCCATAATTATGATATTTATCCTTATTACTCATTATCACGTATAACGGTTTATCTCTTATTCTAATTTGTGGGATTATTCCAATTTACTACGTAACACTCGTGGATTCCTATCTCTCTAAGTGTAATTTCAGTAGGTACTTATTTATTTTACAACGTAACTTCTTTACGAGTCTCACCCTTTAACACATATTCCCATTGTCCCTTATATGAAAAACATCCCCCGTGAAATGTTAATCTCGTTTCATATAACGGGTCCATATATTCCTAAAGTCTTACTGGTCTTCTTTATGTCCCAAAATGTTCTTACATTAATATCCAAGAATGTCTAATCATTTAAGTTAGAATGACCTATTAAAAAGGGAATATGAGTTATACAGAAGGGGTCGATCGATCGATGGCAGGTATTCGATCGATCGAATCATCGATCGATCGATGCTCTAGGGTCGATCGATCGATCAAGCAGGTATGGCAAATCTGCAGGATTTTCAGTTACGGGTTTCCTCTTCCAAAATCATCCAAAACGATATATTTGACTACCAAACTCCCAATAATTTATACTATAAGTATTATAACCTCAAATAAGTGATTTTCTACGTCAAGCATGCGGATTTTCATCATGAATAACGAATTAAAAGGGCATAATCCTTAAAAAACATCAAGAACCCTAATATTTATTTTGTTTAGTTTCTTCCCATTCTTTTACCAGATTTCATACTCTTTATTTACTGTAATTTTGTGGCTCAATCTCTACATATGAATTGGGTTTCCAGAATACATCTATTACTCATACAACATGCAAATTCAAATCTCCAAATAGGTTTTTCTTTTACAAAAACTAGTTCTAATCAATCCTAAGCTAATATTATTGGAGCATTAATTGAAATAGAGAAAGATATATACTTGCCTGAGAATTTTTGGTTCAGATTTGTGGAGAGATTGGTGTGGTTGTGATCCTCGTTGCAGGATCTATCGTTTGGCGGCGACGGCGGTGCAAACGGTGGAGTTCTTGGCCTAAAACTCCTTGAAAAGCCTCTCCTCTTCCTCTCTTATAGCCGTCTTTGGTTTATGGTGATTCTAACCCTAGAAGATGACTCTTGCCATCTGATATACCCTTAGAATTTTCGTGGGTCTTCATGCCCAAAAATGTAAAATGTCCAAAACGCCCTCCCGGGGTGTTAATTAGGCCTAAAAATGCCCCGAGACCCAAACTGAACCCCCGGGTACATTATTTTGACTATCTCGACCCTTCTGGACACATTGATGCACTCAAAATGACCATAAAGGTGACTTATAATTTATTTACTTTTAATAGTCCAAATTTAATCCCGACACGACACAAGCGCGTCCCGATAAATTTCTAAAATTATCAAATTAGATTCTCGTGATAATTTTACTAATCATAATTACACCACTTACTTTACCCATAAAGTAACTTATAACAAAATAATTACTAACTCTCATTACGCTAGTAAGTATTTAAATGATTTTTTGGATTAATATTAATTTAATATCTCTAATTATATTTAATAAATCCCCCAAAATTAAAAGTTAAAAAAAATAAGGGGTATAACATACTTCCCCCCTAATAACGGAATTTCGTCCCGATATTCAAAAAATAAGGTGTACCTGATAAGAATAATTATGGGTACTTCTCACGCATGTCCGCCTCATGCTCCCAAGTGGATTCCTCCACATTATGATGTTCCCACTGGACCTGGACAAGTGGGTCTACCTTTGACCTCAATCTCCTTTCGCTATGGCCAAGGATACCCACTGGTCTCTCTTCGTAAGAGCTGTCGGGCTGTAAGTCAATCTCTTCAATCGCGATATGGGTATGGGCCATGTCATCCCGAAGGTATCATCTCAACGACGAGATGTGGAATACATCGTGAATGCGATGTAAGTGCCCTGGTAGTCCCAACTTGTATGCTACCGGCCCAAACCTCTCGATAACGAGAAATGGTCCCACGTACCTCGGGGTCAATTTCCCTTTCTTCCAAAATCTCATCACTCATTTCATAGGAGATACACATAGTAATACTTGGTCTCCCATATTAAACTCTCGAAAGAACCGTTTTGCATCGACGTAGCTTTTCTACCTGTCCAGGGCTACCCGAATGCGACTCCTGATAATCTCAATCCTAGCGGAGGGTTCTCGAATCATCTCTGGTCCGAGCAACTTGTTATCCCCCACCTCTAGCCAACACGTTAGGGAACGATAAGGCCTGCCATACAAAGACTCAAATGGAGCCATGCCAATCGTTAATTGATAAGAGTTATTATAAGCGAACTCTACCAGTGGAAGATGTGACTCCCAACCTCCTCTAAAATTAAGGACACACATGCGTAGCATATCCTCCAACATCTGATTAGTATGCTCTGTTTGTCCATCTGTCTGTGGGTGATAAGCTTAACTCAACCTCAACTCCGTACCCATGGCCTCTTTAAAGCTCTCCCAGAAATGTGACACGAAAATCTTGTCTCTATTTGACACAATATTTAGGGGCACCCCATGTAATCTGATAATCTCAGCAATGAACAACCGAGCATACTGACCCGTGGTATAATCTGTACGCACTGGCAGAAAATGAGCCACCTTGGTCAAAAGGTCCACAATAACTGGCCTCGCTGTGATGTAGGCAACCTAGTAATAAAATCCATGGAAATACTCTCCCACTTCCACGCGGGTATTTCCAATGGCTGAAACAACCCTGATGGTTTCTGGTGGTCCACCTTTACTAGCTGGCAGGTAGAACACTTGGACACGAACTCAACAATGTCCTTTTTCATCCCACTCAACAAGTATTGCCACCTCATATCCTGGTACATCTTATCTCCCCCAAGATGCACCGCAAATTGGGACCCGTGAGACTGGGTCATCACTACATGACGTAAGTCTGCTCCTTCGAGAACCACCAATATCCCATTAAACCTTAAAACTCCATCAAAACAAATAGAATAGGACTCAGTACCCTCAGCTAAAAGTCGTACAATCTGCTCCAGACAAAATGGGTCTGCTGTCTGTGCCTGTATTACCCTCATAACAATCTCGGGTGTCGCTGTCATGATATATATGAAGGAATGGGCTACTGCATCCTGGTGACCCAATTTTTTCCACTTTGCTTTCCAGAAGTCTATTACATCGTCTACCGGTCTACGATAAAAGGCATCAACAACTACGTTGGCCTTCCCCGGATGGTACTGTATGTCGAACTGATAGTCCTTCACAAACTCTAACCACCTGCGCTGACGCATATTCAGTTCTCGCTGAGTGAACATGTACTGTAGTGACTTGTGGTCTGTGAACAAGAAAAATTTCTCCCCCAATAAGTAGTGTCTCCATATCCTCAATGAAAAGATGAACGCTGGTAACTCTAGGTCGTATGTGGGGTAGTTCTTCTCGTGTGACTTAAGCTTGTAGGAGGAAAAATCTATAGCCTTCTCCTCCTATTAAAGTACTCCCCCAAGTCCCCGTAAAGAGGCGTCAGTGTAAACTAGATACTCCACGCCCGGCTTAGGTAAAGCAAGGAACGGTGCTAAAGTAAGCTTGTCTTTTAGCTCGTCGAAAGCCAATTGACAAGCATCATCCCAAATGTATGGTACCCCCTTGCGAGTCAGGTTCGTTAATGGACCCGCTATTTTGGAGAACCCTCGAATGAATCTCTTGTAGTATCCGGAAAATCCCAAGAAACTACATACTTCCGTCGGTGTCGTGGGCTGTCCCCACTCCCTCACCGCTGACACTTTACTTGGGTCAACTGCTATCCCCTGTTCAGAAACAACATGCCCCAAGAACTGAACTTCCAATAACCAGAACCCTCACTTCTCGTACTTAGCATACAACTGATGCTCTAGTAGAGTCTAAAGAACCTGCCTCAAGTGCTCAGCATGCTCTTCCTCAGAGTGTGAATATATCAGGATGCCATCTATGAAGATGATGACAAACTGATCCAAGAACTCTCTGAACACTCGGTTCATCAAGTCCATGAATAGAGATGGAGAATTTATGAGCCCAAATGGCATTACTCTGAACTCATAGGATCCATATCTCCTCAAGAAATCAGTCTTCGGAACATCCTTCTCCCTAATACGTAGTTAATGGTATCCTGACCTCAGATCTATCTTCGAAAAGAAAGTTGCTTCCCTCAGTTGGTTGAACTGATCATCGATTCGAGGTAATGGATATTTGTTCCGTATCGTGACCTTGTTCAGCTCCTGGTAGTCCACACATAGCCTTAGTGAACCATCTCTCTTTTTCACAAATAAAACTGGAGCGCCCCAAGGTGAGGTACTCCTGCGAATGAAGCCCTGACCTAATAGCTGCTCTATCTGATTTCGTAACTCGCGCATCTCCGTCGGAGCCATACGGTATGGAGCGCGTGCTATAGGTCGAGTATCCGATAATAAATCTATGATAAAATCTATCTCTTGACTGGGGGGTAGGCCTGGTATCTCCTGAAATACATCAGAATACTTACGAATAACTGGGATCGAATCTAAGGGAATCACGACCTCTTTAGAGGTATCCTCCTCTATGTAATACAAATGAGCGGTCGAGCTTCCCTCTGGGCAAGGCATCGCCACAACAAACATCTCTTGCCCCGGAATGTAAAGGACAATACTCTCACCGAAACAATCTATCATGGCTCTGTATGCTGCGAGCCAATCCATACAAATAATGATGTTGTGCTCATGCATATCTAAGACTAACATATCTGCTGGTAATACTCAGCTACCAATCTCTACTCCGACACCCCGATATATAAAGAAAATTAACGATTCATTTCCTAGTGGTGAGTTTACACACGTTACAGTGTTCTCTGCTGTGGCTAATAACCCTAAGGCCTTCGCAAAATGGGTAGCTATAAAATAGTGTGTCGCGCCAGTATCAAATAAAACCCGATCCATAGTACCATGGATGGAAAACATACCCTCAATCGTGGGTGGCGCCTGTGGAGCTGTTGCCTGGTGGACGTTATAAACACGTCCGTATTGTAACTGCCCCTGCTGCACTAGAGCACGGATTGTAAAGTATAATAAACCCAGAGAGAAAGGGGAATAGAGTACCACTTGAGGAAAGATGACGTAAGTGGAAAGCGATATTGAGAGGAGACATAGTGAGATTGCCTCCAGGTACACCTCTAGTTATAGAGCGAGTTAGACTCGAAATGAGCAACCAGAATGTAGTAGTGAACCTACATTTTCAATGATGGAATGAGGAGACAGACTTATAAATTATTGATGGGTTGTGAACATCATAATTTAGCCAACATTTCGTTGGGGGTAGCGAAATGGGGTGACCGGGATGGATTAGTGTGTAGTTGAAAAGGAAGAGTGCATAAGTGCACGATGCCTCTCTACATGATTGTGAATCAGGGTAGAATCCTAAAATTCCACCCTGTGAGAGATGGTCAGGAAGGAATAGCGTTAAAGTTTTATTTTGAGTATGTTGTGTTACCTACGACTCAAAATTAGTGACAAAGAATGATGATACGCCCTTACAATAAGTGGAATTTTGGAGAACCCCACTGATAAATCCATAAGTTGAATGTATGCCTATATGAGCATATTTATAGGTAAAGTGAGTGCCTATATGGACTATACATGAGAATTAGGTTCGTGGGTACCAATTACGAACAATACATGTACTTTGATTGTGGTTCGAGTAGACATTTCAAACTTTTAAGTCCTTAACGCGTGATATGAGGACATTCTATTGGAGTATGACATTTAGGGTATATGAATTGTGAAAAATATAGCTCACAAATTGTCTACTCATGTGCGATGAGATATATGTACATATTGGTGCTCGAAATGTGATTCCGAGACAAGTGATTAATAACTATTGGTGATCGAGGTGGAATTCTGAGCCAATAACCCCAAAAGTGTTATAGAAGGGGGGGGGGTGATTATAAAATAAGTGTTGATAGTATATGTTATGTGTACGATATATATACCTATTGATTTTTCCTACTTATGTGTGATAGTAAGTGTGTTTAATCTCTGTATTGGGGTCGATGATGTTCCGGACCAATACCTGAGGAATCGATTTGGGGTCGATGATTTTCCGAACCAAATCGATTATAAAGAAAATTGGTATCGACGAAAGGTCTGAACCAACAGGTGCATTACATTTACCTTGGGGTCGATGGATTCCTGGACCAATGTAAATGATAGGATTATTGGGGCCGATGATTTTGCCAGACCAATTTTCCTTAAAGTATATATTGTGTGTGATATATATACCCTATAATATTCTACTTATGAGTGATAGTAGGAGCTTAGATGTTATATAGAGATATACATCGAATGGGTAAATTAAGTAGGGAGAAACTTAATTTCAAGAATTAACGTTCGATTGGGAAATCTATGAGAAATTAAGTAGTGAGACTTAATTATGATATATGCGGCATGGGTAACATGCGATAAGAATTTATTATGAAGCAAGGTATGTACTTGGGGCGACCGTTAGGATGTGATGATTTGACATTGGGTATTAGAGGATGCAATTATGTCTAGGGTCCTTAGCCTTAATACCAGCCTTATCCTAATTTCGAGGATGAAATTCCTTTGCAAGGGGGGAAGTATGTAACACCCCGTATTTCCGAATATTCCATTTAATTAGATTGGAGAATTAAATGAGAAAATGTCGGCGTAATTTAAATTACGTAAGAGTAGTAATTTAATCGAGAGATAGATACCGATAAATATTGCCTCATTTTATTTACTTAGTGCGAGTAGTAAATAGTTACTTAACGCGTGTAGACCGTGTTGGGGTGAGAATGAGTAATACTTGTTAAGTGACTCAAATGATAATTTAGAGGTCACCAATGAGTCCAGAAGGGTCAAATTAGTCAAAATAGTATACCCGGGGATACTCGTTAAGTCCCGGGGTAATTTTGGGCTAAACCGAGACCATTCGGGGGCGTTTTGGTCTTTTAAAATAAGAGGGTATGAAGACCTACGAATTTGAGAGACTTTTTATCAGCCGTATGAAAGAGGGGTTAGGGTTAGAAAACCCATGTAAACACCAATACCATTAGAGAGAAGGAGAAAACCAATTCCAAAGCTTAAGAAGGGATTCTTGAAGAATTGGACTTGAATCTTGCACCCAAATCATCCATGGAAGAAGGATGGAGGGAGAAGAAAATCAACCCATCATCAACTCCATGAAATCAGATTTCCCTCTATCAAGGCAAGTGTTTATTACAAATCAAATTCAAGTTATAATACCCATGTGTAGGAAATTTTAAGAATTTGTTGATTCTATTGAAAAACTTTGAACTAAATGTATGAATTGATCATATATTTGAGTAGGATTGCATGTAGAATGAATCCCTAAGTAAAGATGAAACAAAATTTGAATATGTTTGATGATTTACATAAAATATTTATGAGTTCTTGGTTAAAGAACATGAATCTTGAATGATTTAGGGTTTAATTGAGGAACACAAGATGTCAATCTGCCAGAATTTTTGACACAACTTTAAACGTATCCCATTTTAGTTGTACTTCGAATTAGAGTGTGAACCATACATTACTTGAAAGGTATTTCTCTTAGCTATCCAATAAACTTGGAATCAGGTTAATCGGAGTTTTGTAGAGGGAGTAATAGACATATTACTACAGGGTGTTTAATCTGCCGGCATAGTAATCTGCCAGAAGTTTGACGTGAATTTAAACATGTACGATTTGAGTTGTACTTAGAATTAGAGTGTTAATCATAGATGTATGGAAAGGTATATCTCTTAGATTTCCAATGAACTTGGAATCAGGTCAATCGGAGTTTTGTAGAGGGAGAAATCGAAGTTTTACTAGAAGGTGTTTAATCTGCCAGAAAATTTTATGATTCGTTAGGCTGCGAGAAAATGTAAGATATTTAATTTTAAGCCTCAAATGCCTAAAATTTTATCGGGGAAGTGTTTGGGACCTTGATAAAATATATTTTTGGAACAATTTTATGGAAGTAGGTCTATGATTGAGCATTGGACTTTAATTTTGTGAGAGAATTAAAGTGGAGATTCATAGGCTTGATTGGGACGTATTCTAATTCGAGATGATAAGAATATAATTACGGAAAAGCATGAGCGAGCTTAAATTTATTGGGTCAGTATGTTAACAAGGGTAGCTACTGAATTAATATATGTAAGGGGTAACTAGGACCCTTAGAGTTGTGTGAATACTCAAATAAGTACGATTAATGAGATAAAGCGTGAGGCGAATATTGTACGGTAAATATATGAGATTAAAAATATTACGTACGTATATGATTAATAGGCCGGGCGTGTACCTACTGAATTATGTGATCTTTTAGGTAGAGAGATTATGCCTAAATTAATTATGTTAGGGTCGATGAGACATTCCGAACTAACATAATGCTATTATATGTTTGGGGTCGATGAGAAATGCCGAACCAAACTTTGAACTGGTGTCGCGATGAGAGAGTCCCGAACCAGAATATGTGTATATATATATATTTTAAAAATAATTGGGGTCGATGTATCATTCCGAACCAATTCTTACTTGGGGTCGATGAATCATTCCGAACCAAGAGTCCTTTACGTGTATAAAAAGGGCAAAATAGCAATGACTGATATTTAGTATATATTGTGTGTAAAATATATATACTTGATGATATTCTACTTCCGTGTGTTAGTAGATTGATATATTTTATGTATTTGAAGATACATACTGAATTGGTAAGTTAAGTAGTGAAACTTAATTACGAAATGAACCTTTAGATAGAGAAAATCTATTTAGTAATTCAAGTAGCGAAACTTAATTACTTAAGTGGGAAAGTTAACAATTGTGAAAATTGTAGTAATTTTAGTAGTGAAACTAAATGAGATGTCTTGAAAAATAACATAGATTAAATGTTACTTGGGAATTATTTAACATACGCGTGATGTTAGTAAAACGGTTGTACTGTATGGGCGGTACTGGAACTTGGGTACAGATAAGTTCAGTTTACTACTTTGGTTTAGTTAGCTTGAGAAGTACGGCTAGGTAAACTAAGTGTAGAACGTTAGGTGTGCACAAAAGATGAGAGGTGAGTTAACTCAAGAGATTGTACGAGAACCTAACATGTGTAATCAATAACCGCATTTTATATTGTGATAAACGCTTGCAAAATATTTTAAAAATGTTTTGAGTACTAACTCTTGCTATAAAATATTTTCAAAACCTTTTAGGTGTCCAGCCACAGGGATGCCATGTATGATGATTCCATTCCAGAGACTCGGAGCTGTAGCACAATGGATTCTTACAGGATTTTGACTAGGCGATATCTCTCATTCAGATCTAGTACAAGATCTCACACTATTCTATGTATGTACTTGTTGTCCGGTTTTAGTCTCAGTTATTGATTTCAGACTGGTGGTTACTCTATTGTTGTTTGGGTTTTTCTTTAGCCGATGGTTTATTCGGTAATACTTTTGTTCTGTTGTACTTTTACTTGTTGTTTGAATTATAGTACATGATTATTTGTACTTTGTTCCGCATGGTTGATTTATCTGTTTTAAGAAAGATAAAATTTGGCACTGGTCTAATTTTACATAGGGTATTAGTAATTAAAAAGTTTTCGACAGTGATGCTAAGAATGAACCATTTGAGAAACTTGTTTTAATTTAATAAAGGCCTGATCACCCGATGTTTATATTAGGCGGGGTGTCACATATATATATATATATATATATATATATATATATATATATATATATATATTAAATACTCATATAATATATATATTCTAACGACACCCCATATAAAATTTATGGTGTGGGCATACTCTGCTATCTAATCCCCGTATCACTTGTACTAAGGGAAATACAAGTTCAGAATCACTCTCGAACAGTATTAACACAAAACACATACAAATTGAGGCGAAGCATAGTTCCAAGTCACTAAGGGGTCAGCACATACCCTCACATCTCTTAGGACCGTCTGACTATCGATCTGATAGCCTGTACCAAGGATTCCTATGTTCTAGGGTTCGAGTCAATATCCCCCATAAAGGTACCATCAAGATAAGACTGTCCCAGCGCGGTAACCTCCGGGATAGCAAGTAGCACGGGCATGATTTTTACACATATATAGTATATGCATAAACACAGTCATATATGTATACCACTATTCCCATATCAAATTTAGGTACACTCTCACGACCCATAATTATGATATTTGTCCTTATTACTAATTATTAGATTATCACGTATAACGGTTTGTCTCTTAATCTTATTTGTGGGATTATTCCAATTTACTACGTAACAGTCGTGCATTCCTATCTCTCCAAGTGTAATTTCAGTAGGTACTCATTTATTTTGCAATGTAACTTCTTCACAAGTCTCACCCTTTAACACATATTCCCATTGTCCCTTATATGTAAAACACCCCCTGTGAAATGTTAGTCTCGTCTCGTATTAACGGGTCCATATATTCCTAAAGTCCTACTGGTCTTCTTTATGTCCCAAAATGTTCTTACATTAATATCCAAGAATGTCTAATCATTTAAGTTAGAATGACCTATTAAAAAGGGAGTATGAGTTATACAGGAAGGGTCGATCGATCGATGGCAGGTATTCAATCAATCGAATCATCGATCGATCGATGCTCTAGGGTCGATCGATCGATCAACCAGGGATGGAAAATCTGCAGAATTTCCAGTTACGGGTTTCCTCTTACTAAATCATCCAAAACGATATATTTGACTACCAAACTCCCAATAATTTATACTACAAGTATTATAAGCTCAAATAAGTTATTTCCTACGTCAAGCATGCGGATTTTCATCATGAATAACGAATTAAAAGGGCATAATCCATAAACAAAATCAAGAGCCCTAATATTTCTTTTGTTTAGTTTCTTCCCATTCTTTTACCAGATTTCATACTCTTTATTTACTGTAATTTCGTGGTTCAATCTCTATATATGAATTGGGTTTCCAGAATACATCTATTACTCATATAACATGCGAATTTAAATCTCTAAATAGGTTTTTCTTTTAGAAAAACTAGTTCTAATCAATCCTAGGCTAATATTTTTGGAGCATTAATTGAAATAGATCAAGATATATACTTGCCCGAGAATTTTTGGTTCATATTTGTGGAGAGATTGGTGTGGTTGTGATCCTCGTTGCACGATCTATCGTTTGGCGGCGACGGCGGTGCAAACGGTGGAGTTCTTTGCGTAGAACTCCTTGGAAAGCCTCTCCTCTTCCACTTCTATAGACGTCTTTGGTTTATGGTGATTCTAACCCTAGAATATGACTCTTTCCATCTGATATACCCTAAGAATTTTCCTGGGTTTTCATGCCCAAAAATGTAAAATGTCCGAAATGCCCTCCCGGGGTGTTAATTAGGCTTAAAAATGCTCCGAGACCCAAATTAAACCCCCGAGTACATTATTTTGATTATCTCGATCCTTCCGAACACATTAACGAACTCAAAATGACCATACAGGTGACTTATAATTTATTTACTTTTAATAGTCCAAATTTAATCCCGACACAGCACAAGCACGTCTCGATAAATTTCCAAAATTATCAAATTAGATTCTCGTGATAATTTCACTAATCATAATTACACCACTTAATTTACTCATAAAGTAACTTATAACAAAATAATTACTAACTCTCATCACGCTAGTAAGTATTTAAATGATTTTTCGGATTAATATTAATTTAATATCTCTAATTAAATTTAATAAATCCCCCAAAATTAAAAGTTATAAAAAATATGGGGTATTACACAGGTATGATAATATTGTTGCTGTTACAGGTTCTATGGTTCTGAAATGCATTAGTCAAGGTTGGGAAATGGTATCAACATACTATTCAGGTAAATGCATGGAGCTAATTACATGATTAATAAGATGTTCATTGATATTATAATATAAATTGTAAGTAAGGTATACCAATGTATGGATTAATGTTCAAAGGTAAATCCATCATTAAATAAGTACATACCCCAACCCGATTGAAGTTTATATATCTAAAATTTTAATTTTGATTCTATTTATACTTCTCTGTGTTTGTGTTTTAATTTGACTTTGGTATGGATGGTGTTCAAGGAAGAAGTAAAAATTCTATCGATGCATAGAGGTTCGAAACGCTGCACCCTCAAAGACCTTCAAACTCTCAAAGACCTGATCGGAATCTTGGAAACACTTCATAGAGTTTAACGTTATTATTGCTGCACATACTTTAATGTTTCTCATCAGTTAAACTTCAAATTTCAAAGGTTATGGATGTTTATCGCTAATTCAGTATACTAAGTGATTCAAACTGCTTCACGAGTATACAAGGTGCTGCATTAAATGATCATAATCTGTGTGTGGGTACACCCGATAATTACTTTCTCTCTTGAGGGTTACCTATTTAGTAAATCTCAGTAAGACTAGCCAGTTTATCAGCTTGCTATGCTTGGAATAGTTAGATTTTTCTAGACTGGTTCAAATTTATAAACTACCTTATAGATGGATTTTTATGTAGTGGTTCAAATTTTTAAACATATAGTTGAGCCTTATAACAGTGTTTTGTTATGTTATTATATGAATTCATTTAATGTATTTCGAGTACTTAAACGAGTTGAATGAATGAAATTGGATTATGGGATTTTCTTAATAAATGTTTTTTTTATTATTGATGCATTGATGTTAAATGAGCTCAACTATTTTTTCACATTATTGTCATTTTTGATGCTCTGTGTTCATTTTGACATTTTCGTAAAGGAGTTATGTTCATTTTTTTTTAAAATTACACCTCCTTTGATTGGGGATAGGTATTTTTGTCGTTTTATAATTACGTACTTTCAAAATTTTCGCCGTGCCTTCAGGCACGGGCATTCCGCTAGTATATATCTATATAATAAGGAGTAGAATATTGGTCACTATTCAATAAGTTGACAACTTAATAAGGGGATAGGATTGATGCTTAAAAAGTGGAATCCAATGGCTCAAATTAAAATACCACTCTTACCATTTTTTCCCCTTAAATATTTGAATTCCCCTTCCTTTTTAACCCTTAATTTTCTTTCTCCCTCTTATTGAAAATTCAAAAGCAAGGGTAAAATAGAAGTTACACACTTCTAATCATTTTTAGGGTCCACCGCACATAAGGGGGGACGCAAACAACACTAAGCCCGGTTCTCTCTCTCTCAAATTAGCATGCAAGTCTCTCTTTCTCTCTCTCTCTCGAAATCTATGGTTTGAAGATTTGCGTATAGTACCACGATCATTATTTATTTTTAGGTTTGATTTGCATATGATTCAGTATTACGATGTTCTTAAATCATTTAGTTCTTATTTTAGGGTTGAATAGGGAATGTTTGAGCTTCAACTACTACAATTTCGATTTGTTTCAAATGGAGATTTTGATATTTTTCAAATTAAGGTTTTTTTCGATTTTTGTTCTTTTTTTCATTAATGTATATATCCGACTGGATTCAAATGGAGATTTGTTTTTTTATAGTTTTGCAGATCCATATCGGAGGTTTCAAATGGAGATTTGCAATACATAGGTATACTTAAGTTTCAAGTTTTTTTATTAGTTCCAACCTAAGATACCTACTTTTTTTTGTTCTAGATCTCACAATGGGATTCGTTTGAAATCAGGTCAACCTTTCTCTTTTTCTTTCCCTCTATCCCTTTTTCCCTCTTTATTGTTTATTGTTTTGCTTTATTTTCCACGTATGTTGTAGATCTCAGATTCGGGTTACTCTCTTTCAGTTCAGGAGTAGATCTCACCATACGTATGATTTGGGTTATTTTTCACATGGTTTATGTGTCACATATTTGTGGTATTTTTTTGGTACTAACCTGTTTTTTAGTTTTGCAGGTACTAATTTCTTGCAGTTGGAATTACATTAACTTCAATCTTTAGAAACTTTTATATTTTCGCAGTTGTTTTTGAGTAAATGTCTGTGTAAATAGTTTAATTGATAGACTGAATGTTTGGCATTGGATGGCTTTATATAGATGAAGGTGAATTCAAATTTGAATCTCTAATGTTTTGTTTTGTATTCCTCTGAATATGGAATATTGTGGTTTCTGTTATTTATTTAAATGCTTCACGTTTATGTATGACATGATTACGTTGAATGTTCATATACGAAATATTATTTTGGGAAGTTTCCTTCAATCCACTATAGTTATTTTTGTTGTATTTTCATTTAGTTTTTGACGATATGGGTGACCACCTTGAACAATTATGACAATGGATGACCACTGGAACTTGCATTACTCTCACTCTCCTTCTCATTGTGCGTGATATCGGGTAAAAGTTCCCATCTTTTTCGAATGGAGAATGTCTCTAAAAGGTGATTTTTTAAAATTATATATATTAACATATTTTATGTTCCTTTCTCCTTTTCTCTATACTCACTCCAAAGAGTTATGAAGATCAGGTGGTTAATACTTCTAATAATTTTATTTATTACAAGTGTATCTTAATTAGTAGTGAACTCTGTTATAGAAGTTATAGCATTTGTAGCAGCAGTTATAAAAGCAGTTATACAAGGTCAATGAATCAGTTATCCAAGGTTATCTAAGGTCAATGCTTTAAACAAGTTCATTTCATCCATTATAGTCATTATACCAGAGGAGTTAACACAAAGTCATTGCAGCAGTTATAACATTATACACTACAAGTAACTGAAAGAAACATGCAACAAATGCTAGTAAACCGGCTGAAACTTTAGTATCGTGATCCACAATACCAAAGCAGTTCACACCAGATTTTGGTAAAGTCTTGCACTCATCTCTGTTTATACCGACAATGAAGTTGATCTAACTGAGTGAAACAATTATTCTTCTCAATTCAATTGAGAATATTTCAATTGATATATATATATATATATATATATATATATATATATATATATACTCCTTCTCCACGTTTTTTAAAAGAGGAAGAAAGAGAAGACACACTATGTTGCAGTGAGTTCTTTTGGATTTTAATTTATTAGGTTAAAATTTTCAACATTTAGATTTTTTTAGGTATTATTTACAGATCTATTTTTCTGCACATCTAATTTTTTATTTGTGTGGTTTAAATTGAGTTTGATTAGAGTTCGATTATGTATTCTTTTTTGTTTGTATGGTTCAAATTGCAGATCTATTCATGTTTACATCTTTTTATGGAGTTTAGGTTTATATAGATTTTTAGGGCAAGCTGGTGTTATTCGTATTATTCATTTTTAGATTTTTGGATCTTTAAACGACTACACACACAACCATGTACCAAACCCACTAAGATTTTGGGATTTTCTTTAAATTTAGGGGTTTCAAAATTTGAATTTGGGGTTATTTAGGGGTTTCAAAATTTGAATTTGGGGTTTTCTTAAAATTTACTGCTCTAAACTTTGAGCTATACATTTTAACAATTAAATTTTTGTGTTTGTGTTTGTGTAATTTGTGTATTTTTCTTTATCAAGTATTATTTTGGTCTTGAGTTATACATTTCTCAAGTACAATTCATGACCCTTTCATCACTTGAGCCCACAAAAATACTGAAAATAATCATTTCTAGCTTTTCTCTCAATCTCAAACTCTGTCCCACTCTATATTTTTTGTTTTTTTAATTAGTTTTTTGTGGAGTTCGAATTGTAAAGTTTTGGTTTTGGGTTGTTATTACTTTTGTTTTTTTTAACTTCACTAACGTTTTTTATCTGTTTTCCTGTTTATCTTTCTTTATCTGATTAGGTGGATTTCTGGTCCACCAACTTGATGTTCTTGCTATAATTGCTTATAAAAATTCTCTGTATCTGATATAAAAATAAAAATTAACATTACAAATGGTGACAAGTGATAACAAAACAAATGATACAGAGTGAGGAAGGATACTTAAAAATTAAATTCAAACTAAGAGACAATAATGACACATGAGTTTGAAAAGGCAGATATAACAACCATTTTGTATCCAGTGATTGCAAGAGTCAGATTATGTAAGATTCGACAAGGATTTAGGATGAAAATCTGGGTGATTTTTTTGATAGATTTATTTTGAAGGTCTAAAAATGGATTCATAACTTTATACTCAAAACTATTCAAATACTCTATCCATCCCAAAGTATGAGTCATTATTTCCAAAAATAGCATATGAAATAGAGTGCAAATCTTACTCTTCATCCACTGCATATCTACAAAATTGATACTCAAAACTATTCAAGAGCTCGACAAACTATGTCGTCATTTAAGATCTCAGTTAGTCCTCACCTAAGTCAACGAGAAGGTGCAACTCAGGGAATTCAACACGTTGATCTTATAGACGACCATGTGTCATTTCTCAATTAGCATTGTTACATCACATGCATTACCTGATTGGGCTTTGACAAAAATTAACATTATGGTAATGTTTCTTTACCTTTTACGGTACATACTCTTTACTACAGTTTGCGATATATTTATATTAGCGCTTTAATTTTTCATTTTGAAGGTCCTAATTTGGGACAAATGGTTTTGAAGGTGAAATTGCTCCAGTGAAGGGTTGCGTTCATCTACGTTAATGATTTGATGGTGGTGGGTTGTGATAAGTTTCTTATTTAGTAATAGGTTTAAATTTACGATTTAATTTATGATATTTTCATTAATGTAGATTCTGATTTGTTTTTGGTCACTAGTTTTAAACATTGAAAATGAATTAATGGCCAACAAAAGTTAATTGTTTCTTTTTATTAGGTTTAATGACTTTTGTTCCTTTTGAATGCATCTGATAATCTAAAAGTGCCTACAAATATTATCATCTGTTAGTTTCTTTTTATTGTAATTGGAGTCGGTTTGTCTATTTGTGAAATTTTAGTTTAGGTATCATTCTCGTCTAAATGTATGATCATCGTGTTAGTGTGTGATAAGTGTGTGTTATAAGATCTTACCACTGTTCTAGTCTTGGATCCATATAAGATTTACATTCCAATTTAGTGTAACTTTCTATTTTTAAATTCAAATAAGAGAGTTCACGTAAGTACATTTAACACTGAATAATCAATTTCATAGAATGAAGCATTTTATTATGCATTCTCACTTTATCCTAATAGTGTGAACTATTCATAAACTTGATTTTATAGAGTACTGAGAATGGGAAGAAAAAGCGAAGGTTGGGCAATCAGAATAGATCTCAGGACGACCAACTCATGCATCGGGGTGTGGAATAAGAACCATGTTAAAAATTATCACCAACTATAAGGAAACATGACAACCCTATCTTATGTGGATTTCACCGACACAGAGCGACTCATCGGCGATAGAGCCAAGGGCCAGGGCAAGATGAACCCCACTAACACGGTATTTTATGCAAAGCGATTGTTTGGTAGGAGATTTAGTGATTTGTGTGTACATCGTGCTATGAAGTTATGGCATTCAGGGTTAGTGAGGACCCCGATGACAGGCCCATGATCGTGGTCAATGACAAAGGGGAGGGCAATGATTTCACTTCTGAGGAGATGTCGACTATGGTTCTCACGAAGATGCGGGAGATCGCTGAGGCCCACATGAATAAAAAGGTGAAGAATGTTGTGAATAAAAAGGTGTTTGATTTACCCATTTATGAACTTTGTTTTACATTGTCCTACCTCCAAAGGGTTCTATTGAAAGAATTTTGATGTCCAACAAGTTGATTTAATTCCATGAGTAATATTTGGTTCTGCATTTTAATTCCCTTAGTAATGTTCTGTTTTTCTCCTGTTAAATGATATCAGTAGGAAATTAGATTGGTAATAGCAGTACATAACTTCTTAGATATATCAGAAGTAGTGATACCTGCTTAGAATTACTAAGTGATGGATACCTACTTAGATTTACTACTATGTAAATGAGGGATAGTAGTGATTTATATTTGCTTACTTAGTAATACCTTCTTAGATACCTGCTTAGATTTACTTAGTGATGGATACCTGTTTAGATTTACTACTTTTACTCATTAGATATTAGTGTTCCTTAATTCATAACTGGTGCATAACTAATTCATAAGACTTTCTAATTTGGATACACATATATTCAGCTTTGATACACATGTCATGCTCATTTTGTTAGGATGTTGAATTAAGGTAATGTGTAAATTATTAAGTATCACTTTATTTAATTTTTGATGGATTACAATTATGATTCTTTTGTTTTTCTATCTATTTGTTTAATGCAATGATTCAATGCATATATAACATTAACGAGTCAATGTTAATGCCAGCTATAGAGTATGGGAATATTAAGATGCCTATGACTATTAGGATCTACCGTTGCTCAAATATCATCTTCAAATGTATGGAAAAAACCTCTTTGTTAATGGTTTTTTGATGTATTCTGTTGCAAGACCAATTACAAATTCAAATGAATAGAACATACCTCTTTGTTAATGCTCAAATATGTTTTTTTATGTCCTCAAATAATATGTTTTTTGTTGCAAGACCAATTTAAATGTATTTAACAGACCAATTTGAAGATGTCTTCTATTGCAAGACCAATTTGAATTTGCTTAAAGATCTTATAGGCATTTAAAATAGTTACAATAGTGTTTAGTTATGGACTATTTATGCTTCTTCTCCTATATTTAAATTTTGTGTTTAATTAAGGGTTTCAAGTACTGATTTTGGTTTTGCAAACAATCATTCTTTTATTATGTATCTCAGTTACACACCATCTCTAATTTGTCTTTTAATTTATATCATTATTTTTCATCTCTACACATATGCCTCATTTATTTATAAGTTTTTAATGCAGGTATTTAATTTATCTTTTCATGTTTAAGTTATTTTAGCCTAATAATGGTTGAATTTTAGTTGGACTGGTCATATTATTTGGAAATTGAATACAGGGTGCATAGTTCTGAACACAAGATTATATGTATTGCAACTATCCCTTTAATTGGAAGTAATATATTTTCAGGTACATTTTTTCCTGATATGTTTAATGATTCTCGAGCTTTTCGCTAGTATTCTTTAATTTTTGGATCTGAACTATAATTAGATCATCTTTTGTAAACTAGAGGTGCCATTTAAAAAAAAAAAATCTAAAACTAAAGCTTTAAATCTGAATTTTAATAATTTATTTTTTATATGCTCGAGTGAAACCTGTGATTATATGCATTTAGCATCATTCAGATTCAGCAAAAAGTGTTCATATTCAGATTTTAGTTGCAAAAATAAAAGCACCCTAATTGTTGGAATGTTCATGTTTTAATTAATGCAACAAAGGGAAGGATGGGACCATTAAATATTGGGATATTGAAGATGGGGGTTTATCTAGATTATTTTGGGAGGGTTTCTCCTGTCTGATTTCCAGGATTGGTGCGCAGTCAAAGGATCCCTTCGCTCACTATCAAAACAAGTTCTTACCACTTTTCCAAGATTTCGTTAGTGAAGAAGCCTTCTGCTGTTCAAGGAAATTTAAGGGGGGGGGGGGGGGGGCGAGAATCGCTTCAATGTCAGAGAAACTTCTGATGCATAATATTTGGACGACAGCAGAACAAAGGATCAAGGAAGTGCCATGGAAAGTTTGATTACACTTGAAAGTTTTCTCTCTCTCTCTCCGAAATCATGCCACAATATCATCGCTTCCGCCGAATATTTTCCGTTTCTTGGGGTGAACTCATTCATAGATATTTTCGCCAAAAGGTAGAGAATCTACGTCTCAAGAAATGATCTCTCTCACCAACCAATCCAAACTAGGATATGCAAATTAAAAAATGAGAAACGTCGTGAGAGAAATCATCAGTGTGATTATGAGGACCAACGGGAACTTAACTATCAGCGAGAGAGAAAACAGCAGGTGCTTTTTGGACTAAATTTTAAGGTTAATGGTACAATTTATAGCTAAATTTTACACCATCACAGGTGTATATTAAGGATTATGTCTAATTCAGCGGCAAACTCTTCATTCATTAGCTAATTTGAGGGTTTACACTGCCGAAGTAGTTTATTGCTAATTTGATGCAGTACACCTATATGTCATGGAAGAATAAATGAAGTACATCAATTTATATGACAAAGAAAACTCTCAAAAAAAGATACTGAAAACACTAATGAAAGTCCTTGCTCAGATTTGAAGTTAGTTGATCAATTACTAAGAACAAATTCTCTGCCTTCTTTTGATACGAAATATGATGCAAAACACCTCTATGCCACTGATAATGAAGTAGAAAACGGAAGTATTCCCATTATTGAAGAGATGATCAATTTCGAAAGAAGCAACAGTTTACTTTAGTTTGGGGGTTACAACTGTGGAGTTATAATATGTTTTTAATTGACAAATGGTTGTCATGGTGATCCTATTAAGTTTTGACGATAGCTAATTTCATTCAACGCTGCATGGATCATCCAAAACCATGTGAAACTTGAAGAACCTCAATGGTATGCGACCATACTTATCCCTCTCAGTTATGGATTTCATTTTTCACAAATAGTTTTCACGTGTTTTCGTTCGTACATTCTAGCAATCTTCCCTTGGAAATGATGTTGATATGAGGGGTCAGTTTTGTTTGTATATAAGTTAATCTCCTAACGATTAGAAGGATATCTTTAGCACTTAATGATCCTATGGCTTGACGGATCACGAATCTGCATACAATAAAAAGGTATCCAGTTAACGCCTCTCTGAATTTTTGCAAGATTTCAAATTCTGGTCCATCCATTTTAAAGGAGTAGAGTAGAAAGCTAATGTAGGTTTGGAACTTTGGATATAGGTTTCTCTAAGTACCCACTCAACTTTTAATATCTTCTAGGTTTTTTTAAACTTTCTTTTAAGGTCACGTATCCTTTATCGTTTTTTACTCTTGACCATATATGTTCCGCAAGTGTCTTGGGTACTTGAGTGGGAATCATTGTCAATACTTTTTCAAATTTTATAACTAGATTTGAATGATATTACCTTATTTTGGGGGACTTTTGAAAATTATCCTAAAAACTTTTTAAATTTCTTAGAATGGCTTGAATAATGATCCTTGATTTTTGGGAGAGTTAAAAAAATAACGTTGAAAGTTTTATTAGTTTCTTGGGAGACTTTAAAAATAATTCTGAATTTTCTTAAATTACTCCGTACGAATGATGTTACCTGATGTTTTGGATGCTTTGAAAAATAATTCTGAAATTTAAAGTGTTCGAGAAAATTTCTCGGGGTTGATGTTGCGGTGGACAAAGGAGGAAAGAGGGAGTGGGGGTTTCATATTTTTTGTATATTTTTAATATCGGTCGTAATGTTTAATACTATAAAAGCTGAACAACAAACTAATGACCATTGCTTAAATGAAGAATTCAAGTTTGATCGGTACTTCTATATATATGGAGGTCCAAACTGGAGGAGTTGTCCTACCATTATGTTATCTTATTCAATCGAAGAAAAATGAAGCTGCCTTCTGAACAA
The DNA here is from genome assembly GCA_949130495.1 of Sambucus nigra. Classification (NCBI taxonomy): domain Eukaryota; kingdom Viridiplantae; phylum Streptophyta; class Magnoliopsida; order Dipsacales; family Adoxaceae; genus Sambucus; species Sambucus nigra. Next base: position 414,748,941 of record OX422215.1, on the reverse strand, counting down.
AAGTCTGCTTATGATGTAAAACTTAAATAGGTCTAGCAAATTTTGCAGTTTGAGCACTGAATTTGATGGAAACGGCATAGAGATCGAAAGACTCAATTAGGTATGTAAATTTTTTAAGTCTATTGAAAAGACTCGAATAATTATTCCTAATTAGATGGGTAGCCAGTTTTTTAAGATATTTAAAAAAAGTTTTGCAAAGACTCGATTAGGTATGTTGTAGACATATAATTGTGTTGGGGATACAAAATATAAGCGAATTTTGAACTGTGCTTTTCCTTTTTGTGGTTCATATCATGGATTTAGCATACCACGTATAATTTGTTCTATATCTATCTACAATGTATATTTGTCCTATTTTAACATTTTCGTGTTTGCTGTTACTAATTCCTATTTTTTAAAGGTGAAAGTCTGATATAAGGAGGGTTAGATCAATGGGTTAACCACATGCATACATTTTCATGTTTGTTGTTACAGTGGTTTTTATAAAGGAAGTAAAATCGAAACTCTGTAAACTTCATGTTTGATTTCTTAGGCCAGTTAAATTTTCTTTTGACTATGTAAACTTAGCTAATGGGTGTTTTCTTTATTTGGTTTTTAGGATGTGATTTCAACTTTCATTTACTTTATTTTTAACACTAACAGTTCATGTTGTTTTCAGAGGCTAGAAGAAATACATTTGATTTCAAGAAAAATAGCGGCCAATTGTTGTGTACATAGGAAGTAAATAGTGTACTATAAAATGTGTGGTTGGAGAAATTATCTTAACCTATAACAAATTCTTTTGGAGGTTTTATAATTTATATAAGTCACTAAAGCATAAAATTAGCTTTAGTTTTTGTTATGATTATAATTATCTTTAGTTTTTGTATTGTTGAACTTTATGTTTGGATGGTTGTGTGTGTAGTCGTTTGAAGATCCAAAAATCTAAAAATGAATAACACGAATAACACCAGCTAGCCCTAAAAATCTCTATAAAGCTAAACTTCATAAAAATAAGTAAACCTGAATAGATTTGTAATTTGAACCATACAAACAAAAAAATTGAAGAATACCTAATCGAACTCTAATCAAACTCAATTTGAACGACACAAACAAAAAATTAGATGTGCAAAAAACTAGATCTGTAAATAATACCTAGAAGAATCTTAACGTTGAAAGTTTTAACCTAATAAATTAAAATCCAAAAGAACTCACTATGACGAAGTGGGTCTTCTCCTTCTTCCTCTTTTAAAAAATGTGGAGAAGGATCATCTCTCTCTCTCTCTCTCTCTCTCTCTCTCTCTATATATATATATATATATATATATATATATATATATATATATATATATCAATTGAAATATTCTCAATTGAATTGAGAAGAATAATTGTTGCATTCAGTTAGATGAACTTCATTGTCGCTATAAACAGAGATGAGTGCAAGACTTTACCAAAATCTGTGGTGAACTCCTCTGGTATTGTGCATCACGATACTAAAGGTTCAACCGGTCTGCTTGCATTTGATGCAAGTTTCTTTCAGTTCCTTGAAGTGTATAATGTTATAATTGCTGCAATGACTTTGTGTGAACTCCTCTGGTATAACGACTATAATGGCTGCAATGACCTTGTTTAAAGCATTGACCTTGGATAACTTCTGCTATAAATGCTAAAACTGCTATAACAAAGTTCACTACTAAATAAGATACACATGTAATAAATCAAAATATTAGAAGTATTAGCCACCTGATCTTCATAACTATTTGGAGTGAGTATAGAGAAAAGGAGAAAAGTAAGACAAAATACGTTAATATATATAATTTAAAAAAAATCACCTTTTAGAGACATTCTCCATTCGAAAAAGATGGAAACTTTTACTCAATCTCACGCACAATGAGAAGGAGAGTGAGAGTAATGCAAGTTCCAGTGGTCATCCATTGTCATAATTGGTCAAGGTGGTCACTCATATCGTCAAAAACTAAATGAAAATACAACAAAAATTACTATACTAGATTGAAGGAAAATTCCCAAAATAATATTTCGTATATGAATATTCAACGTAATCATTTATTTCCAACGTATTCATGTCATACATAAATGTGAAGCATTTAAATAAATTACAGAAATCACAATATTCCATATTTAGAGGAATACAAAACAAAACATTAGACATTCAAACTTGAATTTGCCTTCATCTATATAAAGCCATCCAATGCCAAACATTCAGTCTAATAATTAAACTATTTACACAAACATTTACTCAAATACAACTACGAAAATATAAAAGTTTCTAAAGATTGATGTTAATGTAATTCCAACTGCAAGAAATTAGTACCTGCAAAACTAAAAAACAGGTTAGTACCAAAAAAATACCACAAATCTGTGACACATAAACCATGTGAAAAATAACCCAAATCATACGTATGGTGAGATCTACTCCTGAACTGAAAGAGAGTAACCCGAATCTGAGATCTACAACATATGTGGAAAATAAAGCAAAACAATAAACAGTAAAGAGGGAAAGAGGAAAAAGAAAGAGAAATGTTGACCAGATTTCAAACGAATCCCATGGTGAGATCTACAACATAAAAAGTAGATATCTTAGGTTGGAACCAATAAAAAAACTTGAAACTTAAGTACAATTGTGTATTGCAAATCTCCATTTGAAACCTTCGATATAGATCTGCAAAACTATACAAAAAAACAAATCTCCATTTGAATCCAGTCAGATATATACATAAATGCAATAAAGAAACAAAAATAAAAAAAGCCCTATTTTGAAAAATATCAAAATCTCCATTTGAAACAAATCAAAATCGTAGTAGTTGAAGCCCAAACATGCCCTATTCAACCCTAAAACAAAAGCTAAATGATTTAAGAACAACATAATACTGAATCATATGCAAATCAAACCTAGAAAAAAATAACGAGCGTGGTAGTATACGCAAATCTTCAAACCTTAGAGTTCGAGAGAGAGAGAGACTTGCATGCTGATTTGAGAGAGAGAGGACCGAGCTTAGTGTTGTCTGCATCCCCCCTTGTGTACGGTGGACCCTAAAAATGATTAGAAGTGTGTAATTTCTATTTTACCCATTCTTTTGAATTTTTAATAAGAGGGAGAAAGAAAATTAAGGGTTAAAAAGGAGGGGGAATCCAAATATTTAAGGGGCAAAAATGGTAAGAGGGGTATTTTAATTTGAACCATTGGATTCCACTTTTTAAGAATCAATCCTAGCCCCTTATTATGTTGTCAACTTATTGAATAGTGACAAATATTCTACTCCTTATTATATAGATATATACTAGCGGAATGCCCATGCCTGAAGGCACGGCGAAAATTTTGAAAGTACGTAATTGCAAAATGGCAAAATTTTCCAAAGTACGTAATTGCAAAACGATAAAAATACCTATCCCCAATAAAAGGATGTGTCATTTTGATTTCTTTTTTACCATAATCTCTTTTACGAAAATGTCATAATGAACACAGAGAATAAAAAATGACAATAATGTGAAACAATAGTTGAGCTCATTTAACATCAATGCATCAATAATAAAAAAACACACCAATTATTAAGAAAATCCCATAATCCAATTTAATTCATTCAACTCGTTTAAGTACTCGAAATACGTTAAATGGATTCATAGAATAAGATAACAAAACACTGTTATAAGGCTCAACTATATGTTTACAAATTTGAACCACTACATAAAAATCCATCTATAAGGTAGTTTACAAATTTGAACCAGTCTAGAAAAATGTAACTATTTCAGGCATAGGCAAGCTGGTAAACTGGATAATCTTACTGAGATTTACTAAATAGGTGTAGAAGGGTATCTACCTACAAAAAAATATAAATAAAAATATTTTTTTATTAGAAATATTGAGAAGAAACCCACAGAAACTCATATTGAGCAGGAACCCCCCAAGTCTCGGCAGAAACTCATATTGAGAAGGAACACCCCCAGAGTCCCTCCACCACAGAAGTGTCATATTGGAGAAGGAACCCTTGGGTCCCTCCACTAAAGAAGCCCAAGGTGAAAGGGGCCACCGCAAGAGTCCTTGCAGAAACTCAAGTTAAGAAGGACCCCGCAAGGGCCACCGCAGGGGTCATTGCAGAAATGACATCTGAGAAGTGCCCCTCAAGGGCCACTGCAGAAGCCTAAGATCAAGAAGTGCCACTGAAAGGGTCACTGCAGAAATGACATTCGAGAGGTGCTGCCGTAAGGAGCCTAAGATCGAGAAGTGCCACTGAAAGGGTTGCTGCGAAAATGACATTCGAGAGGTGCCGCCGCAAGGGTCATAGAAGAAATGACATTCGAGAGGTGCCGCCGCAAGGGTCACTATGAAAATGACATTTGAGAAGTGCTCCCCAAAGGCCACTGCAGAAGTCCAAGATTGAGAGTGGCCGCCGCAAGAGTCACTGCAGAAATGACATTCGAGAGGTGCCTCTGTAAGGGCCACTGTAGAAGCCCAAGATCGAGAAGTGCCACTGTAAGGGTCGCTGTAGAAATGACATTCGAGAGGTGATGACGCAAGGGTCACTGCAAAAATGACATTCGAGAGGTGCCGCCGTAAGGGTCACTACGAAAATGATATTTGAGAAGTGGCCCACAAAGGCCACTGCAGAAGTCTAAGATAGAGAGTGGCCGCTGCAAGAGTCACTGCAGAAATAACATTTGAGAGGTGCCTCTGCAAGGGTCACTACATAAATAACATTTGAAAAGTACCCCGCAAGGGATACTGCAGAAGTCCAAGATTGACAAGGGCTGTCGCAAGGGTCACTGTAGAAATGACATTCGAGAGGTGCCGCCGCAAGGGTCACTACAGAAATGACATTTGAGAAGGGCCCCACAAAGGCCACTACAGAAGTCCAAGATTGAGAGTGGCCACTGCAAGAGTCACTACAGAAATGACATTCGAGAGGTGACGCCGTAAGGGTCACTGCGAAAATAATATTTGATAAGTGCTCCGAAAGGGCCACTGTAGAAGTACAAGATTGAGAAGGGCCGCTGCAAGGGTCACCACAAAAATGACATTTTAGAAGGGCCAACGCAAGGGTCATTTCAGAAACTCAAGTCGAGAAGGGACACTACAAGGGTCCCCGTAGGAGTCCAAGTTGAGAAGGGCCACCACAAGGGTCCCTGCAGAAACTCAAGTTGAAAAGAGCCACTGCAGGGGTCACCGCAGAAGTCTAAATTGAGAAGGACCATCGCAAGGGTCCCCACAGAAACTCAAATTGAGAAGAGTCACCTCAAGGGTACCTGTAGAAGACCAAGTTGAGAGGGACTCTGCAAGGGTCCCCATAGAAATGACATTTGAGAAGGAACCCCCCAAGGCTTTCTCAACAACAAAAATGATCTTTGAGAAGGAACCCCCCTACTAGGGTTCCTCAACATCAGAAACTTACTTGGAAGGAGGGACTTGCAAGGTCCTCCCCCCTCAACTCCCAGAAAACTAAGTTCAGATGATGGGGTGTCTACCATATACAACCCCTCATCATGAAAAATAACAGAAGTACTAACACTTATTTTCTTGTACAGGTTGCCTAGTTGAGCAAGTAGGGCTCAAATAGGCCAGTCGGGACCTCCTGGGAGTCTTGGCTTAGCGACTGAGGGATAAGGTATGTTGAGAAAGCTGAACCACTTAGCACTATAGGATTGAGAAAATACTAGTAGGGCCAGTCCTCACACACCTCACACATAGTCACAAGTGAAGTGAGCAGCCAAAGGGCTGGCTGCTCACAAGAAAAGAACTGTTTATAAAATGATTTTAAAGGAGAGGGTCCTATAAACCCCTCTCATGAAAAATGATTTTAGAAGGGGGTCCTCATGACCCCCCTCAAGCTTACAAAGATTTTATAGGAGGTGGTCCTCGAGACCCCCCCTCAAGTTTACAAAGATTGCACCTCAAGTTACCGTTCCTAAAGATAATTACCAAATCAGATATCTTGTCTTCATTAGGAGACATATGTTCTTTTTGTCTTTGGTTGGTGCTAGGTGGCGCCTGTAGGAGGGGACAGGCAGGGCTGCTTGCAGTTAGGGAAAAATGGTACACTTCAGACATTGTTCCCCACCAACCCTCTCAATTTTGGCGCTCAAAATTTCCAACTCAGCCCTAATGCCCTAATATAAATAGACCTCTGGGCAAGGTCAATAGTAGGACAATTGAAATTGCACTGTTAATTTTCTAAAATATCACCAGACCTACCTAGTATTCTCTCCCTGCTCATTCTCTTAGTGTTGAGTGCCTTGTTCCTTCACTCCCCACTGACAGCCATCACTCTCAGGTGTTTCCCTTGAGAAAATTACTGTTCTTGGTATGAAAGGTCATCTTCTTGTAGGGAGTGAGTTGAAGATTGAGCTCCATTATTACCAGAAGGAGAAGGTTTCTTGAGAAGCTGCACCAGAAGACCTTGAAGACCTTGCAGGCAGTGTCCATTGGAGAGGGTCGCGCCTCACCCTTTCCAGATATTCATAGACCCCAGTCTCACTACCCTCCTACATTTGGCGACTCCGCTGGGGAGGTATCCTCACTTCCATGGACAAAGAAGGTTTTAATGGTTTTAAGAAGCTAGTGTTTGAAGACATTCCATCTGGGAATGGAGCTAAACGAGACCAGTCCACTCAGGTGGATGTGGTGGTGATCGGACCAAAGATACCTGCTCCTCCGGGATGACGGACCAACTCACCAGTGGCAGAGGCTTATGAGTATGTTTTTTGACACTTATCAAGTTTGGGTTAAGGTTGTGTAACACCAGCAGTAGCCCCCTCTGGAGGGGAAGTCGTCCTGGTGGAGATTCTGGTAGAAGTAGCTCAGCCGCGCAAGACGGCGCTGGATCAAGTCGTGACAACTGCCAAGTTCACTGGTAGGAACCCACGAACCCTACGTGTTCGGTAAGGAATTCGATATGGTCGAGGAACTCCTCGCGCTCAATGATAGTGATGAGGAACCCTCAAGAAAAGAACCCATCATGGTAGAAATTCCAAGTGAGGAACTCTCAGCTGCAGCATCCCCTCTAGAGACACCAACTCGCGAAGAACCCATGGACGAGAAACCCTGGGTGTCCCTCTTCGCAAAAAAAGGGGAAGTAGCCGCAACAACCTTTATAGCAATGTCAACTCGCGAGGAACCCTTAGCTTCCCTCGTCACCAACAAAGAAGTCATGGCAGTAGTCTCGACGAAGCATGAGGTCGAGACACCCCCAGACGGGAAGTCGAGGCTCGAGGAACCTTAGGTGTCTCTCATTGCCAACAAAGAAGTTGTGGTAACACTCTCGACGAAGTATAAGGTCGAGACACCCTAGGATGAGAAGTTCGCACGCAAGGAACCGATTGGCAGATGTCGAGACATCCTTATAGGTGAAGTCGACGTGGGAGGAACAAACATAAGTGGTTGTCGAGACACCCTTATCATAGCTGGCAGCTTGCCCCCTATTGACAGATTTCGAGACAGCAGTAAGCAAAAAAATCAATAGGCGAGGACCCCCTGTTAATATCTTTAATAGTCGAGACACCCCCATCTACAAGGATGACACACGAGGAACCAAAAGCCACCGACATCGCCGCTGACGAAGGATCGGCGGATATAGGGACAACCCACGAGGGACCCTCAGTTAAATGGGTAGTCTGCATCACCATTGTTCCACGAGTCGAGGCACCCATTTCACTAGAGCCTGAAGACGTCGAGACCCTCTCCTCTTGAAATAAAGAACTAGGGGTCGAGACCCCCTCTCTTTAAAAAAGATTTCCAACAGTCGAGACACCCATTTTCGTAGAATTCGAAGTTGTCGAGACCCCCTCCTCTTAGAATAAAGAAGTAGGGGTCGAGACCCCCTATCTCCAAATAAAGATCCACCGGTCGAGACACCACACATTCACTACAACGATCGAGAAACCTAGGGGCTATAATGCCGTCGAGGAACCCATGGGCAGTAATGGCACCCGAGGAACCCAAAAGCTGTGAACCTTCAACAGAAAAAAGTCCTACCAGATTCCTTAATAAGCGAGGAACTCACCAATATAGTGGGTCACGAGGCACTTGCATGATAGCAACAATAGTTGGCGAGGACCTCTTGCTAGTAATAAAGCCTAAGGAAAAAATGGCGAGGAACCCCTATTAAGTATTAACATTGGCAGTCAGTGAGTCACCCTCAGACATAAGGTCGATGCGCGAGGAACTGCTACTAGTATTGGCAGTTGGCGAGATACCCTCAGGCTCAAGGTTAATATGCGAGGAACTCCTAGTAGCTTTGAAAGACGGCATGACACCCTCGGGCAGAAGGAACCCTTGATAGCAATGGCAATCGGTGAAACACTCTCAAACATAAGGTCGACGCGCGAGCAACCTCTATCAACATCAACAAATGTCGAGACACCCTTAGAGGTGAACTCGACACATGAGAAACCCTCAACATGACATAAGGTCGAGGAAGACCCTTGACAAAATGCAAGGTCGAGATACCCTTGACGACAATCGCGATGAGGAGCCCTTAGAAAAATGAGTACTAGGGGTCGAGATACCCCCTCCTATTGAAATAAAGAAGTAGGGGTCGAGACCCCCCCTCCAAACAAAGCTCCACCAGGCGAGACAACCTCGGGCACGAGGTCTGTACACGAGGAACCCTTGGTAGCATGGGAAGTCGACGAGACACTCTTAGACATGAGGTCGACCCGCGAGGAAACTCTATCAACATCAGCAGATGTCAAGACACCCTTAGAGGTGAAGTCAACGCGCGAGGAACCCTAGACGTGACATAAGGTCGAGGAACCCTTAACGAAATCTAAGGTTGCGATACCCTCGGATACCCTTGACGAAGTGCAAGGTCAAGATACCCTTGACGACAGTCGCGACGAGGAACCCTTAGCGAAATGAGTAGTGTACAAGGAACCCTTAGATATTGGGTCCACCTGCGACGAACCTTTGGCAGCGACTGCCTCAAATGAAAATTCCAAAGACGCGTGTAAATCAGACGAGATCCCCCTCCCCAACCAAAGCTCCACCAGGCGAGGAACCCTTGGGTCAACGCCTCATACGAGGAACCCATAAATAAAGAAGTCTTAAATTTTGAGGAACCCAAGTCAGTGCCAGCAGTAGCCTGCTTCGAGGGACCCTCACCCATCACGACCCTCGACAAGGAATCCATAATAGTTGGCATTTCAAAATCATTTTCCCTACCAGCAGTAGGGTTGGGGTAAAAAACCCACTTCTCCAGATGAGATAACCGTGATCAATGAACCCTTTGTATTGGAAGTAATAGGCGAGGAACCCGCGGTCTCCCTTACGTGGTGCGAGGAACCCCTCAAAATAAAGGGGTGAATGAGGTACCCCTCAAGTTCAAACTTTCAAACGAAGAATCCACAGTAGCGAAGCGTCTGGCCGAGGAACCCCTCAAATCCAAAGCGGCGGATGAGTTAACCCTAAATTCAAGGCCTAAGATGAGGAACCCTCATCTACCACAGAAAGCGACGAGGGACCCTTAGAGGTCCTCGCCCCAAAATTCAATCTACCGTCAACAGATCTCCTATCCAGACATACTTTTAAAAACTAGTACAAGAAGGGGGTAACAGGACTCCCTCACTCAAATCGGGAGATCCCAACAGTAACAGACAAGGAGGACGTAAAGTTTTGTGAGCTCCACCAGAGGGATCAACATGCCACCAAAGATTATTTTCATTTGGCGAGCAGGTAGCCAATGGAACTTTGCAGATTCCACTAGTAGAGGTTAATGAGAACCCCCCACCAGCTTACCACTATGGTTGAAAAGGTACTATGCTTAACTCTTGCCAAGTTTCATTTTCTTAAAAGATTGAACCTCTAAGTGCAGAAAAGTTTTTTTTAGAAAAAAAACATTATATGAGCACACTCTTTGTAAGAAATACAAAGAGTGACTACAATGCATAAATGAATACTAGTTATATTTTCTTGGCACTTAAAAATTTGTGCATGACTCATTTACCTACATTATGCGGTGGGTACACCATATTTATATGTTCTTTTCTCATAAGAAGGGTATAACCTCTACTAGATTAGAAGAGGGCCCATGATATAAGGAACTTTCCTCATTATACTTGGGGGTATATCCAACCCAAAAGTAAAAGTATAGTGAGTAATGTCCCTACAGACCCGACAAGACCAGCAGGAGTTTATCCTCCTAGTAATAATAAAAAAAATTCACTACATTTTTTTATTATTCCATATAGATTTATAGGCTAGAGAACAAGTCCTAACCTCTATTCTCAAGAAAAATTGTAATTGACCAGTTTTCAAAAAATAAGAAGAAGTGGGTCTACCTCCCCTCTCTAAACTTGTTATTTTTATAAGACAAAAATGTTCCTAAGAAAAGTTTGGAACAAGGACCCTACAGATCAATGGAAATTTTAGTATAAAGAAATAATTATTTCTTTACTTATAATATATGTGAAATTTTATGCAATGTTTGTGGGAAGGAGAAGGGCTAACCCCATCTCTTAGTTACTTCCCAAGAAATGAATATGCATTAAAAAATACCCCAAAGTCACACGGGGTTGCACTAAAAGTACCGCACGGTTACACGGGGCTGCACTAAAAAATATATATAACTTGCTCAGCTATATGCAAGTACCCCACTATTAAAGGGGAAACTTCAAAATTTGCAGATGGTAAGCCTATATGCAAGAATCCCGTAGTTAGAGGGGCAGTTTAAGAATTTTTTTAACTTACTCAGTTATATGCATGCAAGTACCCTGCAGCTAGAGGGGCAGCTTCCAAATTTTAACTTGCTCAGTTATATGCAAGTACCCCACAGTCAGAGGGGCAGCTTCAAGATTTTAACTTGCTCAGCCTATATGCAAGTACCCCGCAGTTAGAGGGGAAATTTCAAAAATATAACTTTCTTAGCTCATGTGCAAGTACCCCGCAGTTAGAGGGGTAACTTCAAAATTTTAACTTGCTCAGTTATATGCAAGTATCCCGCAGTCAGAGGGGAAGCTTGAAAATTTTAAATTTCTCAGTTGTATGCAAGTAACCCGCACCTAGAGGGGCAACTTCCAAATTTTAACTTTCTCAGTTATATGCAAGTACCCCGCTGTTAGAGGGGAAGCTTTCAAATTTTAACTTGCTCAGTTATATGCAAGTACACCGCAGTTAGAAGGGTAACTTCAAAATTTTAACTTGCTCAGTTATATACAAGTACCCTGCAGTTAGAGGGGCAACTTCAAAATTTTAACTTGCTCAGTTATATGCAAGTACCCCGCAGCTAGAGGGTCAGGTTCCAAATTTTAGCTTGCTCATCTCGTATGCAAATACCCCACAGTTAGAAAGAGGAAGTTGAATCTTGAAGTTCTCACATAAAATAGAGAAATTCAGAGTATTGAGCAAGTTCAAGTATACATATAAGGTACGATAGTTTAGTACCTAAGGCTCCAAGGGCATAGGAGCGCTCACAGTCTTGAGCAAGTGCCAAGTATAAATTTAAGGTACGTCTGTTTAGTACCTAAAGGCTCCAAGGTCATGGGAGAACTCATAGTATTGAGCAATTGCCAAGTATAAATATAAGGTACGACAATTTAGTACCTAAGGCTCCAAGGGTACTGGAGCGCTCACAATATTGAGCAATTGCCAAGTATAAATAAAAGGTATGACAGTTTAGTACCTCAGGCTCCAACGGCACCGGAGCGCTCACAGTCTTGAGCAAGTGCCAAGTATAAACATAAGGTGCTCTAAGGGAAAAGGTACGACAGTTTAGTACCTCAGGCTCCAACGGAACTGGAGCGCTCACAGTCTTGAGAAAGTGCCAAGTATAAACATAAGGTGCTCTAAAGGAGCACCTAAGTATCCAAGGGCACCGGAGCGCTCACAGTCTTGAACAAGTGCCAAGTAAAAACATAAGGTGCGCCAGTTGAGTGCCTAAGGCTCCAAGGGCATCGGAGCGCTCACAATCTTGAGCAAGTAACAAGTATAAATGTAAGGTGCTCCAGATGAGCACCTAAGGCTCCAAGGGCACCGGAACGCTCACAGTCTTAAGTAAGTGCCAAGTATAAATATAAGCTGCGCCAGTTGAGCACCTAAGGCTCCAAGGGCACCAGAGCACTCACAGTCTTAAGATCACCTAAGGCTCCAAGGGCACTGGAGCGCTCACAGTCTTGAATAAGTATCAAGTATAAATATAAGGTGCGCCAGTTGATCACCTAAGGGTCCAAGGGCACCGGAGCGCTCACAGCCTTGAGCAAGTGTCAAGTATAAATATAAGGTGCACCAGTTGAGGACCTAAGTCTCCAAGGGCACAAGAGCGCTCACAGTCTTGAGCAAGTATCAAGTATAAATGTAAGGTGAGACAGTTTAGCACCCAAGGCACCAAGGGAACCAGAGCACTCATAGTCTTGAGCAACTGCCCAGTATAAATAAAGGGTAAGATAATTTCTTGCACAAGTCTCTCGACATTACAAGACACTTCTGCATGAGGGGGCTAATATTGAGAAGTCCTCAAGCAAGTGAACAAATAATAAAATAAACTTGGAGGGTGGGGACCCACTTAGAGTGACTCCACCTGCCCAAGATTGCAAGTTTGACAGAAAATAGCCAAGGGCGAGGGACTCACCACGAGCAACCCCTCTGCCCAAGATAAAAGGCCTCAAGAGAAGGACAAGGGCGAGGGGCTTACCACGAGTAACCCCTCCGCCGAAGAAAGAAGTCCACAGAATAAGGCCAAGGGCGAGGGGATCACCGCGAGTAACCCCTACGCCCCAAATTAAAGGCCACAAAAAAAGGCCAAGGGCGAGGGGTCCACTGTGAGTAACCCCTCCGCCCAAAATGAAAGGCCACAGAAGAAGGCCAAGGGCGAGGGGCTCACCACGAGTAACCCCTCCGCTCAAAATGAAAGGGCAAGGGCAAGGTGCCCACTGCGAGTAACCCCTCCGCCCAAGGTGAAAGGCCACAGAAGAAGGCCAAGGGCGAGGGGCCCGCCGCGAGTGACCCCTCCGCCCAAGATGAAAGGCCAAGGGCGAGGGGCTCACCGTGAGTAACCCCTCTGCCCAAGATGAAAGGCCATAGAAGAAAGCCAAGGGTGAGGGGCTCATGATAGAATAACTTTTGCGTGTATTTGTCGTTGTTGTACAAGCTCCTTCTAATCAAAACCTCAATTACCTACAAATATATATCAAAACTCAGAAGTGTAGAGGTAAGTAAGGGTATCAATCCACTTACAAGGGAGTAAGCTAGATACAAATTCAATTGTAATTCATTTTTTATTTTCTTTTTGTGCTTTTTCACTTTTTCTAATTTTTTTAGCTTTTTCAATATTAAAACAGTAGGGTGAGGTGATGATTTAAACTAACTAAACTAAAGTGTGAGATGAAAATAACTAACTAGAAAGTGACTAAAATGAAAACAAAGTCTAACACTAAAATAAAAGATAAAGTGAGGTAAATATATGTGAGAACAATCAAGGAAAGGGATTACACCACAAATTTTAGTTATTCTAATTAATTAATTTAATTATTTGAATTCTCCCAAATTAATATCAAAATTACAAACCAACTCTCGTTGCAAGTGTAATTATAATAGTAATGTTTTAGAAAGTTAAGTTTAACACCCCACAACTCTAGAAAATTAGATCTACACTCCTTTTATTTAATCATCCGCTAGGATCGATCGATTAAAATTTATGTCAATCATAGAAAATAAATTTAGAGTTGAAATTCAAGTTATAATACCCCACTTAAGAAATCCCTATCTCTAGTTCGAATCTAAAATGAATATTATAACTAGAATTTTGATTTTCTCTCGAAAGTCATTTACCCTCTCTCGAGGCGTAAATTTAAGGGTGAGGGATCAAAATTAACATTCAAAGGGACTTTTCAAGTAATTAAACTAATTAAAATAAAATAACATCAAATAAGGGTTTTACCCCACCCCTTGAAAGGGGATTTAGCCTAACATGGTATCAAACATAGTAAACAAATATTCAATAGGCATTTAAGAATAAAGAGTAGAGAGAAGAATAATCAAACCAATCTCTTGAATTCAATAAACTTCAATCCTTGAATGAGAAGCATACAACCCTCCAATTGAGAATCCAAGTAATATGAAATTAAACTCAACACTCAATTAAATCTCAATCAATATTTAATTTCACAAATATCTAAAAAAAAGAATAAAACAAAACTATTTACAAATGGTGTTTTTCTAATTTATTATCTAAACTAAACTCTCTCTCTAGAATTTTCTTCCTCCCAAGCTCTTTTAATCTAAACTAAAAATTACGAAATAAAAATAAAAAGGATAGTGGATGAATTCATAATGGACAACTAAATAATACAAGAGATTTGGTAAAAATGCAAATCCTAAAATCCTAAAATTGTACATTAGAACTCACCCAAAGAAATAAATTCTAGATCATTAATTTATATTGAGATAATTGCTAAAAATGCAAAATCTCAACATAAAGGAATGAGTTAGAATTTATCTCCCATAAGCGATAAATTCAACTACATCAATCTATAATGAATTAATGGCTAAAAATGCGAAGATTCATTATAGATGGGTGGGGTGAAATTTATCCTAGAGATAATTTTCACTATACACCTCTATATTGAGGTATTTGCTAAAAATCCAAATACTCAACATAGAGGGGTGGAGAGAATTTTATCAAACCAAGCTTAAAACTAATTTCGAGATCCTTTGAAAATGGGGTCTTCCTCTTCATTTATAGTAGGCATGGAGCATGAGGGGTAAAAATGGGAGGACAAGAGTGTATGGAATATAAAAGGTATGGGTGAGGGTTACTTTAGGAATTAAAGGAGGGTGCATGTGGTTTGGGTGAGGTCATGTGGGTAGTGAGGTGAGGGAATAAAATATGATATTATTAATGGGGGTAATTTTGGAAAAGGAGTAAAAGGTTTTTTGGGGGGAATTTGGGGAAAAAGTGCTTAAATGGGTTTTATTTTGGCACATGTGGGGGTTGGATTTTAGTTTTGTTTGACATGGTCTTATGGCTTGCTTTTGTTTTGGTTTGGCAGATCGTGGCTTTGAAGAGGTTGGCTTGAAAATGGGTTTTAGCGAGGTGGGTTTGATTGGAATGGGGTTGTGGCTTGAGCAAGGGGTCTAAGGAAGAGGTGGGACAAGGGTTTGGGTTGGTTTTTAGTTTGACACGGTTTGGGGTTTGATTCTAGGTTTGGTATGGACTTGGGTATGGTCGAAAGTAGAGGTTCCGTAGGTGGGTTCAAGGTGGAAGGGTCACTGGAGTTTTTGGTTTTGGCTCGAGTTCCGACGAGGTTGAATCGGGTAAGCGGATAACGACGTCTTCGTGGGCTGGAGATGGGGCGCCGACAGTGGGAGATCGGGTTGGGGTCAGTTGATGAGAGAGAGGGGTCATCGATTCCGGCGAGAATCGTCGCTGGCGGAGTGGTTGGGGATTGGCTTGGGTTGAGAGGGGAGTGATGGAGGTCCGGTGGTTGTCGCTGGGTTTGGGGGTGAGGTGAGAGGTCGCCAGAGAGGGGATGGCCAGAGAGGGCGAGGGGGAAGGTCGGACGGGGTATCTCCGGCGTGGCTGGAAGTTTTTGGGCAAGCCACCACCAGATGGTGGTAGCAGGTTTAATAGGGAATGGGGGTGGTAAGGAGAGGTTGGTTTGGGTAGAGGTAGTGGAAGTTTTAGTTTATGAAGGTTTTTGGTAATGGTGGAGTAATGTTGTGTTAATGGAGGGATGTGAGAGGAGAGAGTGGTGAGGAAGATGAAGTGGGTAGCTTTAGGTATAGTGGGGTGTAGGGGATATGGTGTAGATGAGGGTAGGGTGAGGGTGTGTATAGGATATGAATGTGGGTATAGGGTGTGTCTTTATGTGCATGTTTAATTTGAACACCTAAAAAGTAACACTAATAAGATAAAATTATTAAAACTAAAAAAAACTAAAAATAAATAAATTCCTACTCTAAAAATAAAGATAAAGACTCAATAAAAAAAATGAAACTAAAAAGATAAATAAAATAAAAATAAAAATCAAATCAAATAAAACTAAAAATTGAAATCCTAAAAATTAAAATACTATTAAAATAAAAGAAAACTAAAAACTAATAAAAATCAAAATAAAATAAAATTATACTAATAAAAATAAAAATAGAAATAGAAAATAAACCTAGAAAATCTAAAATAAATCCTAAAAATAAAAATGACTCAAACTAAAAATCTAAAAAATAATAAAAAGGGCACAAACTAAACACACACAGGGTTTGGGATAGTTTAGGCTAGGTTAGGGTAGGTCGGAGCTAGGTTAGGGTTATGGGACAGGGTATTTAGATGGTAATTAGCTCCATTTTAACTGCAAATTGCTTCGAAATATAGCTTTTGACACCGCAATTGCCATTAAGCCTGCATATTGAACAATTAAGCACATAAGACCCAAATTGTCGAGAATTAGCAACTAAAATACGTCTATTTGGTGTATAAATTGTACAGTTTTGGGTGCTTATCAGCTCACCGCGAGCAACCCCCTACCCAAGATAGAAGGCCACTCAGAAGAAGGCCAATGGCGAGGGGCTCACCGCGAGCAACCCCTCCGCTCAAGATAGAAGGCCACAAAAGAAGGCCAAGGGCGAGGGGCTCACCGCGATCAACCACTCCGCCCAAGATTGAAGGCCACAGAAGAAGGACAAAGGCGAGGGGCTCACGGCGAGCAACCCTTCCTCCCAAGATGGAAGGCCGCAGAAGAAGGCCAAGGGCAATGCGCTCATCGCGAGCAACCCCTCCGCCCAAGATAGAAGGCCACAGAAAAAGTCCAAGGGCGAGGGGCCCACCGCGAGTAACCACTCCACCCAAGATGAAAGGCCACCGAAGAAGGCCAAGGGAGAGGGGCTCATTGCGAGTAACCCCTCCGCCCATGATGAAGGGTCGCAGAAGAAGGCCGAGGGCGAGGGACTCATCGTGAGTAACCCCTCTACCCAAGACAGAAGGCCACAGAAGAAGGCCAAGGGAGAGGAGCCCAACGCGAGTAACTCCTCCACCTAAGAGGAAAGGTCAACAGAAGAAGGCCAAGGGGGAGGGGATCACCGTGAGTAACCCCTCCGCCTAAGATGAAAGGTCACAAAAGGAGGCCAAGGGCGAGGGGCTCACCACGAGTAACCCCCCACCTAAGATAGAAGGCCATAGAAGAAGGCCAAGGGAGAGGGGATCACTTAGAGCAACCCCTCTACCCAAGATAGAAGGCCACAGCAAAAAGGCCAATAGCTAGGGGCTCACCATGACTAACCCCTTTAAATAAAGTAGAAGGCTATAGAAGAAGGCTAAAAATGAGGGGCTCACCGCGAGTAACCCCTCCGACCAAGTTTATACCATGATAAGGAGGTCCACTCTAAGTGGCCTCATTTACAAAACTTGGGATGAAGTGACGTAAAATTTAATGACCCTAAGGGGAATGATGAAGAAACCCTAGGGTCCCTGGAAAAAAATAGAATTTATGGCGTACAAAGCCTTTTAGTCTACCTAACATAAAAGACTTTGCACGAGGGGCTAATGTTGAAGGGTGTCTACCTACAAAAATATAAATATAAATATTTTTTTATTGGAAATATTGAGAAGAAACCCACCCAGGTCCCTCCAGAAACTCTTATTGAGCAGGAACCCCCCAGGTCCCGTCAGAAACTCATATTGAGAAGGAATACCCTAGAGTCCCTCCACCACAGAAGTGCCATATTGGATAAGGAACCCCAGGGTCCCTCCACTACAGAAGACCAAGTTGAGAGAGGCCACCACAAGGGTCCTTGCAGAAACTCAAGTTAAGGAGGACCCCGCAAGGGCCAACACAGGGGTCACTACATAAATGACATATGAGAAGTGCCCTGCAAGGGCCACTGCAGAAGCCTAAGATCGAGAAGTTACACTGCAGAAATAACATTCAAGAGGTGCCGCCATAAGGGCCACTACAGAAGCCCAAGATCGAGAAGTTCCACTACAAGGGTTGCTGCAGAAATGACATTCGAGAGGTGCCGCCACAAGGGTCAATATAGAAATGACATTCGAGAGGTGCCGCCGTAAGGGTCTCTACGAAAATGACATTTAAGAAGTGCCCCGCAAAGGCCACTATATAAGTCCAAGATTGAGAGTGGCCACCGCAAGAGTCACTGCAGAAATGACATTCGAGAGGTGCCTCCGTAAGGGCCACTGTAGAGGCCCAAGATCGAGAAGTGCCACTGCAAGGGTCGCTGTAGAAATGACATTCGAGAGGTGATTCCGCAAGGGTCACTACAGAAATGACATTCGAGAGGTGCTGCCGTAAGGGTCACTACGAAAATGACATTTGAGAAGTGCCCCGCAAAGGCCAATGCAGAAGTCAAAGATTGAGAGTGGCCACCGTAAGAGTCACTGCAGAAATAACATTCGAGAGGTGCCGCTGTAAGGTTCACTGCGTAAATGACATTTGAGAAGTGCCCCGCAAGGGCCAGTGCATAAGTCCAAGATTGACAACGGCCGTCGTAAGGGTCACTACAAAAATGACATTCGAGAGGTGCCACCGCCAGGGTCACTACGAAAATAACATTTGAGAAGTGCCCCGTAAAGGCCAATTCAAAAGTCCAAGATTGAGAGTGGCCGCTACAAGAGTTACTGCAGAAATGACATTCGAGAGGTGCCGCCGTAAGGCTCACTGTAGAAATGACATTTGATAAGTTCTCCGCAAGGGCCACTGTAGAAGTCCAAGATTGAGAAGGGACACCGCAAGGGTCACCGTAGAAATGACATTTAAGAAGGGCCACTGCAAGGGTTATTTCAGAAACTCAAGTTGAGAAGGGGCACTGCAAGGGTCCCCGCAGAAGTCTAAGTTGAGAAGGGCCACCGCAAGGGTCCCTACAGAAACTCAAGTTGAAAAGGGACACTGTAAGGGTCACCACAGAAGTCCAAATTTAGAAGGACCATCGCAAGGGTCCCAACAGAAACTCAAATTGAGAAGAGTCACCACAAGGGTACCTGTAGAAGCCCAAGTTGAGAGGGACTCTGCAAGGGTCCCCGCAAAAATGACATTTGAGAAGGAACCCCCCAAGGCTTCCTCAACAGCAAAAATGATGTTTGAGAAGGAATCCCCTACTAGGGTTCCTCAACAGTAGAAACTTACTTAGAAGGAGGGACCCAAAAGGTCCTCCCCCCTCAGCTCCCAAAAAACTAAGTTAGGATGATGGGGTGTCTACCATAAGAAACCCCTCATCATGAAAAATAACAGAAGTACTAACACTTATTTTCTTGTACAGGTTGCCTAGTTGAGCAAGCAGGTCTCAAGTAGGCTAGTCGGGACCTCCTGGGAGTTTTGGCTTGGTGGCTGAGGGACAATGTATGTTGAGAAAGCTCAACCACTTAGCACTATAGGATTGAGAGAATACTAGTAGGAGACCCTAGGGTCGTCCAGTCCTCACACACCTCACACTTAGTCACAAGTGAAGTGAGCAGCCAAAGGGTTGGCTGATCACAGGAAACGAACTATTTATAAAATAATTTTAAAGAGAGGGTCCTATAAACCCCTCTCAAGAAAAATGATTTTAGAAGGGGGTACTCAAGACCCCCCCTCAAGCTTACAAATATTTTAGAGGAGGTGGTCCTCGAGACCCCCCCTCAAGTTTACAACGATTGCACCTCAAGTTACAATTTCTAAAGATAATTACCAAATCAGATGTCTTGTCTTCATTAGGAGACATATGTGCTTTTTGACTTTCGTTGGTGCCAGGTGGTGCCTGCAGGAGGGGACAGGCAGGGCTGCCTACAGGTAGGGAAAAATGGTACACTTCAGACATTGTTCCCCACCAACCCTCTCAATTTTGGAGCCCAAAATTTCCAACTCAGCCCTAATGCCCTAGTATAAATAGACCTCTGGGCAAGGTCAATAGGAGGACAATTGAAATTTCACTATTACTCTGCTAAAATATCACCAGACTTACCTTGAATTCTCTCCCTGCTCATTCTTTTAGTGCTGAGTGCCTTGTTCCTTCACTCCCCACTGACAGCCATCATTCTCAGGTGTTTGCCTTGAGAAAATTACGATTTTTGCTGTGAAAGTTCATCTTCTTGCAAGGAGTGAGTTGAAGCTTGAGCTCCATTATTACCAGAAGGAGAAGGTTTCTTGAGAAGTTGCACCAGAAGACCTTGAAGACCTTGCAGGCAGTGTCCATTGGAGTGGATCACGCCTCACCCTTTCCAGATATTCATAGACCCCAGTCTCACTACCCTCCTACAATTGGTAACCCTAAAGAGGGAAAGTAATTATCAGGTGTACCCATACAGAGATTATGATCATTTACTGAAGCAACTTGTATACTCGTGAAGAAGTTTGAATCACTTGGTATACTGAATCAGCGATGAACAACCATAACCTTTGAAATTGGAAGTTTAACTAATAAGAAACATTAAACTATGTGCATCGATCTGCACCAATATACCCATTTCATTTGATTTGCTTAAGTTAGAAATATGATCCTAATAAGTGACGAAGTGAAAAGAGATACATTCTACATCAATGATCAATTAGAAAGAAAAAAGATAATACAAACAATTTACCTTATGTACCATATAATGTTTTCTCAGAACATTTATGAACTCGATCCAACCCCAAATTCAAATCTACTTGCATTATTGACGATATAATTCGCAACACATCAACACGATAATAACATAACTAAATATTTAAAAAAGTAACAAAGCAAAACAATGCTGAAATCCCCCCAAGTTAAATAGAACACTGTTAATATATCAGATAGATAGAGATTATTGATATATGTTTAGTCATTCACAAATTAGTTTGGAGAGTTAACCTGATGCATAAAAAAAGTAATTGGAGATGTTTCTTGGTTTGGTGTGGCTGTGAAATGGTCAAGTCCTTAATTGCAAATATGTGCCATGTCTGTAGTACCGTTTGGTCATTAAACCAAAATTTAAATGATGCCATATGAATGATTTTACTAGACATTGCCTCTGAGATGGTCTCCACCATCCATTTATGTAATAGATGCGTGAAAGAGCATATGAATTTAAAACGAAGGCAAGTCCGCAACAACATTCGGTGTACTACTATGACATGTCTTAAGAGCGGCAATAACATATAATCTATGTTTGTGCATTATATGTCCGCAACAACATGTGGTGTATTAACATTGTATGATGCTCCGATTAAACCACAACCATATATAGTGTACACACATTATCTCTACTAATGACTCGATAAGTTTACCTAACAAACTAATTTAAAATTGAAAAGAAACATCTATTACATAAATTTCGTATAACGTAATTCTTAACTATAAGGTTAGGTTTTAGTCCATTTATAAGAAAGATAATGCTATATTAAATATCAGGTTAATTTTTAGGTATGAGTAGTTAACTAAATCACATCACAGATCTTTTAATAACCTAATCAAAACTCTTTACGCCTACACCTTATCATATAACCAAAAGTTGGCATGTCAACAACCATGATCTATTAAATAGATATGATCAAACTAAATAATGCAAATTCAAGGTCTGCTGCTGCTTATGCAAATTCAATGTTTGTTGCTGCTTACATGCGTGGACATAAGAAGCTTCATGTAAAGAGAAAGAATTCTATTTTTTCTTGGATCTCACTTCTTGTCACAAAGCAGAGTAAGAAAAAAGAAGAAACATACTGCAAGTTCAAGTCGCTCCACTGGGTGTGGGTAGATGAAGTAATAGATTAACTTAGAGCAAGTGCTAATTTTCATAATCTTAAGACTCTGCAGCATTAATCTTCACCAACACTCTATCACCCAAGGGTTCAAGTGAAGTGTAGAGATGAAAAAGGGAGAGTTGCACAATAAATGAGTCGCAATAAATAAAGACTTGAATTCACTATTTGTAGATGCAAATGCAAATATAAATGAGGCAAATTTTTCAGAAGTTGAGTTCAATACATGAAAAAAATCGATGAAGAAGAATACCATAGGTTAGGTTATAATATATAAGGAAAGAAAACCAAAAGTGCAACTCATAAATATACAACTAATTGCGTTGAAATGGGCTAAAACTTTTATTGGTACATTACATTCTTTGCAGTTATAATTTATAACTATATAGGAACTACAAATGACCTACGCATATAAACAGTCAATAGAACACATTTGATTCCTAATGACATTTATCAATTATAATTTCACTTGATGGGATCCCCAAAGTTCAGTCCAATAGTGATCTGTATAAAGTTTTAGGAAGGAATTAGTGTACAACATGTTCAGTAGTTACATGTACAATAGTTACAAACGTTTTTGTAGTAGGTCCAACTCACCCAATATAAAAACACGGAAATATATTTCATATTCTAAAAAAATGCATAACTCAACCATAATAACCCACACTGGGAATTTTAAACCAAAATTAACTCATTAAACAAAATATTGTGCATGATGAGGGAAATAACAGTGCAATTCCCACAATGAAATTGTCATGACAAAAACAGAGATATGAAACAGATACAACACATGCCAGTTAACAAAAACGGATATATAGAACATAACTCATAAGACGGAATAAAACATTATAAAGTGTAGTATTTTGAATTCACTATTAATCTCATTGCTGAAACACCATGAATAACAGTATAAAACCAACACGATACTATATGCATCAATAATGATGTCATTTTACCCAAAACCATCTCATCAACACGAATACAAATTATTTTCTGAACAGTTATGCCAGCGCTTTTCACTTGCTCATATCTTGTTGGCAACTCAAAACTTTGACGATGAGTTTGTAATCGGGCAGGGCCACATTTCGTGAAGGTGCATAAAGGGGTTATTAACCTTAAAAATCAAAGTACCTTATTAAAAGGAGGTCCGAGAGCGACATACGAGACCCTTTGTTAATCAAAGCATGTATGAAAATAAAAGAAACTCAAAATCATACCTTTTATTACACCATTTGAGGAAGTTTGTGAGTATGACCCTAACGACGGTGCGAACTTGATATCCATTGAGCAAAAGTGTGGAGATGTTAAAGAACCCCAACTTTAGATCTAGAAAAAATAGTGTGAGTGAAATATTCAGGTCAAGACTTTTTATAGTTCTTAGAAAAGGGTCTTGTTTCAGGTTCCCATGTGGTAATCTCCCATGTACAAAACTATGGTAGTCTTCGTAATCAAATTCATAGCCGATGGCCCTAAGGCCATCCATTGTTGTCCCATAAACCTTGTAAAGTTGAACACACATTTCAGTAACTTTACTCTCCTCTATGCCAAGCTTTTCTATCATGTATTATTTGATGTTTTCGGACCATTCCACGGACAAATCAAAACTCGGGGGATAAAGGGTATCATCCATTTTCATCATTTTTCTGTCAAAAAATAACTCAGTATGTCTACCTCATCATTTTTATGCAAAAAATAAAAATAAAGACCGCATATTTAGCAACATCAGTCACTTAAAAATGAATATAACACATAACTATTTGATGTTCACGTTCATAGAACTATGTAAAATTGAGAGATTGTGCCAGCCTTTGACTATAAATTCATGAGTTTAAAAGTGATTCTTTGATTGTAATTCATCAAATCAACTCAGTTATTAATACAAATTCTCAATATGCATAGATTGTCTATGCATGGATCTTCTATTCTCAATATGAAATGGGTCGCTTACCCTCTCTCCTTAGTTTTGTGGGGCACTCAAATGACCTATGGCCATACCCTTCACAACCAAAACACTTTTCCGACTCGTCCCTATTTACATTTTCATTAGTAGTTTTAGGGATCTTCTTGGCTTTGCCATGCCCAGGTTTTTCAAATATCTTAAAATCATTTTTAAATTTATCTTTGTTAATTTTAAGAAATTTTCGAAATTTTCTAGCAAACATAGCCATATCTTCTGAGTCACTATCAGTCTATCTCTCTACTACTTGTTTTTCAACTTTTTGGGATTTTAAAGTAATTCCATTTTCAATTTTCTTTTCAATTTTAGAGGGAAACATGTCCAGTTCATAGGTTTGTAAATCACCTACAAGCTCTTCTAATTTTGTAGAGGCGAAAGTTGGTAAAGAATTTAAAACGGTCACTTTTGGAATAAATGTATTGGGTAGGGACCTTAAAATTTTCTTTACTACTCGATTGTCGGGTATTTTCTCTCCCAAATTAAAAGATGAATTAACAATATCGGAAAGTCTATCATAGAATTCATCAAAAGTTTCTTTTTTGTTCATTTAGATGGTTTCAAATTAAGTGGTGAGGTTTTGGAGTTTCGAAGCTTTGACGACACTTGTACCTTCATGAGTGAGTTGTAAAATATCCCACGCTTCTTTAATGGTCTCACACATCATAATGCGTTGGAATTCATCTGGTGTGACAACACTAAATAAGACGTTTAAACCTCGGGAATTAAAATTTTAAAGTTTAAACTCATTCTCACTCCATCTATCAGCCGGTTTGGGAACACGTTCATTATCTACTAAATGAGTTGGTGGAGACCACCCGTTAACTACAGATAACCATCCCCTCTCGTCGATAGATTTAAGTTCCGATTTCATTCGCGCTTTCTAGTACGCGTAATTAGAACCATAAAAAATAGGAAATTTTGAAAATGGGAAAAATTCCATTTTGGCCAAAAATATTGAGAGGATCTTTAATGAAATAATTTATCTCTTTGGCTCTCATACCGATTTGAAAAGGCGAAGGCCCCCGATTTTAAAATTCGTATACTTTAAAATCAATTTCCTTGTTAAATAGACGTGGAAGTGTGAGATTGTTCAAATTAAAACAAATAAACAAAATTTTAATTTCTTTTTCAAATTAAAATTATACCAAGTGAAATATGATTCAAACACACACACACACAATCAAATTTCACTTAAACCAATTTAACCCAAGTCCTAGAAATTTGCCTAAGTCCTATTTTACGATTTTACCAAATTAGGCCAAACCAATTTTATCAAATCAAATTAAATGAGTTGAATTAAATTAACTAAACATTACCCAATATTTAATTTAGCACCGAATTAAACATGTAGTGATTAAAACCAAATTTTATCTTAAACTACCTAAGCATGCGTTCTTGGTGAGTTTGAAAAAGATAAAATAAACAATGCAACCACTACGCCGCGATGTACGAGGAAAAAACCCACAATGGGAAAAAAACTCGGACGCCCCTAGCCTCAAATCCACTAAGTACGGAATTTAAAAATACAAGCAAGATTACTTACAACACTCGACTCGATCCCTCTCAAGCCCCGATGCATCTTCTTGTATACACCTCTGACTAGCGAATAACCACGGAGCTCCACCGTGGTCTCGGAATCCTCCGATCTTACTTTATATGGCCACCGCCACCCGATCAAGGATCCTTTCTCCAAGTTTGTAAATCAACGCAAACTTCTTCTTCTTTGTGGGATATAGAAGCAAACCCAAACAATCTCTTCTTCAATATTTAGAGATAAACTGGTGCCAAACTCCAAGCAAAGTATATATATATATGGAACTTGATGAAACAACATGGGTGTAAACAAAGCGTTTAACAAATTTTTCTTTAAAAAATGAACACTTAAACTTGAACTTTTTCTTAGGAAAGATGAACTCTCAAAACACTCTCTAGAAGTTAGAATATTATGAAAAAATTGATTAGAAAAAGTTCATTTCCGCACTTAAGAAGTTATGTCAGAAAATAGTGGGAAAAGAAGTGGGAAAGTGGTTCAAAAACTACTCAAAACTGCCAAATACCTGTTCCCGCCAAATCTCGTTCGAACGAGATTTTTCGTTCGAACGAAGTCTCATTCGAACGAGCTTCTAACGAAGTTCCAGTGTGAACTCGTTAGAAACCTAGTTGTATATCACGTTCGAACCATCATTCTCATTCGAACGATACTTCGAACGAAATTCCAGTGGCCTATATGGGAACTCGTTGGCAAACTCGTTCAAACTACACTTCGAACGAACTTCTAAAATGTTTGAAAAATTCTATTTTTAGCCCAGACACTTTATATGCTTTATATTAAAGTTTTAATAAAATCTTTCTAAAATTAAACAATAGCTTTAAATAAAACGTTCACCCAATATAAAATGTTCCAAGCTCCTATATATATATTAAAATGCATTCATACATTAGGAGCAATGGAACCCATGTTGTTGATGTAAAAGTGAGGCAGATTAAACTCGGCATTTGATGAAGCTTTAATATCTTGTCCGCTACGTCTTCAAAAAGTACGTCATAGGCTTGAGGGATGATCAATTAACTATATCCTATGACTCAAACGTTTTTGTCCGGAATTGAGCCAAAACTACGAAGGACTCAATTAGAAATTTGTGTCCTTACAAATCTCCCCCTTTGGCTATTCCGGGAAAAAAACTAAAAAAAATCCTAAAGGGCCGTCAAGCTCTACTAGACTGATAAAAATGTCCCACCAAAAATAAAAATACAATGCTTGACACAAATAACCCAAGGATCAAAATCTTTGCCAGTGAAGGTTGCCGCTTAGAATAATTCTTGCACACTTAAGCAAACACATTAAATGCATAGGGAATATCAAGATCTTAAATGCAATTAAATAATTACTCCCCCTTAAATTAATTCTCCCCTTTATCAACAAATGACCAACTTAGAAAGACGTCTCCCCCTAAGATAAATCTCCCCCAAACTAAGATACGATTATAATAGGAATATAAACCATTTCTCCCCTATCATTCTCCCCCTTTTTGTTCAGGGATAGACAAAGGTTAAAGAATCAAACATTAACTTATCTCCCCAATTAAATCATATACACCCTTAAACTAAACAAGGAATAAATAAAATGGGATAACAAGATAAACATGCAAATGTGTAAAAGTGATGAGAACATTAAAGCACATGGGCAACAAAATCATAACTAATCCAAAAAATAATAACGGATACCAACTAGGATGGAAGAAAATGATATCAATATGATACATAAAGTATTAAGCATGTGATATCAAACAAAGAATGCAACAAGATAGATACCCATTATGAATAAAATCATAGATGGAGTAGAAAGCAAGGCAAAGACCAAATAAAAACATATCAAATATACGTATACATAATATATACCAAATAGACTCAAGTATACATATATAGATATAAACACACACATGACACAAAATAAGATAAGCTTTTCACACTCGTATGGCAAAAATGTGTCATATGGAAACAGAAGTGTTGGGGTGTGAACTAGTAACAATTAAATTTAAACCCAATCAGTTAAAACATGTTCACGGAGTTCTCAATTGATTGCAAACATCATCACATTTGAATAAACCTCACGTGACAATATATATTGAACTCAATGAACAAACATACACAATGCATACAAGCCTATCATGTTGATGATTCTTCAACCCAATAGAGTCATGACATTGAAAGTACAACTAGGATAAACGGACATTGTGCAAACCGTTGATATATCATATAAACTCCCTCAATATGCATATATATTATTCGTTTTATTGAATAAATCAACTAAACAAATTAGGCCTTGGTAAATTATTTTTCTTTTAATGCCATATTTTCTTTTAGGCCTTTGGACCACGTATTTATTTTAGGTCCAAGCAAACAATGGCTTAATATTCGTAAAGGATACTAAATCCTTTTGGATCCCTTCCCCGTGCACATTTATATTTATCATTTTTTATATATCACACAAATCTCACGTGCAACGGATTTTGACATGCACTAGTCCTCCTAGGTCACAAATATGTAGATGACAAAATTGGTAGGAGAACACCTCACAAAGCTCAAATATACATATGAAGTTAAATTTCAAAAGAGCTCGTGCATGTGTGAATTGAGGCATATAAAAATAGAATCTATTTAAGAAACACAAAATCCAACTACTCCATGTAAGCATAATAAAGAACATAATAAGTATTGGCAATCTAAATCAAAAGTTCTAGCCACATGGGAGAGAAAAAGATGGAATTCTAACACAAGTGTATGCCACATATAGTGTGTCAACTAAATTACACAAAAAAAAATCTTTTTTAGCTTTTGAAATTTTTAACCAAAAATAAAAATATATACTCAAAAGACACCCAAAAATCATTTGCATTTTTCATTAAGCCTAAATTACTAAAAGGTGAAACACAAATGATAAATAAAAATCTTTTTGTACTTTGCCATTTAAATCAAACAAAAATAAAGTTAAATATAATACAAAAGATAAACAAAAATCATCATATAGCATCTGATTTAGCATGGAGCATAGACTAGAAAATGATAAAACAAGCATACATTTAACATGATAATATAGCATGAAGTACAAAAGATAAAGTATTCAATTAAAACTAACACAGTCAACCTTTAGATTT
Source organism: Sambucus nigra (assembly GCA_949130495.1). NCBI lineage: Eukaryota > Viridiplantae > Streptophyta > Magnoliopsida > Dipsacales > Adoxaceae > Sambucus > Sambucus nigra. Next base: position 414,720,708 of record OX422215.1, on the reverse strand, counting down.
TGCAAGGGAGGAAGAATATGAAAGTAAATGAGAATACAAAACCCTATCTTGTAAAGCTACCAAGTCGGATCTCCTAACCCAAACTAATGACGAATGACTATGTTAGGGTATAGTAATCTTAAATACCTTGGTTTTCTTATGGTGGGATTTTCTAGGACCCCATTTAAGATCAAAACAAAATTTCCTAAGATGACCTTTCGACCACAATGTGCACAAGTAAAAACACGTCGAAAATATGTACCTAAGGATTGATCTCTAAATTCTTTCCTAGGAGATTCTCCTAAAACATGGTTTTTGGCTTTATGAGTAGATTCATTACAAGTATAGAAGCCTAAACCACAAGTGTCATTTTTTATTTGGACCGTGCCTAAGATTATATCAAGTTTTTCGGACCTACACTCCAAATCAAATTTGACTTTTCCAGAGTCTTTTAATTTATTCTTTAATTCTATAATATTAGACTCTAATAAAACATTTCTCTCTTCAAACTCAAGAAGCTCCTTTTTCAACGATTCCACTAAACCTCTAAGGCTATCTCTCTCGCCTTCTATATATTCAATCTTCTCACAAAAAGTCCTCCCTCGTGTCCCAAGGTCTTCCACTAACGTACTATCATCAACGACCTTGACACGCTCTCTTAAACTTTTTTCTAACTTCAAATTTTCTCTTTTTAATTTAATTGATTCTTCATATAATTCTTGAAAAGTATTTTGAAGTTCACACACATTAACCTCTTCTTCATTTTCACTATCTCTTTCTTATTTACTCTCACTACCATAAAAAGTAAGGGAATCATAAACTATGACCCTGGAAGGGTCATGTGTTAAAAATTCAACAATATAAGAGTTCTCACTATCACTCACATGACTAGCCATAAAATCCACAAAGTTGGGCTTAGTGGTGGAATCGGGTCCCTTTTCATTATCACTATCACTAAGGGTTGCTATAAATGAAATGGTTTGCTTACCCTCTCTCCTTAGTTATGTGGGGCACTCAAATGCCCTATGGCCATACCCTTCACAACCAAAACACTTTTTCGACTCGTCCCTATTTACATTTTCATTAGTAGTTTCAGGGATCTTCACGGTTTTGTCATGCCTAGGTTTTTCAATTTTCTTAATTTTTTTTTAAAACTTATCTTTGTTAATTTTAAGAAATTTTCAAAATTTTCTAGCAAACATATCCATATCTTCCGAGTCACTATCACTCTCGATCTCTACTACTTGTTTTTCCTCTTTCCAGGATTTTAAAGCAATGCCCTTTTCAATTTTCTTTTCGGTTTTAGAGGGAAACATTTCCAGTTCATAGGTTTGTAAATCACTTACAAGCTCTTCTAATTTCGTAGAGGCTAAAGTTGGTAAGGAATTTAAAACGGTCACTTTTGGAATAAATCTATCGGGAAGGGACCTTAAAATTTTCTTTACTAACTCGGTTATCGGGTATTTTCTCTCCCAAATTAAAAGATGAATCAACAATATCGGAAGGTCTAACATAGAATTCATCGAAAGTTTCTTTTTCGTTCATTTTGATGATTTCAAATTGAGTCGTGAGGTTTTGGAGTTTCAAAGATTTTACGACACTTGTACCTTAATGAGTGAGTTGTAAAATATCCCACGCTTCTTTAGCAGTCTCACACGTCATAATGCGTTGGAATTCATCCAGTGTGACAACGCTAAACAAGGCGTTCAGACCTCAAAAATTAAAATTTGAAAGTTTGGAGTCATTCTCACTCCATCTATCGGTCGGTTTGGGAACACGTTCATTATCTACTAAATGAGTTGGTGGAGACCATCGGTTAACTACAGATAACCAAACCCTCTCGTCGATAGATTTAAGTGTCGATTTCATTCGCACTTTCCAGTACACTTAATTAGAACCATCGAAAATAGGAAATTTTGAAAATGGGGAAAATTCCATTTTAGCCAAAAATATTGAAAGGATCTTTAACGAAATAATTTATCGCTTTGGCTCTCCTACCAATTTGAAACGGCAAAGGACCCCGATTTTAAAATTCGTGTACTTTAAAATCAATTTCCTTGTTAAATAGACGCGGAAGCGTGATATTGTTCAAATTAAAACAAATAAATAAAATTTTAATTTATTTTTCAAATTAAAATTAAACCAAGTGAAATATGATTCAAACACAAACACAATTAAAATTTCACTTAAACAAATTTAACCCAAGTCCTAGAAATTTTCCTAAGTCGTATTTTTCAATTTTACCAAATTAGGCCAAACTAATTTTATCAAATTAAATTAAATGACAAGAATTAAATTAACTAAACATTACCCAATATTTAACTTAGCACCAAATTAAACATGTAGTGATTAAAACCAAATTTTATCTTTAATTACCTAAGCATGCGTTTTAGGTGAGTTTGCACCAGATAAAATAAATAATGAAACCAGTACGCCGCGATGTACGAGAAAAAAACCCACAACGGGAAAAAACCTCGGACGACCCTAGCCTCAAATCCACTAAGTACGGAATTTACAAAAACAAGTAAGATGACTTACAACACTCGACTCCATCCCTCTTAAACCCCGACGCGTCTTTTTGTATACACCTATGCCTAGCGAATAACCACAGATATCCACCATGGTCTCAAAATCCACCGATCGGACTTTATATGGTCACTGCCACCCGAACAAGGAGCCTTTATCCAAGTGGGTAAATCAACGCAAACTTCTTCTTCTTCTTTGTGGGATATTGAAGCAAGCCCAAATAATCTATTCTTCAATATGTAGAGATAAACTGGTGCCAAACTCCAAGAAAAGTATATATATATATATATATATATATATATATATATATATATATATATATATATATATATGGAACTTGGAGAAACAATATGAGTGTAAAGAAAGTGTTTAACAAATTTTTCTTCGAAAAATGAATACTTAAACTTGAACTTTTTTTTTGGAAAGATGAACTCTCAAAACACTCTTTAGGAGTTAGAATATTATGAAAAAGTGGATTAGAAAAAGTTCATTCCCACACTTACGAAGTTCTGTCAAAAGATAATGGGAAAAGAAGTGGGAAAGTGGGTAAAAAACGGCTCAAAACTGCCAAATACGTGTTCCCGTCAAATCTCGTTCGAACGAAGTCTCGTTCGAACGAGCTTCTAATGAATTTCCAGTGTGAACTCGTTAGAAACCTCGTTGGATATCTCGTTCGAACCATCATTATCGTTCGAACGATACTTCGAATGACATTCCAGTGGCCTATATGGGAACTCGTTGGCAAACTCCTTCGAACGACAGTTGGAATGAACTTCCAGAAAGTTTGAAAAATTATATTTTTAGCCCAGAAACTTTATATACTTTATATAAAGTTTTAATAAAATCTTTATGAAATTAAACAACAATTTTAAATAAAATGTTCACCCAATATAAAATATTCCAAGATCCTATATATATATATTAAAATGCATTCATACCTTAGGAGCAATGGAACCCATCTTGTTGACGTAGAAACGAGGCACATTAAACTTGGTATTTGATGAAGCTTTATTATCTTGCCCGCTACGTCTTCAACAAATACGTCATAGGCTTGAGGGGTGGTCAATTAACTCTATCCTATGACTCAGACGTTTTTGTCCGGAATTGAGCCAAAGCTACAAAGTACTCAATTGGAAATTTGTGTCCTTACACATATTATTACCCAGACATAAAAAAATGTATCCATTCATGTGACAAATTTGCATTAGCATATCCAAACAATATGAAGACACATACTACCCAAGGCAGTGAGTCTGGTGTGGTTAAGGAAAAACAAATATGGGACTGTTATAACTTTTATATAATAATTTCCAATGACAACAAAACGTGGCAAAGTAAATAAGAGTGCAGGCAGTAGATAATTATTTATTCGTGGAAAGAAACACTGAAATAAACAATCTTGAATACATACTTGAACGCAACTGATATTTATATAATATGAGGACAACTCATAAATGAAATAAATAAATAGCAGGGAGGGATTTTTCATACAATAACTCCACTCACAATGCAATTCAACTACTATGTAAATTATTAGTTATTCATCTTAGAAATAAAAAAGAAGTTGTTGATTATAAATTTAAATAAAGAAATGGATAGGACACTCTTAACTATTTAAATGATCAAATATTCACATTTTGATAATTGTGAAATTTTGGCTACCTAATCAGTAATGACCACAATTAGTTTTGACATACATAGAAAAACATCTGTAACAAACATACATGCGAAATGGTGAGTGTTCACTACAACCAGTAAAATTTAAAATAAGTATAAATATTACCTAAAACCATGGAGAGAATAGAATAAAACCTTGCAAACATTAGGCATACCTAAATGAAGAGCATCCATAAGATGCAACACAAAAAATGGCAGGATGACTTCTGCACTCAATTAACTCATATTTAAAGCCATATGTAATACGATGCTAAGGTCTATTCTAGACGACATGTCTATAGGCTTAAAATGAAGTCACGCACTCTATTAGAAACTAAGTAATTTCGTCATTATATCAAAAAGGAAAGAGATGAAAGATATTTAATTCGTTAGTTTCAAGGCCATGCCTACACCAAACTGTATAGTTTTATACATATAACCAGTTGATGTCTATTAACTATTCTTGTGGAGCTTTACTCAACTTAGGTTTCACTTGCAAATTAGCATCTCAAACTTGCACTCAACCTATTATTGAAATAATGTAAATAGATTAGGTAAAAAAATAAATACCTTGATATAAACATAATGGGTAGTATGGAATCAAATGTCAACAATAATATGGCATCGTTGAACAAAAATTTCAACAAAAGCTGATATCCACACCTAATAAGTTAACTGTAGAATTTGTAATATGGAATCAATAATAGTCATATGGCATCAATAATAAATACAACATTCTTTGATATAAAAGTCTTCATATGTCATCAATAATAAATAATCACAATTAAATAATTTATCACTTAGTGTTGATACAAACCTCACATAGTATAGTGTTAAAAATGAAGTAAATATAAAATGAAGTATACCATGACATAGGGAACCAATGATTGAGATATGTGTAAAATGAAGTAAATAATAAATACAACATCTCCAATACTCAAGTGCAAAAACTCAAGGGCTACGGGAATCAATGAGGGCCACCTCCGAGATGAAAGTGAATTAGTCAGGGAAATGCCACGCGAAGCAACTCGAGCTGATTATTTCTTCAATGTAGGGAACCACTGATTGAGATATGAAAAGTCTACTAAACAGTAAAAAAAATCAGAAGACAGAAAAATTTGGCACAAAAGAATTGAGACTAAGATCCCCTTGTTGACAAAATCGAATATAATGCAATAATAATAAGGATATCCCAATTATTTTGAATTTGAATTCAGGACTTGAAAATAAGAAGTGTGTCACTTTGTGAAAGCATGCAATTGAACATGATAGTACAAACTGTTTATGCTACATAATACAACAATAATAAGGAGACCCCCAACATTTATATATTTCTATCCCATTTACAATATTTATATATCTAGCTAGTTTAAACAAATTCTCAATAAATACTTATATATCAGGTTAGTTAAACCACAAAATAGCCCTGAAATAGATTGTATTCTTACAACAGCCTTGAAACCAAAAAATCAACAAAAAATAATTGAAAAATCCGAAATCTAAGCAACGTAACCTTAAATCCACCCACAATGAAAAAAGAAATGCAAATAATTGTTTAAGCCCTCTTCACTTCGAAACGCGAAACCAATTAAGATATATAGAGTCATAAATTCATATCTTAATCACCCAAAACCATCTCAGAAGCACCTATCCTATTTGATGTCATGCTCTTCAATAAACACATATTGAGTTACTCAATAATTAAGAATTTACATATTAAATCTTTTCAAAGAACTAAATAGACAAAATGAAAAATAGACCTCAAAAAGGCTATATGGTTCTAGTAATCTCACTAGAGCAAGCATCTTGTAAAATCCAACATCATACCATGATCAAAATCCGGATTAAAAAATATCCAAAATCGCACGTGAAACCCAAGTGCAACAAAGAACCAAAAGCCCTAATGAAAATGCAACAAAGATTCAAATTAAAATAAAAAAACCAAGTATTGATTTGAAGATTAAATGTAACAAAGTAATATCCCTGGTGGTGTCGTTCATGGCTTGCGATTTGAAACCCAAGTAAATAATAACCAAAATCCCTAATTTAAATGTGAAAAAGATTCAAAATAAAATTGAAAAAAGCAAGATAGATAACAAAAGCCCTATAAAAACAAAACCATATCTAGAAAATGGTTTCTTTCCATGGTGATTCCGATTTGTTAAGATTGGGTTTCAAAAAAGTGCCAAAAAGGAGAGGGGGAACAAAACAAAGAGTAAGATTAGGGTTAGAAAAGAAATCTGAAGAGGGAGGTTGTTGGAGGTCAGTGCGTGTGAGAAGAGGGAGGAAGAGAGACACCGGCGGATGAGGAGGCTAGAAGGTGAGGTCATGGGTTAGTATGGTTGAAAGAGAGAAAGAGTTGAGAGGGTTTATGTGTTGTGGGGGAGTAAATGGGGGAGAGAGAGAGTAATTGTGTATCAGCACCAAAGTACTTTTTGCGTGTGTTACCAAAATAGCCTCTTTGTTTGAATCACAATAAAAAAGCTAGGAAGAAAATGAGGGGGGAAAGTATGTTTTAGTAGGTTAAAATTGTAAATACAATATAGAGTATATAATGAGGTGTGGTGTGTTGTAGAGCTTATGGTGTGAATTGTGACCTCACCCTCCATTTTTTTGCCTTTGTGTCTAAATCATCACCTCTACTTATGTTATCACCTTATGGAATAGTAAAAAGCTTCTACTCCTTATTTTATATATATATATATATATATATATATATATATATATATATATATATATATATATATATATATATATATATATATATATACAAGTTTTTCAATTTTGTCAAATTTAAAAAAAACTGTATTTAAACACAAGTTTACCAAACGCACACTAATAATTATAAACACAAAAAATTGAATTTTAAAACTGTATTTAAAAATAGCGTTTAAATCGAATTTTCTAATACAAAACCAAACGGGCCATTTAATAACAAGAAATAGACGACTAAAAGTAATAACTGCCAAAATATTCTCCACAATAGCTCAAACTCAACTCAAGTGTAAATAATAAAGTAAATGATAACTGGGATCTTTAAAAAGACCACACATAATATCTGAATAAAGTAAATAAATGAAAATAGTGTTAGGTTTCCTCAATAATTTCCTACATGATCCCAAACATGTAATCTAAACCATAATAATATAAAATATAATGCCACATTATCTTAATTAGGTGATTACACCAACTCAAGTGTAGTTATATCATCCTCATTGACTTCACAGTTATTGGTTATTGTGAATTCAATTTCATGTTTGCGTATCTTACTCAATTCTTAAACATTTTCCATAGTTTAATTATATCATATCTCAAGTATAAAGGTCACATAATTTATGTAAGGCATCACTCATAATCTAAATAACTATTGAAGATCTCAACATTTTACATATACGATTGGAAAATATAAATGACCTCATTTATGGCTCAAGTATAATAATATAAAGCATACTCGCCTTCGCCTATCGTGTAAAGCCTCCTCTCATGCATATAATATGAATTCTACTCAATACCCTAGGTAGATTGTTCTTCCACTTATGTGCTGTGAACTTTAATCAAAACAAGAAACAAAATGTCCACTCTCATCAACACATATTATACACAATCCTCAACAGTAAAGATTTAATTTATATACCGTACTCACCTTCATACATGGTGTAGAGCATCTTCCGACGCATGTTGTGTGAATTAACCTGAATACCCTCAAGTAAATCTTCCTTACACACCTACACTGCATACTCACATATATACATGATATAGACCTTTTATCAGTATTGATATATTTCATATATATTTAGTCTTAAACAAGATTCAACATAGTTATATGTTTTTCAATTTATAAATTCTTATCATTGAATTCCAAATAGGTTGTTTGATTACTTCATCTTATGTTAATTCATGTTAAGAGTTTACCTTCTTATGTTATACATTAATGTATTCACAATAATTCACTTGATATAAATAACCTTTATAGTTTAGATTCTCAAATATTTTAAATCTTTAAAACCCTTGTTCATATATAAAATCTGAATTATACATGTTGAGGAACTTCTTTGAATCAACTCTGAACTAAATTGGTCCAAAAATGAGAACAAAAAAGATTGTGGAAAATTTCCAGGGCTGGCTCAAGGCCAGCTCGATCTAGGTTAAGGATTTTTCTCAGGAAGCCTTGTTTTAGTTACAAGTTTAACCTCAATTTTCACCCAATTTTTTATCAATTCTACATGAATTCGTTGCAAAAAAATTCGTATTTGTATAAGGCCATTAATACAACTTTTATATAAGTGTAAAATATGTAACAAACAACTACATAACTATTACGAACCAAATCAAGCATAATATGTCATAGAACATGAAGAACACTACGTGTGAACTTAACACATCTTAACTTGATTTGTTTATTTCAATTATATAACTTCTATATGGAATCATTATGTATAACACTACTAAAACATGTTTAAGTCTTTACTTTCATAGTTTACATAAAATCCTAGAAATTTCCGTTATATCATATGAATGGTCAAACCCAATTTTTTGGCAATCAAATATACATTCAATTTCAAGAGGATATTATCTAAACATATTAAATCTTATTTCTTTGTTGTGTAATTTCAAAATTTCAGACTGAGATAAGGATGAATTCAAGTTCAAATATGGTTTTAACATTCAATATAGTTCAATATAAATTCTAAATATCAACTTAATCCAAATCACCCAATTTTAATATTTTTATTGCAATTTCAATTTAACTAACTCAATTAGGTTAACTAGGATTATTTATTTTTTCTAAACACGATTTTATCATTATAAATTTGATTCAAAGGATAATTAAAGGGAAAAATTTCATGCCTTAGTTTTTTTATGATAGTTACCTTTTTTTATATGAATTGTAGAAGAGGGTGAATTTAGTGTTATTCTCCTAAATTAGACTAATTCCTCCTCAAGATCCTTATTCCATCTTCTTCCTCAAATATCGATCTTAACTTTTCTTCCTTAATTTGTCTATTTCTCTCTCCATATGCCTCTTTAGGTTTAGGTTTTTATTTTAAGTTTTAGTAAGGTGTTAACACGAATTGGGGTTAGATTAACTTTCCTTTTATATATTTGTCGGAGTGGCTTAAAGATAATCCTCCTCACTTAGAGATAAACCTCACAATTAAATGATTAATGATATATCAAGACAAAGTGTAGCATAATCAAAGAATAATGAATCCTTCCAGAAGAAGCTAATTTATCCAACATGTATTTTCTCTATTTTGTTATGATTATGCTTTGTATTATAATATCGACGAGGTTACTCGGCACCAGCGATGGATCGCTTCTAGGAGGAACTAGAAGATCTTTCATGCTCTATTTAAGAAATTAAATTAGTAACCTTTGAAGTAATTGTTTTGAAGGATATAAAGAAAGGAATCGTTAAGGCATTTGAGCTTAACCATTTTAGCTACACCTGGTAGAACACCCAGATTCACCCGAATGAGCACTACTCGAGATATCATGGATAAACTCAAGTCTCAGCCACAAATTTTTTGCATAAAAATAGTTATAAAAGAAATGTGTGATGTCATACCATACCTAACAGATATCAAATCAAACTTACCTCAGTCTAGTGAAGACTTGATGAGTAGTTGACTGTAAAAGCTGCTGACACACCTGTTGCACCACCTGACACAATGAATGGTCACTCAAGAATTTTAATAAACTTTTAATTCCAATCACATGTTAGGTATGGTAGTGTGACCTAACATTTACTATTCCCGAGGTTCTTCACATGAATCCTAAGCCTACATAAAACTCACTTATCATTCGATAAATGACAAGCGATTTGATCCATAAGTTCATTTTGAGATATCTAATGCAAACTAAAATGTTTACTCTCAGCCATTAATATTCTACTCCGAGTTTTTACCATGAACTATGGCATTTATTGAGATCCAAACACTATTATACCCACATTTTGGTGTTTGCCTTCCTACCTTTGGTGTATTTAGGGTGATTGCTTCTTTCTCCCTATAACTAACATCCATGAGAGGTTAACTTACTATCTAAGGAGTTTGCATTTTTTTTACCCATCATTATTATAGACACTAGAATTAATTCCATATCATTTAGAGTACACTCATCATTGTTTCATCACCATTAAGACGAGTTACATCTCAGTTTATTTGTATACACCCTAGCACAAACTAATCTCTTACATGTCACGACTCCGCTATAGAGAGATTCTCTTTGAATAGGTGAACGATAACATTAGACCTACTCTTTTCACAATAATCCACCCGAAGGAGAACATGCGACTCTTGTTGCTGAGTTTCCTCCAAACATGGATGTCACATGAATCATTCACGTGGGACAAGCTTCATGAGTATTGTCATAGGGCCCAACCAAATGACCAACATCGTGTCTAAATTCATGTATTTTTTGCAAACTCAATTTGGGATGACGATGTTTGGTTCAACAATGAGCCAAAATTATTTAGCTACTATGATACCCCGCCGAATTAAATATCGGGTGATTAGTCCTTTATTAAATTAAAAGAGGTTTCTGATTTGGTTCATTCTCAGCATCACTATGAAAAACCATTTTAATTACTAACCACCTATTAGTTAATTAAGCCGGTGTCAAATTTTTATCTTTTATTAAACAATTATTAATAATATGCTGAAAACTAAATTAAAACATTCACACCATTAATATAGTTTAAACAATCACAAGGAATAAATAAATAACTGTCTTGCCGAATAAACTATCGACTACAAAATCCAAATCCAAATTCAAATAATATGTCCAAAAAATAGTAAAGAAATTCCACTGTAAGTATTAAATGAATAACTAAAATAAATGAAGTCTAAATGGGGAAACAGGCCCAACTAAGACACTGTAAGGAAATCCTACAATAAGAATGAAAGGTGGAAGTGTTTAATCAAGTCTTTCAAGCCTCCATAGCGCAGCTGCAAATCATCTCTCGAATAGATCGTCAAATCTGGCGTCCCTGTGGCTGGACACCTAAAAAGTTTTGAAAAATATTTATAGCAAGGTTAGAACCCAAAACATGTTGAAAAAATTTAGCAAGTATTTATCACAATTTAAAAATCAATTATTGATTAATCATGTTAGGTTCACGTACACTCTTTTGAGTTTCCTCACCTATAAACTATTGTGCATGCCTAATGTTTTTTATTTAGCCCACCTAGCCATACAAGCCAAGATAACTAGACATAAGTATCTATCTAGATTATCGACACCTATAAGTCCCTGTACTGCCCATAAAGTATGCTTTCCGAGTTAACATATCTCCTATGTTATTAATATCATAATTAACATTCTCCATCTCGTATCATTTAATCATTTAATTAAGTTTCACTATTTAATTCATTATTTATATTCACACTATCAATATGTCTACTATCACACATAAGTAGAATGTTTCAAGTGGTTATATATATTTATCTCACTAATATAGATAATTACGATGTCTCTCAAAAGGACCATTGTGAAAGTAGTCATACTCTGCTATCAGTCCATGTACCTCTTGCACTAAAATAAGGACTATTGCTTCGACATGTCTCCTTGAACCCAAAAATCAAATAAAAAATAATGGAGGCGAACATAATTTTAAGGCTTTAGGATACCCATATAGCTAGCATACCCAAACGAACTGGAAGTATCACTATTACACAAAACATAGTGAGCCTCCCTACGTTCTATGTTCTGGGCACAAATTCAGACCTCCATGGAATCGACAAGGTGGGATTGCCCATTGCACGAGAACCTCCGTGATAGTAGGAAGTGTAGGTATGTTAACATTTAACACCAATCATATAATAGGTATACACACACCCTATAATCACATTAAATCAGTATGTATACCCACAACCTAATTATCATAATTCGTACATAGTATTTATCTCTTGAATACTCCCCATACTATCAAATTATGATTATTCTCACTATTGTGTTAAACCGAGTATTGCTCTCTACTCCCTAGTTACCACGTTAAGTAAAATTTAGTAGCTAGCTCTATCATACACTACCGGTCTATAAAATAATTTCCCATAAATTCCCCGTAACTCATCCTCCTTCTCTCAAACTAATTACGGCTCAACTTAAGTATATTAAAACTTCGCCTCAATTGTCACATTAAGACTAAGACATAATCCCATCACAAGCCTACTGTAATATAACAAATCTCTCCGTATATTTTAAGAAAGTCTCAAAAGTTTCCCCAATAAAATTATAGGAGTTATAGGCTGAAAGTGAGAAATTTCACATTTTTTGGGAAAGTGAATCGATTCGCAATGAGGCTGAAAGGATTTTCTTTCCGAATCAATTCACCTCTAGACCGAATCGATTGAAAATTACGCTGATCATCTTCTTCCTCAATACGCAAGTGCATGTTTCACCATTTTTCTTAGTCTCCTCTTCGTAGTTCTTTATCAAATTACCATCGTATATTATGAAACATTATATACATGTATTAGGCTGGATTCTAGCGTAAACAAAAACATTAAAACCTCATGATCCCCACCCAAGAATAGATCAAATCAAGTTTTCATCAAAACCCCTAGGTTTTGTGTTCTTCAACCATTTTTCATCAAAAACCCATATTAAATTCATGGTGATTATCAAACACCCTTTGATTTCTCATCCTCTACAGATGTTAAATCAAAATATATGCAATTCCTACCCAGAACATGAGTTTTAATTATTCTTTTCTTCCAAGAACATGACTTGGATCATTATATTTCAAAGTCCTAACAAAATGGACATTATAACTTCAAAAGAAACTGTAAATAAACACCTGCCTTGTGTTAAATGATCTAATTTCATGGTTTTAATGTTGGATGTTGTGCATTCTCTTCCAATCCTCACTCGAAGATTGATAATGGTGGAAGATTACACTCTAATTTCTCAAAAACTCTCTCTTAGGCTTCACAAATGGTTTATCTCCTTCTCTAATGGCTTCTGGGAGTTTTCTAACCTCTAAATCCTAGCTTCTCCCATCTACATGATGATAAAGATGTTAAAAATTCATAGGTGTCTTAACCCTTGGTTACCAAATGACCAAAATGCCCTATACGGTGCCGGTTTAGGCAGAAAGTTCCCTAGTACCCAAATCAACACCCCCAGATATACTATTGTGACTATTCCGATCCTTCCAGAGTCATTCGTGGCCTCAAAATCATCATTTGAGTCACTTGAAATAATTATCCTATCTTGAACACAATTTAGTCTACCCATAACTCCCGTTTGAGATAAATTCTGTTACGCCAATCTCACCCGCTATGATGCATAATAATTTCTATAAATAATTTACTTTTCACTTGGTAAATTTAACATATAATATTAATAATTATCTCTTTCTCTTGATTAATATTTAATAACCACATTTTTATTTAATTCAATTAAATTATTTCACTCGCGTAATTTAATAAAGAATAATTTACCAAATTAATTAAATTCCAAATATGCAGAAATACGGGGTATTACATACTTTTCCACTTATAAGGAATTTCGTTCATAAAATAAGGTCATACCTGTGGCGAATAAGTCTGGATACAGCTATCGCATGTCATCCTCCCACTCCTATGTACACTCGTAAACACTGTGGTATCCCCACTAAACTCTAACTAATGGTACCACTTGAGACCGTAACTTTTGCTCACTACAATCCGTAATAGCCAAAGGTCTTTCCTCGTACGAGACATCTGGCTGCAAATCAACCTCCTCGAGTGGAACGTGCCAGAAATCTCTCTCGCTCCTCCTGTATTTCTTCAGCTATGACACATGGAACATGTTGTGTATCCCGTGAAAATTCTTTGGTAAACTCAGTCTTTATGACACTGGTCCCACTCTCTCAATAATCGAGAAAAGTCCCACATATCTCGGCGCTTTCTTTCCCTTCTTTCCAAATCTCATAACCCCTTCATGGGAGACATACATACCAACACGTGGTCACCAACCTCTACCAATAGAAGGTATCGCTCCCATACTCCCCCAAAATCAAGGATGCAGATCCTCAACATGTATTTTAAAATATAATTAACTCTATCAGTTTGCCCGTCTATTTATGGGTGGTATGCGGTGCTCAATCATAAGTTAGTGCCCATGGCCTCCTGAAAACTTTGTCAAAAATAAGACAAAAACATCTTGTCCCTATCAGATACAATGTTTATCGATAACCCGTTCGGCTTAACTATGTTCTCTATGAATAATTGCGCATACTACAAAATCTCAAAGTCATTGCAAAATGGCAAGAAATGGGCCACCTTTGTCAGTCGATCCTCAATCACATAAATGGAATCGTGAACCCTTTACGATGTCGACAATACGGTAATAAAGTCCATCAAAATGCTCTCCTACTTCCACAAGGGAATCTCTAGTGGTTGTAGCATCCCTAAAGGTCTTTGGTGGTCTACCTTAATTGACTGACATGTAACACACTTCGAGACAAATTCTGATATGTCTCGCTTTATCCCTGGCTACCAATAATACCTCCTTATGTTCTAGTACATCTTATCCACATATCCTGGCATAACTAGTCTCCTATTAAAATATAGCATACCTCTGAGCTGATCGAGTAAGACTCCACACCCTCAGCTAATAACTAGCGCACTCCGTCCTGACATTTCTGCTCCTCTGCTTGTACTTTCATTACCCTCATGATAATCTCTAGGGTGATAGCTAAAACTAGCGTGCACGCTCTGGCGATCTCATCGTCATGTCGAAGATCACTCCACTTCTCTTTTCAGACCTCTACCAACTCCTTAATAGTTCATCTGCTCAACGCGTTTGCTACCATATTAGCCACACTGGGATTATATTATATATCTAATTGGTAGTCCTTCAAAAAATCTATCCACCGCCTCTACCTCATATTTAGATCCTTCTGTGTGAAGAGATACTAAAGTGACTTCTGATTTGTAAATAATATAAAATGCTCCCCCAACAGGTACACTAAACCAAATCTAGCTAATGGTCATGCCCAGTTGGTCACGTCCCAAGTCTGCGACCAGTTGTTCGCAGACTTCGGTCGTGACCAACTCAATTTATGGCGTGACCATATTTATTTCCACACTGAGTCATATATTCTCTTGAAGTGGTCACGACCCAAGTCCGTGACCACAGTGGGTCACAAACTTGGCCTGCGACTAGGGCATCACCATCTTGGCACCAAATTCACACCAAAATTCCTTTCAATCTTGGTCGCGGATTGGTCATGGACTTAGACCATGACCATAGGAATGATGAAGCACAAAACACACACATATGGGGTCACAACTGGGGGCCGTGACCATTTCTTGGTTTGGGTCACGGCTATGGGCCATAACCATTCCTCATTCGAGGAATGGTGGTGATGGAAAAATGGTCGCCCATGGTGGGTCACGTCTCTAGGCCAAGACTAGGTTCAATCCAGCTGCCCATCAACACCCTTACCTTAATTTATTGGTCGTGCATGGTGGGTCACAACTCTAGGTCATGACCTGGTTCAGAACTAAAAAATAGATCCGCTGTAATTTCATTTTTGTCGAACAATTTTACTATCAAAAGGCATGTGCAAGTTTTGTGATTTCTGGCAATTTGTGCGATTTCATTCCGATTTGTTTAAAAGTAAGGGTGCTTGTATAGATTTCATTTTGATTTGTGATTCATTTCGTCATTTCTATCTAATGCCCTAATTTCTTTTTGTGTATGTATTGATTTATGTTTGTATGTGTGTATATGTGTGTGTATGTGTGTGTATGTATAGATTTATATTTATATGTGTGTGTTTGCATATATTTATTTGTATATGTGTGTTTATGTGTGTAAATATTAACAAATAAATTATTTTTTATGTCAATAAACCCTAGATTGTATGTGTGTGTGTATATATAGATTTATGGAAAAAAAACATCAGGGTTTAGTAAACCCTAGATTATATGTGTGTGCATGTATATATTATGTCAATAAACCGTAGATTGTATGTGTGTGTATGTATAGATTATGTCGATAAATCATAGATTGTATGTGTGTGTACGTATAGATTATGTCAATAAACCCTAGATTGTATGTGTGTATTTTTTTTGACAAAATATTATTCAAAACCCTAGATGTTATATTTTTTTTTTGAAAAAATATAATTAAATAGATTTTTAATAAGTAAAAAGAATTACATCCACCTTGTTGTGGGTTATATGCACACCATTATATTATATTGGGGATTATATGCGTGTCATGATTTTTTTTGAGAAATATAATTAAATGAATTTTTTTTGACGTTATATCGGGGGTTATACGCGTGTCGTTATTTTTTAGGATAATTCTACGCTGACACACAAAATAGGACACAGTAATGCCTTTAATATTGAATATGTTATTCAATGATTTTAGGAAGAAGATGAAGTTAAATGGTATTAGCGAATATTAGCAAATATGGCTATTAGTAAGTTTTCCATAATAATTATTATTATTGTTTTATAAATATAGAAAATATGTCTATTAGTAAGTTTTTTTTATCATCTTAATCTTTTCCGGGAGCTCTTTCGGCTATTTGGTGTGATTTTTCGTTTTCATAGATTGTTTCCCGACAAAGCAGAATAATTAACCGCCCCACTAGAGCAGCTTTGGTATAATTTTATTGGTACTAGGTAAATAGTAATGCAATATCTGAAATAATTTTGGCACTCTTATTTGCGCATAACATGTTTGTAAATATGTCAAAGATTATATATATTTTTTATTTACATACATTCTACCAGGCTTGAATGGGGGGTTTATTATTATGTTTATCTCGCTTAGAATGTGTTTTCCTCAGAGACTTGGTATATAATTCTAAATGACATGGGTTGTAGCATGTTTTATTTTTAATTCAGATTCTTCAAATATTATTCTGGATTAAATTCAACTTTGTGTTGAAACTGGGGATCTTGATATGAGTTTTGTAGGATTACATAAATCCAGACAACGTATACAACTCAAGTAATTTGCGCACTATTTTGTTGGTGCATATATTTCTTCGCACTTCCAGTGGATGAAGACATGGTGTTGTGAGGTTCTAACATTTTGAGTTGTTTTTATTTATTTTATCCAATTGTCCATTCGAGAGAAGCATGTTGGTTGTGCTTTTAACTACCGTAGGGTCTTGTTTTGATACATTAATTTTCTCCTAATTAAAGTAAGTGAACACATGTGTAGGTAGTCCTGGCAACACTTAGAATGACTTGAACATAACATGAAAAAATCTAGTGAGCATGTGTGTCACTAAATTTTGTAATCCTTTACAAAATTTTCAATTAACAAATTGAGTGTAGCCAAAGGTTATATATAGAGATTGACCGTGGGCATTAAGGGGCGAAAACCCAAAACAACAACCAAGTTGCCCGAAGATTGGCGTGGACACCCCATGTGGCATAAATGTAACTCGTGGGAAGTGATCGCGTCCTCATCGGAATCCCAGTTGGAGAAATTAATTAGTCTAAGCTCGTTTTAGGGTTAAGAGTGGGTGTTAAGGGGCGAAATTTCAAAACCGTGATCTAGTTGTCCAGAGATAGGATCATACAATTTATATGGAATAAAATGACTCAAAACAGAGATCGAGTGGCCCAAAGAGAGGTATGGACACCCCATGGGGAACAAAAGTAAACGGTGGGAATTGATCACATCATCACTGGGCTCCCAGATATGATAGTTAACTAGTATAGGCTCGATTTGGGGTTATTCTTAAAGACGATATGAGTGGAGACATTCAACTCTGAGAAATGAACTGAACTGGCTAGATGACTTCACTAAATCTAGTTACCATTTATTAGTTAGTATCAAAGTAGCACAATGAAATTCATCTTGACAAGTGGAATACAAAGTTAACTTAGACGAGTTGACTAAATTTACGTGCTAGAATATAAGATCTTCAATAGGGGAGTGAAATGTTAGTTAGTTTTAGATGCCCAACACTTGATTGTATCTTATAAAAGAGTTGGATACCTGTTATTAGTTAGTAAAATTAGTTCCAATTTGTTAACTGCTAACAATAACACTGATAACTTTTGTGCATAATCGTCAGTTTGAATTTTGATTGTTATTGTATAAATCGTTGATTGTGATTGCTAAATTGAAAACTGGGCGTATACCTTGAGTTGATGGACTAAGTCTCTTATTATTGTTAAATTGCTGAAATGATGGAAATTATGACAGAACTCTTCTTATGTTATCAATTTTATTTTATTTTTACCTTTTGGAAATGTGATTTCATTAGACTTGATTTCAATTTAGCCTTGTTATTGATTTGTTTGTAACGTGTACATACAGTTCGATATTGCGTGAAGAAGATGTGGGGGGTTATTGGGGAAAAAGCTGTTGCTAAAGGCTTTCTTACTCTAGTAATACTGTTACATTTTTTTCACTATTAGAAACTGCTCTGTACCATTTTGATTTGATTGTTTTAAAATATAACACTCAATTCTGTCTCTTGCACTATCTTTCTTCAACAGTCGATGAAATCACTCCTAGGTATATGAATTACATCCTCTTAATTCTGTAGTCTTTTGACATATTATGTTTAATTTTGGCCCCCCTTCCAGTAACTATTTCGTTTATATGTTCCTAAGTTTTAACTTTAATGAGTTTTTTTATTGACAAGTTACCATAATGTTTGTGACTTTGGACTAACTTTTTCAGGCAGATCCAAAATATGATAATTTTTTGATTCTAGAGAACTATGTTGCATTTCAGAATAGGTATAGTGACATTTAAATGTAGATATGTGGGATTGCGTTGATAACTTATTTTAAAATAGAGTATTCATTTCTTAAACATCATTACGTCAGAAGAGGTAGAGTGACACGCGTATCGATATACCATAACCATAATCATCATCATCATCATCATCAATTTGGTTTATTCTGTTTGAGGTCTCATATTTTCTTTCTTTTCTTTTTTTGGTTAGCAATCTTTTAGGTACTTGATTCTTGTGTGAGGTTTGGGGCCACTACGGGGCTGCTATTATAGAAGCTGCTATAGGGCTCCTACGGTAGAAGATACTATAAGGGTGTTATGGGGTGCTACGGGGCTGCTATGGGGTCATACGGGGATGATACGGGGCCTCTACGGATCTGCTATGGGTAATGTTCCTTTTCATCATTTTGGCATTCCGACCAAGTCGACTCTTTTTTTTAGCTGTAGACATTTACTTATTACCTTTTCACCCTCACTACGTTTTATATGACACTTGCTTTGAGTTGTTGTTTGGGATTCTTGAATTGTTATTGATTGGTGGATTTAAACATTTAGATGGCCATTGAGTTGGTTGGTCCTAGAAATTTCTAATATATCGAATATGAAAAAGATATAAATAAAAGATACTATAAATCTCAAAATCCTGTTGTTAAACAATTACAACCAAATAAATGAAACATACTTACCATGGTCATGTGAGAGGTAACAACACCTTGCACGGGATCAATGTAACTCATAGGATTTAACTTGTAGTCACGGGATTCCCTGTTTGAGAATATGACGATAATTTGAAAATATCTAGACTTAGGCTTAAAAAATGGCATTAGAGGGTGAAACCCCAAAATAACCCCCGAACGGTCCCGTGAGAAGCACCAACACCTTCCACGGGACCAATGTAACTCTCAGGAACTGACCGTGTGATCACGCTACTCCCGATTTGAGAATACGACAATAATTCAAAAATATATAGACTTAGGGCTAAAAACAAGGCGTTAGAGGGAGACGTCCTGAAACAGCGCCCGAATGACATTGTGAGAGGCACTAACACCTCATACTGGACCAATGTAGCTCGTTGGACTATCTTCATGATCAAGGGACTACCGATTTGATAATGCAATGATAATTCAAAAATATTTTGACTTAGGCTTAAAAACAAGGCGTTAGAGGCGACACCCCAAAATAGCCCCCGAACGGCCCCATGAGAGGCACTAACACCTCGCATGGGACCAATGTAACTTGTAGGGACTGATCGCGCCATCTTAGGAATCTCAGTTTGAGAATATGGCGATAATTAGAAAATATTAAGACTTAGGCTTAAAAGTTTGGTGTTAGACGACGAAAACCCAAAATAGCCCCTGAACGACCTCGTGAGAGGCACCAACACCTCGCACGGGACCAATGTAACTCTTAGGAAATAACCACACAATCACGCTAATACAGGTTTGATAATATGATGATAGTTTGAAAATATCTAGATGTAGGCTTAAAAAATAAGGCGTTAGAGGGTGACACCCAGAAACACCCCTCGAACAGTACCGTGTGAGGCACCAACACCTCGCATGGGACCAATGTAACTCATAGGAACTAATCGCACAGTCACAGGACTCTGGATTCGAGAATATGACGATAATTTGAAAATATATAGACCTAGGCTTATGAAATGGCATTAAAGGGCGAAACCCCAAAACAACCCCCCAACGGTCCCATAAGAGACTCCAAACACCTCGCATGGGACCAATGTAACTCGTAAGAACTGACCGCATAGTCACGGGACTATCGGTTTGATAATATGATGATAATTTTAAAATATTTAGACTTAGTCTTAAAAATAAGGTGCTAGAGGACAACATCATGAAACAACCCCCGAATGGCATCGTGAGAGGCACCAACACCTCACACCGGACCAATGTAACTCGTAGGGACTGGACGTCCGATCATGAAACTCATGATTTGATAATACAAAGATAATATAAAAATATCTAGGCTTAGGCTAAAAAACAAGGCGTTAGAGGGCGACACCCCGAAATAGCCCTCGAACAACCCCGTGAGAGGCACCAACACCTTGCACGTTACCAATGTAACTCGTAGGAAATGACCATTAGATCACACTACTCCAAGTTTGAGAATACAACGATAATTTGAAAATATATAGGATTAGGCTTAAAAATAAGGCATTAGAGGGCGAAACCCCGAACCAACCCTCGAAAGTCACCGTGTAAGGAACCAACACCTCACACGGGACTAATGTAATTCGTATGAACTGAATGCGTGATCAAGAAACTCCTAGTTTGAGAATACAATGATACTTTGAAAATATCAGGACTTAGGCTTAAAAAGATTACGTTTGACAATGAAAACCCGAAAGAGCCCCCAAATGGCCCCGTAAGAGGCACTAACACCCCGCACGGGACCAATGTAACTCGTAGGAACTGATCGTGTGATCACGGGACTCCCGATTTGAGAATGTGAGGATAATTCAAAAATATCAGGACTTAGGCTTAAAAACATGGTGTTAAAAGGTGAAAACTCGAAACGGCCCAGTGAGATCGACACCTTGCATGGGACCAATGTAACTCGTAGGGATTGATCATATGATCACGAGACTGCCGATTTGAGAATACGAGGATAATTTGAAAATATCATGACTTAGGCTTAAAAACATGGCATTAGAGTGAAAAAACACGAAACATCCCACAAACGGCCCCGTGAGAGGCACCGACACCTCGCATGGGACAAAAGTAACTCGTAGGAACTGACACGATGATAATTGTAATTTGTATATGCAATTTTTCAGCTTGAATACGGTTTTTTTAAAACTATTTTACTGATATGATTTTTTTATCCTATTTTTTTCGGGATAACATTGTATCATTTGCTTTTTTGCACGTGGAACACATGAATAAGGAAATGGTTTACAATATGAAGATTGTTTATATAATGTTGTTGACATTGAGGACAATATTTTTTATGTGTTTCTGTCGTGCTGTATTTTATAGTTTTATTGTTTAGTTTTATGGCCGTGCGGGCTTTTGTAATTTGATTATTAAATTTTATGGCCGTGCGGGCTTTATAATGAGAAAGTTTTATATTAACAGGGTTTGGAATGTCTAGAAAACAGGGAAAACTCTGTCTAATTTTTTTTGGTCTGTGAATTATTAAGACTTATAATATTTTTAATTTTGTATGCATATTAGTTTATTAACAACGTTCCCAATTAGCAATTTGTGATTTTTTTTATTGTTTTGCCAATAATAAATATTTGTAACACCTCGTGCGCGTCCAAAGTTAATCGGCCGCGCAGTCACGGGACCCCCAATTTTTGGATCGGACCTAAAAAATATCATTTTTTATTATAGTTAGATATGGTCATGGACTTTGTCCATGGCCATTTTTATTTTTTCCACCACGCTTAAAAATTATCGTTGCCAAAATCCATGACCCCCAATTGTGATGAAAAATGATTATAGCACGGACTTTGGCTGCGACCATTTTTTTCATCACAGTGGGGGTCAAGGACTTTAGCCACGACCATTTTTCATCACGATTAGGGGTCACGGACTTTGTCCGCGATCAATTTTTTCCATTTTTTTCATCACAGTGTGGGTCACGGACTTTGGCTGCGACCAAAGTCCGTGCTATATGGCCAAGAAACTATACCTCCCGAAGCCAAAATCCATACTTCCCGAATTTGGCATACAACTGGTGGTCTTGGAGTGTCTGTAGAACCCGATGCAAATGCTCCGCATGCTCCTCCTCAGTGCTAGAGTAAATCAGAATGTCGTCTATAAAAATGATTACAAACTAGTCCAAAAACTCCCTGAATACCCTGTTCATGAGATCCATGAACATTGTTGGCGCATTGGTCAGCCCAAATGTCATCACCCTAACTCGTACCACCTGTAACGCTACAAAAAGATGGTCTTGGAAACATCCTCCCTCTGAATTCGCAATTGTTGATACCCCGATCCGAAATCAATCTTAAAAACGTATGCATCCCCCCTCAACTGGTCAAACATGTCATCGATCCTCGATAATGGATACTTATTCTATATTATGACCTTATTTATCTCCCTTTAGTCTACACATAAGCGAAATGAACCATCCCTCTTCTTTTCAAATAACATCGGTGCCCTTACGACGATGTACTCGACCGAATGAAACCCTTCCCTAATAGCTACTGAATCTACTCCCTCAACTCCTGCATCTTTTAAGGGGCCATGGGACACGTTGCTCGGGTAATCGATCTCATACCCGGTGCAAGGTCAATAAAAAACTCAATTTCTTGACTAGGTGGTAACCCTGGTATCTCTTGAAATACGTACTCAAAATATCTCACTATTAGAATCGACTCTATCGGGATAACTACCTCCCGTGAGGTCTCCTCCTCAATGTAGTATATGTGGGTGCACGAACTTACCTCAGGAAGAGGCATCCCCACTAAGAATATCTCCTGACCCGGAATGGAGAACACAGTGGTCCTCTCGTAACAGTCTATCGTTGCCCTCTAAGCTGCTAACCTCTCCATACCTAGGACAACATCATATCCTTCCATGTCTAACACAAGAAGGTCCGCTGCTAAGTTTAGACTCCTAATAATAATTTCCACACCTCTACATGCCGAGTGTATAAGTGACCCACTACACAACGGTGACTCTACACACATAAAGTGGGTATCGACAGTCTCTAAGAGGCTCGTTACCCATGCAAATCTAGTAGAAATAAAGGCATGCGATGACCCCATCTAAAAAAAATCCTACCCTCAGGCCCATGAATAGGAAACATACACTCGACTGGTGAAAGCGCTTAAGGTTCTTACACATGCCCATAGTGCATCTGTCCCTACTGCTGCTATGGAACTGGGGGTGTTGGTTCTGGTGCTGGAGGTAACAGAGTTTGCTGTCCCTGTTAAGCACCCTACTGCTATGCCCTACCCAATTAAGGGAAATTTTTCCTCTTATGACCATGTTAATCACATATAAAGCATAGCCCTGAAAATGGTCTCTACCTCGGGCGCTACTGGCCCTGTTGAGGTTGTCCCTGACACTATCCCTGATAACCTTGGTGATATACCAAAATACGCCCTCGGCCAGGCCGAGGGTAACCTCGTTTAGGACGAGGGACTAACTCTACTAATTCAAGGGTCTTACTAAAGAAGGGGGGGTTAGACAAGCCGATTTAATCATCTGAGGTCCCGTTTGGATGAGGCTACGATAGTACGACCGGATAACAGGACGACTCGACTATTTACTTTGACTAGAGCCCAAGATCATGGTAATAGAAGCCTCATCTTCGGGGTGACCAAGCGATAAGTTGACCCTATGAGGGGACGACAGCGCAAAGCCTACATCTAGCAGAATACCGTGCCATTGTCAACCTTAGTCTCGGCCTGTCATCATAAGCCGTGGGTGACAACATCATGGTGCGTGATTTAGGAGAAGCATGGGACAATACGCGTGGGACTCATATAACATGTGGACCTAACCGTTATAATAATATCATCCCCTCATGTTAGGGAATATTATGTCATCATTAACTACAAGTGGCACAACCAGGTGTAAATAGGGAATTGGCTAGATCATTATCCACATGCACAATGCATGCTTGGGGGTACACTTCTCCCCCCAAGCCCTATATATACTTGTCGTCTTCAACCTTGTAAAGGATTGATCATAAAAACCCTAGTGAAAAATAGGCTTGTACACACATTAAAGAGAGAGTGAGGTTATGATCATTGTATCGTAGGCCATTAGTGCCTATACTTAGTGAATCACACACTCACAGTGGATGTAGGCCTGATTGGCTGAACCACTATACATCAATGTCTTCAGTCCTCTTATCCTTATCCCCTTCTATATACTTATACACTCTATTGTTGCCATTGTTATTACTATTTGAGCCCATCATCTCTTATCTGATGGAGCTAAATCCTAGCATCATCAGTTTGGCGCCGTTTGTGGGAATGAGAAGATATATCTTCTTTATACAACTTGACCTCACCGAAAACTCTAGTGGTGAACCCTTTTTCCCCCTTCGTGTGGAGCTATTTAACTATTGAAAGGGATCCATTAAGGTTCTCAAGCCCATTAGTCACTCGACCATTCAGCTCTTCACAGCTCAAACACATGGCACCTAAGTTACCACCACCTCCTCCACCAGCTAGTGGAGTAGGACCTAGTTCCATCCAGGTACCACCCCAGTCTGAGATGGATGAGGTGGCTTCCTCTCTAAAATCTTTGGCAGCACGCCAACAAGTTATGAAAGAGTAATTTCCAGCTCTTAACCAAAACTAACTGAGACCCCTAGGAGCCACACAAAGGCTTACCACCTACACAATGACTGACCCCCGGTGTCTACACCTAAGGAGGCATAGAAACCCTTCCCTGGAGGATAGATATGATGACGTGGAAGTGGAAGAGGCCCCAATAGAATGCTTGGAGCCATATGAGGTCTTCAATAATACTGTACGACCCATCCAGGAGAGCAGAGGTAAGCGTGGGAGGAAAAATCCCGACGATCGCTTGAGAGGGTCATCCTTCGAGAGGCTGGGCTGAGTAAATGACCTGATGGAAAGATTGTCCAGATCAAGAAGTCTTGTAAGGTCCAAAAGAGAAAAATTAGACGGTCGACCCCACGGGGGCTGACCCCACGAATGGGACGACGGTCAGGGGAAGTGAACAGTCGACACATATCGGCTGCAATAGAACTCTCAGTTCACCCCAAAGAAGCGACAGGGGATAACATCGGCCAAGCCAACCCTACAAGGCCATGGAACGACTCGATCCAAAGGCTAGAGGATAAAATTAGTGATATCCTAAAAACCTGAGACCCTCTTCAAAGAGGATACTCCATAGGTTCACCCTTTGTGGCAAATATAGTTAACTTCTCGATGCCATCCAATTTAAAGCCACCTGTGGTCACCCCAAGGTATGACGGGAGTACCAAACCTATCCATCATATTGATATATACCAATCAGTGACAGATATATACTCCATTTCAAATGAGATGAGGTGTCATGATTTTTCCAGTAGTTTTACCGGGGCCGCACATGTTTGGTATACATCTCTTCCAAAGAACTCCATTGAATGTTTTAAGCAGATAGAAGACCGGTTCATCCATAACTTTTGCTTCGGAGTGAGGTCACAAAAGAAGACCACACACCTGCTCTATGTTATGCAGGGGAAGAACGAGAGATTAAGAGACTACATAGCCTGGTTTAACAAAGAGAAGTTAGAGGTCGAAGACTACGAGGAAAGTATAGCCATGGCAGCCCTCATCGAAGGACTCCAAAAGGGAAAGCTATTATGGGAGCTTACTGAAGACCCCATGAAGACGATGGCTAAGTTGATGGAAATAGCGAGGAAGGTGATGAATGCCGAAAAGGTGATGGCCGCCAAATACGAAGATGAAAAAGGAGGCACCAGTGGGGGTAAGTACCAAAAAAAGAAAGGAGGGGAAGAAAAGGCTAGAAAATGACAAATTCGCTGATTACATCCCTCTAACGGTCAGCTACGAACACATTCTGAATGATATAAAGAATGATCAATCCTTAAAATATCTTGAGAAGTTGAGGGCACCTCCTCACAAGAGGCACAAAAACCCATGGTGTGAGTTTCACCAAGACCTTGGCGACTTGATCGATAAGTGTTTTTCCTTGAAAGATGAAATTAAAAAAATGCTAAAAGAAGAGAAGTTAAGAAAGTACGTGGACAAGGGTTACCTCAGAGGGGATGAGGGGACGACCATAGGAAGAAGAGAAGCGATGCATGCAGAGAATATCCCCCTAACAGAAGAGATAACCCTTCAGAGGATGATGATGATCCTAACCTCCCACCAAGAGATTACCACGACCCTGTAAAAAGGCTCAATGTGATCTCGTTCGATGTTGGAATGATCTCTGGGGGCTTGGCAGGAGGAGGGTCAGAAGTCAGCGATAGGAAGGCCCATGTAACTGAAGCCAAGGCAGTAGCAAAAGATATGCATCCAACCTCTATCGAAGTAAATCTAAAAAAGAGGAAGAAGGTTGACATGGACATTTTGATCATGGGTTTCTCAAGGATGGACTTCAAGGGCCTCTTAGCCTCGAATGATGACCCTGTTGTCATCACCGCCAGGGTACATGGATGAGAGGTGCCAAGGCTCTTGGTAGATGGGGGTAGTTCTGCATATGTGATATTTTGGCCATGTTTTAAAGCCTTGGGACTCAGCCGTGCAAGACTGGTTCCATACCATCATCCCTTGATTAGGTTCAGTGGGGAAAGAGTTCATCCCCTAGGAGTGTATGAGGTTGATGTAAGCATGGGTGACAAGTGGCAAAGATGGATTTCTAAGAGGGTAAACTTTTTCGTGATGGATGAACACGTCTTCTCACACTACAATATCATATTGGGACGAGTAGCCCTTAAGGAATTTGACGTCGTGCCCTCTATGGTCCACCAGATGTTAAAATTACTAACCCCTTATGGGGTAGGGGAAGTTCAGGGAGACCAGAAAACGGTAAGGGAATGCTACTTCAACTCTGCCGAGGAAAGAGAGGCACATAAGAAGGCAACTACTAGTTACAATATTGATACCCTGGACCCGAGGGATAAAATAAAGATGAAGAAAGGACAGTCCACGGAAGAGGTAGAATCCATCATCCTCAATAAGGATGAGCCGAAAAAAATAGTCCAAGTTGGTAAAGATCTGAAGACATATATACAAGAAGACCTCATAATGCTACTAAGGAGAAGACAAAACGTCTTTGCATGGAGTCATGCAGACATGCCAGGAATTAACCCTGAGAACATATGTCACAAGCTCAACATGGTGGAGGATGTAAAACCAATAAACAAGAAGAGGAGAATTTATTCTCGATAAAAATATGAGGTCATAAGGGAAGAGGTCAAGAAACTGGAAGAGGCTGAGTTTATCAGGGAGGTCATCTATCCTAAATGGCTGTCTAATGTCGTTATAGTCCCTAAAGCTAGTGGGAAATGGAGGATGTGTGTAGACTTAACTGACCTCAACAAACATTGCCCCAAAGATAGTTTCCCTCTTCCCCGAATTGATCAGATGGTGGATGCTACTGCAGGCCATGACCTAATGAGCTTCATGGATGCATATTTGGGCTACAACCAGGTCTTCATGAACCCTGAGGACTCAGAAAAAATAGCTTTCATTATCGATAAGGGGACATACTGTCACAGGGTCTTGCCCTTTGTCCTAAAAAATATGGGGCAACGTATCAACACCTTGTGAATAAAATGTTCAATGACCAAATCGGGAAGTCTATGGAGGTCTATGTAGATGACATGTTGATCAAGAATTTGAAGGCCAAGGATCATGTGGCAGACCTTGATAAGACCTTTGACAGGATGGATAGGTACCGAATGAAGCTCAACCCAACTAAGTGTGTCTTTGGGGTCGGAGTAGGAAAGTTCTTGGGTTTCATCGTCAATCAAAGAGGCATTGAGGCAAATATTGAGAAGATAAAGGCTCTATTAGAAATGAAGACCCCCAAGACCATTAAAGATGTTCAAAGGCTCATAGGAGGAGTGGCTTCTTTGAATAAGTTCGTATCCAGAGCCATAGCCAAGTGTATACCAAAATTTAAAGTCCTCAGAAAGTCTTTTGAATGGAGCGAAGAGTATGACAATAATTTCTAAAAGATAAAGTCCTACTTAAGGTACCTTTAGTCTTATCACGTTTAGTGCAAGGTGAAAGATTATATGTGTACTTAGACGTCTCAAAGTCAGCCATCAGTGCTGCTATCGTGAGAGAAGAAGATGGAGTGCAAAATCCAGTGTATTTCAATCGTAAGGCACTCCAAGGGGCAGAGCAAAGGTAACCCAGGATGGAAAAGTTGGCTTATGCATTAATTCACGCCTCAAGGAAGATGAAGCCGTACTTCCAGTCCCATACAATGGTGATCCTCACCAATTCCCCTGTTAGGGAGGTCATACACAAACCAAAAAAATCAGGAAGGATAATGGCTTGGGTTATAGAGCAGGGAGAGTTTGATATTATGTATCAACCTAGGGTGGACATCAAGGGTCAAGCATTAGCAGATTTCGTGGATGAATTTACTTGGTAAGAGGATGAGGCTAAAAATTAGAACCTCGAGAAGATAGATATCCAGCAAGGTAGAATTGCTAACCCGTCCAAAGATAAGGCTGAGATAAGCACCGCTAGAGGAAAAGTTATCGAGAACGAGAAGGGAAGATACCTATTTAGACAGGGATCCCTCACCGAGGGAAATTTCTCAGAGAAACATGCTGTGTGGAATCTCTTTTTTGACGGGTCCTCTTGCGAGAGAGGAAGTGGAGCTGGATTAATAGTATTAGCACCTGATGGCACAGACATTGAATACACTCTGAGGTTCAACTTTAAAGCCTATAACATCGAGTCTTAATATGGGGCCTTGATAGTAGGCCTCTCCTTAGCTAGATCTCTTAGTGTTGGCCAAATCTTGGTCCATAGTTATTCAGGACTGGTGGTGAATCAGATATTATGAGCATACGAGGCTAAAGATGAGAGAATGTCCAAATATCTTGAAAAAGTAAAGTTACTATTGAAGAGCTTCAGAGAAGAAAAGTTGAAGAGGGTACCTAGGTTGGATAATGGCCGAGTTGATGCACTTACTAGGATAGCCTCAATAACTAGGACAGATATCAGGAGAACCGTTCCATTGAAAATTTTTCTTCTACCAACAATTGAAGATGCAGATGGAACACTTGGCTCTTGCTTAAATATAAGTAGGTAAGCTTCATGGATGGACCCTCTAGTCAGATACATTAAAGAAGGGGAGATGACAAAAGCAAAACAAAAAAGGAAAAAAATTGATGGACAGAGCTATGAAATTCACTATCATCAGAGACACCTTGTACAAAAAGGGATTCTTTCTCCCTTTTCTCAGATGTGTGCACCCTTCAGGGGACCCATGCATCTTGCAGGATATGCACAAAGGGTCTTGTTCAAGAGATATTGGGGGTAGGTCGTTAGCAAAGAGGATAGTCAGCTAGGGATACTGGTGGCTGACCTTGGAAAAGGATGCTACGATCTACGTGAAGAAGTGTGATAAATGTTAGAGATTCTCCACCATCCCTCATCAGCCCCATCAACCACTTACCTCCATCACATCCCCATGGCAATTTTTAGTATAGGGAATCGATTTGGTAGTCCCCCTATATAGGGCTATCAATAACTACCGATACTTGATCGTTGCAATTGATTATTTTTCACAATGGGTGGAGGCGGAGAAAATGGTCATAATCACCGAGCATAAGACCTTCCAATTCATCTGGAAGAACATCATATGCAGGTATGGTCTCCCCAACAAACTCATCTCAGATAATGGGACTCATTTCAAGAATGTCTCCCAAGAGAAATAATGAGAAAGAATGGGGGTTAAACAATTCTTCTCTACCCCAGACCGACCTCAGGCAAATGGGAAACATGAGGTTACAAATAGAACAATCCTATTCGGGATAAAGAAAAAACTCATGGAGGAAAAAGGAAGATGTGTTGAGGAAATACACACTATGCTATGGGCCTACAGGAGAACAACAAAAACCCCTACCGGGGAAACCCCTTTTATGTTGGCATATCTCTCAGAAGCTGTCATCCCCACCAAAATTGGGTTTCCCAAAGTTCAAATGTATGTCCCCCAGAGAAATATGGAAGAAAGGAGACTTAATCTAGACTTGATTGAGGAGAGAAGATAAGACGCTGAGATAAGACAAGAAGCCTACCAGCAGAGGACTTCCAGGTTTTACAATCACAGGGTAAAGCAAAGGCTAATCACTGTGGGGGACCTAGTCCTAAAAAATACATGGAAGAAACCAAACAAGCTCCACCCAAATTGGCATGGCCCATATAGGGTTATTGATGAATTTGTCCCTGCAACCTATAGCGTAGAGAACATTGAAGGAGAACCCTTTTTGAACCCCTGGAACACATGTCATTTGAAGAAATACTATCAATGATGTTGTAGTTAATGTCCTATCGGATCACAGTTGTAATGAATGTGTTGCTTCATAGAACACTTATTAATGAGAATTTTCTATTGGCCCCTCATCTTATGTTTGTCAATTTAGATATATGTTGGGATAATTCATGCTAAGCCAAAACACATTATTAATTCGGTGGATAACCACCCTCGGCTAGGATGAGGGTGAGGGGTAGGGATGACCCTCCATTCACTCTCAAGAAAGACGAGGGTGGACTTGTATTTAAAAACATAATTAATATGGTGGATAACCACCCTCGCCTAAGATGCGGATAAATGGTAGGGATGACCCTCCATTCACTCTCAAGAAAGACGAGGGTGGACTTGTATTTAAAAACATCATTAGTTTGGAGGAAACCACCTTTGGCTAAGATGAGGGTAAATGGTAGGGACGACCCTCCATTCACTCTCAAGAAAGAGGAGGGTGGACTTATATTTAAAAACATCATTAGTTTGGTGGAAACTACCCTCGGCTAAGATGAGGATAAATGGTAGGGGATACCCTCCATTCACTCTAAAGAAAGACGAGGGTGGACTTATAATTAAAAACATCATTAGTTTGGTGGAAACTACCCACGACTAAGATAAGGGTGAATGGCAGGGACGACCCTCCATTCATTCTCAAGAAAAACGAGGGTAGACTTATATTTAAAAACATCATTAGCTTGGTGGAAAATCCCCTCGGATAAGATGAGGGTAAATGGTAGGGACGACCCTCCACTCACTCTCAATAAAGACGAGGGAGGACTTGGACATTGAAAAACATCATTAGTTTTATGGATAACCACCCTCGGCTAGGATGAGGGTGAATGGCAGGGACGACCTTCCATTTACTGTTAAGAAAGACGAGGGAGGACTTGAGATTAAAAAACGTCATTGGTTTGGTGGATAACCACCCTCGGCTATGATGAGGGTGAATGGTAGGGATGGCCCTTTATTAACTCTCAAGAATGACGAGGGAGGACTTGGAGGCAAATTGGCACAAATTATAAAAGTGTCAATATAAAAGACTAAAGGAAAAGGAGAGAACTTTCATTACAAAAATTAAGAGTTACAATACATGTCCAAAATAGGGAAAAAGACAAGCTTTACAAGTAGAGGGTATGGTCCATAGACGGCCACCCTAATGAGCAACATCAGAAGGCAGAGGCCTAGTATCATCAAGCGGAGTCCCCTCGACAACCACATCAGAAGGCCGATCCTCAGATGTACCGATGCCTTCAATAATTAATTGAGACTCCACATGGCAAGAGCCTTAGAGATCAAGGGTTCTTCTAGCTCCACTACCTCTAAAAAAGAACGGATAGTCGATACTGCATCAGTAAACTTCAAGATGACCCACTGACAGGCCGTCTTGATTCCCCTCTCCAAGTATTCAAGACCAAAGCCCTGGAATTCATCAGAGAGTTTGTAGGCCTCCATTCCATCAACCTCGACTCGTCGGATAACTACAGCGAGATCGTTCTTTAACTGGGTGCCCTGTTTGGTCAAAGCCTTATCCTTGTCAATAATGAGGTCGTCCCTCAGCCTCGGTTGAGTAGCATACTCCTTTGTAAGCTCGCCCAGAACCCTCGCGTGCTCGGCGTTCATATTTTCAAGCTCAGCCTTTACAGTATCCAACTCAGTCTTAAAGTCAGCCTCATGTTGAATAGCTCTCTTGGCCTCATTAAACTTTCGTTGGTTCTCAGCCATCCACTTGGTGGAAAAGGTGAACGTACAGACAGACTGTAAAAGATGAGAGGAAGGTCATATTAAATGGTCGAGGTAATAGCTTGTAAAATATTGGTGAATCAAAATTTAAGAGATGAATGACATACCTGAGCTAGAGTATGAAGCCCATAGTCATAAACCTTAGGCTGGGGCATCTTGGCTAAAAATTCATAATCTACAACCGATGGTGCTGAGAACATGGAGGCCTTGGCAGCTCTCAGATTGGAAATTAAGGAGGAAGGGTCAGTCTTCAGGAAGGTCAGATTAAATGACCAGTAGGAGACCATGCACGAGGAATAATTAGTTCCCTTAGTATTTGTCTAAGGTACCTCCACCCCTGCCCTTGTAAGAAAGTTAGGACGAGGGACAACAGGGACTTCTGGAACCTTTCACTTATGGGTATCAACTGTCGGCTCTACTTGGATCGGCACCACGGCCTTTGTCTTCTTATGTGTCTGCTAGGGCTCCTTGCCTTTGTTTTTGCCCAGACCAGACATCTAGCTAGGGGCAGTCATTTCCCACAGCTGGTTAGATACGTTTGAAGGCTGACATGAAAAAAATAGATGATTCGTCAGATACAAGGAAAAATAATAAGGAAACACTTGGAAAGAAATTAAAATAAAAAAGTAACTCACATAATTCTGTCAATGGGCTGACCCTCAGACCAACTTCTTTGAGGAAGAGAGGGGTCATTGTATATTCAAATTTGGGAATCTCACCATCTTTCCCCCGCTCCCTTAGATAGTTGGATATAGCCCTTTCATCCAAGATAAGCCCAGGGCCTGACCTTGCTTTCATGGAGGGATTGGACTAGGCTTTAGGGATCCTCGAGCTATCTTTGGAAGGCTCAACCCCAGCGGGGATCTCCCAATCCCCAGTAATGAAGAAGAACCTCTTATTCCAATCATGATTGGAACTTTGTTATACATGGAGAAAGTTTTTGTCTGACCTTCTAGCCCCTACATGGAAGTATCCAGGTTTCTTGGATGAGGGGGTTATGTTGTAGCAGGCCAGGAACAAATCCATCGAGGGATCATTAGTAAAAGTGTTCTTTAAGAGGGAAATGTAGCCGAGGATGATCCTTCAGGAGTTAGGAGGGAGTTGAGAAGGAGTAACCCTGAGGGCAGAAAGTATGTCAACTATGGCATAATGAATAGGGAGCCTAACGCCGACCCTAAGCATCTGCTCATAAATAGAAACTTCTCATTCTTCACCCTGGAACAGCCTCTCATATTCATTCGGGAACCTTATATTTACATTGGGCTTTATTGCAAAGAAGTGCCTCCATAGTAAGAGGTCACGATCCCTAACAGACGAGACAAAAGATGAGTCCTCTGAAGAATCAACTCGATCATTATTAGAATCCTGAGTATCGTCATCGGCTCCTTCATCTCCAAACCTCTCGGCCTCATCGTTTATTGGAGGGCCATCTAGAAAAGCGACCTGGAAAGCATGGGGGGATAGGTCTGTCACATGGATAACTTCAGGATGAACTGTTCCCTCGGCCTATCAGCTTGGGCTAAGTGTTGATGCCTCTCTTCTCCCAGAAGTCCCAACACCCATTGGTGATGATGATCTCTCGTCTATTTCTCCCTCTTATGGCTGACACTCGGCTGGATGATAGGAATATCCAAAGGGCTCAGAGGGGGAAATTTTGGCTAATGGAATTGGGAAAATGGGTTTTCCTCTATTCGCCTAATCTATGTAAAGAAAATCTCTCTTAAAATTAGGAACTTGTTAGCCAAATCATAAAGCCTTTTTAGCATTAAGAGGGAGACCCTACACTTACAGAAATTTTCTCAAACAACCTTGAAATAAGTTAAATAGTTGACCAAGTTGACTTTTGGATTAAACCTGGAGAAATGAAAGGTTTTGTGGATGAACACCCAAGAATAGGAAGAACAAGCTTCACCGGAGAAGAAAATCAGAAATTCACTGGAAAACCTTAAATTGCAAAAACTCAAGGCATAACCACCGTTAGATGGTGGAATAGGAATTAGGGAAAGTTTATTGCCTAATATCTAGCCCTATAACCACTACAGGAAGGCGGGTTCTAACGCCGAAAAAAGTGTAAAACAACCAAGAAAATGCGCAAGAGATACCCAAAGAAAAAATAATAGAAAATGGTGGATAAAAGGGAATTTAGGGCAGAGAGAAATTACCTCAGGTTGAAGATTGAAACTGAACAAAGCATGGAATGTCGAAGAAAAGGAAAAAATTATAGAAATTGCATTTGAGCTGCTAGAAGCTAGAGAGAACGTGCGCACGAAGAAGAAATAGAGAATTATTTAAAAAGGCATTTAAATACTTTGTCATTAATGGGACCACTAAACAAAGTAATGCACAACCCACGAGGATAATCATCACTAGGGCATAAAGTGCTAAGTGTAGTGTGCAACCGCCATTGTTTTGGGAGAACAAATGATGATTAACGCCTGAAAAGACGTCAATTAACTTGACAAGTGTCACTTATCAACCTAACCACTCATTTGACATCCAAAGACAACATTAGCCCTCAACCACCTCAATATCATCGATGACTAAGGGCTAGGGGTGATTCATATACCAAAATACACCCTCGGCCAGGCGAAGGGTAGCCTCGTCCAAGACGAGGGCCCAACTCTACTACTGCGATGGTCTTACCGAAGAAAGGGGTTTAGAGAAGCCAACCTAATCATCTGAGATCCCGTTCAGATGAGGGTACAATAGTACGACCGGATAATAGGACGACCCGACTATTTACTTTGACCAGAGGACAAGATTGTGGTAATAAAAGCCTCGTCTTCGGGGTGACCAAGCGATAAGCTAACCATATGAGGGGATGACAATGCAAAGCTTACATCCAACATAAAACCATGCCAGCATCAACCTCAACCTCGGTCTATCATAATAAGTCGATGGTGACATCATCATGGTGCGTGATTTGGGAGACGTGTGGGACAATGTGCATGAGACTCATATAACATGTGGATCAGATCATTATAACAATATCATACCCTCACGTGAGGGAATATTATGTCATCATTAACTACTAGTGGCACAACTAGGTGTGAACAGAAAATGGTCTAGATCATTATCCACATGAACAATGCATGCTTGGGGGTACAATACTCCCCTCAACCCCTATATATACTTGTCATCTTCAACCTTGTAAAGGATTGATCATAAAAACCCTAATGAAAACTCAGCTTCTACACACAGTAAAGAGAGAGTGATATTATAAGCATTGTATCCAAGGCCATTAGTGCCCATACTTAGTGAATCACACACTCATAGTGGATGTAGGCCTGATTGGTTGACCAACTATACATAACTATCTTCATTCCTCTTATCCTCATCCTTTCAATGTACTTATACACTCTATCACTCCCATTGCTATTATTGTTTGAGACAATCATCTCTTATCTGGTGGAGCTAAATCTTAGCATAATCACCAGTCCCTTCTTGACACCTCCATTATTGCCTTGGCACTGAAGGCCTTGAGGAACCTGTTACTAATGATTAGGGCTCTGTTGACCCTATCTGTATCCCTGGACCTCAGGTTGGTACCCTCTTGACCTGAACCACTTGAACTGATCCCCCTATTATGAATCCTTCCCCTAGTGCCTACCTACTGTTGTGGTACTCCTCTGGTGCCACCTTCACTTATTTTGCTCGGCTGGCTAACCTCACCTCCTCTACTTCTTCCCTTCATATGGAGGAGATGGTCCTAGCAGTGTAATAATGCGACAATGATAACATCTGTATACGTAACCAATGTGGTATTTTTGATCAAGTGCTGCATGATCCTCCAAGCTAGTCCATCCATAAACTTTACTTTTTCATTCTTCATTGCTCACCCCGTCTGGAAAAATCTTATCCAAATGGGTGAAATCCTCCTCATACTCTGCCATAGAGGGTCACCTTGAGTCACCTCAATGAATTTCTTCCACATTTTGGTCTCTACCGCTGGCAAAAAGTACTTGCGGTAAAACTACACCTAGAACTTGGGAATCGTCATCCTATCTCTATCATCGATGGTGGTAATTGACTCCCACCACTGTAATGATGCTCCATCAAGTCTGAAAGTATCTAACATCTATTTCTATAGCTCAGTATACTCCACCATGCGCATGTGGTGCTATATATTCTTCTTCCACTGAGACACTGCAACTACATCAAAGCTACCCTGAAACTCGGGTGGGTAGACCTTATGGAACATCTCCCTAACTCTCTGCCAAGTAGATGGATTTGGATGGTCATGGATCGCTGGTGCCATTGGTGGTTGTGGTTTGGTATGTGGGAAATGAACGACCAACAATATCATAGTTGTGTTGATTGCCTCGACCACTATCTCACCACCTGTGTCGTGGAGATCATCTCTAGTGGTGGGTATAGCGGCGGTACCTATGATAGCGGTACCTGTGGGTCCTGTTGGGCCTTCCTAACATCTTCCCTCACCGCTGTTCTCGCTGCTCGCTCTCCCTTTGGTGGAATTTGAAAATAGATCGAATTGTATAAGTACACAGTTTATAAAAAAATTAATAGCAGAAGCACGATATCTCAAACACATGAAGATAAAAGCAAGAGTCCTAATAATAGGGATCTATATCAAAATAAAGATATGTTAAAATCATAGTAAGTTGTACAAATCCTACAGACAGTAGAACCTGATGCTCTGATACCATTTGTGACACCCCGCCTAATTAAATATCGGGTGATCAATCCTTTATTAAATTAAAAGAGGTTCCTCATTTGGTTCATTCTCAGGATCACCGTCGAAAACCATATTAATTACTAATCACTATTAGCTAATTAAATCAGTGTCAAAAGTTATATATTTTATTAAACAATTAATAATAATATGCTGAAAACTAACTTAAAACATTCGCACCATAATATAGTCTAAACCATCACAAGGAATAAATAAATAACTATCTTTCCGAATAAATCATCGCCTATAAAATCGAAATCCAAATAATATGTTCAATAAATAGTAAATAAATCTGATAATAAGCCTGAAATAAATAACTGAAATAAATGAAGTCTAAAAGGGGAAACATGCCCAACTAAGACACTTAAATGAATCATGTACTAGGAATGAAAGGTGGAAGCGTCTAATCACGTACTGCAAGCCTCCATAACGCTGCAAATCGTCCATGGAATAGATCGTCAAGTATGGCGTCCCTGTTGCTGAACACCTAAAACGTTCTGGAAAATATTTATATCAAGGGTTAGAACCCAAAACATTTTTAAAACTTTTAAGAAGTATTTATCACAATTTAAAAATCAGTTTTGATTACACATGTTAGGTTCACGTACACTCTCTTGAATCTTCTCACCTCTCAACTATTGTGCATCCCTAACGTTTTCTAATTATCCCACCTAGCCATACTATCCAAGCTAACTAAAATAAATATCTATCTTAATTATCGACACCTATAAGTCCACGTACCACCCATACAATACGCTATCGAATTAAAATCTCTTGAATGTTATTGATATAGTAGGTAACATTCCCCATGTAATATCATTTAATCATTTAATTATGTTTCACTTCTTATTTCATTATTTATATTCACATTATAGATTTGTCTACTATCACATGTATGTAGAATGCTTCAAACTGATATATATTTATCTCACTAATATATATAATTACAGTGTTTCTCAAAAGGACCACCGTGAAAGTAGGCATACTCTGCTATCAGTCCATGTACCTCTCATACTAAAATAAGGACTATTGGTTAGACATGTCCCCTCGAACACAAAATTCAAATAACAAACAATGGAGGCAACCATAGTTCTAAGCCTTTGGGATATGCACATACCTAATGTACCCAAACGACCTGCCAGTCTCACTAATACACAACACATAGTGAGCCACCCTAAGTTTTATTTTCTGGGACACAAATCCAGACCTCTTTGGAATCAACATGGTGGGATCTTCTAAAGGGAGGGAACCTCTATAATAGCAGGCAACACATGTATGCTCACGTTTGACACATATCATATAATAGATATACACACAACCTAATTATCATACTTACTACATAGTATTTATCTCTCGAACACTCCCTGTACTATTAAATTATAATTATTCTCACTATCATGTTAATTTGAGTATTGCTCTCTACTATAAGGGCCCTATTTACCCCCTTAAGTAAAATTCAGAATCTGGCTCTATCATAAACTACTGGTTTATAACATTATTTCACTTAAATTACTCGTAACTCAATTATGCGAGGGGAACCGAGTGGCCATGTGAGGACGTTGGCCGTTGTTACCGGATCACTCGACATGCAAAAAACCTAAACTATAAATACACTTGTGAAACAAGTATATTGATGAGTCGGGTATTGTAAGAAATCTATAGGGAATGTCGTATAGATTTTAACTTCCTTATTACTTCAAGAATAAAAGTGTCAAGGGTGATATGATAGGTTATGTAGAAAAGGAAAAAGAAGAAGTTGGCACTATACTAGAATTAATCAAAATGAGAGTCGGGATCGTATTCCCGCCTCGGGATAAACAACGCATAGTTAGAATTTTGGTTCGAAAGCTATT
The DNA here is from genome assembly GCA_949130495.1 of Sambucus nigra. Classification (NCBI taxonomy): domain Eukaryota; kingdom Viridiplantae; phylum Streptophyta; class Magnoliopsida; order Dipsacales; family Adoxaceae; genus Sambucus; species Sambucus nigra. The sequence continues at coordinate 414,681,592 of OX422215.1, read as the reverse complement.
TAACCGATCATTTCATATAAGCAAAAACATCATGCTATAATGGATTTAACCCAAAGTTGCGAAATAAAACATTTAATAAAAAAAGGACACACGTGGATTAAATTCGGATTATCTCTATAAACACTAACGTTGCATAACAAAAGAAGTTAAACGTATAATAATATGACTTTAATACACGAGGTTTCAATTAAACTCAATATTATGCGAAATCTAACTTTAGAGATCGATGCCCATTAATGGCGAAAACGCAATCCCAACGTGTTTACTACGGACAATACATGGAATTAAACTAATTAAAATAACAATTAACTAAATGAAACAAGAAATTAATGAACTAAAACAAGTTATCTATGAAAGAAAATAAACAATAAAGCAAGAAATTAGAGGAATAAATCTACGTTACAAAGCTTAAGAACAAAAAAAGGAACTTACATTAATAGAGAAGAAGGAGGATTAGTATACTTACAACAATGGGTGAAAACACGACATAAGATGAGGAGAGGGAAGCTCCCACAAAAATCCCCCAAAAACTAACCTAAAATGAATCTAATATCAAGTAAAAATGATCCTTTAACTTAATATAATTTTTACATACAAATACCCCACCAAAAACAAACTGAAAAGTAGAGATTTGCGGACTTTATGGTGCCAAATCGAATCGATTGGACTTGTCCGAATCGATTTTCCTCTACAGGTCTGCAATTCTGCATCTTTGTCCAACTTTACGAAAAATACCATAACTTCTTCATTATAACTCAAAATTAGGCACGATCAGAGGATACGCGAAGATAAATCAGAGGGCTAAAATTTCCAAGAGACATTAGGCCAAAAAACCAAATTGTGGAATGACTAAAATTCCCTTGAATGTGCCCTTGAGTGTACTTTTAAAGTCAAAACCATCCTAACAATGCCATAAGTCCTTCGATACCACTCGGATTCATGCACTGTCGGTGGCCACTCGAAGAGAAATAAAAGGGATTCAACTTCCATGAAGTGGTAGGGATTAAAATCCAAATCCTTAAATTGCTAAAAGCAAAAGTCGATAGAATTTCACCATAATGCTACCGAACTTCACACTAAGCATCAAAATGCCTACAAAAGCGCAATTATACCTCATTTAGCATGTTAACATATAAAAAAGAGGTTGTCTGGTTAACGAGCATAATTACAGGAAATAATGTACTCGAGGGGGCTAAAATGCAAAGTATAAGGGTGAAAAATATAATATTCATGCCGAATCCCACCACCTAACTTACACATTGCTAGTCCTTAACAATGAAGTACAAAGCAAGAAGAGAAATAACTAAACCATAAAAAGGAGATAAGTACAAAGAGTATAAATGCAACTTTCGCGAGCGAACGATTGCATTTAGCATATGCAATCAGCCGTTAAACCCTATGTTACCTTAGTGGACGAGTGTCGTCTCATGAGGGATTTCATGGATGAAACCCCCAAACATCTTACTTTCCTCCAAAATATGCCCAATCACATGCAACAAGCTCAACAATAATGAAAAAGATTTCAAACACTTTTTTATAGAAAAGTGAATAAATTCACACAAAATTCCGTTGTTATTGACATTATAGAATGAACTTTGTCGAATTGAAGCCTTAAAAGTGGGAGGGGAGAGAGCACATGCAATTTATGATTTAGCCAAAACATAAATAAATCGGATAAGCATGAAAGCATGCATATATCAATCCTCACCGATCATTACACTCAACAAATGTAATCACTATGAAAGGAGAGGTAATACACCGGACTTGCAAGAATAAAGAGTAAATGTAAATGGAAACTAGGCCACATAGATGTCACTAATGAATAATGCTATATATAAAATGAAAAACATGTAATCTCAATGAAAGATTCCGCTCAGTAAAGGAGGCAAAATCTATTTTCACAGATTATCTAAACTATTTTGACTTTAAAATTGAATTCACCCAAGAATCATATAGGACTTTTATAGGTTTGTAATTTAGGCTAGGCTCGATATATGAAATGAAGGGAAAATATACGAATTCAAAGTTTTCGGGGATGAAAACTTGGGATAGTAAAAAATTGTGGGCAATTTTAAAATTGGAAAATGATTTCCATAACAAGCATTAAATATGAAATTGGAGAGTGACAATGATTATTGAACACTATATGCAACATATACAAACTTTCCCTTTCATTTTTTTTTTCTAATTTTTTTCCGCTTGTTCTGTTTTTCACTTCTTTCTTTTCTTCACTTTTCTCACTCTTTTCATGCTTAATTGCAACCGCATGATAATGACATCATTCAATCCTGAGTAACATTCCAAGAAAAGGTAGATAAGGTAATATGTATGGTTTATAACTCAAATGTGGAGTTGGTTATGGGATTTTGGGTGATGAATCGAAATGATATATTTAGGCTCAAAAGGGTTGACTAGGGAAAGATATCAGGTGAGGTCAAGGCTAATATGGGTGATATAACAAAGATTTCCTATGATCATTTCATAAAGTTTACAAAATTCTCGAGTCAAAACAATTTTGAAAATCATGCTCAAGTAACACATTTTATAAATGAATTCAATTAGTGAACGATCGATGAAAGAATATAGAGATTACCGACGAAATCATCATTTTTAAAGAGGAAAGAATAGTGTATAACACTCACAAATGAAGATATGTCTTTAATCTCACTTATGTAAGTATATACAATGCAACAAAAGATTACCAAGTTATAAATATCTTAATCAATATAACAAGTAAAGTGCATGTGCTCATAGTGTAAAGTTTAATTCAGGAAGTTATTCATAATATCAATGATTTGAGGACTAAAGTCTAATAACTTCTAAAATCGAGAACATGCATCATTAATTTGTCAATTGGATCAGGCATTTATTAAAATTTCTCATCAAAAACAGGGGAAAATGCCCAAGAAAGGAGAAAAAAGAAAGAAAATATTTTTGAATTTTTTTAATTTTTTAACAAAAAGCATGCTTTGTAACTAACATGTGATCAAATCCAAAGACTAAAAATGAAATGGATATAATATCCTACACCCCCTAACTTAAATGTTGCATTATCCTAAATGCTCATTAAAAACACAACACCAAGATAGGAAAAGAATCATATTACCCAAAATTGGAGCGATCCTCAATAAGCACGAGTCCAAAGAATCTACAAAATAAGTGAGTACCGATCATAACAAAAAGTAATAACTAAAATTTTAACTAATTAAACTAGACTTAACTAAAAGTAAAGAAAAATTAAAGAAAGAAAGAAAAAAAAGCTAACTATTTACATCCTACTATTTCGACTTCACACTAACTATACACTAGAAGTCTAAATTTTTTAGCATCTGTCCAAAATACAATTTGACTTTGAGGGATAAGCGATGGACCCTACCTATCATGCAAGCCTCCCCAAAAATATTAATTATGTTTGAATAACATAAGGGTGTAAGGCGTAAGAAATGAACTATCACCAATTACAAATTTTAGTTGGGTGATGGAGGATTTGGATACTAATGGTGACTAGACCACATTCATATAAAAAAAATTGAAATCACATCCCCAAGGTTTTTCAAATGGAAGAGGAGGTGGAGCTAGTGCAAGTGAATGGCCCATGAGATGAAACATCTCAATATAGCATTCCCGTTCAAGAATCGGTTCAAAGTCCTCAAGACTTTCAACTGGTTCTTATTATAAATTTAATTGTTCTGGAATACTAGGGAATAAATGACAGGAAAGACCATTGAAAGTTCTTGGATCACTCTCAATTATTTCTTCCTCAAAAAAGGGTGGAAGTGAAATGCAAGTTTCAACCTCAATCGAGCTTTTTGAAGAAGAAATGATCTCATCGTGTTGGACATTTTTTTTTGTCCAAGATTCATAAATCTCAACCTCATCATTTATTTCCTTATTCCCACAAAGAAAAGTTCATTCAGAAGACGATGAATGATTACTTACAAATTCTTGAATTTCATGCTCAATGCGCTCATCTTGAGGAATTTGTAGGAAGTCTCGCATAGTTTTGGGAGTGTAACTTGAAAATCTATTCGCATAGTAGTTAAGGTTATCTAAAGAGTTATAGTGAGACATTTCAAATTAGACAATTCAACAAAAGTGACAAGCGCCAAAATTTCAATTTCTCGAAATAATCTAGCACAAGTAAAAAAAAAAGAATAAAAATATGAATAAAACAAATATTACGAAATATTAAATCAACTACAATATATAACAAAACAATCCCCATCAATGGAACCATTTTGATGCGAGGGGAATCGAGTGCTCGTGTGAGGACGCTGGTCGTTGTTACTGGCCCCCACTCGACATGTAAAAACCTAAACTACAACTACACTTGCAAAACAAGTATAGCGATAAGTTGGGTATCTTAAGAAATCCACAAGGAATCTCATATAGATTTTAACTGATTTATTACTTCAAGAATAAAAGTGTAAAAGGTGATATTGTAGATTATGGTGAAAAGAAAAAAGAAGAAGTTAACACTATACTACAATTAATTAAAATGAGAGCCGGGATCGCATTCCCGCCCCGGGATAAACAACGTATAGTTAGAATTTTGGTTCGAAAGCTATTAAACCGATCATTTCAATCAATCATAAACATCATGCTAGAAGGAATTTAACCCAAAGTTGCGAGACAAAGCTTTAATAAAAAAGGGTCACACGCGGATTAAATTCGAATTGTCACTATAAACACTAATGTTGCATGACAAAGAAAGTTAAATGCATAATAATCCGACTTTAGTACGAGAGTTTTCAATTAAACGTAATTTTCCGCAAAATCTAAATTTCGGAGCTCAACCCCCATTAACAGCGGAAACACAATCCCAACCCATATACTACGGACAATACATTGAATTAAACTAATTAAAACAACAATTAACTAAATGAAACAACAAATTAATGAACTAAAACAAGTTATTTAGGCAAGGAAATAATCAATAAACCAAGAATTTGAGGAATAAATCTACGTTAAAAAGCTTAAGAACAAAAAAAGGAGCTTACATTAATAGAGAAGACGGAGGAATAGTAAACTTACAACAATGGGTGAAAACCCAACACAAAATGTGGAGAGGGAAGATCCTATAAAAATCCCTCCAAAACTAGACTAAAATGAATCTAATATCAAGTAAAAATGATCCCACAGCTTAATATTATTTTTAAATACAAATACCCCACCATAACCCAACTGAAAAGTAGAGATTTACGGACTTTCTGGTGCCAAATTGAATCGATTTGCAATTCTGGAGCTTTGTTCAATGTTACGGAAAATCCCGTAACTTTTTCGTTATAACTCAAAATTAGTCACGGTCAGAGATTACGCGAAGATAACTCAAAGGGATACAACATCCAAGAAGACATTAAGCCAAAAAACCAAATTATGAAAGGACTGAAATGCCATTGAATGTGCCCATGAAGTCAAAACCATCCTAAAAAAGCCATATCTCCTTCGATACAACTCGGATTCATGGATCGTCAGCGGCCAAGTGAATAGAAATAAAAGGGATTCAAGTTTCGTGAAGAAGTCGGGATTAAAATCCGAATGCTGAAATTTCTAAAATGTTCCCGAAGCTGTAAAAGTCGATGAAATTTCACCTGAATGCTACCGAACTTCACACTAAGCACCAAAATACCTATAAAGGCTCAATTATAAATCATATAGCATGTTAACATATAAAATAAAGGGTTTCTGATTAACGAGGATAAATATAGGAATTAAGGTACTCGACGGGGCTAAAATGCATAAGCATAAGGGGTAAAAAATACAATATTCGTGCCGATTCACTCATCCTCCTTCTCTAGAATTAATTATGCCTCAATTTATGTATATAGAACTTCGCCTCAATCCTCTCGTTAAGACTAAGTCATAATCCAATTACAAGCCTATTGTAATATAAAAAACTCTCCTTATATTTTAACAAATTACCAAAAGTTTTCCCGACAAAATTAATGGAGTTCTAAGCTTTAAAAGAGAAATTTCACATTTTCTAGGAAACCGAATCAATTCTCCAGGAGTCTGAATCGATTCTCTTTTCGAATAATTTCACCTCTGGACTGAATCAATTCGAAATTACGCTGATCATCTTCTTCCTCAATATGCAAGTGTGTTTTTCACCATTTTTCTTATTCTCCTCTTTGTTGTTCTTTATAAAATTAACATCCAACATTCCCAAGCATCATATACATGTATTAAGATGAATTATAACGTAAACAAAACATTAAAACTTCATAATACCCACCAAAGAATATATCAAATCAATCTTTCATCAAAAACCTTAGGGTTTGTGTTCTTCAACCATTTTTCATTAAAAACCCAAATTAAATTCATGGTGATTATCATATACCCTCTAATTTCTTATCCTTTATATATTTAAATCAAACTACATGCAATTTCTACCCAGAACTTCAGTTTTAAATATTCTTTTCTTCCAGGTTCATGACTTTGATCATTATATTTCAAAACCCTAACAACATGGGCATTATAAAAGCAAAAGACATTATAAATAAACATTTTCCTTGTGTTAGATGACCTGATTTTATGGTTTTGATGTTGGATAGTGTGCCGTCTTTTCCAATCCTCATTGCAAGATTGATAATGCTGCAGGATCACACTCCAATTTCTCAAAAACTCTCTTTTATGCTTCACAAATGGTTTCTTTTCTTTTCTAATGGATTCTCTGAGTTTTCTAACCTCTAAACCCTAGCCTCTCCCATCTATATGGTGATAAAGATGTTGGAAATTCTTAGGTCTCTTAACCCTTGGTTACCAAATGACTAAAATGCACCCATACGGTGCCGATTGTGTCTAAATAGCCCCGAGATCCAAATCAACACCCCCGAGTTTACTATTTTTAGTATTTCAACCCTCACAGAGTTATTCGTGACCTCAAAATCATCATTCGAGTGACTCTAAACAATTATCCTATCTTGACCTCAATTTAGTCCACCTCGACCCCTGGTTGAGATAAATTTAATTATGTCAATCTCACTCACAATGACGCGTAATAATTTATACAAAATAATTTTCTATTCACTTAGTAAATTTTACACATAATATTAATCATTATCTATTTCTCTTGATTAATATTTAATAACCACATTTTATAATGAAGAGTTTTTCGAATTAATTAAATTCCAAATATGCGTAAGTACGGGGTATTACAGCTACTCCAGTAGTACCACTGACAAATACTTTAATTGGAATACTCGTTCTACCTACAAGGTCCACTAGTCTTTTGGTAGTTAATTTTGCCACTACCACATGTGACCATCCTTTCCTTTGTGGATATTTTCTTACCGTCTTGGTGTTTTGGTGCTCGCGCATGCGCACACTGGAGAGTGGTGAGAAGGTCTCATGCTATTTTCTAGTAGACCTTCGGCCATCATCGATGTGGGGTGATAAAAAGATATGGAGTCCCCAACCTATTTTTCATAAAACAGGCAAAAGAACACAACATCGCCTCAAGGGAGCAGCATCAAAGACAAACTAATGCTTACGAAACCAATAGTTCAGAGGTTTGGGGGCTAAGGTACAGAATGGGAAGGTGTTAAGCACCCACCCCGCCCTTCCGGTGTCCCATGGTCTTATGTTACTATTTTCCTTAATTTCTCCGTGAAGTGTGTGTACGTGTTTATATAAATGGAGATTCTAATTGCTCGACTCATATGATGGAAAAGATACAATGAGGTCATCCAAAGGAATGTTCCCAAAATAATAATAGAAAGTATGACATGAATGCTTATTGAGATTTTGATATTTATAATGAAATGGTAATATTCGTTAGATTAAATGAAAATATGAATTAAAAGTATGATACATGGAGTAATATAAAGATAAAATAAAAAGGATGAAAACATGAAGATAGGAAAGTTGAAAAATTGGACTCGAGTCTCGAGTTTTATCCTGAAATGCCTACGTAGCCTATAAAGGCCTCAAACTCCATGTAGTTCGCATGAGGCATAAGGGTGAGGTTTATCAAATAGATTCAAACGAGAGTTTACTACATGTGTACGTGTAGAAATTATATTTTTCATTTTGAGAAATTGTGGTGGATAATCATGTTGGAATTTATAGTTGTAGCCTTTTTTTCTTTGTTTTGGGTTTTCAATAGAAACTAAGGAATGTGTAATATAAATAATAAAGGATAAGATGTTTAATGTATATGGACTAAAGTAAAGGCCAGATTAATGTAAGGACATAATTTTATAAATGTCCGGGGTAGAAACAAGGAATTTTCCGTTTTTCCCTAGATCACAGTTTGTATGTCTGATATCGTTACATTCGGCACATCAACACGATCATCCTTAACGTCCTTTATCCGACTTCAATGCATCAATTATCTTCACGTGCATTATGCTACATGCGACGTGCTGCTCATCTTATTCCCACTACTCCACTACACTTTATCGGTAAAGTGGTTTATTGGAACTTTAATATTTGCATAAATATTTGGGAAATGTTTTTGAAAATTATTTTCAAAGTCTGGATTAATTTTTATCAAAAGCAGATTTTTTTCTAAGTGTAGTAGTGAACTGCCTTGAATGACGAGCTCGCTCAAATGACTTTGACTGTCGTTCGCGCGAGATTGGCATGCCGCGCGATCTTGTTCGAACAACATCTGTCCTTCGTTCGAGCGACATGGCTATCTTGTTCGAACAAGCCATCGCCTCGATTTTTGTATAAATATATGTTCTCCTTCTACACCATTTTCAAGTCTTTTTGCAATCTCAAAATTCTACGAAAAAAGTCCAGAATTATACTTCATCTTTTTAAGGTTTTCTAATCCTTTTTGATTCACAAAATCATTACCATATATGTGTGTGAATCTTTAAACCTTTAAGAGGATCAGTTACTCATCTGGAGTAATTTTTGAGGAAGCCGTTCTCTTCTTCATTTCTGCCCTAGTGGAAAGGGATAGTTCCAGCCGACGACATCAGAACCGACACCCGAGGATATTTCTAGGTCACATATTTTCATTGTAATCCGTGTAAGATATTTTCTTACAAATTTATAGTGAAAATAAAAGGTTTTTCCCCTTTGGGGGATTTTTCCTCATTTGTGTGTGTTTGATTGTTCTTGCTTGAGTTTATCATCATCAATCACACCTAGATGTATGTTTAGGACTTAACTGATAAAAACTGAGTTTAATTAAATAATTTTTTTATTTGAACACAAGCGCACTCTTCTCAAATTGCTATCAAAGCCAATTACACAACTTTACCGTGTAATTTTCTTCAAAACTTTTCTAAGATATCAATTTTCTGAAAAAATGATTTTTGTTGAAAACGAGTGTGTTCATAATGGAGAAGTTATATAATAAAATGCCAGTTTTTGGTGGGACAAACTATGCATACTGGAAAGCCCGCATGAGATCTGCATTAAAACCATTGATGAACGTGTCTGGAATTTGGTTGAAAGAGGGTGGACACCTACCTCTGTCACTCTTGAGAACGTGACCAATTTAAAACCTGTCACTACATGGACTTAAGAAGAGTTTAAATGGTCATCTTTTAATTCTAAGGGTTTAAGTGCTATTTGTAGGTCTGTCACACCTGATGAATTCAAACGCATAATGACGTGCACCATGTCAAAAGAGGCATGGTATGTTTTGCAGCTTACCCATGAAGGAACTAATGCTGTGAAAGAGTCTAAACTGCAAAATTTAACAACTCAATTTGAAACAATCACCATGCTTGAATCTGAATGTTTTGATGAATTTTATGCTAGACTGTCTGATACTGTTAACACTAGCTTAATCTTGGTGAACACATTCATAATGCTAGAGTTGTTAAAAATATTCTTAGATCACTACCTAAGTGTTTTATCCCTAAAGTCACCATGTTAAATTCTATGGGTAATTTCAATACGCTTAAATTAGAAGAACATGTAGGAGACTTGCAAACGTATAAAATTGATATGTTTCCTCAATCTGTCAAGTCTAAAGATAAAGGAATTGCACTTAATGCCCATGAGAGAAAGAGTGGGGGGTTGACAAGAAAGAGGGGAGAGTCATCTAGAAAAAGGGAGACAGATATGTCAAATTCTGAGTGTGATTTTGACTTTCATGATTTGGCCCTATTTGCTAAAAATTTCAAGAGAATTCTTAAATTCAAGAAAAATGGTAATTTTAAAAAGAAGTTCGAGAAAAATTAGTTTGAAAAGAAAAATAAATTTTTTTTTAAAGACCCTCATAAGAAAGAAAGTGAGGGATGCTTTGAGTGCGACGGTAGGGGTCATAGAGATTTTGAGTGTGCTACTAGGATGAATAGAGAAAAGGGCAAAGTTGTCCATAATGCTACCCATAGTGATGACAGTGAGGTCGAGTCGGTGTATTCTGGAGATGAGTCACCGCATGAGTGTAACTTCACCACATTCATGGCTAGTCATGTGAGTACTTATAGTGCTCCTCACGACGATGAGGATGTTGCTTCATAGGGACACCTCGACAGTGAGATTGATGTAAGTAAGGGGGAGGATGACGCAGGTGAGAGCGAGAATGATCTTCAATGTGCCTACACCGAGCACTAAAAAGAGTAACAAATCATTAGTTCTTAGGATCACCGCTTTAGAGGAAGATTTAAGAAAAGTGAGAGAGAGATATTCCTCCACCTGCACTACCTTAAGAGAGAGAGAGTTTGCTTGTGTTGAGAAAGAGAGTTTGTTTAGAGAGAGAGAGAATTATTTTGAGAAAGAGAGAGGGGACTTGACTAAACAAGTGGCTAGTCTTACGAGTGAGCTACATTCCTGTATGGAGACTCGACAGAAACTTGAAGACCTTGTAGCCCAACTTACTCATGATCTGGAGAGAGAACGGGAAGTCAAGGTACAAATCGAGGATAGATCTGGGAAGATGGGAAAGATGCTCCTCGGCCCCGCTTTAGGTTTTGGTGATAGGCAGGGAATAGGTTATGACGGTGCTTCCATGTCCCAAATTGCACCTGGACCAGTTCCTGAGTTTACTACAACTCCTTATGGCCATCGTTAAAAACCTGGAAGTAGAATTCGACCAAGAAAAGAAAACCAAGGTCCGCCTTTGACTGTGTTCTTTTGTACATATTGCAAAAGAGAAGGCCACCTCGAGAAGTTTTTCTATAGTATGGGTCGAACACGACGTAGTACTGCTCCACCACAGCATACTGATGACACATCACAGCGTTTGATGGAGGAATTCTGACAGATGTCTTTGCCATCTGTGAATGCTTCTCACATTCCGGCTAAAACCAACAACTACAAATGTAAACAAAAAGTCACCACTTCTTTGGTACCTAAGATTGATAAAAAGGACTTTGTCGTTCATGTCGCTCTCAAAGCACACAATACCTCACAGTGGTATTTTAATAGTGGGTGCTCCAGACATATGACAAGTGATGCCTCATTTTTTACATATATTGAGGATTACAAGGATGGTAGAGTCACCTTTGGAGATGGGAGCAAGTCTAGCATTGTAGGACGTAGTACTGTAGAGCTACCAGGATTTGCTAAGCTAGAGAATGTTTTGTAAGTCAAAGATCTGAAAGCAAACCTTCCCAGCATTAACCAGATATGAGACGCTAACTTTACCGTAAAGTTTGATCGGGATGCCTGTAATGTAAATAATCAATCCGATAAACTTTTAGTGCAAGGGTTGAGGACATAGGATAATTACTATAGGACTAAGCCCATGTCATCAATTGTCTGCAATAGCTCCACGATCACTCCTATGGATCTGTGGCACCAACGTCTAGGTTACGTGAACATTAGAGATTTAACTCATTTAGATAAAAAAGACCTAATATGAGGCATACCATCTCTTGGAAAGCTAACTTCGATGGTTTGTAGACCCTGTCAATTGGGAAAACAAATTCGTAGCCCCCATAGGAAGTTGCATTGCATTACCACCTCTCGTGTACTTGAGCTTATTCACATGGATCTTATGGGTCCTACTCGTAATGAGAGTCTGGGTGGTAAGAGGTATATCCTCATGATGGTGGATGATTTCTCCAGATACTCGATTGTAGGTTTTCTGAGGGAGAAATTCGATGCTCTGGAGTTTTTAACGACCAAGTGTCGGGTCCTACAAAATCAACATGGAGTCACTATTAACAGGATACGTAGTGACAACGACACTGAATTTAAGTAAGCAAAGGTAGATATTTACTGTGATAGCATTGGGATCAAACATGAGTTTTCTGCTGTGAGGACTCCTCAGTAAAATGGAATTATTGAGAGAAAGAATTGAAGCACCTTATACCTTTGACTTACTTAAGTCTATATTGTATAAGTGTTCATCTAATTTGGAAATAGTGACAAAATTTGTTGTCTAACCTAGAATCCAAAGAACCTCAGACTTATTCACTCTCTAATCCTCTTCAATGATCCAAACAAGGTATAAATTGAATCACACTACACACATTAGAAGTGCATACATGTGTATATATTGCTCATAATTGATTGTGTGTTAAATTCCCCTTAAAATGTTGTTTTAATAATTTTTTGGGAATTTTTAAACATTTTTAAAATAATGTTTTCTTTAATAAAAGTGTGTTTATATACTTTGTGTGGTTAAAATGCGATTATGAAAAATTAGTTTTTCATTAGAATGTTTGATTGGGTAGAATATCAATGCGCCAGAGACTTTAGGGTGTTGCATGTAATTAATTTGGATGCGCGTTTGCCAGCCAGTGAAATGCCAACACTTGTCATGCTCTTGTTATCTCATTTGTGTTTGTTTTGTGAGAGAACTGCCTGGTGTATTTTGGATCGTTAGATAAAACCTTATCTATGGCCTGCATGTGTTTAAAGCCTATCTATGTATTATCACTGTGGACCAATCACCTTCATTCTAACCACCGCTATTTTACCACCCTTGGATCAAGTCAATATAAGGGAGACTGAATCTCAACCATTGATTGCTATCAGGGATCCAGAACCTTCCTTGGCTCCTATATAAACCCTCTCATTCTCAGCATTTTAAGACTTTTGGCAGTCGTCTATTTTGAGAGAAAAAGAGAAGAGAGAAGTGAGAGAGAAGAGAGAAAAGAAAAGAGAGAAGAGAGAGAAAGGGAACTGAGTTAAAGAAACCCTAACCCTAACCCTAAAACAACTTCAAACCTTCGTATATTCAAAACCCCAAACACAACCTTGAGTGTTTGAGAGAGAGTGATGTTACTGGTTTGATCGTTTGTAGTTGTAACCTCTTGATCTGTGATCTTGTTACCAACTTAGACATTTTGGTGAGATCTGTATTTGTTTATCATAGAAATCTTAGATCTACACTATTGCATGTTACATATCACTAGATCTGCATATTTATTTCTCGTTTTAAGAAAATATTTATTGATTTAGATTTGTAAATGTTTTATGTTTTTTGTTACCCTTGACCTAGTTGGATTCTCACTTGGAGATTTTCAATCTCGAAAATATTTTTAAAAACTAAGATTGATTAAGATCTTGACCGATTTTGAAGCAAGATTTTCGTGGAATCTAGGATAATTTAAAAGGTCAAAAAGGTTTCAAGTTTTGTAAGAAAGAAAGAAAAGAAAATCACTGCATATAGTGTTTATATGTAATTTTCTAGGACTGTCTGTAAAAACTAAGTGTGTGTGAGTTCATCCATTTGAATAGAAATCACGTCACAAAAACTTGACACACTACCACACTGAAAGTGTTGGGTATAAGATCGAATATGATTGAGTCGACGCAAGGAAAGCTAAAGCAAAGGGGAAGTTATCAAACTGGAAGAACATCATCAACAATCAGATCTACAAAGAAGTTAGAAGGACACCAAGTGGGGTATATTCCTAAACTTAGAATAGGCTGAGTTATGTGCATGTATGTTGTATTGTTTGTAACTACTATTTTTTAGTGGATTTTTACTTTCGTGACTTAGAAGTCATCGTGGATGTTTCCTCTATTGGGAGAGGTTTTACCATGTTAAAAATAGTTTGTTCTAATTATCTTCATCTCCTCATCTCATTCTATAGTGTGATGATATTTTGAAACTTTCTTAGTTTTAAAACTAATTACAAAGTCTTGGTTATTCTCGTACATAAGTTTTTTGTAAACACATCTTGTTGTTTATTATTTTTATTTTCAAAAGAAAAGGGTTTCTTCAACAAACATCTCAGAGTTTCTTATACAGTTTAATCATTGTATTAAACGACATTAGTAACGTTTTTTAAGAATTGGACGATACGGTAAATGGCTAGATCTATGCTTCTAAGTCATAAAGTTTCTAGGATATTTTGGGCAAAGGCACTGTCTACTGCATGCCACACGGTGAATAGGGTTTACCTGCGTCCACACACATTTAAGAACCCTTATGAATTATGGACTGGAAAGAAACCCAACCTTGCATATTTTTGTGTTTTGGGGAGTAAATGCTACATCCTATGGGATAGAGAGAAATTAGGAAAATTTGACTCCCGAAGCTGGGACGGAATACTGTTATGCTATTCATCAAATAGTAGAGCGTACCAGGTTTTTAACCTGAAGATCTCTAAGGTTATGGAGTCAACAAACATCACCGTGTAAGATGATGAACGTTAGGCATTTATTGATTCTAGCCTTCAGTGTGGGGATGAGGATGTTTTTGGAAGTAATTTACTTGTACCTCACCAACACTCTGTGGACCCTATTCCTGTGTTAGGTGACACACCTGCTTGGGTTCGCAAGGGAAGACTCGTGCTCAGCTAGAGAACGTTGTTAGCCATTTCTGCTACACGTCCAAAGTTGAGCCCAAGAATCATAAAGAAGCTCTTAAGGATGAACACTGGATATCTGCTATGTAGGATTAGTTGTTTCAGTTTAAAAAGAATAATGTCTAGGAACCCCGACCTTGTGAGACTAATGTGATAGGTACGAGATGGATTTTCAAGAATAAAATGGATGAAAATGGTACCATAATCAGAAACAAGGCTAGGTTGGTCGCTCAAGGCTATACACAGATAGAAGCTGTAGATTTTGGGGAGACATTTGCTCCTGTTATGAGGCTTGAGTCCGTCCATATACTACTCGCCATCGCATGTCATCTGCGCTTCAAGTTATATTAGATAGATGTCAAGAGTGCTTTTCTGAATGGCATTCTACAAGAAGAGGTTTACGTTGAACAACCTAAAGGGTTGGAAGACCCTAAGCACCCGGAGAATGTCTACTACCTAAGGAAAGCCTTGTATGATTTGAAGCAAGTGCCCCATGCTTGGTACGAGAGGCTTACTTCCTGTCTCTTATCCCGTGGATTCAAGAGAGGGGGAGTTGATATGACGTTATTCGTCAGGAGAGATGATGGTGCTATTTTGGTTGCCTAGGTCTATGCGGACGACATAGTCTTTGGATCCACGTGCTCCCAACATGCTCATCACTTTGAGGTGGATATGAAAAGTGAGTTTGAGATGAGCATGGTTGGTGAGCTTACTTTTTTCCTTGGTCTCTAGGTTCGTCAGCTAGAGGATGGGATGTTTATCTCCCAATCTAAGTATGCTAGAGATCGAGTGAAGAAATTTGGGTTAGACTCCGCTAAGCATGCATGTACACCTATGAGTACCACTATCAAGCTTTGTAAGGAGACTTCAGGTAAGGACATAGAGAAAATGTTGAATCGGAGTATGATAGGTAGTCTTCTGTACTTGACTGCCAGTCATCCCGACATAGCCTTTAGTATTGGAGTCTGTGCGCAATATGAAGCATCCCCGAAAGAGTCACACTTGTAATAAAACATATTATCTAATACGTGAGTGGGACTCTCTCATATGGTATTTGGTATTCCTTTGATACCGATGACCGCTTGTCCGCCGATTCGGATGCCGATTGGGCCGAGGATGTAGATGGTTGTAGGATCACTTCTGGTAGGTGTTTCTATTTTGGTTATGCTCTTGTCTCTTGGTTGAGCAAGAAGAAGAATTCCATATCGTTGTCCATCGCAGAGGCTGAGTACATCACCGCCGGGAGTTGTTGCACGCAACTCTTGTGGATGAAGAAAATGTTAGAGGATTATGGGATTTCACAAGACACGAAGACTATTTGTGATAACACGAGTGCGATACACATATCCCGTAAATTAGTCCAACATTTGCGCACAAATCACATAAGGATACGTGAGCACTTTATACGTCAGTTAGTTGAGGAGAAAGTCGAATCCTTGAGTTTTGTACCCACCGACCGTCAGTTAGCCGTTATTTTCATAAAACCTTTAGATGCCCTTAGATTTGAAAGTCTTTGGGGATTTGCACAGTTGACTGAGGGATTGATCTGTGTCTAGGATATGATGCTTTTTCATGTTCATATTATATGCTTCATATTTCTAATTTGTTTTATATGTATTATTACTTTGTTTTACAAATATTTATTTTTTTGAAAAATCCAAAAAGATTTTCTTTTATAAAATTTTTAGAAAAGCACAAAAAGATTTTTGTATTTTAATTGCAACTTTTATGGATGAGCATTTAAGATATCCAAGTCACAATTTCATTCCATTTATCATTGTGACTGTTTAATAGAGATGTGAGACGCTAAATCATTTCATCCATGTGCTTTACATTGTTTGGAGTCTTTGAGATGTGATTAGTGATATCTTTCTACATGTTTGACTCCTATCTCCTTTATTTCACACATGCATGGCTTTATTTGATTATTGTACTTGTCTATCACATATTGGCTTGAGTGTTTCCATCTCAATTCTGTCTATATAACTATCCATATGCGATAAAATTTGACAAGATTGGAATGCATGTAAAAATCATTTTGGTAAGACTGTGTGAAAATGGGTAAGGGCTGTGAAAGGTTCATTTAGCTTTTGCGAATCTAAGCCACCATTAAAAAGAACCTAAAAAATTGAGGTATTTTATTATCCGAGGTCCAAAGAGGTTAAATGAGACTGAAAAAAGTTAAAGGCAATAAAAAAATATATGCCAACTATGGGCCATTAGGTTTCACCATCAATTCTCCAAAGTTTGAGAATTTAGAAAGCCTCTATTCAAAATATATATCCGAGGGAGTTTGGTTGGAGAATATAAATGGGTTTGCACTTTCTTGAAAATCCTGAAAAAGCATGAAACAATTTTGAACGTTATTGGTGTGAAAATCACATTGAGCTTTGATTTGTTGATTTGATTGAGTCAATGTCTCATATTACCTCCTTTTTAAACCAAAGGAAGATTTTGAGTTCATTCGTTAGGAGTATCCGATATTCATCGTGCACATATGTCATGTTTGTATGCATTGACTTTCCTATCGAATTTGATCACACCCCTACTTTTACTCTATCATCGACTTGGTTGTTTTTGTGTTCTTTCATGGTGTTATTCATTGTTGTATATTATGTGTGAAATTTTTGAAAAATCCAAAAAATAACAGTTTATTCCCGTGTGTCATTCTCCATGTGCATTTATTTATGCTTCTCATATCTGTCTATTTAAGGACATCATCAAAAGGGGGAGAAGAATTATGGTGGAGAATTGTTTTGGTGTTTAGTTGACTTATGAATGATTTTCTTAAGCTTAATTCATCATCAATTTTTTCATATCATTATATGTCAAACTATTTCTCATCACGGGTATTTGATTTATCTCATGTGTGTAGGTACAACATTGCTCATTATATGATTACACACCCTGGTGAGAAAAGCGCTGGAATTTTTTGAAGAGATGAAGATTTGGAAGACATGTCATTTAATATTCTCAGTTTTAGGGTTTAATGGGGATATTATCTTGTATGTCCTTTGATTACATAATTCGGATTTTTTATGCATGTACCGACATAGACATAGGGGAGATTTGTAAGGACTTTATTAATGTCTGTGGTAGAATCTAGGAATTTTTAGTTTTTCCCTAGATCACAGTTTGTATGTCTAATACCACTTCATTCGGCATGTCAACACGATCATCCTTGACAGCCTTTATCCGAATTCAATTCATCAATTGTCTTCATGTGCATCATGCTACATACGACGTGTTGCTCAGCCCATTCCCACTACTCCACTACACTTTATCGGTAAAGTGGTTTATTGGAGCTTTAATATTTTCATAAATATTTGGGAAATGTTTTAAAAAATTATTTTTGAAGTCTGGATTAATATTTATCAAAAGCAGAATTTTTTCTAAGTGTAGAAGCGAAGTGCCTTGAACTACGAGCTCGCTCAAATGACTTTGACTGTCGTTTGCGCGAGATAGGCATGTCGTGTGATCTCGTTCGAATGACATCTGTCCTTCGTTCAAGTGACATGGCTATCTCGTTTGAACGAGCCACCGCCTCGATTTTTATATAAATACTTATTCTCCTTCTACACAATTTTTAAGTTTCTGCAATCTCAAAATTCTGCAAAAAAAGTCCAGAATTAGACTTCATATTTTTAAGGTTTTCTAAACCTTTTTGATTCACAAAATCATTCCCATATATGTGTGTGAATCTTTAAACCTTCAAGAGGACCATTTACTCATCTGGAGTAATTTGTGAGGAAGCCGTTCTATTTTTCATTGTTGCCCTAGTGGAAAGGGATAGTTCCAGCCGACGACATCCGAACCGAAACTCGAGGGTATTTCTAGGTCACATATTTTCATTGTAATCCGTGTAAGACGTTTTCTTATAAAATTATAGTGAAAATAAAAGGTTTTTCCCCTTTAGGGGATTTTTCCTCATTTGTGTGTGTTTGATTGTTCTTGCTTGAGTTTATCATCATCAATCACACCTAGATGTATGTTTAGGACTTAATTGATAAAAATTGAGTTTAATAAAATAATTTCTTTATTTGAACGCAAGCGAACTATTCTCAATTAAAAATGTATGTGACTAATACAAAAATAAAGACATTTAAAGAGAGAAAATGATATTTGGACCTTATTTGGAGAATCGAGATTTGATCTCGATCCTTAATGAACTACCTTTAATGTTGGTATAATAGAGAAGGATATTTTTCAAAATTGGGTATGAACATGATGGGAATGAAAGATGGAAAGGAATTTCACACAAGGATACTTCATTGGTTGCAAGAGAATGTTGTTAAGATCACTAATATTGATGGATCTGAGTTGTGTCTTATGAGTGAGATCATTCCCTTATTTTATACGGTAGGGGGACTACTAATTGATATACCCCTAGGCCTGCCAATCGACAAGTGACCCTAGACACATTACCGATAGGCAGGGAAATGGACTTGCAAATCGGCAGTCTCAGGTAGATTTTTCTAGAAACATTATCATAGGACGCAATTCATTAATCCAAATCATGCACTGGGCATACCTTTAGAAAGGTAATTTAGATACATTTTAGAGTCCTTTTTGCTGTACCGGGTACGAGAGTTAACTTTGGGTCAAACGGGGCTCAAAACTGTTGATCGATCCTTTGGAAGGGAGATTGTCAAACGGTAATGGATCGTTAATCCAAATCATAAGTCAGAATCGTGCAGGGGGTGGACCATTGGAAATGTTATATGAGGTACTTATATGTTATAAAGAGATTTACTTAGTTCGAAGAGCTAACTTTGGTCAACCGGGGCCTGAAAGTGCCTAATGACATTTCGAAGTAAAATGGGTCGTTCGTCCGTACTATACAACAGGTTCATGTGTGGGGAAAGTTATTTAAAAGGCTATTCAATCCTATTTTAGAAGATTCTTTTAGTCTCATTCGAGCTCAAGGGTTGATCTTAGTCAATGGAGCCCGAGAGCGCCTGGTGGCATCCGAATTAATTTTGGGGGGAAAATGGATCATTCGTTCGAGCGATTATGCCGTTTCATTCTTGGGGTGGACGATTGGAAAGGGTATTTATTTCCCTTTGAATATTTATTCATTCTCTTTTGAGCTGAAAAGTTGACCTTGGTCAAATGGAACTCAAGAGTGCCCAGTGGCCTCCAGATCAATTTTCAGGGGAAAATAAATCTTTTGTTCAAGTGGATATACCATTTCATGCACAGGGTAGATCATTGGAAATGGGTTTTAGTGGCCTTAAAATATTCATTGATATTTATCTCTAACGATGAAGTTGTGGTGCCTACACGACACCTGAGTTTAGTCCCTCAAAATCCAAGGTAGGGGAGCCAGTTACCTTGCCATATTTGACTATTGAAGAGATCAATAGAAAAATAATGAAGATGATAGAGTCATCCTCACAATCTCCTAATAAGGAACTGTCCATCTACAATGATTTTTAGAATCCTTATCTAGAGGAGTAAAAAGATGACCCATTCCCTGAGGTGCATAACCTTCTTAATTTTTGAGAAATCCAATTGCAAAAATGGGAAACCCGAATAAGCATGTCAAGAGTTTTTTTTAGCACGTGAGATATCACTACAATAATATGAAGCTTTGTCTAAGGGAGTTATCCAAGTATTTGACTAAAAATAATTACATGTGGTGTTGTCAGATAAATATAAGGGGTGTGGATACATAGGAAGATATCCATATGTAATTTCTCCATAAATGTTTTCTTCTAAGAGATGAGTTTACCTTGAACCACATTACACATGAAAGGCAATGTCAGGTGAGGAGGTGATGACCTACATATGCAGGTTTAGAGAAATGCCTCCTGACATTAGAAAAGGTGTCAAGA
This sequence comes from Sambucus nigra, assembly GCA_949130495.1. NCBI lineage: Eukaryota > Viridiplantae > Streptophyta > Magnoliopsida > Dipsacales > Adoxaceae > Sambucus > Sambucus nigra. Next base: position 414,661,080 of record OX422215.1, on the reverse strand, counting down.
ATCTCTAACACCTTCAGATATGTGCCAAAGGACTTTAACCAGATTATATTTGCCATACGATAAATGAGACTAGAGAGGGAAAATTTAAATCCTTCACTATGGATGATCATAACATCTCTATAACTATTCTCCCCAATATCATGATGCCTAACATATCAAGGAAGCATCAAACATGCTAAGTAGGTATAGGTGACCAGGCTTCGCGAGTGAACTATATAGAGGGAGTGCAGGAAGCAAAGATCGACGGAGAAGAAAAATATGGAGAACACCACGAGAAATTTTGACCGTGAGGATCTACCCCCATTGCCTTTCTTTGTTGAAGAGACGATAAGTTGTAACAATACCATGATGGAAAATGGTTTGGTTATCACACCAAATAACTCTCCTCCTTATTCTCTTGCAGCAGAGATGTAAGATGACCCAAAATACTTCCATTTACATTGGCATGTTTTTCATCCAACAATATCATGTTTTACCTTGAGGGGAATCATTAACAGGTATGTTATGGTTGGAAACTTGAAAATTAATCAAGCCAATGTCAACAACAAACCTCTGCCATCTCATGGGGCACATATGTTGGTTGCTTTTAATGAGGAGGTAGAAGACCAAACCATGAAGGAAAGTAGAGAAGAAGAAGAGTTTTAATTGATGTATAAGTGTTTGGTAGGAATGTCCAATGTGGTCATTGAATACAATAAACTGAGTGTTAGAAACAACGAGCAAACATAACTAATGGAAGATAATGAGGTAAATCGCAGCTTAAAGTACAAAGTTGTGTCCAAGTCACCAAAATTTTCATGATTCGTTGACTAGATTGGTATGCCACAGTACATTCGATTGGATATTATGTAGGAAATCTTGGAAATTAAAAAAATGTCGTTCTTTCACTTAAATGGAAGGGGCCCATGGACAGATTGATTCAACAATTAATGTCTAAAATAACTTTCTTAGACACATATAAACAAATAAAGTTCCCCTATAATAGGCCTTTGTATATGACAACGAGCATAAATATAACCAACTTTTCTAGGGCGTCGATGGATAGAATGCCAATTAGCTATTTTGATGAGGCTAACATCCCTGAGAATAGGTCGATCGCGATGCCTTTTTCAATCTCAGGCTATAATAACCAAACTTCTAGATGCACCTAATATCTTAGTGTTAGGATGATGATAGGAAATCTCATGTCACATATAAAATTAAGTTTGATTAAGTCAACCACTTCCTATAATCTTTTTATTGAAAGAGTTTAGATGCACAGGAAATCAAGAAGATATTTTTTAAAGATGAAGCACAGCTAGTGGATGTAACTTTCTACACGTATCCTTACAAGGCATATATAAGGTGTAAGGGTACCTATAATCAAAGATAGGTTGGGACCTATGGTGGATCAAGATGAAGAGCTAGAGGAATCTGTAAAAGTGAATGAGGTTATTCACCAAACTCATGATATTTCTAAATAACTGAGAGATAAAATATGGCCAAGTATTGACCGAGTTGAAAAGGAAGGCGCCACAGCGCATTGAGAAGGATTACAAGACCAAAGTTTGAGACGGTTGAGGTCTAAAAAAGAGAAAGGAGCGTATATCTCCAGAGAAAAAATGTAAAAAAGTTTTTCTTGTTGATGTAAGGGTGATATCATCTTCGAATCACTACAAGAAAACTATATTTTTTCGGCACTTTTTTCTCGGTATTATTTAAAAATACTGAGAATTTTCTTTTTACTAGCATTTATTTATAAATATTGAAAATTCAAAGAATTTATATTGATGTGCCGCATAAATAGAGCATTTTTAATTAATGCTGGAATAAATGTGGTATTTTGTAGGAATTTCATAATAAATGCCACTAAAATTTGAGAAAAAAACGCCACTTTAGTTTTTGGCGGGTGTTTGTATTTTGTTTAAAAAAAAACACCCACGTTCCAAGCTAAAACCTCTAACAATCTCTCCCATCACACCTCTTCCTCCGGACAAATCTCCACCAATTCCAATCCTTCTCAAAACTCTCTCCCCTCAATTAGTTTGACCTAATAATCCTCAATCCTTCCCAAATATACCCACATTCCAAGTTAAAACCTTGTTCTTTGAAGACTCGGACCTATTTTGGCAGGTAAGTTGCGTTTTTCTTGTTTTTCGATATATTTTTTTGTTTCGATATATCAAAGAGCTGACTCGGACCTGTTCTTGTTAGGTTAGATGCATTTTTTTTTCGGTATATTTTTTTGTATAGGTATATCAAAACCCATCTTGGATCTGTCGGACCTGTTCTTGGATCATTGTTGTTGTTTTTTTTAATCTATTTGGGTCAGTACAATTGGTTTTGATTATACTGTTATTTTTTATTATTTAAACATTAAACTGTGTCGATGCCAGATATATATACCATGAATCCAAAACACAAATTAATTGATATGTGTGTGAGCTAGAGATTCTTTTGTGAGTTTTCTATTGATTTTTTGTTTAGTTTGTAAAGAATTGCATTTGGGTAGTTTCATATCAATCTATATATCTCATATGCTCAGACATAATCTCCTGATAAATAATTGCTATTGTTTGATTGTATTTGTGTTTGAACTAGGGGTGGCAATTCAAAAACGGGTCATGTTTTGGGCCGACATGACAAGGTTTTTTCGGACACGAACACGACACGACACGAATTCGTGTTTTTTTAGTTGAAACTAACATGACCCGAATAAAAAATAACACGTCACGACATGAACCAACAACCAAAATTTCTTAAATATCACGCCTATATAACACGATAACACGACATGACACAACTCATAATTAAGACACGAACACGACACGACACGACTTCGTGTAAAAAAAACACGACTCGAACACGAAACATCGTGTCAATTTCGGGACGTTCCGTGTCGTTTCTAAAATTGCCACCCCTAGTTTGAACCTTTGGTGGCTTATTTTAGATTTGTTTTTGGGTAAATGGCTTGAATATCATTCAATCCGTTTTTTTAATTTTTTTGTTATCAATCAAAATTAGACAATTCACTACTGTTTTGGTTCAAGTTTGGTGAAATTTGTACTTATTTTTAATGACCACTTTTATGGAATTTTTGTATTTTTTTTATCAAATATCTAGAATTGTTGCTTTGAATCTTGAGAATGTCAAAGTACAAAATTTGTAGGAAAATTGAATTCATTGTTATATTAATATTATTGTTACAGTGGTCTTGTTTCTTAGTCGTTACTGTTTTTTTGCTTCTATTTATATAATTAAATGAATTATATACAAGATATGATTTATCCACGACCTAGCATATTTAGTTGTTAATTTTTTTCACTCTTTCATTTATTTCAATTGGTTAAAAAAGTCGAGTTAAACGTAAATCTAAATCACTCCCTATGATATCATCTTTGTGTAACTCTTATACCCTTGTTTTAATTGATTAGTATTATTTTAATCATCTAAATCGACGCGGTCCTGTACAATAGGGGGTTATATACATCCAAATTTCTTCATTTTATATCACTAAATATTGGTAGTTTTCATATTAGGCCATATCCAAATGGTGTTATAATTAAAGTCTTACTATTTGTAATTTTACATAGTTTTGAAGGAGTATATTAATGATTTATGGTTTAACATTTTGTTTATTTATTGTATTTTTTTTATTGAATTTTTCCTAATGAATCTAACAACAATTTTATGATAGTGTGAGGTAATCAACAATCTTTACAAATGGATAGCGATAAGAGTTGGATGGAATTGTCAAGAGTTTCTCAGCCTTATATTAAAAGAGTTAATGGGTTTCTTGATTTTTCATTTGCCAATAAATACCCCGAGCTAGTGATCAAGTGCCCGTGTAAGAAATGTCGAAATACCATTAGCCATAAAAGTGAAGTTGTTTATGAGCATCTCATCATACATGGGTTTGTTAAGAATTACACTCAGTGGATTTATCACGTAAAAGGTGCTCCATACACAATGGGAATTAGTGGAACGAGTGAAGTGCATGCCTCGAATACAAGAGATGATATGTGTGGACTACTACATGACATATTCGGAAATCGAAGTGAAGAGGGTATGCGATGTAACAACCCGTATGAAGACCAGGATGGGATGGATAAAAATGCATCAACATTTTTCAAGTTTTAAAAGATGGGGAGTGTGAGTTGTACCCTGGTTGCAAATCTTTCTCATCACTTTCATTTATTGTTTGTCTCTTTCATATGAAAACACTTTATAAGTGGAGCGACACGTCGTTTACATCATTGCTTCAATTCATACAAGAGGCACATCCGGAGGGTGTGAAATTGCCAGGTTCATACTCTCAAGTAAGAAAGATAGTTAATGATCTGGGGTTTGATTATCGAAAAATTCATGCATGTCCGAATGATTGTATGTTGTATTGGAAAGAGAAAAAAGATCGCGAGGATTGCATAGTAGGTTATACATCAAGATGGAAGTAATTTTCGGGTGAGTCTGATGATGAAGAAGCTAGGGGTCAAAAAATTCTCGTAAAGGTTGTTAGGTAATTTCCACTGAAACCAAGGCTTCAAAGATTATTTATGTCATTGAAAACATCCTCCCTCATGAGATGGCATGCAGAGGAACGCGATGAAGACGGCATATTAAGGCACCCCGCTGATTCTATAGCATGGAAAACCTTCGATCAACAAAATCCAAATTTTTCCAGTAACTCGCGCAATATTAGGCTCGGACTAGCAGTCGATGGCTTCAATCCTTTTAAAACAATGATCATTTCTCATAGCACGTGACCCGTTGTTTTCATGATGTACAACTTGCCTCCGTGGATGTGTATGAAATAACCTTATCTTATACTGTCTACATTGATTGATGGTCCACACAGTCCAGAAAATACAATTGATGTTTACTTGCAGCCTCTCATTGACGAGTTGAAGGAGTTGTGGAATGATGGCATACTTACTTACGATGCATCGACTGAAAAAATGTTTTATATACGTGCAGTATTAATGTGGACAATTAGTGACTTTCCTGCGTATGCAAACTTGTCAGGTTGGAGTACAAAAGGGAGATTGGCTTGTCCTTGTTGCAACAAGAACACTCGTTCACAGTGGTTAAATAATGGGATGAAATTTTTCTATATGGCCATCGTCGGTGGTTGGATCACAACCATAAATTCAGAAATGATACCGTTGCTTTTAATGCAAAAGTTGAAAGAGAAGTGAAGCCAACTCAAGTATCCGGGGATGATATCTTGGAGCAATTAGAGGTAATGGAAAGAAATAATGAGAAAAGTCACTCATCGGCGGCGAAGAAGAGAAAAACTCATATCGATGGTGAAGGGAATTATGATAGTTCTCTAAATTGGAAGAAAAAAAGCATATTCTTTCAGTTGCCGTACTGGAAGGATCACTTGATTCATCACAATATTGATGTTATGCACGTAGAGAAAAATGTGTGCGATAACATACATTAGACATTGTTAAATGTTGATGGAAAATCAAAAGATAATATAAAGGCTCGTCGAGACCTTGAGAACATGGGTATTCGAAAAGAATTGCACCCTAAAATCTTGTCAGGTAGCAAAGTATATTTACCACCAGCATGCTTCACAATGAGTAAAAGTGATAAAGACATATTTTGTAAGGTTTTAAAGAATATCAAAGTCCCAGATGGTTATGCATCCAATATTTCATGGCGTGTAAACATTAAAGACCGAAATATTTCTAGAGTTAAGAGCCACAATAATAATTCATAATGCAACAACTACTCCCGCTAGCAGTACGAAAATCATTGCCTACGAATGTAGCAAGGCCTTTGATTGAATTATGTAAAAACTATCGACAACTTTGTTCAAAGACAATGACCTTCAAAGACTATGAATATTTACAAGATCGCGTTACTCTTACACTCTGTCATCTTGAGAAAATATTCCCCCAACATTTTTCGATGTTATGGAGCATTTGACAATCCATTTAGCCGAGGAGGCAATGATTGCTGGACCAGTACAGTTTCGATGGATGTATCCCATCGAGAGGTACATTTCGTGCATGAATTATGTTTGTGTCACCTAAATTAATGCATATGAATGCTACTTTAATTTTTTTACATTGACGAACATAATTTTTTATTCACACTAAAAGAATATGTTCGTAACCAAAGTTGTCCATCAGGTTCAATTGCTAAAGGATACCTAGCAGAGGAATGTACGACATTCTGTGCGAGGTACCTGGGTGATGTTGAGAGTAAGTTAAATCGACCTTTACAAAATAATGAAGCTGATGACAACACAAGTTCAATAGGTCTTACATTAGGTAAAGGAGTAGCATTTATGCTTGATGACACTTCATTTTGACAAGCGCATTGGTACGTTTTATTTGACTCCGCCGCGGTGTAGCCTTTTCGCGAGTAAGATAACATTTGAATGAATTTTAAACTTTATGTAATTAAATATCACTTTACGCTATTCAAATTATAGATACATGTTTTACATGAAACATATAACAATGCTAAAACAGGAGAAACCTCGTGTGGGACACTACGAAATTAACCTCATTCATAACGAAACGTTTCACAAATGGTTTGGGGATCATGTAAGTCATCTTTTGTATTTATATGTAACCACATTTTATTATGTTAATAGCAGATTCAATTTTTACACATCTAATTTTTGTTATTCAATCATATGAAAAAAATTAGGTACGGAATCTAAATGAGGGCGAGGTGTCAAAGGAAGTTGCAATTTTGGCTTTAGGCCCCTCCCAATGGGCTAGGAGATACACGGGATATATTGTAAATGGGTTTAGGTTTCGCACAGAGCAGCGTGAGAGAAGATTGAATACTCAGAATAGTGGAGTTATGCTTGATTCCACCACTGAAAGTTTTGCAAGTGCAAAGGACAAACGACCTATTTTGGGGGATGTAACATATTATGGAGTATTAACCGATATATTTGAATTGCGGTATTCAAATGATTTCGAGTTTGTTATCTTCAAGTCTGATTGGGTTGATACTCATTCGGGGGCAACAAAGGATGATTTTGAGTTCACATTAGTGAACTTCAAACATTCACTATACAAGCATAATCGACTGTCAGATAAACCGTTTATTAGAATCTGAGGCCAAACAAATTTGGTATGTGCAAGACTCGATTGAAGAAGATTGGGAAGTTGTCATGAAGATGACACCGAGAGATTTGTATGACATATATGGTAAAGATACTTATGGAGGTGACACAATAGATGCAGAAGTTTAGCCGTACAACATCCAACAACTGGATGACACTCCAATCAACCATGATGGGGATATTACATGGGTTAGGGATGATGTGGAGGGAACAACTGTTGACAACATAGTTGATATATATGGCAGTGATGATATCCGTGTTGATATTGATGAGGATTGTAGTGATGAGGATGTTTATGAGACAGAGAGTTGTGAAGATGATTTAGAGGCGAACGAGGAAGCTAATGAGAGTGATATAAATGAAAGTGATGAAAATGAGGAGACCAGTGATGATTATGATATTGAAAGTGATGATTATGATACTGACATGGATGAAGATAATAATTGACCTGAATTTTTCAGTTATGAATGGTTTTATTTATAAGGATGCTTCGATGTTCACGAAATTTGACATTCTTTTATTAGTTTAATATTGTAAAAATGGCTAATGACTGAATGCATTTTATTTGTTTCACGTCATATGTATGAATGGATAAATAATGATGGAGAGTCAAGTTATTTTTGTTTATAGTTTTATTTCTGTATTTATTGATGATTAATGAATGACTGCAATTTATATTTCTTGCCTTTTATTGATGATTACATCTACTACTGTATAAGCCTTAGTCAATGTGTGATGTTACTATATAAGTGCATGTGTATGTGTATCTTTTGGAGTACAAGTAAATGTTTTTGCTAGCATTCTTTGGAGGACAAATAGTTTGGTAGGTTTGTAAAATCGGTTAGATGAGTGAGTTTTGGATAAAGAACTTGCTGCAAAGACAACTTTTTCTGAGTAAGTAAATTCTTCTTGTCTTGTTAAAACTAGGAACTTGAAGCTTGGTAAGCCACATGTGAATATTATCTAAAGCTTATAGCCTCGTCTAGCGTATCTTCTTTATTTTTTTTTAACTTTCCAATTTGACAACTTGTAGAGATGGACTTTCTAATCTAGGAGTGTATACCCTTGCCCTTATTATGTTTGTGATCCATCCTTTAGGTCCTGCCTCAAGCATATCCCCTACAGGTATGATTTTTGCCCTATTATATAGATGGGTGTATACCCTTGCCCTTAGTATGTATGTTCTCTTTTATCGCAATTTCTCCAAGGATAATTTTCAGTTGAAACCTTATAGGATATGATATTTGTTATTTTTCCCTATATTGCGCTGGATAACCTTTTCTGTTGCATCCCAAAGTTTGATCGATGTTATGCCCCGGTTTTCTTGTGAATATTGAAACATTTTCTTAGTGGTGACCTGATAGTTTCTCGAGAATAAAAGGAAAGTTAAAATAAATTTCTCGACTAAAACATTAAATTTATTTCGAACGTATTATCATGCTAATAATTTACAATCAATTATATTTTAGGACGTGCTGATTCCTGAGATAGTGATTCCAATAAAATTAGTATCATTCATCTCTAATGGCTTAGAAAATGGGGTATATGTTTTTTGGTGTGAAATATCTTTTGAATGGATACCTACGTGTCCCATGAGGACACTCATATCGAATTAAGTTCATGTGTGTGTGACTAAGACCATAAATGGAATGCCAACATATCGTGTAAGGGGAAATCAGGGGGATTTTGGTCAAATGCAGTTTGGGAGTATTAGAGTTTTAGCTATGATCTTACACTTTCAAATTATTTTTAAAAGGAATTAAATTCTAACATTTTAAAAAGTGTATTTTGAAATGTGTTGTGACCAAGCGCCTTAGATTAGTTGCCTGCATATCCAGTAAGTGGATTCAGGTCGAATGTAGTTTGGTTGGTGTTAGTTGGCTTATCTTGAACCTTAAGTACAAATTTTTTAGGATGGTTTATGATGACTACTCCCGGCATCTGTTCGAGCTCCGTGATAAAGAAATAGCTCAGTTAAATCTGGGTGCGAGGTTATGGTTTCATAATGGAGCGAAAAACATCTGCAAGAGATGGAACATTGAGATCCACAATCTGACCGGTCTTTCCATTGAAAAGTGCAGCGGCACAATTAACCGAGTTTGTGAGGCAAAACTCTCCCCAAAGTTAAGATGGACGCACCATCGGAAGCAGGTCTGTGAGTGAAAACTTCAGTTCCATTGAGTATATTCGTGAAATATGTTGTTGACTCATTGCCATATTGATTTCTGAATTCTGTATTAGCATATAGAGCATATTCATAAACGTGGGGTACTGTGCTTATGCTTCCATATCCACACACACTCTCATATAAGTAATGCGCTTCAGATCTGCAATAATGGTATCTGCATAGATAACATTCATTTTGTCTTCCTTAATGTACGCCTCAATAGCATCCCCTGCTTTCTCCAACACATGAATTAACTGTTGCCCAGACATGAGTGTTTATGTCATATCCATAATCACGACCGATGGATATTTATAATGAATTTGGTACATTAGTCTGGACGAAATGTTCATTGTCAACAAATGGATCTGTTTCGACATGCATTCACCAACCATTGTAAAAAAATTAGTCAACTGTTTCCGGGCCACTATTAGCAAGGTAGTAAGCTCCACCAGTTTTCTATTCCTTGCATAATAGATTATGAATTCAAAAGTCCATTCAATTATATATAAATAAAATGAAAAATATGTTCAAAATATTAGGAAATAAATCAAAAGTCACCATATTTGGGGTGTTTGTTAGTGGGAAGGCGTATGCGGCTAATCTTTGTACACTTTCTTCATACCAATACTTAAAGTTCTTCTCATTTGATCAACAAAGATGCCTCTATCAACATTATAACTAATGTTGGGGATTTGATTCCAGCTACACTCTCACAACTACTATATAATTATTCTGAAATCAAATATTTTGCAACCATTAATTGAAAAACCCAAGAAATCAACATATCAAATGAAGTGCGTGAAATCAACATTTCCAATGAAAATCATGATAATTTTTGGATATAATGAGTGATTAAACTATGAAATCAAGAAAACTATACACATCTTCTCCATTTTCTACTGGTAAAGGCAACATCATTTATATTGTAAAAAATACCAAAACTAAAAAAGTGAACACGCATTCACACACCCCCAACAAAATAAACGGAGGAAATAGGGCAGGGAGTATACCTTAGATATCTTTAACCCAAAAAACAAATTAAAAACTCCCATTATTACTTGGAAAAAAAATATAAAAACGAATTAGAAATCTTAAAAGTTCAAATACAAATATGAGTGAGTGATTGAGGAAATTTACTAAAATAAGAAATCCTAAATGTGAGTGTGAAGTGAATACACATTCACACACACCCAAACTCCCAATTTTTAGATTTTGAACTTTTAGGAGTGTGTGTTAGATAGAGGCAGCTACCAAAAGGAGACGAAAAATACTGAGTTTATAAGTATTATAAACAATACAACAATAATATATTAACAAATACTTTGCAAATAAAAATATCATAAATTATAAATTTCAGTGAAGTACTAAAATAAACCAAAATAAATCAAATAAAGAATATCTCGAGTATATCCGCAAACCGATGTGTGAATTCTGAACCTTCAAAATTAGTAGAATATATGAGAATACATTGAAAATGTAAAAATATAGACTTGTGTCCCTTTTGATCACCTTGATTAATCCAGTACCTTAACGTTTAAAACAAATTAAAATTAAAAAACAAAGACCAAAATGCATAAAAACAAACAAATTTAAGCTACCACCCTACTCTTCTATGACACCAAAACCATCATCCCTGTGCTTGGCATAACCCAATGCAACCCAAAACAGATAATATTACATCCCATTAGTCCCCAATCCCCCTACAATGTAAAATCAGGTCATGCTCTGTCTCCTCATATGGCTTATAGATGCAACAGATATTGATCATGTGCCAACCTCTTTTCAAACTGTCCAAAATTTCTCCCTTGCTGTTGTCCAGGCAAAGAAAGCCACATTGACCGGGGTCTTTCCTCTACATTTTCCTCCTTGGGTATGAAATATCCCTCCTACCAATCATCACCGACGGTATACTTATTTAAAGTAGTGAAGAACAAATATTCGGTCTGATGTTTTATGTCCATATCTGACTTCATTCTTAATTTTATGAATAAGGAGTTGTAAACTCCTAGACTTCATTGCAACATAGAAGAACTAAGTATTGGAATCCCCTTCTTGAAGCCACTATCCTTTCATCATTTCTTGCCAATAATCTTCCTGACGTTTACGAGCCCATTATAGTTGAGATTTACGCGAGAAATTTTTTCTCTAGTCCCCACAGTAGGGGTAGTCTAAAAAATAATTTCATTAGCCAACACTTCATCTTCTGGAGTCTGCACTTGGCTGTTGTAACCTGCCAACAAATTCGTACAAAAAAAAAACTACAATGGGCTAAACCATTATGAAAGGTAAATTTCCTCTATTACTTAATAAAAATGATTTTTCAAAGTAATAACACGTTAAAGAGATCTAAATTCAATTGAACTTGAGGGATTATGAATTTATTGTATTATGTAATGCTCAAAATAATGATATGCAACACATACATGTAATCTTTAACTCTTCCCTGTACTTTTCCTTTTTTATCTTTGGCAATGTTACGTGTATGGAGAACTTGGTAAGTCAAACAAATTAATGTAGCTAATAAACGTTTAAAACATATTTCTAGCCAAATAAGCCGGATGATGAATTTGAATTCAGGTGGTGTTGACATGCTTCTAACTGCAGCCAAAACTTAGAATTTTGAGGAAAATTTAGCTGCCTTGGGGATGAGGTTGAGGAATGGATAATTTTGGACCGAGACTCCCCATATGGGTTCAGAGTAGGGGATTCGCTGAAGTGGAAGCGGTGCATTGGTTTGTTAGTTTTTAACTGATAGATAAACTGATTTCCCCTCAACTCATGCATTGTTACTATATCAACAAGTCCCTTATTTTGAGTCCCTTAACAAGTCCATGTCGAATTACTCATATCGAGAAATAGAAAGGATTTTTGATTCTTTAAGTGCATGTGTATCTTTTGGAGTACAAGTAAATGTTTTTACTGGCATTCTTTGGAGGACAAATAGTTTGGTAGGTTTGTAAACTCTGTTAGATGGGTGACTTTTGGATAAAGAACTTGCTGCAAAGACAACTTTTTCTGAGTACGTAAATTCTTCTTGTCTTGATAAAACTAGGAACTTGAAGCTTGGTAAGCCACGGGTGAATATTATCTGAAGCTTATAGCCTCGTCTAGCATCTCTGCCTTTTTTTTTTAACTTTATAATTTGACAACTTGTAGAGCTGGACTTTCTAATCTAGGGGTGTATACCCTTGCCCTTAGTATGTCTGTGATCCATCCTTTAGGTCATGCCTCAAGCATATCCCCCACAAGTATGATTTTTTCCCTATTATATAGATGGGTGTATACCCTTGCCCTTAGTATGTATGTTCTCTTTTATCGCAATTTCTCTTAGGATAATTTTCAGTTGAAACCTGATAGGATATTATATTTGTTATTTTTTCCCTATATTGCACTGGATAACCTTTTCTGTTGCATCCCAAAGTTTGACCGATGTTATGCCCCAGTTTTCTTGTGAATATTGAAACATTTTCTTAGTGGTGACCTGATAGTTTCTCGAGAATAAAAGGAAAGTTAAAATAAATTTCTCAACTAAAACATTAAATTTATTTCAAACGTATTATCATGCTAATAATTTACAATCAATTATATTTAAGGACGTGTTGATTCATGAGATAGTGATTCCAATAAAATTAGTATCATTCATCTCTAATGGCTTAGAAAATGGGGTATATGTTTTTTGGTGTGAAATATCTTTTGAATGGATACCTACGTGTCCCATGAGGACACTCATATCGAATTCAGTTCATGTGTGTGTGACTAAGACCATAAATGGAATGCCAACATATCGTGTAAGGGGAAATCAGGGGGATTTTAGTCAAATGCAGTTTGGGAGTATTAGAGTTTTAGCGATGATCTTCCATTTCAAATTATTTTTAAAAGGAATTAAACTAAGATTTTAAAAAGTGTATTTTGAAGTGTGTTGTGACCAAGCGCCTTACATTAGTTGCCTGCATATCCAGTAAGTGGATTAAGGTCGAATATAGTTTGGTTGGTGTTAGTTGGCTTATCTTGAACCTTAAGTACAATTTTTTTCGGATGGTTTATGATGCCTAATCCTGACATCTGTTCGAGCTCCGTGGTAAAGAAATAGCTCAGTTAAATCAGGGTGCGCGGTTATGGCTGCATAATGGAGCGGAAAACATCTGCAAGAGATGGAACATTGAGATCCACAGTCTGACCGGTCTCTCCATTGATAAGTGCAGCGGAAAAATTAACTGAGTTCGCGAGGCAAAACTCTCCCCAAAGTTGAGATGGACGCACCACCAGAAGTAGGTCTGTGAGTTAAAACTTCAGTTCCATATTGTATATTCATGAAATATGCTGCTGACTCATTGCCATCTTGATTTCTGAATTCCTCATTATCATATAGAGCATATTCATAGACGTGGGGTACTGTGCTTGTGCTTCCATAACCACACACACTGTCGCATAAGTAATGCACTTCATATCTGCAGTAATGGTATCTGCATAGATAACATTCGTTTTGTCTTCCTTAATGTACGCCTCAATAGCATCCCCTGCTTTCTCCAACACATGTATTAACTGTTGCCCAGACATGAGTGTTTCTGTCATATCCAGATCGAATTCAGTTCATGTGTGTGTGACTAAGACCATAAATGGAATGCCAACATATCGTGTAAGGGGAAATTAGGGGGATTTTGGTCAAATGCAGTTTGGGAGTATTAGAGTTTTAGCTATGATCTTCCACTTTCCAATTATTTTTAAAAGGAATTAAACTAACATTTTAAAAAGTGTATTTTGAGGTGTGTTGTAACCAAGCACCTTAGATTTGTTGCCTGCATATCCCATAAGTGGATTCAGGTTGAATGTAGTTTGGTTGGTGTTAGTTGGCTTATCTTCAACCTTAAGTACAAATTTTTTAGGATGGTTTATGATGCCTACTCCTGACATATGTTCGAGATCCGTGATTCAAGGACTTTTAGGTTTAATAATTAGTAAGAAATTAATAAACATAGTAATACGGTTTATCAAACAACCTATTCTAAAAGTAGAACTGTTTGCAATTAGAGTTATGATTATGGTTGAGTATTTTGAAGTTAATCAATTCCAAAACCATGAGTTCCTTCATGTCTTCAAAAAATTGCTAGTGGGAACCAATTCAGTTCACTCTTGTAAGAACCAATTCACATATGTGCAAGCGCGCGCACACATATATATATATCTATTTTTTTATTGTTTACCCATGAAATTATAAAAGGGCTTTATACCTCACAATTTTAGAACATCTTGGCTTGGATAAACACTACTCCTGTAAACGTAGTGGTGAATTATTATTATTTCAGGTTTCTATGACATCGCAGTGGCAGAGTAAATCCCTCTCACGGGCACATTCCCGCTCACAGTCTCTCTTGCACTCTCAATCCAATCTCCAACCACCATTTCAGCCAAAATCTCAGCCCAGTTCTCATTCCCTTTCAGATTGTAGCTCGACTGAACGATCAAACTCAAGTGCCAGTGAAAGAGATAGTAGCTCGACGGAGAGTGAGCCTTTACATAACCAAGACGACCATTCACATGAAGAAGGTACTCAAAGTTATTTGATTTATATGTGCTTAATTAACTGTGTAGATTGAAGTTAACCTATATTTTCAATTTTTAGGGTTCAGCTTCAGCACAATATGCCACTAAACGTACAGGTATTGCGAAGTTGGGTGAATTATGGGGTATGGGAAAATGCTTAGAGCTTCACTTCAACGATTTCTATCAGCCAGTTGGAGATACTGCGGATAGACTATCTACCCATTTAGGAATTTTAGTTCGTGATGGAAACATGTAAACTTTCTTTTGTAAATTTTTGTATAACACAACTCTTATTAGAATACTCTTTGCAATACTATATGTTACTAATTTAATATTATATCAATGTTGAAGAGGTTACCATTGGCTTTCAAAGATTGGCGATGCAAGGACTTATACCCATACAAGGAACATGTTTGGCGAGAGGTGAAGGTAAAATCAAATGGTACCATGATTTGTGGAAAATGAATAAAAATTTGAATTCTTTACAAAGATAATTATGTAAGCTAAAATCATATGTGTAGTAGATGACTTGTTTTTCTATACATTGTAATTATATAGGAGAACACTGATGCCCCTGATGAATTCAAAAAAATGTTCATGAAGAAGGTTGGAAAGATATGGAATAATTAGAAAGCAGAGGTTAAGAAACATTATCGTGCCTTTGATACCGACGAAGAGAGATTGAAACATTGTCCACCTAGAGTAAAGCTAGAGTAGTGGTCACAACTTGTTAAGTATTGGGGAGCTCGTGAGGCAAGGGTATGACTGTAGTACTAGAAGTAAAGTTTTATAAATTCAAGTTAAACATATATTTTAAATATATTTTTGTAACAAAAAATGAGTCGAAGAAATCGTCGAACTCGTAAGAAGCAAAGAACACCACATACTTCCGGAAGAAAGAGTCATGCGAATGTTGCTCATAAGGTGCTTTATAAAATATTTTGATTGTCAATATTATTTCATGTTATCAAACTTATTTATGTAACGACTTACGAATCAATGAGTTTATGCAGATGGAGGTTGATCAAGGGAAAAAGGTTTCGTTGGTTGATGTTTACATCAAAACACACGAGAGGAGAGATAGCTCAGCCATCGATAAGGATTCCGCTGAAGTAATGGTACAAAAATTAGCAGATAAGGATTAAATTAACAATTAAATAAGTTTATTATTTATGAAAGTTAAAATCATGCATGAAATTAATATGTGAAGCATTTAAAATTAGCAATGGGGAGATATTAGGATCTTTATTCTGTTTTGTGTTTGTGAATGAATGATTATAATTTTTGTTTTATATAATAAGAATTGTTTCATTTCAGTCAAAAATGAGGCAAAAAGTAGATCAACTTTCGTGAGATTGTAATGACTCCGTCAGTCGTAAAGACGAGATATTTTATGAAGTTTGGGACCTGATAAACACGGTCATTGTCGAGCTTATGGGCATGGATCATCTCCAACTGATGTGCATGGAACTAAGCGGCCGAAGGTGAATGAAAAGGATTATGAGCGACTACGATCTGAGATTCGATCTGAATTTCAAGATAAATTTGATCATTTAGAGGCTCAGTTTGAGTTGATACGCACACACATGATGACTTGCCCTTCCGTTGTATCCAAATAGGTTAATAAGTACACACTTTTATCCTTTGTGATTAATTATCGTGTATATATACATAACTGTATGTTAAATATTAAATCATGCTACTAACAGGTTCGTCAATCCTCCAATGAGCATAACATACCATCATATAGGTCCATTTGGCAACCCGAGCAACAATTAGAAGAAACCAACGAATTTCAACCTGCAGTGGTACCACAATCAAATCACCATTTAGCTCCATCTCAACAGGTAAGTAGATAATTACTTTTTAAAATCATAATTTAAGACTTTAAGTTTTCATGACTGAAATAATTCATTTTTTGTAGATTGCAAATTACCAACACTTGGCTGCCCCCGAGACTACTGCTCGTGTTAGTGAACAAACGAATGCTACTTCAATTCAGGTATGTTACTAATTTAATGGATTTTAAAGGGCACAATATATCTGTGCTTTCTTGGGGTGTTTATGTATACTTTACATTGGGTTGTTGGTTTATTTGGTTGTATATAGTCTTAAATATTTTGGGATGTCTTAAAAACAAATGAAACTTTGTCGATTTTTTTTTTCAAAAATATATCGTTGATGACATATTCATCTTGTTTGTAGAAAGAACCATCAAAGAAGAAAAAGAAGCACCATCAACCACGACAAAGGGTCTCAAATAATGTACTTCCTAAAATTGTAGACCTTATTACTTCCGGACTTCCAAAAGTGGTTGTGGCATGTGGATTCATTATAAGCAAGGACCCTTCAACAAAGTAGGGGGTACGCTACTTGGTGAAGACTTTTGGGAAGTATATATTGAGAAAACATTTATTACAAACGAACCATTGCCCAGACCTTATGGAAACAAGCCCACATTTGGAGATGCATATCATTCAACCGTAGCGTGCCATATGGCTAATGTACTAATTTTTAATTTTATTATTTTTATTGAAATACTAAAAATAAGTATCAATGACTAACGATTGACTTTTTTATTTGTAGGTTGAAGAGGATGTTTAACTTTGATGGACAAGTATCGTACATTATAAAAATTTTCGTTTCGCTTCATGTTTTCCCGCTTTTGCTTATTGGACATGTACATTTTATTTTGTGGATGGATAATTTTTTCAAACTCAATTATGTTTATTTATGATGAATGCTATTGGTTTTAATTTAATGACGTTTTAATTTGATTACCGCCCTCTTAATTTAATGTTATGGTAGTGTATTTGCACATAAATATGATACTTGTAATAAATGATTTTTTTAACACTTGTTCCCACTCATATATTGCAAAATAATATAAAATTTTGTTAAGTGCCACTATTGTCATTATCGGCATTTTTTTAGTGCCGCCAAAAGTGTGTTGAACATTTAATAGGTGTTGCAAAAGGTCATTATCAACATTTTGTTATTTCCGCTAAAAGGATATTACCAGCATTAATATAAATGCCTAAAAATGCATCAATTTTTTTGTGGCATTTTTTAAAATTCCATTGTTCTTTTACCACATTGGCTACCGCACTTGTGGAAATGCCGATGAAAGTTCCACTAACTTTTCGCGACATTTTTTGAAATGTCGTTATTCTTTTACCACATTAGCTATTACCGCATTTGTGGAAATGTCGTCAAAAGTGCCGCCAGAAGTCTTACCCGCATTTTTAGTGCTTTTCTCGTCATTTTATTTATGCCGGGAAAAATTAATATTCCTGTAGTGAATGTGTGAATCGAAAGATGATTTTATAAATGAAGCAGACCCGAAGTATGAGTTTTTTGGTCGAAAATCAACATTAATGCCTTGTCATTGATAATTATAATATTAAGGACTTTGTTAATGATATTAAAGATGATCCAGAATGCATGAAAGATCACCCCAAGCTTCAAGTACAAGAGTTGAAGAAGATCGGCCTAGAAAAGGGTGAAGAAGAACCAAGGCCAATCTTCATTTAGAAAGACCTAGAGGAAGAAAATAAATTGGAGATGATCAAGCTCATCCAAGAATTCAAGGATGCATTCACATGGAAGTACAATGAGATTTTGGGTTAGAACAAGTTTTGAGCTGACACAAGTTGATTGGCATGCTCTCATCAATCTCGTTCAAGCAGGCAACCACAGCGTACAAAGTAGAGCTAGATCTAAAAAAAATTGAGGTGGATCGATTATTGGAAGATGGATGTATAAATACAATTCAAAATCCAATATGTCTTTTTAGCATTTTTCTAATGGGCAAGAAAGATGAAATTCAATACATTTTTGTGTGGATTTTAGAGATGTTAATAAAGCTTTCCCAAATCATGTGTTCCTTCTACCGTCAATTGACAACTTAATCAATTCAACACCTGGGCATGAGATGTATCGCTTCATGGATGGTTATGTGGGCTAGAACAAGATGAAGATGGATATAGCTAATGCAGACATGATAACTTTTATACACCTTTGGGAAAGTTTAAGTATACTATAATGTAACACCTCATAGATTTAAATCGGTATGTAATTAAGTTCATTCAGAATTTGGGAAAAATAAAATTTTGAGATATAAACATTTTTAATAATTTAGAATGTTGGTTTTTATTTATGAAAATTGGGATTTCAATCGGAATTGAAATCGAGGTTAAAATTGGGAATTTATAAGCTTATATGAATATTTTTGGGGCATCCTTGGCTGGGTGCCAGGGGCAAATCGATTCAGTTTTGATCAGATCCGGCGTTGTTTCATTTTCTTAGAGTTTTAGTTTATTTAAACTCTTCCACTTCATATATATATATATATATATATAAAATAAGGTGAAAAACTTATGTATGTCATAAGCTTAGTTGATGATGCCATCAATATCCATTTTTTCCTGCAATACCCATTTTACCCTTGAAAGTTTCCCCCTTTTTTTCTTCTCATAATTTTCCCTATTCCACTTAAATTCAAACATAAGGGCTAATTTGTTAAACAAACCAAAAGTCACACCTTTCTCACCACATTCTCACATAGACTCACCAAAATGCTCACGATCTCTGAGCTCTCTTCTCTCTCTACCGAACTATTCATCCTCACAACCTAGGTCTCTCTCTCTCTCTCTCTTTCTCTCTATCTCTCTCTCCCCATCTCCTATTTTTTGGGTGTGACTCTCATATGCAACATCTTTTATTAGGTTTGATTTTACATTTTATATTTTGCAGCGCCAAATTAATGTTTGGGTTCAAAATCGGCATCAAGTTCTGAACGAATTAGTCTCAAGGTAAGATTTGTCAAAAATACTATTTTGGAAATATAACTTCTTTTGATTTTGTACCTTTATTTTGCACAAATCATCTTTTATTAGGTTTGATTTTCTAACAATGATGTTTAATTTGTTTTTTATTTCATTTTCAGGGGAGGGTGATACTCTTGAAGAAGAAAACCCGACAATGTGTTTTTGGTACTAATGGGGTAAGTGAAATTATTTATTTATACCCTATTTTGAAGAAATATATCTATTGTTCATGAAATGTGTTTTTACTTATAAACTATTTGTTCATCAAATGTGTATTGTCGGTTTGATGATGAAATGGGTCTGATGATGAAAGTGCACAAATGCGTGTTTACTTATAAATAGTATGTGGGTTTGATAATGCAAGTGCACAACTATTTGTTCATGAACTGAGCCATATAGAATGACCAAGAGACATATAGAACTGAGCCATATGCAAGTACTCATTTTGATGGCCTTCATGTGTTTGATAGAATGACCAAGAGACATGTTCACAGATTGTTATGGTGAAAAAGTATGGTTTTGTGATAGTTATAGTTATATTATAGTTATAGTGTTGATTGTTGTTTAAATATCTATTAAGATATGTTAAAAACAAACATATAATGTAATGTTGGTTTCATTGGTTAACAATACACTTGAGGGTATGTTTGGTTTGGGGTTAGAGTTAAATATTGTTCACTATTTTGTTTAATGTTTCGAAATAAAAGTGTGTGCACGTATTTCCCTTTTACTTTAATGTGTTATTGATTTGTGTATATTACGAATGAGTATATTACTTAATGAGTTCATGTCAAAATTTATTTGATTTTCTACTATTTGGGCTTAATTTTTAATTAAGCTTTATTAATTTATTTTTGGGATTTGCTTTGTAAATAATTTGGGTATATTCATATCCAAATTCATCCGTGTTTTGGATGTCAAACTTTCATTTCCTTCATTGGTATTGATGTTGGAACAATCTCTCTCGCATGTCTCTTTTGAGTCTCCCCTATCACAAGTACCTAATCCGGCTATTTGTTTATTTTACAGTTCTGTAGGTTGGAGTTTGGCTAATATTTTATAATGAAGTCTAAATATTATTAGTTTCTTTTCACTTTTTTGTTTCTTCATGTATAGAGTGTGAATGTATTATAATCAAGCATAAATGATACTGAATGGATTGCATGTTCTTGAAGCTTGATGAAGATAATCTTAACATGGTGAATAAATTAGGTGGGTCGCTCAAAAGGTGAATTATTTTTTTTGTTTTTGTTTCACAAATATTGTCGACTGATTCAGTATAAAATTCAAGTCTCATGGTGAATAAATTATATAAACATATATAGGTGATGTGTTGATTTTGTAAAAACAATACTGGAGATGTGTTGACGTGTTGATTTTCCAACGTTGGCTTGCTTTATACACCAAGAGCTGAAATAAGGCTCTAGCTGACAAAGGTAAAAATACGAAAGCTTATAGATGGATAACACACTGGGAGCTGAAATAATCTTCTAGGTTGTGTTTTGATAGGATTTTTATAAAAGACGAAATCTATTGTGTATTTTTTTTCCTTTATGGGGAGATTTTTTTCAAATAATCTTACGGGGTGTGGTTTGATAGGTCTGATCACTATAGAGATTTGAGTCCCCTTTTTTGATGACTTTATATTGCTAAGTTTTGTTAGTGTGTGGGATTTGATTTGTGGTACTAATTTTTTCTTATTAAGTTTTATTAGTTTCTGGAATTTGATTTGAGGTACTAATTTGCCCTTATTTGTAGGTACGTAATTTCCTTAATTAGTTGTTTGCATCCACATATCCTTGACGAAATTTATTATGGCTTAATGGTATTAGACGATTAACATGTCTAAGTTGAAACACCTCCTCATTTTTTTTCAAATATCAACTGATTTGTTTGTCCAAATGGAATTGGAAGCTGAAGATGTATTAGTTTAAGGCAGTGGTTGTGTAGTTTTACATTCAAGTCGAATGTCTTTTATAATTTTTTGATTCTCATGATATATATTTGTGAACAACTTATGTTGCCTGCAATGCACTTGAGTTGTGTGGACATGGTGAACATATGGGAGAAATTAGTGTCAGCAGATGGAACAATTAAGGTGGAGGTGCACCGTGATCTTGAAACTTTAACTGGAGATGTGATTTCTATCACGCTATTTGGTACTAGCTATGATGAAGGAACAAAGATATTTACTCTTATCAAATAACTAATTATTCATACCATTAACGTTATGAAATCAGTTTACATCCCTGGATGGAGGTAAATAACAATAATATTCATTATTTCCATTTCAAACTTATCCTCTATTTGACAGATTCAGTTTACATATAATTATCTATAAAAATCATTTTGACAATTTTATTATTTGGGTGAAGGGATATTGTTATAAAGATTTGGCAAACAAAGACTATGTGCCAGTTCTCGAAACTATGTTATATTAAACATGAAATAATCAATTACTAATATGAAACTAAAAGTATTTTTCAAAATTAATTTAATTTATTTATTTTGAAAATAGGATCAAACAATATTTAATACCTTAATTACAGATGTATATATTCACAAAAGTGTTCAAGATGCTCCAAATTACTCTCTTTCTTATTCAATAATTGTTGGTGTAGGTTCTTGCCAACCAAGAGGAACAGTAGGATGAAAGCCATTGACAAAGAGATAAAAGTTCTCATAAGCGAAATCATCAATAAGAAGGCAAAAATGCTACACTAAAAAGGGATTAAACAGTCCAGGGACAAGAATGCTACACTGATAAGAGATGAAATTATTAAGTGGGGCATTTTGCAGTTGTGTATAAGAATACTTGGTAATCATATATAATTAGTTTTGTTGTACTTCATCATGGTATAATACACATTAACCTAGATTCTTTCATTTCTCTCTTTGTTTAGATTTCTCTCTGTGCTTATCTTTCATTTTAAAAACATCAATTGTTTGGTTTGATCGGTGAAAACAGTCTTCGTTTGAGTACCCCGTTGGATTTTGGGCAAGTGTGGATGTGGAAATATTCTTTACAAATTTCTCATTAAATTTAAATATCCCTAGCAGGCCTTTGATTCATTCCAAAGATCTTATTTGTTTTGTTGTCATATTTAAAACTTTCAATTGCTTCTGCCTACTTTGGATTAAGGGTTTAACCTGATCTTGAAATAAACTCATGGGAAAATAAATATCACATTCCACACATCCAATAGTATATGTAGTCCCATGTAACTCTAACGGGCTACTACCAATTGATTTATGTGCACTAAAGTATATTTTTTCATAGTTATCTATCCCGTTTTTATATCTTGGACCCCTTTTCTCATATTGATATTTACAGCGCAGTTTCTATTTGTCCTAATATTACTCACAATCATGGTTGTAATAAATAAATTGTCACAATGGCATCAATTTAAGATATGCTTAATTTGAGTGACGTTATGTGCTTAATGGTTATATGTATAATTCTTATACCAGTGAGCATTATTGATCCTCAGTGGTACCACGATTTTATCCCGAGTTCTTTTTTTATTGGATTTATTATATCATTGCTAAAGTTGAATATATGTCTAATTATTTTATCCCTAGTTATTTTTTATTGGCTATATTGTATCATAGTTAATAGTTATATACCAGATATGTTGTTCATATTTGTTATAAAGTGACAATTGGTTTTTTATTGATTGCATTGTTTCATATTTAATAATTATGTCTAATTCTTATACCAGATATGCTGTTCATTTTATCACGAGTTCTTTTTTTGATTGATAGTTAAATATTTTCATTTTATTTCAGAGCACGTATTGCTTCATGAATTCTGATGTGGAAACAGTCTTCTCAGTCAAGCAGTCTAACTGCTGTTGTGATGTGGAAACAATGTGGATGGGACAGGTAAATCTATGAACTCAATTCTTCATTTCGTAATGTTTTGACAAGAATCATTTTGCTGACCTTAGCCGTTCTAAATAATTTGGCCAAATTATATTATCAGAACCCAAAGAAAAATACAATCTAGATATTCATAATACGTGAAAACGTTCACTCGAGGTGGACCAAAACTTTCACCTAGATGTTCATAATACTTGAAAACTTTATAGATATTCATTCTCTTTAATAGTGTTATGGCAGCAATGCAAAGCCCCTGACCAACCTTCTGAACTTGAACCCCTTGTCCTTCCCATTGAGAGGAGCATCAAGAGTTGATCTATTTGTGCGTAACTCTATCAGCACTTGAAAATACGCATAAGGACCCCATCCTACAGCATGATATGGGGGTCGGAAAAACTGCAGACAGCAAAATGTGAAGACTATCAGAACTGAAAAGAACTAAGAGACCTTCAACAAATGCACCTTTCCAGTGGTGCCGATAGTCATCCACTCAAGAAATTCCAACAAGTGATGCAAAGAGTAAATGAATGAATAGTTTTGCAACATGGCCGCTACGGTAAAATTTTTTTATCTTTCTAGAGTGATAAAAAGCCCAGGCGAGAGAAGAATGATGAATTATGCCCACTCGGGAAACTCTTATGCCCTTATCTTATGACTTATTTATCACCATGACATATAACATTTAACCATTGATCATACATATTTTCCATCAGGAAAACAACGCCAAAAAAATATGGATGAGGCTGACCAACTCCATCTTTTATTGCATTTATGATTACCCCGGTTATTAGTATGGAGAAAAAAAGACCTAATATGGCATGATGAAGATCATAGACATCTATCCTATGAAAAAAGAAGATGAGAAAAATGTCAATAGAAAATAAAACTTAGCATGTACGAACAGTAAAACTGAAACAGTGTTACTCTTCATGGAATACATGATATCAGCCATCATATTTTTTCCAAAAAAGAGATAAAATGGATGGATAACATTCAGAATGAGCTTTATTGCCAAAAGAATCATCATTATCAGCTAGTCATACATGTGCTTCCTTGCTAGAGTTAATCTATGAGATGATATAGTATATAGACCGAGCTATACTTCCCCCATTTTGTTTTCTGGGTGCTCACATTCAAGTACTGCAATGTGGAGGTGTGAAAATCGATCACAAATAAATCGACTAACTAATACACATTTATGGGTTGTCAATTCTTTGACAATAATTAATTGGGCCTACACTTTTCTTATATTCTTCCAAGAACTACTAAAAATATTTTTCTACGTTATATACTAAGTTCCTACATGCTCACATTGTGTTAATAGTGGAGAAAATTAGAAGTCTTACATGTTCGAGACATGTATCAATTCATATTTTTTAATGTTAAGATGCATAGCGGGTAAATTTAGTTATTTCAATAGTTGGACTACTAAGTTAATGACTGAATTAATCATATAACACATTTCTTGCATTACTTTCTCACATTTTTTTATATCTATCTATGCAGATGGGAAAAACCATATCTCAAAGTGCTTTAGCTTTTATATTATATCTCAAAGTTCTTTAAAATTCACTTTAATCAATATTTAACATTTCACCCTCTAACATATAATTTTCAGAGGTATGTAATCTATAAGTTTAAAGAATCATGTGCATTTCGCAGGTATGTAATCTATAAGTTCAAAAAATCCAATTTGTTTATGTCAATTCCTTACTTATTTAGCATATTGTTCAATCATGAAATATGTTTGTGTTTGTCCTTTTAGTTTGGAAAGAGGAGAAGCTGACGATTTGATTCAACACCATAGTGGCCATGTTACTAGATCTATCAGATTTTGGTTTTCTATTATATGTCAACAATGAGTGTTCTTTTCAATTTAGCAAGAAATTCCTTTGACCTTCTGACCTTCACATAATTGAACTTCAATATTTTTGATGATATCTATTTAGCAGGCCTAGTAATTGCGTTGATCTTCTGATGACCTTCACAGTATTGAACTTCCATATTGAACCACCTTTGACCTTCGGAGGAGGCGATTTTGGATTCATTTGTAAATTCTCAACAGGTTAGTCGATTAATAGATGATGATGTTGAGTGGTGAGGAGATCAAAATCACTTATTATAGAAATTTAAGTTGGTGTTTGCAGTAATGTGAGAAACCCACTATCGTCATGTCGACTGACTCGTTGGGAGGGGAGCACACGTGGTAATTTCCAGATTCATATTTGATCCTCCATAGATATAATGAGTTGGCCGTTTACGTTTCTTTACAAAGTTGAATGCATTTTGGATTTTGTAATGAGAATCAACAGGTATCAGGATTGTTTAATATCATTTTGACAACACGTTTTAATGTTTCCAAAGTTTGAAGTTGTAATGCTTTGGTGAGGTTATGCAGATAACCATGTTTAGGATGTGCAATTGTATCTGCAATTCTTTCGAAATAAATTCTATACTTTCTTTCCAAATTTTTCTAAACCGTATAAACATTTTTGTATTTCATAATAAATTCTATGATTACATGTCATAGTAGACGCAAAAGTTTAATAAACCATATCAAGTATTTGATGATTTGATGTTTTTGGAAGTATATTAAATCATGTCTAAGTTGACGGGTAAAGAAACATATCAAGCATTTGATGTTTTGATTTGATTAATATAGGCATATGTCCTGTGTTAGTCATATGAACAATACATTTATTTAGCAAGAGGGCATATGTTATTAGACATATGTCCTGTGTTAGTCATATGAACAATAAATATTGTAGTTTGAAATTATTCATTTTAAATGTTGTAAATTTAACATTACTCATATGTATTTGGTAATCTTGAGGTTTTGTATTCTTATGATTTTACACTTGTTAATTTAATATTTTTGTATTTGTTTTTTGTAGGTGACGTTTATTCCCCTCATTATCCCGTTCTTAGTTTATCTACTCCCATGTTCTTCTTAGTTCATAGACTCAAGTGAATATGTACTCGTTCTTTTTTTGGTACAACGTACAAAATACCTAAAAAAAGGTTTGTTACAAATAGGATTGGTCTTGATTTTGGACATGATGTTTGTTCATTTTCTCTATTTATTGCATTTGTGTTCTAAATTTGACTATTGTTTAGACATTAAGTTAATTTTTATATATTTATTATGGATTTTAACAAAGAGGTTTATTTTTTATTGTTTAATTTTCAAATTATAACCAATATGGGAATGTGTCAATTATAAGGCTGAGTTTGGATTCCGTTCAGGTTTGAGCCTCATCCCACCCCATTATTAGAAATGTGGCACGAGTTGTTTGATTGATCAACAATTTTTATATTTGATTAGATTGAAAATTTATTATTGTGTTAAAGAATTATATTTATCATCATTTTGTTGGTAAAGTTGCCAATCATGATTTTTTTTTTGTAATCATATCTGAAGTTTATTATAGTTATATATTAATGATTTGTTTTATATAATGTTCGAAATGAATATTGCTAAATTCTCTTGGTTTCTTAAACAAATGGATAGTCCTATAAATAGAGGAAATTTTGACCAAATTTTCTAAACCGTGTACACTCTTGTGTTTTATATTAAATATTATGATTAAATGTTTTAGTTGATGTAGTTTTTTTTAAAAAGTTAGTTTTTTTAAGTATTTTTTTGATGAATTTGGACATTTTGAATAGTGTATGATTTTGGACTATTTGTTATTTGTTAAGTAGGGTGCTTAGTCGTATAAACGAAGGAGATTATGGCCAAGATTTTTAAAATTACATTTTGTTTTGTTGGCCAACAAAAATTTTGACTTCTTGCAATTGTGTACTTTGAAAATTTTTGCCATTTTACGATTATCAGGGTGCCTTCAGGCACGAGCATACCCTAGTGTGTGTGTGTATATATATATATATATATATATATATATATATATATATATATATATATATATATATATTGGGGCTAGGAATTTTAAAACGGATTATTCTCAACCCTAAAAGTAGTAGCCTGTCATCTTTTACATCTCCTTCTACCTCCAAACACTAGCCCCCTTTAAACCAAGATATCAGTCCAAGTTCTGAAGGCCACACCCAGATTTTTTCAAGATAGTCCAAGAGGATGTTTTTGTAAACTTTTTTTAAGGAACACGTTCATCTATTCAGATTTCTACAAACTAATCTCAGGCATGGTTAATTCTATTTCTTTCCCTTAGTAATATGCGTAGTAATTATGGCCTACACACTAATACATGTGTTTTCTTATAATAAATTAGATACATTAATCATGGAAAGGGGAAGACAAATTGGGACTATTTTCATGAATATTTTTTTTATTATGAATGAAGACTCAAAACCTTGCATGCTAGGTCAGAGATTTGGGTTCCGTAGACTTTAAGACATTCACATGTAGATTTTTACATAGAAATATCGTTAATTAAGTTTTTATCATGATTCAACCATGTCAACTTTGTGGATGTTGTGTAGAAGATTAATTCTTGTTGTATGAACTTGATAACGCGCATGTAATTATAAATCAAATAATTTGATGAAAAAGTGTTGTTTAATTAATATTGTGATTAACCGAGTATTAGTTGGTTCAGTAATGATATGTGTACTAAATAGGTATAATTATTGTGATAATTGGAAAACTAGTCTTATGCCACTTATTTATCTTAATACATTCGACATCGCAGAGATGACGGGGATATGGGATAAATTGGGATCTCACCTTTATTTGTTTTTCTTTATAGGTATGAGACTATTTAGTAGGTCATTGTGTCGTTATTGCTTTCTAGGTATGGGACTAGATAATGGTGATGGTTTACGGATAAATAGTTCAGGGTGGGACTGCTCTTTTTGTCTTTCCAACAATTTAGATAGCCTACATGCGTGACTAGGAAGAATTAAATATAGAAATTCATCCTATAATATAAGGTAGGACATGCATGTGTTTTGGAAACCTTTAGGTATAGGACTAATGGTGTTTTGAGGATTTTATGTCGATAAAATGGGTGGGGCTAATTTGAGATAGTAATAAGAAACCTGATAAAATGAGAATTAATGACTAAGATAATAAAGGAGTGTTAAATTAAATTTTCAGCTGTAGTATGTGCAGGGCTCACAGTTAACTGGGCCGATTGACTATAACGACGTGGATGTGTGTGACGTCACGAGTATGTACGGGATGATAGTTAAACGGGCTGATGGGATATATGACGTGTCATGCATGGAGTCTCACGAGTGTGTGAAAAGATGACTATATAGCGGATTGACTCTCCACAGTGAGGGGAATGGGTGTGGTGTAAAACATTAAGTGGGAGTCCCACTACTATAATGGTTTAAAACTTTAAGCGGGAGTCCCTCAACGGACATTAATGAATGTAATTAAATTACATTAAATGATTAACTATGTTTCATGTAAATAATTGGACTTGGACCTCATGGGTGACTTTGAAGTGGTTAGATAGTAATTTATTTCTCCTCGCTCATTATTATTATCTCGTTTAATTTAAAATATTCTAGTGTCGTGTTTATTTCGTATTATTGTATTGTATTATTATCTCATTTAATTATTATCTCGTAACGACCTTATTTTAGAGGAGTAAATAGTATCCATGCAATGGGCTTTGACCCATTGCATTGAATAATATTTTACAGGTTTAGCGCTGGAGCATCTACATAAGATTATCTGGAGATTTTTGGAGGTGCATTTGGATTTTATTTTTTGTTGCTCAGTCGTTAGATTTATTTTCATTTCTATCGCACATTTATTTATGAGACTTTACTTATAGATTTGGCAGGACACACGGTTCCATAATCATCACTATTTTTATTCAGATATTCTTAGTTGGATCTTTTTATTTGATATTTATTTATTTAGAGATTGGATTATTTGGAGTTTAGCATGGTGATGGATTTTATTATTATCGTTTGAATGGTTATTATTTATTGGATCAATTTTAAACTAAATGTCTTGGGAAATGAACTTTACATGTCTCATATATGTCACATGCTAAGAATGATTACTTATTTAGTGACACCCGACGTAGTTTGGCAGGGCGGCTGGCCACCTCGCTTGTTGAATTACGCGGGGTGTTACATATCATGCCTTTCAGTCTGAAAAATACGGGAAGTAACCTTCCTGAGAACAATGATGGCCATTTTTCATGACCTCTTTCATGAAATTTTAGAGTTCTATGTGGATGATTTGGTGACTAAGTTGAAGAATGAAGACTCACATTTAGCTGATTTGAGAAGAGTTTTCAATAAGTGTAGAAAATATAAGCTAAAGATGAACCCACTCAAATGTTCCTTTATTGTAACGACTGGGAAGTTATTGGGGTTTGTGGTGGATAGGGAAGGATTTCAGATAGACCAATACAAGAAAAAAATACATCCTCGACATTCCATATACTAAGACATAGAGGGAGTTGGAAAATTTCCTTGGAAAAAATTCTTATCTGAGAAGGTTCATCTCAGGTCTATTTGAGATCCCTCACCCTGCGAAAGACCACCAAGTTTCAATGGGAGGAGACACACTAAGATGACTTTGATAAGATCAAAATATTTGTAACTTCTCTTGAAATGATAGTTTCCCCAAATATGGAATACCTTTTCTACCATACGACAACTATAAGGTCTATTGGTGCACTATTGGCCCAAAAGGTTAATGTATAAGAGAGACTTGTTTATTATTCGAGTAAAATTATCCATGGTCCCGAGGAAAGGGATAATAACATAGAGAGGCACTATTTGGAATTAGTTTTTGTAGTTAAAAACCTAAGGCAATACATGTTATTTTTCACTATCCACAAAGTGCTAAATGCTATCCAATCAAGTTTTTGATGGCTCAAATAGTTTTAATTTGGAGATAAGCAAGGTGGTTCTTCATTCAATAGGAGAATGATCTAAAGTGTGCGGTACTTCGTACAATTAAGAGACAAGCCTATACAAAACATTTGGACATTTTCCCCTTAGGCTTATTTGATCCACCTCATGAAGATATACCAAGTGATGATTTACAATCCAATCCTTGTGATGCAAAGTTAGATGTAAGGGAAAATTTCCAAAATGAGTCAGCTTTGATCATATTGGCTTAATTCCATGTTTGGATAAAACTTGTTTCAGTCATAGGTTAGGACTTGAGTGGTTTGTCCTCTAAGCAAATCACGTATTATTGAAGATTATAATGGCTAAATATAAAGTGATGTCGAGTATACATCGTGTTTCGAGTCCAATTTTTTCTTTATCTTCCGAGGGATATTAATGAGGTGTGAATAAATGTTTATTTTGTTCCTTGGTTCGGATTTTGGGTGATGGTTTATAAAAAGATTTAACATATTTCATTTTATTTTTGAAAATACATCATGTCATTAGAACGACCGTAAATTTTTTATTTGAACGAGTTTATGCACCTCATTAGAACATTGACCCAACGAAATTCGAACGACCCATTTCTAGCATCGTTTGGAATGTCATTAGAAGCTATTTGTCTTAGATTGTGTAGCCTCATTCGAACGAGACGTAATGTCATTCTAATGAGATTGCATGTTTCCTAATGTAAAAGTCATTTTTAAATGATTATCTAGTTTTTGAAAAACCTTTAATAAATAGGAGTTCGGAGCAGAAAAATTTTGAGAGACTTTTTTGATCCTTTTGATTTCCTAAACCCTTTTAAAAATCTTTTCCTGTTTAAGTGTTTATTTTGAGAAAAAGTCATCTAAACCGAAACCCTTGTATAAATCCAAGTTTGAAATCGAAGAATCATATGTATATATTTCATTTTGAATTCTCTACATTTTGCATCAAAGTGGTTTGCTCTTTATACTGTGGGCATTTCCTATCATTGATAACGTGTTTGGTGTTGTGTAGTGGATGGACTAGTCACAAGAAAAGTAAGATCGCTGAGAAATTGAGACATGGGAAAACACCTGCATTATGTTTCTATTAGAAAGCATCCAATAATAAGTGTGAATGAGGTTATAAGGTTCAAGGAAGCATATTAAGGTTTGACGACAGTGAGTCTCTGAGGAAGTATAAATTGGTCTTGTAAATTGCCTATATCGTAGTGGACATATGTGGTTGGGCCGATCGAGATTTTTCCCGTTTGGGTTTTCGTCGTACATCGCTATGGTGTGATTTACTTATTTTTCTCTATCTTATACTCACCCAGATCCATGCTTAGGTAAGGAATAAAATTGATAAATTATCTTTTACCCAACACTCGTGGTTTACTAAATTGGTTTAAGTAAATTAAAAAATTATGAAGATAAAATTTGGTGGGTTTTTTCTATACAAACCCTAGGCACTTATCTTTCTCAAATTGGTATTAGAGTGGGTTACAGTAGTTTATTGTGTTAGATCCCTGCTCGTTCAGGGTGTGGATGGATTTTTGCTAAAAAGGGGTTCCGTTGCCTGGACCCATTATTTGATAGGAAAAACTATCCCTATTAGAGGATGCGAATGTGATATTTTCTTAAATCGATCGACGAGAAGGTTTAGAACTCAATGGATATGGGTGGACTCCTACCGAAGGGGGTTCTCCTTAAGTATTCACATCTTGGGCACCAACAGAGAAGAATGCCTTAACTTTTAATTCCAAGGGTGTGAATGCTATTTTTTTTTATGTGACCTCTGAAGAGTTTAGACACATTATGACTTGAGAGAGTGTGCAAGATTGTTGGGAAATTTTACGATCCGCACACAAGAGAACATATATTTCTATGGTTTCAAGTAAAAATATAACGATAAAGTTTGGGACGATTAAGATGTTAAAGCTTGAGTCTTTTGATGAGTTCTATGCCAGATTATCAAATATTATCAAGTCCTCGTATAACTTAAGTGATGAAATCCCCGAGTCTAAATTGGGAAGGAAAATCTTAAAGTTGTTACCTGAAAGATTTAATGTCCAAGCCACGATCCTAGATTCCTAGGTGGTGTCAACACTATGAGAGTACTAAGTAAAAGTGTCCACACTGAATGATTTAATGTCCAGCCTGTAGGTGATATTCAAACCTATGAGATGAACATGTGTCATATACAAAAAGATGAAAAGAAAGTCATTACTTTGAAAGCCCGAAAAGAGGACGTGCCAGATTCTAATAATGTTGGTGAGCTTGATGCTGAAGAGATTACTAAGTATTCTAGGAAGTGTAAGAAGTTTCTTAAGCTTAGATATGGGAAGAGTTCTGAAAGAAACCTATAACATTAATGACCATGATAGGAAGAATAAGGATGGTCCTAAGAAGGTGAATGATCACGAAAAGTGGGTATGAAATTTATTCTCATAAGTGTCCCACTTGACTAAGGAAGGAGGATAGGAAATCGATGGTATATAATAACACCCTGTGACACCCCGACTAATTAAATACCGGGTAGCTACTCCTTTATAAAATTAATTCAAAATGCCAAGTTGGCTCAGTTAATAGCATCACTGTCGAAAACATTTTATTATTACTAACCACCTAGTATTTAAAAAGAAAGTTGCCAAATTTTAATTGAGTCTGATTAACATGCAACAAGTGTAATAACGAATACTATAACACCATTCCATACTGAAGTAAAATGAATAACCATCACAATAGTAAATAAAGTCTGGAGGAAAAACTCCTCACTACAATCCCATAACTGAAATGAATAACCGAAACTGAAATAAAACATGCTGAAGTCTGAAAACTGAAATATAAAAGATGTCTCTAAAGAAATGGGCAACATGCCCTACAACTGATAGATGGTGACCCTGGAATCCAAACGATAGAAGCGTCTACATGCAAATCCCTGTAGCTTCCACAAGCAGCTACAGCTCGTCACCTGAATGAGTATCCTATGCTTGGTGTCCTTGTGGCTGGGCACCTAAAAATGGTTTTACAAAGAAAAAGAGATTTGAAAAGCAAACGGGTCAGAGCCCGAAAGTGGAGTTATATTTTAAAAACCTGCAAGTGCTTTAAAAACATTTAAAACATTAAATGCAAAATACATGTTAGGACGTGCACTCACATGATATTCTCACCTCTCGTCTAACTGTGCACTCCTAACGCAAGTACCCATCTACAATAATATAACCACTAGCTAAGTGACATCATAACTAGCTAGACTGTAATAGTTCCTACCCCTTTTTACCCGGTTTTATTAACATATAATGCTCGTAATTAAATAGAGGTTTAACGTAAACTCAGTTACTAAATATGCCATTGATATAACCATCAGTTAACTCCTTATATATCTCGAAACAATACCGTAATATTTTTACAACATTAACAGGAGGATTTCCATTAATTAAATGTATATTATTCACAACATAAATATACGATACAAGCACCCCGCAATCTAAGCTATGGTGCACACATACTCTGCTATCCATCCCGGTACATAACGTACATAAGGATTACATATTCTGAATCTCTCAGGAATAGTTTACCGATAACAACATCACAAATAATGGAGGCGAACACAATCACCATCACATGGGTCACGCACATACCTACGCTCCCATGATCAGCGGGCTTATTAATATCACAATAAGTCATTCTATGACCTATGTTCATCAAGGTACCAGTCTATATCCCCCCCGTAGGCACACAAGGATTAGAGGGTCCTAAGCGAACGCAACCTCCCGTGATAGCAAGTATGGTAGGTATGTCATACACACAATCCATATACTAATACTAAGTAAACACACATCTTAGTAATACCGTATCTTAATCGTAGTACGTATCGCATTCTCGTACTAACTATAATTATAATAATTTATACTAATCCGATTTGTTATTATACGCGCTATAATTTCTCACGTCGTAATAGACACTCACGTCTCATCCCAAACCGTCCATGTAATACAACTCTCGTATATAATTTACTCTTCATAATTGCCCAAAAGTCCCAATTCTATCACTATATCATCAAAGGAATGCTAACTCTACCCTTGAACCAGTTTCCGGGACTCCAAAAGTCAAAACAGTTCTAAAAGGACCAAACTGTCAACTCGTTAGAAGTTTCGTTCGAACGAGGAGGTTCGAACGAGATCCTTCTGTCAACTCGTTAGAAGTCTCGTTCGAACGAGACTGTTCGAACGAGATCCCAGTTCGTTCGAACGAACTGTTCCTTCTAACGATATCTCGTTCGAACGAGATATCGAACGAGATCCATTCTCGTTAGTAACGACTGGTCAACTCGTTAGAAGCTCGTTCGAACGAGTTCGTTCGAACGACCTGGGGGCTGCTTCTAACGAGCTACCAGTTTCGGCCCAGATTTTTCCCCAATTCGTTTTTCACCATTTTTATCACTTCTAATCTCTTCCAAGGTTCATCCCAATAACGTTTTAGGGTCTCTAATTCATCCTAAACATATTTACATCATCTCTTAACATGTTTTCAAGGATTAAATCATCATAACATCAACTAAATTTACAAATCTCTACACTTTTCCCAATTTCTCTAGAACATGAACCCTAGGTTTATATCATCATCAAATCCCAGAATTTATTTCGTTTTAATTCCTTCAAATCACAATTAATATAAGGGAAATCATCTCCCTATCATACTACATGCAATTCTCTTCATAATTTTCAAGTTCTAAACTTCAAACTACATGGGTTTTCATTATCTTTCAAGAACAGTTGTAATTTATCAATTTTCTAACATGGAGGAAACATTCTACGAATTTAAATATGATTAAAACACTTGCCTTGGTTTGATTTCTGATTTGGTGTAGGTTTGGTGAAGATTCTGCAGAGTTTCCTCTCTCTCTAAGTTCCTTCTCCAATGGTGGCTCAAGGTGGCTAGGGTTTGATTTGGGGAAACTTAGAAAACCTAAATGACAACCTACGTAGCCTTCTAGGTTAATATGGGTTGGTTAATGGGCTTAATGGGTTTAATCCACATCAGATTTACATCTCTAATTTTCGTCACTTTTAATTCCTAAAAATGTAAAATTACCAAAATACCCTTTAAGTTACCGGCATGGCCTAAAAATACCCCGGGACCCAAACTATACCCCCGGCTAGTGTTTTCTGACTATCTCGACCCTTCCGGACGCGTTGGCGCACTCAAAACGACCATACAGATTATAGATTTTAAATTCACTTTTATTATCAAAATATTACACCGTGACGCGGCGGTCCCACGCGTCTCAATAAAATTTCCAAATTGCCGTATATAAATCTCACGACAAATTTTATAATACCAAATACATATATAATCATATATGCACATAATCAAATACCAATTCGCATTTCATTAGTATTTATAACCCGGATTAATTTCCAATTAATACGCATTTAATTAATTAATCCCAAAAATAAACATAAACAAAAGTACGGGGTATTACACACCCGTAGTGATAGTGAGTCGGAAAAGGAAGTTAATTCCCCTGTATAGCGCAACTATATCGCGTTCATGGATAGTTATATGGGCTTAAATGAAGTGTCTCACCTCATTAAAGATAATCGTGAGCATGCTGGTTATATTGTTCGGCCTTTGGGTTCATATAATAGTAAGGAAAAGAACTCTGAAGAAAACGAAAACGAGGATGAGGAAAATGAGCTTCAAATGACCTTTCAGGAGTTATATGCGAAGTCATTGAAGTTGAAAAAGGCCAACTTGCAATTAAAAGTTGAGATAAAAGAACAATCCATAGTAAATTGTGATTTTAGGGCACGTGAGAAGACTTTTAAGGAGAAACTAGAGTATGTTTAGGGGTAGAGTTATAAACTTCATGGTTTGATGGAGGTTTTGAAGAATGAGTTTATTGAGAATTAGGAGTCTATGAATTTTATCGAGTCTGGGACCATGGTGTTGAAAGATAAATTGAGAGAGTCGAGTAATGTCAAATTTGATTTGGAGTGTAGGTCAAATAAGTTGGATAAAATGTTAGTCACCGTCTGAATAAAAAATGACACTTGTTGGATTGTCTTCAATGATACCATTACTTCTATTTTTAAAGCCATGAGGCAATCAATGTTAGGGGAATTAGAAAAGGTCAACCAGAAGGTAACCTTCCTCGTGTCTTCACTTGCACACACTAAGATAGGAAATGTCATCTAAGAATTGTTTAACATTCCTCATGTCTACACTTGCACACACTATGGTAGGAATTGTCACCTTAGGATTTTTTTTATGATATAGGAAAAGGTCATAGAAATTATTTTTTGATTTTAGGAAACAACCTAGTGTCACCATAGTTCCCCAAGCCTAACTCCATCACAGTTCATTTATGTGGGTTAGGAGAATCGATTTGGAGGCACTTAATGTTAGGCTTGTTGACTCTCTTATGCTATCACATGATTCTTCCCATGGTGTATATTATAAGTGATTGTGGGTGCATGTTTTTAAGACACTACATTTTGTTCTTCATGATAGGTATAGTCTTTACTTGAATGATGTTTATCTTTTGTATATTGATTTTCCATTTTTTGGGTCTTAATGAGAAAAATACAAAAAGAGTTTGTTTGTCTTTTGAGTCGTTTTGAAAAAATGTTTAAAAAAATAAAAAGATCTTTTATTTATATGTAGTTTAGTTTTACACATATTATGTGTCATATTAGTGTGTTTGAATCCCATTCCATCCATGTATCCATATGACTAGTAAATTTGATTATAATTTTCAATGCTTAAATTGCTCTTGATCATGTTTGTATGAAGTAGTTTGAAATTGATTTGCATGATGGATTTACTTTCTATATGCCTCTGCGAACACTTTGCATGAGATCTTTTGAATTTTAACTTCATACGTCACATGAGCTAAGTGAGGTGTTCTCCTAACAATCTTGTCATATACATATATTTTTTACTATGGGGGTGTTGTGCATGTAAAAATTATTTCCCATGAGTTTGGTGCTTTATTTAAAATTTGTGTATGCAGGGGAAAGGGCAAATAAAGAAGCAATATATTTTGACTAAAAGACCCTCATTTACAAGAGCCTAAAAGATTGAGAGATAATTAAAATAGAAAACTTTCCATGACCAAAATATTTACATTGATTCTTCAAAGACTTGGATATATTTAAAAGAAAAGGAGAGAGAAAAATGATATGTTTTATAGGATGTTTTTTTTAATATCAATGGGGTTTCATAATGATTCCTAGTTGGGTCTAATTGTTTTGATACTATTGATTCGAGAATTATCAAAATTTCTGAGCGAGTGTGAATTATGTTTGTTCTCCCTTATGAGCTATTCATTTGACATATAAGGTCAAATTTAATGTTAATATATTATTAAAAGAAAATATATCTAATTTGAAACTTTTGAATCATTGGGCCATTTTCACTTTTTTCTAGTTAAAACCCGCTTACTCCATACCACCAAATTTAGACACATTGATACTATGCTAGTGCGTAAAACTTATGTTTTTTTGTGTCTTTTATGGTCATTTATACCTATATATAGTTGTGCTTAATTTGTATATGTATGTTCAAATATATAATATGTTTTGTGTTTTTTCTTTGCATTTTTATTCTCCTTTATAATAGGTGTGTAGGTTTTCCTAATCTTAATTGGCAAAGATTGCACTTGAAATCTTTTTGAAATCATCATCAACCAATTCTTGATAAATGAAATTTATAAATTTCTTGTCACTCTTTCTTGAGTCTTTTAAACTCTTCTTTAGAGTTTGGTTTAAGGCAACTTCATTTTTTGACTCACTATAACCTCTCTCCATGACTTTCAAAACATTGTGTGTACACAAAAGTGCCTTCATGTTAATAATCCAATTATCATAGTTATTCTTATTAAGTGTTGGTTCTTGGAAGGATTCCGTACCACTATTTACTATAATTATAGTGAGAATTTTCAAATTATGATTGCACGGATGGATCCGAAATGTCAAAAATAAAAGGAGGAACCTAGACCAAAAAACAAAGATTGGTCAAAGTCAACGATCAGCCTCTTGGAAAACGCTGGACACCTCAGTCAAAAATCTTGGTGGATCAAATTTCCTCACACTCAGATACCATTTGGTTGGAAATAGCCACTCAAAGACACTCGCACAACTATCTTATTTTTAACACTCATATACTATTACAAAGAAGAAAACATTCTTATAACTTAAGTTCTGACAACTACAACTAATAAGATTTCCTTATTATCTTCCTTATTGTTTGATGATTCTAAGAAAACATTTTAGGATCCTCACACAAGATAGCATATATTGCTAGGATTTCCTGTAAGAATATAACGATAAAGTTTGGGACGATTAAGATGTTAGAGCATGAGTCTTTTGATGAGTTCTATTCCGGGTTATCAAATATTATCAATTCCTGGTATAACTTAGGTGATGCAATCTCCGAGTCTAAATTGGGAAGGAAAATCTTAAAGTTGTTACCTGAAAGATTTAATGTCCAAGCCACGATCCTAGATTCCTAGGTGGTGTCAACACTATGAGAGTACTAAGTTAAAGTCTCCACCCTGAAAGATTTAATGTCCAAGAGCTTGTAGGTGATATTCAAACCTATGAGATGAACACGTTTCATATACAAAAAGATGAAAAGAAAGGCATTACTTTGAAACCCCAAAAAGAGGACGTGTCAGATTCTAATAATGACGGTGAGCTTGATGCTGAAGAGATTACTAAGTTTGGTAGGAAGTTTAAGAAGTTGCTTAATCTTAGAGATGGGAAGAGTTTTAAAAGAAACCTATAACATTAATGACCATGATAGGAAGAATAAGGATGGTCCTAAAAGGTGATGATCACGAAAAGTGGGTATGACATTTATTCTCATAAGTGTCCCACTTGACTAAGGAAGGAGGATAAGAAACCGAATGTATATAATAACACCCGTAGTGATAGTGAGTCAGAAGAGGAAGTTAATTCCCCCATATAACAAAACTACATTGTGTTCACGGATAGTTATGTGGGCTTAAATGAAGTGTCTCACCTGATTAAAGATAATCGTGATCATGATGGTTATGAGGTTCGGCCTTTAGGTTCATATAATAGTAAGGAGAAGAACTCTGAAGAAAACGAAAATGAGGATGAGGATAATGAGATTTAAATGACCTTTCAGGAGTTATATACGAAGTCATTGAAGTTGAAAAAGGCCAACTTGCAATTAAAAGCTGAGATTAAAGAACAATCCATAGTAAATTGTGATTTTAGGGCACGTGAGAAGACTTTTAAGGAGAAACTAGAGTATGTTTAGGGGTAGAGTTATAACTTCATGGTTTGATAAAGGTTTTCAAGAATGAGTTTATTGAGAATTAGGAGTCTAGGAATTTTATCGAGTCTGGGACCATGGTGTTTAAAGATAAATTGAGAGAGTCGAGTAATGTCAAATTTGATTTGGAGTGTAGGTCAAATAAGTTGGATAAAATGTTAGTCACCGTCTGAATAAAAAATGACACTTGTTGGAATGTCTTCTATGATACCATTACATCTATTTTTAAAGCCATGAGGCAATCAATGTTAGGGGCATTAGAAAAGTTCAACCAGAAGGTAACCTTACTCGTGTCTTCACTTGCACACACTAAGATAGGAAATGTCATCTAAGAATTGTTTAACATTCCTCATGTCTACACTTGCACACACTATGGTAGGAAATGTCAAGTTATGAATTTTTTTATGATATAGGAAAAGGTCATAGATATTATTTTATGATTTTAGTAAAGATCCTAGTGTCATCATAGTTCCCCAAGCCTAACTCCATCACAGTTCATTTATGTGGGTTAGGAGAATCGATTTGGAGGCACTTAATGTTAGGCTTGTTGACTCTCTCATGCTATCACATGATTCTTCCCATGGTGTATTTTATAAGTGATTGTGGGTGCATGTTTTTAATACACTAGATTTTGTTCTTCATGATAGGTATAATCTTTACTTGAATGATGTTTATCTTTTGTATATTGATTTTCCATTGTTTGGGTCTTAATGAGAAAAATACAAAAAAATTTTTTTTGTCTTTTGAGTCGTTTTCAAAAAATGTTTAAAAAAATAAAAAGATCTTTTATTTATATGTAGTTTAGTTTTACACTTATTATGTGGCATATTAGTGTGCTTGAATCCCATTCCATCCATGTATCTATATGACTAATAAATTTGATTATAATTTTCAATGCTTAAATTGCTCTTGATCATGCTTGTATGAAGTAGTTTGAAATTGATTTTCATGATGGACTTACTTTCTATATGCCTCTGCGCACACTTTGCATGAGATCTTTTGAATTTTAACTTCATACGTCACATGAGCTAAGTGAGGTGTTCTCCTAACAATCCTGTCATATACATATATTTTTTTACTATGGGGGTGTTGTGCATGTAAAAATTATTTCCCGTGAGTTTGGTGCTTTATTTAAAATTTGTGTATGCATGGGAAAGGGAAAATAAAGAAGCAATATCTTTTGACTAAAAGACCCTCATTTACAAGAGCCTAAAAGATTGAGAGATAATAAAAATAGAAAACTTTCCATGCCCAAAATATTTACATTGATTCTTGAAAGACTTGGATATATGTAAAAGAAAAGGAGAGAGAAAAATGATATGTTTTATAGGATGTTTTTTTTAATATCAATGGGGTTTCATAATGATTCCTAGTTGGGTCTAATTGTTTTGATACTATTGATTCAAGAATTATCAAAATTTCAGAGCGAATGTGAATTATGTTTGTTCTCCCTTATGAGCTATTCATTTGACATATGAGGTAAAATTGAATGTTAATATATTATTGAAAGAAAATATATCTAATTTGAAACTTTTGAATCATTGGGCCATTTTCTCTTTTTTCTAGTTAGCACCCGCTTACTCCATACCACCAAATTTAGACACATTGATACTATGCTAGTGCGTAAAACTTATGTTTTTTGTGTCTTTTATGGTCATTTATACCTATATATAGTTGTGCTTAATTTGTATATGTATGTTCATATATATAATATGTTTTGTGTTTTGTCTTTGCGTTTTTATTCTCCTTTATAACAGGTGTGTAGGTTTTCCTAATCTTGATTGGCAAAGATTGCACTTGAAATCTTTTTGAAATCATCATCAACCAATTCTTGATAAATGAAATTTATAAATTTCTTGTCACTCTTGCTTGAGTGTTTTAAACTCTTCTTTAGAGTTTGGTTTAAGGCAACTTCATTTTTTGACTCACTATAACCTCTCTCCATGACTTTCAAAACATTGTGTGTACACAAAAGTTCCTTCATGTTAATAATCCAATTATCATAGTTATTCTTATTAAGTGTTGGTTCTTGGAAGGATTCCATACCACTATTTACTTTAATTATAGTGAGAATTTTCAAATTAAGATTGCGCGGATGTATCCGAAATGCCAAAAATAAAAGGAGGAATCCAGACCAAAAAATAAAGATTGGTCAAAGTCAATGATCAACCTCTTGGAAAACGCTGGACACCTCAGTCAAAAATCTTGGTGGATCAAATTTCCTCACGCTCAGATACCATTTGGTTGGAAATAGCCACTCAAAGACACTCACACAACTATCTTAATTTTAACACTCATATACTATTACAAAGAAGAAAACATTCTTATAACTTAAGTTCTGACAACTACAACTAATAAGCTTTACTTATTATCTTCCTTATTGTTTGATGATTCTAAGAAACATTTTAGTATCCTCAGACAAGATAGCATATATTCCTAGGGTTTCCTGTAAGAATATAACGATAAAGTTTGGGACGATTAAGATGTTAGAGCATGAGTCTTTTGATGAGTTCTATGCCGGGTTATCAAATATTATCAAGCCCTCGTATAACTTAAGTGATGAAATCCCCGAGTCTAAATTGGGAAGGAAAATCTTAAAGTTGTTACCTGAAAGATTTAATGTCCAAGACACTATCCTAGATTCCTAGGTGGTGTCAACACTATGAGAGTACTAAGTAAAAATGTCCACACTGAATGATTTAATGTCCAAGAGCCTGTAGGTGATATTCAAACCTATGAGATGAACATGTGTCATATACAAGAAGATGAAAAGAAAGGAATTACTTTGAAAGCCCGAAAAGAGGACGTGCCAGATTCTAATAATGTTGGTGAGCTTGATGCTGAAGAGATTACTAAGTATTCTAGAAAGTGTAAGAAGTTTCTTAAGCTTAGATATGGGAAGAGTTCTGAAAGAAACCTATAACATTAATGACCATGATAGGAATAATAAGGATGGTCCTAAGAAGGTGAATGATCACGAAAAGTGGGTATGAAATTTATTCTCATAAGTGTCCCACTAGACTAAGGAAGGAGGATAGGAAATCGAAGGTATATAATAACACCCGTAGTGATAGTGAGTCGGAAAATGAAGTTAATTCCCCCGTATAGCGCAACTACATCTCGTTCATGGATAGTTATGTGGGATTAAATGAAGTGTCTCACCTCATTAAAGATAATCGTGAGCATGATGGTTATGAGGTTCGACATTTAGGTTCATATAATAGTAAGGAGAAGAACTCTGAAGAAAACAAAAATGAGGATGAGGATAATGAGCTTCAAATGACCTTTCAGGAGTTATATACGAAGTCATTGAAGTTGAAAAAGGCCAACTTGCAATTAAAAGCTGAGATAAAAGAACAATCCATAGTAAATTGTGATTTTAGGGCACGTGAGAA
This sequence comes from Sambucus nigra, assembly GCA_949130495.1. Classification (NCBI taxonomy): domain Eukaryota; kingdom Viridiplantae; phylum Streptophyta; class Magnoliopsida; order Dipsacales; family Adoxaceae; genus Sambucus; species Sambucus nigra. The sequence continues at coordinate 414,618,067 of OX422215.1, read as the reverse complement.
GACTTTTAAGGAGAAACTAGAGTATGTTTAGGGGTTGACTTATAAACTTCATGGTTTGATGGAGGTTTTGAAGAATGAGTTTATTGATAATTAGGAGTCTAGGAATTTTATCGAGTCTGGGACCATGGTGTTGAAAGATAAATTAAGAGAGTCGAGTAATGTCAAATTTGATTTGGAGTGTAGGTCAAATAAGTTGGATAAAATGTTAGTCACCGTCTGAATAAAAAATGACACTTGCTGGATTGTCTTCTATGATACCATTACTTCTATTTTTAAAGCCATGAGGCAATCAATGTTAGGGGCATTAGAAAAGGTCAACCAGAAGGTAACCTTCCTCGTGTCTTCACTTGCACACACTAAGATAGGAAATGTCATCTAAGAATTGTTTAACATTCCTCATGTCTACACTTGCACACACTATGGTAGGAAATGTCACCTTAGGAATTATTTTATGATATAGGAAAAGGTCATAGAAATTATTTTATGATTTTAGGAAAGATCCTAGTGTCACCATAGTTCCCCAAGCCTAACTCCATCACAGTTCATTTATGTGGGTTAGGAGATTCGATTTGGAGGCACTTAATGTTAGGCTTGTTGACTCTCTCATGCTATCACATGATTCTTCCCATGGTGTATCTTACAAGTGATTGTGGGTGGATGTTTTTAATATGCTAGCTTTTGTTCTTCATGATAGGTATAATCTTTACTTGAATGATGTTTATCTTTTGTATATTGATTTTCCATTTTTTGGGTCTTAATGAGAAAAATACAAAAAGAGTTTGTTTGTCTTTTGAGTCGTTTTGAAAAAATGTTTAAAAAAATAAAAAGATCTTTTATTTATATGTAGTTTAGTTTTACACATATTATGTGGCATATTAGTGTGTTTGAATCCCATTATATCCATGTATCCGTATGACTAGTAAATTTGATTATAATTTTCAATGCTTAAATTGCTCTTGATCATGTTTGTAGGAAGTAGTTTGAAATTCATTTTCATGATGGATTTACTTTCTATATGCCTCTGCGCACACTTTGCATGTGATCTTTTGAATTTTAACTTCATACATCACATGGGCTAAGTGAGGTGTTCTCCTAACAATCTTGTCATATACATATATTTTTTTACTATGGGGGTATTGTGCATGTAAAAATTATTTCCCGTGAGTTTGGTGCTTTATTTAAAATTTGTGTATGCATGGGAAAGGGCAAATAAAGAAGCAATATCTTTTGACTAAAAGACCATCATTTACAAGAGCCTAAAAGATTGAGAGATAATAAAAATAGAAAACTTTCCATGCCCAAAATATTTACATTGATTCTTCAAAGACTTGGATATATTTAAAAGAAAAGGAGAGAGAAAAATGATATGTTTTATAGGATGTTTTTTTTAATATCAATGGGGTTTCATAATGATTCCTAGTTGGGTCTAATTGTTTTGATACTATTGATTCGAGAATTATCAAAATTTCTGAGCGAGTGTGAATTATGTTTGTTCTCCCTTATGAGCTATTCATTTGACATATGAGGTCAAATTTAATGTTAATAGATTATTAAAAGAAAATATATCTAATTTGAAACTTTTGAATCATTGGGCCATTTTCTCTTTTTTCTAGTTAACACCCGCTTACTCCATACCACCAAATTTAGACACATTGATACTATGCTAGTGCGTAAAACTTATGTTTTTTGTGTCTTTTATGGTCATTTATACCTATATATAGTTGTGCTTAATTTGTATATGTATGTTCATATATAATATGTTTTGTGTTTTGTCTTTGCGTTTTTATTCTCCTTTATAACAGGTGTGTAGGTTTTCCTAATCTTGATTGGCAAAGATTTCACTTGAAATCTTTTTGAAATCATCATCAACCAATTCTTGATAAATGAAATTTATAAATTTCTTGTCACTCTTGCTTGAGTCTTTTAAACTCTTCTTTAGAGTTTGGTTTAAGGCAACTTCATTTTTTGACTCACTATAACCTCTCTCCATGACTTTCAAAACATTGTGTGTACACAAAAGTTCCTTCATGTTAATAATCCAATTATCATAGTTATTCTTATTAAGTGTTGGTTCTTGGAAGGATTTCATACCACTATTTACTATAATTATAGTCAGAATTTTAAAATTATGATTGTGCGGATGGATCCGAAATGCCAAAAATAAAAGGAGGAACCCAGAGCAAAAAATAAAGATGGGTCAAAGTCAACGATCAACCTCTTGGAAAACGCTGGACACCTCATTCAAAAATCTTGGTGGATCAAATTTCCTCACGCTCAGATACCATTTGGTTGGAAATAGCCACTCAAAGACACTCACACAACTATCTTATTTTTAACACTCATATACTATTACAAAGAAGAAAACATTCTTATAACTTAAGTTCTGACAACTACAACTAATAAGCTTTGTTTATTATCTTCCTTATTGTTTGATGATTCTAAGAAAACATTTTAGGATCCTCACACAAGAGAGCTTATATTGCTAGGGTTTCCTGTAACAATATAACGATAAAGTTTGGGACGATTAGGATGTTAGACCATGAGTCTTTTGATGAGTTCTATGCCGGGTTATCAAATATTATCAATTCCTCGTATAACTTAGGTGATGCAATCTCCGAGTCTAAATTGGGAAGGAAAATCTTAAAGTTGTTACCTGAAAGATTTAAGCTCCAAGCAACGATCCTATATTCCTAGGTGGTGTCAACACTATGAGAGTACCAAGTTAAAGTGTCCACACTGAAAGATTTAATGTCCAAGATCTTGCAGGTGATATTCAAACCTATGAGATGAACACGTGTCATATACAAAAAGATGAAAAGAAAGGCATTACTTTGAAACCCCAAAAAGAGGACGTGTCAGATTCTAATAATGATGGTGAGCTTGATGTTGAAGAGATTACTAAGTTTGCTAGGAAGTTTAAGAAGTTGCTTAATCTTAGAGATGGGAAGAGTTTTAAAAGAAACCTATAACATTAATGACCATGATAGGAAGAATAAGGATTGTCCTAAAAGGTGAATAATCACGAAAAGTGGGTATGACATTTATTCTCATAAGTGTCCCACTTGACTAAGGAAGGAGGATAAGAAACCGAATGTATATAATAACACCCGTAGTGATAGTGAGTCGGAAGAGGAAGTTAATTCCCCCGTATAAGACAACTACATTGTGTTCATGGATAGTTATGTGGGCTTAAATGAAGTGTCTCACCTCATTAAAGATAATCGTGAGCATGATGGTTATGAGGTTCGGCCTTTAGGTTCATATAATAGTAACGAGAAGAACTTTGAAGAAAACAAATATGAGGATGAGGATAATGAGCTTCAAATGACCTTTCAGGAGTTATATACGAAGTCATTGAAGTTGAAAAAGGCCAACTTTAAATTAAAAGATAAGATAAAAGAACAATCCATAGTAAATTGTGATTTTTGGGCACGTGAGAAGACTTTTAAAGAGAAACTCGAGTATGTTTAGGGGTAGAGTTATAGACTTCTTGGTTTGATGGAGGTTTTAAAGAATGATCTTATTGAATATTAGGAGTCTAAGAATTTTATCGAGTCTGGGACCATGGTGTTGAAAGATAAATTGATAGAGTCGATTAATGTCAAATTTGATTTGGAGTATAGGTCAAATAAGTTGGATAAAATGTTAGTTACCATCTGAATCAAAGATGACACTTGTTGGATTGTCTTCTGATACCATTACTTCTATTTTGAAAGCCATGAGCCAATCATGTTAGGGGCATTAGAAAAGGTCAACCAGAAGGTAACCTTCCTCGTGTCTTCACTTGCACAAACTATAATAGGAAATTTCATCTAAGAATTGTTTAACATTCCTCATGTCTGCACTTGCACACACTGTGGTAAGAAATTTCACCTTATGAATTTTTTTATGATTTAGGAAAAGGCCATAGAAATTATTTTATGATTTTAGGAAAGATCCTAGTGTCACCAAAGTTCCCCAAGCCTAACTCCATCACAGTGCATTTATGTGGGTTAGGATATTCGATTTGGAGGCACTTAATGTTAGGCTTGTTGACTCTCTCATGTTATCACATTATTCTTCACATGATGTATCTTATAAGTGATTGTGGGTGCATGTTTTTAATACACTAGATTTTGTTCTTCATGATATGTATAATCTCTACTTGTATGATGTTTATCTTTTGTATATTGATTTTCCATTTTTTTGGTCTTAATGAGAAAAATACATAAAGAGTTTGTTTGTCTTTTGAGTCGTTTTGAAAAAATGTTTAAAAACTTAAAAAGATCTTTTATTTATATGTAGTTTAGTTTTACACATATTATGTGGCATATCAGTGTGTTTGAATCCCATTCCATCCATGTATCCATATGACTAGTAAATTTGATTATAATTTTCAATGCTTGGATTGCTCTTGATCATGTTTGTATGAAGTAGTTTGAAATTGATTTGCATGATGGATTTACATTCTATATGCCTCTGCGCACACTTTGCATGAGATCTTTTGAATTTTAACTTCATACGTCACATGAGCTAAGTGAGGTGTTCTCCTAACAATCTTTTCATATACATATATATTTTTTTTTACTATGGGGGTGTTGTGCGTGTAAAAATTATTTCCCCTGAGTTTGGTGCTTTATTTAAAATTTGTGTATGCATGGGAAAGGGCTAATAAAGAAGCAATATCTTTTGACTAAAAGACCCTCATTTCCAAGAGCCTAAAAGATTGAGAGATAATAAAAATAGAAAACTTTCCAAGGCCAAAATATTTACATTGATGCTTCAAAGAATTGGATATGTTTAAAAGAAAAGGAGAGAGAAAAATGATATGTTTTATAGGATGTTTTTTTTAATATCAATGGGGTTTCATAATGATTCCTAGTTGGGCCTAATTGTTTTGATTCTATTGATTCGAGAATTATCAAAAATTTTGAGCGAGTGTGAATTATGTTTGTTCTCCCTTATGAGATATTCATTTGACATATGAGGTCAAATTGAATGTTAATATATTATTGAAAGAAAATATATCTAATTTGAAACTTTTGAATCATTGGTCCATTTTCTCCTTTTTCTAGTTAACACCCGCTTGCTACATACCACCACATTTAGACACATTGATACTATGCTAGTGCGTAAGACTTATGTTTTTTGTGTCTTTTATGGTCATTTATACCTATATATAGTTGTTCTTAATTTGTATATGTATGTTCTTATATAGAATATGTTTTGTGTTTTGTCTTTGCGTTTTTATTCTCCTTTATAACAGGTGTGTAGGTTTTCCTAATCTTGATTGGCAAATATTGCACTTGAAATCTTTTTGAAATCATCATCAACCAATTCTTGATAAATGAAATTTATAAATTTTTTGTCACTCTTTCTTGAGTGTTTTAAACTCTTCTTTAGAGTTTGGTTTAAGGCAACTTCATTTTTTGACCCACTATAACCTCTCTACATGACTTTCAAAACATTGTGTGTACACAAAAGTGCCTTCATGTTAATAATCCAATTATCATAGCTATTCTTATTAAGTGTTGGGTCTTGGAAGGATTCCATACCACTATTTACTATAATTATAGTGAGAATTTTCGAATTATGATTGCGCGGATGGATCCGAAATGCCAAAAATAAAAGGAGGAACCCAGACCAAAAAATAAAGATTGGTCAAAGTCAACGATCAACCTCTTGGAAAACGCTGGACACCTCAGTCAAAAATCTTGGTGGATCAAATTTCCTCACGCTCAGATACCACTTTGTTGGAAATATCCACTCAAAGACACTCACACAACTATCTTGTTTTTAACACTAATATACTATTACAAAGAAGAAAACATTCTTATAACTTAAGTTCTGACAACTAGAACAAATAACTTTGCTTATTATCTTCCTTATTGTTTGATGATTGTAATAACTCAAGGATAATTGTTACATATAAAAAAAGGAAATCAAATGCTACCACACAATGTGGTTCAAGAAAAATTAAGTGAAATATTCATAAGCCACACATTTATCATCCAAATATCAAAGCATTACAACCGACTAACAATAATTAAATACATAGGCAACAAGTTTACCTAACTTAAGAAGTTTTGAGGAATTGGGATTTTGAATAAACCAAGTTTATATTTCAACACTTAGTTGAATGTTGAGTATTGTTTGTTTACTTACTAGCAGTCTTTTTAGGTGGTCATCTTGTGGAGTAAGGGATCTTTGTGGGACATATATATATATATATATATATATATATATATATATATATATATATATATATATATATAGAGAGAGAGAGAGAGAGAGAGAGAGAGAGAGGATCACAAGTGGACCAAAATAATAGACTTTTTAATGGACTTAACAAAAAACACTGATAACCCTTTAATTTTAATTCCTATAGTTTAATTGGTCCGCTCCAGCGGCACCCGAGACCCGAGACCCGAGACCCACTTTCACCCCTACCAACCCCCACCCACCATATGTCATCAAATGGGTACAGCAGGTGTGTTGTATAGTAGGTGTGTTGTCTGGATTTGGGTGGGGGTGGGGGGGGGGGGGGGTAGTGGTGATAGTGGGTCTCGGGTACCGCTGGCGCGAACCAATTAAACTATAAGATTTAAAATTAAAGGGTTATCAATGTTTTTTGTTAAGTCCATTAAAAAGTCCATTCTTTTTGTCCACTTGTGATCCTCTCTCTTTTTCTCTCTCTCTCTGTCTCTCTCTGTCTCTCTCTTTCTCTCTCTCTCTCTCTCTATATATATATATACTGTGTGGGAGGTCACCCCGAATTGTGATACTAACCTCTCCCACTAGGCTTTAAAGTTTCTAGGTGGTTTCACCTATGTGGTGGAGGTATACTTTTATGTTTTTGTCATGTTATTTAGTTGTTTCCCCTTTTCTTTCATTATTTCGGTACTGATGTGAATGTCATGTGTTGTGATGGTTTTATGCTTACCGAGGGGTTGTCTTAGGTTTCATGAAGAGTGCGATTCCTGAAAATGCGAGGAATTGACTTATAAGGTGGGTAGAAAACCTTCACAACAACGCTCTGATTACTACTAAAATGATGTAGACAATATTGACTCAAGTCATTGATAAGTTGGTAAAAAATTTCTTCCTCCTTAGTAACCCTTGTTTGTATTATTTATTGTTGGTTCCCTTTGGGTAATGTTGTGATTCTGTTGCTAAAATTTTCAAGTGAATTGGAATGCCTGGGGTTCCGTCCGAGGTAGGTGGGTAGATGAATTAGCTCTAGTGTGGACTCATATGCGATGTATATTTTTTTTGGGAATATGAGTTTGTGTTCTATCTGGGCGATCGGGTATGGCATCAACATTGGTAGGGGTAGAGATTTGATTCTTTATAGCTTCAGCTAGTTAACATGAGCTTTCCCTTAGGTTGGGTGGGGATGATAGGATCTAGTTTATGGGTGGCATCTCTTTTGATAATTTCTTAGATATGAGCATTCCATATAATCATTTTATGAGTGAGGTCCTATTTAAGCCCCCTTGTACATAGAGCTGATGTGCAACCCCTATCGACACATAGTTCCATTTCTCATAGCAGTGGATCATGGGAATCTTCTGATGCTATTACTCTATAAGGGAAAGAAGGTGATGTGGTAGAGTTGTCTAAATTTACCTTCTCTTACACTTTCATTAACATTGAAGGAAGCATGGTGAAGGTTCCCCTCTCGTCTAATACGAGTAGGGTGGATGAGTTTGGCATCCTAAGGAATATGTTTTCCTGACATGGTTACCTATACCCTTATATAGTACAAAAAAATGGTCAAATAGGACTTATCAATTAGGGAAAGTCTTAAAAGGTTGCCACAAAAACTAACTATATGGAATGACCATTAACTTCATACTATATATCCATGTACTGGGGACGGGTAGGACCATACGTCCTATATAATGCATAAATTAGATTATAAATTGGGAGTTTAGTTGGTGTTTCTAAAGTGTTGGTCCTTTACAATATTTTAAGGCACATATGTTTGCGCTAAATTATACACGGTTTAATCCATCCCCAAAATTATTTCACCTGGATAACTCATTTATCCCCCTCTCTCTCCATTCTCAGCCGTATGAATTCTCTTCTCCCTCACAGTGATCGAAGTTGGACTGGTTCTCTTTTACCTCACGGAGATGAAAGACGACGACTTTGTCTTACTAGTGATTTAAGTAACCATCATGTTCTCCTAATAGTGATTTTATTGTTATCCTCCCTTAATTTTACCCCCTCCTCTCAATAATAAACTTTTTTTGTGGGTATCATACTATTTTGACTGTTGGGTGAATAATTACACATTTCATGATCTCTTCTATTATTTTAGCAAATATATACTTTTGAATTATAACATAGGATGAGAAATAAACAATGAACTATGAGGGATCGCGGATAATATGGAGTTTGAAATTTATAGTTAACAAAATTGGAGTTACAATTCTTAGATTACAATCCTTTTCCTTTATTTGTATATGTTTTTCTCTCGTGTTTCTACATCTAAATAATATATTGGGTTCAAAATCTCGATTGATGCGACGATTTGCATATTTGAATTTTGAATATTAGTGCGGGTTTAGAGATGTGTAAATAAAACATTTGTGTTGGTTTCAATTTATGTTTTTCCTAGACAAAACTTAGTCACATAAACAATAATGGTTAACACATTAACGTTTTGACCAAAAAGGTGGAGATCAGCTATGTAAAGTCCGGAAGGACTAGTTTTTATCTGTAAGGAAAAAAAGGGGATGGAGTATACTATTTCACTTAGGAGAAGGGGTAAGTCCTTGTTTGTTTTAATTAATGTGGTGGTTATGGGATTCATTCTTGCTTAATACCACATTGTGCTTAAACACGTGATTTTGGATCGTTTTATGTGTTTTTTTATTGGATTTTTCTTTTGAATAATTTAAGTTCTTTGTTTTCTTTGTCAGTTTTGTTTGGAAATTGATTCATAAGTTTAGGGGATGTTCATGTTCCATTATTCAATATGTGAGAATGGCCATATACATGTTTACTCAAATATAATGATAGTTATATTTACTCAAATATATTGATAGTTATAAGCTTATAATGGTCACATATATATTTATATTAATGTTAAACTTAAGTATCCCCATGTAGTTTTAATCTTAATTGATTTAGAATTTTAAAATACAGTGGAAACATTGGTAGAGATTGGGTGAAGTACAATTAATTAAAACATATGTGGAAACACATTCTAAAATAACCTGCAAACCATAAAAGCAACGCAAATAAGTTATGCTAGTCCTCAAGACACAAGACTATCTTAAGGGGATTTTACTCTTTATGGATAATTGATAGACATCATTGAAGTTGAATACCTTAATGGTATCAATTTCGTGTTGTTTAAATGAATTGGGTTGATAATCGAGGGGGAAAATGTAAATGGTTTTAACTTTACACTACTAAACTTTAAGAACTAGTTATACAAAGATAACCAAGTTGGAGATGAACCTTTCATCCTAGTATCCCAAGTTAAAAAGTATGGTATCTTCGGGATGCTTTAGATACAAACTCGCATGTTGTTGTTCGAATGACACTAAGAGACGTGTTTGATAAGTATCCAACTATTAAAGAATAATTAGAAGTCCTTCGAGTCGATCCATTTAGCACGCAAGAGTTGGATGAACTCAATGTGTTTCTTAGGTGAAATAAGTTATGAATGACTCTGTAATTAACACAACCGTTCCTGATATCGATGAATATGATGATGACATGGATGATAAATGATTATATGAATTTTAAAGTTAATTCACTTTATTTATTGGAATGTTTATACTACGTATTCACAATTTTTTTCGTTAACTAATTTTTTTATATAGATCTATGTCTTGTACTTCCTTAATATATGTATTGGATCCTTTTATAATTGAATATTACTGATCTTAGCCTTTTACATGATATTATGATGCGTGTTGACATTTTGTATATTTGTTAATATTCAAGCCACTTCTTTGAACATATTTATTGGTAAAATAACCATCATGACTACCTTAGGGAGAGAGGAACAAAAGTATGGAGTACAGTTACGAGAGAATGTACAATTACGGGGTCAAGGATTCATCATGGTTCCGTCCATAGCGCGTGAGTTTCAATAACATGCACACCAAACTCTACAAATAAGGAGGAACATAAATCAGACCTAATCTCACATGCAGGTAAATATCTATGTAAATATATTCCATACAATGTTCAGGATAATCGATTGATTAGTTATTTGTCAAAAAATTATTTTGGGGATGCATTGAAGAGTTTAACTACATAATGCCCTAGAGTCACATTCCAGTCACTCTCTGTTAGCCTAAAACTATTAAACACAAACATATATAAACATCTCGGACCTGCGTATATCATATATACAAAGGTCAAACTTTTCATTTTATCCCCAACCCTTTTCTTTTGATCGGCCAAATTATTCTCACACATGGAGAAATCTCAATATGGCTAGAGATTTAATTAAAATTGATTTGAGGTGGTTTGTTAGGGTAGACTATATTAATTTGTCATGAATATTGGTTACACATAGGAGTGAGTGATGTGAAAGGCCATGACAATGGTGCATTGGAGAGTGCGAGACCCTTCATGCTCTGAAAGAAGATGGGGTTGTTGCGTTTGCATATTCTTATTTCATGACTAGTAAAGTATGCATACAAATAGAGCTCATATGTATAATATTAGTTCAATTCCCATAATAAAAAATAAAGAGACAAAAAAACATAAAAAATAAGAGAAAACGGTCCAAATGGCAATGGGATTGCTGCAATTGCAGATGGAGTTATTGCTCACGATTACTCTAGCTGAAGAGTGGAATCACATACCTACATGAGTGCTCCTAATGGAAGTGGGGTTACTTCCTAATAATGGGGTTGATAACTAAGCAATGGAGATGCTTAAACAAAGGTGGTACTCGTGCTTTTGCAGATGAAATTATATCTCTATCAACTAATGGGGTTGTTGCCTAATGGTTGCCTATTACATCACTCTGTTTTGACATTAATAGAGCATTATAATACTTGTAAAGCTACAAAGAAAAGTTAAATTTCCAAGTTAAATTGTAGTGTTTGTCAAAATTAAGGCCATTATACCTTTTAAAGATGCAAACAACTTGCATAAAAATCATATGGAATTTATGAAACTCGTTATTTGATTACCATTACCTCTTTGTAATAGGTAGTACACAAGGCTCCCCATCATCTAGGCGACGAGGTAGAGTAAGTGAAAAACCATGAAAGGGATTGGGTAAAGACAAAAAGATAATTGATTGGAATGAAAAGTGTCCACCAATTAGAGATGATGCGTTCAAGTTGACAACTCAGTTTGGTTATTTTGCATGGTAAAGGAACCTATTTTCGTTGAATGTGTCATCTTGGGCTAAAGTGAAGTCACATCGTCTCATAATAATTTGGGAAACCGTGCCGGTAAAATTGGTTGATTTTTTTTAATCTACGTTGATCATATAAAATTCTATATAATCTAATTAGTTTATCATAACACATGCTCTTAGATACATACAAATGCTCCCGATGGTTACATCGATCTATGAGACAAATGAGGAGCGAATTGAAAATATACCCTCCCATATTGATAATGATTAGTGGGAGATGTTAATAGAACGTTAGGGAACAAAAAAATCCAAGGTATTAATCTAATATTTTTATTCAATTGAATCTTTCACTAACGATTATATTTATTGTCATCCAACATCTTTTTAATGTATAAGTTTAATTTCATTTCATTCTCTTGAAGCAAGTAGTGGATCAAAATTCTCAATCAAGATGATATTGATCATGTTCGTGTAAGGGTTTGTGCCGATACAGATGATGAGATCAATAGGAATAAATAATTTTTTCTCAATTTGATACATTAAGCCGGCTCCCCGTACCAATTGATGCACTTACTTAGGTATTTTCTTAACTATTATAATTATCTTACTAATAATTTGAGACTGAGCTAGGCCATGCAGGCCAGTGAATATTTATGTTGATGAAATTAATTTATGTGCTAATTTTTTATTGTTGTTGTTGAGTTGAGTTTTAATGTTAAAAAAGAATGGTCTTCATGAACAAACAAAGGAAACTAAATCGAAATTTTCTAAAAATAACAATTGATTTAAAAATAGTTACCACGATGATATACGGATTTCTATAGTTGAATATTGACCCAAATTTTGTTTATTTCCTCTTGAATAGGTCCATACATCATTTAGTTCAATATGGATATCATTTGGAATTAGTCTTGGCCATATATATGATTTTATTAACAAATGAGGCCACTTGTATGTTTCGCATCTATAAGTTAGGTGATCATTTTTTGGGTTTATTATGTTTTTAAATTGGTTATTTGATATTTGATATTTTTGGGGGTGATTGTAGTTTGAATCATAGAGCTCATGTTTTAGGTTGGTTGTTTAACTTTTTGGAGATGTTACGTTGGGAACCTTAAATATGTTGGAAGTTTTTTTCCCTTTTTTAGTAATTTCATTTATGTTGGGATGTTCATTGATATTTTGTTCATGATATTTATTTCACATAACTTGTAAATTTGTTGATATTATGGCAGATATTAAATGAACTTTGAAGATTCATATTTTTTTTTAACATGGAATATAATTCACATAAGGGCAAGCTCTAAAATATGGACATACGATAATATAAACATTTTCAGCACTACCAATGTCTTTTACGATGGCTAGAACTGTCCTTAAAATGCAGTGCCAAAATAAAAAGTTTGGCAAAAAAATTTAAGGGATGGTTAATACCATCCCAACAATATTATTTGGAATGACAAACCCCTCGTCTGTAAATTTTTTACCTTTGATTTTTTTTAAAGCACAGTAAAAAAACCATTCCCAAATATTATTACGGACGACTAAAACTGTCCGTAATACATTTGGTATCCCTATGATATCTGAACATATATTGTCATGTCTGAAATTGTCCTAATATACCTTCTAAGATAGTTTTATAGATTTTAAGGATAGATTTTTTTGTACCTAAAAGTGAGTTTTATTAGCAGTGGTAGTTTACGCTTCTATTTAGTGATTTTTAAAATGTTAAATGTTGTTATAGGATTATTTTGTGGTTGTTTTGTAGGTAGTGAATGTTTAAGGCTCTAGGATTGGGCATACCATTGAGTATTGTGCTTTGGCAATGGTTCATATGTAGGCACAAACTTTGCAGTGGCCTATGTGTGGTAGGAAAAAAATTGGGTTGTTGAAAGATAGTTTCCTTCATAGAGCATCATAGTGACGTAGTTACATGAAGCTCAAGGTGGAGTATATAGAGGACGAACCCGAGAGTGGAACAATCATAGTAGTAACAGTAGTGGTCTTGGCAATAGGGCTCGCAATCAGGCCTGGTATGATTGAAGTCCCCCACCCATTTCAAATAGAATCGACAATAAAGAGAGATATTAGGTGTATGGGTTTTGCTCACCCCTTTATGATATTGGTCGTTAATTATTTATGAACATTGCATCTTATCAAATACAAAGGTGGATTTGGTTGGGCCTACATAGCTGTTAGCACAGATGAGGGATAGGGGTATGCCCCTCAGTCAGGGATGTTTATGATTTCCCTATGCATTTGATTTATCATTAGCTCTTGTTTTGAATAATGATATTTGGGGGTATGTTCTTGTGGGTGAGAAAAACCTGTGACACACCTCCAAATAAAATACCGGGTGATCAGTCCTATATCAAATTAAACAGGAAACTCGGATGGTTTCATTCTCAGCATCACCTTCGAAAAACATTTAATTACTAATAACCTATTAGGCTTGGCGTCAAATTTTAAACTTTTTAATCTTTTTAACTTAACCGCACAATTAAATCCATTCATACAAAGACATGAACAATAATCGAAATAAATAAATAATAACCGATAACTCACGGTAAAAGAATATATAACCACATCGAATCGGTGAAAGATAAAAATTCCATAAATAAATGAAAAGACAACAATTGGGCAATATGCCCGAATATTACAACAGTACCTCCTATCTAGATCACAAGGATAAAAGAGCCTAAACAATTTCCTTCCAACATCCCCAACTGTGTCATCAACATTTGACTCGAAAGAATTTTCATGCAGGCATCCCGGTGTCTGGACAACTAAAAATAAAATAAAGTAGAAGAAAAGAAAAATAGATACGGGTCAGAGCCCGGTTTTTAAAAAATATTTTAGCAAGTTCTTAACATAACTTAATATTTAAAATATGGCATCCTCCTTATTTAAACTGGTGTCGCACTCACATGATGTACCCATCACCTCTCATCTAACAGTTCACACCTAACGCATCTATTTTAAAAATACCCTAGTTAGCTACCCAACCTAACTAGCACCTCACAAAACTCCCAAATCACCATACGCAAACATGTATCTACGTAATATAAATATTCTAAGTTATCACCCTATGCATTATAATCTCTCATTTATAATTCATCCTTACATTATGAATAACTTTCACTAGTTATAATACACCAATCTCTTTTTTAGTGTTATTTATCTCGGATATAATATTCTCATCTTTATGTACGTATATCACATATTTTATTTTGGATTTTATACTCCCGGATGATCCAGAATTTTTCTCACATTCCATTCTTTTATTTTGTCGGTATATATATGTATTCACATCTCATATATGTACAATATACTATACACATCCAGTATATCCATACTTATATATCACACACTATATAAGTACAATAACCATCCCTCAGAGATATAACTCAATCGATGAAGTCTCTACAATACTATCACCCTCCATGGAGAACGCACATCGGCGTGGGAAGTCAGGACGAAATCTGACACCGACCCAAATCCAAACCACAACGTGTGGGAAGCGGTCATAGTTCCTCATCGAAAATGAGAAGTAAAGATACCCACCACGTCTCACCCCTAATAAAAATCACACAAAATAAAATGGATGCTATGACATGGGGACTATACGCACCCTGCTCGTCAAGCCAGGCGCCTCACTCATGTCGCATAACTTCCTATCATAGCACTAGAGGGGTATGCTTCCCATAATTATACCATTCACACACATATATATTTATAATGATATCATATATCTACTGTCTCTATACCCATATATAAAGGTTAAATAGAATATTTAGTGCATTTCAATTAAGAAAAGATTAGGGCAACTTTGTTGGGGTTTAATTCTTAAAATATATTCGGTGTTTATTTTGTAATAAAGGTGTGTGAAGTTCATTTTTAAATGAGAATCATTTTTGTGTATATTTGTTTTAATTATATTGTACGAATATTAGTCAATTAAACTTTGAAGAAATTTTCTTGAGTAGGGTTTATCTTGATTAAGTCAGATTGAAATTTTGATTCTAGTTCAATTGAACACTTCACAGCCTAAAGAAGGAGTTGATATCCCATCGATAAAAATGTGAGTACAATCTTAGTTGTATTTCTTGACTATGGGAACCTATTTGATGGTTCAGTAACTTGTTTGATGGTTCAAAGATGATTGGAATGGTACAACGGTAATGTATTGAATAGGATAAGGGTGAGATTAAGTGTGGCCATCCGAGTTAAATTTCTCCGGCATGGTCCGACCCTAAGATCAGGACGGGGGAGTAGGGAATGAGGTCCCCCTCCTATTCCTTGTTCACCATGCACGTGTGGGTGATTCGAGGATATGGAGGTCCTTTTTTCACAACTCATGGCGATGTCTTCACGAATTAAGTCAGTTATAAAATTGACCGTCGTCAAATGGAGATAACTCGAAGAGATTGAGTGGCAAAACTATTTTGCCAAAATAGGAAAAAGAATGTAGCACGACAACAAGGTCTTACCTAAGCATACAAAATGAGGTGATTCGAAGGTCCGGGGACTAAGTTATGGAATGGGAAGGTGTTAGGAACCAATTCCTCTCTTTCACTCCTTCATGGCCTATTTTAATCTAAATAGTTTATCGTAACACATGTTCTTAGAAATGTACAAATGCTCCCGATGGTTACAACGATCTTTGAGACAAATGAGGAGATAATTTATAAATAGACCCTCCCATGTTGATAACTATTAGTGGGAGAAGTTAATGGAATGTTAGGGAAAAAAAATCCAAGGTATTAATCTAATATTTTTATCCAATTGTATCTTTCGTTCACGATTCTATTTTTTGTCATACAACATCTCTTCAATTTATAAGTTTAATTTCATTTCGTTCTCTTGTAGCAAGTGGTGGATCAAAATTCTCAATCAAGAAGAGCTTTATCATATTCGTGTCAGGTTTTGTGCGAGACAAATGACAAGATCAATAAGAATAAATATTTTTTTCTCAATTTGATACATCAAGCCAGCTTCCACGTACCAAATGATGCACTTGCTTAGGTATTTTGCTTAACTATTATAATTCTTTTACTAATAATTTAAGATTATGCTAGGCTGTGCGGGACAATGAATATTTATGTTGATGAAATTATTTTATGTGTTAATTTGTTATTGTTGTTGTTGAGTTGGGTTTTAATGTTAAAAAAGTATGATCTTTACGAACAAACAAAGGAAACTAAATCGAAATTTTCTAAAAATAACAATTGAGTTAAAAATAGTTACCGCGATGATATACTGATTACCATAGTTGAATATTGACTGGAACTATGTTTATTTTCTCTTGCACAGGTTCAGACATCATTTGGTTCAAAATGAGTATCATTTGGAATACGTCTTGGTCGTCTATATGATTTTATTGACAAATGTCTCCACTTGTATTTTGCACATCTATAAGTTAGGTGATTATTTTTTGGATTTGTTATGTTTTTAAATTGGTTATTTGATATTTGATATTTTTGGGGATGATTGTAGTTTGAATCATATAGCTCATATTTTAGGTTGGTTGTTTTACTCTTTGGCGATGTTATGTTGGGAACCTTGAATATGTTGGAAGAACTTTTTTTCCTTTTTTAGTTATTTCATTCATGTTAGGAGGATCATTGATATTTTGTTCATGATATTTATTTGACAAAACTTGTAGCTTTGTTGATATTCTGGAGGATATTAAATGAACTTTGAAGATTTATATTTAATTTTTTTAACATGGAATATAATTCACATAAGGGAAGGCTCTAAAATATAGACATACAATAATAGAAACATTTTAACCACTTCCAATGCCTTTTAGAATTGCTAGATTCGTCCCTAAAATGCAGTGCCATAATAAAAAAAATTGGCACCAAAATTTATGGGATTTTAAATACCATCCCAATAATATTATTTGGAATGACAAACCCCTCATCTTTAAAAATTGGACCTTTGTTAGTTCTTAAAGCACAATAAAAAAACCATCCCATAAGATTATTGGGGATGAGTAAAAATGTCTACAATACATTTAGTATCCCAAGGATATATGACCATATATTTTCGTCTCTAAAACTACCCTAAAAGACCTTTTGGGACGATTTTATAGTTTTTTTGGATAGATTTTTTCGTACCTAAAAATGAGTTTTATTTATAGTCATCATTTACCCTTCTGTTTAGTGCTTTTGAAAATGTTAAATGTTCTTATAGGATTATTTTTTGATTGGTTTGCAGGGAGTGAATGTTTTAGGCTCTAGGATGAGGCGTACCATGGAGTACTGTGCTTTTACGATGGCTCATATGCGGACACAAACTTTGGAGTTGCCTATGTGTGGCAGGGAAAAATGGGTTTTTGAAAGATAGTTTCCTTTATAGAGCATCATAGTGACATGGTTGCCTGAAGCTCAAGGCGATGAATATAGAGGAAAAACCTAAGACTGAAATAATAGTAGTAGTAACAATAGTGGTCTTGGCAATAGGGCTCGCGATTAGGCCTGGTATGATAGAAGTCCCCATCCCATTTCAAATATAATAGATAATAAAGAGAGATATTAGGTGAATGGTTTTCCTCACCTCTATATGATATTGATCGTTAATTTTTTATGCCCATTGCATCTTATAAAAGCCAAAGGTGAATTATGGTTGGACCTGCATAGCTATTTGCACAGATGAAGGATAGGTGTATGCCCCAATGTCAGGGATGTTTATGATTTCTCTATGCACTTGATTTATCCTTAGCTCTTATGTTGAATTTTTATATTTTGGGGTATGGTCATATGGGTGAGAAAAACCCAATTTGGTGTGGGAACTCCTGTTGGTGGGAAAATTTTCCTATTTAACTTGACATCGAAGACCTTATTCGGAACATATGACACTGGATTTTGGAGGAAGATGAAGAATGTGGATGCAATCAAAGTGGTAAAAACAAATATACTTTCTAATTAAAGAGTGATAATAACAATATAAATCATACACACACACACACACACACCATAATTTATATAACCATGTACCCATTTGGGGGTTCATAGGATAATATGACTTGCTTTATTATATATATAAAGCTAGGGAGAAAAGAAAACTATAAAATGGAATGTCTAGGAGAGTGGTGTCATTCCATAATGGTAACATTAAGACAAGGATGGTGGAATTGGAAGAGACAGATGTCCCATCACTAATGGATGGTATTATACTACAATGGTTGGCCTCATATTTTTCACTCCATGCCATGCAACAAGGATATGTGTGCTATACGACACCATTGTGGTCCAAACGACATAGGGCTATAAAATGAGGTGGCCTCACTAGATGAGTAAACTGTTACTCTTTCGTAATAATGTTAATGTGATCGTCAAGTGATCAATGACATTTTTAGATAATTGCGTTGTAGACACCACATTATAGGACCTCCTAAGTCTCTCCTTAGGTTCCTAAAGCTTCCCCCTTCCATCGCAAACCTAGGTCGCACTCCAAGTGCCCATCGGGAGCTCTCAGGCAATGAATCGACCCAATCTGACTCCGAAGAACTTCACCATTAGAGTGAAAGATCTTTGAATCTTCGAAGGAAACTAAAACCCCTTTTTAATGGTCCGTCCCGAGAAAAATAGCATAACCATTCGAACGAACGATTAATTTTCCCCCAAAAATCAATCCAGAGGCCACCGGGCACTCCTGGACTCTGTTTGACCAAAGTAAACTCTTAAACTTGAACAAGACTGAATGAATACTTCAAGGGAATTGAATACCCTTTATAATGATCTTCCCCGTGCATGATTTTGACCTAGGGTACAGACGAATGATTCATTTTACTCCTAGAGGTCACGGGATGCTTCCGGGCCCCAGCCCCGATTGACCGAGGTCAACTTTCCAAACCGATCGAAACTCTTTGGAATGTCTAAGTACATCTCCTAAGATTTCCAAAGGTCCACCCTCTACGCGATTCTAACTTACCAAGAGGACAAACGATCCGTTTGCGTTCGCTAATCTCCTGTTTAAAGGACCAACATGCACTTCTGAGCCACGTTTCACCGAAAGTCAGGGAACGGTCCAAAGGACTCTCATAGGCCTCTAAAATACATTTCTAATGGTATTCCTCACACACAATTCGGATTGATGGTTTGTAATCAACTATCATTTTTTAGAAAAGTCTTTATGGGACTGCCAATTGGCAAGTCTTGGACCTTGCCTCTCGGCACAGTGTCAAGGGAGACCTTGCAATAAGCCCCCTCTAGGGTACGCCTATCAGCACCCCCTGACCCTATAAATAAGGGCCACGACAACATTGTTGAGGACAGAGCACAAACCCATCAACATTAGTGATCTCAAGAACATTCTCTCGAAGTCAGTGAAGGTCCATATGAGAAATCTCATTCAAGCTTAAATACCCATCCTTTTCACACCCAATTTGGCAAATATTCTCCTATCTTATCAAAATGCAAAGGATTTCAACCAATATCCAAGCCCAAGCTCCAAGAAAGGTCTAATTATTCTCCTCCTCTTTTAATTTATTGTTTTGTATAAGTTACCTTAGATTCATATTCTAGTTTCATTCTACATGTTGTTTAGTATATCGCACATACTTTATTTTTAATAAAAAACTCAAAAATAAATGAAAGAGGGTTACACCCATAAATTCCAAATGGAATTATCCACGACACTTTTTTCAAAACTAGAAACACATTTTCTACACGCATACACCTAATAAAATTATGTTCAAATCTATTGGATAAACCCCACCCCTATTTCTACATTCAAACTACGTGGACTTTGATGCCTCTATAGGCTACGTAGGGGTCTCGGACTAAAATCCGAGGCTCGAGTCCAATTTTTCTAATTTTCTAATTCCTCTTATTTTTTCATAATCCTCAAAATTAATCATTATCATCATCATCATCATATATATATATATATATATATATATATATATATATATATATATATATATATATATATATATACATATAATATTTATGTTCGTCTCATCCCAGACATATTATCGTTTCCCAATAACGATCCATATCGCGATGATTCCTCATATTTTATCTTCTACATTTATTATTATTTTGGGAATATTCCAATGGATGACCTCACCCTATCTTTCCCATGGTATGGGTCGAATGATTCTAATATCCAGTATGTAAACACGTGCATACACTTCATGGGGATAAAAAGGAAAATATAAAAATTTGCCCATGAGAGACCGAAAGGGAGGGATGGGTGTCTAACACCTTCCCATTTCATAACTTAGCCCCCGAACCTCCGATCTATTGGTTTTGCATGCCTCAATTTTGTCCTTGATGATGCTCTTCTAAAGGTGGCAACATATTCTTTTGCCTGTTTTGAGAAAAATATACTGGCGACTTTATCTCTTTACATTCACCCCACACCGACGACAATCGAAGCCCCCTTTTTGAAGAGAAGGGTTCGAGACCACAATGCAGCGTCCATCCCCGGGGAGGGGGTCCTCTTCCTCCTTCTCCTCGGAGTGAGTGTCGCGCCGACCGAGATGGCCACAGTGGCGACTCCACTGGGGTGAATGTTTAAGGGGGATAAACTCTATTTACGTGGGTGTTTTATTTTTTTTTGTACCTCATGCTTATGCTTATATTCACACACTTATAGAAGATTCTCCATGTACACTTCACACCACATGCACCTAGGATCACGTATATCCATATTTTGCATACATCATTTATCCATGCTTAGTATACTATTAGTACTTGTACTTTGCTCCTTGTTTGGCGTGGTCAAGAAATATGCTCTCACCATACGACACTAATAAGGGAATCATGCATGATTCAAAGGACATCATTAAAGAGCATTGTTATTTACCAAATTTTGTCCAGTAACTAGTGGGTCACTCCGTTATGGGCGCTAGTCCGATTGGGCGCAGTTAGCCTACGCGATATGACTCTCGCCTTCCATTGGCCAAGTAGCTTCGACGTATATCGAATGGTTCCCCTGCATGGTACAAATTGACCAAAGTCATGACGGGAGGTATATCGCAGGTAACTCATTCATGTACGTCGAGTGTATCGAATTCGCTCTCACATGTACCGTCCCCACGAGCTATATAGTGAGGCAATTCCCCTACACTCAAGTATATTAAAAGTCTTGTCCACACATACCGATTACCCTCAAATGCGACACATATATCGTGGAAGTCATGCCAAAGGGGGGAACCCTTTCTAATTCACCTAACCAAATTGCATAACCGCATATAGGTGTCAAGCCTAGGACACACATGTTAGATTGTCGGTTTTGACCCAAAACTCTGTCAAAATTCGGGGTCGACCTGCTGCCCAAAATTTTGGGCTTTTTTAAAATGGGATCTCGCCCGTGAGCTTGGTTACAAGTCCAACCCTAGCTTTACATATGTTGCAAACCCAACTTTTCCAATCTCGCGTACCGTCCAACATTTCATTTTGCATATTACGAGAATTTAATACAAGTGGAAACCTAATAAATATAATAATCATGCTGAGACCTGACCGTAGTCTCTTCCCCTTCCTCTTTCCTAAAAAAGAATCCAAAAACGCTTTTCCTTTTTTACCAAAAAAGCAAAAAAAAACATTTTCCTCATTTTCTAAAAATACGAGTTTTCCCTCTTTTTTCTTTTAAAAAATATATATATATTCCATTTTCTTCTCCGGTCGATCATATACCCTTGGCCTGGCTCCCTATTGGCTTCGATCTTCAGTTGAACTACTCTGAAGTTCAATCAGTCCCTTTACTTCCTCTGAGTCCGAGACTCACCTGCCTTCCATGAAGAATACGGACCAAGTGCCGAATGTACAATCAGATTTGTTGATGGTTATAGCTCAGCTCATTGCTAAAATTGATAACCTTCAAACCTAGGTTCATGAGATGCAAAGAAACCGAGTCCCTGTCCCCGAAGATCCTGAGGTCATTTTCCCTCGCTCCATGGGTCTGCCCATACCCAAAGATATCTGGGTTCCTGAAGAATACCATCATGATCCACATGCTCCTCCTGCTAATGGGCCGCCACTAGCCTAACTTCCTATCCCAAACCTTGCTCAGACTGGGGCTAATTGGCCTGTGACTATTGATCCGAAAAAGGAGAGCTGAACAAGGTAAAGGAAGACCTCAAGGTGCTAACCCAAAAATTCGACCAGTTCAGAATCTCTAGGAACTGCATGGAATACACCCACATGTCTCCCTATCCTAAAGCCAGTTTACTAGAAAAATTCAACATGCCCAATATCGAGAAGTTTGGAGGCAGTGAAGCCTCGATCGTTAGGGGTGGACAAAAAATAACCTAACCGACTGGACCGGTTAGACCGGACTTGAATGAACTCACTTATACGGGCTATTTTTTGATTTGGTCCAAATTCGATCTTTAGTTCAAAAGTGTTGCATTATTCGGGTCGATCCTCAGGAAACCTTTTTAATTCGATCCCTAGATCGGACCGAATCACATTATTTTATAACATATATATAGAAATTAATTTAATGCAATACTCTCTTATCCCCACTAATTTACCTGAAACCAAATTACAGGATTCCCCAAAGCCTAACCCAACAACACAACTGAAGACTTGGCAAAACCCATCTTGCCCTATTCTCAACTATTATCCTCACACCCCATTACCCACAAAGTTTCTATGAAAATCTACCCGGATACCAACATCCACAGCACCCAACCATTATCCCGTATCACCCACTCCATCCCAAAGCCCTGCTCCAATCCACGTGCCCATCGAGCGATTTATGCAGACAAGTTCTCCCACTCAACGACCTAATCTAGAACAGCCTTTGGTCGTAAACCCTATTCTCCAACGATCTACGGCATCTTGGATAAGGGGATCAAAAGCCAAAAATGCCCATGCCCTCCACCTGATTTCGCTATCGACGCTGATAATACACCGGTCCCTCCAACTCCCTCCTCCTTCAACCATACGCACCGAAAAGATATATTCCATTACTATTTTAACACATTTTTAGCAATACATATATTTTTTCTAATTTTTCTCAATCTCTACTTTGGTAAAAATAATATTACATATAGTATAACCTATAGAACCTATTATATATGAAATCATCACAGAGTTTTGAGAAGTTATCTTGCGCTATTTTGTAAACTTATTTGTGTGATGGGGTAATAACCTACATAATTTCTTATTTTGCTCGATGTACTTTTTAAAAAAAAAATTCTAGATCTATTTTTTTGCTCAATCTCTAATCAGTAAACTTAAAGGTTCAAAACAACCCCTTATTTATCGAAAAAAATCACTAAAGAAATGTAAATCTAGACCGATTACTACCCGAATCGGACCAAAAATAGCCTAGACCGAATATATAGGCTAAATCGATATAATCGGTTCAAATTCGGTATTCCCAATTAAAGGACCGAATAATGTTGTCTGACACTAAAAATGATCAAAACTCGGACCAGACCCGAACGCGACCACCCCTACTGATCGTTCATCTCAATAGCTATCACCAAGCCATGACTCTCCTAGGAGCCTCCAAAAAAATAATAGCTTAGATGTTCCAGAAGACTTAGAAGGATAGCGCCCTACATTGGTTCCTATCCCTTATAGAATCTAGAATCCACAGTTGGGAAGACGTTGCCCGTGAGTTTATGTCTCAATACAAGTACAACGAGGAGCTAGAGGTTAACCTCCATGACTTAGAGCTACTAAAGTAGAATCTTGGGGAATCAGTCAGCAACTTCATAGCAAGATGGATAGAAAAAGAAGCTACGATGACTAATTGACCCTCCGAAGAAGAACAAGTTAGCATTGTGAAGAAGAACTTTCTACCTCATGTCCAAGAAATAATGGGAGGACAATATTATCCTCACTTTAGAGCCCTCCTAGAATTAGAAGTAGAAATCGAAGAACATTTTTCCAAGACAAAAGTTAAACCGAAGAAGGCCTCTCAACATTTTGCTCCTAAAAATATTGAAAGGCCTACTAGTACCTCAGTATCTACCATCAATAATATCTCTCAGCTACTGCTTCATGGGCACCATGATCCTCTCTCCAGAGTCCACTAAGCTCTCTTGAACTGAAACCTGATCAAACCCTTGGAACCTCATCCATTACCAAACCCTCTTCCAAAGAATTTCAAACATGATGCCCATCGTGACTATCACCAAACTGTTGGCCATACCACCGACCAATGTTTCCATCTCCGAAACACAATCCAAAGCTTGATTGATCGGAGTATCATCACCCCATCAGATAACCCCAAACAAAACACTACCCATAATCCACTCCCAAGTTATAAAAATGCCATTTTCTTAGAAGAAGACTCAGGACTCGATCCATCTACCCAAATCATACCAAGTAAATAATCAGTCATACCCATATATTCTCCTCAACCTCTCCAAGCATGCACATGTTTCCTCTTACACCTTACTAACCTTGTCAATCAAACCTTATCACTCCTCACTAGAGCCTGCATCGCTGTCCAAACCCGTTATGGAGGTAAATACATGGAATTATCAAAAGTATTGAAACAAGTCCTAGAGTTCGGCCTGAAATTTCCCTCCCAGATGGCCATTGACTATTAGAGATTTAGTGGGTTATTCTTATAATCTAAAAAATGGCCCAAAAATTATACAACTATGTAGTGTCAGCCGATGAAGTTAGTCTAGATGACCTGGTCCAGATCATGGCATATTTATTTCAACAGACTGGTGATATTTGTAGTGTATCCGAGCTGTTCAATGCTTTAAAATTATAAGGGCACATGGTTCCCTAACTCTTGCATTTCCATACCAAATGGGAGGAATTATACGAAGAGTCCATAGAAGTTGTAGAGTGTATCGACTTTGACACAAAAGACAATATCGTTGCCACTAGATGGGGAGATGATTATGAGGATTCATATGAGGAGCCAGATTGAATAAAGACTATTCTGATAGCCAACCTATGCGGAATGATATCATTCGTGGAGATTCTGGGAGAGATTAACAAGGTAGTTGAGCAAACCGACATCGATCAATAAAGAGGATTTCTATTTTCCCCTCTTTTGTGAACCATATGACTAGGTCAGGAAGGCATCACCAGAACTCGGGCTTACAACAATCAGCAAGCGATAAAAGGGAAAGGTGTTGAGAATCTCCCTATGCCACAAATAACCCTTGAAGAAATCAAGGTCCTTAATTAGCTGAAGAAAACTCTGACCAATATCACTCTATAGGGAGCTTTCATGTCTTCCCAACTACACCGAAATGCCCTAATCAAGCTACTCATAGGACCCATAATTCCTCCCTCAACCACACCAGAAGAAGTAGTGAACCTAGTTGGATCCTTGAACTCTACTCGAATACTCTAATTTTGTGAAGAGGAAATCCCTAAGAATGGTCCCAAGCACAATCATGCTCTCAATATCTCTGTCGAAGTCATGGGGAATAATATTCCCCTCTCACTCATCGACAATAAATCAGCTCTGAATGTTTGACCATTAAGAACCCTCAACTGTTTGGGAGTGAAAGTGAGCAAACTTGCTCTAACCTCTTCTTCCGTGCGTGCCTATGACAACACCCGCCGAGAAGTAATGGGATATATCAAGCTTACAATAGGGGCTGGACCTATAAATCCTGTTGTTGAATTCCAAGTCATTGATATCCCAACATGTTTCAATCTACTCCTCAGACGATCGTGGCTCCATAGCATCAAATGGGTGTCTTTTTACCTTCATAAAAAATTAAAGTTCTTTGCCAATGCATAAGTTATCACTATCTTGGGAGACAATGACAACATTAAGAATGCAAGAACCAGTAATTCGGTACTCGAGATACAACACGGGTTGAGTGATATGCTACTATCGGGCTTCCAGGTCGAATCACTCTTACTCCCAGCCGGAGACGACTCCAAAGACTAGGTTTATCCGGAGTATGATCCTCATGGAAATGTTAATATAATCTAAAATTTTAAGAACACGCACTTCATGCCCGGATGGGGGATAGGGAAAAGGCAACAATGGATAATTGAACATATTGTGTTGAAGGAGGCCTTTACTCCCTGTGGCTTGGGCTATCAACCATCAGAAGAAGAACTCAGATTGATCCGTCAGAATAAAGAGAAAGTTAGAATGCTCCACAACTATCTAGGGAGATTCTCTAAATGGAAGATTCGTTAAAGAAGGTAAATATTTCCCTTTCTGTGTCTTCCCTGAACCTTGGTATGACCTTATTGAAAAAAGGATGAAACTAGGAATGGAGATCTTTTTCCAAGATAGCTACCTATGGGATGAATTCTCCTAACACTCTGTGCAACCACTCACTGATGAGACCATAGCTCGTACCGAGGATTCTGAGGATAGAAATTTCTAAGACTTTTCAACTTATGGATACTGGGGATAACACTCTGCATGATCCCCTTCGGGACTACATCATCCGCTCCATCCTACCTCATTAAATATGTTGAAACACCTCTTCTCAACTGGAATGATGCACCTATGCCACTTGCTGATATCCAACCTAAACCCGATGTTTATCCCCTTTCCCTTTTAGTTGTTTCCTCTCAGTCTGATGTAATCGAGACCTCCTTTGGTGAGGTTCTCAATATTGTTTTTCATATAAATGTACTAAATGAAGGTTTGGAGTATCCTATTGTGACTTACATTAATTTTCTTGATTCTAATCAAATTCTTGATGATGATGACTTTGAAAATGAACAATTCTTAACTTATCTCAATAAGGTGAATAATAAGAAACATAGTCGCGTTGAACTTAATAAAGATGAAACTATTTCTATTAATCTCGGTTCTAATAGACAAATGCGCGAGATTAGGATAGGGGCTACCCTTAATGAGCACGAGTGCACGTAACTCGAAGAGCTACTAAAGGAATTCATGGATGTATTCGCGTGGTCCTATGATGATATGCCCGACATAGACCCTAAAATAGCACAACATAAGATTCCAACGCTCTTGGAATGTAAACCATTCGAACAGAAGCTGCGAAAGTTCCTCACCGAATGGTCACTCAAACTAAAAGAAGAAGTAGTCAAGGAATTAAAAGTTGAATTCATTCGTGTAATTGAATAGCTTACATGTCTAGCCAATATCATACCTGTGCCAAAATCAGGAGGAAAGGTCCGCATGTGTGTCGACTACCAAGACTTGAACAAGGCCTCTTTGAAGGATGATTACTCGCTACCCAACATCAATATGCTCATGGACAACATGTCCAGTCATGCTCTTAAGTCGTTTGTTAATAGATTTTCCAGATATAACTAGATCAATATGCACCCTGATCCTCAAGAGAAAATTGCATTCATCACCACTTGGGGAATGTTTTGCTATACTGTCATGCCATTTGGTCTAAAAACTACAGGGGCTACCTACCAATGGGTGGCCACAACCATTCCTCATGATCTCATTCACAAGGAAGTCGAGGTTTATATAGATAACATGATCATTAAGTCCAAGACTAGAGAAGGTCATGTTCCTGCTCTTTGAAAATTCTTTGAATGGCCGTGGAAATATTAAATGCGGCTTAACTAACAGAAATGTGTCTTCAACATTACAAAAAGGAAACTGTTGGGATTCATGGTCAGTGAGAAGGGGATAGAAGAAGATCCTGCCAAGATAAAATCCATACTTGAGATGCCACCTCCCCGAACGGAGAAAGAAGTCCAAGGATTCCTTGGAAAATTACAATACGTCACTCTATTCATCAGCCAATTGGCTTCCATCCATAAAACCATCTTCAAACTCCTTCGCAAAGATTTAACCAAGGTCTGGAACGAAGCTTGCTAAGAAGCCTTCGACCAAATTAAGTAATACCTAACCCGACCTCCATTGATCATGCCACCGTATCCTGATCGTCCCTTACTCCTATACCTAACCATGACCGATACTGCACCCGAATCTCTGCTAGCCAAATGCCTTAAAGAAACCCGCAAGGATAAAGCCATATACTATGCCAGTCAGAAATTGGCCAGTTACAAGGTTAACTACACTGCCTTAGAAAAATCATATGTCGCCCTTATCTGGGTTACCTAAAAGCTATGACACTACATGCTCTCCTTCTCTATGAGACTTGTATCCCTAATGAATCCCATAAAGTACCTAGTCGAGAAGCCCTCCTTATCCAGCCAAATGGCCCATTGGTTGATACTTCTATCAAAGTCTCATATCAGCTATGTCACATAGAAGGCCATAAACGGAAGATCCATCTCTGACTACCTTATTGACTACCCTATGGAAGAGGATAATGCATTAATTTCAGAATTCTCAGACGAGAATATCCTTTGTGCCTCCCATGAAGATCTTTGATGGAAAATGTTCTTTGATGATGATGCCAATAAAAAAGGGTACGACTTTGGGATTCGCCTAAGTTCCCCTAAACACGAGGCATGCAAAGTTGGCCTCAATGTTTCCCTCAAGAAAGGAATTAGATGCCTCATATCTATGGGGATTCACCCCTCATCATCAATCAAGTACTCATGAAATTTAAAGTGAGGGATGATAAAATCTTACCCTTCCATTCCCACCTTGAAGAACTGGCTTCCCAATTCTAAGAAATCACCTTCCACTACCTACCCCGAGCAAAGAATAACCTGGTTGATGCCCTTGCCACCTTAGCCTCCATGATTGGCATGCCCAAAGGAATAACCATAACTCCCTTCCTTGTACCAAAATAAGATAAACTAATCCACCACTACCACATCGAGCTCTGCACATAGGAAGAATCCAAAACAGCCGATTGATGGTACTATGATATTTGGTGCCTCCTCAAATACGATCGGTGCCCCTAAGGAGCTGATAAGAAAGATCGAGCAACTCTCAGCAGACTGGTCGTCCAGTACATTATCTGTGATAAAGCACTGTTCACGAGAAACTTTGATGGTACCCATTTGCACTACATCACAGGGGCTGACATTGAAGAGATGATGTAAAAAATCCACAGCGAGGAATGCGAATCCCACATGAATGACCATATGCTCGTAAAAAATATCATCCGACAGGGATACTACTAGCCTACCATAGTATAGGATTACACAGCCTACTTGCGAAAATGTCTCAAATGCCAATAATTCTCTAACTTACATCATCAGACTCCACGAGAACTATACAACATGACTTCTCTTTAGCCGTTTTCCACATGGGGCATCAACATTATAGGGAAAGATACACCTAAGGCATCCAATGGGCATGAGTTCATCCTAGTCGCTATTGACTACTTCACCAAATGGGTCGAATCCGAGTCATACGCAGTTCTGAATGCCAAGAAAGTGGCCATGTTCATCAAGAACAACATCATTTATTGATATGGGGTCCCGTATGACCTACTGTCAGATAACGGGTTTTATTTCAAGGCAGAAGTCACAAAAATGGTCAATGAGTATGGGATTCAAATACGCAAATCTTCTTCCTACCATCCTCATACCAACGGTGTAGTCGAAGCCACTAACAAAAACCTCAAAGCCATCATCAGTTAGATGACCAAAAACTGTCAAGATTGGGCCGATCGAATCCCATATGCCCTCTGGGACTACCGAACCTCAATCTGAACCTCTACTGGGGCTACCCCTTACTCTCTAGTATACGGCATGGAAGAAGTCCTACCCATGGATATGAAAATACCCTCGTTGTCCATCATGCTTAAAAGAAATGTCAGCAAAGAAGACTGGGACCAAAGCTGTCTTGAGGAGCTGACCCACCTAGATGAAAGGAGATTGAAATCTCTATATCACATACAAGGATATCATCTCCATATAACGCGATCATTTAATAATAGAGTCAAGGACCGCAGTGTTCGATAGGGGAGCTTAGGCCTAAAAAAAATAGCAGAGCCCATCTGGGATCCCAGAGGGAAATACAAGACCAACTAGAGCGTCTTATACATTGTGAAAAAGATCTTATCCGTCGGCAATGATGTGCTTATCAACCTCGACGGGGAGGAAATGTCTCTCCCAGTCAACTTGGACCATCTAAAGAAATTCTACCCGGAGTCCTAAATCTCGGCGCACTACGACTATTCTCATCTACCTTCTATTCTTAAAAAAACTCTTCATTTCCCCTTACCCAGAGCTATGTGGGCCTGATCCTCTAAAAATATTTTCAAAAATTAATTTCAATTTTTTTTAAAACCCTTAGAGGTACATAGGCAGCTCATTCACTTCACATGATCCCGACCCCCCTTCTTTTTCACAAAAAGCTATTTTTTTCTTAACCCCGAGAACGACAATCCATTTTAACATAAACATGAACAAAAGGATTATGTATGCCTTAGCGATTGGTATAGATAATTAAAAATACAAAAAGTCATGAAAAGACACAACTAGATGATCAAAAACTTATTTATTTCATTATCTAAAATTTATGTATGATTACATTAGCATAAAGAGTCAAACAACTTCCATAGCGAAAAACCTAGAAAATAACAAGCCCTATTACCTACAAAAATCACTCTAATTATTCCAGAAAACACAAAATGACACCTTCTACAAAAATCTTCATAAAAACCTACCCATAGCTTCCAGAGGAACCAACACCACCATCACCTGCATCCTAGACTCCCCAAACCTCCCCTGCATGAATGGAGTATCGCAGACGCTCCATGGAGCGATAATCCTGAACCAACTTAGGGTAGACCTCAACAACCCCCTCCATGGTGTCGGAGATGGAAAACCACCTCTGACTAGTCTCCACAGCCGGCATCCTGTCCACTACTTTCTTCTACAACCACTTCATGAAGTCACTAGAGACATGCCAGACTCTCGTAGTAGATTCAGAAGAACGGGTCGACGGACGACGATTCTCCCACAGGGAACCAAGCCTCATGCGCATACGCTCTGTCCGATCATCCACAGGAAAGAAGTTTAGTGTTTGCGGTGGAACAATTTTCTCTCAATCATATTGGCGCAGTAGCCTCCAGGGAAAGTAGAAGGAGGTCTTCCTGAGGCCTACTAGTCTGACGTATTGGTACTCTCCAAGCTCCAAAATGGGCAGTAGCTCTCCCCACCAAGGTACAAACCAACGTAACCCTCGTGCCATGTACTCTACAAACTAGTTCCCCCAACTCTCAATGTAAAGGACTAAGCTAAGGAAATAGCGCAAGAAGAAGTTTGGAGCCGTCGCTAAGGGATTCTCATGTGGGATCGGCATACAAAACCTCTTTGACAGTCACATAAACAACATCATAGGGCTCCCTCTCAGAAAGTCAGAAAAACCCTCTCGCCAGGTATCCAAGCCATTTAAGGTCTCAACCAGTATCACCGTCGCAGGATTGCGATAGTATAACATCCAAGAAATAATAGCAGCCAATTGGGTGTCCACCAACATCTCTCTAGTCACCAACATAACTTTGGAAATAAGGCCTAGGATGACGGCCCCGACATGTCCAATATGACCCACGTCCTATAATTGCACGGACTACAACACTATCGAAAGGTAGATCATTTCTCCCGTAATTAGTGGTCTGGCTGCCGAAGGCAAAATATGAAGAATCCCGGATAACAAATCCTTCGGAGAACAAGAAAACTCAGGCAGAGCCACAGCAACGCTGGGATTTATCCCCAACATGGCAGAAAATTCCTCGTAGGTATGACAAATCTCATCCCACTCGAAGCGGACGACATGGTCCTTGGGATACCAAAACTCGACAACCGCCATCAGCATGTTCGACTCAATGGGCCGATTGCGCCACAAAGAGACTCGTCGAATGTGAAAAGCGTCATAATCAAAATTATAAGAGCACATTGCTTCCAAGGCTTCGAGGTAGTTAGAAAACTCAATGCTACCAGGGAGAACGATCTTACAAGACTAAGAGATAGTAATCATGTAAGAAAAAAGGAAGAAAGTGAAAGTGTAAGGACGGAAGAGACATCCACACCCCCTTTTATAGTTGGGGACTCTCAATCCAAGGTAATAACCCCGCAGAAATCGAAGTAAAACTTTCCCCACCAAGTACCAAGCATTTGAATAATGTTCAATCAAAGCCTTGGATTTATGGGACTAGAATAATATGCTGATAGGAAGGACAGGGGTCATGCCGATCGAAAACCACCCATTTTGGGAAATTTCCCTTTTTCCTATTTTGTCAAAATAAAAAACCCAACAAAAACATTTTTTTATCTTAAGAGAATTCTGAATTTCCTTTATACTTATGCTTTACTAGTCTCATTTCAAATAAAATACTTCTCAAAATCAAGTTTCAAAGTTCCTTTTACGGTCTCAGCAGCTAAGTAAAAAGAGCATGTGCATTAAATACTAAACAAGAAAATTAACCATTTTTTTTTTCATTCTTTCATTAGAATATATTTGGTCGTGTTACATTAACATTTTGCAGAAAAAGAAGTAAAAACAACGGGACTCATCCCTAACCCAATCTCTATCTCTCTCTCGCTCTCTCTCTTTCTTCTCTCTCTCTAATATCCCCCATCCCTTCGGCGCGCCCTCTTCCCCTGTGGCGAGATGACATGCCCCCACTACTAAAACTCGATACTTACCCAGACAAGGCAAAACGGCACCAAGCAAGAAGGAACCGAAACCACCTCATGAATGTGAGCAGTTACCGAGGATATCCAGTCCCTGATGTCCTTCCGCTAGGTGGTCGAATCACTGATGTGCTGCAAGGAAGAATAGAAACAATCAAATTAGTCCTGCATGAGGAGAAAGGAAAAAAATAAGGAAATTAAAGGAAAAGATGTACCGCAGGCCAAAGAACCTCCTCCGTCAGACCCAACTCCTATGAGTCCATCGTATGAGCGTGATGCTGTAGACACATAGATCCCCCATTAGCTCGTCGAAGGTTGTAACTAGGGGAATGCGGCCACACAAAATAAAGCCCTAAAGTCGCCACCGTCGCCACTGACGTAGACGCTCCACGAGCGCTATGAGAAGACCCCATCTGCCAACTTGAGACCACTATAGGGAGAGGCATCACATCATTAATTCTAGGTGCATCAACCAACTCGTGATGAACTCCATGTAATCATACATAACCACTATGTCAGTGTATAAGGAGTATGGCTCTCCCATCATTGCAGCCACTCGGGCATCGTCGTACATCTCCCACACGCGCCCCACGAGCATAAGGGGGGATCACCAATGGAACCGACACCTTATCCTCCGCAATATAATGGACCACCCTCTCCCCAAGATACCAGGAGGGGACAAACTCATGCGCCAACAGGTACCACATCTGTGCATGTCCCCCTGTCACCCCGGTGTGCTGAATAACCGTCCCCCAGGGATAAAAGGTCACCTGTAGATTCCCAGTGAAAGAAAACGATCAGTGTCAGTAAAATGGCATCGAAGGAAAAGAATAGTCTCAAGGACAAAATATAGCTTAAGTGCTCGCTCATTAGGCCATTCAAGAGCTGATGCACTACCTCTAGAGATAGATTCTACTTCGACTGTCGGTTGGACTATTGCCATTGAAACATCCGACAAAAGTCCCCAACAGAGTCATCCTTAAGAGAGATTAGTTGGGTGTCCTCTCCAATCACCTTGTAAAACCACGTCTGTAAAGAACAATAATCAGTATTCAAATCAAAAGGAAATGCATGAATTAAAAATGTGAATGCGTAAAGAAAAATGCGCAAAATAAAGAAAACCTAAAGAAGATATGTGGCACTAGTAAAAGTCAACTTGCAGCACTGACTAAATGTGTCCAAAGAATAGTACAGGGTCACCAAAGTTAGTCTCCCCGGGTGATAGAGGCGGATGTTCGAAAACATCCTCAGAAATGGCAGAAACCATAAATGGACGACGTCGCCACTTGTCGCCACCAGAAAACCTATCAACACCAGTATGATAAACAAATGGTCCATTTGATGCACCCGTTGCCCCTCGTTCTCATCAACCCTCCTACTCAGCAACTAGAGAAGACAAATGGAGTGAATCCCCAGAAACCACCCTAGCCATGTCACCTGAAGGCGCTATCACCGCCTTCGGCATCACCCACAGCGTCCTGTCCACCTCAATTGGGGCATCCTCGCAATCCAGTCCCAGCAGCTTCTAAACATCAATGGGAGTCACCATTATCTCCCTTAAGCCAAAATGAAAGGTGTGGGTAGTGTCCCACCACCTCTCTTCTAGAGCGCACATAACTGCAGTAGAGCGGGGCGTCTCATCCAAGGCCGATGCTAGCCTCACAAAACCCGCATAGGACACCATCCAGCACACCACAACAGGGAGATGCTCCCAAACATCCTTGAGCCCTATCGTACCACATCTATGAATAGTCATCATGGAGATATTAGACTGTCAAGAAATGAAGAGAACCCTTGTCTGATTCAGGAAATAAAGCAATCTCGTCAAGAGAAGAATACCAAGAGTCATGCAAGACTTACATAACCACTAAGGTTCAGCACCCTTGAAGAACGATGATCCGAAGGCTCATGCAGAAGAGTCTGATCATCCGCCACAGGCTCAAACGAGTTGAAGGAGTTCTCGCTACACAATGCAAGAGGCACCCTAGCCCTCCTCTCCAACCCTGCCTAGTCATCGACATTGAGCCACGCCATATGGGT
This sequence comes from Sambucus nigra, assembly GCA_949130495.1. Lineage (NCBI taxonomy): Eukaryota > Viridiplantae > Streptophyta > Magnoliopsida > Dipsacales > Adoxaceae > Sambucus > Sambucus nigra. The sequence goes on along the minus strand of OX422215.1, from coordinate 414,583,294 downwards.
CGCATTTGTTGAGAAGTCAGCCATTTCGAATGTAAGGGCGATTTGAAGAGGTTTATAGTAGAAGGAAAGAAATTAGAAAGCTTTGAAAAATGAGGAGAACCCCCCTATAGGAGGCTAAGGGTTAAGCCGATCGGCAGTCCCCTCCACAATCGATCGACACTGATCCTTTCACCTTCTCGAGGCACCCCAAAAGTTCATGCCAAAGCCAATTGGAAAACCTCCATCCATGCCCATTGTCACATCCCTTAAAATTTTGTACAAAAAGCCAAGAAAAACACCAAAAAATTTTGAAAAAATCCTGAAAAATTCCTAGAATTTCCAAATCTATTCTAGCACCTGGGTCACCAAGAAAAACATTTTTTACACTCCAGCAGGAATTCTAGAGAATCATTCTCCCCAGCAATGTCTCCAAAGGATGACCCAAATTTTCACCAGCTCATTCACTATTCCCCAACGGAATCCGAAATCCAATCTCTATCCCTAGTAGAACCCTTTTTTTCCCAAAGAAAATGTACACCTTTTTTAGGTCCAAATAGAAATCGGTCTTGGATCATCACCTGAGTTAGGTCATAATTGACCTTGGTCCTCGATCGTCACCTCTTTTAGGTCAGAATTGACCTCGTTCTTCAATCGTCATCTTAGTTAGGTCAGAATTGACCCCGATCCTCGTTCATCACATCTCTTATGTCAGAATTGACCTCGATCTTCAATCGTCACCTCAGTTAGGTCAGAATTGACCTCTGTTTTGGTTCGTCACCTTACTCGGGTCAGAAATAACCTCGGTCCTTAGTCTTCACCTCTTTTAGGTTAGAATTGACCTCAGTCTTGGATCGTCTCCTGAGTTACGTCAAAATTAACCTTGATCCTCGTTCGTCACCTCTTTTATATCAGAATTAACCTTGGTCTTGGATTGTCACCTTAGTCAGGTAAGAATTGACGTCGGTCGTCACCTCTTTTAGGTAAGAATTGACCTCGATCTATGATCGTCACCTTAATTAGGTCATAATTGACCTCGACACTTAGTCATCACCTCTTTTAGCTCAAAATTGACCTCGATCCTCAGTCGTTACCTCTTTTAGGTTAGAATTGACATCAATCTTGGATCGTCACCTGAGTTAGGTCAAAATTGACCTTGATCCTCAATCGTTACCTCTCTTAGGTCATAATTGACCTCACTCTTAGATTGTCACCTGAGTTAGGTCAGAATTGACCTCGGTCCTCGATCATCACCTCTTTTAGGTCAAAATTGACCTCAGTCTTGGATCGCCACCTTAGTTAGGTCAGAATTAACCTCGGTCCTTGGTCATCACCTATTTTAGGTCAGAATTGACCTCGGTCTTGGATCGTCACATGGTTAGGTCAAAATTGACCTCGGTCCTCGGTCGTCAACTCTCTTAGGTCAGAATTGACATCAATCTTGGATCATCGCCTAACTTAGGTCAGAATTGACCTCGATCCTCAGTCGTTACCTCTTTTAGGTCAGAATTAACCTCGGTCTTGGATCGTCACCTTATTCAGGTAGGAATTGACCTCAGTCATCATCCGTCACCTCTTTTAGGTCATAATTGACCTCGATCTTTGATCATCACCTGAGTTAGGTCAGAATTGATCTCGATCCTATGTCGTCTTTTTTAGATCAAAATTAACCTCAATCTTGGATCATCACCTGAGTTAGGTTATCATAGACCTCAATCCTCATTCATCACCTCTCTTAGGTCAACATTGGCTTTCGTTATGGATCTTCACCTTAGTTAGGTCCAAATTGACCTCGGTCCTCGATCGTCACCTGAGTTGGGTCAAAATTGACCTCGATCATCAGTCATCACCTCTCTTAGGTCTGAAATGACCGCGGTCTACATTCGAACTGTGTGGACTTTGATGACTCTATAGGCTACTTTGGTGTCTCGGACTAAAATCTGAAACTCAAGTACAATTTTGCTACTTTTCTAATTCTTTGTATTTTTTCATAATCCTCAAAATCACTCATTATCACACACACACACACACACACACACACACACACACATATATATATATATATATATATATATATATATATATATATATATATATATTCGCATCTCATCCCACACATATTATCATTTCCCAATAACGATCAATATCGCGATGAATGCTCATATTCTATCTTCTACATTTTTTATTATTTTGGGAATATTCCTATGAATGACCTCACCCTATCTTTCCTATGGTATGAGTCCAACGATTCCAATATCCATTATGTAAACACATGCATACACTTCACGGGGATAAAAACGGAAATATAAAAATTTGCCCATGAGAGATTGAAAGGGAGGGATGGGTGCCTAATACCTTCACATTTCGTAACATAGACCCCGAACCTCTTATCTATTGGTTTCGCATGCATCCATTTTTTCCTTGATGCTGCTCTCTTGCAGCTAGCAACATATTCTTTTCCCTATTTTGAGCAAAATTGGTTGGATACTCTATCTCTTTACATTCATCCCACACCGATGATGACTGAAGCCCCCTTTTTTAAGAGTAGGGTGCGAGATCGCGACCCCGCCTCCATCCCCGGGGAGGGGAATCCTGTTTCTCCTTTCCCCCCGGAGCGAGCGTCGCGCTGACTCGGATGGCCGCACGCGTATATGTGACACACCTCCTAATGAAATACCAGGTGATAAATCTTATACCAAATTAAAATAGGAATCCCAGTTGGATCATCCTTAGCATCACCGTCGAAAACTTTTTAAAGCTTACTAACCACCTAGTATTCCAAAAGCTGGTGCCAATTTTAACTTTTTGATTAAACAAAACAGTACATGCGGAATTAATATATAAACCATTCACACAACTGAATAAAAAATAACTGAATTATAATTACACAACTTGCCAAATAAATCACCGGCCGCCAAAGAAATAATCTAATACAAATATTCAACACCTGAATAAATTAAACCCAAAAACTGTACCGAGAAGTCTGGGCGAGAAGCCCTATATAAAACTAAAACTGATACAAGATTCCTACACTAAGAATGAATGAATGATGCGTCTAGTCCAAACTCCTGCTAGCATCCACATATGTCACAGCTCTGTGTCCCTGGAATAGAATATCAATCATGGCGTCCCTATGGCTGGACACCTAAAAGGTTTTGAAAATAGATTTATAGCAAGGGTTAGAACCCAAAAAATTTTGAAAATATATAGCAAGTGAATTAACTGCAGTAATTTAAAATGCACGAATGCGCTTCATATTTAAGTTAGTGTCGCACTCCCTTGAGGACATTCTCACCCCTCCAAAATTGTGCACACCTACCGGTTACCTTAACCCCGCCTAGTTGTACTACCCTATCCAGCTAGTCCTGGTATAACCTTCCCTTGCCATACTACTCTAACCCGAGTATAATAATTTCTTGAATTATAAGTTATCTCACAATTAACATAATTAATTCCTCTTAAATAGTAGCATATAACCATGTCACAAGTTATATAAACTAATATATCACACACTTCATTATTACCCGTATATAATATTTACTAACATTATATACGTACCTTTACCACAACATCCACACATATAATATACGTATATCCATCCATTTGAGTATGCCCTCGCCGGATAATTTCCTCTAAAATGTTATCTCACTAGGTGTGCTCACAAAACCTAGTTACCCAAGTTAGAATCGCTCACCAACTTGGCCCAAAATATAAACGTAGTTGAGGCGGTCATATTCCTTCCCTGAAAGTGAGATAAATCACTGACCCATATATACCGAACGCTACGACCTGGGGATATACTCACCCTACTCCTCAAGCTAGGGGATTCACCCACATCGTGCAACCTCCCTTGATAGCCCTACAGTATATAAATTAAATAAATATCTACTCACTGATATTTAATATCACACACAATATATACACATATATATATACTATCACTATACCATATATATATAATATAAACCCGGCTATACCCTGTAACCAAAAATCCCATACATTGCTTGTAAATTAAATATCACACACAATGTACACACGTATATATATATATATATATATATATATATATATATACTATCACTATACCGTATATATATAACATAAACCCCGACTTTACCATGTACTCAAAATCCCGTACACTGCCTGTAATTTCCTGAGTCTGTGGCCCGACTCAACATAATAAATTTTCTCACTTAATAATTTATCACCATCCCAAGTCTATGTTCCCACTCTAATATAATTAATTCCCGTCACAGTTAATATAATACTTCCCCCGAGTTTATGGCCCGACTCTAATTAAATTAATTAACACCCCCATTAATTTAATACCTCCCAGAGTCTATCCTCCGACTCTAATTAAATTAATTAACACACATATTAATTTAATACCCCCCGAGTCTATCTACCGACTCTAATAAAATTAATTAACATACATATTAGTTTAATACTCTCCCGAGTCTACAATCCGACTCTAATTAAATTAATTATCACACTTATTAATTTAATTCTACCCGAGTCTACAATCCGACTCTAATTAAATTAATTATCATACCTATTAATTTAATAATTACCCGAGTCTACAATCCGACGCTTATTAAATTAATTATTACACCCATTAATTTAATAATTACCCGAGTCTACAATCTGACCCTTATTTAATTAATCTACACATTAATTAATTAACACAAATTCGAGTATGTGGTCCGACTGTAATAAAATTAATTATCACCTTTATTAATTTAATAACTTGGTGTCACAGAACCATTATCCCCGGACTCACTCACTTGGCCCATACCTTAATATTTTCCGAGTCTATATTCTGACTCCAAATTAATTACCCTCTCTCAATAATTAATGTAATACTTTGGTTTCTCTTAACCAACATACCCGGACTCGCTCACTTGGTCCATTTTACATCTCATAATTTCATTCTCACATATTCGCCCACAATATGTCACACATTCATCTCCATAATTTCCCCAATTATATTTAACCATAATTATTAGCAGACCCGGACTTGCCCACTTGGTCCATAATTAAATATTTCACCTAAATTCCTTTAATAATGTAGTGCCACCCAACTACAATACTCGGATATTATTCCTCGGCCCAATATCAATAATTATGAATTATTTCTCCAAATTCGTTCATCTCATGTCATATCGTTCACACCCTCCTAAACCCAATTATATCACCCTATAATTGATAAGGAAATATGTGTCCATATGAATTTATCACTAAATAAAATCAAGGGATTTAATATTAAATAAAAATCCTCTTCATCAACAAACTGGCCGAACTGTCAAGTTCCTGTGACTGTCGATCGATCGATGGCCCCCGATCGATCGATCCATCATCCCTGGGCAGCTCCTCTTCCCCACTGCATTACACCATTAACAAAAATTCAAGGTTTGCAAACCTAAATTTCAACCCCTGATCAAGTCATCCCATCATATAAACATATGAACTTTGATTCAAAACATCATATACATCCTCTAGTATATAAATTTCTCAACTTATTTAACAATTTTCGAAATGGGTTTTTCATTAAAATTCATCAATCTTGTTTTACAAACCAAATTCCAATTTCAGTTTTTTCCCCAGTTTTTATTCCAAATTCATATTCCAATTAAACATCTATCTCATATATGTTCAACAAAACAATCTATACTATGAGTCTCATTCAATAGTTTCATGAACAAAAACCCCATTTTGTACCCATTTATCCCCAAAACGAATTTTGGTTTACACATCACTGTGATATGAATTGATTATCATCAATTTAGAAATCGCAACAGTTAACCACTTGCCTGGAATAGTTCGTAGGTTCTGATCCATTGTTGATGTCCCTTAATTTGGCTCCAATAACCTCTAATTTGCTCTTGATTTGCTTTCCCCCAAATTCCTTGTCAAACCCTAGGTTTAGAGTTATGTTGGCTGCCATTCCTTAATCTCCCAATTAGGTTAAAAATACCGATTCCCGTTTTTGGCCATGTGGGCCTAATTAAAAAAGACCCAACTCACCACGTGTGGGCCCGGTTATGCCCAAAAATACCCCGAGACCTAATTACTACCCCCGGGTACTCTTTTCTGACTATCCCGGCCCATCCGGACGCAATCGCGCACTCAGAATTGCCATCCGACATACTTTTTAAAATTTCCAAATTTCGACCTCAAAATGTGACACACGAGATTTTGAGCCATTAAACTTAAAAATCGCCAATTATAATTAATTCGGCTCACTAAAATAAATTCTCCAAATCATGAATTTAAGTTTCTCCAATTTAAATATTTTATCACACCCAAAAATAATTAAATATTTAATCCTCAAAATTACGGGGTGTTACATACTCCCCCCTTACAAAGGAATTTCGTCCTTGAAATTTAAGATGAGCTTAATGTTCCAGGCTTCGAATATTACTCTCTAGTCATGTGCTTCCAACCCCTCCACATCTATTCAATACATTGCACAAGTATGCAATTAAATTAACTAGGGCACCCATACACCCTATACCCATGCTTAATCCCACAAAATTTGCCTTAACTAACCTGGGTGCTCACACGCTCTATCCCCGCGCTCTACCGCACGACAGTTACCCCACTATGCTAGTCGTAACCTGCAATACAACTTTAAACCCGTAGTTATATCACATATATATATTTATATATACATATATATCTACTGCCCGGGTACCTAACCCATGTACTAACGTCCAAGCATCTTCCTGCAAAATACTTGTCTCTCAACACAAAAGTATATACGCTTATTATTATGCTTCTAAAGACAACATAAAATACCGCGCCCTTACTATCACTAGTCCTTGCGCAAAGTAAACCCCGAACTATCTCTCTTTTCTTGAAAATAAATGTAGCCACCTTGATTTACTTCAGTAAACATCCCCACTTATTGGGATAAAATGTGAGCACACAAAACCTCACTATGTGCTATCGCACCATGCAATACAACATATATACCCACATACATATAGGCTATACGCCCTTTTCGGCAATTCCTAGTACCAACCCTGCCCTGGTGTCGTGAACACCAAAATTTTACACCACTGTCCACCATAGTTAAATTCCATCGCTATCCAGCCAATTTTTAGGAAATATTATCAACCATACTCCCATAATTCTCGAAAGTAGTAACTCCTCGCATAATTCAAACCTTCACTCAGTGTACACCTCCACTCTCCCATGAAGAACACCAAGGAACTCCGCTACCCCACGAAAAGTTTATCCACATACAATAGCTGCTATCGCCAACGTGCTCACTAAATTCGACTCGCCCGCGAACTTTAGTAAAAATAAGTCTTATATTGTGACATCATCCTTGTCACTAAAAAATATACCCCATGCCCCTAGGGTAAAAATAATTACCTCTATACTCCAGCTGCATCGGCTGACTCTCGAGTTCTGGAGCTTCTTCTCCTTGAACGAATGCACCCATGACTTGCTTTAGTGGCTGTACATCCAGGACCTCATCCTGTAGCTAACCCCTGCCTCGTTTAAGAAAATCGCTCTTCATGTGTTCTCGCTTTCCCCACAAACGAAAAAACTTCTAATACATTCACCCTGCCACTTGTCCCTTCCATGCCGACCTTGTTGAAATCCCTGTCCATCCTGCCGATAGCCTCCAGTTCTAAATTGTTTGGCGTGGTTTCCCTGCCGGAAATTCTGCCCCTGATCTCCCCCAGTCTGCTGCTGGGATACCCCACAGGTATTGTTCCTGTGACAAACTGAATATAATTATGATAAATCATGTTTAACTAATGATTAGCTTATGTGATATGAATTATATGTTATTAGTATATATATAATGTTAAATAATTATGTTTAGTTTAATCCCACCTTCATAAATCTTGAATTATCGAATTAGTTACAAATGTGAAATTTTAAAGTTTTCAGTAGGAATGTTCCTGTTGGAGGCTAGTTTTGACCTTTATGATGTAATAATGAAGTTGCGGTGTAAACTAGATAATTGTAGATATATGAGTTAGGTTTATAACAAATGAAACGGTTCATCAAACGGACATCCGAGTGGGAAGATATTGTCTTTTTACGAACAAGGGGTAAAGTGGTCATTTAGCCTTAAATGATATTTTATTTTATGTAATGCCACATGTTATATTTTGATTGGAACAAGAGGGGGTGGATTTATGCCGACTTAAAACCCTTGAATTAAGATCTTCCTTCAGAATATTTCATCCATGGAAGAGTTTTAACCTAAGGAAAGAGAGTTTTGAAGTTTAGGAAGAAAGTGTGAGGAGAAATTGAAAAAAAAAATTATAGAAAAATTACGTAAAAGCCCCTAAGGTATTTCCATCCATAAGTCTTGTTTATTTTTTTGTATTACTTATTTAAATGATTGAAATAATCATTTTTTTACTGAATTTCCATGTCTTGATGTGTACTTATGGATAGATGCAAGTTTAAGTAAACTTGAATGTGTAAACCCTTGAGATTGTTTTGTTTAGGAACCTTGTTTATTCAAACTTCCATATATTTCTCTGTACTTACTGGAATTGATTGATTCCAATTGGAGATTAACCTGGACTCATATTTGTATTACATATCCGAAAATCATGTTAAAATACCAATAAATGTGTCTTTGGTGAGAGTTTGAAGTTCGGATATGAAATCTGCCCTAAGGGTGAAAGTATACCCGCCATGTGTTCGATGTTTTGCTTGACATAGTAAATGAACCTTAAAAATTATGAAACTTTAATTTTGTATTGTTAAATACCTTTACTGATGTTGGGTAAAATATCATAGAAATTTATGATGTAGGAAAGTTATGAAAATTCCTGGAAATTGAATGAACAATAAAAGAGCCTATAGGGAAGATTTGCTATGTGGAAAAGAAATAAGCATATCTTGCTCTAGGAAACTCAGAATTATTTTCCGTCTTTTGTGTTGGGAACATGATATGATAAGGATTGGATTACCAAGAATAATTAAAGAAGATTTGGGCTGTAATTTGAATATGTTAGATATCAGAACCTGAGTCTAGATGGGACTTCATTTATAATGAATGATTTGAATTGAATAATATGATGCTTATGAATTGAGTTATGATTGAAGTTATTATCTGGACTATTAATATTCTTATAATGATACAAATATTGTAAGAATGGTATGAAGGGAAGAAGACCTGATTGAACAAGTACCGGATAAAGGCAAGGGAAAAGCTAGTTAAACTGTCAAGGTGAGTGTACTTATGATTTGTTTCATATATAAATATGAATATAGCTCTAAGAGAGGATTTGTTTGAATACTTCGGTATTCAGGATTTATTTGGATATTAAAATATCCAGGATTTGTTTGGGTCTCATGATCCAGGATTGGTTTGAATACTTTGATATTCAGGATTTGTTTGGTTGTTAAAATATCCAGGATTTTTTTGGGTCTCATGATCCAGGATTGGTTTGAATACTTCGGTATTCAGGATTTGTTTGAATATTCAAATATCCAGGATTTGTTATTGCCAATGGGCAGGATTATTCAGATTTTATATTCACATATTCGATATAGAATTGTTATTCTATTGCAGAGAAGGAGTACCTCACTAAGATTAATGCTTATGGTTTATATTTTAACAATTTCAGGTTTGTACGCTGCCAGCTAGGATAATATATGACCGGTAACTTTGAGAGTTGCACCGTTAGAAGAGCCGGGGTTTAAGTATGGAGATTTTATCATTGTCACACTGAAGATTTTGATATACTCACACATTGTATATATTGATTTAGTATGGATTGAGTTGATCATAGTTAATCGTAGTATTATATAATCTCTAATTATGACTATGATGTTGACTTCGTTATGGCACAAGAACAATATTATGTTCATTATGCAAAAAAAAAATATTGATAAAGGATTTAAATTTTCAATGGGCTCGAGATTATGATCCAATTATTCTAATAACAAATGATTAGTATGGATATTGGGTTTGGGGTGTGACAATTAGTGGTATCAGAGCGTGGTTATTAATTCTGGATGTGTGTGACGATTGGATGGCAGTATTGAGTTCATTTGATATTTATGAATTGTTTATGTACTAACCAATAGTTTAGTAGTATAAACTATTTATATTGGTTGTTAGAACTTTGTTGTATTACAGATAATTCCAGATGGAACCTGGGAATGGAAAACATAGAGAGGAGGGAGTGGCTTCTCGTGCAGAGAATACTGAAGTAGAGAAAAGTATTGCTGGAAGGGCTAGAGATCAAGAGAAGCCTACAGAGATGCAAATAATGGCACAGGAAATGATGAGGATGGCAGAGCAACAAGAAAGAAATATGGCACAAATGGCAGAACAACAGGCTAGATATCTAGAATCAAAGACTGTGGCCAGGATTGAGAAAGAGGCAAGGAAGGAAATGAAAGATTCCATACATGAGAAGTTTTTGAAGTTGAATCCTCCAGAATATTCAGGGTCAGTTGAACCTACAGAAGATGAGATGTGGGTCAGGGATCTAGAAACAATCTTTGCAATTATGAAAGTTCCAGATAACCAGAAAGTGAATCTAGCCGTGTTTAAGCTCAAAGGAGAGGCAAAATATTGGTGGGAAGGCAACAACCATTGGGTGCCCAGGATGGAAGGTAATGATGTTATTACTTGGGTTGAATTTATTAAAGCTTTCTATGTTAAGTATTTCCCTAAGGTCTATAGGAGGGAGAAGCTGAGGGAGTTGATAAATTTAACCCAAGGGAACATGTCTGTGAGGGAGTATGATGTTAAATTTACTACTTTGTCTAGATTTTCTACTAAGTACGTGCAAGAGGAAGAAGGTAAATGTAGTAAGTTTCAAGATGGACTGATTTGGCCTATTCAAAATAGAGTGGCCACTTATGAGTTAGAAGATTATGCTTCTCTAGTAAACAAAGCCACGATAGCAGAAAGGCAAATGAACCAAGGGGAAGCGAGTAGAGAGAGTTTTAAGAAGAGTAGATTCGACGCATCTCACTCTAAGGGAGGTGAGGGTGGAAGTGTTAAGATGGAACCTCATAAATTTCAGAGAGGTGGTAGAGATAGTGGTAGAGGTTTGGGGAGATTATGCAGAGATATTAGGGGTGGAGAATCTTCTAGTATGGTTAGGAGGTCAGGAAAGGGTGAGGCACCGACAAGAGTTGTTACATGTTTCTTTTGTAAAGAGGAAGGGAATTATAAATACGAGTGTCCTAAACTTAAAGGAGTGGAATGCTACCGTTTTCATCAAGTGGGGCATGTTCAGAAGAATTGTCCGCAGTTGGCAGAGACCCCAGCAGCACTTAGTGAAGTAGCAAGCAGAGTGTTACCTTCAAGTAGTGGAGCGAAAACTGTTGGTAGAGGACAAGCTAGTGGTTCCAGGCTAGGTGGATGAGTCTTTACGATGAAAGAAGCTCAGATTACTCCAGATGTGGTGATAGGTACACTTTCTGTTACTGATAGAAGTGATTATGTTTTGATTGAACCTGGTTCCACACATTCTTTTGTGTCCTATGCTTTTGTTGTATACCTGAATAGACCATGTACTCATTTAGATGTGGGGTTGGGTATTTATATGCCTGTGGGGGATATGGTTGTAGATGAATATGCTTTTCGTGATTGTGTTTTGACTGTGGGGTCTAGAGATACAGTTATAGATCTACTTCCATTGGATATTTCTAATTTTGATATAATTCTCGGAATGGATTGGTTATCTAAATATCATGCATCTATGAATTGTTTCTGTAAGGAAGTTGTTTTTAATATGCCTGGTGAGCCTGAATTTAAATTTATGGGGGAAAGGAAAATTGTTCCTAGTTGCATCATTTCTCCTACTCAGACGAGAAAATTATTGAGTAAGGGTTGTGAGGGTTTTATTGTATATGTTCTTGACACTAGGAAGGGGGCTTTACAATTAGTCGATGTTCCTATTGTACGAGATTTTCCTAAAGTTTTTCCTAGTGAGTTGCCAGGGTTACCTCCAGAAAGAGAAGTTGAATTTAGTATCGAATTAGCACAAGGGACAACCCCTATTTCTATGGCACCGTATAGAATGGAACCTGGTGAGTTGAAAGAACTCAAGATTCAGTTGCAAGATTTACTTGATAGGGGGTTCATACAGCCTAGTGTATCTCCATGGGGTGCGCCAGTTTTATTTGTGAAGAAGAAAGATGGTACCATGCGTTTGTGTATTGATTATAGGCAACTGAATAAAGCTACAATTAAGAACAAATACCCTTTACCTCGTATAGATGATTTGTTTGATCAGTTACAGGGTGCTAAAGTGTTTTCGAAAATAGACATATGATCGGGTTATCATCAGTTGAGGGTCAAGGAGACTGATATTTCTAAAATTGCTTTTCGTACTCGATATGGTCATTTTGAATTTCTGGTAATGCCTTTTGGCGTGACTAATGCTCCAGCTGTATTTATGGATCTTATGAATTGTGTACTTCATCCTTTTGTTGATTCATTTGTGATAGTTTTTATTGATGATATTCTGATTTATTCATGTGATATGGTTGAACATGAAAAGCATCTCACAACTATTTTGAATCTGTTGAAAGATAAGAAGTTGTATGCCAAGTTTAGCAAGTGTGAATTTTGGCTATCACAAGTTGTATTTTTAGGCCATGTTGTTTCGGGAGATGGTATATGTGTGGATCCTAAAAAGGTAGATTGTAAAATGGGAGAGGCCCAATAACGTGACCGAGGTGAGGTGTTTTCTGGGTTTATCCGGGTATTTTAGGAAGTTTATAAAGGGATTTTCTTCAATTGCCTTGCCGATGACTAAACTAACCCGGAAAGATGTTAAGTTTGAATGGAATTCTGATTGTGAAAATAGTTTTGATGAATTCAAAAAGAGGTTGGTAACTGCCCCTGTTCTTACTACCCCACATGGTGGAGACGGTTTTGTTATTTATACTGATGCTTCACTCCAGGGGTTGGGTTGTGTTTTTATGCAACATGGTAGAGTTATTGCTTATGCTTCTAGGCAGTTGCGTACACATGAACGTAATTATTCTACACATGATTTGGATCTTGCTGCTATTGTGTTTGCTTTGAAATTGTGGCGTCATTATCTATATGGTGAGGTATGTGAAATTTTTACTGACCATCAAAGCCTTAAGTATCTATTTACTCCGAAGGAGTTTAATTTGAGGCAGATGCGGTGGATGGAGTTAATTAAAGATTATGATTGTACAATTCACTACCACCCAGGGTAGGCAAATGTAGTTGCAGATGCTCTGAGTAGAAAGGCTTCGGGCAGGTTATCTTGTATTCGGTGCGCTAGAGTTTCCCACATCATGGAGTTGAGATTGATGGGAGTAGAATTAAATCTATCAGATGGGGGTAGGTTCTTTGCTCATGTAAGCGTGAGACCTTTGTTAGCTACCCGTATTCATGATTTGCAAAGCCAAGATCCTTTTCTTGAGAAGAAACGGCAAGATGTCCGAGATGCTAATTCTGAAGATTTTTGTATTGTGAATGATGGCTCTTTATTGTATAAGCAACGATTATGTGTGTATAATGTGGGTGGATTGAAAGAGGAAACTTTAGATGAAGCTCATAATTCCATTTAAACTATTCATCCCAGTAGTACTAAAATGTATAGGGATTTAAAGGAGAATTATTGGTGGAATAATATGAAGAAGGAAATAGCTGATTTTGTTTCTAGGTGCCTTATATGTCAGCAAGTGAAAGTGGAGCATCAAAAACCTACTGGTCTGCTTCAGCCATTACCAATACCGAAATAGAAATGGGATCATGTAACGATGGATTTTGTGGTTGGGCTTCCTCGATCTCAGAAGGGGTCAGATTCGATTTGGGTAGTAGTGGATAGATTAACGAAGTCCTCTCACTTTCTAGCAGTCAAGACTACGTATACAGTTGATAGGTATGCTAGATTGTATGTTAATGAAATTATTCGATTGCATGGAGCACCGGTATCTATTGTTTCAGATAGGGACCCTACTTTTACACCTAGATTTTGGGATAGCTTGCAGTATGCTATGGGTACTAACTTGAAGTTTAGTACGGCTTTTCATCCCCAGACAGATGGGCAGTCTGAAAGGACAATACATAGTTTGGAAGATATGCTTAGAGGTTGTGTGCTTGATTTCAAAGGTAATTGGGATGAATATTTGCCTTTGATATAATTTGCATATAATAATAGTTTTAAGTCTACTATTGGTATAGCTCCATATGAAGACTTGTACGGTAGACGATGTCGTAAACCGATATGTTGGGGTGAAGTTGGTGTAAGGAAGATAGAGGGTCCAGAATTAATTGAAGTCGCCACTAAAAAAGTGAAGATTATTCAAGATAGTTTGAGAATATCTCAAAGTAGACAGAAAAGTTATGCGGATAAACGACGAAAAGATTTGGAATTCCAGAAAGGGGATTATGTGTTTCTTCGGATATCGCCATGGAAAGGAGTTATGAGGTTTGGAAAGAAAGGGAAATTAAGTCCACGCTACATTGGACCTTATGAAATCCTTGAGAAAGTCGGGATGGTTTCCAACAAGTTAGCATTACCACCAGAGTTATCTCGGTTACATGATGTTTTCTATGTTTCTGTGTTAAGAAAGTATGTAGCGGATCCTTCACATGTGTTGGCAGAACATCCTATTGAGTTAAAGGAAGACTTGAGTTATGTGGAAGAACTACTTGCTATCGTGGATAGGAAGGAACAAGTATTGAGATCAAAAGTAATCCCACTAGTGAAAGTTGTGTGGCGAAGGCATTCCATGGAAGAGGCAACATGGGAGAGAGAGGATACCATGATGATTAGTTATCCGTATTTGTTTGATTCGGACAACTAAGGTATGTCAATTTCGGGGATGAAATTTCCTAACGGGGGGAGAATTGTGACAACCCGAATATAATTATGATAAATCATGTTTAAATCATGATTACCTTATCTGATATGAATAACATGTTATTAATTTATATATAATGTTAAGTAATTATGTTTAGTTTAATCCCACCTTCATAAATCTTGAAATATCGAATTAGTTACAAATGTGAAATTTTAAAGTTTTCGGTAGGAATGTTCCTGTTGGAGGCTAGTTTTGACCTTTATGACGTAACAATGAACTTGAGGTGTAAACTAGATATTTTTAGATATATGAGTTAGGTTTCTAACAAAAGAAACGGTTCATCGAACGGACATCCGAGTGGGAAGATATTATCTTTTTACGAACAGGGGGCAAAGTGGTCATTTAGCCTTAAATGATATTTTGTTTTATGTCATGCCACATGTTATATTTTGATTGGAACAAGAGGGGGTGTGTGACACCCCGCCTAATGAAATACCGGTCGATCACTCCTTTATTAAATTAAATCAAGGTAAACAGTTGGTTCATTCTCAGCATCACTGTCGATAAAAAATAAATTTTGCAATTTAACACCCTAAATAATTAAGCTAAGTGTCAAAACCATTTTCATACATACATTCCAAATTTTATTTAAAGAAAAAGATTTATTTATTTTATTAACAACATTCAATAAGTAAGAATCACGCCACATTAAATTCTACAACATAAACCAATTAATAGAATACATTCGTAAATCGAATGTCAGCATACTAAATCTAAAATCACATAACCAAACTGAATAAATGCATAGTAACAATACTGGAAATAACTGAAATACAAATGTCCCAATAACAATGAAATAATGGAAAGGGCGACACATGCCCAATTAATGAGAATGCTAGAAGTGGAGTCAATAAAGGAAGTCGTCTACGCAAGTGACCTGCAACTCCCATGTAAGCTGCAGCACGTTCCTTACAAGGGATCCTAAGCCAGACGCCCCTGTGGCTGGGCACCTGAAATATATACATATATATACAAGAGAGAGAGATATAAAGAAACGGGTCAGAGCCCAAAAGTGTGTTTGATTTAAAATACGTTTAGCAAGTATTTAAATTGATATAGTCCAATGCAACAACATATTAGGGCGACACTCTCTTGAGAAAATCTCACCTCTCTTCTAATGTGCACACCTATCGCACTAACCTTCGCAACGGTTTAACTTATCTTATATTACTCGTAAGATTTACAATTCAATGATTCCATTTTTGAAAAGGATGTTACAATTAGTAACCAAAGTTCTCCATTTTAACTTTATAAAATCAATAGAGTTTTCCAGGGACATATTATACATTCTCAAAACAAGTAGTTATAATTTGAGTCAACAACCATGTCCTACTTATCAAATCACAGTAGGCAGTTTCAAGTTTCCAAATCTCATATATATATTAACTACTCGTATAATATATATAATAACAGCACCCCAAATAAAACTATGGTGCGTGCATACTTCTACTATCCAAACCCCATACCACTCATATCAAGGGGAATACAAATTCGGAATCAATGTCGAACTGTATTAACACATACACAAACAATATCGAGGCGAAGCATAGATTCCAAGCCTCTAAGAGGATGGGACATACTCGCGTCTCTTAGGACCGTCTAAACTATCAATTCGATAGCCTGTACCAAGGATATCTATCTTCTAGGGTACAAGTCAATATCCCCCATAAAGGTCCCATCGAGATAAGACTGTCCCAACGCGGTAACCTCAAGGATAGCAAGTAGCGCGGTATATTTTTCACATGTATATAATATATGTACACACAATCATATAAATATACCACTTTTATCATATTAATATAGGTTCCTCTCGTCACCCATAATTACAACATTTATAGTTAATTTCACATTATTAATATTACTTATAAGGTTTCATCTCTAACCTTAACTCGAAGAGTTTTCTCACTTATTACGTGACACTCGTGGACTCTATCCTTCCAAGTAGAAAATTCAGTAGGTATAACTCTATTCACTATCATAGCTATTCGCCGTAATCTCTCACTTGAAATACGTAGTTTCATCGTTCATTATATAATTACCCCAGAAGTAAACTTCTCATCTTATAATAAAGTTCCCAACACTTATTCACATGTACTACTGGTCTTTCCTATCTCCCAAAACATTTTATTAAGAATACCCAAGAATTATTTCACGATAAATTTAGTTTAACTAATTAAACAAGGGAAATAGGAGTCTACCAGGAGGGGTCGATCGATCGAGGTCTGGGACTCGATCGATCGAACCTTCGATCGATCGAATCTCTAGGCTCGATTGATCGATCAAGCAGGTATTTCGATTCCTGCAGAATTGCAGTTATGGGTTCTACCAATTTTCTTCATCCAAAACCATGTTTTTCCATTCTAAACGTCCCAAAAATCCTAGTACTAACATTATATCAACATACCAGATATTTTCATCGTAAAGCATGTGTATATCTAACATTAAACATGGATAATTAACCCCAAATCTCATCTAATCATCAAGAACCCTAGAGTTTTTCTTAATCATGGTTCTAATATGTTTTTACCAGAATTTCCTTCTAATATATCATCAAAATTTCGTGGGTTATATTCCTCTAAATGGCAAGGATTCCAGAATTTTCATATAAATCAATACTACATGCATTTTCCTAACACAAATTGGGTTTTCTTCCATATTTTTCATCTCTAATCATTCCTAAACTAATATGAAGATTGCACTAACGAAAATATGCAAGATAAATACTTTCCTCGGATTTTCGACGTTCTGATTCGCAGATGATTTTGGTGTGGTTGTGTAGCCCGTTGCGCGATCTACGCGGTGGTGGTGGTTGTGGTGCAAACAGATGACTTTTGGGGCCTTGGATTGCCTTGGAGCTTTCTCCTTCCCTCTCCTATGGCCGTCACTTGTGTTTTTGTTTTCTAACCCTAGCTGACTAGCCTAAATGGCTGATATAGGTTGCTAAATTTCGTGGGTTTAATTACCCAAAAAGGTGAAATGACTAAATTGCCCTCCCGGGGTACCAATTAGGCCTAAAAACGCCCCGAGACCCAAACTAAACCCTCGGGTACACTTTTCTGACTATCTCGACCCTGTCGGACGCGTTGGCGCACTCAAAACGACCATACAAACAACTTACAAAATATTAACTTTTTATTTAACAAAATTAGTCCCGACGTGACACGGGCACGTCCCGACTTAAATTTCTGAAATTGTCATTTAATTCACTCATGACATTCAATATAACCAATATAATTTATTACTTTGCTCATTAGTAATATTCAACCAATTTCCCATAATTACTAACTCTCATCACGTTAATAATTATAACATAATTAATTTCTGAATTTTTATTAAATAGCTCACTCACATTAAATTTAATAGATCCCCAAATTAATATAGCATTAATATAGCTTAAAAATACGGGGTATTACATACTTCCCCCCTAATAACGGAATTTCGTCCCGAAATTTGGAAAATAAGGCATACCTGGTAAAAATAACTCTGGATATCTTTCGCGCATATCTGCCTCGCGCTCCCAAGTGGATTCCTCCACATTATGATGCTCCCACTGGACCCGCACAAGTGGGACTATCTTCGACCTCAATCTCCTCTCACTATAGTCTAGGATAGCCACCGGTCTCTCCTCATAAGAGCTATCGGGATGCAAGTCGATCTCATCTATCGCAATGTGAGTATGGGCCATATCATCCCGAAGATATCGTCTCAACGACGAGATGTGGAATACATCATGGATGTGATGTAAATGTTCTGGCAGTCCCAACCTGTATGCAACCGGCCTAATCCTCTCGATGATGGGAAATGGTCCCACGTACCTCGGAGCCAACTTCCCCTTCTTCCCGAACCTCATCACTCCCTTCATAGGAGATACATGCAATAACACTTGGTCCCCCACACTAAACTCCCGAAAGAACCGTTTCGCATCGGCGTAGCTCTTCTGCCTGTCTTGGGCTATCCGAATGCGACTCCTGATTATCTCAATCCTCACGGAGGTCTCCTGAATTACCTCTGGTCCTAGCAACTTGTTATCCCCCACATCGAGCCAACAAGCTGGGGAACGACAAGGCCTGCCATACAAAGCCTTAAATGGATCCATGCCAATCGTGAACTGATAAGAGTTATTATAGGAAAACTCTACTAGTGGAAGATGTGGCTCCCAACCTCCTCCAAAATCGAGAACACACATGCGTAGCATATCCTCTAACATCTGATTAGTACGCTCTGTCTGTCCATCTGTCTGTGGGTGGTAAGTTGAACTCAGCCTCAACTCAGTACCCATAGCCTCCTGAAATCTTTCCCAAAAACGTGACACGAAAATCTTGTCTCTATCTGACACAATATTCAGGGGCACCCCGTGTAATCTGACAATCTCAGCGATGAATAACTGAGCATACTGACCCGTGGTGTAATCTATCCGCACAGGCAGAAAATGAGCCACCTTGGTCAAATGGTCTACAATTACCCAGATAGAATCGTGGCCCCACTGTGATGTAGGCAACCCTGTAATAAAATCCATGGAAATACTCTCCCACTTCCACGCGGGTACTTCCAATGGCTGAAGCAATCCTGACGGTTTCTGGTGGTCCACCTTCACCAGTTGGTAGGTAGAACACTTGGACACGAACTCGACGATGTCCTTCTTCATTCCACTCCACCAGTATTATCGCCTCATATCCTGGTACATCTTATCGCCTCCCGAATGTACAGCAAATCGGGACCCATGAGAATGAGTCATCATTGCATGACATAATTCTGCTCCTTCTGGAACCACCAATCTCCCATTAAACCTCAAACCCCCATCAGAACTAATAGAATAAGACTCAGCACCCTCGGCTAAAAGTCGTACAATCTTCTCATGGCAAAATGGGTCTGTGGTCTGTGCCTGTATCACCCTCGTAACAATCTCGGGTGTGACTGACATCACGGATATGAAAAAACGTGCTACTGCGTCCTGGTAACCCAACTCCTTCCACTTTGCTTTCCAGACATCCGCTACCTCGTCTATCGGTCTACGACTCAACGAATCAGCAACTACGTTGGCCTTTCCTAGATGATACTGTATATCGAACTGGTAGTCCTTCACAAACGCTAGCCATCTGCGCTGACGCATATTCAGCTCTCGCTGAGTGAACAGGTACTGCAATGACTTGTGGTCTGTGAACAAACGAAATTTCTCACCCAATAATTAGTGCCTCCATATCCTCAATGCAAAGACGACCACTGCTAACTCCAGGTCATGGGTGGGGTAATTCTTCTCATGCGGCTTAAGCTTGCGGGAGGCAAAAGCTATAGCCTTCTCTTCCTGCTTAAGTACTCCCCCAAGTCCCTGTAAGGACGCATCGGTGTAAATCAGGTACTCCATACCCGGCTGCGATAACGCAAGGACTGGCGCTGAAGTAAGCTTATCTTTCAGCTCGTCGAAAGCCAACTGACAAGCGTCATCCCAAACATATGGTACTCCCTTGCGAGTCAGATTGGTCAATGGACCCACTATTTTGGAGAATCCCCGAATGAATCTCCTGTAGTATCTGGCTAATCCCAAGAAACTACGTACTTCCGTCGGTGTCGTGGGTTGTCCCCACTCCCTCACCGCCGCTACTTTACTCGGGTCAACTGCTATCCCCTTCTCAGAAACAACATGGCCCAAGAATTGTACTTCTCGCAACCAGAATCCACACTTCTCGTACTTAACATATATCTGATGCTCTCGTAGAGTCTGAAGAACCTGCCTCAAGTGCTGGTCATGCTCCTCCTCGGAGTGTGAATATATCAAGATGTTATCTATGAAGATGATGACGAACTGATCCAAGAACTCTCTGAATACTCGGTTCATTAAGTCTATGAAAACGGCTGGAGCATTTGTGAGTCCGAACGGCATCACCCTAAACTCATAGGATCCATATCTCGTCAAGAAAGCAGTCTTCAAAATATCCTGCTCCCTAATACGTAGCTGATGGTACCCCGACCTCGGATCTATCTTCGAAAAGAAAGTTGCTCCTCTCAGCTGGTCGAACAGATCATCGATTCGAGACAACGGATACTTATTCTGTATCGTGACCTTGTTCAGTTCCCTGTAGTCCACACACAATCTTAGTGAACCATCTATCTTCTTCACAAACAAAACTAGAGCGCCCCAAGGTGAGGTACTCCTACGAATGAAGCCCTGACCTAAAAGCTGCTCTATCTGATCTCGTATCTCTCGCATCTCTGCCAGAGCCATACGGTACAGTGCGCGTGTTATAGGTCTCATATCTGATAATAAATCTATGACAAAGTCTATCTCACGAATGGGGGGTAGGCCTGGTATCTCCTGAAACACATCGAAATACTCCCTAACAACTGGGATCGAATCCAAGGGAATCACAACCTCCTTAGAGGTATCCTCCTCTATATAATACAAATGAGCGGTCGAGCCTCCCTCTTGGAGAGGCATCGCCACTACAAATATCTCTTGCCCCGGAATGGAAAAAATAATGCTCCCACCGAAGCAATCAATCATGGCTCTATAAGCTGCGAGCCAATCCATACCAATAATCACATCATGCTCGTGCATGTCTAAGACTAACATGTTTGCAGGTAATACCAAGCTACCAATATATACCCCCACTCCTCGACATATAAAGAAAATAAGTGACCCACTCCCCAGCGGTGAGTCCACACACGTCACTGTGCTCTCTGCTGTGGCTAAAAACCCTAAGGCCTTCGCAAAATGCATAGATATAAAACAATGTGTTGCCCCCGTATCTAACAAAACCCGACCCATAGTACCATGGATAGGAAACATACCCTCAATCACGGGTGGTGCCTGTGGAGCTACTGCCTGGTGGACGTTATAGACACGTCCATACTGTAATTGCCCTTGCTGCACTGGAGCTGCTGGAATGGCTGGTAGGGCTGGCACCTGGGCTAGAGCTGGGAGGGTAGGTGGAAAAAGTGGTCTTTGCGGCTCATTACGGCCTCCCTGCTGCTGTGGGGCCCTATCGCCCTCTGGGCAATCCTGATGCCTATGGCCATGTTTACCGGACCCAAAACATCGGCCTTTGAAGTTACCTCCTCTCGGACCCTGTTGTCCACGGCCCTGTTGGCCGTTACCTCCACGCCACTGGCCCTGATGTGTACGCTGTTGGCCCTGCTGGCCCTGCTGTTGTCCCTGCAGTCGATGTTGGCCCTGCTGGCCCTGCTGATTAGGCTGGCCCTGATGGCCTTGCCTGAAACCCCCAAATCCCTGCCTAGAATCACCTGAACGGAATCCCTTAGCAGGGTCCCCCTGATGGGAACTCTGCTCGTGCTAACGAGTCTGTCCATGAGATGGTGCCCCACTGGCACTATTACCCCCGGCCCTGCCCTGCTGGCTGGGCTCTCCTGCTCTCTTGCTTCCCTGTAGAATGAAGCGGTGATCCTGGCAATGTAGCAACGCATCATTGAGTACATTAGTGAACATACGCAGGGATAGATTCCCAATAAGGTGCTGACGAATCCTCCAAGCTAACTCGTCGACAAACAGGATAATCTTCTTGCTCTCAGTAGGTGCCTCATCTGGCACAAAGGTGAGAAGTCTCGTGAACTCCTCCTCATACTCCGCTACAGTAAGATTCTCCTGCTTCAGATTCAGTAATCTCCGCCTCATCTCAGTCTGTACTGTGGGTGGAAAACACTTCCGGTCAAACCGCTCCCAGAACAACTGAATAGGGATCGTGTTCCTCTCCTCCAAAGTGGTAGTGGACTCCACCACTGTAATGCGGCTCCCACCAACTTAAAGGAAGCCAATAACTGCTTTTGCAGGACAGTGCACTCATACATACGGAGGTGCCGCTGGATGTCTTTTTTCCATTGGTTAACTGTGACAATATCGGAGCTACCAGAGAACTCAGGGGGATGCACTTTCTGAAAAGCATCTCGAACCCTTTCCCATGCAGATGGAAGTTGTGCTGGTACTGGCGCCACTGCCTGAACCTGGGGTTGAGCCTTCTGAACCACCTCTAGTGCGGCATTCACCGCCCGAGCAACAATGGCGGCTACTTCGTTTGCATTCATTGTGCATGGTGCCAGAGCTGCTGGTTGCTCGTCTTGGGCACGCCTATCTTTCGGAGCACGTCTCGGAGGCATCTGAAAGGTGAACAAGTTTATTTGTCTACAGTTATTATCAAATCTCAAATGGATGAAGACTTAAACGTAAAAGCAAGAATACAACAATCTTAAAAATAGGGCTCTATAGCAATAACGTTAAGCTGAAAGCGAAATAAGCCGTACAGATCCTGTGGACACTAGAACTTGATGCTCTGATACCACCTGTGACACCCCGCCTAATTAAATACCGGGCGATCACTCCTTTATTAAATTAAACCAAGGTAAACAGTTGGTTCATTCTCAGCATCACTGTCGATAAAAAATAAATTTTCCAATTTAACACCCTAAATAATTAAGCTAAGTGTCAAAACCATTTTCATACATACATTACAAATTTTATTTAAAGAAAAATATTTATTTATTTTATTAACAACATTCAATAAGTAAGAATCACACCACATTAAATTCTGCAACATAAACCAATTAATAGAATACATTGGTAAATCGAATGTCAGCATACAAAATCTAAAATCACATAACTAAACCGAATAAATGCATAGTAACAATACTGGAAATAACTGAAATACAAATGTCCCAATAACAATGAAATAATGGAAAGGGGGACACATGCCCAATAAATGAGAATGCTAGAAGTGGAGTCAATAAAGGAAGCCGTCTACACAAGTGACCTGCAGCTCCCACGTAAGTTGCAGCACGTACCTTTCAAGGTATCCTAACCAAGACGCCCCTGTGGCTGGGCACCAGAAATATATACATATATATACAAGAGAGAGAGAGAGAGAAAAAGAAATTGATCAGAGCCCAAAAGTGTGTTTGATTTAAAATATGTTTAGCAAGTATTTAAATTGATACAGGCCAGTGCAACAACATATTAGGGCGACACACTCTTGAGAAAATCTCACCTCTCTTCTAATGTGAACACCTATCGCACTAACCTTCCCAACGGTTTAACTTATCTTAGATTACTCGTAAGATTTACAATTCAACGATTCCATTTTTGAAAAGGATGTTCCAATTAGTAACCAAAGTTCTCCATTTTAACTTTATAAAATCAATAGAGTTTTCCAGTGACATATTATACTTTCTCAAAACAAGTAGTTATAATTTGAGTCAACAACCATGTCCTACTTATCAAATCACAGTAGGAAGTTTCAAGTTTCCAAATCTCATATATATATATTAACTACTCGTATAATATATATAATAATAGCACCCCAAATAAAACTATGGTGCGTGCATACTTCTACTATCCAAACCCCATACCACTCATATCAAGGGGAATACAAATTCGGAATCACTCTCGAACTGTATTAACACATACACAAACAATAATGAGGCGAAGCATAGATTCCAAGTCTCTAAGAGGATGGCACATACTCGCGTCTCTTAGGACCGTCTGAACTATCAATTCGATAGCCTCTACCAAGGATATCTATCTTCTAGGGTACAAGTCAATATCCCCCATAAAGGTCCCATCGAGATAAGACTGTCCCAGCGCGGTAACCTCAAGGATAGCAAGTAGCGCGGTATGTTTTTCACATGTATATAATATATGTACACACAATCATATAAATATACCACTTTTATCATATTAATATAGGTTCCTCTCGTCACCCATAATTACAACATTTATCCTTAATTTCACATTATTAATATTACGTATAAGGTTTCATCTCTAACCTTAACTCGAAGAGTTTTCTCACTTATTACGTGACACTCGTGGACTCTATCCTTCCAAGTAGAAAATTCAGTAGGTATAACTCTATTCACTATCGTAGCTATTCGTAGTAATCTCTCACTTGAAATACGTAGTTTCATCGTTCATTATATAATTACCCCAAAAGTAAACTTCTCGTCTTATAATAAAGTTCCCAACACTTATTCACATGTCCTACTGGTCTTTCCTATCTCCCAAAACATTTTATTAAGAATACCCAAGAATTATTTCACGATAAATTTAGTTTAACTAATTAAACAAGGGAAATAGGAGTCTGCCAGGAGGGGTCGATCGATCGAGGTCTAGGAATCGATCGATCGAACCTTCGATCGATCGAAGGTCTAGGCTTGATCGATCGATCAAGCAGGTATTTCGATTCCTGCAGAATTGCAGTTACGGGTTCTACCAATTTTCTTCATCCAAAACCATGTTTTTCCATTCTAAATGTCCCAAAAATCCTACTACTAACATTATATCAACATACCAGATATTTTCAACGTAAAGCATGTGTATATCTAACATTAAACATGGATAATTAACCCAAAATCTCATCTAATCATAAAGAACCCTAGAGTTTTTCTTAATCATGGTTCTAATGTGTTTTTACCAGAATTTCCTTCTAAGATATCATCAAAATTTCATGGGTTATATTCCTCTACATGGCAAGGATTCCAGAATTTTCATATAAATCAATACTACATGCATTTTCCTAACACAAATTGGGCTTTCTTCCATATTTTTCATCTCTAATCATTCCTAAACTAATATGAAGATTTCACTAACGAAAATACGCAAGATAAATAATTGCCTGGGATTTTCGACGTTCTGATTCGCAGATGATGTTGGTGTGGTTGCGTAGCCCGTTGCGCGATCTACGCGGTGGTGGTGGTTGTGGTGCAAACGGATGACTTTTGAGGCCTTAGATTGCCTTGGAGCTTTCTCCTTCCCTCTCCTATGGCTATCACTTGTGTTTTTGTTTTCTAACCCTAGTTGACTAACCTAAATGGCTAATATAGGTTGCTGAATTTCGTGGGTTTAATTACCCAAAAAGGTGAAATGACTAAATTACCCTCCCGGGGTACCAATTAGGCCTAAAAACGCCCCGAGACCGAAACTAAACCCCCGGGTATACTTTTATGACTATCGCGACCCTTATGGACGCGTTGGCGCACTCAAAATGACCATACGAACAACTTATAAAATATTCACTTTTTATTTAACAAAATTAGTCCCGACGTGACACGGGCACATCCCGACTTAAATTTCTGAAATTATCATTTAATTCACGCATGACATTCAATATAACCAATATAATATATTACTTTGCTCATTAGTAATATTCAACAAATTTCCAATAATTACTAACTCTCGTCACGTTAATAATTATAACATAATTAATTTTCGGATTTTTATTAAATAGCTCACTCACATTAAATTTAATAAATCCCCAAATTAATATAGCATTAATATAGCATAAAAATACGGGGTATTACAGGGTGGACTTATGCCGACTTAAAACCCTTGAATTAATCTCTTCCTTTAGAATATTTCAGCCATGAAAGAGTTTTAACCTAAGCAAAGAGAGTTTTGAAGTTTAGGAAGAAAGTGTGAGGAGAAATTGAAAAAAAAAAATCATGGAAAAATTACGTAAAATCCCCTAAGGTATTTCCATCCATAAATCTTGTTTATTTTTTTGTATTAATTATTTAAATGATTGAAATAATCATTTTTTTACTGAATTTCCATTTCTTGATGTGTACTTATGGATAGATGCAAGTTTAAGTAAACTTGAATGTGTAAACCCATGAGATTGTTTTGTTTAGGAACCTTGTTTATTCAAACTTCCATATATTTCTCTATACTTACTGGAATTAATTTATTCCAATTGGAGATTAACCTGGACTCATATTTGTATTAAATATCCTAAAATCATGTTAAAATACCAATAAATGTGTCTTTGGTGAGAGTTTGAAGTTCGGATATGAAATCTTCCCTAAGGGTGAAAATATGCCTGCCATGTGTTCGATGTTTTTCTTGACATAGCAAACGAACCTTAAAAATTATGAAACTTTCATTATGTATTGTTCAATACCTTTAATGATGTTGGGTAAAATATCATAGAAATTTATGATGTAGAAAAATTATGAAAATTCCTGGAAATTGAATGAACAATAAAAGAGCCTATAGGGCACATTTGCTATATGGAAAACAAATAGGCATATCTTGCTCTAGGAAACTCAGAATTATGTTCCATCTTTTGTGTTGGGAACATGATATGATAAGGATTGGATTACAAAGAATAATTAAAGAAGATTTGGGTTGTAATTTGAATATGTTATATATCAAAACCTGAGTCTAGATGGGACTTCATTTATAATGAATGAGTTGAATTGAATAATATGATGCTTATGAATTGAGTTATGATTGAAGTTATTATTTGGACTATTAATATTCTTATGATGATACTAGTATTTTAAGAATGATAGGAAGGGAAGAAGACCTGATTGAACAAGTACCGGATAAATGCAAGGGAAAAACCAGTTAAACTGTCAAGGTGAGTGTACTTATGATTTGTTTCATATATAAATATGAAAATAGCTCTTAGAGAGGATTTATTTGAATACTTTGGTATTCAGGATTTATATGGATATTAATATATCCACGATTTTTTTTGGTCTGATGATCCAGGATTGGTTCGAATACTTCGATATTCAGGATTTGTTTGGATATTAAAATATCCAGGATTTGTTTGGATCTCATGATCCAGAATTGGTTTGAATACTTCAGTATTCAGGATTTGTTTGGATATTCAAATATCCAGGATTTGTTATTGCCAATGGGCAGAATTATTTGGATCTTATGCTCCAGGATTTGTTATTTCCAATGGGCAAAATTATTTGGATCTTATGATCCATGATTTGTTATTGCCAATGGGTAGGGTTATTCAGATTTTATATTCACATATTCGATATAGAACTGTTATTCTATTGTAGAGAAGGAGTACCTCACTAAGATTAATGCTTATGGTTTATATTTTAACAATTTCAGGTTTGTACGCTACCAGCTAGGATAATATATGACCGGTAACTTTGAGAGTTGCACCGTTAGAAGAGCTGGGGTTTAAGTAAGGAGATTTTATCGTTGTCACATTGAAGATTTTGATATACTCACACATTGTATATATTGATTTAGTATGGATTGAGTTGATCATAGTTAATCGTAGTATTGTATAATCTCTAATTATGACTATGATGTTGACTTCGTTATGGAACAAGAACAATATTATGTTCATTATGCAAAAAAAAAATATTGATAAAGGAATTAAATTTTCAATGGGCTCGAGATTATGTCAAATTATTCTAATAACAAATGATTAGTATGGATATTGGGTTTGGGGTGTGAAAGTTCCCCCCTGCCTTATCAGACTGGCTACTTTCCACTCCCCTTCCACTTCCTTTCGCGTGGAAGTTATATCCCCGACAGTGCCAGAGTGCTACGTTAATTCAATAAGTATAATCTACTAATGATTAATTATCAATTACAGGTTGTCTAATTCTCCAGACTAACCCGTCCATAAACTTTACTTTCCTTCGTTTTTCCTTGCTTACCTCATTCGGTACAAAATTTTGCCAACGAGTGAATTTTTCCTCGTAATCGGCCACTTAATGGTCTCCCTGAGTTACCTCACTAAATTTTCTCCCCATTTTGGTCTCAACCACTGGAGGAAAAATACTTGTGGTCAACCGCACCCAAAACTCTGAAATAGCTAGTGTGTCCCTTTCCTCAACTGTGGTGATCGACTCCCACCACTGTAGTGCTACTCCCACTAAACTAAAAGTGGTTAGCATTTGCTTCCGCACCTTATCACAATCTCCCATGCGTAGGTGACACTGGATATCTCTGTTCCTTGACACGTTAGTACTACCACTGAACCCCCTCGCAACTCTGGTGGGTTCCTACAAAAAAATAACCTCTCTTTCCTGTTTCCACCCCGACGACTACGCGTGAGTCTGAACGTTCGGCACCACTAACACTTGTGGTTGATCCCGTGGAAAGTACCCTGCCATTTGCGACTACCATCGTTTCAAATGCCTGCGCCACTAGTTCAGTTACTTGTGCCGCAAAGATCATCTCTGGTTGTTGCAGCGGTAACTCTTGCTCCTAACGAGCCTCCTTCGTCCCATCTCCCCTACTGCCCTAGCTGCTCTCTCTATTCTGGGCGTCATTCGGAATGAGAATCGAATTTGTATGAGTTCACTCTCAAATATACATTTGGCATAAGAACGTATATGGGAATACGTATGAGAATACATCAATCCTATAATAGGGCTCTATGTCAAAGATTGCTAAGCCGAAACGTGAAAAGCTGCACAGATCCTAAGGACACTAGAACCTGATGATCTGATACCATTTATGACACCCGCCTAATAAAATACCGGGTGATCAGTCCTATACCAAATTAAAAAATGAATCCCAGTTGGATCATCCTTAGCATCACTGTCGAAAACTTTTTAAAACATACTAACCACCTAGTATTCCAAAAGTTGGTGCCAATTTTAACATTTTGATTAAACATAACAGTACATGAGGAATTAATATATAAACCGTTCACACAACTGAATAAAAAATAACTGAATCATAATTACACAACTTACCGAATAAATCACCGGCCACCAAAGAAATAATATAATACAAATATTCAACACCTGAATAAATTACACCTGAAAACTGTACCGAGAAATCTGGGCAACAAACCCTAAATAAAACTAAAACTGATACAAGATTCCTACTCTAGGAATAAATGAATGATGCGTCTAATCCAAAATCCTGCTAGCATCCACATATGTTGTAGCTCCGTGTCCTTGGAATAGAATATCAATCCTGGCATCCCTATGGCTGGACACCTAAAAGGTTTTGAAAATAGTTTTATCGCAAGGGTTAGAACCCAAAACATTTTGAAAATGTTTAGCAAGTGAATTAACTGTAGTAATTTAAAATGCATGAATGAGCTTTATATTTAAGTTAGTGTCTCACTCCCTTGAGAACAATCTCACCCTTCCACTATTATGCACACATACCGGTTACCTTAACCCTGCCTAGTTGTACTACCCCATCCAACTAAACTTGTTATAACCTTCCCTTGTCATACTACTCTAACCCGAGTATAATAATTTCTTGAATTATAAGTTATCTCATAATTACCTTAATTAATTCCTCTTAAATAGTAGCATATAACCGTGTCACAAGTTATATAAAGTAAATACATCACACACTGCATTATTACCCGTATATAATATTTACTACCATTATATGCGTACCTTTACCACAACATCCACACATATAACATACGTATATTCATCTATTTGAGTATGCCCTCGCCGGATAATTCCCTCTAAGATGCTATCTCACTAGGTGTGCTCACAAAACCTAGTTCCCCAAGTTAGAATCGCTCACCAACTTGGCCCAAAATATAAACATAGTGGAGGCGGTCATATTGCTTCCCTGAAAGTGAGATAAATCCCTCACCCATATATACTGGACGCTATGACCAGGGGATATACTCACCATACTCCTCAAGCTAGGGGATTCACCCACATCGTGCAACCTCCCTTGATAGAACTAGAGTATATAAATTAAATAAATATCTACTCACTGATATTAAATATCATGCACAATATATACACGTATATATATACTATCACTATCACTATACCGTATATATATAATATAAACCCGACTTTACCGTGAACCCAAAAATCCCTTACACTGCCTGTAAATTAAATATCACACACAATGTACACACGTATATATATATACTATCACTATACCGTATATATATAACATAAACCCCGACTTTACCGTGTACTCAAAATCCCGTACACTGCCTGTAATTTCCTGAGACTGTGGCCCGACTCAACATAATAAATTTTCTCACTTAATAATTTATCACCATCCCGAGTCTATGGTCCGACTCTAATATAATTAATTCCCGCCTCAGTTAATATAATACTTCCCCTGAGTCTATGGCCTGACTCAAATTAAGTTAATTAACACCCCCCATTAATTTAATACCTCCCCGAGTCTATCATTCGACTCTAATTACATTAATTAACACACATATTAATTTAATACCTCCCCTAGTCTATCAACCGACTCTAATTAAATTAATTAACATACATATTAGTTTAATACTCTTCCGAGTCTACAATCCGACTCTAATTAAATTAATTATCACACTTATTAATTTAATTCTACCCTAGTCTACAATCCGACTCTATTTAAATTAATTATCACACCTATTAATTTAATAATTACCTGAGTCTACAATCTGACTCTTATTAAATTAATTATTACACCCATTAATTTAATAATTACCCGAGTCTACAATTCGACCCTTATTTAATTAATTTACACGTTAATTCATTAACACAAATTCGAGTCTGTGGTCCGACTCTAATAAAATTTATTATCACCCTTATTAATTTAATAACTTCGTGTCACACAACCATTATCCCCGGACTCGCTCACTT
The DNA here is from genome assembly GCA_949130495.1 of Sambucus nigra. Lineage (NCBI taxonomy): Eukaryota > Viridiplantae > Streptophyta > Magnoliopsida > Dipsacales > Adoxaceae > Sambucus > Sambucus nigra. Next base: position 414,552,130 of record OX422215.1, on the reverse strand, counting down.
GGCCCATACCTTAATATTTTCCGAGTCTATATTTTGACTCCAAATTAATTACCCTCTCTCAATAATTAATTTAATACTTTGGTTTCACTTAACCAACATACCCGGACTCGCTCACTTGGTCCATTTTACATCTCATAATTTCATTCTCACATATTCGCCTACAATATGTCACACATTCATCACCATAATTTCCCCGATTATATTTACCCATAGATATTAACATACCCGGACTCGCCCACTTGGTCCATAATTAAATATTTCACCTAAATTCCTTTAATAATGTAGTGCCACCCAACTACAATACCCGAATATTATTCCTCGGCCCAATATCAATAATTATGAATTATTTCTCCAAATTCGTTCATCTCATGTCATACCGTTCACACCCTCCTAAACCCAATTATATCACCCTATAATTGTAAAGGAAATATGTGTCCATATGAATTTATCACTAAATAAAATCAAGGGATTAAATATTAAATAAAAATCCTCTTCATAAACAAACGGGACGAACTGTCAAGTTCCTGTGAAGATCTTCTTCCCCACTGCATTACACCATTAACGAAAATTCAAGGTTTGTAAACCTAAATTTCAACCCCTGATCAAGTCATCCCATCCCATAAACATATGACCTTTGATCCTATACATCATATACACCCTCTAGTATATAAATTTCTCAACTTATCTCACAATTTTCGAAACGGGTTTTTCATTAAAATTCATCAATCTTGTTCTACAAACCAAATTCCAAATCCAGATTTTCCCCTTGTTTATATTCGGATATCATATTCCAATTAAACATCTATCTCAGATATGTTGAACACAACAATTTATAATATGAATCTCACTCAATAGTTTCATGAACAAAACCCCCATTTTGTACCCATTTATCCCCAAAATGAATTTTGGTTTACACATCACTATGATATGAATTGATTATCATCGATTTAGAAATCGCAACAGTTAACCACTTGCCTGGAATTGTTCGTAGGGTCTGATCTGTTGTTGATGTCCCTTAATTTGGCTCCAATAATCTCTAATTTGCTCTTGATTTGTTTTCACCCAAATCCCCTCTCAAACCCTAGGTTTAGGGTTATGTTGGTTGCCATTCCTTAATCTCCCAATTAGGTTAAAAATACCAATTCCCCTTTTTGTCCAAGTGGGCCTAATTAAAAAGGCCCAACTCACCCCGTGTGGATCCGGTTATGCCCAACAATACCCCGAGACCCAATTACTACCCCCGGGTACTCTTTTCTGACTATCCCGACCCATTCGAACGCAACCGCGCACTAAAAATTTCCATCCGACATACTTTTCAAAATTTCCAATTTGTGACCTCAAAATGTGACACACGAGATTTTGAGCCATTAAACTTAAAAATCGCCAATTATAATTAATTCGGATCATTAAAATTAATTCTCCAACTCATGAATTTAAGTTTCTCCAATTCAAATATTTTTATCACACCCAAAAATAATTAAATATTTAATCCTCATTATTACGGGGTGTTACAGTATATAATCTCTTCCAAGTCTGACTATCTTGTTTGGTCGAGTCACTAATTCTAGTTGAATAATATGGAATTTATTAAAGCTTATGTGTCGTTTGAGTGGTGTAGCCAAACACTCGATTAGAACATGCTTCAAGATGTCATGGAATTTAAATGTCAAATATAATATTTACTGCATATCAATCAGGACAATGTTGGGACAACTTTGTTGGGGTTTAATTCTTAAAATATATTTGGTGTTCATTTTGTAATAAAGGTGTGTGAAGTTCACTTTTAAATGAGAATCATGTTGATGTATTTTTGTTTTAATTATATTGTATGAATATAAGTCAATTAAACTTATAAGAAATTTTCACGAGTAGGGTTTATCTTGATCAAATAAGATTGGAATTACGGTTCTAGTTTAATTGAACACTTCACAACCTAAAGAAGTAGCTGACATCCAATCGATAAAAATGTGAGTGCGATCTTAGTCGTATTTCTTGACCATGGGAACCTATTTGATGGCTCAGTAACTTGTTTGATGGTGTAAAGATGATTGGAGTGGTACATCGGGAATGTATTAAATAGAGAAGGGTGAGATTAAGTGTGGACATTCGGGTCGAATTTATCTGGAGCGGTCCGACCCCAAGATCGGGACGACGTAGTAGGGAAGGAGGTTCCACCTCTCTTCCTTTTTCACCATTCACGTGTGGGTGAGTCCAGAATATGGAGGTCCTCTTTCCACAACTCCTGGCGACGTCTTCCCGGACTGCCTCAGATATAAAATTGATTGTCACCAAATGGGGATAACACGAAGAGATGGAGTGGCCAAACTATTTTGCTCAAAACAGGAAAAAGAATGTTGCCTCCTTGAGAGAACAACAACAAGGTCATACTGAGGCATACAAAACGAGGTGATTCAAAGGTTTGTGGACTAAGTTATGGAATGGGAAGGTATGAGGCCACAATTCCTCCCTTTCAGTCCCTCATGAGCTTTGTTAATCTTCTCATTCTGTTCGAAGCATGATGTGTGTGTACATGCTTGTAATATAAATAATGGGAGAAGAGAATCATCCGACTCACGTCATAGAAAAGATGGAGCAAACTCATCCATAAGAGTTTACCTGAAAATAATCATAAACATATGATGTAAGCGTTCACTGAATCACGAATCCCAATGATAGAGATAATGTGCATGTCTGATCTGACACGTATAAGTAGGAGTTCAAGACTCACATAAATAGGTAAAATAGAATGTAAAAGACATAAACAGGAAAAGGGAGGACTTGAATACCTCGATTGGCTTAAGACACCTACATTTCCCAAGGGGCATCAAAATCCACGTAGTTCGAATATATCTTAGGGGTGCGGTGCAAATCATATATCCAAATTTAATGTTCCTCTTTTGGTGTTTATGAGAAAAGTGTGTTCAAGTGTGGATGTGTGAGATAATAAGGAAGTCTTACTTTTGAAATTTACAAGTAAACCTTCTTCGTATATTTTATGGGTTTTTATAAACATAAGTTATGTGAAATACTAATAATAAAGGGTGGGTATTACTTGATGTGAGATGATTAAACAAAACTAAAAGATGTCACAAAATGAGAATAAAGTGAATAATAACACTAAAAGAATAAACTAGAATAGGGTTGAGGATAAACCTCTTAGAAGACTTTTATTGCTGAATTTGAGAGGTGTGTATGTTAATTTTTGTAGTTGTATAAGGGTGATATAATAGGACGAGGTAGGTACCTAAAATTAGTAGGAAAGTGAGGTGGGAGAATGTTTTTTTGGTGATGTGAATGCTTTTATTTCGAGGGAATATTTACTGAATGATGAAATGGAACTCTTCCAAGGGTGAGACCATAGGCTCTTTATATAGTTACTGTTCAAGGTTGGGGGGTGCCGATTGGCATGGCCCCAAGATTTCATATCGTCATAGAGCATACTTTGCTGGACAAGGAAACTACACCCTATCGATAGGCAAGGGGCCTGAGGTACCAATAGGCAATTATGGAATGGACTTTTTGGGAAAAAAAAGCGGGCATAAAATGCAAAACTTAAGTCTGAATCGCACACAGTCGGGATGTTGGAAAGGTAAATCAAATACCTTCAAGAATCCATTGAGTCACTCTCAAGTCCAAGTATTGATCGGAGTAAAGCAAGGATCGAAAGGACCTAATGGTAATTAAATAGGAGGTTTTCGGAGTAAAAAGGGTCGTTTATGAGAACCGTAAGGCTGATTCATGCACGACACAAACCATTAAAAAAAGAGTTAATTTTTTTTTTGATATTACATTTTTTATTAGTTTTGGAGGGTTGATCAAGTTCAAAAGGGACTTGGGAGTGCCTGGTGGTCTTTTGGAGTAAAATGATTCGTTTGTGTGAACCGTGAGGCCAATTCGCACATGACACGAACCTTTGGAAATATAATTCAGCGACCTTCACGGTTTCATTGAGATAACCTTAGTTTGGAGAGTCGAACGGAGTCAAATGAGGCCCAGGATGTCTTGGTGTCATCCATATCAATACTCAGAGTAAAAAGGATTGTTCGTGCGAATCGTGAGGACTATTCGTGCATGGGACGAACAATTGAAAAGGAGATTTATATTCGTTCAAGGTTTCATTGAGCTTCACTCAGGTCAGATAGTTGAACATAGTCAAATGGGTTTGAGAATGTGTGGTGGACTCCATATCACTATTCGAAGTATGACCTAGGGTTTATGGAGGGAGGATCAGTGTTAGGGACCCAAGGATGTTCTTTGGGTTGGGTGGTGATAAGATGGGGTGTCTACAAAACCCCTCCATGGTAGAGCTTGTAACAAGTTATGTACACAAAAAGATAGGAATGTCATCGATGTTGGAAAAAGAATTAAGTTCAATTTTGCGGACCTAGGGGACGGAGGTGTCAGATTCAGAGGCTCCAAGTTAGTTATGTGGACCTAAGGATTAAGATGACAAATTCTGAGGATTGAGGTTGATTCGAAGGATCTAAAGACTGGGATGACCAATTATGGGGGTCATGGTCAACTTGAAGGACCTAAAGAGTGGGTTGAGTAATTCTATGAGTCAAGGTCGATTCGACGGAGCTAAATATATAAGGGATGATTCAGCGGATCGAGGTCAATTCTGCAGACATAAAGATGTGGCAACCGATTCAACATGTGGAGGTCAATTATACAGAAAAAAAGAGTGAGGTGGTCAATTCAACACGTCGATGTTAATCCTCCAAACCTAGATATATCATGACCGATTCAACGGGTGGATGTTAATTCAGCCTATATAAAAATTGAGGTTACCAATTCGGCAGGTCAAGGTCATTTTTTTTACCTAAAGAGTGAAGTGACTAACTTTGTGGGTCGAGGTCAATTTTATACACCTAAACAGTGAGGTGACCAATTCTGCGGGTCGAGATCAATTCTGTCGACCTAAGGTTGTAGTTTACGGGGAGTCGCTCAGCTGGAAAAAGCGTACAGTATTTTGGTGGAGGCGCACCTTGAATTTTTTATTCCATAGGGAGTATGTTTATGATAAGAGTGAGTTTAGAGTATCGTGCTAGGGATTTTGGAGAGTTTTTAGTTTCTTTTTTTCTATAAAAGTGGTTATCCTTGGATAATAATGTTCTTTATTTTAACAAGGATTTTCTGGGGATTTTTGTGAATTTATTGGGCTTTTTTTATTTTTTTGGCATTTTAGATGAAATTTTGAGGGGATTACTATTAGGAAAGTCTAGGGAGGTGCCTAATGGCATAGGTTACTCAGGGAAGGGGAAAGTTACTGCCAATAGGCAAAACCAGGGGACTATCGATCGTCATACCCTTTAACCTCCTATAAAAAGAGGGTGTCCCTCTTGATTTTTTATAGCTCCAAGTGATTGAATATCTTTCTTTATGTATCTAAAAGTCATCTTTGAGCCCATTTCTTATGAATACCTTAAATGGAGTGTGCTTCTGGCACTAACAACGATGAACATGTGTTCGTTGATGATTGGGAACGTTTGAAATGACGGGTTACGATGCCGCTGGCTCTGAGCAGTGAGAATGAGTACGACTTCTTTGAGTCGGTGACTATAGATAAGATTTTTTTGTGCGAGCACGGTCTACGAGAGTTAAGAACCCTAATGGCTATGTGAGTATTTTTCTTTTGGTTTTCAATTTTTCTTTTTTTTTTTTTGGGGGGGGGGGGGGGGATAATGAATTGATTTCTTTGATTTCTCGCAGGTTGCATAACTTCTTTGCTCATCCGATGTTGGGGTACGACTAGGATAAAGGATATTTTGGGCCATATACTCAAGGCGATATAGTGTATGGTGGCATCCACCGAGTTTTGGTTGTTGGCGAGTGCATTAGTGAGACGCCATGCTCTTCGGCGATATTATGCACGCTTTGATAGAGATGGTGGGATATGACCCACACATTCTTCTCAGGGATTGGGGAGATGATAGTTACTCCTCTTCATGTACAGTAGTTGATGGGAATGATTACACTGGTTATTAGAACGTGGTGGATCATACTTTATGGGTCATAGGGGCGGTGGGGCAAGTTGCCTTGGGTGACGTCAAAAGAATAATTTCAGGGGATTATAATCGCATATCAATGTTAAAAAATACTCTAATGTATTGGTAGATTGATGATACGGATGGGTGGCAAGTGAGACAAGTAACTTAGTAATCTATTTTGCTCCAGCTAATGGAATTTGTGGTTTTGACGAGGGGAGACATCGTTTATCTATGGTTTTTGCAATATTTGAGAATTATTTTGGACATCCATTTGTATGAATAAGGGAGCTTCACTTTGGTTTTCTTTATGTTTCTTTGGATTTCTTCATTCGGTGTTGCTAATATACATTCACATAACCCCCGTATCTTTTGGAGGTAATCATTAAGTTTAATATCCTTTTTATTTTATTGTAGCCTTTTGCTTTGTTTATTTAATTCTTGATGTTGCCTTTTGAAGATGTGTCTTTATGAGGTTATAAGGCACAACGTGTGGTTAGTATCCTTGAAGAAGAGAAAGTTGTGAGACTTTTGTAGGGTGTACATGTGGAGGAAATCAAATAGGCATTCAACCCAATCCCTTTCCCTGAAGGATGTGCGATCGGCACTGAATGACCTGATGGATAACCAAGTTAGGTTTTTCATCCTTGTCTCTTTCTGTGTTTTCTAAAGTTTTTTCTTCTGGGTAGATTAGTTACTATTTTTCTGGGAAAATAGGTGACTTTATACACTTGGAGTCTACCTTTGAGGGCCACATAGGCTACGGGCGTGCACAAGCAGATGAGAGATTATTGGTGCACGAGTTCGTGCACATCTGGTACCTCGAGAAGAGAGTGGTGCATCAGATCAAGGAGGCAGAGGTGGAGGTCCCATCATCGATGCCCCTGGAGTACATGAAGTGGGTGAAAGAGATGACGAACGAGGACATGGTGGCGATGATGGAAGGTGATCCCTATACTCTATAAACTGATATGATGACTGGCTACGAATATTTAGATTTTGCGACCTGATGGTTAATGTCATTGTGTATATATGACGTGGAGAATATACTAGTGTACCGACGACATCGGTCCACAATCCTAGAGGAGGCGTGACTCCGGGGGCAGGGGTCCCCTTTCTTTAGACTTCTACTCCCTCTTATTATTTTTCGGTTGAGTAACGGGGAAGTGGTGTCAGTTCCCCACTGTCCTCATGTGACGGTAGATGGGTTACCGGGTCTGTTCGAGGTTACTCTCTAGAGTGAGGTATAATCCTTCATTCCTCTTTATGTCTTTTGTTCCTTACCTTATTTTTCTCTCTATTGACTTGCTCAATATTAGTGTTTTTATACCATATTTTTTTCTGACAAACTGTTTGTGTGTCGACTACCTAGCTGAGGGACATTACGGATTAGATGGTGTCTGTATCAGACTATGTGAGGATGTCAGCCAATGCCTTCTTTGTGCCGTCATCCATATTTGATGATAATTCTAGTTCTAGGATTGGAGGGTCTACCACTCATGCCAGGGGAAAGTGTGTACGCTATGGAGGTTGAAGGTAATTTTTAAAGGGGTTTTGAGGGATTCAGGATGAATCCCCATGTATCTTTTTTCTTTTTTCTCTTTTCATACCTGCAAGAAAAATGTCATAATTCTAGAAAGATGTATATAAGAAATGAATTTTCTTTTTGGTGTTATCTTTATTTAATGATTTACCTTATATGAACTTTAATTTATTACTGAGGTTTTTCGTTATTTGCAAATATGGACATAAAAATGAAAAAGGCTCTCGAAGTAAAAGGAGAATATTTATTTTTAGAAATTATGTACAAAAGTGAAATTATGTACAAAAGTTTCTGATCAGGAATGTTTATTTTTCAACGTAAAATATTTATTTTGTAAATTGATATGTATAAAAGAGGAAATAAGGAATTTCCTAAAAAAAGGGGTTGCCGATCATCATACCCCTTGGCATGCCTAGCTTCATACGGGTCAAGTCCAAATCACTCCCTTGACTTTGATTGCACTTTTTGCGTACTTTAGGCACTTTGGGAGCAAGGGAGCCAATGATGATTTAAATGGCCTTATTTTCTTTTGGAATTTTTTTAGTATAAAAGGGGGATTTAGAGGTGTTTTTATCGTCACATTCCACTTTCTCTCCTTTGTAGCTTTATTCATCTCTTTTCTGCAAATGGCACTGCTAGCGTCAGAGGCCTTCTCCATCTACCTCTAGGGTTTAGTGGAAATGTGCCTCTATAATATTGGCTACGAAGCCTTTGGTTTGAGATAAGTATCTTTGTGGTGTAACTTTCTCATAGAAATGAACCTTTTAGAAGTAGCGGTACAGTTCTAATACACTGAAGACCATGTTTTCTGGTTTGGCTTAAATGACGTGTGTCCCACTTACGAGGAGTTCTTTGTGATGTTAGGCGTCAAACCAAGTGTAGTGACAACTATTTTAGATTTATCCCATTTTCCTCGGCTATCCTCAGTGAGGTTTATTCATATCTCACCCTCATCTTCTTGGTCTCTTGTTCATAAAGAAAATATAATCCTGCCCACTGTCATGAATTCGGTATGTTAGAGGGATTTTACTGATAATGGATTTACTGAAGCTATGGTCTTGGGTTTGACTACTAGGATATTATTGGTGATAGTTGATTTTATGGATAACTCTTAGGTGGACATGATAGCAGTGTCATTGACCTACCACTATAGTCATGTGGCGGTGGTATTAGTTGAGACTTTGAATGGCTTGGATGCCTAGAAGGAGGGACGAATTGTCTTTCTATGGGGTATCCCTATCATGATGTTCGTGTGTATTTTTCAGAGATTGTTCCTGGAGGACCTTACTAAGTATTCCCTATCGGGTGTTCCCAATTTCTTTATTAGACCGTTTATCACTTTCGGTATTTCGATGGAGAATTGGGTTAACTAGATTGTGGATCACGAGGCCCATTGCCTTCCTTGGTGCATACCATAGTGGGGGAACTTTCAGCCCATTTTACAGTTGGGAGAATACTGGTATGTGCGGCTAGTTGGTCCCCACTAGATTTCCTTCTATTTTCCCCGTTGCCTTTTACGCCAATTGGGGTAGGACCAGATTGTTTCGCCCCTCATATCCAATTCATTTGTGGTGGGAGCTTGATCAAATGCTTGAGGATGATACTAGGTCCTTTATAGTAGAGGCATCAACCATCAACCGATCTGTCACAATCAATGGGAGGGCGTATTTCTATCCTGGGATTATTTAAAATGGTTGTGAAATTGGGTGATTGAAAATAATATTGCTTGTTGTGTTTGACACCATGGAGGAAGGTGTTGTGTTTTCTTCGAAACATACTAATGCCTATAGTCACACAAGAGCGCATATGGAGAAATAATTAGTAATGGGACACCTAGAGGCCTCTAGGAGCCCGTAATGATGATTAGGCAAACCCATTTAGTAGATGAGGGCATGTCTTGAGAAGTTGGTTTAATGTTTATGTTTTGTGGGAATTTGTATTTGCATAGGTTTTTCGGTATTTTTTTTCTTTCTTTTGCATCTTGTTTGATGGTAGGGACTAATAGTTTTTATGAATGTTTAGAAGGGGAGTAGTTAGTTTGACTCATGTCCTTAAAATATTGTGTAATAACCAGATTCCTGATAATAAAAGAAATGGGATTTTGACATATTTTATTGTGTCTTTTTGATGAAATTCGTATTTGAACTATCTGTACCGATCACTAAGTCATACATAATCCTTTCTTCCATTTAAATGATGAGATGAACTTCCATTATATTTGTATGCAAAGAATAACATTTTGTGAGAAAGAAAGGATGGTGCCCATCTGTGTTTTATGGAATACTTAAGTACCTCTATGGGGTTTGAAAATTTTGAACCTTCATTTTGAAAAGTATTTTCTGAGAGTATCAGGTCCCATGTAGTTTCGAGTAGGGGAAATAAAGAGATTTTTTTAGAATAGAACGGGCGATACGAAGATTCATAGTGTACAGAGAGTTCTGATTAAGGGTAGAATTTGTTGATTGTCAAGGTTGACTGGACACGCTATCTCTTATCCGTCGAGATCTGTGAGCATAGTGGCACCATTTGACATGAATGTAAGAGTCAATCCAATTAGGTTTGAACTTTCTCATGGGGTTCCAGATGGTAAACACGATTTTGAAGGCAGGATCTCCTTATTGGACACCGTAGTCCTTGACTTTCTTATTAAATGATCATGCGATCCGATGTTGGTCCCCTTGTATGTGGTATATATCTTTTAGTCTCTTTCCGTCTAGGAGTGAGAGTTCATCATAGTGTATCTGATGCCGATCTTCCTCATTGACTTTTCTTTCAAGCATGACACGTAGATAAGGCACTTCAAGTTCGATGGGAAGAACTGCCTCCATGCCGTATACCAAGGAATATGGAGTATCATTAATAGGTGTCCTATTAGAGGTGAGATAGCCCCAGAGGTCATATAGGATCCATTCGACCTATTTTCTTCAGTTTCAGTCATCTTGATGATGAGTATTTTTAGGTTCTTGTTGGTAGCTTCGTTAACATCATTATTTTGGGACCAGTAGGGAGATCACTTGTGCATCTGAATTCCATTCTTGTCGACTAAGTCTATGAACTCATCCTCGAAGTGTAGTCCATTGTATGACACCAACTCATGGGGAAATCCATATCATAGATGTTATTCTTTTTTATTAACTTGGACACTTTCTTTGTACTTATTACTACATAGGATTTATCTTCGACCCATTTTGTGAAGTAGTCAATGGCAATTAGGATGAATTTTTTCAAGTTTGAGGCATTGGAATTGATCTTCCCTATGATGTTTATTCCCTAAGAAAATAAGGTCTAAGGGGATTTCATTATGTATATTTGTCGGGGAGGCAAGTGTTGAAGGTTGGAAAATTATTGGCATCTGGGGCATCTCCAAACATAGGCAATGCAATCTTGGATCATGGTGATCCAATAATACCCTTGAAGGATTATTTTCTTAACAAGCATAGGATCGTTCATGTGGGTTCCACATTCCGCATTATGGATTTTTTGCACCATTTATTCACTTTCAGACCCAACTATACAATCTACATGGATTCGATCGAAGTTTCTCTTGAAAAGTTCTTCGTCGCTGATGATATATTGGGCAATGAGTTTGAAAAAGGTCGACAACTTTTCTTTTCTTCCTCTTAGGGATACCTACTATGTTTGAGACAAATGTCATAGTAACATAATCCCATTATGTCAAAAACTTCATCGATAGTTTGATGCGGTAACACTGGGTGGGCTCAGCTTGGCTTTGAACCCAAAAACGGCCATTGTTATTCCCTCAGGCATATCGACCATTAACTCCAAGGTTGTTAGCACATCAGCTAGGATATTCTTCGAGCCAAGAAGGTAATGGAGGGTTATATCTTTGTATTTAGTGATGATATCTTCTATGTGGGCGTGGAAGGGTAAGAGCTTATCATCTTTGACGTTCCATTTCCCGATGATTTGTTGGACAGTGTGGGAAGAGTCCCTATAGATGTCCAGTTTCATGATTCCTTTCTCGAGGGAGATCTTGAGACCTATGGTGCACACCTCGTATTCTTTCATGTTGTTGGTGTAAGGGAAGTTTAGCGTGATGGCAATGGGAGTGTGAGAGTCATCGGGAGAAATAGGGAGTATCCCAATACCATAACCTTTCTTATTGGAAACTCTGAGAAAGAACATCTTCCACTTGAGGTCCTCTTGAGAGGTGAAGAGGATGCTTTCGTCCGGAAATTTGAAGACCTATACTTCGGTTCATTACATGGGATAATCAACAAGGTAATTGAAGATGGCCCTCCCATTGATATCATCATGTGTTATGTGCACAACGTCAAACTCATCTAGCAACATCAACTAGTGGGCCATTCATCCTCACAAAGAGGCTTTCTCTAGAAGTTATGTTATGGGATCCATTCAGAATACTAGTTTTATGGGGAATACATGCATATAGTTCCATATTTTTTTCATGACCGAGACTAGGGAGACACACACTTTCTCCAAGAGAATGTAGTTAACTTCGTACTAGGCTAGCTTTTAACTAGCGTAGTAAATTTCTCCCTCCGTATGGGTTTTTTAATGTATTAGGCCGCTAAAACCTCTATTACAATATGTGTAATAGTCAAGTATATGAGTAGGGGAGACCTGGATCTGGAGGTATGAGCAATGAAGGTCGGGTGAGGTATCGCTTGATCTGATCATAGGCTTTTTGGCATGCCTCATTCCAAACTTTGGTTAAGTCCTTTTGGAGAGGTTTGAAAATGGCTCCGCGGATAGAGGCGAGTTGGCTGATGAACTGACTAATGTATTGCAGTTTACCCAGGAATCCTCGTACTTCCTTCTTTTTCTGCGGTGGTTGCATCTCGAGTATGGATTTTAGTTTTGTGAGGTTTGATTCAATCCCTTTTTCACTAACCATGAATCCAATGAGTTTTCATTTAGTGACGCCAAAGACACATTTTTATTGAGTGAGCCGCATCTGGTATTTTTGAAGTTGTTCGAAGAATTTTCTCTGGGCAGGGATATGACCTTCTCGAGTCATGAACTTCATGACCATGCAATCAAAATAGTCCTCGACTTGTTATGAATGAGGTCATGAAGGATGGTTGTAGCGGCCCTTTAGTAGGTAGCCCCCAAATTATTGAGCCCAAATAGCCTGATTGTGTAGTAAAAAGTTCCCCATGGGGTGATGGAGGCAATTTTCTCATGATGCTCATGGTGCATTTTAATCTGGTTGTAGCCGGAAAATCCATTGACAAATGACTAGAGGAAATGGTTGTCTTTTTTGTCTATGATGATATTGATATTAGGGAGAGGGTAATAATATTTCGAGGATTGCTTGTTCAGATCCCGATAGTCGACGCACATGCGGACTTTTCCTCCTGATTTCGGCATGAGGAAAATATTTACAGGCCATATAGGATATTTGACTACGCGAATGAAGCTCAAATTCATTTATTTGATTACTTATTCTTTGATGTTAGGGACCATTCTTTTCATTGCTTATTCAGTTTCTATTTGGCAGGTTTACTTTCTAGGAATATGGGGAGATCGTGTTAAGTTATCTCTAGGTTAATGTCAGGAATGTCATCGTTGAACCATGCGAAGACGTCCATGAACTCTTTTATAAGCTCTTTGAATTACGCTCGCTCATGGACATTGAGGGTGGACTATATCCTAATCTCACGTAGATGGCTATTAGAATTGAGGTTAATAACAACAGTTTCATTGTCACTAGTTTTAATGCGGTTGTGTTTTTTATTATTTTCTTTATTGAGATCAATTAGGAATCGTTCATATACTATATCATCATTATCAAAAGTTTGATTAGAATCAATGAAATTAATATTTGGCACAATAAAATACTCAAAATCCTTGTTTATTTCATTCTCAAGAAATACAACATTGATAACCTCATCAAAATAGATCTTACTTACAGTGATATGAGAAATAAGAGAAATCACAATGAGTTTGGGGATTTCTGAAAGAGGTTGGATAGTATGCATCAGCTGGGCTTGAGCAGGGTGGGACAGAATGAAATGCCAGTAAAGGAGAGTTTCTTCAACAGTGGTGATCTATGCATAGGGGTCCAACGGTGCAACTTCTTGGTGAATCATGCGGAGACTCGGCCTTAGTGTCTACAGGTTGAAGGACTCCTCAGCGTTACTTCCCTCCGAGTTTTCAATGTTTCCCATAGTTATGAGTCAGAGGTTCCACTTCGTGTTTCCATTCCTCAACCAAGGTATTGTCATCTTTGAAAAAGATTATAAGCATCGATTTCATCTTTTCATTAGTGTGGCCATACCATCGTTCAGAGAATTCGAAAAAGGGGAACTCTTTACCCTCTAATTCACTATTTGAGATTTCAAAGTCATCACCCAGGTTAGTTATGATGATATATTCCTTCCAAGAGTAGTTAATGCATTCAAAAACCTCCCAAGCTTCATCTTATAAGTCTTTCCACTCAGAAGGGGAGTGAAGGAGTGAAGGGGCCACACACCATTGGAGTTTCAAGATTTTAAGTAATTCAGGGATATTGTATATTTCCCCTTACTGGTTAAACATATATGACATGGTCTGCATGACGTCATTTAAGTTAATTCTTCTATAGGTACCACTCATTTATATAATTCTCGAGACCACTTTTGGTCTTCCATAAATAGGCCACTATAATTTTCATAGTCGATGGTCATCTCTGTGGGTAGTTTTAGACTAGACCTTCGAAGTTGATCTAGCACTGTGAGTAATTCCATGCCACCTCCTCTTATCGAATGCGGACGAAAATACCAGCTCATGTGAGGAGCAACATAGCTTGATCAATGAAACTCATGGGACGTAGGATAAAGGATGGGAAAAATTCATGGGTTTTGGGTGAGATTTTGGATGTGCTAGGTATTTTGACATGCATGATTTGGGTAAAAAGGTCAGAATATGGGTTGTAAGTCTTGCAACTATACTGAGCTAGGATAGACATCTGATTTGGCTGAACATTTAGTACCTTGCCTTCTTTCTCCATGAATAACTTGCAGAGGTATATCTCAAATTCGATGGAAGCAGTAGACAAATTGATAGATCCTCGAGTGTTTTGATAGAAGACCGAAGCCAAAAGGGAGCAGGACAAATTTGGCTAAGCGATCAACTTAAAAGGAAAAAATGATTTTTGTTTATTTTTGGAAGAAAAGGGGAGTAGTTTTGGTATTTTCTTTTAAAAACAATGGGGGAAATAAGTTTGTTTCTGTTTTTTTCATTTTTGAAAAAGAGGGAAACAGGAAAATCCTCACCATGATTACTATTATTTGGTTTGACTTGTATTAGGTTTGTCTAAATGAAAGAAAAATGTTGGATATGATTCGAGCCCGGAAAAAGATAGGGTATAAGATAGAAGACATGATTTGACTTGTTTTCCAGCCCACGAACAAGGTCCCATTTTAATAGCGGGCAAAATAGTGAAACAATTTGGGCAGAGTTTTGCATAGTAACCGACAAACTAGATATGAGTGCCCTAAAGCACACACCTATATAAAAGTTTTTTCCTTTGGTGGTCTAGTGGAAGGGGTCCCCCTTCGTCGTGACTCCCATGGCATACCTATTGCCTATAGGGTAACTATTCATCAGTACTTGTGGACAAGCCATTTTGATATACCTGAGTGTACATGAATTGCCTCACAACATACCTTATGGGTATGGTATGAATGAGAGAAAATTCGATATACTCAACATATTTAAACGTGCTCCTTGATGTATACCTCCCGTTATGAGTTCATCCAAGCAGTACAATGCGTGGGCAACTGTTCAATAAACATTGAATGTAAGAGGCCAAAAGAAGGTGATAATCATATCGCTTCTGTTAAATATGCCCCACAGGACTGACACCCATCATGAAGTGACCCCCAGTATGGGAAAAATTTTGGTTAATATTTCCATGCTCAAGTGATGTAGTGTGCAAAAATGCACAAGTCTTAATTAGTATCTTATCGAGATTTTTTGTATGCTAAGTAAAGGGAAAAGTACCACTATGAGGTTGACTATACAAATAACATGAAATAAGAGGGAAAATTATGGAAAGTAAAGCTAGCATAGATCATGAAGGCTATACAAAGCATGGTGATATAATGTGAAGAATTTGAATGTACAAGTGAGTGGGACATATGTGCAAAGTGGGGGAGTGACATGAGAGTAGAGTGAGTGAAAAAGAATTAGAAAATATATATAAGTGTAAATATGTTCTGGTGAGAGTAAGCATGGATCATCTACAAGTTGTGTGAAAGATGTGTAAGTGAACATGGAGATATACATAAGTGACAAAAAGTAAGGGTGTGTGCTAGTGAAACTAAGCGTGGATAATCTACAAGTGGTGTGTGGAGCATGTAACTAAAAGTAAGATTATATACTAGTGTGAGTTTCCAAGTGAGCATGGAGAATATACAAAGTGAGCATGAGTTGAAACATTGTAAGAATGTACAAATAAGTGAAAACTGATATGTACATGAGCAGAGAGCATGGTAGAGGTAACCATGAGACAAATATACAAGGTGTAAGCCTATGATTAATAAGGACATACAAGTGGAGGAGCATGTATTCATGTAGAAAAATAGGAGAGTAAAGAAGTAATACCTATGTTAAAATTGAGTCTAGTCCTCTAGAAATTCCCTAGTGGAGTCGTCACTGTGGCCATTCAGGTCAGATTCCTCCAACACGGGCTGGACTCAAAATCAGGATGATGCATAAAGGAAGGAGGTCCCTCTCTCTCCCTCTCTCTCCATGCGTGTGTGGGTGATTTTAGGATATGGAGGTCCTCTTTTCACCACTCATGCCAGTGTCTTCATAGTCCACCTCAGATATATGATTGGTTATCATTAAATGGTGATAAGGCAGAGAGATGGAGTCACCATCCTATTTTTCTCAAAATAGGCAAATGAATATAGTCGCCTTCAGAGAATGGCATCTAGATCATACTGATGTATACAAAATAAGGTGATCCAAAGGTAGAAGGACTAAGTTACAGAATGGGGAGGTGTTAGTAACCCATTATGCTCTTTCGGGATCTCATGGGCTATGTTAATCCTCTCCCTTTCTCCAAAGCATGATGTTTTTGTACATGCGTGAAATATAAATAACAAGTGAAGGGAATCCTACGACCCACGTCACGAAAAGAAGAAGCACACTCATCCATATGAGTGTAGAAAAAAATCATAAACATATAATGTAAGTGTTGGTCGAATCACGGATAGCTATGAAAGAGAGAATGTGCATGCCAGATGAGACACAAATAAATAAGAGTTCAAGACTCACAGAAATAAATATAACAGAATTTAAAGAACAAAAAACGAGGAATGGGAGGACTCAAATATCGGGATTGGCCCGAGATGCCTAGTTAGCCCAAGGGGCATCAAAGTCTACGTAGTTCAAAATATATCATGGGGGAGGGTTCAACTTATAAAGCCAAAAATAAGACTTATCTTTGAGTGTTTTTTTGAAAAGGGTGTTCAAGTGTTGAAGTGTGAGAAAATGAGGAAGTCTTACTTCTGGAATTTACAAGTAAACCCTCTTTTTATCTTTTTTGTGTTTTTATTAAAATAAGTTGGGTGAAATATTAATAATAAAGGGTTGATATTATTTGATGTAAGATAATGAAACAAAACTAAAAGATATCACAAAATGAGAATAAAGTGAATAATAACTCTAAAAGAATAAACTAGAAAAGTTGTGAGGATAAACCTTCTAGGAGACTTTTATTACTAAATCTGGGAGGTCTGTATGTTGTTTTTGTAGTGGCTAGGGTGATATAATACGATTAGGTCGGTAAATAAATGTAGTAGTAAAGTGAGGTGGGAGAATGTTGGAAAATGGGCTTTTTTGGTAATGATAATGCTCCGATTTTGAGGGGACGTTTAGTGACTACTGAAAAGGACCTCCTCCAGTGGTGAGCTCATAGGATCTTTATATAGTGCCATTTTAGGGTTAGGGGGTGTGACAATCGGCATGTCCCATGTACTTACTATCGAGGTATATCCTACCATTCTAGTCAAGGAAAGTAAATCCTACTGATAGGCAGGGGGTCTCGGGTGCCGATAGGCAGTTCGAAATGGACTTTTTTAGAAAAAATTGCATAAAATGCAAACTTTAAGTCCGAATTGCACATAGCTAAGACAATTGAAAGGGCCATTTAGATCCCTTTAAGAATTCATTGAGCCACCCTCGTGTCCAATAGTAGACCAAGTAAAATAAGGCTCAAAAGCTCCCGATGCTCCCTTAACAGGGGTTTTTGGAGTAAAAACAGTCTTTCGTGCGAACGGTGAGGCCGATTCATGAGCGATATGGACCGTTGAATAGGCAGTTTACTGATCTTCAATATTTCATTGAACTTCACTCAATTTGGATGTTGATCGAGGTCTAATGGAGCTTGGAAACACCCGGTGGCCTGTCGAGGTAAAAGAGATTGTTCTTATAAACAGTGAGGCCGATTCACCGAGGTCATGGAGAGTTGGAAAGGGGATTCAGTATCCTTCTGGTTTTTATTGGGTTTCCCTTAGTTAAGATAGAAGATCAATGTCAAATGGGGATCAAGTGTTCGCAGTGGCCTCCAAATTAGAACTCAGAGTAAAAAGGATCATTTGTGAGAAACGTGAGGCCATTTTTCTGGCGAGATGGACCATTAAAAAGTGGATTCATAGCCCTTAAAGGTTTCATTGAGCTTCGATCAGGTCGAAGAGTTGGCTAGAGTCTAACGGGGCTCAAGAGTGCTCAGTGGCCTCCACATCAGTACTCAGAGTAGGACCTAGGGTTTTGGGAGGGAAGAGGAATGTTTGGGACCTAAGAAGGTGCATGGGGGGGAGGGGTACTAGAATGAGGTTTATACACAAAGGTTTCAAAGATTTCCAATCCCAATAAATATGAATAATGGAATGTGGATACAATTATTTCCTTGATTACTATGTGTGAGATACAATTTATTGGATCAAAATCTTCGAATATTGGGCAATCATTATCTGTACATGTTTGATATAATATTGTGACGGAATCCACATCTAGGAGATTTTCTAGATTGTGATACTCCCTTGATAAACTTATAAGTTTTGATTGTACTAATAAAACTGATCACTGGATTATTTAGAATTTGGTAGGGTATTCAATAAGTTATGTTTGATATCAATGAGTAATTAAAATGTTGGTGAAATTGACTGCTGCCAAATTGAACCTCACAAATTGGGTATCGTATGCTTGATGTAGGGAATCACATTATGCATTATCAAAATTTGCAAACAAATACCTCATTATTCGACTAATTCTTAGATAATTAAATTGGATTCCAATTATAATGATTTAGCAGAAGCCAATTGAAATACCCCGTATTTTTATGCTTTCTAGCTTTCTACCTTCCTCTCTAATGGTCGTTCTATGGTTGTGAGTCCGCTAACCCTAAAATACCATTCGAAATGGCTGATATATCCTAATAAATTTCGTGGGTTTAATTACCCTAAATTACAAAATGTCCAAAATGCCCTCCCGGGGTACTAATTAAGCCTAAAAAAGCCCTGAGACCCAAACAATACCCCTGGGTACACTTTTATGACTATCTCGACCCTTCCGGACACTTTGTCTCACTCAAAATGACCATACAAGTGACTTATAATTTATTCACTTTTAGTAATCAATATGTAGTTCCGACGCGACACGGGCGCGTCCCGACTCAAATTTCCAAAATTGTCATTTTATTCACTCGTGACATTTAATAGAACCAATAATATATTACTTTATTCATTAGTAATATTCAACAAGTTTCCAATGATTACTAGCTCTCGTCACGTTAGTAAATAAAAATATTTAATTTTCAAATTTATATTAAATTAATAACTCACATTAAATTTAATAAATCCCCAAATTTCCAAGGCCAAAAATTCATCCGGTTGCACCGCCACCACCACCAACGCGTAGATCACGCGACGGGGAACGCAACCACACCAAATTCATCCATAAATCAGAACCCTGAAATCATCAGAAAGTATTTATCTTGCTTAATTTCATTAATGCATCACTCATATTAGTCTAGGGTTGATTAGGATGAGTTTCATACAAGAAAATCCATGTTGGAGATAGGAAAAATTGCATGTAGTAATGATATGAATGAAAATCTGGAAATCCCCTTCATATGTAGAGGTATAACCACGGATTTATGATGGATTAGGAGCAGAAATTATGGAAAAAGACTGATTAGAACAAAGTTAAAGAATTTCTAGGGTTCATGAGATTTTTATAAGTTTTGGCCTACTAATCCATGGATATTGATGAAAATTTGCATGCCTTATGTAGAAGATGTTTAATTTGGGTTCATAATGTTTGTAGTACGAATTTCTGGGAGTTTGGGTGTTAAAAATCTGGATTTGGTTGATGTTGGATGATAGAACCCATAACTGTTAATCTGCAGAATTCGACATACCCGTTTGATCGATCGATCGAACTAGGAGTGTCGATTGATCTACGCATCGATCGATCGGGCTCCTGCCATTGATCGATCGACCCCTCTTGGCAGACTCTTATTTTCCCCTCTAAATAGTCGAATTCAATTTAAATGAGAAAAAATCTTTGGACATCCTCATTAAAATATTTTGGGAGGTGTAGAAGACCAGTAGGACATAATGAAAATATGAAACCTTTAATGTATAATGAGATTCCAATTTTTGGAGATGTTTACGTATAAGGGAGGATCGAACTATGTATAAAAGGGAGGAGATGCGTAAGGTAGTTACATGGAAGAAATAAATGAGTACCTACTGAAATTACACTTGGGAGTATAGGAATTCACGAGTGTCACTTGATAAGTTGGGAAAATCCCACAAATTAAAGTAAGGAACGAACCGTTATACGTGATAACTAAATAATGAGAAATAAGGATAAATATCATAATTATGGATTTTGAGATGTACCAAAATTTGATGTGGGAATAGTAGTATATTTATATGCCTGTGTTTATGCATATACTATATACATGTGAAAACCATGTCTGCGCTACTTGTTATTCCCGAGCTTACCGCGCTGGGACAGTCTTATCTCGATGGGACCTTTATGGGGGATATTGACTCATACCCTAGAAGACAGAGATACTTTGGAACAGGCTAATCGAATCGATAGCCAGACGGCCTAAGAGACGTGGGGGCATGTGCTGACCTCTTAGAGACCGGGACTCTATGCTTCGCCTCAATATTGTTGTGTTTGTGTTAATACAGTTCGAGAGAGATTCTGAACTTGTATTTCCCTTAGTACGAGTGATACGGGTACTGGATAGCAGAGTATGCCCGCACCATAATTTTTATGTGGGGTGCTGTTAGAATATATATATATATATATATATATATATATATATATATATATATATATATATATATATATGTTAAATTCTGAAATTTGGGAATTTCCTACTGTGTTTATGGTAAGTAAGATATGAATAATGATTTCAATTGAGGAATAAGTGTTCTGAAAGTATAGTATATTACTAGGAAACTTTATTAACAAATAAAGTTAAAATGAGAGCTTTGGTATTAAATAGAATTTACTTCTTAAGAAGCTAAATTGTTCAATTTACATCTTACGAGTAACCTAAGATAAGACGAGTTAAACCGTTGGGAAGGTTAGTGCGATAGTTGTGCACATTAGAAGAGAGGTGAGAATTTCTCAAGGGAGTGTCGCACTAATATGTTGTTGCATTGGACTGTAAACATTTTAAATACTTGCTAAACAAATTTTAAATCATTTTTACAATCGGGCTCTAACCCGTTTCTATTTTATTTTCTCCCTTGTATATATATGTGTATGTATTACAGGTACCCAGCCACAGGGGCGTCTTTCATAGGATCCTTTGGAAGGAACGGGCTGCAGCTTAGGTGGGAGTTGCAGGCCTCTTGCTTAGACGACCTCATTTCTTGATTCCACTTCTAGCACTATTTATCCAGTTGCGCATGTGTCGCCATTTCCATTATTTAGTTGTTTAGCGGACATTGTGATTCATTTATTTCCAGTATTTTACTCTTTTGGATTTATTACGGTTAAGATGTTTTTCCTTTAAGTTTTAATGTTGTATTTACTTGGATGGATGTTTAATTATTGGATTGTTTGTTCCAGTATAGTTGTTGTGTGATTCTTTAATTATGAATTTCGTAAAGTTTTAAATGTTGGTTTATATAAAATAAAATTTGGAAAGTAATGTATAAAATGGCTTTGACACTTAGCTTAATTATTTAGGGTGTTTAAATTGGAAAAGTTATTTTTCGACAGTGATGCTAAGAATGAACCAACTGTTCACCTTGATTTTAATTTAATAAAGGAGTGATCACCCGGTATTTAATTCCGCGGGTTGTCACAGGTGGTATCAGAGCATCAGATTCTAGTGTCCTTAGGATCTGTACGGCTTATTTCGCTTTCAGCATAACATTTTTGTTATAGAGCCCTATTTTAGGATTATTGTATTCTTGCTTTTACAATTACGTCTTCAGCTATTTGATATTTGATATTTGATAATAACTGTAGACCAATAAATTTCTTCACGTTTCAGATGCCTCCAGGACGTCCACCAAAGGATAGGCGTGCCCAAGCAGAGCAGCCAGCAGCTCCGACTCAGGGAACGATTAATGGAAATAAGGTAGCCGCTACTTTGCTCAGGCGGTGAATGCCGCGTTAGCGGTAGTACAACAGGCTCCACCCCAGATTCAGGCAGTGGCGCCAGTACCTGCACAACTACCATCACCATGGAAGCGGGTTAGGGATGCCTTTCAAAAGGCGCATCCCCCGGAGTTCTCGGGTTGTTCAAATATCATCATCGTCAGTCAATGGAAGAAAGATATCCAGAGGCATCTTCATATGTATAAGTGCACAGACGTGCATAGACAGTTGTTGGCTTCCTTTAAGCTAGTGGGGGCCTCTTTGCAGTGGTGGGAATCCACCACCACCTTGGAGGAGAGGGATACTATTTTGATTCAGTTATTCTGGGAGCGATTTGATAGCAAATATTTTCCACCCGCCGTACAAACTGAGATGAGGCGAAAGTTACTGAACTTACAACAGGAGAATCCTACGGTTGCTGAGTATGAGGAGGAGTTCATAAGACTTCTCATTATAGTGCCAGATGAGGCACCCACTGAGGGTAAGAATTCTACTGTTGCTAAACTTGAAGAAGGATAATTCTACTATTGTGGACGGGTTATCTTGGAGGATCCGTCACCACCTTATAGGGAATCTGTCTCTGAGTAACTTCACAGATGTACTCAATGCTGCTTTACTACACTGCTAGGATCATTGCTTCCATCTACAGGGAAGCAAGCGAGCAGGGGAGTCCAGCCAGCAGGGCAGGACAGGGGGTAGTGGTGCTAGTGGAGCACCGACATCTCAGGGACAGACTCGTTATCATGAGCAGAGTTCCCATCAGGGGGACCCTGCCAAGCGATTCTGATCAGGTGATTCCAGGCAGGGATTTGGGGGATATAGGCAGGGTTAGAAGGGCCATCCTAATCAGTAGGGCAAGCAAGGCCAACACCGCCAGCAGCAGGGCCAACAGCGTTTCCATCAGAGCCAATAGGGCCAGTGGCGGGGCGGTAACGACCAACAGGGCCATGGTCAGCAGAGTCAGAGGGGAAGTAATTTCAGAGGTCGATGTTTTGTGTGCGGAAAGAATGGCCATAAGCACCAGGATTGTCCAGAGGATGATAGGGCCCCACAGCAGCAGGGTGCCCGTAATGAGCCACAGAGGCCAATTTTTCCAGCCGCCCTTCCAGCACCAGCTCTGGTACCAGCCCTACCAGCCATTCTAGCCGCTCCAGTGCAATAGGGGAAGTTACAGTACGGACGTGTCTATAACGTCCAGCAGGCAGCAACTCCACAGGCACCACCCGCGATTGAGGGTATGTTTCCTATCCATGGTACTATGGGTCGGGCTTTGTTTGATACTGGGGCGACGCACTGTTTTATAGCTACCCATTTTGAGAAGGCCTTAGGGTTATTAGCCACAACAGAGAGCACTGTGACGTGCGTAGACTCACCACTGGGAAATGGTTCGCTTATTTTCTTTATATACCGGGGTTTGGGGGTAGAGATTGGTAGCTTGGTATTACCAGCAGACATGTTAGTCTTAGATATGCATGAGCATGACGTTATTATCGGAACGGATTGTCTCCCAGCTTACAGATCCATGATATATTATTCTAGTGGGAGTATTGTCTTTGCCATTTCGGGGCAAGAGATGTTTGTGGTGGCGATGCCTCGCCCAGAGAGAGGCTCGACCGCTCATTTGTATTACATAGAGGAGGATACCTCTAAGGAGGTTGTGATTCCCTTAGACTCGATCCCAGTTGTATGTGAGTATTCTGATGTATTTCAGGAGATATCAGGCCTACCCCCCCAGTCGAGAGATAGAATTTGTCATAGATTTATTACCGGATACTAAACCTATAGCACGCGCACCATACCGTATGGCTCCGGTAGAAATTCAAGAGTTACGAGATCAGATAGAGCAGCTGTTAGGCCAGGGCTTCATTCGCAGGAGTACCTCACCTTGGGGCGCTCTAGTTTTGTTTGTGAAAAAGAGATATGGTTCACTAAGGCTATGTGTGGACTACAGAGAACTGAACAAGGTCACGATACGGAACAAGTATTCGTTGCCTCGAATCAATGATCTATTCGACCAGCTGAGAGGAGCAACTTTCTTTTCGAAGATAGATCTGAGGTCGGGGTACCATCAACTACGTATTAGGGAGCAAGATGTTTCAAAGACTGCTTTATTGACGAGATATGGGTCCTATGAGTTCAGAGTGATGCCTTTTGTCCTCACAAATGCTCCAGCCGTATTCATGGACTTGATGAACCGAGTGTTCAGAGAGTTCTTGGATCAGTTTGTCATCGTCTTCATAGATGACATTTTTATATATTCACACTCCGAGGGAGAGTATGCCGAGCACTTGAGGCGGGTTCTTCAGACTCTACGAGAGCATCAACTGTATGTTATGTATGAGAAGTGCGGATTTTGGTTGCGGTAAGTACAGTTCTTGGGACATGTTATTTCTGAACAGGGGATAGCAGTTGACCCTAGTAAAGTGTCAGCGGTGAGGGAGTGGGGACAGCCCACGACACCGATGGAAGTGCATAGTTTCTTGGGATTAGACGGATAATACAGGAGATTCATTCGAGGTTTCTCCAAGATAGCGGGTCCATTGACGAACCTGAATCGCAAAGGGGTTCCATATGTTTGGAATGATGCTTGCCAATTTGCTTTCGACGCGTTAAAATACAAGCTTACTTCAGCTCCGGTCCTTACTTTACCTAAGGCGGGTGTGGAGTACCTGGTTTACACCGATGCTTCCTTACGAGGACTTGTGGGTGTACTTGAGAAAGACGATAAGGCTAAAGCTTTTGCCTCCCGCAAGCTTAAGTTGCATGAGAAGAACTACCACACTCACGAGAAGAACTACCGCAAGCTTAAGCTTTTGCCTCCCGCAAGCTTAAGTCGTTTTTGCATTGAAAATTTGGAGGCACTATTTATTGGGAGAGAAATTCTTCTTGTTCACAGACCACAAATCACTGCAGTACCTGTTCACTCAGCGAGAACTAAATATGCGTCAGTGCAGGTGGTTAGAATTTGTGAAGGACTATCAGTTCGATATATAGTACCATCCGGGGAAGGCCAACGTAGTTGCTGATGCATTGAGCTGTAGACCGATAGACGATGTAGCGGACGTTTGGAAAGCAAAGTGGAAAGAGTTGGGTCACTAGGACACAGTAGCCTGTTCCTTCATATCTGTCATGACAGTGACACCCGAGATTATTACGAGAGTGATACAGGCATAGACCGCAGACCCATTTTTCCAAGAGCAGATTATATGACTTTTAGCCGAGGGTGCTGAGTCTTCTGTTATTTCTTATGGGGGTTTGAGGTTTAATGGGAGATTAGTGGTTCCCAAAGGAGCAGACTTACGTCATGCAGTAATGACCCAGTCCCACGGGTCCCGATTTATAGTACATCCTGGGGGAGATAAGATGTACCAGGATATGAGACAAAAATACTGGTGGAGTGGGATGAAATTGGATATTGCTGAGTTCATGTCCAAGTGTTCTACCTGCCAGCTAGTAAAGGTGGACTATCAGAAACCGCCAGGGCTTCTTCATCCATTGGAAATACCCGTGTGGAAGTGGGAGAGTGTTTCCATGGATTTCATTACAGGGTTTCCTACATCACAGCGGGGCCACGACTCCATCTGGGTGATTGTAGACCGTTTGACCAAGGTGACTGATTTTCTGCCGGTGCGGACAGACTATACCACGTGTTAGTATGATCAGTTTTTCATTGCTGACATTATCAGATTACATGGGGTGCCCCTAAATATTGTGTCAGATAGAGACAAGATTTTCGTGTCGCGTTTCTGGGAGAGTTTTTAAGAAGCTATGGGTATTGAGTTGAGGTTGAGTTCATCTTATCACCCACTGACAGATGGACAGACATATCTTACTAATCATATGTTGGAGGATATGCTACGCATGTGTGTTCTTGATTTTGGAGGAGGTTGGGAGCCACACCTTCCACCGGAAGAGTTCTCTTTTAATAATTCTTATCAGTTCATTCGAAGCTTTGTATAGAAGGCCTTGTCGTTAACCAACTTGTTGGCTAAAGGTGGGGGATAACAAGTTGCTATAACCATAGGTGATTCAGGAAACCTCCTTGAGGATTGAGATTATCAGGAGTCGCATTTGAGTAGCACAGGATAGGCAGAAAAGCTACGTCGATGCGAAACGATTCTTTCGAGAGTTTAATGTGGGGGAGCAAGTGTTACTACGTGTATCTCCAATGAAAGGAGTGATGAGGTTCGGGAAGGGAAATTGGCCCCGAGCTACGTGGGACCATTTATGGTTATCGAGAGGATTGGGTTGGTGGCATACAGATTGGGACTGCCAGAGCATTTACATAGCATTCACGATGTATTCCACATCTCGTCGTTAAGACGATACCTTCAGGATGACATGGCTCACACCCACATCACGATAGATGAGATAGACTTACATCTTGACAGATCTTATGAGGAGAGACCAGTGGCTATCCTAGACCATAGCGAGAGGAGATTGAGGTCGAAGGTAGTCCCACTTGTACGGGTTCAGTGGGAGCATCATAATGTGAAGAAATCCACCTAGGAGCGCGAGGCAGATATCCGCGAGAAATACCCAGATTTATTCTTACTAGGTATGCCTTATTTTTTGAATTTCGGGACGAAATTTCATTATTAGGGGGAAGTATGTAATACCCCGTATTTTTATGCTTTCTAAATTTGGGGATTTATTAAATTTAATGTGAGTTATTAATTTAATATAAATCCGAAAATTAAATATTTTTATTTACTAACGTGACGAGAGCTAGAAATCATTGGAAATTTGTTGAATATTACTAATGAATAATGTAATATAATATTGGTGCTATTAAATTTCACGAGTGAATAAAATGACAATTTTGGAAATTTGAGTCGGGACGCGCCCGTTTCGCGTCGGGACTAAATATTGATTAATAATAGTGAATAAATTATAAGTCACTTGTGTGGTCATTTTGAGTTCGCCAAAGTGTCCGGAAGGGTCGAGATAGTAAGAAAAGTGTACCCAGGGGTTTAGTTTGGGTCTCGGGGCGTTTTAAGCTTAATTAGTACCCCGGGAGGTCATTTTAGACATTTTATAATTTTGGGTAATTAAACCCACGAAATTTATTAGGATATATCAACCATTTGGAATGGTCTTTTAGGGTTAGCAGACTCACAACCTTAGAACGGACATTCGAGAGGAAGTTAGAAAGCTTTCCAAGCAATCCAAGGCCAAAAATTCATCTAGTTGCACCGCCACCACCACCAACGCGTAGATCGCGCGACGGGGAACGCAACCACACCAAATTTAACCACAAATTAGAACCCTAAAATATTCAGGAAAGTATTTATCTCGCTTAATTTCGTTAATGCATCACTCATGTTAGTCTAGGGTTGATTAGGATGAGTTTCATAGAAGAAAACCTATGTTGGAGATAGAAAAATTGCATGTAGTAATGATATAAATGAAAATATGGAAATCCCATTCATATGTAGAGGTATAACCACGGATTTATGATGGATTAGGAGCAGATATTCTGGAAAAAGACTGATTACAACAAAGTTAAAGTAATTAATATGGTTCATGAGATTTTTATAAGTTTTGGCCTATTAATCCATGTATATTGATGAAAATTTGCATGCCTTATGTAGAAGATGTTTAATTTGGGTTCATAATGTTTGTTGTACGAATTTATGGGAGTTTGGGTGTTAAAAATCTGGATTTTGTTGATGTTGGATGATAGAACCCGTAACTGTTAATCTGGAGAATTCGCCATACTTGTTTGATCGATCGATCGACGAATCGATCGATCGAGCTCCTGTCATCGATCGATTGAGCCCTCCTGGAAGACTCTTATTTTCCCCTCTAAATAGTTAAATTCAATTTAAATTAGAAACAATCTTTGGACATCCTTATTAAAATATTATGGGAGGTCTAGAAGACCAGTAGGACATAATGAAAATAAGAGACCTTTAATGTAGAATGAGATTCACATTTTTGGAGATCCTTAGGTATAAGGGACGATCAAACTATGTATAAAAGGGAGGAGATGCGTAAGGTAGTTACGTGGAAGAAATAAATGAGTATCTGCTAAAATTACACTTGGGAGTATAGGAATTCACGAGTGTCACTTGATAAGTTGGGAAAATACCACAAATTAAAGCAAGGAACAAATCGTTATACGTGATAACTAAATAACGAGAAATAAGGATAAATCTCATAATTATGGATTATGAGATGTACCAAAATTTGATGTGGTAATAGTAGTATATTTATATGTATGTGTTTATGCATATACTATATACGTGTGAAAACCATGTCCGCGCTACTTGCTATCCCTGAGGTTATCGCGCTGGGACAGTGTTATCTCGATGGGACCTTTATGGGGGATATTGACTCGTACCCTAGAAGATAGAGATTCTTTGGTACAGGCTAATCGGATCGATAGCCAGACGTCCTAAGAGACGTGGGGGCATGTGCTGACCTCTTAGAGACCGGGACTCTATGCTTCACCTCAATATTGTTGTGTTTGTGTTAATACAGTTCGAGAGAGATTTCGAACTTGTATTTCCCTTAGTACGAGTGATACGGGTACTGGATAGCAGAGTATGCCCGCACCATAATTTTTATGTGGGGTGCTATTAGAATATATATATTATATGAGTATTTAATATATATATATATATATTAAATTCTGAAATTTGGGAATTTCCTACTGTGTTTATGGTAAGTAAGATATGAATAATGATTTCAATTGAGGAATACGTGTTTTGAAAGTATAGTATATTACTGGGAAACATTATTAACAAATAATGTTAAAATGAGAGCTTTGGTATTAAATGGAATTTACTTCTTAAACAGCTAAATTGTTCAATTTACATCTTACAAGTAACCTAAGATAAGACGAGTTAAACCATTGGGAAGGTTAGTGCGATAGTTGTGCACATTAGAAGAGAGGTGAGAACTCCTCAAGGGAGTGTCGTAGTAATATGTTGTTGCATTGGCCTGTAAACATTTTAAATACTTGCTAAACAAATTTTAAATCATTTTTACATTCAGGCTCTGACCCGTTTCTATTTTCTTTTCTCCCTTGTATATATATATATATGTGTGTATTACAGGTGCCCAGCCATAGGGGCGTCTTGCATAGGATCCTTTGGAAGGAATGCGCTGCCGCTTAGGAGGGAGTTTCAGGTCTCTTGCTTAGACGACATCATTTCTTGATTCCACTTCTAGCACTATTTATCCAGTTGGGCATGTGTCGCCCTTTCCATTATTTAGTTGTTTAGCGGACATTGTGAGTCATTTATTTTCAATATTTTACTATTTGGGATTTATTACTGTCAGGATGTTTTTCCTTTAAGTTTTAATGTTGGAGTTACTTGGATGGATGTTTAATTATTGGAGTGTTTGTTCCAGTATAGTTGTTGTGTGATTATTTAATTATGAATTTCGTAAAGTTTTAAATGTTGGTTTATATAAAATAAAATTTGGAAAGTAATGTCTAAAATGGTTTTCACACTTAGCTTAATTATTTAGGGTGTTTAAATTGGAAAAGTTATTTTTCGACAGTTATGCCAAGAATGAACCAACTCTTCTCCTTGATTTTAATTTAATAAATGAGTGCTCGCCCGGTATTTAATTAGGCGGGGTGTCACACCAATTTAATCATTGATCTTGGGTCCCGATTATAGTCTATTACCCAAATAGTTTGACCAAGCTCTCTTGAAAAACTAATTAGCCCAATCGCACTTAGTGGACCTATATATAGGGGCCTAAATTAGGGTTTTAATCACCATTACACATCATAAGGGATGTAGAGGAAAACATTATTCACATTTTTATGAGGAGGTGAGGAGAGAGAAAATGATTTATCTTATATGTTACCTAGTTTCCAACATTGGAAATACCCACTCACTAGGCATACTTTATGGGGACCATATACTAGAACATTCAAGGTTTTGGGGGAACTTTAGCAAGCTTTTGGAGGGAAAAAAGCATCTTCTTCATATACTCCAAATTATTTTTTTCCTCATTATGTTCATTGATTAAATTTTGAATCTTCATCCCAACTTTTCCCGAATCGAAAAGGAGTATTTATAATGGTAGAAAATACCTAGAACTCAAGTTTGTATAAGTCTACTTCAAAGAGGACTTTTATTAAAACGAAGTCTACTTCAAATAGGATTTCTGAGTTTGGTAATAACTCTATGCCATGATGGAAAGGAGATTTTTTTGTTCTATTTGAATTATGATTGCATGATTATTTAGCTTTATTATGATTGTACCATTTCATTCATGTCGATAATTATCGTGTTCTAATTAATTTACTAGGATCCTATGTTGTTACAAACAAGATGGATTATTTTTTGTGACAGTCTTAGATCACATTTTTTCTAGAAAACCAAAAGTTATTTATAATTTTATAAAATAGAATTTAATTAGGTAATTAATTAAAGGTATAAATTAAACTATGCTCTCTGGATTTTATTTTAATTAAAAATAATTTATCTTTTGGAAAATAAAAATGGTGAGACTAAATAATTTTATATTTGCAAGTAATTGGTAAATTACTTGTGATTTAATTCTTGTGTTTAAAATCGGATAAATATTTTTCAAAATTACCATAAAATTTAAAATATTAATTGGGATAGGGATTTTAACATAAACCCCAACATCTCCATCGGTGTTTTACCAATGTGATGTGATCAATTCCTAACATCACCTTTTTCTGGCCACCAATAGATGTAATTAAGTGATAATTATTAGAATTAGAATGTGAGTGAGTTCTTACCCCCTCACCCCACCCAACGGGGAAGTTCTACATGAGCACTTTTAGATTTGAGAAATGATACGATGGTATATGATATCCTCCCAAACAGAGTCATTGTCATTAATTGTTACACCAAAAGGTGTCGGGTATTCAATTATGTGGGACAAAAGTTTCCTGGACTATATGGATAGAATATTTGAAAGAGGAAAAACTTGTATAGTTCAAGGTGGGTTCATATAAGATTCCAACGATGAATCTAAGTTCACAAGGGAACTAGGATGCTCGATGAGATTATTTTTTAATTGGTGGTATAGGGAAGAAAAATTTAATTTAACCAAATGTTAAATTCTTGCATTTTTAATTGGCATGAATTTTTTCAAATTATGATTCTCAAATTTCAAAATGGGATCAACATTCAACAAACTTGGTTCGAGCTTAATGGAAAACAAGTTAATGGAATAAATTTTAGATATTGTAAAAGAAGACATTATCCATATTGCTAAGGATTATAAGTTTGTTTTAACTGAATAACGCTCTGCCAAGCTCGATGAGAAGGTACCTGAGTCGACTATACGAGGTTACTAGAGGGTGGGAGTAGTTGATCAAATGGTTGGTTACTACATATTGACCTCTATGACCAATGTATTTCAACACTAGTATAAAAACATGGAAGCGCTTATGACATGATTTTAAACCTCAGGGACATCTTTGAGGATCAAAATCATGACGCAAGACTGTATGCTCTGGAAATTCTTATTAACAAAAGTATGTTATATGGTACTCCCATATGTGACCATGCTCTTAAGATAATTTCCATCTTGGTAGATCTGGAAGTGCTTGGATCTGAAATCGATGGGGGAAACACATATCGACTTTGTGCTCCAATTACTATCAAAGTCCTTTAAAAAATTCTGCCTAAAATATTCTATGAACTAATTTCATAACCCAATGGTGTAACTACTTAAATAACTCAAATATTTGGAGAATATCATTAAGTAGATGGATGTTGTGGAATTTTTCGAAAGATTCTCGTATTCTTCGCCCTAAAAGGTAATAAGAATAAAAAGGGAAAGTCTAAGTTACAACATTTGATAGTTAATATAGTGGTTAAGCCTCAGGGAGTAGGTAAGAATTTGAAAGGCAAGTTCTTCCTCTACAAAAGGTTTAGAGTTTTCAAGAAGTAGTTCCCTATTTACTTGGGTAAACATGAGGATGAAACGATAATTTCTTCTTTGTCATTGGAACATGTTTTTTAGTACAATCTATTAAGACACCTAGTGTAGATTCAAGAACCACTAATCATGTTTTCAATTATTTTTAAGGGTCAAGGGTTACTAGGAATCTTAGTGGATAGAAATATTTATGTCCATTGGGGATAGAGTCAAAAAATCCATTTTAGAAGTACGAGTTTTAGTTTTAAATTTTTGAAAAGACAAAAGGTTAATTTTAAAATGGTGTTTTTATATTCCTACAATTAGAAGAAATTTAATTTCGGTATTTAAGTTGGTCATGAATGGATATTTGGTTTATTTTAATAAAGATGTTTTCATAAAAAATGTCAAATCTTTTATCTATTCTAGTACATTATAAAATTATCTTTATATTATATAGTATGTCTCACATATACTGCTAAATACGAAATTTAATAACTCAAATGGAAATAACTTAAAGACAAAATGACCTTCTAATTTTAATGAAACATATTTGTGGCACGTACACTTAGGTAATATTAATAAAAAAATAATAATTCAAAGATTGATTTAAAATGGGAAATTAACATCATTAAAAGTGGAGTCACTTCCACTGTACGAATCTTGTTTATATGGTAAAACGACCAATAGACCCTTCAACACCAAAGAAGATAAAGCCAAAGATATTGGAATTGGTTCATTATTATTTTTGTGTCCTTATAACAATCTAGAAAAGAGCTGCCTACGAGTTTTATCAATTTCATTGATGATTACTCGAGGTTTGGATTTGTTTACCTTATGCATCACAAGTCTAAAGCCTTGGATAAATTTAAAGTGTAAAAGGTTGAGGTGGAGTGTAGCCTTGGTCAACTTATTCAAACTCTACGATGTGATCATGGAGGAAAGAACCTCTTAGAAGATTTTAGTAATCACTTGTCAGAGATGGGGATAACCACCCCCCCCCCCCCCCCCCCAATTTCATCATCGCGCAGTCCATGACAAAATGGGGTTGTAGAAAAAAGGAATGAAACTCTTTAGGGCATGATTAGATCCATAATGACTTATTCATATTTATCAAATTCTTTTGGGGTTTTGCATTTGATATAGCCCCATACTTACTAACCCTAGTTCCTTCTAAATCAGTCTCAACGAATTCAACAAAACTATGGATTGGGTGCAAGCCTAGTCAAATAAATATTTGGATCTAAGGTTGCCTGACATATGTGCCGAGGAAGGATACATATCTCTTTGAAGCTAATGAAAAAGAACCAAGGGCGATAAATTTTATAATCATAAAGACCAAAGGTTATTTTTATCACAAATAATCGATACTTGGAGGAATATTATAAGATAGACCACTAATGGATGAAGAAATCAATTATGACCTTAGACCCCCCAGTATCTCCCCTATGGACTTTATATAGGTAATAGGATAGGAATTTCAAAGTGAGATACAACGGTTTAATGTGTTTTGGACCTCATATAAGGGTCCTATGTCCCTTGTCAAAGGGTGTTATATTGTTTATTAGATTATAAAATAGTTATTACAATCTAAGAGATCTCTCGAGATTTTCTCAAAATAGTCTGTGGTCTTGATAACTTAGTAAACAATACAAAGGACCTAATGAAATAACTAATGGACTTCTCTAAGGGTTCCTAAGTATTTATTCGGGGCTCAATATGATATACAAAGTATCAGATAATTAGAAATTATTCGAGTTGTGAATATATGGTCATATCAATGGGCCATGAGAATGAAACAAAGGGTAAAACAATTATGAATGCTAAAACTCTTGATTCTCAATAAGTGTGATTTCTAGAACCGCCCTTAATCCTTCAATTGGCCTTCTATTATATGATAACTATAGGAGAGATAATGAGTGGACTCCCATAACATGGTTGGGGCACCTTCTAGATCTGATGGTGACAATAAGGTGGTGGAGTGTCGATGAAACGATTATAGGTACTGTAAGGGGGTTGTTTGGAAGATTAAATTCGGCTGGGAAATTTTTATATAAGTGGGGTTGACTGGTGGCGATAGGTGAAACAGTGTTATGCTTTTCACCTACCTCCCAGAATAGATGCAGAATCTTTACGAGAGGTCTTGGGGGACTATAACCATAATGAAGTTTCCATAAGTTTTTCTTGAGATACTGTAAAATGATTTACCCTATTACTGAGGGCTAGGAGACCTTATACGATCATTTCTCTTCAGTATGAGGTCTTCTCTCATCATCAGATATGAAAAAAATCTGTGCATGTGGTCTTTGAGATCGATTGAGGAGATATGTTAGAACGACTGTCATATTTGGAAGGAGGAGAAAGGAGGGATCTGTCTGAGGTTGAAGGCTTGTCTTGGGGCCTTTTTTAGGGTAGGTAAAAGGAGTTCAAATCCTTTGGTAATACCAAGCGTCAAATAGGGTATCATCAACCACAAACCCAAGACTAATTTAATATTGCAAGAGCTAAGAGGGCATGACAAAGTAGTTTCTTCTAGACCACCCATACATGGTGATATACAACTTGATATTAATAATACAGCAGTTGATAGTATTGGGAGCACTACCGATGATTAGGTTACAAGTGTCATTAATACTTTACTACAAAAGGATCCACATTATAGTTGGAGGGTCTGGCATTGGTCTGGTAAGTTAATGTATTTGGTTGAATACTTGAATGAAATCGAAAAGGGACATAAATCGAATACTTGAAACGAGAACGAGGCACTCTAAGACAACGGCTTCGATATTTGGCTCCGGGATATGAACATTGTTCTAAAAAAACACCTAGGCTCCGCCTAGGCACGCCAAGGATTGAGGCTTCGAAGAAATGCCTCGCCTTAAGATTTGTATGCCTCATTCTTGGTAAAACCCTTAAGGTGCACTTTTTTTAAAAACAACAATGCTTTAGTGAAATGATATAGCATTTTAAATAAGTTTTTCACAAACTGGACCAGTATCTCATTCAAAATAATCAAATAGTGTTATAATTTGCATATAGTCCGACATATTTTTATGATATGTACAATTTTAGTATTTTAATAGCCTTGTTATGGTTAAAAAATATTAAAATGTATAAAGAAGGCCTAAACGCCTTTTTATGCCTTTTTATGCTTAAGGACCGCCTAGGCTTCTAAGGCTTACATTTGGCCTCCATGTCTTGATCACGCCCCGCATTTTTTTAGAACCTTGGATATGAATAACGAGATGGATTCAATGTAATCAAATAAGGTTTAGGAACTTGAGACCTTTTCAATGGGATAAATCCCATATGATGCTAATGGATATACAAGAAGAAAATAACAATAAACATGAAGGTCAAAAACTTCATGGCAAGTCTTGTTGCAAAAGGGTTTACTCGGGGAAAGGGGATTGACTATGAGGAAAACAACTTGGTGGTATCTATGATGAATTCTATCTGAATTATTTAGCCATTACAGTTCATTTCGATTATATTATTTGGAAAATGGACATTTAAAGTAGACATGATAATAGGTCATGTCGTGTCGTGCTCATATCAATTTTTAACGCGTTTGGGTCTTTTTGGGTTCGTGTATAAACAAGTAACTTTTTATCATGCGATAAGCCATATTTAAACTCGAACAATTATATTACTGTGTCGTGTCATCTTCCGGCGTAAATATCGACTAAGATAATGAATTAATTTAAATTGTATACAAGTTGGCATATTAACTCATTTATAAACACAGTTAGACCCACTAATTCATTCCAATTACTAACGCTATAATTTAGCAGAATTTTCTATGATTAAATAAACATAAAGATACCTAAGCTCCGCATAAGTTCTAATAATATATCTTATATACTTAAATTAATGGGTCATTTCAGGTATTAATGGGTGAATGGGGTAAACACTAAATTGACATTTTATTTATTGTGTCTTATCAGCTTGGCATTGAAATTCTACAAAATCAATAAGAATCCACCCATTAACTTATAACTTTGGGTTGGTTCATATCATATTATTCTGTAAACCTGACAAAATGAGGAATGATATGATAACACGACACAAACCAACATGGAATTATAAGTGAATTGGTGTAACCTTAATAGTTTTTGGTCGAATAAGTGTTGACCTGATAAGACGCGATAGTTAACGGGTCGATTTAATGTTGACACCCTTCACCCGTTAATACCCGATAAGACCTGTTAAGATCGATTAATTTTAGTAAATAAGATATGTTATTTGGATTATAAAGAGTTTATGTAGCTTAATGTTAATTTAATCATAACAAACTTTCTTAAATGATAGTTAGTAGTAATAATGAATTAATTCATCTAATTTTGTTTAAAACTGAACTAATATGTCAACTTGTAGTTGATTTGAAATAATACATATCTTAATAGGTAGTAACTAGTGAACATGACACCAGACGTTAAGATAATGGGCAAGGTTTGAATATGATTTTTTGACATGATGAAAAAGTCATTCGTTCAGACACGAATCTGATAATATGCGAACATGATAAGAAATGATATGAACATGACTCGATACAACCCATTTCCATGTCTATTATTGTGTCATTCCTTACTTTTCCAGGTCTATTCAAGACTATGTTCTTTAATGTGTGCCTTGAGGAATTCATCTATATGGTGTAACCCGAGGGATTCATAATAAATATCCAAGAATTCAAGGTGTGAAGGCTTAATAGATCCAATTATGGACTTAAGGAAGCATCAAGATATTGGAACATTCGTTTTGATAATGTAATCAAATATTTTGGTTTTGATCAATTCCTAGATTAAACTTGTATGTATGATAAGCATGCCCAAAACGTGATGGTATTTCTAGTACTTTATGTGGATGATATTATACTAATCAGGAATAATGTTGGTGTGTTAAGGGTGTTGTTATCTTGTTAGTTTCATATGAAGGATTTGGGAGAATCTAGTCATATCCTTGTGATCAAGATTTTTCATGACGAAAAAGTAGGATGTCAGGCTTATGACTAGCCACTTATATTGCAGATGTATTGGCAAAGTTTAGCATGAAAGATTCAAATAAATGAATTATTCCTTTCAGGCGTGGAATATCTTTTTGTACGCATTAGTTTCATAAAACATTTGATACGATATAAAGGATGAGGAATATACCTAACTCTTCAGCGATGGGCAGCCTCATGTATGTTATGTTGTGTATAAGACCCGATTTCTACATTGCTATTAGCATGGTAAGTAGATTCCATTCCAACACATGTGAGGAGAAGTAGACTACAGTATACCACATTCTCAAGTACCTGAATTTTTTTTGAGATTATATGATTGTTTATACATCAGATAGCCTTTTACCTTTAGAGTATAGGGACTCACACTTTTGGTCGGATAAGGATTCAAGAAAATTGACCTCAAGATATGTGCTTAACCTAGAAATAAGAGACATATCTTAGAGTAGTATTAAGAAATCATGTATTTTTTTATTCAACCATGGAAGACAAATATGTTTCCAATTTGGCTTCAAAACTTCCAAAGTGACTTCGGTGTGGTTCATTTAGTACTGCCATCCATTACACTTTATTATGAAAATAGATGAGAGGTTCATAAATCGAAAGAATGAGGGACTCATAAGAGGAAAAAATCCTTTGAGCTCTACCATATTCTCACGTGGGAGATCATGCGAAGAGGTGACTTATTGTGTCCAAGATTGCATCTCAGGACAAGCTGGAAGAGCTGTTTACAAAGGTCTTACTAGAAAGGTGATGAGTGCATTATTTTATATGATTTACACCCAAATTTATAATTTGTTAATCCCATTTATTTGATTTAATTAGTTCTTAGGACCATTTTGTTAAATAAAGAAAAAATGCTATAATGAATGACTTTAGATTCAAAATGGTAATTTTAAGTAAAAATGATCACTTCAATAATTTTATAACTTTCTTATCCTAATTTGTGAAAAACGTTTCCTAGTTAATTTGTTTAGGTAATGATGGAATTTGGTGCAAATTGATGATCAATTGGGGAAAAGCGCGAAAAAGCTTATTTTCATGGTCGTTAGAAAAAAGTTATTTTAACAATTGTGAAATCGAATAATTAGTGTGATTGTTCCAAAAGAAAAAATACGAGTCACCTGGTGGGGGGAAATTGAGTACCTTATTCTGATCCAAAGATTAAATAGCTGGAGTGCTCGGTTCTAGCACTTCTCAGGCAATTAAAAAGAGTTAAACCCCAAATCAAATACCTCACCCATTAACCTATAAAAGGACCCTTGGGCTCACAATTTTATGAACAATTTCGGGGAGCAATTTTTGAGTATTTGTATTCAATTTGAGGGCCAAATTTTTTTCATTTTGAGATGATTAAAGATTGTATTGAGAGAACTTATTATAAGTTTGATTTGTTATTGAAAATTTCTACTCATTCTTTTAATTATTTTCTATCTTTCATTATGGTAGCTTTATTATTCTATTTGGAGTATGGTAAAGTTTATCATAATTAGCTAATTTTTCCATGTTAATTTAACAGTTTTTTATTCCTAGTTGTTTGAAAAAATCGGTATTTATTTTAAAACTACACGAGAGTGTCTTTTAAAATCTTCAAAATTGTTTTGTCACATCAAGTTTTGAGATTTTAAAAAAGTAAATTTTATATTGATTATGCTTGAACTTTGATTGTTTTGACAATCCCTGCTTAAATACATTTGCAAACATTAACACTTGTATTTTCAAAGGGAATAAGGATTTTAGCCTTCTTTTAAAGACGTCAAAAATATTTTGAACAAAAATGTTATATTTTCTAAATTAAACGTGACGTGGGTCGATTTAATTTGAGTTACAAAAAGAATAAAACACTAAATTAGTGTGCAATATTAGTTATGTTATAAATGGACCCGAATCCTAATTCTTTCCATATTATTTACAACTCTCATGTGTTCTCTTATATTTAAATATTTGCTTTAATTTAGTTTACTGCACAATCATTCTCTTTCCATTTAGTATAGCTGGATAGTTGCAATTATTTTTAACGTTAAAATTGACATATCTCTATGGGTTTGACCCTTACTTACACTCGCTATTCTATAATAGCCCTTGCACTTGCGGTAATTTTAAATATGACAACATAAGCTTTTTAATAGTCTTGTATAGGTAATATGAGTTCGATTTATGTGCAGATATGTTTAAGACAAAGTGGGATATTGTGGGGTTTAAATCTTAATAGAATACCTTACTCTCTCTGAACTTTCCCAGTTTGGGTTGAGATTGAAGGTTATCTCATTGTTTTAAAAAACTATATCTAGAATTGTGTTGTATATTTTTGTGATTTATGTTCAAAATAGATTTTTTTTAATTAATTTATCAATTTTTTAGCATGTTGACTCTATGCTAGATCTTGAATATATATCATGGATAAGAATGTTAATCTATTGCCTTTAGTATATGAAAATTATTTATAATGATGGATTGTTTAATTTAATGTACTTTGTGGTTGATGTTAATTGACTGAAGTGAAGACTATTTTAGCTGATTTAGTTACTCTGTTTGATTGTTAATGTTAACTGATTCAAGGACAACTAATTTTATTTTACAATGTATTTTTAATTTTTTTTATGATGCATTTTACAGGTAAACTAATTGTCCTCTTACTTTTGAATGTATGTGTGTGCTCCTATATTTGTTTATTTTATAAGGATCTTAAATATGATGGTTAGTTTGTGTTGATTCACGTGGGTACATATATAATGACCATAAATAAAAAATATGTTTATGATTATTCTTATAACACGGTTTTATGGATTAATTCATGTGGGTACATAGTTGATTTATTCACGTGGTTACACAATTTTGAAAATCTATATTTTCAGGATTTATTAATGTGGGTACATAGTTTCATTTATATAACATTGTTTTATTTGTTTTAACTTTTGGTATTTATAGTAGGTGTGTGTCTTTTACTATAGGTGTGTGTCTCAGTGTGTTACTGAACTTACACTTCATTTCATTATTTTATGTTTATTGTAAGTTTCAACATTTTCATAGTTGTTTTTTTTAATTTCACAGTTGTTCTTTTGGTTAACAAAGTTGGTTGGACAAAATGCACTGACATGAATGATATGGTGTCAAAGACAAAAAAATTCATCAAAGATTAGCAGGTTGGTGGGTAAGTCATTTTTTTTCTCTCTTAGGCAAACTCTTCATAAATAGTTTTTCTAAATCTTTTTTTTGGTTGATGCAGTTTCTAGGTTTGGAACTCATACATAATCCTCTGCTCCCTTTACCAATTCTTAACAAGAGCTTTATATAAGTGTGAAATCATTTTGAATAGACCGTCCAACATGTTTTTTAGTGTTGAACCTATATCAACGGTCATATGTTGGAAGAAGTGATGACATAGTTTCTTTGCCTCCAGTTTCTTTAATGTAACTCCGCATTGTAATGGATATATTTTTACTCAAATTTGTGATTTGGTATAAATTTTTGTACCAAAATTTAACCTAATATGTATGATAAATTTCATATGAGTGTTTGTAGGCATTGGTCTAACTAGAAATTATAAAATATGACGTAACGAGATTGGAGGATTGAGGAGTTTGGATGAAAGTAAATTAAGTTATGAGATCCTAAAGGTTGTGGAAACAGATGGGTATAAAACCCCTTCCCTCGTTCAAATGGATGTTATTCTTTTATGTGTCTTCATCATCGATAATTTATTATCTCCTATTTTTGAGCTTTCAGATTATGTTTCTTTCTTCTTTTCTTCTTAATGTTCTATAACCAAGCTATTATAGAGTAGGACAATTCTTATTATTATAGTTAATTTCCAATTTATACAGTTTATAGTTTTGTTATAGGTGCACATGCTTGTTTCTGCCTACATGGATGTGTTCACTCCGATAATTTCCACTAATGTTTGTGTCTGGAGTTAAATTTATTAATAGACTCCTACTATTTTTGGTGATTTCTATTAGTTTTGTTGACTTGAGCTATATGTTTATGATGAAAATGTGAGAAGGAGAGACCCTATGAATATACATGGTGGTGCATTTTTCTAGCTGTCAATACAATTTATCTAGCTCCAAAGACAAGTTAGTTTTTGATATCATCAAAATGCAATTTGATTAAGTGAATTATGCTAAAATAATTTTTTCTTAATTTTTGTTTTTGTAATTGTTCTTAATTGCATCAATAACCTTACCTATAATAGGAACCCAAACTTCACCTAAAAAAGTTAGCAAGGATGAACTACAAAATATAGCTGGAATGGAAGTAACTTTAACTGCAAGTGGTGGTGAATTCGACAAGAAATTACCCGCTGAAAATCCCCCTAAACATGAAAAGAAATTTTGCAAGTTCCTACCAGTGGTGGAAGGACCATGTATGGGTTCCTTTGAGAGGCAGCAAACAGAGAAAATTCTGAATAAATTAATCTCCAAGAATTCCCATGAGATACTCAATATTGACAACAGTGTGAACATGTGCAATGTAATGAGTGATAAGAAACGAAGGAATCAATCGGGAAAATCTTCAGGGAAGTCAACATATTTGTTGAGGACCTGGATCAAGTCGAATCCACAAAAGATCCCTTACAAGAAAATGTTAAATAAGGG
Source organism: Sambucus nigra (assembly GCA_949130495.1). Taxonomy (NCBI): domain Eukaryota; kingdom Viridiplantae; phylum Streptophyta; class Magnoliopsida; order Dipsacales; family Adoxaceae; genus Sambucus; species Sambucus nigra. Next base: position 414,510,520 of record OX422215.1, on the reverse strand, counting down.
GTCTTTGAACAAAGGGAAGTCAAAATGAAGTTTTTTTGTAACTGTATTGCATTATGGAATTTTTGTTGGGACGTTTTTTTCAAGAAAGGAGATGATGTGTTTTGACTATATGTTGTTATGTTTATCTAATAATTAATCTGGGAGAAATTTATTAAAAAATAAGAATCCCGAAAACCTTTTATACCTACAGTAAGGCAGTCGTCTATAGTCCTATTTCTACATATGTACATTTTTAATTAGGAATAAACATGCTTCACTTCACTACTCCGGCTGCAATATGTACAACAACGATAAGAGTGGACATAATTTTAAATTTTATTTAGTTTTGTTGAACTCCTCAATTATAAATATTGTGTTGGTATAATCTGCATTAGTTTATGGATGTGAAAACATTATATGCAATCACAATGAATCATTGGGGATAAAAGCAGTTCATGCACAACGTGATTACTCATTGTTTTAAGTATTTTATGGAATCTAAGTGGTTCTAGATTTTTCTTAGAATATAGAATTTATGGAGATGTTTATATATTGTGGTTCAGATTCTTTCTTACTGGAATTAGGTGTGGATATTTTAGTTTGCTTTGATATATTGGAAAATCATGTACGGTAAAAGTTCTTTTACAAATGTTATCTTCTTTATTGAATTTACTTTGAAAACTAAAAGATATTTCCTTAACTTCATTTTACTAGATAATACAATACCACCTCATTGTACCAGTGAGTTAACTTCCAAGTTTTTTATCCATTTACTTTTTCTTTTTTTTCTGGTGTGAAATTTGGAACAAAAAACTGTGATTGCATATTGAGAAATTCTTTGTCCTTATTTTCATCTTGATTAGTACAACTTTAATATGATTTCCCTATTTTGATTTACCTCCCGTGATAATTATTTTTTTGAAATATGAATCATAATATTATTTTTTTACGAGACACGACATATAATGACATGGAATAATTTTTTCACCTGTCATGAAAACAACTCAAATAAATGCAACACATTATGACATAAAAACCATTTTTTAAAACAAAAACACGAACACAATCCATTTAAAACTAACACGAAAGCACATGACATTACATAATATTTTTTTTACATATCTTGAACACAACCCAAGTAAAAGTGGCATCACAAATGTTTTATCAATACCAAAAATGAAGCCGACGAAAATAAAAATGATATAAAATGAAATATTATTTTTATTTTCATGTCAAGTTTATTTTGGTTTGGTTTGTTTTTGGTTTAAAAAAGTATTTTCTGAAGTGTCGCTTTTAGTTGGGTCCTGTTCGACATTGGTAATTTTTTTTATTCAATGTCGAGTCGTGTCGATTTTCTTTAGATCGTGTTTGTGTTTCATTAAAAAAAGATTTTATGTTGTGTCGTAATGTGACTTTTATTTGGGGTGTTTCCATGCCGGGTAAAAAAAATTAGATTTCGTATCGTTTCAGAGTGTGTAAAAAATATTCTCGAAGTGTGTATAAAAAGTGGTGTTGAATTAAAAACACCGTTAAAAAATTTACGATGATTTTTTAGGGTGACTTTTAAGTTGAGAATGAAGGTATGACTTTGAATGCACATTCTTATTTCTGTAAATTGAGAGTGAAGGTATGATTTTTTCTTTTTTCATTTGGTTAGAAAGTAATAACATAGAGAATAAAAAAAATCTGTAAGGACTCATATACCCCCACTTTCAAATATTGCCATCACTTTTTTCGGTCATAAGTTTCGTTATATTATAATTGCTCAAAAAGTTATGATGGTTCATAAATTCTGTTGGGTAATGTTATTCGCACATAAATTTCGGCCAACAAGTTGGCGACCCTCTTTCATCATACATGTCATAAGAATGTGCTATATTTTCAAGAATTCTAGTCGTGCATTTAGGCATGGGCATCCACTAGTGTGTGTGTGTGTGTATACACACACACATATATATATAAGGTATCTGCATGTGCATGCATATATAACATGTTAGATTCTCATTTCTGTCCTTCGATTCTATATTGCATTGCTGTAATTTTCCACTAGGCACTCGTCCCATTCCCTTGTCTTTGTTACGGCGGGTTGGGTGAGGTTCCATACTATTAGAGCGTTATACATGTAAGTATTCTTTTTATTTTATGTTATCTATGTATGCTTGGATTCTTAGGACACTTCCCATAGGTCCCTCACGTAGCTTGAATCAAATGGAAATCGCATTCTAAATAAATGAAATATTAATTAAATAAAACTGGACTAGCAACATTATGTAGGTTGTTTCATTTCACTTTACACCTAACACTCGAGTTGAACTGGGTTAACCACGGTAACCCACAATTTTGGGCCGAAGTGTTTCAAATGGCATCAAAGCTCTAGGTTTAAGGTTCCTTTCGAGAGTGATGTGGAGAGGTTGGTAGTGGATCTTTTGACATCAGTGTTGATTTTGGGTCGGTCACGCTCGATTAATGAAGGTTTCAGTTTGTGTTCTGGACGGTAGAGTCAAGGAGATTTTCACACAGTGTAAAATATTTCCAAGTGGTATGTGACCAAGTTCATTGTCATTAATCTCTTTCGCGCTTCAGATTAGACATATTAGTAACTTAAGAGTTTCTGTGTAATCCAATGGTGGCATCACGGTTTTTAGTGTGATATGCTTGTGCATCAACCCTTGATGATGTGAGAGGTCTATTAAAATCTTAATAGAGAAAAGTGACACCCATTAAGTTAGGGTCATGAATTACATAAAGTTAACCATAGAGATTAGGCGATTTGAGTTTCAATCCTGAACGGTGTTAATTATGATTAGAATGCATTAAGTTCCTTGATTAAGTACTTTCAGGTAGTTAGTAATTATGATGTGATTAGGAGAACTCGACCTTTGGGTGATGTCAAGTCATTGATTATTGATGATTCCGTAGATATGAGGAATTGTGTTTTCTATCACTTGGGGATGTGTACCCGGTCTGAGTCAGTAAGATATCATTATAATAAGTGCCTTGGTGGATGATGAATTAAAGTTATACCTTGCAAGATATGATGAAAGTTATTGGAAAATCATGGGAAGTATGTTACATATGTAACAATTATGTTTAAAATGATGTAGGAGTGAAACCAAAATGGTCTCCCATAATTGGGTTTTGTAAAATATGATGAAATTTTGAGGAATCAGATCACTTGTGATGTCGGTGAGGTTGACTTAGAGGCTTATAGGTTGTATATGACGTTTGTATCCTTCCAGAATCCTTATTAGTGTCACTCTATGATTTGCTACGTGGCTTATGGCTATAGCCATTTCAAGAGGTTATAAAGTTATTATCTAAGTGTCAGGGCCCATTTTAGCGGCCTAAGTAATGGTTATATGTGAGGTAATTCGATTGTTAGTATGGTTTAAGGGCGTCTTTGAGTGTCCGTAGGACTAATTGTGTCCGGTGTCATTCAAAATATAAATTGAATTGTTGTGACATCTTAAGGTATTCAATAGCTGAAGGGAACCTTATGAAGAGTTTCATGGACTAGTGTCTTTGCGAAAACCTAATATTCGTGATGTGGATATTAAGAAGTTTGTAGAGTATGCCAAAGACAAAAGAGTCATATGTGATAAAATCTTATCGGGTTTGAGAACCCTTAGATGAGGCATGTTTGGTGTCCTTAGGGAACCAAATAAGTTTGATATTGTGAAGTTCTAGCATTCTTGTAATGATTGTATTAAGATCAGGTGATGAACATATGATATTTATCAAACTCATAGGAATCCAACTGTGTAGTCCTTGCCAAGGTCGTCCAATTTGATATAAGTAGGTGAGGTAACTGTCCAAGGATAATTGAAGATTAATACCGCGGATGGAAATAATGCCTTTTTCGTAAGATGGATAATCTAGTAAATGTAGCGCTTAATTATAATGGGTACTAGGAAATGCAATTAGGGCTTAGATTAATGATTTTATAGTAAACACTTGAAAATGGAACCCCTGGGGGATATCAAAGAATGTTTAGAATGTTGGCATGTGTCGATAGCCGTAGGAAGGTAAAGACTAGTTCTTTGCAATTATTTACATGTCACTACGAATTAGAAAATGTATCCCTGTGTGGTACATACTTCCATTATAATGCGAGTGTCGACCGTTGTTGCCATCACATAAGTTTATTTTTTTTAGAGCCTAGAGATAATATTGGTGACGATCTCGTGTAGGCAAAGGTTACTGTACGATGAATGTTTCTCTTAACAGGGTTCTTCTTAACGAGAGGTTGGGATACAATCATGGAATGAAAATATCGATAGCAACCTAGGTGTATGAGGTTGGTCACGACATCACTATAAAGATGGACAAAGTCGACATGGAAAAAAGTGTTAGCATTCGTCGGTTGGAGTGGATCACATTCGCCAAGGATGTAAAAAGGGAAGTCCAATACTTGAATTCCCAAAGGATGATGGGTTCATATGAATCTTTCGTTCGGTATGGATGAATGATTGTAATTTGATTCGTCAATATTGGCAATTCAATCCAGGATGTGGCTAAATTAATACCCAATGAGAACGTCTAAGAGAAATTATACTTAGGTTCTCTTTTCATAAACCATGGTCTGACGCGTTCGGATGGGATTTTATTACAACGGTTGTTTGTTCCTCCTGAGTCTTGTGTGTCCCTTTAAGATCTAGTAATTGAGGGTTAGTATTCCCACAACTGTGGTTTGCCGAATTTGTACCAGGTTATGGTACGACACATTTGGACCAATAGAGTGTGGTTGGACCTGTCATGGTCAATGCATCTCGAATAATGGGTGCGCCCTTGTCTAAGGTATCGTTGTTATTATACAAAATTCTGTATACGATGGTTATGTTTTGACCACACAGTTTGCTCATAGTATTCACTTTCCTTATTATTAGTGACCTTAGGATTTGTTGGCATGACAGTTAGTGGCTCTAGTTATAAAGAGCGGGATAATGATGTGATGACATCGTATAGTGTTAAAACTCGAAGAAATATAATACTAAGTGTTATTTTCCACGATGAATGGATTGGTTCAGGACCTAGGCGAGTAATCCCTAGTAGTAAATTTAGGGTGACCCAAGTTAATTAAAAGTCCCTTTAGGAGGGTATTAGTTGAACTCCTAATTTGGAACATAGTAGCATTTTACCCTGATATGAGCGACTAGAGATACGAGGTTAGTATCAAATATAAGTGAAGTTGTATTGTCAGGATGACTCGAGAATTCATGGACACGCAGGATGTGTAGTACTAGGAGTTGAATTGGTTCTTAATGATGAATCAGGTGTTAGTTATATTGTAGTTGCACTTGGGTGAGTATAGATCACTAGAGTGTTTCCCAATAGAGGCGCCAATATTCTTTAGGTATTAACGAAGGATCCTTAAGACTTAATTCAGCATGATCACCGAGTAAGTGGAGACTCAATGGCTACTAGGTGACTTTGATGGCTAACCTGATGGTGAGCATTAGGACATGTTGATTGTTGAAATTTTTGGTGACAACCCCTGTGAAAGAGCGTGTGATACCATCTTAGCTATTAAGGACTTTGATGTTTCAGTTGTGACACCCCACCCAATTAAATATCGGGTGATCAGTCCTTTATAAAATTTATAACATAATGTTTGGTTGGTTCATTCTTAGCATCACTGTCGAAAACTTAAATCTAATTAATTACCTAACATTTAATTAAGATAGTTTCAAAACATTTTCCAAATAAACTTGAAACCAATTAATTTAATAAATTCTAAACATGTAAATATAAACCATACACAAGGATTAAATGCTGACTGAATAAAATAGTGAATAGATAAGACTGGATAAAACCTTTCAGTTCATAGTTACAAACCAAACCATAATAAATACTGAAACCAACTGAGAAGAACTATAAAGGAAACTGAGTACAACTTCGCTAATGAGAATGGGCAACACATGCCCTAACTGAGATATCTCGACTAGGAACTGAATGAAATGAGAGAAACGTCTAATCTCAAATATCCCGTAACTTCCACAACAGCTGCAGCTCAGCAAACCATCCAAGTAACTAGAATCCGTGTCCCTGTGGCTAGGCACCTGTACTAATACATATATATATATATATATATATATATCAAAAGAGAAAAGGGATGAAAGAAATGGGTCAGGGTCCGATATGTAAAAATATTTATTTTAGCAAGTATTTAAAACTGCATTAAAGCAAGTGTTATATGCATGTTAGTTCGAACTCTCACATGAGATTCTCACCTCTCGACTAGTGTGCACGCCTAACGTACATCTACTGCAACATAGCCATCTGACACTTCTAACTAGGTGATAGGCTTATCTATATAATTACCCCTTGTATTAGTGTTCCGTATATGATCTCAACATTTTCCATTTTAAATAAGTGTTAACACACTAAAGTCAAGTATTTACTATTTACGTTATTGAAGATTTCACTATCTTAACAATCTGATATTATCTAATTTTAGATATACCAAAAGCATACATATATATCTCTCACTATAATATATGTATTAACCAAATCTTAATAGCCTACAAACATCACATTGTAAGTATAACATAAGTATATATAAATAATCACCACTATACATATATATATACTAAGACAACACCCCAAGGCTATACCTTTGGTGCATTACATACTCTGCTATCATGTCCCGGTACCTCTCGTACTCAAGTAAGGACTATCGGTTCAGAAGTCTCCCACGAACCATATATACAAAACACATATAATGTAGGGGAACATAGTTCACATACCTATGGGTCACGCACATACCTATGCTCCCATAGTCAGCGACTTACCAACTCACAAGTAAGTCTTCACAGTCCTATGTTCTGAGATACAAGTCAAAATCGCCTCAGGATAAGACAGTCTCTACACCACATCTCCTGATATCAAGCAGCTAGGTATGTCATACACATAATACTAGAAAGTAATAGGTATTCACACAACCCATCCAATTAAACGGTATACACACAACTAAATGTCATATTCCATACGTAGTACTATTATCACTAAATACTATCCACGTATTTCAATTTACGATATTCCCTCTCTCGTAATATATTTCTAAGGATAATATGTCACCCGAAAATTCTTAATTCAAAATCATAAGATGTCCCCAAAAGTAACCATTACATTTTACTCTTATAAGTTACATATCGTTCGAACTAATATCAAAAGTGTTTATCATGTAATACTTTTGACGCATTTACAATTACGATTATCTCTCTCTTGGAATCTCCAAGGTAATCTCACCGTCCCAAGTATTTAAATTATTTATCTTCATATACTTCTTAACAATCCTGTACTATACTGATTTTCCCATAATATCATTTCCTCATTCAGATTACTGTGCCATACTAATTTGGACCATTCTGAAATTTTCCCAAATATGTAAACAGTCGCTTGAACCAGACCTGATCTCATTCAAACGAGATCAGGTTGTCGCTTGAACCACATAACGCGAGATGCAATCTCGCTCGAACCATACTTCTCGTGAAATTCCATTGTCATTCGAACCACTTCTCGCGAGATACCAATCTCGTTCGAACCACTACAAGCAACATCACGCGACCTGCACTGCGTCGTCTCCTTCACCGGATTTCTACGATTTCCTCCATTTTTAAGCCTAGAAACCTCTATAGTATAATCCCCATCTTCTCATCATTAATACTAATCAATAATAACAAGATTATATATAATTTAACACATCCTAGGATCTTTAATTCATCATAGATCATCAAGATTACATGAAACCCCCAAACTAATTCATAAGAACACTAGTTTCCAAATTTTCAATTAAAGAACCTGACCAACCCTAATTCGTTCATCAATTTTATTTCTGATTTTGTGATAAAACCTCAACATACATGAAGGAATTAAACAACTCAACCAATCAACCCATAATCATAAATTAATTCTCCATTTTTCACCTGAAATAACTTTCAAAACATAGGTTTATTAACCTAGACTAAGATGAACATAATTATTGCCAAAGAAAGCAAGAAATAAACACTTGTCTCGATTTTGAAGGTCTGATCCATTGATGTTGTTGGTATGGATGCGTTCCTCTCGTTCCGATCAACACGATGGTGGTGGTGGTTGTGCAAGGTGGGGAAAATGGCTTCTCCTCCTTTGGAATTTGATCTCCCTCACCCACTGTGGCTCTCTCTTGATTTTGGTTTAACCAAAACCTAATTGTCTCCAAATAGCAGATATAATATTCCTCTAATTTTTGTCCATTTGATTCTTCCAAAAATCCAAATTACAAAACTACCCCTACCGGGTGTCGGCTTGGCCTAAAAATGTCCCGGAGTCCAAATAAAATACTCGGATAGAGTTTTCTGACTATCTCGACACTTTTCGACTCAGTGGAGCAGTCGAAATGAACATACGAGTTACTTAAAAATAATTTACCTTTATATTCCACTTAATTAGTCTTGACACGACACACACGTGCGTTCCGACTTAATATATCAAATTGTCGTATTTCTCTATCATAATATATAAAATATTCATTCCATATTACTTATTCTCATAGCAATATAAATAGTTATTAACTTCTCGTCATTCTATTAAACATTCAAATTTAAATTCGGATTAATAATTAATTTTCACATTTTAATTTATTTAATCCCACAATAATAATAAATAACGCAATTATTTAATTCTTCGAAAATACGGGGTATTACTTTAGTCTTGGAGGATTCATATGACTTAGAGTAAGAATTTGTAAGTCCCATGAACTTGAGGACTTAGCGGATCGATAATGTTAAGGACAAAATTTCCTAAAGAGGGAAGAATGTAATACCCGCCCTCGGGATTTTATCGTTCCACCATGTTATTTATATTAATGGTGAATTATTGGGATTTGTATTATTAGTATATGGGATTTCATCTCTACATTTGATTATTATCGTGACCATAGTGGTAATTGTTGAAATCTATGAGGAGAAATTTAATATGTAGGAAATATCAGAGGTTGGAATGAAATTAAGTTTGGTTCGAACAAGATAAATGTTGGTTCAAAAGAAATTCTAATGTCGTTCGAAGTTGGGATCTAACGAGGATTGAAAGAGATGTCCCTTCATAAGATTCCAACCTCGTTAGAAGGTCACTATGTGGGAGATCGAACGAGATTGAGATTTCGTTAGAAAGAGTTCCCATTCTCGTTCAAATGACCTATTCCGAAATTTTGTAAATCAGAATGCCCTCGGGTGATGTGACGTTATGGACCATTAGATTGATTACTTATCGACCCCTGGTGAATCTAGATTACTCAAAATCAATATTTTAGTGTTCAGATGAGTTTTTATATAGTTTTGTTGGGGGTTATGTGAGTTTATTTTAGTGTAAAGAGGAGAGAGGTAGGGAGGTCTTACCATTGCCATTTTCAGATTTGTTCTTCCTCTCTCTAGATCTTGGGAGATTTCCATCTCCCACTAGCACAAACCACCCCACACCACCATGTCTCCACCTAATCCCACCACATTTTAGAAGTATTTCGCAGTATTTAAGCACAATACACCCATTTCCACAATTATTGAGATAAGCTACCAATTTTGGAGGTGTTAATGGAGGTTCTTGAAGATGAAGATTGAAGATTAGGGGAGTTTGAAGGGTTTTTGCTTTGATCTTTTGTATGGTAAAGCTTTGTGGAGTGAGGCAACCTCCATTAGTTCACCTTAGGAGGTGAGGGGTTGCCATCCACCTTCTTATTCATCCAACATTTTTTGAGCTCGATTTGAGGTGAAAAAAACTCTTTTCTTAATTTTAAGACTCTGTGTTATTAGTATTTGATCTTGCATATAGTGTTTAAGAGTAGGATCATTTATGATTCAAGAAAGATATTTCTTAAGATTTGTTGAACTGGATTTACAAAAGGGTTTCAATGGTTTTAAGCAAAATGATATGTTTTAACAAAAATTGGATTTTAAACATTTTTATGGAATAAAGTGTTATAAGAAGGTTCACTTTGTTAAGAACATTTTATGAATAAATGTTTCAAAGTTTCATTGTAAAAAATTAATATTTTTATATAAATGGATATTTTATGCATGTTTTAAAAAACAAAAATGTCTTTTTGCAGTGAAAAGTGCGTTTGTGAAAACATTATGAAATTTCTAGAGTTAATCACATGTTAGGCCTATTTGATAGGATTTTTGGGCTTCAAATCCATCTTCTCATGCATATAAACATATATTTTTTTTTAGGTTTAACATATTAACAAGTTTAATAAGGGTTTTATTGGATTTAAACACGGAATAAATGAATTAGAAATTCCAGCCCTTAAAGTGTATGAAAAAGGTGTTAAAAGGATGATAAGTGTATGGTTTTAAGACTACATGTCTTAATAAAGAAAATGGTAATTTTCTTATAAAGTAGTTTTAGACGTTGAATGATTTCTTCTAAATGAAAGTGATGAAATAAAGATATTTCCAACATAAGATATGTGTTACTCCAATAGTGTTAAATAAGTGTTGGCGATCTAAAAATACTTAAAAAGTTCGTGTGGGTAACTTAAAGGTATTTTGGAAAATAACACTGAAGAAGTGGAGAAAAATAACATGTCCGGAAATAAATGAGTAAAATAGTCATTTTACGTAAAGTGGAACATTCTTATGAAATATAAATAGTAGAAAATGTGTTACAACTTAATTGTGTTTTGGAAAACAACACCCGTTAAGTGGAGAAAAAGAACAAGTTTGGAAATAAATGAGTGGAGCTTCATTTAACGTAAAGTGGAAATTTTTTGTTAAATATAAATCTTAGAAAAGGTGTGTACAAAATAGTCCTAAATGAAAATGATTTTGGGATAAAATCAATGCTAGAGTAAAAATGACAAGAAAAGATGATTTTAAAGTGTAACATGAGTTGGGGTGAAACCTTGGGTTTGACTTCAGTCGGTAAAAAAGAAAAGTGGAATAATGTGGATATTTGTAAAATGTTAAAAGACAATAATATGCAGACGAATAGAACTAGGATAATTAAGGATGGACCAAAACCCTCAGGTGGACGACCCAAAATTTCAGTCCAGAGCATATGCAAGCTTAGCCTGTGCTTTGAGCCTTTTAAAGTATACTAATATTGGAAGATTCCTGTGAAACTCGGACAATTAAATACCGGGTGATTAGTCCTTTGTTAATGTATATCCGAATATCCAGTTAGTTCATTCTTAGCATCACTGTCGAAAAAGAATTTCTTTATTAATTCACCTAATAATTAATTAAGCTAGTGTCAAAACTTTTTTCATTTTTAATTTCATTAAAACTATTCCACAAAGCGTAGTGATAATAGACAACATCACGACATAATTGAACAAGACTAAATGTGGCTGGAATAACTCTCTGGTTAAAATATTTCATTAGCATCAAATAAAAATGATATCAACAGTACTAACATAAGTAATTACAATCTCTGGAATAGAAATGAAATAACTAGAATCCTAGGCGACACGCCCTAAATGAAAGTAGACACTGCAGATGTGTGAATCAACAGAATGGAAGTGTCTAAACAAATCTGCCTCTCCACTAGCAACTATAATCCATCGAGATATCCATATTCTATGCCGGCATCCATGATATTGGATACCTAATGTTCAAGATACACTATATATAAGGGAATATGCAAGGGAATGGGTCAGAGCCCGATTGTAAAATATTTTTTAAAAATACCAAGTGCTTAACAAGTGTAATTAAGTAGGCATTATGTACATGTTAAATTCTCGGGGTCTCGTTTGATAATTCTCATCACTCATCTAGTGTGCACGCCTAACATACCTTATTATATACCAAATTAGGATTCTATCCCACTCATCTAGTGTTCCTTTAGCTTTAATATGGACTAAGCTTCTACAGCTTTAAGATTAAGTATTCACTTAATTATATCAAATCTTATTATTCATTTTTATCTACAATTTAACACAGTAGATTATCTCATAGTATATATGTTAATGTACAAATTTCATACAATAGAATACATCACCGTATATATAATTTAATCTATAATTCTCGCCTAGTATATTACATCACAATATATATATTCATCACACTATTATATATACTAATATAGGACCTCCCAGACACACCTACGATGCATGAATACTATGCTATCATGTATTGATACATCTCTCTATATAAAGGACTATTGGTTCGGCGTCACTCACGAACCATATATAACAAAACACATATATTGGAGGCGAGCATACTCCCCAGCCGAATGGGTCACTCACATACCTACACTCCCACTCAACCATCTAAAATATCATTCACACCGATAGAAAATGTCCAAGGTCTGAATCTGAAGATATGAATCTAACCCCCCCCCCCCCCCCCCCCAAAAAAAAAAAAAGGGCTCATCAGGATAAGATCGACCATAATGCGAAACCTCCACCCCGATAGCAAGAAGCATAGGTATGTCATACACATAATAAATAATAATATAGGTATTCACCTCACCTATATATAAAAATAGTAGGGCACATGCATAACCCATATAATAATTTCCATTCATAGTATATGTATCTCATATATCCTACGTATTTACAGATTATGACTTTACTTTTCAAATTATATTCCCAAGTTTCTCTCGTCACTTGAAGGGCAATCATTTATTTCTCATGTAAATTAAGTAGCTATCCACTCACCTCCTACTAGTCCATGTCATCCCAACTCCCGAATTTCTATGAATCAAAATTATCTTCAATTAGGTATATTTCTTGATAATCCCTAATTCAATCTTAACCCTTTTTATTTCACCTATTAGGGTTAATCCCACATAAGACTAAGGTTATTGTAGCAATAGTAACTCCCTCACAACTGGTCCTAACCTAAAATCATCATTTATTTGATTTAAATCCCAATATATATATTTTTCCACCATAACAAATTTAATTCACACTCGTTAATTTCCCCAATTCCGCCACATAATATTTTTTGGGTCTGAAGTATACGCTACTGCCCTCCTTTAAGTCCCAATTTGTTCATTTAATCATCACCAAATATTTCCCTAATTTGAATTTAAACAAATATTTAAATAGGACTTAAATCACATTTCTTGGGGGAGTCGATCGATCGATCAGTCGATCGATTGACATTCTTGAGTCAATCGATCGATCGATTAGATATTAGCCCAGATTCTACATATGTTTACCTACGGGTTTTACACTTTTTCATCATCAAAACCATTATTAATTAATCTCAAACTACTCATAATTCATCTCAAATTATATCTCAAGGTGTATAAATGATTTATAACTTTTAACAACATAAATTCATCAACAATTTTCAATTAAATCATGTTATTTCCCTTAAAATTCAGAAACTTCTTATTTTATTATTTCTCCATGAACAACTATAAATCCCGAATTGTTTTCAATCAAATGATTCCCAAATGTTGTGGATAAAATGATATATTCAAAAAGAGATTAATCCTACATAATTCTTATTTCAAGGATTCATAAAAAATCATCTTAATTCCTTTATCTTTTTAGTATTTTCTAAGCATCCTAACATGGACAATATACATGTTAATATTTGCAACATTTAATCACTTGAATCTGATTTGTAGCTCTAATTTGTTGGGGAATATTGTTCACGTAATCCTTATTACTTTTTTTTATCAACCTCTAGTGGTGGTGGTGGTGGTGGTGGTGCAAGGTGTCTCTTAGCCCCTTTGTTTTCCCATAAAACTCTTCCTCTCCTAGAGAAGTCCCTCACTCTCCTCAATGGCTTTTCTTTTGATTTTTTGTTAATGAAAATCCTTTCTACAAATTCTTCACTTATATAACACCACCTCAAAATTCGTAGTTACTATTCACCCCACTTTACAAATGACCAAAATACCCCTTGGAATGCCTATTCAATTCCAAAGTGTCTCGAGATCCAAATTAAACACCCAAGTAGACTTTTTTTACTGTTAAACCATCCCGGACAATTTGACACAATCAGAACGATAATTTGGATGACATGAAAATATTTTACTTTTATTTTCATTTAATTATAGTCCTGACACGACTCACACGTGTGTCCCGACTTAATTATCACAATTGTCGAATTCGTCAGTCACAACAATTTATAAAATCATAATCATATGTAAAGTCTTAATCATATATATTACTTTTAATCACAAGTAATATTGATTCCCATGTAATATTTAAATCCGGATTAGTTTTGAATTATCCCACAAATACTCCTAATTAATCCCATTTTAAAAATCATTAAAAAATGCAGGGTGTTACAATTCTAAGAAAACGATAATGAAAAGTGAAACATGCCAAGAAATGGGTTGTGCGATGACTATGTGAAAAGACAACCTAACTTGAATTAATTAATAAACATTCCAATAGTGGATAATTTGGACAAGTAACATGAAATTGATTTATGTCCATAAGGAAAAGGAATGGTAAACTGATGGGATTAAATGGGTAGTTAAGCAACCTCAAGAAGTTCAACCCAGAATTGACACATGACTGTGTTTATGAAATATTTTCAAAGAAAAATAAGTATTTTCTAACACGGTGTTTGCATGTGTTCAAAGGTGATTTTCAATGAAAATACTAAGCTAAAATTTGGCATGAGAAATAAGGAAATTTTGGTAAAGGAAATGATTTTCCTTAAGCTAGATGTTTTGTTTAAATATTTAACCGGGTGGGTTAAATCAAAAAATTAATTTCAAGTCAAGTAAAAAGGAATTTTTTTATGGGATTAAGGTGAATTAATCGGGGTAAGTAATTTTTTTTGATTAAAAACGGTTTTGTTCATGTAAGTGTTATATATATAAGGTAGTTGCATTTGCACGTAGATATAATGTGTTAGAGTCTCCTTTATGTCGTTCGATATTCCATGCATGGTTGTCATTTTTCGTCAGGCATTCAACGCATTCCCTCGTCTTTGTTATGGCAAGTCGGATGCGGTTCCGTACTTTGTGAGCGTTGTACATGTAAGTATTCTTTTGACTTTGTGATAGTAGCTCTGTATGATTGGATTTCGGGGATTCTTCCCACAGATCCCTTGCGTAGCATGATTTAAATTGAAATCGCATGCTAAACAAATGCAATGTTAACTAAATGAAACTAGACTAGCAGTGTTGTAGGTTGTTTTATTGCACTTCACACGTTTGCCAGAGTTGGCCCGAGTTGACAACGGATTAACCATAAACTTGGGTTGGGGAATTACAAATTCTCCCTCATTATTTCATAAGAAATTATCTATGGACATCAAGACTCCCCCTATTCTAACAAGAATCCAATATAAGCTTCATCAATTGAACATGAAAGTTCATTCTTCATACTTGGTCCACACCAAGTTTGAAATATAATCTAGCTTGAGCACCTAATGTTAGATTCAAAGTTTAGATCATGTGAATTTAAGTAGATTCGAATGTAAACAATGGCTTATTGTGAATTGATCCTCTTGAAACATCTTTCTCAAAAATCCTATGATTAGATTTAAAAATCTTAACAAAATTGTTTTGAACACACAATTTTAAAATAGAGATAAACTAATGGTTTCAGAATGAAAAGATCCTCAGAGTATGTATATCTGAAAGTGTGTAAAATGAAGTAAAATAAATGGATGTAAAAAGTTCTATTTATACCAGTTTTTAAAAAAATATCTCCATCGACCGCACATTTGATTTTTATCATGTGCACATTTTTTGATAATTTGAACCCCAACTTGAAAAGTCATAGGTTCGTTTGCACATGGTTTGTCTGACAAACCAAGCTTACATGCAAACAGGCTATATCCTAATTGTGCAAACGACCAACGTGCAAAAATATAGAAAAGTTTTAAAAATGCCTTTTAAAAAACAAAAGATATACCCTAACCCTCTTTAAAAAACATATACACATACTCCAAGGATTATTTCAAAAATATCATTACAAATATAACACTCATTCTATAAATCATGAGTTCCACCATAGACAAATATTTAAAAAATTATACGTGTTTCCTCTAGGATCAGCCTACGTCGATGAGGTAAAGGAGAGGGGGTTAGCTTTTATTTCTTTGGTTAAAGAAAGAATGAAAAGAGTTATAGAGCTTATAATCTTAACCTTATTCCATATTACAAGAGGTTTTATATACTTAGCCTTTACAACGTCTCTCCCAATTCATAGCATGAATGTTGGAAGAGTTTAAATTGAAGGAAACATGTGTTCATCCCTGAATCCTCCATGTATTCCCATGTTGCCTGTTCAGATAAATTTTCAGTTCTGTTGATAAGGAACTTGTCGGTCATTTTAAGTAACGGTTTATTTTCAAAGTCTTGAAGGATCAAAGGGTTAGACTATCATTCATTTGATGTATCTAGGCTTCTTTTTTATGAAAGTGAGGCATTTTTCTGATGAAGCCGAGCTCTCGGATGAAGGTTATATTTTGTTCATCTCTGTAATGTTATACTATTGACTACACTCGTGCTAAGCATTCAATCATCCTCCTGATTAATAATTAATTTGTGATGTCGATCATATGATGACCATCACCCCATCCTCCAGATCATGATGCCATTTATATCCTTGTAGACGAGCAAAGTCCATTCCACATGTTCACTTTTCATTGGTGTTTGACGATGTGTGTGACAATTGGATTTCTTTTAATTATTTATAATTTGATTAGGATGTTTTATTGATGTTAATATCTTTGAGAATATTTAGATTCAACATGAACTGTTTCCAACTCAGGATGCTAATCAGGTGAAGTGTTGTAATCATTGTATTCACGAAGATGCACAACTTCTCAAGGTTTGCATGGGAATATTCACCCACCCCACGCACCCTTACCATAAGTATATTCTACCGAACTATTGTTGACCATTCTATTAACTTAGATCGAGTTGTTAAATTTGAACAGGTAATCATCACTTGGTATAAAAGACTACACAACCCCCTTTTTAAAACCTTTGCATTTTATATCACCATAACCATAGCTCTCATTTACGTTTTCTTCTTTAAAAAGGTTGTCCAGCTACTTGTGAACTCGTTGCCACACTTTTCCTATGAAATACTTCCTCTAGTTCTAGCCATCTCACTATCTCATTTGGAGGTTTTGACATTTTCTCGTCTCTGGAGAGACTATGTTTCCATCATCATGTTTTGACTCGTTATTGATACAAATTAGACCTTTTTTTCTTCGACTTATTCCCTTATAACATTGGGCATATCTTACTTTAGGCTTTGTCTTTTATTTTACTCGGATTAGCTACTTTGTATCCCAATTTCTAGAAGGAGACACAAGTATCCTATGTTTTACCCATTCATGTGATCCTTTATTTTAATATCTTGAGTCTCAGTGTGGCCCAACAAGAAAGACTTCAACGCCAACGGGATTTTACAAATATGGTGGAGATAGTTGAGGCTTTTATCCCCAAACATAATGAAAATGGGGCCTTCATTCGAGATGTTTCATAATCAAATTCCAATAGGCCAAGTCATACTCCTATATCCTATAATACGACCCAACACAATGCTCAAGGGTTGATCTCTTATGACCCCCTCAGACTGAGGATCCTCGGGGAAATCCCCTCAGCCCCTATGAGGGCATGAGTTACATGACCTAAAATGCTACCAACGGGTGGTGTGAAAATCACTCCCTTCCTGGGACTTTATCCGTCCATCTCGCCAATGAGACTGATTGTGCCTCTCAAACTTGTGAAAGAGAAGTCTATTTTTACCATTAATGCTTCTATGATGGGATTGGAATTCCCCTACCGAGACACCCTTTCAGTATGCGCTATGCTTACTAAATTTTTCCCTCTTCTAACTTATATCGAATGCTTGGAGGATTCTAATTGGGTCCATAGTGGACTTTCATGACTTATTCGACATTGATCATCCCCTTACTATGGGGAAATTATTGACTGATTACAAGGCTATGTCTTCTCAAGGAGGTTGTTATACCTTAGCCTGTAGATGCATGGGTGAATAGTTCATCAATTCATCTCTTTCCTCTAATCATAACTAGATGCTTCACTTTTTCTTTATCAAGGGTGGGGGATGGGAGTACAATAACCAGAATGAAATTACTGGTCATTTGTCCACTGTCCCTTCGTCTAGATCAAGCATGATCTTAATTATCAAACTTTATGTTTTTTCATTCATCTTTACTAACTTCTCTTCGACATTATTAATTGTTTTATTATAATCTTATAGGGATATTCAACGAGTTTCTTGACATTCCAAAGAACCGAAAGGAGATAGTTCAAGAAGTTATAATTAAAGATCACCCGTTCAAGGACCTTTGTGTTCTGAAAAGATTAAAAGAGATTGGATTTATCTTCATAGGAAAGAAGAAGTGAGAACACGATGCCCTTCGTCTTCATACTAATACCGAAGAGGCTTGTCACCCATTTTTTCATTTCTAATGTGTGTTCTTCCCCTATTCCTTAGGCATAATTTTTTCATATGCCAAAGGGTCTCATTATCTTCCTTTATTGTACTTATCATTCTGTTACTTCTCTATTTATCTCTGTAGTCTTTGGAGAAATGGACCTCCAAGAGTGCTGCCCTTCTCTATAATAACTGGCTTAAATGTCGACCACACAAGAACCTGCCACTATCCAACCGAATCCCCTTGTAGCTAATTTGAACCACCCAGTCTAACAAAATGGGTTAGTTGAAGTGGTTCATACCCTCAACTTTATTGAGGATACATCATTCATCCATCTAGTGGACGATGTGTAATACCCCGTATTTTTAATGATTTTAATTATGGGATAAATTGACTTAAAAATAGGAAATTTATTTGTAATTAATTTGAATTTAATTAAATAATTACTAGCATAATGAGATTTAGTATGTATTGATGTGATTCATGTTGAATATTACTTAGTAAGTAACGTAATATATTATTATGAAAATATTAAAGTTATCGTGAAAGAAAAATACGATAGTTACAGTAAACTTAATTGGGACGCGCGTGTAAGACGTGTCGGGACTTAAATGGGGAAGAATAATGTAATTTAATTTTTGGTTATTCGGATGGTTGTTTTGAGTACGCCAATGTGTTCCGAAGGGTCGAGATGTTAGAAAAGCATATTCGGATGTTTGGTTTGGATTCCGGGGAAACTTTAGGTCAAACCGGCACCATGGAGGGGTATTTTGTCCATTGAAAATTTGGGATTAATTAATGGACGAAAATTATATTAATATATCATCCTTTACACAGTAGCATATAGGGGTTTATTCTGCAAAAATAGAGAGAGTACAAGAGGAAGAAGGAGAAGAGGTTCGTAGGAGTTCCAAGGCCTAACCCAGTCACCTTTAACCAAAAACATCACCAACGTGTAGATCGAGAAGAGGACAACGCACCTATATAAGTTTCATTCGAAGAATCAGACCTTCGTGAAAAGGCAAGTGTTTGTCTTGATTGATTTTAGAGCATATAAGGTCCATGTTAATTTATTTAATGGTTTAATCATGATATCATTAAATTGGGACTGAAATTGGGGATTTATTCGTATTTGAGGAATAAGTTTTTCATGTAGTTGAATAACCATATTATGGGGATAACATATCTGGGTTTTATTTATTGAATTAACATAATCAAATCTGGGTTTAATGGTTGTTCATGGGGTTTTATGAATTTAGGGCCAGTTGAAGATTTGAGGAATAAATCTAAATTCGTATTATAATTTTAAGTATTTAATGTTAAAAATATGTTAGGAATCGTTCTATTGCTAGTGAGTATAGTTTTAAATCGTTGGATTTGAGTTAAAATGATAGTTTGAGAAAATTGGGTGATGAAAAGATGGAAAAACGCAGGTTTAGAAGTGATAGGGACGGACTGCAATTTTCTCATTCGAACGACCTAAGTTGTTCAAACGACCTCGTTGGAACAAGAATTCCAACAATCCATCTAACAAGAATTCGAAGAACAATTCGTTTTAAGTTTCAATAGAATGACCTGGTTCGAACAACCTCGTTCGAATGAGAATTATGTCCTTAATTTGTTCGAAGTTTTGTTTGAACGAGATTCTCCCCACTTCTAATGAGATTTCAAAAATTTTAATTTTTGCCCAGAAAAGTTAGTATCTTTTGAGGTTAATGTAATTGAGAGAAAATGACCTATGCTATTGATGAGTGACTACATCACGCTGACTAGTGGTGAGATGATTGTGCAACTACATAGGGAATATGTTAGAATAAGAGGACCTTATGGAATATATACGATAGATATATTAATTGTACGGATAGAGTAGCGTGAGTATTAGAGAAAATAATACTACGTGTAAAGTCGGGGACTTGAGTTGGGTGAATACCTAATGATTATTATAGGTAGTATGTATGTACTTATTGGTTAAATTATTGTGTGTATTACATACATACGATGTTTGCTATCGGGTGGAAGTTGCGAATTGTGGACGATCATATCTTGGGGAGCCTTCAGGGGATTTTGATTCGTATCACTAGAACATAAAACCTTGGTACGGGATATCAGTTAAAATGATAGTGTTGACAGTCATATGGGTGCGTAAGTATGTGCGTATCCTATGGGCTTGGAACTATGTTCGCCTCCAGTATGTGTGTTTGTTTTGATGGTTCGTGAGAGGTTAAACCTATAGTCCTTCATGCAATGAGCGATGCACCAGGATATGATAGCAGAGTATGCCTTCAACTAAGGGGGCCTTAACCCAGGGGTGCTGATATAGTATATATATAGAGAGAGATAAATACATGTTTACTTTTTATTTATTCTACTATGCATGTTTAGTATATGTGGAAATAATGATACTTTAAAATATTCTTAGTGAGAAAAGGAATGCCTATGAGAATGATTGTTATATATATGAATAACCATCCCTAAACGTCCGGTAATACGGGTTACGGGTGATATGGGTAGATGCTTGAAATTATTAGTGTGATAATAGTTATCTTCATACTACTTAGGAGGTGTGTCATAACTAAGATGCGGTAAATATACGCATTAGGTGTGCACATTTGATAATAGGTGATTATATCAGGTGAGAGTAAAAGGATATTACGTGTATGCTATATGTTCTAATCTTTTCATTTAAGCACTTGCTGATTTTTAAATTGTTTTCAACTCCGGGTCTGACTCGTTTATTGTAAATCTCTTTTCTTTTGTCAAATATTTTTAGGTGCTCCGCCACATGGAAACCAAGGATAGGAGTTCCATTCATTTGATGAGCTGTAGCTTCTATGGAATTTATAGGACTTGGTAGTAGATGCCTCCATGATTCTCATTCCTCCGTTTTCAGTTAGGGCATTTTTCCCCTTTTTAATTTTCAGGCAGTCAGAGATTTGTGGATCTATTTATAAATTCCTTTTAGTTGTTGGTTTATTTTTTTGGATTATTGTATTTGGGATTTAGGTTGGAAGTGTTTACTCCAGTCTCATTTATTACCTTAGTCATTTCATTTCTTATGTTATTTGTTTGAATGATGTATGATTAGTAATTAGTTAATTTGATAACTATTAATTAAAAGATAAAATTTTGACATCAATCTTTTTAAATATTTGGCGGTTAGTGTTAATAATAAAATTTTGACAGTGATACATCAATCGGATATTCTAAATTAATTTAATAAAGGACGGATCACTCGGTATTTAATTAGGCTGGGTGGGCGCAGGTGGTATCAGAACATCAAGTTCTAGAGTTATTCAGGATCTGTACGGCTTAGTATGCTTCCAACGTAGCTTTCTTTGATATGAACACCTATATCTATGACTGTTTTATTCAATATTTGCGCGTTTTACGTCTTCAGCTATTTGAGATATCTACTATGGACTTATAAAGCTTCTCTCTCATTTTAGATGCCTCCCAAACGTGCACAACGAGCTTCTAGGGATGCCCAGTCTGAGACCCAGGCATTCTGGCCCAGGGCACGATGAATGATGTAGAGGTTGATGGTGGACCCAACACCAGCTCACACTTTACCTTCTGCTTGGGAACGAGTCAGAGATGCCTTCCAAACGGCTCACCCTCAAGAGTTCGTAGGGAATTTTAATATTGTGGTAGCGATCCAATGGAAGAAAGACATCAAGTGGCACTTGAGGATGTTTGAGTGTACCGAGGTTCAGAGGAAGATACAAGCTACTTTTAATCTAGGGGAGCGACACTGCAGTGGTGGGAGTCTATTAAAAGTGTTGAGGATAGAGACGACATGACTATCCAGGACTTCTGGGTGCAGTTAGACCACAAATATTTCCCTTCCGTCATTTAGACTGAGATGAGGAAAAACTTACTAGACCTCACCCAGGAGGGGAAGACAGTTGCGAAGTATGAGGAATAATTTACGATAGTAATTAATCTAGTGCCATATGAGGTGCCTATTGAGGGGAAGAAAATACAAATGTTTATGGAGGGCTTTACTTGGACGATTCGCCAATACCTTTTGGGTAATCTTTAGTTGGGTACGTATAATTATGTACTTAACGCTATCCTACTAAACTGCCAGGATCATCGCTTCCATCAGAAAGGAAGAAAACGAGTGGGCGAGTCTAGCCAGTAGGGCAGGACATGAGGTAATGGTGCCAGTGGGGAATAACCAGCTCAGGTTTAGTAGAGACAGGGCAAGCAGAGTTCCCATCCGGGGGACCCTGCTAAGAGATTCAGATCAGGTGACTACCAACAGGGATATGGAGGTTTTATTTAGGGCCAGTCTGGCCAGCAGGGGCATCAGCGCTTTCAACAGGGCTAGCAGGGCTAAAGGAGGGGTGGTAACGGCCATCAGGGCCGAGGGCAATAGGGGAGGAAAATTTCCAGGGAGGTTCTTTGGTTTTGGCAGCACTGGCAACAAACATTAAGACTGTCCTTATAAGGGTAGAGCCCCAGAGCAGCAGGTGGGCGCTCGTCAGGACCCCCAATGATCGATATTTCTAACTGCCCTCCTAGGAACACCACACGCACCGGCTTTGCTAGCCATTCTAGTAGCTCCAATCCAGTAGGGACAACTGTACTATGTGTGTGTCTACAATATACACTAGGCCGAAGTTACCCAAGCTTGACCAGTGGTTGAGGGTATGTTTTCTATCCAGGGGACTTTTAGGGCAATTATTATTTGACATGGGGGCTTCATATAGTTTCATTACCACTAGTGTTGCACGCGCCACATGGTTATTAGACATGGTAGAGAGCACCATTACTACTGTAGACTCACCATTAGGATATGGGTTTTTGATATTCTTTATATATCGGGAGTGGGCATAGAGATTGGAAGATTGATCTTACCGACCGACATTCTTGTCTTAGATATGCACGACTATTTTGATATTATCAGGATGGATTGGCTAGTTATGCATAGGGAAATGATTGACTACTATAGTCGTAGTATTATGTTCACCATACCGGGTCAGGAGATGTTTGTAATGGTGATTCCTCATCCTGAGGGAGGTTTGTCCACCCATTTATAATATATAGAGGAGGAGACCTTTAAGGAGGTGGTGATTCCACTGGATTTATTTCCAATTGTTCGTGAGTTCACCGATGTATTTCAGGATATACTAGGGATACCACCTAGCAGAGAGATAAAGTTTGTAACAGACTTAACACCGGTCACTCGGTCGATAGCCCATACACCTTACTGTATGGCTCTGACAGAAATGAGGGAGTTATGGGATCAAACTGAGCAGTTATTGGACAGGGCTTCATTCGTAGGAGTACCTCAACTTGGAGCGCTCTCTTACTATTCGTAAAGAAGAGTGATGGGTCATTACGATTGTGTGTTGACTACCGAGAGTTGAATAAGGTCACTATACGGAATAAGTATCCGTTGTCCAAAATTGATGATCTGTTTGACCAATTGTGGGGTGATTCATACTTCTCGAAGATAGACTTAAGATCGAGATACCATCGGTTACGTATCAGATAGGAGGACATGTCTAAGAATGCATTCTTGACGTGATATGGATCCTACATGTTCAGGGTTATGCCATTTGGTCTAACCAACACACCGATCGTATTGATGGACTTGATGAACAGGGTGGTCAAAGAGTTCTTAGATCAGTTTGTTATTATCTTCGCTGATGACATCCTAATTTATTCCTGAACTGAGGTGGTCGAGGTGTGGAAGGCGAAGTGGAAGGAACTAGGACATTAGGATGCAGTTTGTCGCTCATTCATGTCACTACCCAAGATCATTTCTAGGGTGATACAGGCTCAAGTAATTTACTTGTTATGTCAGGATCAGATTGCACAACTTCTAGATTAAGAGGAAGAGTCGTATTCTGCGAGCTCAGATGGGGGCTTACACATTAATGGGAGGTTAGTAGTTCCAAAGGGGGAGGCATTACGACATGCAGTGATGGCGGAGTTACATGGATAACGATTTGTGGTACATCCTAGAGGAGATAAGATGTACCAGGATATGAGGTTACAGTACTGGTGGAGTGGAATGAAGAAGCACATCTCTAAATTTATGTCAAAATGTGTTGTCAGCTACTAAAAGTGGAACACCAGAGACCACCACGACCCCTACACCAGTTAGAGATCCATATATGGAAATGGGAAAGAATTTCCATGGATTTTATCACAAGGTTGCCTAACTCCCAGAGGGATCACGATTCCACATGGGTGATTATGGATCGGTTGACTAAGGTAGCTCCTTTTTCTTCTAGTTCAGACTGATTATACTACGGGGTTGTACGCTCATATCTTCATCGCCGAGCTATTAAGACTCCATGGGGAGCCCCTCGATATAGTGTTCGACCGGGATAAGATCTTTATGTTCTAATTTTGGGAGAGCTTTTAGGAGGCCATGAGTACAGAGTTACGATTGAGTTCGACCAATCACCCACAGATAGATGGGAAGACAAAGCGGACAAATCAGATGCTAGAGGATATATTGAGGATATTTATCTCGATTTTGGCGGGGGTTAGGAGCATTATCTTCCACTGGTGGAGTCTGCTTATAAGAATTCCTACCAGTTTACTATTGGCATGGCTCCATTCGAGGCATGGTATGGTAGGCCCTATCATTCTCCAACATGTTGGCGAGAGGTAGGGGACAACTAGCTACTTGGTCCAGAGCTGATTCCGAATACCTCAACCAGGATTGAGATTATTCGGATCCATATTCAGGTTGCTCAGGATAGACAAAAGAGTTACGCCGATGTAAAAGAGATTCTTCAAAGAGATCAATGTTGGGGACGAAGTATCGTTATGAGTATCTACTATGAAGGGGGTAATGAGTTTTGGGAAGAAAGGGAAGTTGGCGTCGAGGTACGTATAACCATTCCCTATTATTAAGCGGATTAGTCCAGTAGCTTACAGACTTGTGTTACCGGAGCACTTGCATAGGATCCATGACGTGTTTCGTACTTCTTCGCTGAGGAGATATGTTCGGGATGACATGGACCACACTCATATTGCTTTAGAGGAGATTGACCTATAACCAAATGGTTCATACGAGGAGGTTCAAATTTCTATCATATACCATAGCGAGAGGAAATTTAGTTCAAAGGTAGTGTCGTTAGTGAGTGTTCATTGGCGGCATCATAATGTTGAGCAGTCTACCTGGAAGCGCGAGGATGAGATGCACAATAAATAACCCGAGTTATTCTTACCAAGTATACCATTATTTTATGAATTTTGAGATGAAATTGTGTTATTTGGGGGAAGTATGTAATACCACGTATTTTTAATGATTTTAATTATGGTATTAATTGAGGATTAATTGACTTAAAAATGGGAAATTTGTTAAAATTAATCCGGATTTAATTAAATAATTACTAGTGTGACGAGAGTTAGTATTTATTGATGTGAGTCATGTTGAATATTAATTATTGAGTAAAGTAATACATGATTATGAAAATATTAATGTTATCCTGAGTAAAAAATACGCAGTTGCAGTAAACTTAGTTGGGATGCGCGTGTAAGACGTGTCGGGACTTAAATGAGGAAGAATAATGTAATTTTATTTTTAGTTATTCGAATGGCTATTTTGAGTACGCCGATGTGTTCGGAAGGCTCGAGATAGTCATAAAACCCTATTCGAATGTTTGGTTTGGAGTCAGGGGCAACTTTAGGGAAATCCGACACCCCGGAGGTGTATTTTTGTCTTTTGAAAATTTAGGATTAATTAATGGACGAAAATTAGATTAATATACCATACCTTATGTACTAGCATCTAAGGTTATGTTCTTCAAAAATAGAAAGAGTCTAAGAGGAAGAAGGAGAAGAAGGAGAAGAAGGAGAAGAGGTTCCTAGGAGTTCCAAGGCCAAAACCAATCACCTTTCACCAAAAACATCACCAACATGTAGATCGGGAAGAGGAGAATGCACCTATACAAGTTTCATTCGAAAAATTAGACCTTTATGAAAACAAAAGTGTTTATCTTGCTTGATTTTGGAACATATAATGACCATGTTAATTTATTTCATCGTTTAATCATGATATCATTAATTTGGGACTCAAATTGGGGATTTATTCATAATTGAGGTATAGGTTTTGCATGCAGTTCAATAACCATATTATGGGGATAATATATGTGGGTTTTATACCTTGAATTGACAAAATCAAATCTGGGTTAAATGGTTGTTCATATGGATTTATGAATTTACGGTATGTTGAAGATTTGAGGAATAAATCTGAATTCATATTATAATTTTAAGGATTCGACGTTAAAAATATGTTGGCAATCATACTATTGCTAGTGGGTATAGTTTTTAAATCATTGGATCTGAGTGAGAATGACAGTTTGAGAAATTTGGATGATGAAAAGATAGAAAAATGCAGGTTTAGAACTGACAGGGAGGAACTACAGTTTTCTCGTTCGAATGAGAGTTCCAACGATCCATCTAATGAGAATTTAGAGTACAATTCGTTCGAAGTTGTCTTTGAATGACCTGGTTCGAATGACCTCATTCGAACGAGAATTCCAATGAGAATTTAGTCCTTAATTCGTTCGAAGTTTTGTTTGAACGAGATTGTCCCCACTACTAACGAGATTTACGAAATTTTATTTTTTTCCCAGATAAGTTAGAATCTTATGAGGTTAATACTATTTAGATAAAATTACCTAAGCTATTTGTGAGTGACTAATCACATAGACTAGTGGTGAGGTGATTGTGAAGCAAAATATGGAATTGGTTGGAATAAGAGGATCTTATGGAATATATACGATAAAGATATTAATTGTACGGATAGAGTAGTGTGAGTATTATAGACAATAATACTACGTATAAACTCGGGAACTTGGGTTGCGTGAATACCTAATGATTATTATATGTTGTGTGTATGTACCTATTGGTTGCATTATTGTGTGTATTACATATGTATGATGCTTGCTATCGAGTGGAGGTTGCGCGTTGTGGAAGATCATATCTTTAGGAGCCTTAGGGGGGATTTTGATTCATATCACTAGAACATAAAACCTTTGTATGGGTTGTCAGTGAGAACGATAGAGTTGACGGTCATATGGGTGCATAGGTAGGTGTGTATGCCATGGGTTTGGAACTATGTTCGCCTCCAACATGTGTGTTTGTTTTGATGGTTCGCGAGAGATTGAACCTATAGTCCTTCATGCAATGAGAGATGAACCGGGACATGATAGAAGAGTATGCATTGCACTAAGGGGGACTTAAACCAGGGGTGCTGATATAGTATATATAGAGAGTGATAAATATATAGATACTTGTTACTTATTCTACTATGCGTGTTTAGTTGATGTGGAAATAATGATACTTTAAAATATTCTTAGTGAGAAAAGGAATACCTATGAGAATTATGGTTAAGTATATGAATAACCATCCTTAATCATGTGGTAATTCGGGTTACTGGTGATATGAGTAAATTCATGAAACTATTAGTGTGATAATAGTTATCTTCGGACTCGTTAGGCGGGGTAGCATAACTAGGATGGGTTAAATATACGTGTTAGGTGTGCACATTAGATGAGAGGTAAGTATCTCAAGTGAGAGTACAAGGATCTAACATGTACACTATATGTGTTATTGTTTTCATTTAAGAACTTACTGATTTTTAAACTATTTTCAACTCTAGCTCTGACCCGTTTGTTGCATATCTCTTTTCTTTTGTCAAATCTTTTTAAGTGGCCAACTAGAGGGACACAAATTATAGGAGTGCCATTAATTTGACGAGTTGTATCTATTGCGGAAGTTACAGGACTTGGTATTATAAACCTCTATGATTCTTATTCCTCCATTTTGAGTTACCTGTTTTAGTTAGGGCATATCACCCCTTTTTACTTTTTAGATAGTGAGAGATTTGTGGATCTATTTATTTACTCCTTGTTGGTTTATTTTGTTAGATTATTTTATTTGGGATTTAGGCTGGAAGTGGTAACTCCAGTCTCATTTGTTACCTTAGTCATTTGACTCCTTATGAGATTTGTTTGAATGGTGTATGATTAGTAATTAGTTAATTTGATTTATGTTAATTAAAAGTTAAAATTTTGATATAAACCTTTTTAAATATTAGGTGGTTAGTGTTAATAATAAAGTTTTCAGTAGTGATGCGTATTCTGAACCAACTAGATATTCTCAATTAATTTAGTAAAGGACTGATCACCCGATATTCAATTAGGAGAGGTGTCACATGATGAGGCCCTTTAGAGGAGGAGAAGGGATACGACGCGTTTTGAGGTCGAACATGGGAATGATACCACTACCTTCGTCCGTCGAATGTGTATTATATATGAATAAGAGAAAGATGATAAGGGTGAGAGAGTTCCTGAGGATAGGTAAGGGATTGTGATTACCCACCTTCACTGTGATGATTCAAATTAGAGTTACCTCGCCTTTCAAAATTCCTATTTTTCGGATGACATCGACTGGTTGAGTGGGGCTCCGATTAGTAGGACTAGGGAAATGATCCATCTGGGGTCAAAGGTAAATCTTGTTCCTTTATCTTTAAACTATCATTATTCATATATTTATTTCCTTATCTTGACTATGTGAATCCACTATAGGTGAACTTAATGGGAACTTATACATCCCACAAATGGTTACAGAGGAAGGATGAGGCTAGGAAGGTCCGAGCACTACAAGAAAAACCTTTTTACGATTTTTTATTGTCATAAAATGCCTATTATGACGATTCATTTTTCAATTAAAATCGTAAAAAGTTTGGGTGTCATAATTGATACATATAAAAAACTGTCATATTAGGTCAATAATTATATGTGATTGGTTTTTCAAAAAATTCACATATGTTACAAAAACAGTCATAATATACTCTGCAAGGTGTCATATTTGATATAAAAAGCATCATGACGGGTAATTTTAAAATATTTAAAAAGGTGATATAAAATTGTAAGGGCACAAATTTCCAATTGAGTCCTTTGTAGTTTTGGCTCAATTCCGCACAAAAACATATGAGTCATAGGATAGTGTTCTTTTGTATCCCTCAAGCCTCCGACAAGTTTGACTTGAAGACGTTGCGGCCTACTTACGAAGAATATATCCTTGTCGATTTTCATTCCATGTTTTACGTCATCAACTTGTGGATTCCAATGTCTCCTAAAGGTATGAATGCATTAATATTTATATATATAGGAGATTGGAAATTTATTTTGGGTGTTAGTATTTTTCTGTTAAATAGTTTTTTATTCATAGTTCTAAAGATTTTGTTCTCGGACACCTTTCCGTAGAAAAATCATATCAAATCCAAAAAAGCAAAAAAATACGAAAATGGCGGCCACACATTCGTATCGAAATTATCTACAATCATGAAAGGTCGTTCAAATGAAATTGATTCTCGTTCGAATGATATCCAAAGTCGTTCGAACGATATTTCAAACGATAATTTTTTTTTCGTTTTGTCTTATCGTTAGAAGTGTCGTTCGAACAAAAATGTCCTTCGAACGAAATTGGCGGGAACTATTTTTTTTACAGTTTTATCCCATTTTCTCACTTTTTGTCCCACTATCGTTTTGCCAAATAAATATACTTCGGGACCAGACATTTTCATACATATAAGATTGTTTTGGAGAGAAAATTCTTCCAAGAAAAAGTCCCCTTGATTTTTGTAAAAATGTTTTAATCCTTAGAACAAAATTACGGTTTACACACCCATAGTTTGTTTATTCCAAGTTTCTTCATATATATCTTTACTTGGAGTGTTTGGAACCAATTTTTTCTCTACACCTAAGTTTGGGTTTACTTATACATCCCTAAAAAAAGAAAACTTGTTTTTTATGCGGCGTTCTCACATGGTGAAAGTCAATATGTGTGGTTGACGGTTGTTCCCAAATGCTTCATTGGTGGATTTCAAGGTTCTGGTGGATTCTGGGATTATCGACTATGCAGAGGTAGTTGCAAGAAGACGCATCGGCCTTGAAGGAGTCGAGTCGTGTGTAGTAAGTCAGCTGTCTTGTAATTGTAATTCCGTACTTAGAGGACTTAAGTCTAGGGCCGTCTGAGGTTTTTTTCCCGTTGTGGGTTTTTCCTCTTACATCGCGGCGTAGTGGTTTGTGATTTATTTTATCTTGCTATATCACCTAGATGCATGCTTAGGACTAAAAGATAAAGTATGGTTTAAATCACTACTCATGCTTTAATTGGTGCTTAATTTAATTTGGGTGATATTTAATTAATTTAGTTGAAGTCATTAATTTTAATTTGATTTTGGATAAAATTTGGTTTGGCCAAATTTGCAAAATTGAATTAATTATTTATTAGGAAAATTTATTGGACTTGGGTTAAGTTTATTTTGGGATAAAAGTTAAATATTCACATGTTTGTTTTAAAGTGCAATTTTTAATTTTGAGAAAATTAAAATCCAGTTTAGTCTAATTTTAATTTTGGAAGAATTAAAATTCTAATATTTTAATTTTGAATATTGTAAAGATTATTCTCTTTAATTGAACCATCCGTATTTTGCACATACGCGTCATCAAGTGGTATCAGAGCTAGGATCGCTAAATTATTGCATTTAAGATCCTTTAGAGTTTTTAAAACGGAAAATATGCCTTTTTTGAAATTTCCAATTTTTGATGGTTCTCAAATGCTTGCACGCGACTCTTCACTTGCTATACCTTATGAGTAATTTCTTGCATATTTTTCATACTTTAACTTTTGTGCATCATGCTATATTATCATGCTAATTGTGTGCTTGATTATCATTTTCTAGTCATTGCGATATCACATATCTCATGCTAGAATTATGATTTATGTTTATGTTTTGTATCATATTTATTTTAGTTTGTATTAATTAAAAATAAAAAAAAAAATTTGTTTATCATTTTTGTTTTACCTTTTAGTAATTTAGGCTTAATGAAAAATACATATGATTTTTGTTTGTCTTTTGAGTAAATATTTTTGTTTGTTTGTTTAAAAAAATTTCAAAAACTCAAAAAGATTTTTATTGTGTTTATTTTAGTTTGACACACTTTATGTGGCATATACTTATGTCTGAATCCCTTCTTTTTTGCTTCCATGTGGCTTGAACTTTTGGTTATAATTGTTAATCCTTAAAATGTTCTTTAACATGGCTACATGGAGTAGTTAGATTTTGTGTTGCTATATTGGATTCTATTTTTATATGCCTCAATTCACTCATGAACGAGCTCACTTGAAATTTTAACATCACATTCATACTTGTGCTTTGTGAGGTTTTCTTCTACCGATCTAGTCATCTACGTATTATGTGATCTAGGAGGACTATTGCAGGTTAAAATCCATTGCACGTGAGATTTGTGTGAGATATAAAAATGATGTATATAAAAAATGTGCACAGGGAAGGGCTTTGAAAGGAAATATCATCCTTTGCGAGTAAGCCACCGTTCGCTTGGACCTAAAAGAAATACGTGGTCCAAAGGCCTAAAAGAATAATGGCATTAAAAGAAAAGATTTACCAAGGCCTATTTTGTGCAGTTGATTTATTCATTCAAAAGATTAAAATATATATGCTTATTCTGACGGAGATTGGATGGTATATCAACGGTTTGCATAATATCCGTTTATCCTCGTTGTACTTTCAATCTCATGACTCTATTGGTTTGTAGAATCATCAAAATTCTAGGCTTGTACGCATTGTGTATGTTTGTTCATTGAGTTCAATTTATATTATCACATGGGGTGTATTCAAATGTGATGAAGTTTGCAATCAATCGAGAACTCTGTGAATATGTTTTAAGTGATTGGGTCTAAATTTAATTGTTTTAGTTCACACCCCTACACTTCCATTTCCATCTGACACATTTTTGCCATACGAGTGTGAAAATATTACTATATTTTGTGTCATGTGTGATGTCGATACCTATATTTATGAGCGTGTACTTTAGTGATATTCATTTTGTGTACACATATATGGTATTTTTTTCTTTGCCTCTCTTTTTAGCCCATCTTTGCATCTAATTCATAATTGGTATCTATCTTGTTGCATATTGTTGTTGATATCACATGCTTAGTATCTTATGTAACCCATTGCTATCATTTGTTTGCATCAATTGATATCCTTTATTATTTGTATGGATTAGTTATGCTTTTTTTTCCCATATGCTTTCATGATCATATCACCTTATGCTTCATTTTGTTAAATTAGTTCTTTTATCCTTTGACTATTGTTGAACAAAAAGGGGGAGAATGATAGGGGATAAATGGCATATAATCCTATTGTAATCGTATCTTAGCTTGGGATATTTAACTTAGGGTGGAGACGTCTTTCTAAGTAGGTCATTTATTTGATAAAGGGGATAATTAATATAGGGGGAGTATTTATTTTATATGCATTTAATATTCTTATTCCCTATGCGTTTGAAAGTTTTCTTAAATGTGCAGGTATTCTTCTAAATGGAAACTTTCATCAGAAAAGATATTGATCCTTGGGTTTTGAGGCAAGCTATGTAAATTTTATTTTTTTTAGGGTGGGATGTTTTTTAGTCTAGTAAGAGCTTGACAACCCTTTGTGATTTTTTGTTGGGTTTTGTCCCGGAATAGCCAATTGGGGAGATTTGTAAGGACACAAATTTCCAATTGAGTCCTTTGTAGTTTTGGCTCAATTACGGATAACAACATTTGAGTCATTGGATAGTGTTATTGTGTATCCTTCAAGCCTATGACAAGTTTGCGTAGAATACGTTGCGGCCTACTTATGAAGAATATATCCTTATCGGTTTTCATGCCATGTTTCACGTCATCAACATGTGGATTCTAATGTCTCCTAAAGGTATGAATGCATTAATATATATATAGGAGCTTGGAAATTTATTTTGGGTGTTAGTATTTTTTGTTAATTTTTTTTTGAATTCATAGTTCTAAAGATTTTGTTCTCGGGCACCTTTTCGTAGAAAAATCATATCAAATCCAAAAAAATTAGAAAAATACAAAAATGGGGGCCACGCATTCGTATCAAAATTATCTACAATAATGAAAGGTTATTCAAACGAAATTATTCTCATTCGAACAAGATCCAAAGTCGTTCGAACGATATTTCAATCGAGATTTTTTTTTCGTTATGTGTTATCATTGAAAGTGTCGTTCGAACGAAATGTTGTTCGAACGAAATTGGGAGGAACAGTTTTTTTAAAAGTTGTATACCATTTTTCCACTTTTTTTCCCACTATATTTTTGCCAAATAAATATACTTCGGGACCAGAATTTTTTCGAAGACTTTTTCATACACCTAAGATAGTTTTTGATAGTAAATTCTTCCAAGAAAAAGTCCCCTTGATTTTTGTTATAATGTTTTACTCCTTAGAACAAAATGAAGGTTTATACACTCGTAGTTTGTTTATTCCAAGTTTCTTCATATATATCTTTGCTTCGAGTGTTTGGCATCGGGTCTTTCTCTCCACCTAAGTTTTGGTTTACCTAAGTTTGGGTTTTTCTCTACATCCCTAAAAGAAGAAGACTTGTTTTTATTGCGGCGCTCTTACATGGTGAAAGGCACCATGTGTGGTTGACGGTTATTCCCAAAAGATTTACTAGTGGATTACAAAGTTCTGGTGGATTCTGGGATTGTCGGCTAAGTAGAGGTAGTTGTAAGAAGACGCATCGGGGCTTGAAGGAGTCGAGTCGAGTGTGGTAAGTCCTATGTCTTGTAATTGTAATTCCGTACTTAGTGGACTTAAGGCTAGGGCAATCCAAGATATTTTTCCCATTGTGGATTTTTCGCCGTACATCGCAGCATAGTGGTTTGTGATTTATTTTCTCTTTCTATATCACCTAGATGCATGCTTAGGAATAAAAGATAAAATATGGTTTAAATCACTACTCATACTTTAGTTGGTGCTAAATTTTATTTGGGTAATATTTAATTAATTTAGTTCAAGTCATTAATTTTAATTTGATTTTGGATAAAATTTGGTTTGGCCTAATTTGCAAAATTGCATTAATTAGTTGTTAGGCAAATTTCTAGGACTTGGGTTAAATTTCTTTTGGGTTAAAAGCTAAATATTCACAAGTTTGTTTTAAAGTGCAATTTTTAATTTTGAGAAAATTAAAATCCGGTTTAGTTTAATTTTAATTTTAATTTTGGAAGAATTAAAATTGTAATATTTTAATTGCGAATCTTGTAAAGATTATTCTCTTTAATTGAACCATCCGTATTCCTCACATAAAGGAAATTATTTTTAATTTTTTTAAAAATTTGGGGAATTACGCGTCATCAAAAATATTTCATCACATAAAGATTTAATATAAACGATTATAAATTAAACATATAAGAAAAAAAATAATGACCAATATTAATGTCATAGTTGGTAAATAAATCTAAACATAAATCAAAATTCATAAAATCGTAAAAACTGTCTTGAATTTTTTTGTCATCAACCCCTTACAATGTACATCATTCACACAAATATAATGACCTTCTACATGTATCGCTAGATTTACCCACTATGTACATCATTCAAAAAATTCCAAAACAATGTACATCCAAAATCAAGCATATATACGCCAAAGTAAAAAATGCACTAAATCAAATTGATCTAACACATCAACCAAATTTAATTCTAACACCAGAATTAAAGTTCCTCCGTAGTAATAATCACTTCATATTGCTAGGAAAATATGCGCTGAAGTCCTCCCCCTACTTGGATTCACGATCGTACGACACTGATACACCTTTTCATGCCTCTAAGTAGACTCTCCTGCATAAGTTCAAAGCTTTAAGTCACATATTTGACAATGATGATAACAATTTTGCAAGACTTACATATTAAATTCAACTTAAACTTAAATTTAATGATTGGTCAATATCACTCCAAAATTTTCCAATGAGTGATCTTAATATATGTATATAAATTGACTTACATTTAGTCATAGAGTGGGACTCCAACTCCTATGTTAAAAAACCTCAATTAAGAATTAAAATGGATACCTAAAACATATGAAGAATAATACTAGTTATATTAAAGTAGAGTACCTTATCTTCATGCACACGAGCACATTCCAAGTATTCTTCTCGATTGAATTTCCTTATAAAGGTGTCAATTTCAATGACATGTGTGAATTTTATTCGAAGATTTGTGTTATCAGTAGACATGGGATACTTATTAGTAAATAAAATATGTTTCCTATAGAAGCATGATAAAAATGGAAGCAATTGAGAGACGTTCTTCTAAATACGAAGGTCTCCATAATTCATAGACCCTCGTATAAAATTCTCCCTTAGTTTATGAAGCATATACTGTAAAAACAAAAAAAATAATAGGAATTAACATTACAAGAATCTTACCTCGTAAAAAATTCAAAGCCCCCCATCGTGAGTCACTACACCCCACCATCAGAGTTGAAAAAGTAAGACCTCATCACCTTGCCACATTGCAAAGTCCAAATAACCCTCATTCCTCTGCAATGACCTTAATGCGCCAATCCTCCACCTAAGACCGACATAAAACAATTCTACCAAAAATCTCACGCTAGAAGTGGCACATTTAACAACACTACTATAAAGCATTTTATATAAAATAAGAATAATATAACCATAAGAGACTTGTACCTACTTTTTTGTCCATTGGTTATTGCATGTTTTTAATAATAAATTAAAAAAATAGGGTCATACAAAACAGGGTCATATAAAAAAATAGTACAAAATGAAAAAAATATGCAGTCACATCCCATATAAGAAAACTGTGATTATGTTTCATAATGAGAAATGGAACAATGAATTGGAACAGTGTAAATGACGGAGGTTTTTAATTAATGTTAATCATTCTTATCATCTTGCATAATTAAATTAAATTTATGATCATTCAAATTGCTTTAGTTCATGCTTTGAGTTGAGTATGTAGATTCTTATTACAATTAATAATGATTAACTCTTCATAACTGTCATACTCTTTATTCATCTGGTCATCATATAAAACCGGGCCCTGACCCGTTCATGTTTCTTGTTGTGCATGAATCTTGTATCCGCTCAGGTGCCCCATCGCAAGCACGCCCGTTCAGACTTTCCTATTCCGGTGTTTTTAGGGAGCCCTGATACTTTGCGGATATTACAGGATATGTTGATATAGACGCCTTCATTTTTGTACTCTAGTTATGATCGGGACATTTACTCGGGCGTGTGGCCAGAGATTTTGTATTTTCTTATTGTAATGTACTATGTAACTTAATTAAACTATTGTAATACGTTGTAAATGACTGTTGACCGACAGCATATTCGGTCCCATTATTGTATACTTGATGCGGATGTAATATATGTTCTTTTGGGTTTCCACTTTCTTTCAAATTGGGTTGTTTAATTTCTTTCTTTAACTTATAAAATTAAATTTTTGGCAACCCGTTTTTCTGAAATATAAGGTGGTTATCCTGTATACTTACTATTTTATTGTGATGTTAAGAATGGTCCATGTATGATTCCCATTATTATTGGAGTATCGGGATGGCCGCCCATTTATTTTGATGAGCGGGTTGTCACAATTAACCAACCTGCAAACCCATCCTTATATCTTCTAAACAAAACCCCAGTACCACCAACCCAAACCCCAAATTCCACCATACCCAGCAACCTACTCCAACCCGGATCAAACCCGTGACCTCCAGACCTCAATCCTCCAATGAACACGGTCATGGATAACTCCTCCAAATAGACTCTATCCACCTAAAACCCGCAACTCGAAACCCCCTACTCCTTTCGGACCTCCAACCCATGGCTACCCCACCCAAAAACTCGTGTTCCTACCCGAACCCGCAGACATCCAACCCGCCACCCTTTGTCCCGTCCACCAACCCAGGCGTCACCCCAAACCTGAGTCTCTGACCTGGTGGCGCACCTCTTCTCACATCTAGGTTCAACCCATTACAAACCATAAACCCATTTAACCCACCATGCCAAAATCGTCTTCCTGTTAACATTCCAAAGCTAAAGCCAACACTACACCAAAGACAAAATAAAACCCACATTCCTTTTCCCACATGCCATTTAAATTAACCTTTTACCCATTTTCCCAAACTTCCCCCAACTAATTCATTTAAACCCATTTTACCAAACTACCCCCAAAACCCCTTTTACCAAATCAGATTTTATTCCTTCACCTCACTTCCCACATGATCTCACACAACTCATGCACATTTGATCATTTTCCTAAAGTAACCATCACCCACACCTTATACAACCTCTTTCACCTTTATCCTCCCATTTTTACCCCATGCTCCATGCCTACTATTTAAGGAGAAGAAGAACATTTTTGAAGAGGAGAGAACCAAGAGAATTTTAGAGGGAGTTAGTGATAGTTTAGTGTAGAAAATAAATTAGGATAAACACCATTTTGTAAATAGTTTTATTTTAATATTTTTATTTTTGTTAGATATTTGTGATGTTAAATTTTGTAAGAGATTTAATTGAGTGATTATTTAATAACAAATCACGTGGATGCTCATTTGGAGGGATGTAAATTGCAAATTCAAGGATTGGAGTCCAATTTCCCTCAAATAGATTTGGTTTGATTGTTCTTCTCTTCTACTTTATTTTATTAGCGTTTGATTGTTTGATTATCATGTTTAATATGATGTTAGGCTAAATACCCTTTCAAGGGGTGGGGTGAAACCTTATTTGATATTATTTTAATTTAATTAGTTCGATTACTTAAAAATTCCCTTTGAATATTAATTTTGACCCCTCGCCCTTAAATTTATGCCTCGAGAGAGGGTAAATGATTTTCGAGAGAAAATCGAATTTATAAGTTATAATACCCATTTTAGATTCGAACTAGAGATAGGGGGTTTCTTAAGTGTGGTATTATTCCATAAATTTCAACTCTAATTTCATTTTCTATGATTTATACAAATTTTAATCGATCGATCCTAGCGTAGTGTCTTTTTGTCTTTTTATCATAAGACAAGCAACTTGGTGATAAAACATACAAATTAAAGCATGCAAATAGACAAGGAAATTTGAGAAAAAAACTCATTGTGGGTAAAATCTTTTTTCAATTAGCATTTTAGAGAGCTTACAAGACTATCGACTTATAGACTACTTGATACCAACCACAAGTATAATGCGCAGTGTGTTCGTAGAACCTCAAAAGAATACCAATCGATAAGGGTAAATCCACACATGGCCTTCCATGCTCGGTATCCACTGATCAACCTTTGTCTTCAGCAATGATCCCCTCGAGAATCATAATGGTCTACCGTGAATAAACTCTCTGCATAAGAGTTTTGTATGCAAGCACACAAACTATAGGGGTTACACAGATTCACACAAATATATTTTAAAAATAAATTTTGTAAATCAAAAAGGTTTTCTAAAGTCAAAAGGTTGAAAACTTTTGCACAATATGCACAGAAACAGTTTTGGCAAAAGTCTTAAAAAATCTACACACGAACAAGTATTTACATAACATTCAAAAATTTTGAGGCGGTGTCTCGTTCGAATGGAAATGAGGCTCGTTCAAATGAATATGATGCTCGTTCGAACGAGAATAAAAAATCCTTAGACCGAAATATCTCATTCAAACAAAACGACTCTCTCATTTCAACCGGCTTTAAATGACATTCAAAGGATGCATAACAGTATGCCCTCATTCGATGTAAACTTCAAACAATACTTCGAACTAAACAATGAACTGATTCGAGCGAGAATGACTTCTTCTTTAAACGAGGCGGGAAAATTTAAAAAAATATTGAACACGGAAAAATACCTTGGCTTGTGTTAGAAAAAAAATATTGTTTTAGTTTCAATAAAAATAAAACATCCCGAAAAAATTTGATGAATAAATTTGAAATCTTAATAGTATTATACCTTCATAATGTGGAGATGATTAAAAGTTCGAGATGTTGGATATTCGGTCCTCCGTGATGGCTCAAGTCGAATAGTAACGGGTTACACCAAGATCTATATAAGCCTAAGCTATTGAGTAGTGACAGAAAATATGCTCTTACAAATTTCCCCCTCTTGGATATTCCGATACGAACATAAAACCAAAATCCAAATTAAATTAAAATCTCCTAAGATAATGAAAATATCTTAATACCCTCCCAAACCCTAAAATGGATCGATAAAAGAATGATGATGTCCTTAAAATCTCTACATGTTCTTGGACTTCACTTCGACACTTTGTCTTCATCGAGTGTAATATGAATATGATCTTCCAAAAGTTCCTACACATATGAAACAAAGAAATTACCTCATGATGCATCGAGTTTGACATGTGAAAAAAATGGAAAAAAAATTATCCCGAATATATCAAACTTCTTCATAATTTATTCTCCCCCTTTTATTTTGTCCGAAATAGACAAGAAGTAGAAACTAAACATAATATATGGGGACCATCACCGAAAAGAGTAAGATATCATCCCAAAACATATGAATAACAAATATGCAATGATAATCTCAAAGTCTGCAAAGACTAGTTTTGAAATTTTTTCAAAAGAAAAAGTTCAAGTACAAAAATTTACAAATACAACACACCATGGAGAAACACAAAAAAGCCCCAAAATATGGAAAAAAAATATAAAGGTGCGAACATATTTCATAGGTTAATCAAGGTAGCTGATCATATCATGTTTTCACAAAGGAATGAGTCACCACTAACGAAAGATCTAAAAGTCTACCTTAGCTATAAAAATGGTGAACTCAAGTGAAATTCACTTAACTTAATCAACTAATTAAGACCGTACGTATTTTCACACCAATAATGTCCAAAACTATGTAATGCTTTACGACATTTTTATAGCATGTGTAAATCCACTGATCTTTGATTTAACTCTCTCAAAATATCACATATTGAATTATTCTCTCAAATCTTTTTGAAGAAATTAATACGCATATGTAGCGAAGCATCAATGTTCTAGAAATTGGTTTGGCACTCTTGTTTTTTTATGCCTTTAATATTTTTGGCCCTTTCTTTACAAATGGTAAATTTTCATGCAAAGTCAACCCGTCTTTCGTAGCCCAATTCCATTGCTTAATATATACCAAATTGATCGAATAAATGATTTTCTTTTTTGTCAATATGGGTAATGGTTCTTACATGCATTAATTTTATTATCTCGTTTTTCACATTTGGTTCATTTTAAAAGAAAGGTTGAGATGAAAATCCTACAATCGACACGTGACATGTAAGTGCAATACTCAAATAAGTTCCTGCTTCTGTGCATTAAAGGATACAATGAGTTAAACATGTAGCAAGTTGTCATAATAGCACATCTTAATGACTCCACACAATATAAAGCACATAAATAAAATGATGTCACATCTCACTACAAAATAGTCATGTGGATATGGAATGAATGGTGACTCGTACATCTTTCATGGTCATTCACATATGTTGTAAAAAAATTAAAAATTAAAAATTAAAATCTATTTTTCTTTTTCACTTTTTCTTAAAAAGAAACCAAAAATATTTTTGTATTTTTCAAAAAATTCAAGAAACACAAAACTCTTTTTGCATTTTTTGAAAAATATGTCAAAATAAATAATATAAGTGAAATGACAATAAAATCTAGCAATAGGTATGTAAAATATGAATATTAAAAGCATCTTATCCTATAAATAAGTCACAATCTCAATCATTATGCTCTGAGGATCTCTCCAAAGGAGATGACATCCTATGAAAAGCCTCCATTAAATCTTCTGAAGTCTTGACTAAATTCTCTACTTCCTCTAAAAAACTCTCAAAATCTCTCATATGATGTGTGGGAGTGTATGCAACAACTCATGTAGGTATGTGTGTGGTAACACAACATGGAAGGTACCCATGAGACACTCTACCCAACTTAAAACAAAATTCCCTAAGGTGATCGCTTTTCTTGCAATGGGAAGAAACATACACGATCTTAGGCACACCTCGCTTAAAATGTCTAGGACGAGCTCTCCTAGGTGGGTTAGGTCGAGGGCCATATGGATCTAACACAAACTCAGGTGCAACATGCTAAGTGGACGCACCATCATATCCTATTCATATCCTCTCAACATTACATAAAGCGGGATTGAGGACAATCTTTCATACATTCTTAGACATGTCAATTAAAGTGAACTTGACCTCTCGAACATGTTTGATATCTCTCTCGAGTTGGGATACATGAGCTTAAAGTTTCTCATGACTCTCTAATGAAGATTGAAGATCTCCCATAAG
This sequence comes from Sambucus nigra, assembly GCA_949130495.1. Taxonomy (NCBI): domain Eukaryota; kingdom Viridiplantae; phylum Streptophyta; class Magnoliopsida; order Dipsacales; family Adoxaceae; genus Sambucus; species Sambucus nigra. The sequence goes on along the minus strand of OX422215.1, from coordinate 414,469,104 downwards.
ACTAGCCACGTTTTTGGTCAATTAACTCTTTTCCCAGCCTAAAACGATCAACTGTTTACATAAAGAAAGCTTCACCTTCTCGAGTTTACTCGCCGATGCCTCAAACACCCTAAAAAATTTCACCTTTCTCTCCAAATATAACACCCTAAGACACTTATCCTTGTTAATATTTTTAGTCTTCAACGCCTAGGTGTAAACAACACTAAAATTCTTTTAGAGATCACATTTTCCCTCACTTGAAATCTCAGCCTCACTCTTACTATCTCTCAAATGAATCAAAACGTCATCGAGGCTTGCACTTTTAGATATGTCCTTATTGGCCTGGGAGAAACTAGAAGTGCTAACATGACTAGCCATGAATGCAACACACGGTTCATGTGGTGATTCTACCTCTGAATCAACCAAATCGATGTCATTATCGCTAAGAGTGGCTTCATTTTCAATCTCTTTTGCTTTTCTCTTTAGCCTAGTGGAACATCCATGTGCCTTGTTCCACTTACCCTCACATTCATAACAACTCATATATTCCTCTTTCCCACCGCTATACTTGACCTCAGCCTTATTTTTATTTTTCTCAAAACTCTTTTTATTGGAAGATTTATAGTTGGAAAATTTGAGAAATTTTTTATCATTTTTTATCGAATAAGGCGAAGTAAAAAAAATCGCACTCACCCTTAGATTCAAACTCACAGGCTTGTTCATTCTTTTTCTTATCTTGAGTCTTTAAATCTACCCCTATAACCTTAGGTTTAATTGTTTTAGGGAACATATCTGACTTATACGTTTGAAGATTTCCTACAAGTTCTTCTAACCTAAGGGTGTCCAGGATCCCTAACAAATTAAGCACGGTGAACTTAGGAATAAAATGGCAGGGAAGTGAACTCAAACTCTTTTTCATAACTCTCGTCTCTAAAATTTTCTCACCCAAATTAAAAATCGAATTAACGATGTCTGATAAACGTGCATAAAACTCATCGAATGACTCGGACTCTAACATAGTGATGGTTTCAAATTGGGTGGTCAAATTTTCAATCTTTGACGATTTTATAGTGTTGGTACTTTCATGAGCGAGCTGGGGGGTATCCCATAGCTCCTTAGATGCAGTTCACATCATGATGAAACGAAAATCGTCAGGGGTGATGGCTACGAAATCATTAGTAAGTCCTCGAGAGTTAAAGTTAGCCCATTTAAATTTCTCACCGGTCCAAGAAGAAACATGTTTAGGGACAAAAGCATTATCAGCAGTGATCGTGGGAGGAGTCCACCCTCTTTCCAAAACTTACTAGACTCCCTCATCTATGCTTTTAAAGACGTACCTCAACCTAGCATTCCAGTAAGCATAATTGGTACCATCAAATATGGGCACTCGGTTATAAAAATTGTACATTAATAATTCATCTTTTGAAAGATCAATAATTTTTTCAAAAGAAATTGATATCAAAGAAAAATAATTTTGCGAAAAGTGATCATATAGTAATTTATACAACAGGCTACAATACCAATTTAAGAGTGCTCTATCGGGATCTTAATGGAATACTTATATAATTAAATGTGTAACACACACAATACCCAATTTTTATCTTTTTATCCTAAGACAAGAATTTAGGTGATTAAACAGATAGATTAAAGCATGCAAATAGACAAGCCAATTTGAGGAAAAAATCGATTATGGGTAAAACCTTTATTGAATCAACACTTTAGAAAGTTTACAAGACTATCGACTTATAAACTACTTGATACCAACCACAAGTATAATGCGTGCTGTCTTCATAGGACCTCCAAAGAATACTACTCGGTGAGAAGAATTCCAAACGTGACCCTCCACGCTCGGTATCCACCAATTAACCTTTGTCTTCAGCAATGATCCCCTCGAGAATCAAAATGGTTTGCTGTGAAGAAACTCTCTCTACAAGAGTTGTGTATGTAAGGATACAAACTATTAATTTTAGACAAATTCACACAAATATATTGTGGGAATGAGTTTTTTGAATTCAAAAGGTTTTCTAAACTCAAAAGTTAAAAACTTTTGTAAAATATATGCAGAAACATTTCTGGCGAAAATCGTAAAAAAATTGAACATGAAATAGGTATTTACACGACGCTCACTAGTTTTGAGGAGGCATCTCATTCAGATGAAAATTAGGCTTGTTCAATTGAGAATAGACGTTAGTTAGAAAAAAAATAGTATATTGTTTGAACGAAACAACTATCTCCTTTGAAGTGGCTTCAAACAACATTAAAGCGATGCAAAACAATACATCCTTATTTGATGTAAACTTCATACGAGTCTTCGAATGAAAAAGGCAACTCATTCGAACGAGAATGCCTTCTTGTTTGAATGAGGCAGGCGATTTTTGAAAACAATTTAAAAACAGAAAAATGCCTTGATTTTTTAAGAAAAAATCTTGTTTCAATTTTAATAAAAATAAATATCCCAAAATAAGTTTAATGAACAAATTTGAACTCTTAATAATATTATACCTTCATAATGTGGAGATTCTTAAAAGTTGGAGATTTTGGATATTCGATCCTCTGTGATAGCCTAAGTCGAATAGTAATAGTGTACGACAAAATCTATGTAAGCCTAAGCTATTAAGCAATGACAAAAAATATGCTCTTACACCCTAGTGCGTTAAAAGCAAGTCAAGGCATTATAGTTGGGCCTTTAAATTTTAATAGAAGAATATGCACAAACAAGAGTTCCCTAAAGTGCAATATGGGAAATAATTTTACTATAGGAGCCTTTCAATTTTATTGACATACATTTGTATTTAGAGATATGACAAAGGTAAAATGTATGAAAAGAGAAGTTTAGCCTCTTACCTTAAAAGAATCGATTCTACATCGTTTTGTAAAGAAACCATAAATTTTCAAAAATTAGGACATATGATGAGCTTGCGCATTCATATAATAATGAATTCTAGATTAATTCTGGATCAGAAAAACTGTCATATTTGTTCAAATCTCAATATAAAACTACTCTATAAGATGTGGAATTGAAATTTGCATAGATATACTTTTATAATCAAGATACGGATTAAGTTTATGCCCTTATTTCCAGGAAACTTGGTAACTATTTTGAATTTTCTCTCTATATAGTTGTTAATTTTAGCAACTGAGAGCCCGATGATAATTTGGTCACTTCCCACGGGTTAGTTTTCCCCCATGGGGTGCTTGTGCCCCCTCTTTGGGCCATTTGATTGCTGTTATGAGTTTACACCACTTAATGCCCACTTTAATCCCCCAAACAAGACTATACAAGTTAATGTCAGTAACCGAGAGCCTATAGAGGATGCGCTCACTTCCCACGGATTAATTTTAATCCCCATGGGGTGTTCATGCAACTTAATGCCCAGTTTTAACACCAAACGAGCCTATACTAGTTAGTTTCGGCAACCAAGAGCCCAGTGAGAACATGGTCACTTCCCACGGGCTACTTTTTTCCCCATGGGCTATCTGTAAAAAGACATTGAGGAATTAAAGACATTTATTAAAAAACATAATAATAGAAATTAGCACTAAACATAACTCCACTCCTCGTGAGACAATAAGCATAATTGATCACTACACCATATAATAATCATATTAGCATTAATCTAAATTGCAATAGTAACTTCATAAATTGTGAAATTTCACAATAAATAGATGGTGTGACCCAAATGACTTCATCAACGGACCTATCACCAATAATGGCAGCATAAAAACTTTTTTCTTCAGTAGCATAACCCCAACACTAATGAATAATTCACATGAAGACTGAAAAAATATAGCACTATAAGCAAATGAAGAATATAGCTTTGATAACATAAAATCATATTTTTCTACCTCCTAGTTAGCAAATAGTGGTTCACATTGACCCGTTATATCTTTATAAAGCCAGAAGAAGTATTCGTACTGCAATAAGAGTAAGTATTACACATATTACTATGTTTCCAATAACTCGCAATCAACATAAAAGTAGTTAGAATTTCTGATTAGGTATTTAGTCTAAAAGAATATGCCAACAATTTGCATACAAAAAAATGTTTGAAATACAAAAATACTTACACAATACGTTTCTTTTATACACAAAATGTTTGCAATAAAAAACAGTAGAAGATTAAAATATATGTCTAGTATGTGCTATAATAAATTAAAAAAGAGTACAATATAATGATAAATATAATTAGTTGCAATTATTATATTAATACAAAGTCAAAATAGGAGTTAATCCATAAAACATTACATCAAATTATATGTACAAAAAACTTGAAATTATTTCCATTTTAACATTTGATTTAATCCATACAACATTATATCAAAGTGAAAATCAACTATAACCTATGAAAAGACCCACCAACCTCAACAAAATTGGAGACCTTTTAACCTCTATTCACAACCCCTCGATGGCCATAAAACACACAAAACCATAATAAAAATTTGACAAATGCAATCAATAATTAACTATAGACCAATAATAAACCATGCATCAATTACCTATACAAACCAAATCTTCAATTTCAAATTGAATACTTCAATCTGCATTTTCAAATATGTAAAAAGATGAAATCGATTACCCTAAATCATTTCTAAATGTATTTTGTGAGAGATCAATCAAATATTTGTGTGTATGTGAGGGGGAGAGAGAGGGAGAGTACATGTGATGATCGAAATTGGATGACGCCGGGAATCGGAGGGCAATTTTATGTCATGAGAATGTTTCATTTTGGGGTGAAAAGTGTGAGGGTACCCGATGTCGATTTTTGATTTTAGGATGCTAGGTCAAGAGGAAAATATTTCGTTCTAAACGGGGGAAAGAGTCCACCAATTATATGCACCTCTAAATTTTTTGGAAAAAAATTGTTATATATATAATACATAGTACATTTGCATTTAGATTGTTATTAAAAATAGTCATAATACACATAATTAATATATGATGGTTATACTCAATCTGTCATGTAAATTAATACTAGTATAAATATAATGACAGCTTATAAAAAAATATCTCAAGTAAGTAGTATTATTATACTTTTACCAAAACTTTTTTTAGACTGTCTTAAATTCAATTTTAAAAGTGTCATAAAATGGTGTTTTTCTTATAGTGGAGGGTTGGAAGCGGCATAGAAAACCTTGAAGAATGCTACGATCGATGTCGACGACACCATCACGATTTCTCTAGAAAAAGGATACAATGAGAAGATGACCAAGAACCAGGACTTGTTAAGGAATAACAGTCTTCCCGATTAGTTGGATCGATTATTTAATAAAGTCTCTATATTAAAGAAAAAACTTGGTGAGAATGGGAAAGAGAAGACCGAGGCGGTGAAGGTCGAGCAATATTTGGCCCCTTAGATTAGGTTCAGGTACCTGAAGACTTTCTCAACTTGGGAATATTGTGGCATGATGAAGTACCAATCCATTATCAAAGGCTACACTAAACAGATCAAGCGAGACAAGGAGGCTAATTTGGATTGGGATATTTCTTCTATTGACCCAGACGATTGTGAAACTAAAGACCCCTCATGTTTGAATAAACAACGGTACACCCTATATCAAAGACCTCTGATGGCTCATTGTCCCTCAACAAACTCTGAAAGAGAGGATCTCCAAATTTCCATACATGCGGACATGGGTCTTATTCTATCATATTTTCCCATTCTCTACAGTTTTTCTCTAATAATTCAATTTTTAACATGCATGGGTATATATGATGGTATTTGACAATTGAATATTTGTCTTATCAGCTTCGGCCTAGATATTGACGTAATTTGAATGGTATGGTCGTTCTCGTCCCTTTTGTTTAAATTGCAATGATTTCTTCTTATTTCTAAATGCATGCTCCGATAAATTTTTCATATGTAATATTTGTAGATTGGTTTCTCACATACTTTTTAATTTTTTGTTAAATTTCTATGCTTATATTAGATTACTCTTTATATATATGATGAGGTCAGTAGTTGTCGACTAAATGTTCGTCCTTAGTTGAAGAACCGAGTTGATTGTAAGAATTTTTATACTCGATCAGCAAAACGAGTTTCTCATACAGGTTTTTTATAACAAGTTAATGAACTGATTTGGGATGTTTATACTCGGTGGACAAACCAATATTAAGATGCATGGCCACAGGTGAAAAATCATGTTAATTTTATATAGTTGTACTTGGTTATTGTCTTAGTTGTTAAGCTTTAAATGTATTCTAATAGCCTGATCAGTGAAAATTGAACTACCGCATTTTCTTCATCTGATGTGATGTTTAATTAGGCTTAACATGTTGTTTATACTTGGTTGATGAATCTAGTTGTTTATAATCTAAATTTAATTAGCAAAGAGTGGTGAGAACGACCATTTATGTTATGATCACTAGTTTTCTTAAAATAATTTTTTTCTCTGATTTTCATCACTCCCAACTTATTAGCACCATACACCCCTTATTTTATTTGAAAATAACTAAGTGATCATAAACATCCCATCTTATCTCAGAGTTAACCCTATTTATACTCGCGCGATGACATTATGGAAACCGGATAAAATATGAAGGGGCAGGGGTTAAGCTGGAGATTAGAGAAGTTGTTCTTCTAAATACTTTGAGTCTTTAAAAGGCATACCAAGAAGTGACTTGATGTGAAACTTTTTATGACCTAGGGGTTAGTTCATAATCTAGTGTGATCCGAATGCTTAGGTAGGCATTCCACCGATGTACTGGTGCATAATTTGTATTGTCCGAGTGGGGTGGGTATTTAATGGATATTAGTCAGCCAATGGATAAAAATATATCATTTGGAGAAGAATAACTTCCTTTTATTAATTTCCAATTCTTCCCGGATTTACATCTTGCATAAGAGAAAATACATGAATTAAGCAACAAAAATGGAAAAAAGAAACAACTAAAAATTAGAAGGTGCCTCAGATCATTGTTCGACCACTAATTTTATCTCAGTGGTCACTTTCACTGGTAGTATACCTTCAAATTCTTAATGTTCCATACACGAGGGAGGTCCTGACTCCTACGGTTTTAAATCCCATACGTCCTCAATCGTATGATGCGGGCCACCATATAAGGTCCCTCCAAATTATTATTTAACCTTCGATAGTTGTATTTTATTGTCAATTCCATAATCTTCCCAAGGACCAGGTCACCCACCTGGAATGATCGCTTTCTTACCCTTAGCTTATAGTAATGAACCTCTTTTTGCTCTGTAACGACCACCTTCGTCTATGCTTCTTCCGTTCACTCATCCAAGAGGTCCAAGTTGTTCCACAGTTATTCATCATTATGTTTTTCATCATCATAGTTTACCTTAAAACATGGAATTTTTAACTCAACCAGAATCACAGTTTCAGTGCTGTAAGTCAGAGCGAAAGGTTTAGCCCATATTAGTCCCCTCATCATTGTTTATTAGGCCCATAGGATGAATACAATCTTATCAACCCATAGTCCTTTAGAATCAGAGAGTTCTATTTTAATCTCAGGGAGGATCATTCGATCATTACCTCAGCAGAGCCATTACACATAGGATGCCTCAACACTGAGTAGTAGTTCTTCATTTCGAACTGGTAGCATAACTTGTCGATCGCAACACTGTTAAACTACCTCCCTTATCTGAAATGTTAGCATTAAGAAGGCTTAACTAACTGATAATAAAATTTTAAATGAACAAATTTACCTTATGATTAATGGTTTTAGTAAGTGTCTCTACTTCTACCCACTTTGTAAAATATACAATTAATACTAATGGGAACTTACATTGGCCCTTTCTAGTCAAAATTGTAGTAAGGGTATTCATCCCCCACAAGGTGAACGACTAGGAGATACGATAACTAATAACTCTTTGGTTGATTAATGGATGTTGTTCGTAGTCCATTGACATCGACCACACATTTTGACCTAGTCCTCAGCATCTTTGCTCATTACCGACCCATATTAATCCTAAATGAGGGATCTTTGATTCAAACTTCCCTTATCGGGGTTCCCTCTATAGACACCTTTGTGGAGTCTTATTAGGATGGTTGGTACTTCTGTGTAGTGAACGCATCATAGGATGGGTCAAGAATAACCCTTTCAGTATAAGACTCCCTCATACATCAGGTGTCGTGTTTCCTTGACATGCAAATTTATTACCTCTTAACGATCCTATGAAACTATCCATTCTTTTATAAACTTAAAGAACTTATCCATATAGTTAGGTACCTTTTAGGCAACGTTGACTGCTCTCTCTTCTCTGATATGAATACTAGGTCGGTCCAAGGTCTCTATAAGGAGATTTCGTTAGTTTATGATGCCAAACTAGATAGGTAATTGTCCTTGGTGTTATTTTCCCTTGAAATATATTGAATGGTGAACCTATTTAGATGCCTTGCTACTTCCTGGAACTGCTTCAAGTAGATTATCAGGTTCTTGCCTTTGGCATCATACTCACCCCCTCACCTATTGGATGGCCATGTTGAAGTTGCTAAAGAACTGTACAACCCTGAAGGAAATCGCGAGTTTTGCTCCAACGATCAGCGCATCATAATTGGCTTCATTATTAGAATTTTTGAAGTTGAACCTTAATGTGTATTCCATGCAAGTCCCTTCGATCATCTCCACTATCAACCATATTCCAAAACCCTCTTTATTAGAGGATCCATCCGCATAAAATACCCGTATCTTATTTCCTCCACTGACTTGCTGGGTCACTCTCCCTCTTAGCACTAGTAAACATTATAATGACATTGGAAATGGCTTGTCGCTTAACTATTACTCTAGGATTTTATTGTAGGTCAGACTCCTCGATCTCGACTGACCACTTAATAAATCGTCTGGTGACCTTTGGATTATGGAGGACTTGTTCGAGCAGGTAGTTAGTTAGAATGAATATGGTATGGGCTTAGAAATACAGCCATAACTTTTTGTTTGACATTTTCAATGCGAAGTCTAGCTTTCGCAACATCATGTATCTTGATTCTGCTCCTCGGAGAACCCTACTCAAATAGTATATTGGTCATTGAACTCATTTATTGTCTCAAATTAAGACCGAATTGATTGCTATTAGAGAAACACCGCGGTAGAGGCATAATTCTTCTCCATTTATTAGCTAGGATTTGTGTAATTCCCCGGCCCAGATTTATGGGTTACCCATAGTTAACACGGTTCGACCCGAATGTTAGGTGTCAAGTGAAGTGAAACAACTTATATAATGTTTCTATGATACCCCTCTTAAAATAATAACAGGTGGCCAGTCCTATACTATATTTAACCAGGAATCTCAAATTGATCATTCTCATCATTTACTGATGATACAAAAATAAATATGGCTAACTACCCAAAATATAAAAAGAGGATGCCAAAATTTAAAAACATAATATAAACATCCATCCAATAACAAAATAACTAATAAAAATGAATTCAAGGTACACACACATCGAGATGAAAGGACATACTCAATTAATTCACCAATAGTACATACAAGGAAATAAACTCGAATATGCTGTCGGGTCACAGATAATACAACATCTAAGGGGAAGAAATATAAAATGCTACATATAACTCTTAGGCATAAGCTCGATATACAAAATGAATCCTATCTAGATTTTCAAAGAAATACAAAATGACTATAATACAAATTCCGCAACATTGCGCATCTGTCACGACTCCGAGAATAGTGGACGGAAAAAGCTTCATTGACGCCCTGATGGTGGGACACCTGTAGTACATAATATATATATATATATATATATATATATATATATATATATATATGTATGTATAGCAAGGTAGAAATATAAACGGGTCAGGTTTTGAGGTGTAAAAGCATTTATAGCAAGTGTATTAACAGTGAATAATAATTATCAATGCAATATTTCATAATTATAGTGGAATTGCACTCTCGTGGAACCCTAAACTCACCCCTCATCTACTGCGCGCACCTAAACGTGTGCTGCTAAACTTCAATTATGCTACCTGACAAATTCTCGGGACAATCGACCTAAATGTATGCCTAGCCTACACCCGCGACACCTACCATCCCAACATAACCTAAAATCGTTTCCTTTCTAATAACTTATAAATATATACACACCTATACATATCTTAGTAGACTTTATCGTCTATAATTAATAGCTTAGCCTAGTTATTAGTCTTAACACATTATACCTCATCTTTAGTTTTCATCTAAAGAATTTATTCTCCAAATAACATACCTCCGAGTGCTAAGGACAAAACTTTTCTCCACTCCCAACATTGCACTACATTTCGTGCGTGGGGCGTCTTGCAAAGCGAAATCCAAACAAGGAACCCCCCTGATACACTACTCCTTGACAATATTGATCGTCGGGATCCATTATGCCCTCCACACACCTCCTGACCTCAGATATTTATTTTGAGTACCATTTATTTTACTCAAGTAAGAACTCTATTTGAATCCTTGGGGGTCAACAAATCAGCAATAGTCTCTAAGTGCGATTGTTCGATCCTAATAAACTAGTACACCAAAATCACACAAGATGTACATCTTAGAAAACTCATATCACCTTCACCTATAGGATATATATATATATATATATATATATATATATATATATATATTTAATACAAATATATATACAATCATTCAATCCTACAACCACATATACATACACACATAATGCACACCTTGCAATACTCATAACATAAACGGCTATAGGATACAAATATACTGCACAATGTTATCATCTTCTAGGAATTACTCTCTTTATCCCGAGTTACCATCCACTGGACTATTATCACACCGCCATGGTATTAAAACAAAACATATCGCATGGGAAGCGGTCATAGTTCCTAACCAGAAGTGAGAATGAATCATACCTAAGACTTCTCACCATAAAATAAAATCACACAATAAATAGATGACGACTATGACCTAGGGACGATACGCACCCTGCCCAGGGGCCTCACCCATATTGCGTAACCTCCCATGATAGCATGTGCCGGATATGCTCACACGATAAGAATATATATCTCATTCACACCATATATACATACATATATTCACATCATATGAGTACAAACCATCACACACGGTATATACATTCACGCCATATCTATATACATATAACTATAAACACACACACACACACACACACACACAGATATATATATATATATATATATATATATATATATATATATATATATATATATATATATATATATATATATATATATATATATACTATCTCCAATCCATATGTATAAAGGTAATGAATTCGAGCATATGTAGATAATTCTCATCATACTAAATAACGCCGTAACTCATACTTACTCGATTCATTTCCTTATACGATCCCTCATTTGCAACTTACCCATCCATCAAACTTATTATGTGAATAGTCTCCCAACATATCCAACATTAAGGATACTATCTCAAAATTGAACATACATATCCATCATCATAACCATACCATCTATATCCATATGTATACCAGTATACAATAATCATTCCGGCTATAAGTATAAACACAACCTATTAGTCGGTAATCTACGAGCTCAATCATAATTCATTTCTTATAACTCCATCATACCTCGGAATCTCTATTATTAATTTCACATAAATGTGTAATAACTATCTCGGCCAGAAGTACACACATAACTGTTATATTCGGAAGTAATCTAAAGCATAGACCATAATACCACTTGACTTAAAATGCGCATAAGGAAAAAAGGACTATCTCTATAACTTATAGTTATTTTATGATAGCCCACCACAATTATATTACTATTATCCAACTATCTTTCAGTCCTGCAATCTTTTCCTTACTAAAAGAGGCATCACACTCTCATAATCCAGTCTAAAATAGGTTTGAATGCCACCTAATCATCCTAAGGCAAAAATTTCTTGATTGTATAACTTAACCCTCTATAATACCTCCATTAATAAAGTCACTAAGTTTTAAACCCAAAAGAAAAGGTGGTGAGAGAGAATCCGATTCTTGGGATAAAAATAGAGGACCGGTCGACTGCCCCCAGACCCCCGGTCTACCGCCGTTCTAAATTTTGCCCTACGAAGAATGTAGTAGGATTTTCCCATAGGGCGTTGATATGCTCTATATGTAGCCAACAACTCAGAGACACCAACCTCGGCCAGGGAGATTTTCGAGGTTAGAAGGCCCCCAGATTGGCAACTAGCGGTATCTTCCTTTACAAGGTCGGCCATGGCCAACGTTACTAGCTGCCTCACAGTCATACAACAGCTAAGGTCTCTATGATCCATGGAGGAAGTTATTCATCAAGGCGTCCAAGGCCGACATCACGTTTATCTCATACAACAACCTTGGATGGGTATAAGCCGAGGAAGTAAGGACTATACCATCATCATAACTAACCTCGGTTGGGAGTCAGCCGATGTTCCAATACTCCTGCATAACCTCAGCCCAGGCCAATGTTATGTCTCCTCTTGAGGGAATATTGAGGTCATCATTACTTAGTTGAGAACTGCTATGTGTCACTCTCATACTGGCTCGATGCTCATGCACGTGCTCATTGTATGCTTGGGGGTACATTACACCCCCCAAGCACTATATATAGAGGTCATCCTCTACCTTGTAAAGGGATCCAAAAATTACAACCCTAGCTGAAACTCTGTCAAATTATACAGTAGAGAGAAAAAAGCTTGAGATATTGTATCCATGGCCATTACTTCCCTATTTTAGTTACCCTATTCACTCATTTGCACAGTGGACGTAGGCCTGATTGGATGAACCACTTATATATTGGTGTTCATCCTCTTATCCTCATCTCAATCTCTTATATTTAGCATATACTTGAGCTGCCATTGTTACTACTAATATGAGCTTACAAACACCTTGAAGGGTGGTGCTTTTTCCAGCATCATCATTTTTGGCACCGTCTGTGGGAACGAGAAGTTGTCTCTTCCTATTTTTTCTGCATAACCTCACCGGAGTCCCTGGTGGTGAACTAGGCCTCACCCCTTGTGTGGAGTTGTTTCACCATTGAAAGAGGTCAATTAAGGAACAAAGCTCATTTACTCTACAAGCTCTTTAATGTTAACACATGACACTGGAATTACCACCACCTCTTCCACCACCTGGTGATGGAGGGCCTAGCTCTAGCCAGGCACCTCCTCAGTCCGAAATAACGGAAGTAGCAGTAAACTTGAGGTCTTTGGATGCAACGTAACAAGCAATAAAGGAGCAATTTTCATAACTCAATCAAAATATGATGAGACCACCTGGGGTCTCACCAGAGATGATTACTTCGACGGTTGTTCAGCCTCATCCTGATGCCAGGGGACCACCCCAGGCACCGCAAAAAGACCAACCTACTCCTCAACGGAGGAGGGACGTTGCTGATCCTAGATGTTTGCATATGGGGAGGCGGGATAGGTATGATGATTTGGAGACAGAGGATGGTCCAGAAGATTGTTGGTAGCCTTATGAGGTTTCCAATAACACAGAATGTCCTATCCATCTAAGCCAAGGTTGTGGAGGAATAAGAGGTAAAGAAGCCCAACAAAGAGGGTCAGCTTTTTATCGATTAAGTAGAGGGTCATCCTTTGAAAGGCTCAGCCCAGTAAACGACCTGCGATAGAGGTTATCCAGGTCAAGAAGTGTAGCCAACTCACAAAGGGAAGAGGGGCAACATCGGCCTCATCAAGGCCGGCCTAACACAGGATGAGGTAGGGACCAAGAAGAGGTCAACAACCGATGTTGTGATGCGATTAGGGAACCCTCAGTCAACCCCTTAGAGGTGGCTGGGGACAATCTCAGCCAGGCTGACAATGGAAGACCATGTAATGACTCCATCCAACATCTTGAGGACAAGATATGAGACCTCTTCAAAAGCCAGTACCCACTGCAAAGAGGTTTCTCATAAGGCTCTACATTCGTGGATAAAATAGTGAGCTTCCCTACCCCTGCAAAGTTCAAGCCACCTACATTGTCTCCCAAGTATGACGGTAGCACCAACCCTGTATATCATATTAAGATGTACCAGTCTGCGACGGAGATTTACTCAATACCAGATGAGATGAAATGTCAGGCCTTCTTCGGGACTTTGACGGGAGCTGCAGACATCTGGTTTACCTCTCTTCTGAAGAACTCAATAGATAACTTTAAGGGTTTGGCTGATTGGTTCATTCACAACTTTTGTTTTGGGGTAAGACCTCAAAAGAAGACTACCCATCTGTTGTATGTCAAGCAAGGCAATAACGATAACCTAAGGGACTACATTGCCAGATTCAATAAAGAAAAACTCAAGGTTGAAGACTACGAAGAAAATATAGCCATAACCTCTCTCATAGGAGGTCTAGAAAAAGGGAAGTTGTTGTGGAAACTTGTGAAAAATCCTCCCAAGTCCATAGCAGAACTATTGGCAACTGTGGGCAGGGTTATGAATGCTGAAGAGGCCATAAACGAAAAATACGAGGATGAAAATGGGGGTAGCAGCTGGAAGTTCCAAAGGAAGAAGGATGGAAAGAAGAGGTCAACAGACGATAAGTTTGCACACTATACCCCTCTAACTGTGAGCTGCGAACACATCCTCAATGAGATCAAGAATGACCGGTCGCTGAGATGGACAGAGAAGCTGAAGGCTCCTCCACATAAGAGGAATAAGAATTTGTGGTGCGAGTTCCCTCAAGATCATGGCTAGGTTATAGATATGTGCTTCGCCTTGAAAGATGAGATTGAGAAGATGTTGAAATCACGAAAGTTGAGGAAGTATATTGATGGTAAGGCTCCTAAAAGGAGAACAGATGACCCTAAAAAGAAGAGAAACGATAGATGTCATGACGATACTCCAGCAAGAAGAGACGATGACTCGGAGGGTGATGATGAGGATGATTTAAAACTCCCACTAAAATATGACAACGCCCTGGTGAAGAGGGTCGATATGATCTCCTTTGGTGTTAACACCATATGCGGAGGACTCGTACGGGGTGGTTCTGAAGTGGCTGATCGAAAAGCTCATGTGGCATAGGCCAAGTTAGTGGCCAAGACAAAAGTGGTAAATCTGACGTCTTTCAAAACTAAGAAGAAGATAAAGAAGGTGGATATGGACAATCTTATAGTTGGGTTCTCCCGACTCGACTTCAAAGGCATCCTAGATCCGCATGATGACCCTTTAGTAATCACAACAAGGGTTCATGGATGAGAGGTACAGAGAATCCTCATAGATGGAGGTATTTCAACAGTTGTGATGTTCTGGTCGTGCTTAAAAATCCTTGACCTTAGCAGAGCTAGGCTGCTACCCTATCATCATTTGTTAATGGGCTTCAGCGGTGAAAAGGTCCATTCGTTGGGCACGTATGAGATAGACGTACAAATGGGCGATGAATGGCTTAAGAGGTTAACCCGAAAGATTAATCTTTTTGTTATGGACAAAAACATCTTCTTAGCCCACAACCTCATCATAGGAAGAGTGGCCCTTAAAGAGTTTAAAGTCGTACCATCGACGATCCACCAGATGCGAAAATTCCTGACCCCTATGGGGTAGGGGAAGTGCAGGGTGACTAGACCATAGCATGGGAATGCTACTTCAACTCAGCCGAAGAGAGAGAGGCCCATAAGAGAGAAACTACCACATATAACATTGATACACTTGACCCAAGAGATGAAATGAAGTTGAAGAAATGAGAGACCACAGAAGAGGTAGAATCCATCTTCATCAATGAGGATGGACCAAAAAAAACCATCCAGGTCGGCAAAGCCTCAAAAGTGGAGATCAAGGAAGAGCTGATAAGTTTCTTGAAGAAGAGGCATAGTGTCTTCTCTTGGACCCACGCAGACATGCCTAGCATCGGCCTTGAGGTTATGTGCCATGAACTCAACGTAACTAAGGATGCTAAGCCAATCAAATAGATACGAAGAGCTTACTCTAGGGAGAAGTACGATGTCATTCGGGAAGAACTCAGAAAGATGGAAGAGACTGAGTTTATAAGGGAAGTCATATATCCAGAGTGGTTATCAAGTGCAGTCATTATGCCCAAAGCCAATGGAAAATAGAGGATGTGCGTAGACTTTATCGACCTGAACAAGTATTGTGCAAAAGACAGTTATCCCCTACCTCGGATCGATCAGATGGTAGATGCCATTGTAGGGCATGAGCTCATGAGCTTCATGGATGCGTATTCAGGCTACAATCTGATCTTCATGGATGCTGAAGACTCAGAAAAAATGGCCTTTATCACTAACAATGGGACATATTGCTACAAGGTTATGCCCTTCAAATTGAAAAATACGGGGGCAACGTATGAACGTCTTGTGAATAAGATGTTTGAAAATCAAATAGGCAAGAATATGGAGGTGTATGTAGACGATATGCTGACGAAGATCTTAAAGGCCTGTACTCACATGGCAGACCTAGAAAAGACCTTTGATACCATGGACTTGTACAGAATGAAACTCAATCCCGTGAAATGTGCCTTCAAGGTAGGAGCTGGGAAATTTATTGGATTCATTGTCAATTAGAGGGGAATAGAGACGAACCCTGAGAAAATTAAATCTTTGCTCGACATGAAGACACCAAGAAGTATTAAGGACGTTCAGAGGCTCATTAGAAGAGTAACTGAACTCAACAAATTTGTTTCCACAGCGACGGGCAAGTGTCTTCCGTTATTTAAGGTGCTTATAAAGGCCTTTGAGTGGGACAAAGAGTGTGATGAGTCTTTTAATCAACTCATGTCCTACCTCGGATCTCCCTTGCTCCTATCTCGGCCTATAGTGGGAGAGAAGTTGTATGTTTATCTAGCAGTCTCTGAGTCAGCAATAAGTGCAAGCATAGTATGAGAAGACATGTGGGTCCAATGGCCTGTATACTTCAACAGTAAGGCTCTTCATGGGTCTGAATAGTATTATCCTTGGATGGAAAAGTTAGCCTACGCCTTGATACACGCGTCTAGGAAGATAAAGACCTACTTTCAAGACCATTATATGGTCATCCTCAAACCTGAGAAATTGGGTAGATTGATGACATGGGCCATTGAGTTGGGGTAGTATAACGTTATTATCAACCTAGGGTGGCCATTAAAGGGAAAGCACTTGAAGATTTTATTACTGAGTTCACTTGGGAAGAGATCGAGGTTGAGAATGGCCTAGAGATTGCAGAGGGATCAAAGATCAACGTCTTTCGAGACCTGGAAGAGGTTGTATCCAAGAGGTCCTGAAACGGAGTAGCCAAGAATGAGGAAGACCGGTACCTCTTCAAGCATGGAATTATGTTAGAAGGGAGCTTCACATTAGATAAAGATATCTGGAACCTCTTCGTCGACGGGCCTTCTTGCAAAAGTGGAAGCGGTGCAGGGCTAATGCTTTCAACTCCAGATGGTACCAATGTTGAATACGCTCTAAGGTTTAACTTCAAGGCGTTAAACAACGAGTTAGAATATGAGGCCACGATATCAGGCCTCTACTTAGGAAAGACCCTTAGGGTAAGACGAATCCTACTTCATAGTGACTCGAGGTTATATGTTAACCAAGTGTTTGGAGTTTACGAGGCCAAGGATGAAAGGATGTCCAAATACCTGAATAGGGTAAGAATGATGCTAGAAGGTTTCGAAGAGGTAAAAATGAAGAGAGTACCTTAACAAAATAACAGCCACACAGATGCACTAGTAAGGTTGGCTTCAGCAACAAGGACAGATATCAGAAGGACAATTTTGATCGATATCCTGCTCAAGCCAACCATTGAAGAAGACGAGGTTACTAACCCTTGCCTCAATTTGAACCTAGGGAACTCGTGGATGGACCCCTTATCAGATATATCAGAGAGGGAGAGCTGCCAGAATCAAAGCTAGAAAGGAGGAAACTAAGGTACAGAGCTACAAAGTTCTTAATAATAGGAGATGTCCTGTATAAAAGAGGATTTATGTTACCCCTCCTCAGGTGTGTTCACCCTATAGAAGTCCCCCGCATCCTACAAGAAGTGCACGAGGGTTCTTCCTCCAGTCACATAGGAGGAAGACCTTTAACCAAAAGGATTATCACGCAGGGATACTAGTGGTTGACCTTGGCTAAGGATGCTGCAACCTATGTGAAGAGTTGTGACAAATACCAAAGATTCTCCACTATCCCGCATCAACCTGATCAGCCCATGACATCAATAAGTTCTCCTTGGTCGTTCGTAGTATCGGGAATAGACTTGGTGGGTCCCTTACCAAGAGCGGAGGGCAACTACAGGTTTTTAATAGTTTCCATTGACTACTTCTCCAAATTGGTAGAGGACGAGCCGATGATCATGATTACAGAGTAGAAGACCTTCCAATTTATCTGGAAGAACATCATATGCAGATATGGTCTCCCAAACACCCTCATCTCGGACAATGGCACCCAATTCAAGATTTCTTCCTTAGTAAAATACTTCGAAAGAGTTGGGATAAAGAAATTTTTCTCTTCTCCTGGATGACTTCCAGAAAATGGTCAGACCGAAGTCACAAATAGAACAATCCTCGATGGGATCAAGAAGAGGTTGTAAGAAGCTAAGACAATATCAAAAGTAATTCTTGAGCAAGAAAAACAACTTCTGAATGATGATTAGTCGATGCTCGACTGCATGATATTATAAGAATGTGCCACCAAATGAACAAATATATTTGTAATAGAAGCCCCCAACTGTGGAATGTGAACTTTGAATGAGATTTATCGACCAATACCAACCGGAGTTGGATTTTATCTACCAACCGGAGTTGGATTTTGTCTACCAACCGGAGTTGGATTTTATCTACCAATCGGAATTGGATTTTGTCTACCAATCGGAGTTGGTGGTAATTGATAATAAATGATGAAGACTTCTTCGGAGCTGACCAACAGATTGTTGGGAATAAGATAATATAAATGCTGGAGACCTCCTCGGCGCTGACCAACAGATTTGTTGGGAATAAGATAATATAAATGCAGGATACCTCCTCGGCGCTCCTCGGTGCTGACCAACAGATTCGTTGGGAATAAGATAATATAAATGCAGGATACCTCCTCGGCGCTGACCAACAGATTCGTTGGGAATAATATAAATGCAGGATACCTCCTCGGCGATGACCAACAGATTGTTGGGAATAGGATATAATAAATGCAGGATACCTCCTCGGCGATGACCAACAGATTGTTGGGAATAAGATATAATATAAATGCAGGATACCTCCTCGGCGATGACCAACAGATTGTTGGGAATAATATAAATGCAGGATACCTCCAACAGATTGTTGGGAATAAGATAAATGCAGGATACCTCCTTGGTGATGACCAACAGATTGTTGGGAATAAGATATAATAAATGCTGGAGACATCCTTGGAGCTGAATAAGATATAATAAATGTTGGAGACATCCTTGGAGCTGAATAAGATATAATAAATGTTGGAGACATCCTTGGAGCTGAATAAGATATAATAAATGCTGGAGAGATCCTTGGAGCTGAATAAGATATAATAAATATTTGTCGAGCTCCATGCTTAAATGAGAATAGAATATGCATCCAAATAGATATAAAGAATAATTAAAAATAATAAAGTGCCTCGCCGATCAGTCGAGGTAGAATCATATAATGCCGAACAAGAATAAGATCTTTCAGAACATAATAATATGTCCGAGAACGTTGTCAGGCCTGAATATAAATAAGAATTATCCGAACGAATGTTATAATTCTCCTTAAAGCTGAATAAGTATCTTGTCGAGGCATAATTGCAGAATGCCGAATAAGAATAATATTTTCCAGAACATAAGAATATGGCCGAGAACTTTGCTGGGCCTGCATATAAATAAGAATTACCCCGACCAACTGTCCGTTGGGGGTGAAATATAATAAATGTTATAGCTCTCCTCAAAGCTGAATATGATAATAAGTATCTCGCCGAGCTCCATGTTGAGATGAATATAGAATATGAATCCCAATGGATATATAGAATAATTTGTGCTAGAGCAGATATCTGGGCAATAATAAAATCAATAGTTCCTTGCTGAGGTGAAATTTCATACTGCCGAGCTATGATAATATTTTTCAGAAGAGTAAGATTATTTCCGAACATTCGTCGGAGTTGAATCTTGTACCTGTAAAAATTAATATCTTGCTCTACCATTTGTGTAGGCTGAATTGATTAGTCATGAGAACAATTTACTCATCCAATATATGATATGTATATGCTTGAGAAATAAAAATATTAATTTCAAAATATCAAGGGTGCTTAGCATTTTTTTAATACCCCAATATTCTACTGCTGCCGACAAACAACATGGATGTTGCCGACCAACATTTAAGGATATCTCAAATTATAAAATATATGGTTGGATGACTAGAATATCTCGAATCTTGAGATAAAAAAAAAATAACATTCAATGTAAAATTTAGGCCTTAAGAATGTTAAATAAACGAATAACTATATAATCCAATAGATCATGTGATTTCGACAAAGAAACCTTGTGATGTGATGAACGAGGGGCCAAAATATTAAATTTGTGCCCAGAGTCTTGATATGGTCATGATTATTTTACTGATCATCTTTTATAAGAGGTGGGTAATGATTTTTCAGGTGAGACAAAATTATTTTTTATATTGATCCCTTCATATTCCCAATTTGGAGAGATAAAAATATGGTGAATGATTAAAGTTATTACCAAATAAAAAATCAATCAATTTGACTTTATTGACATAGATGGAAGATGAACCAAATTAAGTATATAATTCATAAAAGTGAATGCAAAGAGACTCAAACTTGAAGAGAGAGAGAATATATATGGGTCATGATTTCCATGAGAAGACTTTTCATTGTCTTTAACCTTTTCCCATTCTTTTATTAAAAATATGATGGGAATTTGAATAGACCTCAAAGATCTTACAAAATTTATTTCAAAATCAACAATGAAAATGATCAAATCTTATCATCGTCGTATATATTGGCATATGTAATCAAAAATATTTATTCCATGATATAAAATTAAAACTTGAGAATCAAGCAAAGAATTATGATTTATGAAATCTACTATTTTTCAG
The DNA here is from genome assembly GCA_949130495.1 of Sambucus nigra. Taxonomy (NCBI): domain Eukaryota; kingdom Viridiplantae; phylum Streptophyta; class Magnoliopsida; order Dipsacales; family Adoxaceae; genus Sambucus; species Sambucus nigra. The sequence goes on along the minus strand of OX422215.1, from coordinate 414,448,171 downwards.
ATTTCTAAATAAGAATTAATCTAACAGTTATGATTTAAAAAATCATGATATGCAACATTTTGCAGATAACAAATGGATGATTAATTCATGTATATAAACATAAAAATCATGATTGAATCAAAAGATGTATGTATAATTGATTATACGTAGAGAAAATAAAAACTTAGCTTTTGGTGGAGAACAACGCTTGTAACACGTTCCCACAGACGGCGCCAATCTGTTGAAGACAGAAAATGGCCACTGCCATTTTAGTGGCGTCAACAGCAGATAAATGATGAGGATGAGATTGAAGATGAAGATAAACATTCACATCAAACATATATGAGACAAAGATTTTTAAAGTGGTTCGGCTAGGAATAAAGCCTACATCCACTGTTATGTTATTGCTGAGTGTTTGTGGAATTCTTGATTACAAGTTCTCTCAAGAAATTCCGGTCCCTTTGAATGAGGGAGATACAATGTATTTATAGCCTTGAGGCTGTACATGAAAGGGTTGATACATTAAATGATATACATATGAAAGGGTAATACATTTAATGCCCTTAGGCTTGTGCGTCAAGGATAATCATTTAATGAACCAGTTGGACTGTTCGTTATCTGGCAATCAATGCTGTGGCCGAGATGCAGCTCGGACCGTCTGAGTAACTCGGGTATGTTGATATTCCTGGTATTCAAGAGTTCCTCGGAGAGGTCTATTCCTCGGAGCCTGTGAGTTCCTCGGAGAGGTTTGTTGTTGCCATGTAGATAGCCAGGTGTCTTCGTATGATTGGTCCACGTCAGCAGATTAAATTTGGTATCAACATGGACTGAAGAGGTTTATGCTATCTTATGGGCCTACAGAACAACGACTAGGACACCAATGGGGGAAACCCCATTTATGTTAGACATATGAAGACTTGACCTGGATTTTATTAAAGAAAGAAGGGAAGACGTAGAGATCAGATATGCAACTACCAACATAGAACAACAAAGTTCTACAATCAAAGGTTGAAATCAAGTTCCATAGCCATGGGAGACCTGGTATTCAAGAAGATGTTGCATAAGGCAAACAAACTTCACCCAAATTGGCATGGTCCTTACAAGGTGAACAAAAAAGTTGTACACGGGACCTACAGATGGAAATCCTTGAGGGGGAACCTTTGTCCAATCCTTAGAATGCTAATCATCTAAAAAAGTTTGACATATGATGTCGCAAGAATTTCTATGTAGATGTATCATCTTGTGAAGAGATTATTAATGAGAAGATCAGTTCCACTGTCAATTCTTGGTTCATTATGATCTAGTGGTAGAATTTATAAGGATAACATCTTAGTTGATGACCTCAGACCTTAAACATCATAATTTGGTGACAAGGTCTGAGGTGAACATCACACTTGGATGACCTCAGACCTTAAACATCATTAATTTGGTTAATATTTTATGGGGGTAACATCTTAGTTGATGACCTCAGACCTTCAACATCATAATTTGGTGAATAGGTCTGAGGTAAACATCACACTTGGATGAGCTCAGACCTTGAACATCGTTAATTTGGTGAATATTTTATGGGGGTAACATCTTAGTTGATGACCTCAGACCTTCAACATCATCATTTGGTAATATCTCTGAGGTGAACATCACACTTGGATGACCTCAGACCTTGAACATCATTAATTTGGTGAATATATTATGGGGCTAGCATATTAGTTAATGACCTCAAACCTTAAACATCATTAATTTGGTGAATATATTTTGGGTGTAACATCTTAATTGATGACCTCAGACCTTAAACATCATTAATTTGGTGAATATTTTATGGGAGTAACATCTTAGCCGATGACCTCAGACCTGAAACATCATTAATTTGGTGAATATTTATGGGGTTAACATCTTAGTTGATGACCTCAGACATTAAACATCATAATCTTGTGATAAGGTCTGAGGTGAACATCACACTTGAAAGACCTCAGACCTTGAACATCATTAATTTGGTAAATATTTTATGGGGGTAACATCTTAGTTGATGACCTCAGACCTTGAACATCATTAATTTGGTGAATATTTTATGGGGGTAACATCTTAGTTGATGACCTCAAACCTTGAACATCATTAATTTGGTGAATAGGTCTGAGGTGAACATCACACTTGGATGACCCAAACCTTGAACATCATTAATTTGGTGAGTATATTAGGGGGGTAACATCTTAGTTGATGACCTCGGACCTTAAACATCATTAATTGTGTGACAAGGACTGAGGTGAACATCACACTTGGATGACCTCAGACCTTTAACATCATTAATTTAGTAAATATATTATTGGGGTATCATCTTAGTTGATTACCTCAGAACTTAAACATTATAGTTTGGTGGCAAGGTCATAAGGCTCATGAAGACACCATTATATTGAAACTTCAGGCATTAACACAAACACACTGCATGACATAGAAAACCATTCAAAGAAAATACAGCAACTAAGAAAGAAAGCCCTCTTCAAAGGTTAATAAAGCATGAAGTTAAGAGTTACAAGACAAAAGGTAGCAGAATTTTCCATCAGAAGTTACAGACTCAGTTAGAAATAGTAAATTACAAGAGCTTCACAAATGGACTTAGGTGTCTACATTCTCAAGGTTAGGAGCTATACCCCCATCTCCCTGGTCGAGGTTGTTCACCTCTATCCCATCATCATGTGGACCAACATTTCGATCCTGGTATCTTCCTGACCATCAGTCTCGTCAGGTGCAACACTTTTTTCCTCCTCGACTTCTTGTAAGGCCTGAACAAATCGAGGTTCGGTGTATCCCAAACCAATGAAGTCAGAGGCTGTCAGGCTCCCTGACTCTTTCTCCTTCATTGTATCCCATTTGCCAGTGGCCTTAACACCCCTTTCGAGGTACTCGAAGCCAAAGCTATGATCTTTTTTAATCTTACCCATGTATTTTTCCAACTGCTTGACATTGGCCTCGGACTTCTCCAAGGAGGCCTTCAGACGCTCCACTTGAGCATTCAGAGCGACCTCGGTCTTTTGAGCCTCTTTTCCCTTTTCAATCAGAGGCAGCAAAATTGTGCATGATGAGGAGCCCCTATAGAACATGTGTAGAGATGTCGATTTAAGATCTGGTATAATTCAAAGTCGATGTTACACTTGGATATAATTTAGCAACAAAAGAAAAAGTCCAAGGTCTTACTTAGATAGAGCGATGGAGGGAGAACTCTGCCAGCAAAAGGGTGTCCAGAGAGCAGCATAATCATTTGTCAAAGTCGGTCATGACTGAGCTGATAGCGTCCAAGGCCTTTGGAATCTGGCCGATAAGACTATCGCCAATCTTCAGTTGCTCCAGACGAGTAATTAATATGTCCTCGGAGGAGATGGGGATGGCACGATCCCCCTTATGAGTTTTCTTCTTCTGCCTCTGATCCTCAGGGGTAGGGTCAACAGATCTCCTCTTCTTGGAGGCCTCATCCCTTGAAGTTTTAGGAGGAGGAGGAGGCACAATTAGACCTGCTTTCTTTACAAGTTTGGTAAGACTAGGGGTTGCCATCTCCTAGAGGTTGTCATAAATTCCTTTAGGACATTCTGCAAACAGAAAGACCTGAGTGAAAAGATCAGAGACATAACAAATTTAGAGGTATAACTTACTGAAATAATAAGGTAACTTACGAAGCTCGGTCAGAGGACTCCCCCCAAAGCCAGTTTTAAAGAGATAGTAGGGGATCATTAAATGCTCGTACTTGACTAGGAGACCATTCTCCCCCTGATCCTGAAGGTCTTTGACCTTTTGAAGGTTATTTTGGCTTAGCCCAGGGTCGGCCCTAGAAGCCATTGTCACTTTTCCCCATCTCAGGGATATTCTCAGCTTTGAGGATGAAGAGGGAGAACAGGGACGAAACTCCCATGGCCCTGACGCGAAGAAGTAGCTGGTTTCCAATTGTGGTTCGAAGTTTGGGTAACCTACAATATCTTCTTATTGGACTTTCGAGCTAAAAAGTGGTAGTAACTTGGATGATTCCTTGAAGAAGAGGGGACGTAGCACCTTGTGAAGACCTAGAAGGGAAGGTCTGAATGATGAAATTCCCTCCATAAGACTATAGCTCCAATTCTCACCCTCCAGGCATTAGGTGATAACTGGGAAGGAGCCAAGTTAATGTAGGACAATATATACCTAATTATTGGATAAATGGGAAGATGAAATCCTAACTTAAACATTTTCTCATATAAGCAGATCTCACCATCACGACCGGCCCTCTCGTACCTCCTAGGTCTCCTAAGTTTTATGGAGGGACTTATAGAATAAAGATGTCTGAAGGATAGAATGTCAATTTCACTGACAGAGCTCTCTATATCGGCTTCCTTCAAGGTGTCAACATCACTTTCTTTGCCATCATCCTCATCTCAGTCAACTTCGGCTTGAGTAGAGGAAGGAGCACCACCAGGGAACCTCTGAGCAAACTCATCTCCTATGGCACCCGACAGAGGAATAGCGTCTAGGATTGGGGGAACAGCCACACTAGGCCCTATAATCTCGACATCAGAGGAAGAATGCGAGGTGCTATAACTCTTGTGAGACGAGGCAGGGTTAGAAACCTCGGCTTGGTCAGGGGCTTGGTCCATCTTGACGAAATAGTCCATGGCCTCTTGGAAAGAATCCACAGACATAGGGTTTGAGGTTGACGACTCAGACTCAGACATCGAAACAGGTTCTACTGAGACCTGAGCATACGTAGATGGCTCAGAGTATATCACCTTCAGAAGGGGTGGGAATATAGGCCTGAGAGGGAAGGCCTCTGCCCTATGAGCTTCCTCTTCGGCTCTTTCTATTTGCCTAATTATATCTAAGGTTCTCTCCCTAAGAGAGGGGAATTCCTCTAAGAGTTGATATAAGGGTCTGAGCATATGGGGACGACCTTACACTTATGGACATAAGTTAAAGACGAATTGGATGAACACAACAGTGAACGATCCACTATGGTTATTTTAAAAGAAAGTTAACCAAACAAAGTCAAGAACGGCTCACCGAAAAACTCATAAACCTATCGGAAAACTCATAAACTCACAAAAAAAACCCAAGCTGAGATCGAAAAATGCAACAAATAGAAAAACAAGGCTGAAAAAATGGAAAAATAAGGGGAAATAGGTAGTACCTGATGAAATATGAAGTGAAGAGTGGGAAGATTGCCAAGGAAAAATCCACCAAACGCAGCCTCGATCAAGCTCTAGATGAGAGAGGAAACAAAGAAGGTTCAGGCGGGAGAATGAAAGAAAATTAAGCAGAAAGAGAGAGAAAAGGGTTAAAACCCTTGCAAACCACTTGCACACATCCCAAGACCCATCATTCGCTTAGGATCCCAAAATTACACAATCATTGCATTTGCCAAGCACACAACCTACTTCAGAAGCTGACACTTGTCAAGAAAATATTGGCACTTAAAGAAATCCAACCTCGAACACACATACCCCTTAGTCACCTGATCACATAGGTAACTAAGGGTTAGGGGGTGATTAATATGCCCTATATGTACCCAACAGCTCGGAGATACCAACCTCATCCAGGGAGATGGTCGAGGTTAGAAGGGCCCCAGATTGGCAACCAGAAGTCTCATCCTTTACAAGGTCGACCATGATCGACAATACTAGCTCCCTCATAGTCAGACAACAACTAAGGTCTCCATGATCCATAGAGGGAGTTATTCATTAGGTCGTCCAAGGCCGACATCACATTTATCTCATACAGCAACCTCGGTAGGGTACAAGCCGAGGAAGCAAGGACTATACCATCATAATAACCAACCTCGGCAGGGTATAAGTCGATGTTCCAATACTCCCGCATAACCTCGGCCTAGGCCGACATTATGGATCCTCTTGTCTTACCTTGGTTCTCTTACTCAATCGAGACCATCATGAATAATCTTAGCTTGGGCAACATCCAAACTTCACTAACCTCGTACTATTCATGGCCGAGGTTGGTATCAATCGAAGATAGTCTAGTATTTATAAGAACGTGTAAGGCTTGGAACGCGTGAACAAATTGGTTATAACTGAAGTATTCCCTCCACGTGAAGGAATATTGAGGTGATCATTTATTGATACCAAATTTAGTCTGCTGACATGGCCCAATTGAGTGAAGACACATGGCAATCTACGAGGCAACAATAAACATTTTTGAGGAACATTGCTTCCTGGAGGAACTCATATGATCCGAGGAATAAGAACTCTCCTAGGAGCTCATCCGCTCCAAGGAACAAGAATTCTCTAAGGAACTCTTGAGCACCGAGAAGCTTAGGCGGTCCGAGCTGCACCTCGAACAAAGCATTAATAGCAAGAAAACCAATAGTCTGACTGTTTATTAAATTCTTATACTTCAGACGCATACATTTAAGGGGCATTGAATGTATTACCCTTTCATGTGTACATCATTTAATCTATTACCCTTTCACATTACAACCTCGGGGCTATAAATACCTTGTACAATCCTCATTGTAAGGGGACTGAAATTTCTTGATAGAACTTGCAATCGAGAATTCCTAAACTCTCAGCAATAACATAACAGTGGACGTAGGCCATTCTTATAAGGCTTAACCACTTTAAAAATTCTTTGTCACATTTATTTATCTGTGATTGAATAATTAGATATGATCTAATTTTTTACATCAATAGATTAGTGCCGTCTGTGGGAAATGACTGGTAATATCATTTTCCATCACAAATAATCCATCACAAATAGATGATATTCCAGAATCAAGCAATCGAAACACTGGACCATGGAGTATTCAAAGAAATACCCGTGCACCTTCTTCGCGTACTAGGCGTACCAGTTCATATCGCAATGAGGAACCTGAAGATTTTTCTTATCAACTTGGACGAACTTCATCAGTGCGAGCCACAGATACTGAACAACGTATCACTCTCTCCCCATAAAGGACTAGTGCGCTAGAGAGATTAAGAAGGGTATCCCCTTTTAATCGATTAGGACCTAGAAGGAGTAAAAGTCCTCCTAGAGCCCCATCGAGAAGTTTTCGATGATCATCAGATTTAAGAGAAGGATTTGCCCAATCGCGACCAGCTGCTCATCAAGATAGATCCCAGGAAGCCACTTCAACGCAATCAGTTGCTCGAACCAACAGGCCCGAGGAAGGAAATGATGCATGGAAAGGCTCTATTCAAAGGCTGGGGGATAGATTAGGGGAAATGGCTAAAGCCAAGAACCCTATACAACGAACCTTTGTTCGAGGAACACCTTTTGTCCAGGCCATTGTAGATTTTCCAACACCATCAAAATTCAAAGAACCTGTTGTGACCCCCAAATATGATGAAAAAACTGATCCTGTCCTTCATATAGAACAATACCAAGCTACAGCCGACATCTATGCTGTTCCAGATGAGATGAGATGTAGGGCATTCTTGGGAACTCTTATCGGATCTGCTCAAATACGGTAAAATAATCTTCCTCGGGGTAAGATCTCAACTTTTCTTCAACTGGCCGAGTTATTCATTGGGAATTTCTATTTTGGGGCAAAGCCATTTAAATGAGTTGCACATTTGTTAAGTGTTAGACAAAAAGCTGGTGACAGCATCAGAGATTATATAACTCGTTTTAATAATGAGAAACTTAAAGTCATTGATTATGAGGAGAAGACAACGATTACCGCCTTGATGAGTGGACTATTGCCAAACAAGTTGTACTACACTTTGGCCAAAGATCCACCTAGAACCATGTCGGACCTGATGGGAAAAGCGTCCAAGATTATGAATGCCGACGAGGCTATGGCTGCGAAGAAGAATATGGTTGCCAAAGAAACCAAGGTGGAAGGTGATATAGCTAAGAAGAAAGAGCATAAGAACAATGGTAATGACAAACATTCAAAAACTAGGTCGGTATGGGACGTAATGAAGAGATTTGATAATTATACTCCTTTGAAGAAGGATATCAACCATTTTCTAGAGGAAATCAAGAACAACGAGGAATTAAACTGGCCAGAGAAAATGAAGGCAAACCCTGACAAGAGGAATAAGGCGAAGTATTGCGAGTTTCATAAAGATCATGGCCATATGACCAAAAATTGCATAGCTCTTCAAAATGAGATTGAAACACTCATCAGACGAGGAAAGATGTCAAATTATGTTGATCGTGGAAGCGATAGAAGAAACAACGATCGAGCAAGAGAGAGGTCTAGATCTCCTCATCGAGCAGAGGAGAACAAGAAGATAAACCATGAAGTTGATCCAGAAGACGACCCCGATCTTCCCAAGAGACCAAGGCAGCCAGAATGAGAGGTATTTTCAATACGCTTTGGGTCATTTGACTATAATGTTATAACAGGTGGAGATGCAGGAGGAGGAGACCTTACCTGCAGAGAGAAAAGCTTACCTCTGTGAGGCTCAAGCTTGCTCGTACATTCAACGAATAAATCTAGCCGAGGAGGATCGCTCGAGAAAGGTGAACAAAGAGAAATTGGTCATTAGTTTCTCAAAGAATGACCTCTCATGTGATCTATATCCTCATGATGACCCATTGGTTATAAAAATGAGAATGAAGGAGGTTACGATTTCAAGAGTGATGGTCCACAATGGTATCTCAACAGACATCATGTTCTACTCGTGCTTCGATAGTTTAAATCTAAAGCTTTCTCAATTGGAGCCTTATCATAGACCCCTCCTCGGTTATGCTGGCGAGAAAGTATTTCCACTTGGGACGATCAAATTGGATATATTCATTGGTACATGGCCTGCTTGTCGAACAGAAAGAATACGCTTCTTCATGATGGACAAGAATATTCAATCATTATACAATATCATCATGGGAAGAGTAGGATTGAAATATTCGAAGTTGTACCATCTATAGTGCATCAATGCCTAAAATTTCTAACAAATTTTGGAGTAGGAGTTGTAAAAGGTGATCAAAAAGTAGCTCGGGAATGCTATTATTCATCCACCGAGCAAGAGGAACTGGAAGAATCAAGGAAAAAGACTATTACCTATCAAGTGGATGAAGGTGCAGAAATTAAAACATTGGATCCTATAGATGAGTCGCAACTCGTGAAGGGTCAAGTGGTGGAAGCTACTGAAAACGTCATTCTGGACGACGAGCACCCTGAACGTACTACTCAAGTAGGTTCGTCGTTGGAAACCTCACTAAAATAGGAATTGATAACTTTCCTTAGAAGCAGAAAATAAACTTTTGCGTGGAGTCATGAAGATATGCCTAGAATAGATCCAAATTTCTTATGTCACGAACTCAATGTGAATAAGGAGATCAAGCCAGTGAAGAAGAGAAGAAGAGTGTTCAGTCCCGAGATGAATCAAGCTATACAGGAGGAAGTCGAGAAGTTCCAGAAAGCTTGTTTCATTGAAGATGTTAAATATCCAGATTGGTTAGAAAATGTGATGATGGTGAAAAAGAAGAACAAGAAATGAAGGATGTGTGTAGAATTCATCGACCTCAACAAAGCATGCCCAAATGATCACTTTCCATTGCCCCGAATTGATCAACTAGTCGATGCTACCTCGGGACACGAGCTGATGAGCTTCATGGATGCTTATTCTGGCTACAATCAGATTAAAATGAAACCTGAAGACAAGGAAAGTACTTCTTTTATTACCCCTCAGGGAACTTATTGTTATAATGTTATGCCTCTTGGTTTAAAAAATGCAGGTGTGATATATCAGCGGCTGATGAACAAGGTCTTTGCTGAACAAATCAGTTGCAATATGGAATTCTATGATGACGATATGATGACAAAGAGCAAGAAAGCTGACGATCATCTAGTTGACTTAAGTCAAACTTTTGATCAACTGGATAAATATCAAATGAAGCTGAACCCGACGAAGTGCATATTTGGAGTACGAGAAGGCATGTTTCTCGAATACATTATCAATCAATGAGGCATTGAGGCAAATCCTGAAAAGATCAAAGCTCTATTAGGGCTACGATCTCCAATGACGAAGAAGGAAGTACAGAGTCTCACAGGACGAGTAGCAGCACTCAACGGATTTATGTCACGATCAACTGATAGATGTCTCCCATTCTTTAAGACACTCCGAAAGACTTTTGAGTGGAATGATGAATGTGAGAATGCTTTTCAAGACTTGAAGAAATACTTGGGAGAACCTCCACTTTTGTCCAGGCCAGTGATGGGAGAAAAAATATACTTATATCTTGCAGTGTCCAAGAATGCAGTTAGCTCGGCGTTGATCAGAGTGGATAACGGAGTGAAAAAACTAATTTATTATACGAGTAAGGCCTTCCGAGGAGCAAAGATCAGATATCCAAGGCTGGAAAAGTTGGCACTGGCACTGATTGAGGCGAGTAGGAGAATGAGACCATACTTCCAAGCTCATACTATTATAGTATATACTGATATGCCATTGAGGCAAGCCCTTCATAAACCAGAAAAATCAGGGAGATTGATGTACTCGTCAATAGAACTCGGTGAATATGATATAGTTTATGAACCCAGATCATCGCTAAAAGGGCAGGCTGTAGCATATTTTATAGCAGAGTTCACCTATCCTGATACCCCCTGGGAGCAAAAGTTGCTCGCTGATCAACCTGAGGATGTTACAGGATCAACAAAAATAAGCTCAGACCAACTCCGGTTGGTAAAAAGGCAAGTGGATGTTACAGGATCATCAAATTTCAGCTCAAACCAACTCCGGTTGGTAAAAGGGCAAGAAAAGATGATCAACGAAAAGCGAGAAATATCAGGGGAAGATGAAAGGAAGCAACAAATATTTCACTGAGGAACTCTAACAGGTCAGAAATTTGAAGACGAGTTACCTATATGGAGGCTATATGTAGATGGCTCATCTTGCACTATAGGATGTGGCACGGGGATAGTTTTGAGCACTCCGAACGAAGTCGACATGGAATACGCCCTACGTTTACAATTTAAGGATTCCAATAATGAGGCTGAGTATGAGGCCATGATTACAGGTCTTAGTTTAGAAAAAATTATAGAGGCGCAACAGGTTATTATTTTCAGTGATTCTAAATTGATCGTAAACCAAATGATGGGATTTATGCAGTCAAAGGAGAATTAATGGTTAGATATCATGCAAAGGCAAAGGAGCTGGTGTCAGAATTTTCCACTATTTATCTGGTCAGAATACCAAGAATGGAGAATGCAAGAGCAGATGCCCTAGCTCGACTAGCATCAGCTACTCGTACCGAGCTATGATGAACAATCCCAATTGAAGTTTTAGCTGGTAGGAGTATAGATGAAGATCTGACGATGAACTTTATCACCCTTGATTTAGGACCATATTGGATGGATCCCATCAGGGCGTATATTGAGGAGGGAGAATTACCAATTGACAAGCTCGCAACCAAGAAATTGAAGTTTAAAGCTTCTCGATATGTATTAACTAACGGTATTCTATATAGACGAGATATTATGGAAGGTTTGTAGATATGTGTGAATCCCACCGAGGTGAAAGATTTAATTGAAGAGGTCCATGAAGGGTCCTGTGGAGCCCATGTAGCAGGTCGGACGGTTTTGCAAAGGGTGATGACGCAGGGATACTACTGGCCGACGATGAGGGATTATTGTATAGCGTATGCCAAGAAATGTGACAAGTGCCAGCGCTTTTCCTCCGTACAAAGAACTCCACAAGCATTATTGACACCCATAACTTCCCCTTGGCCATTTGCTATGTGGGGAATAGACCTGGTCGGGCCACTGCCAACGACTAAAGGAAGATTCAAATACCTCATCGTCGCAGTGGATTATTTTACTAAATGGGTTGAAGTTGAGCCTCTCATCGACATGACGTACGACAAGGTGTACCAATTTGTTTGGAAAAATGTCATTTGTCGATATGGTCTTCCTCATGCCTTCATCACAGACCATGGAACACAATTTGATAACAAGGAGTTCGCTGCCTAATGATATCAGTCAAACATTTTGAAGGTCCACTCAGCACCGGGCCATCCTCAAAGCAATGGACAAACTGAAGTGACAAATAGAACTCTGCTAAATGGCTTGAAGAAAAGACTGAATGACGCGAAAGCAAATTGGATCAACGAGTTACAATCAGTACTATGGGCTTATCGAACTACTCCCCGAGTAGCATTAGGAGAATCACCATATATGCTAGCATTTGGAAGTGAAGCTGTTATACCTGCCGAGTTGGGTCTCCCAACACACAAGGTACTAAATTATAACTCCCCTGTCAGCGACTTAATGAGAAGATTGGATTTAGACATGCCCGAGGAAGTTAGAGAAGAAGCAGCCATTAGGAATGTTGCTTACCAGCAGCGAACAACTTTGTTCTACAACAAGAGAGTGAAGAAGTGCGACCTGAAAAAAGGAGACTATGTGCTGAAGAAAGTAGTTCAAAAGCATAACAAACTAGAGGCAAACTAGCATGGACCATACCGCAGAAACTTACCGAATAGCAACTTTAGAAGGGGAGGAGTTTAAGAATGCATGGAACGCAGAGCACTTACGCAAGTATTATCAGTGATGAATAAAATGAAGATATTCTGCCGAATTCTTTCTTTTTATTGAAAGTTTTTCGGGGAATACTAGTGCTACACACTACTCGGAAAAACTCGGCAAAGATCAGACTACTTAAATTTTTTCTCAAAAACGCCAACTAAGGTTGGTCGAGAAACTAATATTCCTTCGGAAAGTAAAGCTACCAATATTCCTCCGGGAAGTAAAGCTACCAATATTCCTCCGGGAAGTAAAGCTACCCGTATTCCTCCGGGAAGTAAAGCTACTTGTATTCCTCCGGGAAGTAAAATTTGTATTCCTACGGGAAGTAAAACTATATGTTCCTCGGGAAATAAAAGTATTCCTAAAAATGCCAACTTATGTCGGTTAGGAAGTAAATATATTCTCGGAAATGCCAACTTGAGTTGGTCGGGAGGTAAAATTATTTCAAAAAGACTAACTATGGCTGGTCGGGGATAAAAACCCACTAATTGTAGTTGGTCGACAAAGAAAATTTACCGACCTTGGTTGGTTTTATTTCAAAAAGACTAACTATGGCTGGTCGGGGATAAAAACCCACTAACTGTAGTTGATCGACAAAGAAAATTTACCGACCTTGGTTGGTTGAAAACATTTTATGAAAATGCGAAAGTGATCGAGCAACATATTTGATACTCGTAACTTTATTACTAAGTTGGTCGAGAAATAAAACTTTATTATTAAGTGATCGAGCAACATTTTTTATACTCCTAACTTTATTACTAAGTTGGTCGAGAAACAAAACCTTATTATTAAGTGATCGAGCAACATTTTTGATACTCGTAACTTTTTAATTATTACTAAGTTGGAACAAAACATCATTTTGACCAAGTGACTACTCGACAATAAGTTGGTCGACAATAAGTTGGTCGACAAATAACACAATATTATTATCTTTTTAACAGATACTCATGCACAGATGTAAAGTATTTTATAATTACAAGACAACAACAATTAAGATTGCGAACAAAAATGAAAGTATTTCATTAAATCCAAAAACATATTACATTGAGAATGAAAAGTATACAAATTTATTACATTAATATTCCTATTCTACTGGTCTTTTCCCCTCTTCTTTTGTAACAGGTTCCTCGTCAGCAGGCGGATCATTTAAAGCAAGAGGAGAATTTATAAAGTTCAAATCTTTTAACATCCTGACATTCATCACGGATGGACGATCTAGGAGGTGCTCGGGATGAGATATCTTGACATTTGAATGAAGATTGTAGTCGCCGAGATATTTGGAAATCAAGCATCGAGGAATGTCCCGAGAAGGGATCCAACTCATATCCAATTTGAATGGTGGCACAGGCAGGTCGAGCAGCCCAGGATCGTGGTAGTCCCACAGGTAATGACCCTGTTCGAGTTTCAGCACACCTAAGGCATTCAACCATCCTTGCTTATAGCCCTCATTATTGGCATTATGGATACGATCGTCCAAGTGGTAAAGAGCCTCATTGTATCCAGCCATCCAGAACTCCCGGGGCTGTTTGTGGAATTGATATGTTAGTCTTTCCAGCTGCTCGTGGAGATTCTTGATGAAGAGTTCCTTATTCTCCAAGACTAACTTCTGCGAAGAGAGCTGTTCTTCCAGGTCCCTGATCTTCTTTGACATTTCGGCCAACGACTGGTTCTTCGCCATTAATTGGAAGGCCTGGTTCTCTAAAGCAGACTGAGTCCACTGTTCCTCGAAAGGAATTCGAGGAGCTCTTGCTTATCCCCGAGTAGCTCTTTCTCGACCACGAGAAGATATAGAGGGGCTAGGCCTCTTCAAGGTTTCTAACTCGGCCCTCAAGTTGGCGTTCTCGACTTCCAAGAACGAGAATCCCTCATCAGTCACTGGGATCAAGGCTTTTGAAGTGGAGGCTGCAGACTTCAACTGTGACAACTCTCTTTGTATATTATTATTCTCTTGCTCTAATAATTCAGCTATTTGTCTGCACTCCTTGACCTCACCCCTCAAAGTTCTCTCCCTCACATCATAGCCAGCAAAACGCTTCTCGTATCCCATATCAGCAAGGATCTGTTGGTACTTCTTCTCATACCCCTCGTGAAAAAGGGCAGTGGATTCTTTGTACTGTTTCTGAAGGTCTTCAAGAATGCCTTGGAGATCCTCGATCATATCATAATAAGCCACATTGTTGGCCACTGCACGATCAAGCAGGGTCTTCAAGTATTGGTAGGCCTCAACTGCCTGTTCAGAAGCATCTTGGCTGAGGATGTCGACGACTTGTGCTGCACTCAGATCTGTGTGACCAGCCTTAAAATAATCATTTTATTGCCTCAGCAGCTTGGTATCGTGAGCAGATAATAATTCCATCTTGGCCAGAAACTAGTAGAGAAAGAAAAAGCAGTAATTAATAAAAGTACCAACAAAGCATGAAGATAAGACAACAGTATGCAAAAACACAAGTTCAGGTTTTATTATATCATAAAGGTCAGAAGTAAAAGGTTCAGAGTTACATATTCATGGTTATAATTGACAAAATAAAAATATATAGAGAAACTCGAACAACTCTACACTTTTTCCTTGTCTCCCAAAACTTTCTCAGGAGGCTGGGACGAGGAAGTAGGTTGCTCGAAGGGAGTTGAAAGTTGCTCGGGGAGCGCCAGCAGTTGCTCGGAAGAAGTAATGATTTGCGGAGGTTCCTCGTTAACAGGCTGAATGGCTGGGGATAATCTCCCATCACCATAGAAGACTCTTCGGAGGAAGCTTCGTCCTCTTCTTCATCTTCAGGAGTTGGAGGGGGACCAGGGATGTGTGGCTGGAAGAGCTCAGAAGATTCATCAACCTTCATCTCCTGAAGAGCTGCGACCCACCCATCTCTAAAATATTTTAGGTTGCCATATTCTACTTGAGACATCATGGAAGCCAAGTCTTTTTTCCACCCCTTGTCCCAGCCAGCTCTGAAAGACTTCTTCACATCCATTTTCCTCTTTAACTTCTTCGAGGAAAGCTTCTCGGATAACAAGTTTTCAGTAGTCTGCAATTTAATCTCAACCTCCTCCTTCTGCCGATTTACCTCCCGAAGCTGGCCCAACTCTTCCTCAGCAACCTTGAGCTTATTTTCAAGCTCTCCAGCATTTTTGAGCTTCTCATCGATCTCTTTATTTTTCCCTTCCAAGTCCTTTATTCTCTTCTCCAACTCCTTGGAGACTTTAGCAACTTGAGCTTTCTCCTGCTCAGTTGAGGCAAGCTTGTTCTCCCAGATTGCCTTATCAGTAGCATATTTCTGGCAAGAATCTTCCAAAGACTTAATAGCTTACTCCACACTAGATGAGGAGCATGAAGCTTTAATGGCTTCATCTTTCTTCAAAATTGTATTGAAGCATCTCACCAACTGTGAAAAGAAAACAAAAGCAACTCAGAGACAGATATATCAAGGGAAAGATGAAAAGTTCAAAGCAACAAAACTTACAAACAGCCAATGATGTAACCATTTGCTGAGAAAGGTTATCTTTAACCCCTTGGATCTCGGGAATGATCCAAGTCTTCACCGAGCTCATGGCAAGGCTCGGGGGAACAAAAGTTGGAACACCAGTTCCAGTAGCTGGGGGTTGAGTGATGGTGTCAGCTAAATTGACCGAGGAGCTTTTTTTCAGCTTCCTCGGGGGAACATGGATTGATTCAACCAAGGAGGAACTCTTGGTCGGTGATATGACAATCACCTAGACTGGAGAAGCAACCTTGCTCGGGACCACTGGAGGCTTCTCGACAACCTTAGCAGGAGCAGCTGGAGGAGCTTGATCAATTTTCTTTGTCCCTTCTGGGACATCGTGTTTACTCCTTTTGGCCTCTCCAGCACCAGAGGCAGGCTTCTCGAAGAGAGTGGGAGGTCTTCTCTTCTTCATCCTTTCACTTAAAGGAACATGTGATTCAGGTGAGGAACTGGTAGAGGCTGGTATTGGCTCTGTGTCGCTTATTATTGGATGAGAAGTAAAAGAAGTGGTGTAGCTCTTGTACTACAGTAGATATGAGGCTGACCTAATGTGCTCGTCAGCAACACTCTGATGCAAATTCCAGATAAGTTTCAAATGTCTTATGTTAACATTTACTTCTTTTGGACACTTTCTTTTAGTGTCAACTGCAAATAAATAAACATTAAAATATCACTTGCACATTTTGTCAAACATAGAGGAAGCATGATTTCAAAATAAATAAAATGAAATAAAAATAACCTATCCCATTTCCATAGGGAGGGCATCTAGGACCCTGATACACTTCATCTCCTGATAAAGGAGCATGTTGCAAATTTTTTATGACAACCCCGTGCTCAAAATAGTCCCCATTGGCATCCGGGAGATTAACCACTAAGGCCCTATTTAAAAATCTAGTTTTTAAATAAAAGGTGTTATCACCAACTGCCCATCTATAACAAAACATGATTTTTGGAATTCCTATGCGAGTTCCGTGGATTTGATTTAACCTATGAACCCCATTAACTATTCTCCATGTATTTGGGGCTATTCTTGCAGGAACAACGTCAAAGTATTGACAGAATTCCAGACATAAGGGATTGGGTGGAAAAGAAAATCCACACTCATCAATAAAGAGACTGGGGAACCAATGTCCCTCAGCCAAACGAAAATAGTCAGAAGGCTCAGAAAGCTCTTCCAAAACAACCCAGGAGGGAATAGAAAAATCCGAACGAAACTTATCAAGAGATTCAACAGGGTAAACCATGATGAATAAAGGAAATGAAGTAGAAGGAAGAAGATATTACAGAAAAATAGTGGATCTGTTGACAATGAATGATGGAAGAGATGAATACACAGGAGAGAAAGAGACAATAGAAAACTCGAAGATACAAATTTGAAAAAGTAGAAGACGATGGGATTGTCTTCTATGTTTAAATATTCTTCCTTGGGAAAAGGAAAAAGTAATGATTACAAAAAGAGACGATTACGCTACCGACGGCTAGAAGGACAAAAAAGGCGCGGCAATCGAGGCGGTTATAAAAATTCAAAAAAGCATGATTCTACGAATGTGGAAGGAGAAATAAATACAAGGGAAACACTCCTAAAAATCAGGAAGAACACTTAATACTACAATAGTCCGAGAAAGAATGATCCATAATCCTCAAATTTTGAACTATGAAACATTGGGGGCTTCTGTTGATACCAAATTTAGTCTGCAGACATGGCCCAATTGAGTGAAGACACATGGCAATCTACGAGGCAACAACAAACATTTCCGAGGAACACTGCTTCCCCGAGGAACTCATATGCTTCGAGGAACAAGAACTCTCTGAGGAGCTCTTACGCTCCAAGGAACAAGAATTCTTCGAGGAAATCTTGAGCACCGAGAAGCTTAGGCGGTCCGAGCTGCACCTCGAACAAAGCATTAATAGTAAGAAAACCAACAGTCTGACTGTTCATTAAATGCTTATCATTCAGACGCATACGTTTAAGGGGCATTGAATGTATTACCCTTTCATATGTACATCATTTAATGTATTATCCTTTCAAATTACAGCCTCAGGGCTATAAATACCTTGTACAATCCTCAGTGTAAGGGGACCGGAATTTCTTGATAGAACTTGTAATCGAGAATTCCTAAACACTCAACAATAACATAACAGTGGACGTAGGCCATTCTTATAAGGCTGAACCACTTTAAAAATTCTTTGTCTCATTTATTTATCTGTGATTGAATAATTAGATATGATCTAATTTTTTGCATCAACATCATTACTTAGTTGAGAACTGTCAGGTGTCACTCTCATACTGGATCGATGCTCATGCACATGCTCATTGTATGCTTGGGGGGTACATTACACCCCCAAGAACTATATATAGAGGTCATCCTCTACCTTGTAAAGGGATCCAAAAATTAAAACCCTAGCTAAAACTCTGTCAAATTATACAGTAGAGAGAGAAAAACCTTGAGATATTATATCCATAGCCATTAGTGCCCTATTTTAGTGACCATATTCACTCATTTGCACAGTGGACGTAGGCCTGATTGGCTGAACCACTTATATATTGGTGTTCATCCTCTTCTCCTCATCTGTCTTATATTTGACATATACTTGAGCTTCCATTATTACTACTGATATGATCTTACAAACACCTTGAAGGATGGTGCTTTTTCTAGCATCATCAGGCGCGGACGACTGGCCCCCTAGTCGCAGTCGAACAACCATATCAGGTATTCAACCATTTTCCATTTTTGTACAAACCCTAACTCTCCAAACACCTAAACTATCAACATCCAACCCCCAATCTTTAACTCAAACATATTCCTAAGATTAAAACCTAACCTACATTTCATATCATCAATTTATATTTTATTAATCCCATGTACAAACATCAAATTTAAGATTTAGTCCCAAAAATCTAGGTTTTTGACATATAACCTAAAATCCAATTCTCCTGTCCACAATTTATGAAAAAAAAATACACAAACGAGTTATTTAGAAAGATTAAATACTTGCCTCAAAATTATAGAGGTTCAATCTTCCTCGAGGTCGCTGATTTTGGCCGGAACTCCCAAGCTCCAAGATGTCTCCTCTCCCTTCTTACTTTTCCTCTTCTCTTTCTTTCTATAAGGGTTTTCTCTCCCTCTCTTAATCTCAAGAATGAGATTTTAATCTCCTAAAGGCTTTATAAGCATATTATCCCAAATATCTAACTTTAAATGGTGATACACACTTTAAATGACTCGTTTACTCCAATTCGAGTCTAACTTAAAAATATTTCAGAACCGAAATAAAACCCAAGGACAGTCATTTGGACTATCTCTACCCATCCGGAATCAACCACACGCTCACATTCATCATCTGAAATACATTATAACGTCCTCAATTTTAGACCTCGATTGCCAAATTTAAAATTCTCTGATTTAAATCAATTTTATTTCTCCCAAAATTTTAAATTCCCAGTCCCAAATATATCGGGTATTACAGTTTCTAGTCCCATTTTATTTCAATTAACATTTCACTTGTTTAGCGAGCTATTACAATTTAAAATTAAACTACAAGAGAGAGCCAAGAGGAGCTCCCCGAAGTCCAAGCATACAGAGATACGAATATATTGATAAAGAAATACATACATGTATAACTCTTTAAAAATACGAAACCAATCCCAACCTATCATAACAAAGCGAGTAAGAAACGCCCTGACCTCGATTTAAAGGTTAATAAAAGATCAACCTGATCCAGTGCGTACGTTAATTATAAAGTGTAGTGAAAGAACTTAAATAATGTTTCTAATTCATTTATTATTATTATTTAACGTTACTGTTGTTAGCGTGTAATTCCAATTTTCATCAACTATGTGATAGGACCCAAGGAAGTGACCCCAAGGCCAAGTAAACAAAGCTACTAATCGTAAGTGAAAGTTCCACTTACTTGTTTAACACCCTCAAAGTACAGAGTAGCATACAACCTAGCGTAACAAAAAGACGGATGTGAGACAAATGCTGAGTGGGAACATTTATAAAGGCAATATGGAAAAAAATGACATAAACAACACTCACACTCTACAATCATATGAATGTGAAAATACATATATATCTACGTAATATGCTTTTGGAAATACATGTCCTAATGTATTAAACCATTTTATTTTGAAAACGTTATTTGATACCATTTGTCATCCTTGTCTTTCGAAAATAATCATTTTGTATCTTATGCTAAAAACTGCCATATTCTACCCTTTAACTCACCCAGTTAAACAATTTACGATCGGTGGGAAAAACCTTTCATTCACCTTCAAACATTTATTACTCAACGTTCATTAACTCGCAGCAAGCTATTTATCATTAATTAAGACATTCTTTCAACGTACACAGACACCGTGTTTAAAGAATATTCATCTTCCTTTGAAAGCCTTGTATAGCACACGCTTGTTCATTACGATTCAAAGCTCATTAGGTTGCTTAATAATCATTGCATCACCTTATTTAACCATGCCATGTTTCCACATGAATATTAAACATTTAATGCATTATTTATTGCATTAGTAAGTCAATGAATCGATACCATTCATTTATCCATCTTTCATGAATATTCAATTCATCACTTAGCATTTTCTTTAGGGATTCCACCGATGCACACACTCGTCACAACACACTGACACCGACAATTTAACAAAATTTCACCTTCAGGCACCATGCGACAAGTAAACTATAGTTGTTTTTGGCTTTTTCACCCCAGGGACAACATAACCCTGCTTACTTATTTAACCCAACATCATCCAATATCATTATCTTGACAATGTGTTCAACATTTTCATAATGTTGACAGTAATTTTCCTTTTTCGGGACAAAGCCAAAGCCTTAGACTTAACCGTCTATTTTTCCATTATACATGGAAAATTACTACTTTCTCCTTTAAGTCCTCTATTCACACACTTGTTGATTTTAAAAAAAATCTTTCATGTTTTAAGACTTAAATCAATTTCACCCGTACTAGTGTGATAGCATTGGCGAACATTTTTAATTCATAAAAATGTTCCACTTTAAGTAAATTACCAATTTACTCTTTTTATTCCCAAAGTTGCAATTTGGTCCTTGTGTCATTTTCCAAAGATAGTTTAACTTTTCGATTAAAAACCTAAAAATATTTTTCCATTACCAACACTAGCTTACTATTACACTTTAACCAGCTTTCACATTTTCCACTTCGCACGTCTTTAATATATATGTTCATACGTTTTATATATTAAAACCGCATCTTACACTCACTGGATAAACACACTTTATTTCTGAGTTTTAACACTAAAAATCCATTTCAGTCAATATTTACAAATTAAACCCTCTTTATTTCCCATATAAGTTTTACCCACTTTAATTATCCCATTAAAGTGAAAGTTTTCTTTTAAATATATCTTCATTATTTAAGTATGAAGTCAAATTTTAATCTCATAAAATTACTCAAAGATGCCTAGTGCACTTCGTTTCTTAAAATCACATTTTTTGTCTTTAAAACATCACACTAGCACATTTCATTTAACAAATTTCCCATGAATAATATTGTGAAAATTTACACTCCTTTAAACCCATTTAAACCTTCCTCTAAATGCCCCCTTTTATTCAAAACTCTAAGGGTGAAATTGATATATCCATAAATATATTATAACCGTTACACACTTTTACCCCTAAAATGTACCAAAGAATAATCTAAATTTTAACCCATTTTAAAACTCATTTTAAAAATACCTCTTAGAACTCATTTAAACATGAAATCATGAAAAATTAATAATTTATGTCATGGAAGTAAAGTATTAAAAAATCCTGCATATATTATGTTTAATATACCCAAATAACTAACTGAAACTATACTCATCAAAAAACCTAAACCAAGGTTAGTAAATCTCACCTCAAAGACTACAAAAATGGTGGTGGTAGTGTAGAATATGGGTGACTCCCCCACCTCCAAAGGTGGCCTTAAAGGGAGTCATAAAATCCCTCCTTCGCTACTACAATGAAAGATCCAACATTTCTCCAAGAAATGCTTCTTCTACCTTCCGGATAACCCATTTGAAACCATCATCCAACTGTTAGAATCACATATTCTTCGAACCAATATTCTACCTACGATTTTATATGGAAATCTAAGGTGTTTTGAGACTTTATAATGGTGGTTTCATGGTGTAAATAATGGTGTTTGATATAGGTCTATAGAGGTGGGAGGGTGTAGGAAGGCCAAAAATGGTGGAAGAGGCCACTCCTCAACTCTCTCTAACTCTCCTTCCCATTTCTCCCCACAAAAGATCCTAACTAAACCCTAAATAATCTCCTTCCAATCCCCAATCTCTGATATTCCCATCAGCTCAAAATATCAATGGTTCAAAACATACAAACTCTTCGATCCAAGTCAAACAAGATTTCAGGTGGGACGTCGTTAGAACGATATGAGATGCCATTCAAATGACATCTCTTCGCATTCTAAGTGTAGCATCTCATTTTAAAGATCTTTTTAATAGTGCTTCTCGCAATCCTTGTATCTCATTCTAACGACATTCATATGTCGTTTAAATGACCTTATTTTTCCCTAATTCTTTTATTTTCTTCTTTTCCATAATTCTCATCAGAATTTATCCCATTACAATTTATACAACTAGTTGGAACCAAATGTGCTCATATGTTTATCATTCGTTTATTTCTCTAATTGTATTCCTTAGAAAAATACTAAATTTATCATTCGTCATCTATTTTCTACAGCGGGGTATCAAATTCTTCCATCCTTAAGAAATTTCGTCCTCAAAACTTCTAGTCCTCAATGTTAGAGTCCAACTAGATTTGATTAGTTTACAATCCTAGATTCATCTCAACACTATGGTCTAAACCCAAATATTTTACTTTCATCAATTACATCGCCGACCCGATTATGGCGACCCTAAGGCCTTAAAACTAACCCTAAGTATGTTTAACTCGTTCAATTAAAAAAAATCAGGACAATTGACACTCACCAAATATTTTACTATCATCAATGATCACATTATCATGGATCATTCCTATGCTTGGGTTCACAACCTATCTTTCCTCAAGCAACCTTGTATCATGCCTATCCTAGGCTGACACATTCTCGGCATCACTAGTCATCACATCATTACTAAAGATATAGTCATCTAGTCCTATTGGTCTACCTGGCCGATATTTCTTACGAGATCCTTACTCTAACTTAGGGTTATCATAAGTGTCACAACAGTTGCATATAGGATTGATTTCATTCTCAATCCTCACACTTACAAACAAAATAAAACACAAACATCTAATAATTGTCAGGTTCTAATACTCATAACATTCTCAATTCACAACTTTAGGACACATGACCAAGTTGTAACTATATATACTGAAACATGTTATCTTAAAGAAAAGTAACAAAGAATCACATGAAACTACATGCAACAAACACGAGACCATGTGAACACACAACTATTGTAGAATAAAAGTTCTTCCAAAGAAAAGCGCACTTGTTTATCGTGACGTATCAGCCACAGTTGGCTTTACCTACATCACTATTGTGCTTATGCAGCGCTACACCCGAACTACAACTGATCAATAGCTTCCTATTCTCGGGATCAAAGAATGCAACCAATCAGGCGACCTGCCATGCATAAATAAAATAATCAATTTTTAGTAACGAATTATACCACATGAAGTACGAACCCACGATGTACCCTTAATGTCTATGACCCTCATCGGCATCCGCCAAAGTCTTAGCCTTGATATATACCTTGACTTAACCCATTAACCCGTACGAGTCCTAATTATGAATCCTCAATCCTTGCCAGACAAACAAAACACAAGGACAATTCTATTAGAAAGCTGAGAAGTTAGGCTTCCCTCCTTCGGAACAATAATACATGATCCATCATCAGTAAGCATAACCATCCCAATTCAAGGCGAAGAAAAATCTTTCGTGTTTATCGCTAATCACTGAACCATCGTACCTAGTCCTCCATAATTTTAACACGTGATAGCTAACTTCAGTTTCTGAGATCACTCTTCATTAAATGAAACATAATTATCGCATGGTTTCAAACATTCAACTCAAGGACCACTGCTACGACTCTTAGCAACATCCTACACGGTCTGGAATCATAACTATTTTAAAGATATCTCAAATTTTCAAGCATTATCCAAGCCTAGGACCTAATGATTTCCTTCACTAGTGTCATAAAAAATCACCTAGCTAGCACATGTAGGAGCTATAATTGATCTCAACAGTCCACTCCAAGTTTTATCTCCAAAACTGTGATGACCATCATCACGTTCTAAGTCTCCCGGGTGCATAATCTATCCCTTATCAATCTACTTTTCACATTATCTCCAACAGTCATATCGTGACACATGCTTATAAATCAAAGTCATGGTACTAACGTTAAAGTACTCCCATAAGTCATCATGAATTAAACATACTAACATTATCGATGATTTAGTGTCATTACATAATCCTCGGAGCAACAATGATTTCCGAATGATTCTTGGGTGATGGCTATCAAACTCATCCATCTCTCTAATATCTTGCACCTATATTATGAGAAATCATAAGTCTTATCATGACTTATGCTACACAACGTCTAATTTACTATTACGAAATATATATCACCATATTAACCTTGACACACCAATGATTATCCCAAATGTTTCATGAAAAGGACACAAATTAAATTATTTAACAAAGTGGACATATACATCCCCATGTAAGAATTGTTATGGATGAATCCTATATGATTACAAATCGCAATCAGCAGCTCGTAATGTTAAAGTATCAATCCGATCCGATACCTGTTACACCAACCGAAAGGCTATAACCTCGACATCATAAGGAATCCCAAATGTTAATGGAGAGACATCATCGTCATCGTGATGCACAGTATTCAACCTAAAGCTTACTATTGATAAGTAATTTCTACTACATGTGTTGGCATCTTTCTAGATAAATCTCAGTATACACCTATAAGGAATTATCAATACTGATTTACGTGTCTAATGATAGTAATGTTTTGAAGTTTATTTTTATTAAACCACCTTATTTCGAAAGAGCATCTACTGCAACTCAAGTACTTTCCCAAAATGTCAACCCGCAATTAAATTCACTAGACTACATCATTTTATCCTCAAAATGACTGTTCAACCTCGAAAATTAAATGGTCCTACTAAGCCTACACCATACTAATGTGTTAATCTACAAACTAACACAACTCTACATTTTTGTAAGATACGGTACATCGTACATTACCTATAAACACCATGGCACACATCACGGATTCCTTAAGGGATCCTATCCTATGATACCACACTATTATCTCTAAAACTAAGAATTACTACTGCCACAGTTTTGGTAGGACACAAGACATCAAATATTGCCTAAGAACAGGCCCACTTGAGAGCCGCCACAAGAGGTCCTATTCTAGAACATCATAATACACTAAGGCAGAGTCACTTAAAATCATTATTATTATCTAAACCCATATTATAGTCATGATACACTAAGGCAGGGTCCTTAACTAAGGGAGCTAATATGTTCTCACCACAAAATCAACACTTATGAACATTATTCACTCACCTAATATCCATATATGAAATGTATAACTTTTATAGCTAAGTCTCAATGATCACTACTCGACGCTGATATTACTGCTAAGGCTACTCTCATCATTAAGGTTACAACACAATATTTCTCTTGTAAAAGATCACGATGTTTCCACTATACGCCTACCCTGATACCGATGAATTACCAACACATCTATATTGGAAATGCAGCATAACATAAAAGGATTACTAACTTAGTCATTTAACATCACACAAAAAGTCGCACATCGTGCTAATGTCCTTGACTTCATTGGCTACGATACGAACCAAAATTGTCATTAATCCAGCGCGATCGTCCCAAACAAACACTAGCTCACTATGACACACGTTTATTCGTTATGATTCAAACCTCATTAGGTGGCTTAACATCATTTTGTCGCCTAAATTAACCATCCCATGTTTCCACATGAATATGAAACATTTAATGCATTATTATTGCTTTAGTAAGTCAATGAATCAATAGCATCCATTTATTCTTGTTTCATGAATATTCAATTCATCACTTAGCATTTTTTTAGGGATTCCGTCGACGCACACACCCATCACAACACACACACACCCACGAATTCATTAAATTTCACCATTTGGCTTCGAGTGACAAGTAAACTGCAATTTCTTTTGGGGTTTTCACTCTAGGGGCAACGTGGCCCTCCTTAATTATTTACCCATACATCTTCTAATATCATTATCTTGCCAATGTGTTCAGCATTTTCATAATGTTGACATAATTTGCCTTTTTTGGGCCGAAGCCAAAGCCTTGGACTTAGCCATCCATTTTCCCAATATTCATGGAAAATAATTACTTTCTCCTTTAAGTCCTTTATTCACACACACATTGATTTAGTCCAAAAATCCTTCACGTTTTAGGACTTAGTTCAATTTCACCCATACTATTGTGAAAACATTTGCCAACACTTTTAATTGATAAAAATGTTCCACTTTAAGTAAATTGCAAATTTACTCTTTTTTTTGCCAAACCTTAAATTTGGCACTTGTGTCATTTTCCAAAGGTAGTTTAACTTTTTGATTCAACACTTAAACACATTTGTCCACTTCCAACACTAGCTTACTAGCATACTTTACCCAATTTTCACATTTTCCACTTTACAGCTCCTTAATATACAAGTTCATGCTTTTTATATATTAAAATCCCATTTTCCACTCACTTCATAAACACACTTTATTTATGAGTCTAAACACTAAGAACCCATTTTAGTCAATATTTACACATTAAACCCTCTTTATTTCCCATGTGAGTTTTACCCACTTTAATTAACCCATTAAAGTCGTGGTTTTATTTTAAACATATCTTCATTATTCAAGTAGGGAGTCTTATTTTAATCTCATAAAATGACCCAAACATGCCCAGTGAACTTCTTTGTATAAAATCACATTATTTGTCTTTAAAACATCACACTACAACATTTAATTTCACAAATTTCCCATCAGTAGTATTTTGAAAATTTACGCACCTTTAAAACCCATTTAAACGTTCCTTTCAATGCCCATTTTTATTCAAAACACTAAGGGTGCAGTTGGTATACCCATAAATATATTATAACCATTTTCTTACACACTTTTTCCCCCAAAATGTAAAAAAAATAATCATAATTTTAACCCATTTTAAAACTCGTTTTTAAAATACCTCTTGGAACCCATTTACCTATGAAATCATGAAAATATACTAATTTATCTCATTAATGCTAACTATTCAAAAATTCTACATATATGAAGCCTAATATATGCAAATAACTATCCGAAAGTATATCATCAATAAACATAAAATAAGTTTTGTAAATCCCATCTTAATGTATCCAAAAATTATGGTGGTAGTGGAGAAGATGTGTGACTCCCCCGACAGTATTAGTAGCCTTAGGGAGTCACAAAAGCCCTCCTTCCAAGCTATGATGAAAGATCCAATAATGCTCTAAGAAATGCTTCTTCTACCTCCAATATAACCCTTTTGAAACCCTCATCCAATAGTAAGAATCACATCTTCTTCAACCCAATATTATGCCTACGGTTTTATATGGACATCTAAGGTATTTTTAGGTTTTATAATGGTGGTCTCATGGTGAAAATAAGGGTGTTTGGTAGAGGTCTATGGAGGGGGGAGGGTGTAGATAGGCCAAAAATAGTGGAATAGTCCACTCCTCCACTCTCTATAACTCTTCTTCCCATTTCTCCCAACAAATGAGCCTAACCGAACCCTAATTAAGCTCCTTTCAATCCCCAATATCCGATTGGCCCATCAACTCCAAAGGTCAATGGTTCAAAATGTGCCAACTCATCGATCAAAGTCAAACAAGATTTTTTGCTGGACGTTGTTAAAACGATGTGATATGTCGTTCGAATGACATCTCTCACTACACCAAAAATAGCAATCTAGCACGGTTTAAAACTGTGCTAGATCAAATCTGTCACGGTTTTGAACTGTACCAGAATCAGGTGTTCCAAAATGGACATTTTTTTTGGCACGGTTGAAAAGTGAGACAAATTTAACTAAGTAGGAACACTCCTAGCACACTTTTAAACCATGCCAGAATTTGATATTTCTGGCACACATTAGGCACATTTTTGAACTGTGTCAGATTGAGCACATTGTGATAAACTTTTGGCACAGTTCAAAACCATGCCAAAATTTGATTCAATTTTCGCGCAGTTTTGAAGTGTGTAACACCCCGTAATTTTTATGATTTAAATAATTATCGAATTAATTATCATTGTTGGATTAATTGAATTAAAATGTGAGAATTTAATTATTAATTAATTCGGATTAAAATAATTATTAACTAGCATTCCAAGGATTAATACTTATTGTTGAGAATTATTAAATATTACTGGGTGATATGTAATACGGAATTATGATATTTGATAAATTGTCGTAAGTGAGAAATAAGACAATTTGGTATATTAAATCGGGACGCGCGTGCGAGTCATGTCGGGACTAATTATATGGAATAAATAGGCATGTTATTTTAAATAACTCGTATGGTCATTTCGAGTGCTCCGTTGAGTCCGGAAGGGTCGAGATAGTAAAAAAACTCTACCCGGGTATTTTATTTGGACTCCGAGATATTTTAGGCCAAATCAACACCCTGTAGGGGTAGTTTTGTAAATTGGATTTTTGGGGAAATTAGATGGATGAAAATTAGAGAATAATTATATCATCAACAGGAGTTCCACTAGGGTTTAGTTACACAAAAATAATGGGAGAGCCACAGAGGGTGAGGGAGCGCAAAGTTCCAAGGAAGGGAACCACTTAGCAGCACGTTGCACAACCACCACCACCATCGTATAGATCAAAAGACGAGGAACGCATCTCTACCAACATCACCAACGAACCAGACCATACTATTCGAGGTAAGTGTTTATTGCTTGCATGATTTAGTAAAAAATATGTTCATGATTAGAGTAAGTTATAACCCATTAATTATGAAGGTAATTTTCATGAAAACCTGATGAATTGATTCATATTGGGACTGAGATTTTAAGAGATTAAATTCCTTCATGTAGATAGGATGACATCCACGGATTTATGAAAATTTTTCATGAACAAATCTGAGTTATAATGGTTCTTGAATTGAAATTGGAAGAACTAGGGTTTTAATGGTTTAATTTGGGGATTTCGTATTTAATTGATGCATTGTGAAGATTTAATGATTCTAGGTTGTTAGAAATCATCTACATATGTTAGGACATCAATTGGAATGGTTTTTTGGGTGTTTGGGATTAAACAGTAGATGTTTTTGAGGTGTTAAATGGTGAAAAATGCTGATTTCTGGGCAAAAGTGACGAACCACTACATCTCACGTGATGTCGCGCGAAGAATCGTTCGATCGAGACATATATGTTGCGCAAAGTCATTCGAATGACAGGTGGCAACTATTCAAGCGAAAATCCTTCTGGTTCGAGCGACGTAGTGAATTTTGGAAATTTTTCTTAGAGTCCAGTTTTGAGTTTACCAGTTTATTGGAGTGAGAGAAACTGCCAGATAGTAAATTTAAATAGGACAGAATTTCACAAAAGTATGTGAGAATTAATACTTTAATGATTCGATATAAATAATTTACCTTGGAGATTACGAGAGGGATAGTAATCTAAATATTTATACTATACGTAGTGATTAGAATAAACTATGTATGAGAAGTATATATTTAGGTTAGGAAAATACCTATGAATTCTAATAGGATGTGTGTATGCCTATTGTGTGAAATTATTTTTAAGTGCACTAATGGGTGATAACCCGGGCCTGCAAGAACCTTATTGTTAAGTAAACTAATGAGTGATAACTCGGGGGTGAAGGAACTCTATTGTTAAGTGTACTAATGGGTGATAACCTGGAGGTAGATGGATATTATTGTTATGTGTACTACTGGGTGATAACCTGGGCGTACAAGTATATTATTGTTAGGTGCGCTAATGGGTGATAACCTGGGGGTTCAAGAACATTATTGATTAACTGCGCTAATGGGTGGTAAGTCAGGGTGCAGGTTTAGTATATATATGTATAGGGATGATTATATATATATATACAGTAGTGTATGCCCGTGCCTGAAGGCACGCTGATAATTTTAAAAAGCATAGAGTTGTGCCTTGGTATGATGGCAAGTGCCCTCGCCAAAACTACTGTTGTTCTCGGGTGAAAAACACGGGAGAGGCCCAAAGGCACGATGCTAATTTTCGAAATTGTACGTCGTTCATAGGACCATACGTCATATATAGCTCGCAACAAATAAACCATTTTTTAAATAACCTATAGTTCGAACCTATTGGCTTAAAGCAATTGGGCAATTTTTGAATCTTGTATAAATAATTCAAACACGACACATTAAAATTAAAACACATCGGGATAGCACGATAAGATACGTCCCAACACGACATGATGGGAACGATTAAACCATTTGTTGAGGAAAAAACTAATGGATCGAAATAGTGGATTGATAATGACTCTAAATTTGGTCGATAGTGGATCTCCATAAAATCTATATCGTGATCTTAATTGGGTCACTATCGTGTCCTTATCGGGTCAATTTCATGGCATAAATTGGACACGAACACGACGCGACTTATTAACAGGTCCGAAAACACATATCTTATCACAACTCGAACACGAAAGACCGTGTCAATTTCATTTCGTATCGCGTCATGTTATCATTTCATGTAGTATTATCATTTCGTGTTGTGTTATCGCGTTGTATCGTATGCCCGTTCCTGAAGGCACGTTTTTAAAAAATTTCAAAGTACGTAATCGCGAAACAACAAAATTTTCAAAGTGCATACTTACAAAACGACGAAAATTTCGTTCCCCGACAAAACAAAGTGTAATTTAAAAACAAATGGCCATAATATCCTTTATTTATAGGACTATCCTTCAAAACGGTAGTGTTCGTTATTGGCAATAAAATCTCATGTCGTGTCGTGTTTATTTTGGTCAAGTTCCTTTTTGGTTAAAAACATTGGGTCGTGTTCGAGATAGGTAAACATTAATAAATCATGTCGTGTCGTGTATATTTTGGACAACGTCATTTTTAGTTTGTTCAACGCTATAACTTATTTTATTTACCACACAGCCTTATTAAACATGACCTCATTAAACACAAAAAAATTATGACAAAATAATAAATGTTTTTATCAAAACAAACAAAACACTTACATAACAAAAAATCAATATAAAATATCGCGTTTGATAAAAAACTATTAAATGACAAAACTAACATTAATCCCATAGTAAGAACCTTCTCCATCTTTCTCCAACACTAGAGCAAAAAAAAAGTTAACAAAAACACTATCGAATTAAAAAAAATAATTTTCAACAAAAAAAAAAATTCCAAACAAAGTGTTTATAAAAAAAAGATTTCATAACATGATTTTAATTTGGTCCCGTTGTGAAATATTTTTGTTTAAAAAACGTAAGCATGACCAAATTAAAATGTCACAAATAAGGAAATTATTATTTTTATTCGGTAGTGTTTGTATTAGGTTAAAAAAATATTTCGAATTCACATCGTGCCTTAAGTAAACGAAGTGTCAATTTTTTTTAAAAATGGACACAATCTCCATTGTTTATTGGACTATCCACCCTACTTGACGGATAACAACAAATCCAAATGTATTCAAATAGCCAAAATTCATCAAACAAAAACAAATTACATAAAAGTGATACGAAAGTGTAAATATTTTTAAAAATTTTGGACAGAATTTCCTTTGTATATCGGACTATCCACCCTGTTAAAAAAATCCAACAAAAATAATACTTTCACAATTATATTATTCCGAACAAAAATATGAAATGAACAAACGCAAGACTAATTCAACTCCAATTCTTTAATTTGTAATGACAACTCGTTGGCCATGTTAGCATTTTTTAGAGTTTCTCGACACCCTGGCCCTGATTTAATTTGTAATGGCAACTTGTTTCCACTAATTCAAACACGCAAGCATATCGTCAACAAATTAACAAATAAAAATTAATTAATGAAAGAAATTAATTAATGAACAACAAAACCACAAAAAATCAGATCCCCAAATCGCAGAACACTTGTTGAAGAATACGATCATCCCCAAATCGCAGAATACCAACCGTCATCCCCAAATCGAAGAATACCATCATTCCCAAATACCTTCTAAAGAACAAACTAACAAAAAATAAAATAAAAAATCAGATCGATCCCCCTGTTGAAGAAAAAGCTAAAATAAATTAAAAAAATAGATCCCCAAAACGATGTGTGTGCGCGTGTGTGTTTCTCTGTGTGTGTGTGTGTGTTTCTATGTGCATGTGTGTGTGTGTGTGTGTGTGTGTGTGTTTCTGTGTATGTCTGTTTTGGTGTGCGTGTCTGTGTTTGTGTATGTGTATGTGTTTGTGGGGAAGGGGGGAGAGGGGAGGGGGGTTACCAGGGGCGGGAGGGGGCTCCATAAATCTCAAAAACTTCAAGAAAAAAATGATTAGAAAAAGGAAAGAATAAATCGATGAAAAGAAAAAAAATACCTTGACTATTCTTCATTATTGTTCTTATCATTTTTGTTGTTGTTGTTCTGAAATAAACATTGGGTTCGCCGGATCTGAACACAACAATCGTAATCGTCATCGATTTTCGGCTATGGCCACGGTTCTTACCCCAGATTCAGAACTTTAATAACAAACCGATTAGAAAAAGAAAACAATAAAATGATGAAAAATCGTACAGAAAAAAATACTTTATTATTATTCTTGTTCGTACATCTCAAAAACTTGAAGAACAAAACGATTAGAAAATGGAAACAACAAATCAATGAAAAGAAAAAAAAAATAGTTGGGCTATTCTTCTTTGTTGTTGTATAAACATTGGGTTCACTGGATCTGAATACAGCAATCGGAATCGTCACCGATTTTTGGGTCTGGTCTCGCCGGCGTTTGGATTCGGGGTTCTATTCTGAGGTAAGCAGGTCGGTTTTAGGTTAGAGGATCAGGGGTATAGGTAGTCTCCGGCATCGTAGGTGGTTCGAAGTCAACAGCGGGGCAACGGGTTTCGAGTTAAAGTCATCGGCGGTTCAGACTCGTAGTAGCCAAGAGAGACAAAGGGATAGAGGTAGGAAGAGAGTTGTTTGGGGGAGAAAAATAAAAATGACGGGAAAGGGGTAATGGGGTAGGAAAGTGTGAGAGTTGTGCAAATAAAATTATGCCCTTCTTTTTGAATTTTGAATAAAGGAAAAGGCAAAGTTGAGTGTGAAAAAAGAGGGGGAAATTAAAAATTTGAGGGATAAAATAGAGAGTGCAAAAAATCTAACATTGATGACATCACAATGCTAACTTATAACATCTATAAGTTTCCTACTTTATTATATAAATATATGGATTTGTGAATATTTCTACTATGTGATACTAGTAGATATGGTATTAATAACAAATTCTTTGTGCCAAGTGGTCTTAACATAAGGGTGCAGGATTAGTTTAGATATATAGGGATGTTGAAACTATATATATATATGAGTATAGTTGGGAAACTTTCTACTTTGTGAAATTAATAGATAATGTGAAAACGAGAAATAAAATAATCTTAATAGATAAAAGATTAACCATTCGAACGATGAATAATGAAACTTAGTTATGTGAGATAACTATTTGAATAGCATATTGTATGGGCGACACGGGAATACTACTAGCGATCATAGTTTGTATTAGAATGGTTGCAGACTAGTTAGGTTGGGTAGCATAACTAGGGGAAATTAGATGTACGCTAGGAGTGCACAATAGATGAGAAGTGTGATATCTAACATGCACATAATACTTGCTTCATTGCAGTATTAAATACTTGCTAAATATTTTTAAAACATCAGGCTCTGGCCCGTTTCTTCCATCTCTTCTCTTTTGCTATATATATGTATTTTACTAGGCGTTCAGCCACAGGGACACCTGATTTAGAGATTTGGATTGCTTGACATGCTGCAGCGGTTTTGGAAGCTATAGTTCTTTGCATTAGACGCCTCTATCATTTCATTAATCTATCTAGACATTTCAGTTAGGGTGTGTGTCGCCCACTCTTAGTTGTTTTATTTGAGGGATTGTATTCAGTTGCTTTAGGGTTTAGAGTTCTGAACTGGGAGGTTTTCCCAGTATCATTTATTTTAGTACTTGATTCATGTTCAGTATTTATTATATTCTTGTGTGTGGTGAATGGTTTATATTTTAATACTTGAATGAAAATGGATTTATTTGATTTTACTAAAAAGGATAATGTTTTGATGCCTAGCTTAATTCTATATTAGGTGATTAATATGTTTATAAGTTTTTCGACAGTGATGCTAAGAATGAACTAACTGAACATTCTGTTTTAAATTGGTAAAGGTCTGATCACCCTGAATTTAATTGGGTTGGGTGTTACAGGTGGTATCAGAGCATCAGGTTCTAGAGTCATTTAGGATCTCTGCGGCTTATTACGTTTCAACGTAGTGTTCTTTAATGTAGAGCCTTATGATAGGAATTTTGTGTCCCTTACATATGCGACTTACGTTATCCTGCTACGAGTTATAATGTATGTAACTCATTATAAAAAAAAATTTGTGATTCGAACACCGAACATTTTAGGATGACGCGAGGGCTGTAAGAAGGACTGAAGGAGAAGAAACTCAATAAAAGACATAAAGTAATCTGAGGATGGTGATCGTGACAAATGTAACCATGAAGATTACTTAAGCAAGTGATAATAAAAATCATCACTCGGGAACAGTAGGTTCCCAGGACACAGTCGTAGATAACGGTAGAGTGATTTCAGGACCACCTAGCATAGTCAATAAGGGGGAAATCAGAGGGACTCTTTTGAAAACCCATCGGTGAAGATGCATAAAAGAAAAATAGAAAAGTGTAACATGCCAAGGGAATTAGAAAATCCAAAGGCAATTGTGTAGAGTGGAGTGTAACGACACTCAAAATTCAATTTGGAGTTAAAGTTATAGCTCATAGAAGCGATATAAAGTTATTAGAGTCAATCACCACATATAGAAAGTGTGTTTGAAATTTAAAGAGAAATTTGAGTACGATTTGACCATGAGATCGTCCATTTGATGTTGTAATAGAGATGAAAGTGGAATTTTGAAACTTAACATAATGGGTAAGCTACAAACCGATCGTGAGAGAAAGGTTGAATTGGATAATGAACTTTGTACCTGGATAGATGATTCGGATTGATTAAGTTCCTGTAATGTGATGATTAAGTCACCCAAGGATGTGGAGGCCAACCAGTGTTCCGAAAGGCCAGTGTAGCCAAAGGGACAACGAAAGAACAGTTGTGAGTTAAGACAATCGATCGGAAAGAAGGACATGTCAAAATGGTCTGTGGGACCACTGATGGGGAAAAGGCTCGTGAAGTTTCTCTATGAGGAAAGAGTAAGACTACAAGTGTTGAATGTGTTCACAATTGAGAAGCGAGACCAAAAAAAAAATTTGAAATGGTAAACCATAATAGTTAGGCATAACAATTAGAGGAATGAAACATCCAGTGAAGGAATTTGGGGTCAAGATAATTAGGACCGCAAAATTTATAACCCGAGAGCTATGGGTTCAGGCTGGACCAGTAGAGTCCTCGTTAAGAGAAGAATACAATATGTCAGGGTCAATGGGGCCCGAGATGTAAATGGGAAGTCATAAAATCCATAATGGAGGCCTAGAGATTTTTTTCCAACGTTTCAATAATGGCGTGAAATCCACATAATGGAATAAATTGTCCACGATGTGAGGGGACAACTGTTGGATGGAATCCTAGATGCATAACGATTGAAAATGTTCATGGGTCGTCTTGGCAGCCATGTGCGGGGACCCTGTGATTAGGCGAGACTAATGAGGTTTTTCTCCATCCTTGTGAGTAAAGGGTTAATTCGAGTAACATAGGTGTGTCACAACTTATATGTAAATTGAAAACCCTAAACTTCGCATGTGGGTCGAGTTTGGTGGGAGCCTTAGTTTTAACACTCTCGTTTCAAACATATTTCTTATAGATAGCAGGTCATGTTGATGTCGCCCATTAGAGAACTAGGTGGGCCCTAAGAATATGTTTTTTTCTTATAATTTACTACGACATTGATTTATCTTTAGTAGAGTTTATTATGGTAATGTGTAGTGATTAATTACCGTATGGTGAAACGATAGTAAATTGAGTAATAAGACTATCGTGTCGGATACTCCAGGGGGAGTGATATTCATTTTGTGTGGAGCAACTTGAAATAGGGTTGGGTCCAGATATATGTATATATGAAACTTTCATGGTGTAATAGACCTCATCGGTATGTTGTCTTGTTATATGTGATTCTGGTCCGTAGGAATTTATTTTACTAGTAAAACATTGTATACTTTGTGTTTTATATCGAGCAGCGAGATATAACTCGTTATATATATAGCGACAAGTGCTTGGGATAGTAAGAGAACCATGCTTCATGTTACATTTTTAGGGACATGAGAGTGGATGAGTAGACTTTTATATCAAAATATGGTGATTGTGGGAAAGTACATAGTATGGACTGAAGGCCTTACGGACCTCGACGACCGACTAGGTTAGATAGTAGTGTATCGGGGGGTTCCTTGTTTGTCTTTCTCTTTGTGAGACATCCCACACATGAAACTAGAGAACGTCGGGAGTTGGAGAGAAGTTTGGTCGATAGGACATAAGTTTTGTACGTTGGTTATTGTACCTAGGAAAGAATATAATTCACAGTTGATAATTATTTTATGACTTAAGGCTAGTAGAGTCGCCTCGTCTTAGCATCATTCTGAATAGAGCAATGATTCCACTGAAGGAGTGATAAATTATGACTAGTGGGGTGGTTGAGTGCACCCCTACTACATCCGTATACCTAGTGTGCATGAATTGAAGTAAGAAAATTACATGTCATTTGTACAATGATGCGCAAGGCATAGGGTATATGGGTTCCCTAGGTGATTAAATCAAGTAGTGGATTATGATTACCATGTGAATTCGATAACATGTAGTAGGGTAAGCCGAAGATTACTCCATAAAATTTGTCAGACTTACGTTTCAAGATAAGCTGAGATTTTTTAGAAGGAAAAAGACTTGTGTCACGCGGTACGACAAAGTCACACGTATCATGGTTAGAAGTACATTCAAGGGAGTATAAAATGTATCAGGATAAAAATAAGAGTGGTGATGGTTATGATGTAAGGTAATATTGCCAATTTCTTCTTACAATGGGTCACTTAACTGTTGGAGAAAGGGTGGACAAATTTGAAACCAGCAGAGGTTTCTTCCACCAGTGAATGGGAGAGTATTCCCAAGGATCTTCTCGTGAAGTACTACTTTCTAGAGGGGTCACGATCTTATATATGTGTTAAGGAACGGTTGAGTGAAGTAGCCCACATTATGCCAATTGGTATGATCATACTACGGGACAGTATTCATAAAATCCTTATGTAGCCGGGATAGTGAGGCCATAGGTATCGAGATGCGATTGAGTACGGCCTACAAATCGCAGAGGTATGGTAAGAATAAGAAGCCTAATCGCTTGTTGGAGAGCAAATTTTATGTGTACCCATATATCTTAGGGGAGGACGACAACAGTACCTTCCACTAGTGGAGTTTGTGTCCAAATAACTTCTGTAAGTTCACATTTGGGCAGAGTGCGAGTAGAAGTATGGCACAGTAAACTTTGTTGTTGTACTACTTGATAGTTAAAGGTGGGGGACCAGTTATTATTAAAAATATCGGAAAAGAATTGATATTATCGTAGATATTGTGTGTGAAAAATATATTCCACGGCAAGTTAACTTGTACAAACAACACGAGACGAAGTCGTATGTATCTGAGAGGAGAATAAATCTACTAAGGTACAAATAGTAAAATGCTAGATAGTGAATATCTAAAATATAGTAAGTAGTGAACTTAAACACTAAGGCTTGGGAAGGAGCCTACGTGACAGGGAAACCTAGAATTTAAAACAAACACATGTGAAGTGTTCATTATCTAGGGTATTTGATAGCGTACGATATGGGTGGTACGGAGTAATTTACTTGGGAGCGCAATGATGCGATGCGCAACTTATGCACAGAGTTATCTGTACCTACTATACTTTTTCCGAATTTCGGGACGAAATTATGTTGTAAGGTGTAAGTATGTAACACTCCGTATATTTGATGATTTAAATAATTATGGAATTAATTATTATTGTTGGATTAATTGAATTAAAATGCGAGAATTTAATTATTAATTAATTCGGATTAAAATAATTATTAACTAGCATGCCAAGGGTTAATACCTATTGTTTAGACTCATTAAACATTACTGTGTGATATGTAATATGGAATTATGATATTTGATAAATTGTTAGAAGTGAGAAATACGACAATTTGGTATATTAAGTTGGGACGCGCGTGTGAGTCGTGTCGGGACTAATTATATGGAATAAGTAGGCATGTTATTTTAAATAACTCGTATGGTCATTTTGAGTGCTCTGTTGAGCTCGAAAGGGCCGAGATAGTTAGAAAACTCTACCCGGGTATTTTATTTGGACTGCGGGATATTTTAGGCCAAACCAACACCCTCTAGGTGTATTTGTAATTTGGATTTTTTGGGAAATTAGATGGATGAAAATTACAAAATAATTATATCATCAACGGGAGTTCCATTAGGGTTGAGTTACACAAAAGTCAAGGGGGAGACACAAAGGGTGAGGGAGAGAAAAGTCCCAAGGAATGGTACCACTTAGCACCACCTTGCACAACCACTACCACCATCATATAGATTGGAAGATGAGGAACGCATCTATACCAACATCACCAACGGATCAAACCATCCTATTCAAGGCAAGTGTTTATTACTTGTGTGGTTTAGTGATAATTATGTTCATGATTAAAGTAGGTTATAACCCATTAATTATGAAAGAAACTTGATGAATTGATTCATATTGGGAGTGACCTTTTAAGAGATTAAATTTCTTCATGTAGATAGGATGACATCCACGGATTTATGACAATTTTTTTCATGAAAAAATATGCGTTATAATGGTTCTTGAATTGAAATTGGAAGAACTAGGGTTTAAACGGTTTAAATTTGGGATTTCGTATTTAATTAATGCATTGTGAATATTTAATGATTCTAGGTTGTTAGAAATCATCTACATATGTTAGGACATCAATTGGAATTGTTGTTTGGGTGTTTGGTATTAAACAATAGAGGTTTTTGATTTGTTAAATGGCGAAAAACAGTGATTTCTGGGCAAAAGTGACGAACATGTACATCTCACGCGATGTCGTACGAAGAATCGTTCGAGCGAGACCTGTATGTTGCGTGAAGTCATTCGAACAACACGTGGCAACCGTTCGAGCTACAATACTTCTGGTTCGAGCGACGTAGTGAAATTTGGAAAATTTTCTTAGAGTCCAGTTTTGAGTTACCAGTTTAATGGAGTGAGAGAAACGGCCAGATAGTAAATTTAAATGGATAGAATTTCAGGAAAGTATGTGGGAATTAATACTTTAATGATTCGGTATAAATAATGTACCTTGGAGATTACGAGAGAGATTGTGATCTAAATATTTATACTATACGTAGAGATGAGAATAAAATACGTATGAGAAGTATATATTTATGTTGGGAAAATACCTAATAATTCTAATAGGATGTGAGTATGCCTATTATGTGATATTATTGTTAAGTGCACTA
Source organism: Sambucus nigra (assembly GCA_949130495.1). Taxonomy (NCBI): domain Eukaryota; kingdom Viridiplantae; phylum Streptophyta; class Magnoliopsida; order Dipsacales; family Adoxaceae; genus Sambucus; species Sambucus nigra. The sequence continues at coordinate 414,408,531 of OX422215.1, read as the reverse complement.
ATGGGTGATAACACAAGGGTGTAAGAATATTATTGTTAAGCGCACTAATGAGTGATAACTCGGGGGTGCAGGAACTCTATTGTTAAGTGTACTAATGGGTGATAACTCGGGCGTACAAGGACATTATTGTTAAGTGTACTACCGGGTGATAACCCATGGTTACAAAGATTTTATTGTTAGGTGTGCTAATGGGTGATAAACCGGGGGTGCAATAAAATTATTGATTAAGTGAGCTAACGGGTGTTAACCCGGGGGTACAAGATTATTATGATTAGGTGCGCTAATAAGTCTTAGCCTGGAGGTGCAGGATTAGTATATATATGTATAGGGATGATATGACTATATATATATATATATATTGATTTGTGAATATTTCTACTATGTGATACTAGTAGATATGGTATTAATAACAAATCCTTTATGCCAAGTGGTCTTTGAAAACACTGTTACTAAAGCTGTTTAATAAAATTAAACTATTAAAGTAACTCCGAACAGTTTTTTGAAGAAACTCTTTTCTTAAAAACCAAAACTATTTGAACATAAGATGTGTTTTATAAAAGTATGTACGCGATCTATTCAAGATTTGAATAACAGGTTTATAAAATAGTTTAAACAAACTTTAAACTCAGCACAACCAAGAATGAGATGAGAAGATGTAGGAAGATTAAGAACAATATTTTTTACGTGGTAAAACCTCACCCAACTGAGGAAACATCCACGACTCCCTCTACGGAGTAAAACAAAAATTCCACTATAAACAAAATTTAACAGTTACAAACTATATAACAAACATGCATACAACTCAGACCTATATAAGATTAGGAATGTACCCTCTGGTATCGTATCCTTCTAACTTCTCTGCAGTTCTGATTGTTGATATTGTTCTACCAGTTTGTTAACTTCCAATTTTTTCAAGCTCTTTACGTCGACTCTTGTTCACAAGATCTTATTACCAACACTTTTCGTGTGGTAGGGTGAAAGTGTTTGTGGAGGTGCTCTCTAACACGTGCATGCACACACACACACTTATGTACAATCAGTCCTAACAAATTACATATAAGACTATATGCAGTGACTTTTCTTTTTCTCTCTTCTCACAAAACTTAACCATTTTGACCTTTAAAGCAATCCCAGAATCAACGGCTATCTTGCTCAAAAGACGTATCAAGATCTTAATCAATCTAGGTTTTTGAAAAGATTTTTGAGATTGAAAACCACCAAGTGTGATTCCAAACTAGGTCAAAGGTCTTGTTTCAAGAGAATTAGAAACAGAAAACATTATTGTTGATTTCAAAGTAAAAAAGAACTTTTCAGAAAAGAATCAACAATATATTTTTCAAGCTGAGAAATAAAAAATGCAAACTAAGTGTAATATATAATGAAGAACTCAGAGCTGAAATTTCTATATACCAGAAAAATAGATCTAAGAAAATGATTAAGTTGGAAACAAGATCTAAAGAATGAAGAGGTTACAGCAACAAACCAACTCTCAAATCACCTTTCAAACACTGAAACACTCAATGTTGTGTTTGGGAAAAAATAAGGGTTTGAAGGTTTATTTTTGGTTTGAACTGTTTGGACGATTTAGGGTTAGGGTTAGGTTTAATAACTCTTTCTCTCTCTTTTGGTTTCTCTCTTTCTCTCTCTGCTCACTTTTTTCTCTCAAAGGACGAAATGGCAAAAAGTCTCTGAAGGCTGAGAGTAGGAGCCTTTTTATTGGAGGCTGAGAAGGTTCGAGAATGAGGATTGAAATCAAGGGATCAGATTTAGTCAAGATCAATTGACTTGGATCCAATGGTTCATGATAAGCGGTGATAAAATTTCTACTGATTGGTCGAAATGGGGTTCACATGGATTATGAAGGGGCGCATGAAGATCGTTGATAAAAATGATTCAAGGGATGAAAATGATCACAGGTTTAGTCTAAGTAAAGAAACACACTTCCCACCAATCAGAAAACAACACATGTTGGCTAATGAATAGAGATACAACACGCATCTAAAGTTAATTAAAATCATACCCTCAAGTCTCTGCCGCTTTCGAATTCTACCCAAGGTAACTTTAGGCCAATTAAACCAGCAATATGAAATAGTAGATTGACCCCACAAACTTTTAAAACCAAGTTTTAATTAATAAAACCTTATTTTAAATTTTTTATAAAATCCCAAAAAAATATTCAAAAACCAATATTAGGGATTTAAACACACTCAACATATATACACACATTATTATGCAATATGAGATGTATATCATCCATTCTACTGTGTGTGAGTGTTGGTAATGAGGTTTAGATCACTTCAATCAATGATGAAATAGTAGTGCAAGCTCTGGGGTTCTTTGGATTCTAGGTTAGACAAAAAATTTTCACAATTTCCAAACTAGATGAACACTTATACAATATAGACTCAAGTGAGTCAAGAGTATAAGGTGCTTCAATCTCCCCCTTTGAAAATATGAGACAAAATCTCCTTTGAGTCATCTAGAACTCGTAGGGCAACAAAAAAGGAGGAAACGTATTCCTACAAAAATCTATCTACCCAATTCCTAGAAATCAAAAGTACATTACTGAACTATTTACAATTGAGTACCGTATTATAACTGTTGAGAATAACTGTACAGAATCCTGCAATGAATCACTAAGATCAAGCTGTTTAGCATATATGAATTTCATTAGACTCAAATTTCTCCCCCATTTTGTCTCAAATAGACAAAGGGAAAATAAAGAGATCAAAGAGATTAATCAGCACACACCATACCAATAGATTTACGCAAAGAAATAAATTGATTGTAATCTAAAGGTTTGGTAAACATATCTGCGAGTTGCAAATCAGTAGAAAGGTAATTGATTTCTAATTCCTTAGTTTGAACTAATTCGTGTATAAAGTGATGTGTTATTTTTATGTGCTTTGTTCACGAGTGTTGAACAGGATTTTTAGAAATATTGATCAAACTTTGATTATCACAATAGAGATGCAATTGGTTTTCTTCAATACCATAATCACTCAGCATTTGTTTAAGCCATAGTAATTGAGCACAACAGCTGCTAGCGACTGTGTATTCAGATTCAGCTGTTGAGAGTGATGTGCAGTTTTGTTTCTTACTACTCCATCCTACCAAGTTATTACCTCTATAATAACATGCTCCTGATGTGCTTTTACTATCATCAGTACACCTAGCCCAGTCAACATCAGTGTACCCAATTATAGTGCTTGGTGTGTCATTAGTGTACCAAAGTCCTAGATTCAGAGTGCCTTTTACATATTTAATGATTCGTTTACCAGAATTCAGATGGCTCTCTTTAGGGTTATTTTGATAACGAGCACATACACACACAGCATACATAATATCAGGACGCGAGGCAGTAAGGTATAGTAAGGTTCCTATCATACTAGGATATAGAGTAAGATGTATAGATTTTCCAGTTTCGTCTTTAGAAAGTTTTACCGTAGTACTCATGGGTGTTTTGGCATTTTTAGCACTCCCGAGACCAAATTTCTTTACTATCTCTAAATCATACTTAGATTGCGAAACAAATAGTCCTTCTGAATTTTGTTTGACTTGAAGACCTAAGAAGAATTTCAACTCCCCTATAAGAGACATTTGAAACTCCTTATGCATTATTTCAGAGAAGGATTTTACTTCTGAGGGAGAAGTTGATCCAAAGACAATGTCATCAATATAAACCTGAGCAATAATAATTTGTTTGCCAAAATGTTTGACAAAAAGTGTTTGATCATTTCCACCTCTTTTGAAACCTTTATCTAAGAGGCAACTGGAAAGACGCTCATACCAAGCTCTAGGTGCTTGTTTAAGGCCATAAAAAGCCTTTTTTAAGACGAAATACATGATTTGGATATTGAGGGTCAATAAACCCTTTAGGTTGTTCTACATAGGTCTCCTCAGTCAATATTCCATTAAGGAATGCATATTTGACATCCATTTGGTAGAGTGTAAAATGCAAGTGGCAAGCTATAGCAAAGAGAAGACGAACAGATTCTAAACGAGTAACAGGAGAAAAGGTCTCATTAAAATCTATTCCTTCAATTTGAGAATATCCTTGAGCAACTAATTTAGAATTGTTTCTAATGATTATCCCACTTTCATCAGACTTATTTTTAAAAATCCAACGTGTGCCAATAACATTTTTGTGATGAGGCCTAGGTACAAGATACCAAACATCATGAATGACAAATTGAAGAAGTTCTTCTTGCATAGAAGAAATCCAGTGAGAGTCATTCAATGCCTCATTTACATTCTTTGGTTCCACTCGGGAAACAAAACATGCATAATGTGCATAATTTCTTAGTTGGGACTTTGTACGCACTGGCTCACTAGGGTTACCAACTACGTAATTTATGGGATGATATTTAGAAACCCAGTTACGTACTTTAGGTATCTGAATTGGTAATGAATCATCTATTTTAGGAAAGTCATTTTCTAAGATGTTTGTAGGATCTTATACAATAGTTGGTTCACCAGTCTTGTTCTATATAGTAGTGTCACTCACAATTACATTTATGGATTCCATCAAGGTTTTAGTGTGAAGATTATACACTCGATAGGATTTACTGTTAGGTGAGTATCCTAAAAATATAGCTTTATCACCCCGGCTCTCAAATTTGGACAAGTATTCACTATCTTTGCATATATAACAAGTACTACCAAAGGTTCTAAGGTACTTAAGATTGGGCTTTTTATTATACAAAAGTTCGTAAGGGGTTTGTTTGGAATTCTTTCTAAGATAGACCCTATTTATAATGTGACACGCAGTACGAATAGATTCTACCCAAAAATATTTAGGTAAATTCTTGGCATGTAACATAACACGTGACATCTCTTGAAGTGTACGATTCTTTCTCTCGGTAATTCCATTTTGTTGAGGATTCTTAGGAGCACTAAACTCATGTTTGTAACCATTATAGTCACAATACTCTATAATACTAGTGTCTTTGAGTTCTCCACCTCTATCACTACGGATTCTATTTACTTGAGTGTCCTTTTCATTTTCAATGCGAAGAAGTATTTTTAAGAAAGTTTGAAAAGTGATAGACTTTTGTTTTAAAAAGGCTACGCAAGTAAATCTGGCGAAGTCATCAACCACAACTAGAATATAATTGTGTCCACATAGACTAACATTTTAGGAAGGACCCATTAGGCCCATATAGATGATCTCCAAGGGATTAGAGGTAAGAACATCATTAACTTTTTTATGAGGTGCCTTAACAATTTTACTTTCCTGACAGAAACCACAAACAATGTTAGGAATGGGTTTAATTTAAGGAACACCTCTAATTATTTCTTGAGAGGTCAGCCTACTAAGATTATCGAAATTTATGTGACCCATTCTGTTATGCCATATCTCTTTGTCATCCATTCTGGCAACATTACAGACTTCAGACTTATTCAAGACAGTATAACAATTGTCAGGAATTCCAAATCCTATAATTATGCATTCACCTTTTTCATTTAAAATTTTGTAATTGTTCTTTGAAAAGGTAACAGTATGATCTGAGTCACAAAATTGCGAGATGCTAAGTAGATTGGCCTTAAGACCTTTAACTAGAAGAACATTTTCAAGAACAGGAAGTCCATCTTCTTGGAGAGTTCCTTCGCCTATGATTTGAGATGATAGTCGATCACCAAAAATTACTTTTCCACTAGCAAAGCTGGTTTTGTTCAAAAGTTTAGTATCATCCCCAGTCATGTGCTTAGAACATCCAGAGTCTAAATACCAACCAGATGATGTGTGCTCAGCTTTTAAGGAAGTAATAACTATATTACACTTCATTTGAGGTAATAGATCTTCTTTTCTAACCCAAATTGCTCTAGTTTTCATTTTGCCCTTATTATCTCTCAATTGATAAAATTTGCGAGCATTGGATTTTTGTTGAAAAATGTTTTGCGCATGATTTTGAATTTTATGAAAGACATGAGCATTTGGTTTAGGAAAGTGTTTAGGAGTCCTTCTAGGAAATGTTCTTTTAGGTTTGGTCTTTCTCTTTCTATAATTAGAGTTTTTGTTTGGTTGTCTAGGAAATACATAATTGTTGCAGCTCCTCCTAGAATAGTTCAAGTTCTGATAGGTAGGAGGATAATAGACAAGTTTAACTAATCTCCTAGCATAGAAACTATCAAAAGAGTGGTCGTATATATCACAGTAAGAGAAATAAAGATTGCTCAAGGTTGGAGTCTCCTTAGGAAAGTCTCTAAACAATGGTTTTGAGGAATTTTAAGGTTGGACTCTATTCCTTGCTAGGACAGTCTTGAATGCGGACTCATTCTTCCTAATAGAGGGGAAGACGTATTTAGCCTTAGGTGAACTTTTATGTTTAGAGTAACTTGATTCCCCAACGTTAAAATTTTGATGTTTTGAATGAAACTCAGTTTTTAGGGAATGAAAATCTAGGCAGGTTTCTATAGGTCTTTTACCTCCTGACACAAACTTGATAGTTTCAAAAGATTTTGTTTGTCTTCAAATTGGGGCAAAACCCTATTCTAGTTCTATCATCAGAATTGGTTTTAGATTCAGCAACAAATTCATCAAAACATTTTGAATTATTTTCAAATTTTGTAATTTTTTTGAAAACAATTGTTGTCTTTTCTTTAGTTTGTTCCAATTCTAACAATGTCCCTTTGTATTTTTTCTCCAGAGTTTCATTTGTTTTAGTCAAATCTTTGAGTTTTTTATCAAACTTTTTTATTTCACTTTCTTGAGGTAAACATTGGGTAATATACTCTTCAGCATTCAGTTTGACCATTAGGCTTAGATCTTCTAACTTCTTAGTGAGATCTTTCACAATATTTTCTAGTCTAGTGCTTTTCTTGAGAGTTTTAGCATAGAGTGTATGAATATCTGGGAGGTCTTCATTGTCCGAGTCACTAAGTGTAGTGTGTGAAGTGACACCTAGGGCTTCATTCTTTGAACTCACACACCCATTGGCATCGTCATTATCGCTTTCCCCGTGACTCACACACTTCGAAGAAGAAATAGCAATATTCTCAGTAATCAAAGCATCAAGATCTTAAACTACTCATGTGTGAACAATAACTAGTGATTGGTCAAGATCCAATCTAGTATTCAGAATGGATTGAATAAAAACCTGTTAAGACAATTTGTTTTATTCATAGCAACGCCAGAAACATGAGATTTCCCAACATCACCAAAGAAAGTTGTATCATCAAAGATGATCGCTAGTCTCCTTTGATATATTTGATTATGTATTAATCGATATTACTCAAATTTATGTTCTATGGGCTTTGACATTGAGACAAATTTATGTTCGATAAGCGATATTACTCGAACTTGTGAACCATTCAAATTCATAGAAATAAAAATGAACATAGAGAGAACCTCTATTTAGAATAAATCCTACATAGTGTATGCATCATTAAAAGCCTTTATGAACCTCTGTTTGGCCTTATCACCCAACATCTCATTGTGTACTTCATTCCTTCTAGGAAAAAAAAGATCCACTTAATAATTGAAATTTAGATGTTATAATGAAATTCAGATAATGACTAAAGCTTTATAGGTTGCTATTTTTAAGAGTTATTGTCTAAAAGAACTAATGTGAGATTTTAGTTCCCTCTTCGTTTTAGTTTTTCAATTAACACACATCCACCAATCTATTTTGAATGTGGAGTGATTTCATAACTTTAAAGCATCTAAATCTAAGTAACTTTAATGAGGCTCCACTTTTATACCTTTTAACATTAGGCTAAAGTTCCTCATTATTTATTCAAGATGGACAACTAAATAAAATATCAATACTTTATAGCAATAGGGTGAGGGAAATTGTTGGGGAAACAGAAAAACTACTGCAACAAAGAGAGATTAAGACATTACATGCCTTCATCATCCTTGCAAAAGTAATAAACTAGAAACTATTACCTGCTAGCTTATCTCGCTTAGGAATTAGGATTTTTGCCCAAGTTCTGTGATTATTAGCATCATTATTTGCCTTAACACCACTGTTCTCAACGGTTTTTCCCTAATTATCATCACCCATATCTTCAACATTTTTTTCCTTATAATCAGCAATTGTGTTTAGATATGAAAATATGTCTTATTATCCTGCTTAAGAAACAAAATATGGAAGCTCAAGTATTGTGAAATCAAATGCAATAAGTGGGTTTAGTGTCGATAATATTGAATATATTGACTTAGACATGCTCATATTGGTAGTGTCATTTGGAGCAGGAGGCAATCTGCGTGGAAATATGAAGAAGTACAATATAATAGTAATGAATTAGTACACATACATGATTAATATATGAAGAAAACAAAATCAATAGTTCTTTTATCCATCATACGATCAATGTAAACTTCATGCAATCGATTCTTTTATTATCAAATGGGGTTTAAAGCTTCAAAATTTATCAGTATCTCTCTTTCCAGGTAGAACCAAAAGAAAAATGGGGAAAAATACAATAAAATATCTTAAAGTTTGTCTCTTCACTTCCCTGCCTACACCATACCTACGAAACATGATCCAAATAATAATCATCAAGAGTAAAGTTCTTTCGTTGGAACCAAAGTTACACAATTTCACATTTAGAGAAATGTCAAAACTCCATATACAAACCCAACAAAATTCACTCTTAAACATTCGATTCAAACTAAAAACAAACCAATAATCTCATAGATGTAGAAAACTTAAAAGTTTTTAGATGTTGTAAGCGGAAAAAATTAGTTCAAAAATAGTTAATATCATAGAATGTATATGTTTATCTTCTTAGTAGAAATTCATCAAACAATTAGTATGCACCATGGAGGAAATAAAAAAAGGATAACATACAACCAAAAATTTATGTGCAAAACTGAACCGACTCGAGCTGACAGAAATCGATGATTCAACTATTTGTTCAATGCTTTCAAGGCTGCCCATTTAAAATTTTGTCCATAATTATATATATTGAAAACTACAATCAACCAGACCAAATGAATAGTGCATATATCCACTAAAATGCATTCATTTTACTTCAATTTGAGATATAAAGAACTATATGTATGTTTTTTATTACTAACACAATCCCAAATGAGCAAAAATAACCTTTTGCAACAAAATTAATTCATCATAAATGGTTGGTATACAAAAACATTTAAGGTGGAGAACAAAATTAAATCATCACAAAACCCTAACCCATGGATATCTCAATAACTCATCACAAGTCAAACCAATGGGAATTCTTTAGTCCTTACTGTGATATGCTTGAAAGGATTACAAAGAAGGTGAGAGAATAAACCTTGATACTCCCCTTTCGATGGTCGTCCTTGAATATGAGACAGAGAGTGTGAGAAAGAGAGCGCGCACGGGAGATCAAAGAATTGGGGCATTTGGTATTTTGTAGGGTATTTATATTTTAGTTAAGTGTCCTCAGTTTTGGCACACTTTTAAATAGTGCCAAAATTTGGCAAGTTTTAAAGTGTGTCAGATTGTCATTAAATAGCACCAGGTTTGTGTGTTTCATTCTTGCTTATTCTCACCTAGATGCATGCTTAGGTAAAGGCTAAATTTGTAAAAATTGTTTCACAAAACATTTCTAGTTTTAAAATCTCTGAAAGTTTTTAAAATTGTGAAAATATAAATTGGTGGTTTTTTTCTCTACAACCCCTAGGGGTATATAAGCGTTCTCATATTGGTATCGAAACGGGTTACACTATCTTTCTATGTTAGATTTATATTTTTTGCTTATTTAGGGTTTATATTGATTTTAACTAATTGGGTAGTTCCCTTGGTTAGAATCCATTATTTGATGGGTGAAAGCATCCTTATTAAAAGTCTCGAATGTGATTTTTCCTAAAATCGATAGATAAGAATGTTTGGAATTCGATCGAGTATGGGTGGACTCCTCCCACTGAAGGTGGTGCTACTAAAACATATACCTCTTATATAACAGCTAAAAAGGTATCCTTGAAATTTAATTTCAGGGGTGTAAATTATATTTTTTTCATTGTGATTACTAAGGAGTTTAGATGCATCATGACTTGCATGAGTGCTAAAGATGCTTGGGATATTTTGTGATCCACACATGGGGAACATACACTATTAGGGTCTCCAAGTTATAAAATTTAATAACTATCTTTGAGACGATTAAGATGTTCCAGAATGAAACTTTTAATGAATTCTATTCGATGTTGTCGAATATTGTTAACTCCTCATTTAACTTAGGTGACATGACCCTCGAGTCTAGAGTTGTGCAAAAAATCATAAGTTTGTTGCTTGAAAGGTTCAATGCCAAAGTCACAGTCCTAGATTCCCTGTGTGGAGTTAACACTATCAGAGTCCAAGAACATGTAGGTGATATTCAAACCTATGAGATGAACATGTGTCCTCTAAAAAATAAATAAAAGGTTATTTTCATGAATGCTCGAAAAGAGGCTGTGTCGAATTTTGATTGCGATGGTGAGCTTGATGCTAAAGAGATAACTAGGTTTTCTAGAATGTTCAAGAACCTTCTTAAGCATATAGATGAGATGAACTTTGAGAAGAGTTAAGAAAACATACATATGAACTTTTTCCACTGTGATAGGAAGAATATGGATGGTCCTAAGAATGTGGATAATCGGGACAAGGGTTTCAAATGCCACGTTTTGGGGAATTATTCTTGTGAGTGTCCCACTAGACTAAGGAAGGAGGGTAAGAAAAAGGTATAAACTACCACCCTTAGTGATACTGAGTCGAAAGACGAAGTCAATTCCCCCATTGATCATAAATAAACTATTTTCATGGACAGTTATCTTAGCTTAAATGAAGTGGCTTCCCTATATGAAGATGATAATGTGCATATGATGGTTTTGAGGTCTAGTATTTAAGTTCCCAATATATTGAGGAGATAAGAGATAAAAAAGAAAAATAAGATTAGGAGGAGGAGGAGAGTGAGTTAAGTGTCCTTTAGGAGTTTTACATTGAGTCATTGAAGTTGAAAAATGATAACTTACATTTAAAAGCGAAGGTGAATGAATGTTCCATAGGGGATGATAATGGTAAATTGATTGAGGATATTAATTAACGTGAGAGGACTCTTAAATATAAGATATAATATGTTGAGGGAGAGAGGGATAGTCTTCATAGTTTGATTAAGTATTTGAAGAAGGAGCTTCTTAATTTTGAAGAGTCTAGACATTTGCTCGTGTTAATGAATGTTAATTTGGATGAGATGTTGAGAGACTCGAGTAATGTAAAATTTAATTTTGAATCTTGGTCGGAGAGGTTAGATGAAACGCTAGGAATCATCTGAATCAAATATGACAAGTATTGAATTGTCTTCGATGATATAGATATTTCACTTATAAATCTAAGACCAAGCATTTGAGAGTGCAAAACAAAGATATGGATGTTATAAAAGGTCAAACTAATGGTAACATTCCTTGTTTCTTCACTTGCACACACTGTGATAGGAAAACTAATCGTTCGTCTGAACGGTTATGCTATTTTGTGTAGGAGGCGGACCGTTGAAAAGGGGTTCCAGTGCCCTTCGAAGATTCAAAGATCTTTTTCTCTAATGGTTAAGTTCACTAGAGTCAGATGGGGTCAATTCAGGGCCCGAGAGTGTAACACCCCGCATTTTCATGCATTAAATATTTAATTAATTCGGGAATTTAAAATTACTTATGAATCGTAATTTAATTGAATTAATTAGGGAAATATTATTTAAATATTAATCAAGTAATAAATTGTTAATATTTACAAGAAGTTATTTACTAAGTGAATAGTAATTATTTATTTAAGTCATTTCGAGTATTAATGACAGGGTAGGCACTTATCTCAACCGGGAGTCGGTATAGACTAAAGGGGTGAGGGGATAAATATTTTTATAAATTAATTCAGATGCCAATTCTGAGTGTACGGTTGAGTCCGGATGGGCCGAGATAGTCGGAAAAGTGTACCCGGGGGTAGTAAACGGGTCACGGGGCGTTTTTAGACATAGTCGGGCCCACACGGGGGCATTTGGGGCACTTGGGCTTGGCCCATTAGGTAAAAAACGGGATTTAGGTAAATTAAAGAATTTGGAGGAATGATATAACGACTGATAGAGTTTTAGAAAAAGGCTAATTGGATTAAAGAACCCTAATAGCAGTTAAAGGCAATTTTGGGGATCATTAGAGAGCCAACAAGGATCATCTTCAACCTTGGAATTCATCTCCGAATCAGACTCTACGAAACCTAAGGCAAGTGTATAACTTGCAATAATATTAAATCTATGTTGAAATTCATATTCATGTGATGTGTTTAATCAAAAATTCATTTTGGGTGTTCATGGCAAAAACATGAGGTTTTGAAAAGTGATAATCTGATTTACGAATTTTAATGAAAATTCTGATAGAAATCTGATATTATAAACTAATAAATCTCTGGTAGGATGACATCTGGATAATTAGAAACGAATTTGGTGAAGGGATTTGGGACGTAAATGGGTTAAGGGTTAAAGATGATTTTTTTCCTAAAATCGAGAAACTGTAGTTAATGGACGAATTAATGATGTTGGTGGACATTGTGGAGGTCCCTGATAAGGTTTCTAACATGTATTAATGCTAAGAGGGCTGGAGGTTACCGGTAGAAGGAATTAGGGTTTGAGAATTTCCGTCCATGGCTGATTCTGTCTTCGCGAAGAAGACGAAGACCTGTTCGATCGATCGATCGAAGGTCGGCAGATTTCGGCAATTCTGCCCAGTTATGTGTATAAAAGAAAAAAAAATTATATAATAAATCCTTATGTAATTAATTATGGGAAAAATTAATACATGAGTCTAAAACTAATTAATAATGAGTAAAGTTAATTAGGATTTGAGGAAATTTTTGGGTGACACGTCATGATTTTAAATCCGAGAGTTGAGAATTTAGACTCGAGTCAGGTCATTTCGGGCTACGAGAGTAAGTCCAAATTTATGGTGGGGGCGACACCAAAGGTAACTAAATTAATTAATGTGCAAATTAATTAATAATTAGGGTTGGACCATAAACTCCTAATAAATTAAATAGGCTGATGTTACCAGTTTAGTACATGGTGTAGCCGGGACGTTTTTATTTTATATATATATACGGTGTGTGATAGTATATATATATAGTGTGTGTGCATTAATATCAGAGATTGAATATTACTATTATATACTCTAGTGCTATAGGGGGAGGTTACGCGTAGTGGATGAATACCCTAGCTTGAGGAGTAGGGCGAGTATAATCCCAGGTCATATCGTCCGTTATATGGGTGAGGGGCATCTCACTTTCAGGCAAGGAATATGACTGCCGCCAAATTCGTATGCTAAACTAAGTTAGTGAGCGAATCTAACTTGGATAACTAGGTTGCGTGAATACACCTAGTGAGATAGCACTTGGGAAAACTTATATTTTGTGAGTATTCTTACTCGGCCGAAAGTTTGTATTAAATGTTAATTCAGTATGTTTGTGAATACTGTAACATGATTAAATATATAATTAGGTAAATAATTATATAGGGGATAATTAATACATAGTGAAAATGTATTAGGTGTATAACCGGTGTGAATGTTATATGAAATTAAAAAGGAGTAATGATTCAATTAAGTTGATGTTTATAATAAATTAAAAATCATGAATTAAGGCATACTCGGTTAGAGTAGGTATCATTCAAAGTTTAAAAATAAGCATTGGGTCAGGAGCGTAGGACCTAGTAATTTTGATGGAAGCGTTAGTAATACACATTAGAGGAGGGGTGAGGAAGTCCTCAAGAGAGTGCGGCACTAACTAAAATATGAAGAGCATGCATATTTTTTATTACTGCAAGTTAATCATTTGTTAAATGTTTTCAAATGTTTTTGGGTACTAACCCTTGCTATAAAAATTTTAAAAACCTTTTAGGTGTCCAACCACAAGGGAGCCAATCTTGACTCTATTCTAGGTATCCTTTGCTGCAGCACATGTGGATGTTGCGGGGTTTTGCTAGACGCCTCCTTCTTCCATTCTTGTAGGGACTCTCTAGTAGTTATCTAAGCTTATCGCTCATAGTTCTTTTATCTGTAGTAGACTTGTTGAGATGTTTTCTGATATTTACTTGTATTGGATATTTGGACCGATGGTTTATTCGATTAGGTGTTTTAATTCCGGATGGTTACTTTAATTAACTGTGATTGTGTATTGTTGTATGTTCCGCCTGGATTTTATTTTTTTAAATTGAAAGATAAAAATTGGCACAGCCTACTTTTCTCACTTAGGTGGTTAGTAATTTAAAAAGACGACAGTGATACTAAGAATGGACCAACTGAGAAACCTTTTCTCACTTGATTTAGGACTGATCACCCGGGATTAATAAGGCGGGGTGTCACAGATGGTATCAGAGCATAAGGTTCTAGTGTCCTTATGATCTGTGCGGCTTTCTACGTTTCAGTGTAACACTCGTTGTTATAGAGCCCTATTATTAGGACTGTTGATTCATTTTTTTCCGCTTGTGAGATATCGTATTTCTGCTGTGTATATTTTTGTGTAAATTGTGTACTTATACAATTCAATCTATTTCAGATGCCACCGAGGAGACTGAGAGACGAGAGGGCTGAGGCTAGGGATGAAATCAGGGAGGCTCATCAGGAGCCACAGGTACCGCTACCACCACCCCAACCCGAGTTGATTTCCACTAATCAGGTGGCAGTGATAGTGGCCCAGGAGGTCAAAATAGTAATGAGAGCTATGGAAGCTCACTTTCCATAGACCCAGGCACCGCCTCCAGTAGCACCAGCAGTTCAGGGTCCAGTGGGGCCACCATCTTGGCACAGAGGTAGGGAGACCTTTCAGAAGGGTCACCCACCTGAGTTCCGGGGTAGTACAGATGTGATAGAGGCTTGTGACTGAAAGAAGAACATTCAGCGCCATCTGCGCATGCCAGAGTGTAATGAGGTACAGAAGCAGATGCTTGCTACCTTTCATCTATCAGGGGCTGCCTTATGGTGGTGGGAGTCAGTTACCACCGCCGGGGAGCGAGACTTGATGACGATAGCAGAGTTTTGGGTGCGGTTCGACCGCAAATACTTTCCACCAGCAGTAGAGACTGGGATGAGGAAGAAATTCAGTGATTTAGTTCAGGGTGACCGATCAGTGGCAGACTATGAGGAAGAGTTCACCCGTTTGGCAAACTTTATGCCAAATGAGGTGAGCGATGAGGAGCGAAAGAAATCGAGGTTTATGGATGATTTAGCTTGGAGGATCAGGCAACACTTGATTGGGAATCCGGCGTTAGTGACGTATACAGACGTCGTTAATGCCGCACTTATACATTGCCAGGACCATCGTTTCCATGCAAAGGGGAGCAAGCGAACAGGGGAGCCGAGCCAATAGGGCAAGGCTGTTATTAGTAGTGACACTAGTGGTGATCAGCAGTAGGAAAGTAGTCAGCAAGGGAATCAGGATAAGAAGTTTAAGCCTGGTGGTTTCCGATAGGGAGGACAAGGGGTCAGGCAGGGGCAGCCGGGCCCGAATCAGCAGCAGCAGGTTCCTCAGAGCCGTCAGGGCCAAGGGAACAATGGGGGAGGCCAGCAGGGCCAGGGCCAGTCATGTCAGGGCCAACAGGGCCAACGACAAGGGGATGGTCAGAGACGATGTTTTGTGTGTGGCCAACGAGGACATTTCAAGAGGGAATGCCCACAGAGGGGCATAGGCCCACAGCAGGAGGCCCAATAGGGGCAACGGGGGAAATTACCACCAGCAGCACCAGCCCCACCTCAGCAGGGGCAGATGCACTACGAACGTGTGTATAACGTCCGGGATGTTCCTAATCCCCCGACGCAGCAAGCACCGCCAGCAGTTGAGTGTATGTTTCTCATTCATGGTTATGAGGGTAGTATTCTCTTTAATACACGAGCATCACATTCATTCATTAAATTAAATTTTGCTAAACGGGTCGGACTACTAGAGACCGCGGGAGGTCTTCGAATGTGTGTAGAGTCGCCAGTTGGCAGCGGGGCCACGATTCACTCGATTTGTCGGGGTGTGGACATTTTGATTGGGAGACTTAGTTTAGCAGCAGACCTACTAGTGTTAGAAATGGAGGGGTACGATGTCATCTTGGTTATGGATTGGTTGGAAGGTTATCGGGTGACAGTGGATTGCTATGAAAGGACTATGGTGTTCTCCATTCCAGAGCAGGAGATGTTCTTAATAGCAATTCCACTACCCGAGGGAGGGTCACGCACGCACTTGTATTACATTGAGGAGGAAACCTCACAGGAGGTGTCTATTCCGCTAGATTCAATCCCAGTGGTGAGAGACTTTGAGGATGTGTTCCAGGAGATACCAGGGTTTCCGCCTAGCAGGGAAATTGAATTTGTGATCGATTTAGCACCGGGGACGAGGCCAATTACTCGGTCCCCATATCGTATGGCCCCTTCGGAGATGCATGCGTTGAGGGAGAAGATTCAGCATCTTCTGGGTCAGGGTTTCATACAATGGAGTACATCGCCGTGGGGTGCACCGGTGTTATTTATGAAAAAGCAAGATGGCTCACTATGGTTATGCGTGGACTATAGAGAGCTGAATAAGGCCACGATACGGAATAAGTATCCATTGCCTAGGATTGACGACCTATTTGACAAGTTGAGAGGGGCGTCGTATTTCTCTAAGGTCGACTTAAGGTCAGGATATCATCAATTACGTATTCGGGAGGAAGATGTTCTGAAAACCGCTTTCCTGTCGCGATATGGGTCTTATGAGTTCAGGGTGATGCCATTCGGACTCACCAATGCACCAGTAGTGTTCATGGACCTCATGAACAGAGTATTCAGGGAGTTTCTCGATCAGTTTGTTATCGTGTTCATTGATGACATCCTGATCTACTCGTGTACCGAGGAGGAGCACGCAGAGCACCTACGTATAGTGTTACAGATATTACGGGATCACCAACTCTATGCCAAATTCGATAAGTGTGGATTTTGGCTACGGGAGGTCCAGTTCATTGGCCACGTGGTGTCAGACCGGGGTATTGCGATGGATCCAAGTAAAGTATCGGCGGTGAGGGAGTGGGGACAGCCCACGACACTGACAGAAGTGAGCAGTTTTCTGGGGTTGGCCGGTTATTACATACGGTTCATCAAAGGATTCTCGAAGATTGCGGGCCCTTTGACGAATCTTACCCGGAAAGGGGTACCTTTCACTTGGGATGACCACTGTCAATTAGCCTTCGACGAGTTAAAGGACAGGTTGACATCTGTACCCATACTTACATTGCCGAAAGGAGGATTAGAGTATCGGGTTTACACTGACGCATCCTTACAGGGACTTGGGGGTGTGCTTCAGCAGGAGGAAATGGATATAGCTTATGCATCCAAGAAGCTAAAGACCCACGAGAAGAATTACCCCACTCATGACCTGGAGTTAGAAGCAGTCATTTTTGCGTTGAGGATATGGAGACATTATCTCCTGGGGCAGCAGTTCACCCTATTCACAGATCACAAATCACTTCAGCATCTCTTCACTCAGAAGGATTTGAATATGAGACAGAGGTGATGGCTAGAATTCGTGAAAGACTATCAGTTTGATATTCAGTATCATCCTGGTAAGGGTAATGTGGTGGCAGATGCATTGAGTCGGAGAGCGACTGGGAAATATCATAAGTCTAGAAAGCGAAGTGGAGAGAACTTCGATACGAGTATGATGTAGCCAGGGCTTGCATGTCAGCATTATCCATCACATCCGAGATCATTATGCGAGTTGTGGGGGCCCATCCAGAGGATCAGACTGGTCGGTATAGGGTGAGGCAGTTACTAGCTGAGGGAGCAGAGGGTTACTCGATCAGCTCGGAGGGAGGCTTACGCCATAATGGGAGGCTGATTGTGCCAGAGGATGCGGAGTTGAGGCACGCTGTGGTGACAGAGTCTCATGGGTCGAGGTTCGCGGTACATCCCAGTGGGGATAAGATGTATCAAGATATGAGGAGGCAGTATTGGTGGGTAGGGCTGAAACGGGACATAGCAGAATTTGTTTCGAAATGTGCCACATGTCAGCTTGTGAAAGTTGACCATCAGAGACCATCAGGGATGCTACAGCCACTTGAAATTCCTGTGTGGAAGTGGGAGAGCATCTCTATGGACTTCATTACAGGATTACCGACATCACAGAAGGGTCATGATTCCATATGGGTTATTGTGGATTGGTTGACCAAGGTGGCCCACTTCCTACCAGTTCGCACAGACTTTGAGACGATGCGTTATGCACAGCTATTCATAGCGGAGATTGTTAAACTACACGGGGTACCGATTAATATTGTGTCGAATAGGGACAAGATCTTTGTGGCCCATTTTTGGCAGAGTTTTCAGGAGGCCATGAGCACGGAGTTACGTTTGAGTACAGCCTATCACCCACAGACTGACGGGAAAATCGAGAGAGTCAATCAGATGTTGGAAGATATGCTCAGAATGTGTATACTAGACTTTGGGGGAGGTTGGGAGAAATATCTTCCTCTGGTAGAGTTTGCGTATAATAACTCTTACCAATTCACAATCGGCATGGCACCATTCGAGGCATTATACGGGAGACCTTGTCGTTCACCCGCTTGTTGGTTAGAGGTGGGGGACAACAAACTGTTGTGGCCGGAGATTGTACAGGAGACATCTTCTAAGATAGAACTGATCTGAGGGAGGATTCGGATAGCTCAGGATAGGCAGAAAAGTTACGCTGATGCTTCACGGAGACACGTGGAGTTAGAGGATGGGGATCAGGTATTAGTCAGGGTGTCCCCATGAAAGGGGTGATGAGGTTGGTCAAGAAGGGTAAACTAGCACCGAGGTACGTGGGACCTTTCCCTATTATCTAGAGGGTGGGGCCTGTAGCCTACATGCTAGGATTACTGGTGCATCTTCAGCGGATACACGATGTGTTCCATGTAGCATCGCTGAAGAAATATCGCAGGAGTGAGAGGGCCTTCTGGCACAGTCCACTCGAAGAAATTGATTTACAGCCAGACATCTCATATGAGGAGAGGCCGGTGGCTATCCTAGACCGTAGCGAGCGAAAATTACGATCCAAGGTTGTTCCACTTGTTAGAGTACAATGGGGTCATCACAACATTGATGAGTCTACCTGGGAGTGGGAGGAGGATATGCGGGAGGAATATCGAGAGTTTTTCATCACATGTATGACCTAATTTCGGGGACGAAATCCCTTTGAAAGGGGGGGAGTATGTAACACCCCGCATTTTCATGCATTAAATATTTAATTAATTCGGGAATTTAAAATTACTTGTGAATCGTAATTTAATTGAATTAATTAGGGAAATATTATTTAAATATTAATCGAGGAATAAATGGTTAATATTTATGAGAAGTTATTTACTAAGTAAATAGTAATTATTTATTTAAGTCATTTCGAGTATTAATGACAGGGTAGGCACTTATCTCAACCGGGAGTCAGTATAGACTAAAAGGGTGAGGAGATAAACATTTTTATAAATTAATTCAGATGCCAATTCTGAGTGTACAGTTGAGTCCGGATGGGTCGAGACAGTCGGAAAAGTGTACCCGGGGGTAGTAAACGGGTCACGGGGCATTTTTAGACATAGTCGGGCCCACACGGGGGCATTTGGGTCACTTGGGCTTGGCCCATTAGGCAAAAAACGGGATTTAGGTAAATTAAGGAATTTGGAGGAATGATATAACGGCTGATAGAGTTTTAGAAAAAGGCTTATTGGATTAAAGAACCCTAATAGCAGTTGAAGGCAATTTGGGGGATCATTAGAGAGCCAACAAGGATCATCTTCAACCTTGGAATTCATCTCCGAATCAAACACTATGAAACCTAAGGCAAGTGGATAACTTGCAATAGTATTAAATCTATGTTGAAATTCATATTCATGTGATGTGTTTAATCAAAAATTTGTTTTGGGTGTTCATGGCATAAACATGAGGTTTTCAAAAGTGATAATTTTATTTACGAATTTTAATGAAAATTATGATAGAAATATGATATTATGAACTAATAAATATCTGCTAGGATGATATCTGGATAATTAGAAATGAATTTGGTGAAGGGATTTGGGATGTAAATGGGTTAAGGGTTAAAGATGAATTTTTCCCCAAAATCCAGAAACTGTAGTTAATGGAGGAATTAATGATGTTAGTGGACATTCTGGAGGTCCCTGATAAGGTTTCTAACATGTATCAATGCTAAGAGGGCCGGAGGTTACCGGTAGAAGGAATTAGGGTTTGAGAATTTCTATCCATGGCTGATTCTGTCTTCACGAAGAATACGAAGACCTGTTCGATCGATCGATCGAAGGTCTGGGGTCGATCGATCGAAGGTCGGTAGATTTCGGCAATTCTGCCCAGTTATGTGTATAAAAGAAAAAAAAATTATATAATAAATCCTTATGTAATTAATTATGGGAAAAATTAATACATGAGTCTAAACCTAATTAATAATGAGTAAAGTTAATTAGGATTTGAGGAAATTTTTGGGTGACACGTCATGATTTTAAATTCGAGAGTCGGGAATTTAGACTCGAGTCAGGTTATTTCGGGCTATGAGAGTAAGTCCAAATTTATGGTGGGGGCGACACCAAAGGTAACTAAATTAATTAATGTGAAAATTAATTAATAATTAGGGTTGGACCATAAACTCCTAATAAATTAAATAGGCTGATGTTACCAGTTTAGTACATGGTGTAGCCGGGACGTTTTTATTTTATATATATATACGGTGTGTGATAGTATATATATATAGTGTGTGTGCATTAATATCAGAGATTGAATATTACTATTATATACTCTAGTGCTATAGGGGGAGGTTACACGTAGTGGATGAATCCCCTATCTTGATGAGTAGGGCGAGTATAATCCCAGGTCATATCGTCCGTTATATGGGTGAGGGGCATCTCACTTTCAAGCAAGGAATATGACCGCCTCCAAATTCGTATGTTAAACTAAGTTAGTGAGTGAATCTAACTTGGATAACTAGGTTGCGTGAATACACATAGTGAGATAGCACTTGGGAAAATTTATATTTTGTGAGTATTCTTACTCGGCCGAAAGTTTGTATTAAATGTTAATTCAGTATGTTTGTGAATACTGTAACATGATTAAATATATAATTAGGTAAATAATTATATAGGGGATAATTAATACATAGTGAAAAATGTATTAGGTGTATAACCAGTGTGAATGTTATACGAAATTAAAAAGGAGTAATGATTCAATTAAGTTGATGTTTATAATAACTTAAAAATCATGAATTAAGGCATACTCGGTTAGAGTAGGTAACATTCAATGTTTTAAAATAAGCATTGGGTCAGGAGAGTAGGACCTAGTAATTTAAATGGAAGCGTTAGTAGTGCACATTAAAGGAGGGGCGAGGAAGTCCTCAAGAGAGTGCGGCACTAACTAAAATATGAAGAGCATGCATATTTATTATTACTGCAAGTTAATCATTTGTTAAATGTTTTCAAATGTTTTTGGGTACTAATACTTGATATAAAAATTTTAAAAACCTTTTAGTTGTCCAACCACAAGGGCGCCAAGCTTGACTCTATTCCAGGTATCCTTTGTTGCAGTACATGTGGATGTTATCGGGTTTTGCTAGACGCAACCTTCTTCCATTCTTGTAGGGACTCTCTAGTAGTTATCTGAGTTTATCGCTCACAATTCTTTTATCTGTAGTAGACTTGTTGAGATGTTTTATGATATTTACTTGTATTGGATATTTGGACCGATGGTTTATTTGGTTAGGTGTTTTAATTCTGGATGGTTACTTTAATTAACTATGATTGTGTATTGTTGTATGTTCCGCCTGAATTTTATTTTTTAAAATTGAAAGATAAAAATTGGCACAACCTACTTTTCTCACTTAGGTTTTTAGTAATTTAAAAAGACGACAATGATGCTAAGAATGGACCAACTGAGAAACCTTTTCTAACTTGATTTAGGACCGATCACCCGGGATTAATTAGGCGGGGTGTCACAGAGAGTGCCGGATGGGCACTCGGAGTGCGGCCTAGGTTTACGGTGGAAGGGGTAAGCGTTAGGAACCTAAAGAGAGACTTAGGGGGTCCTAGAATGTGGTGTCTACCTAGACCCTCGAAGGGTGAGCTTGGGAAAAGTGATGGTCATCGAATAGACACCACATAATGGAAAGAGGCCAGTTCTGCAGACCTAATGGATGTGGATGACCGATTCTGAGGGTCGTGGACAATTATGACCAAAAAAGAGGTGACAACCAAGGGCTGAGGTCAATTATGACCTTGAAGAGGTGACAATCCAAGATCGTGGTCAATTCTCACCTAAAAGAGGTGACGACGAAGGATCGAGGTAAATTTTGACCGAATTAAGGTGATGATCTAAAATCGAGGTCAATTTTGACCTAAGAGAGGTGACAATCGAAGACCGAGGTCAATTATGACCTAACTCAAGTGGCGATCCAATACCAAGGTCAATTTTGACCTAAAAGAGGCGACGATCGAGAACCGAGGTCAATTATGACCTAACTAAGGTGACGATCCAAAACAGAGGTCAATTATGACATAAAAGAGGTGACGACCGAGGACCGAGGTCAATTCTGACCTAACTTAGGTGAAGATCCCAGACCGAGGTCAATTCTTAAGTAAAAGAGGTGATGATAAATGATCGAGGTCAATTTTAACCTAACTCAGGTGATGATCCAAGATCGATGTAAATTATGACCGAAAAGAGGTGACGATCGAGGACCGAGGTCAATTGTGACCTGACTAAGGTGATGATCTAAGATCGAGGTCAATTCTGACCTAAAAAGGTGGCGACCGAGGATTGAGGTCAATTCTGACCTAACTCAGGTCACGATCTAAGACCGAGGTCAATTTTGACCCATAAGAGGTGAGGACTGAGGACCGAGGTTAATTTTGACCAAACTCAGGTGACGATCCAAGACCATGGTCAATTTTGACCTAAAAGAGGTGATGACCGAGAACTGAGGTCAATTCTGACCTAAGAGAGGTGACGATTGAGGATCGAAGTCAATTCTGACCTAACTATGGTGATGATCCAAGACTGATCTCAATTATTACCTAAAAGAGGTGACGACCGAGGACCGAGGTAAATTCTGACCTAACTCAGATGATGATCCAGGATCGAGGTCAATAATTACCTAAAAGAGGTAACGATCAAGGACCCAGGTCAATTCTAACTTAACTTAAGTGACGATCTAAGACCGAGGTCAACTCTGACCTAAGAGAGGTGACGACCAAGGACTGAGGTAAATTATGACCTAACTAAGGTGATGATTCAGGATTGAGGTCAATTCTGACCTAAAAGAGGATAAGATCGAGGACTGAGGTCAATTCTAACTTAACTAAGGTGAAGATCCAAGACCGAGATCAATTCTAACCAAAAAGAGGTGATGACCGAGGATCGAGGTCAATTCGACTTGACTAAGGTGACAATCCAAGGTTGAGGTCAATTCTGACCTAAGTGAGGTGACAATCGGGGACCGAGGTTAATTTTGACCTAACTAAGGTGACAATTTAAGACTGAGGTCAATTTTGACCTAAAAGAGGTGACGATCAAGGACCGAGGTAAATTTTGACCTAACTCAGGTGACAATCCAAGATCGAGGTCAATTCTAACCTAAAAGAGGTGACGACCGAGGATTGAGGTCAATTCTGACCAAACTAAGGTGACGATCCAAGACCAAGGTCAATTTTGGCTTAAAAAAAGGTAACGAACGAGGATTGATGTCAATTATGACCTAATTAAGGTGATGATCGAAGATCGAGGTCAACTATGACCTAAAAAAGGTGATGACTGAGGATCGAGGTCAATTCTAACCTAACTAAGGTGACGATCTAAGACCGAGGTCAATCCTAACCTAAAAGAGGTGACGACTGAGGACCGAGGTCAATTCTGACCTAAGAGAGGTGTACATTTACTGTAGGAAAAATTAGGGTTCTCGTAGGGATACATATTGGATTTTGGATTTCGATGGGTAATAGTGAATGAGCTGGAGAAAATTTGGGTCGTCGTTTTGAGATGTGGCTGGGGAGAATAATTCTCAGAATTCCTACTGGGTGTGTAAAAAAAATGTTTTCCTTGGTGAGCAAGGTGCTAGAATGGATTTCATAATTCTATGAATTTTTCGGGATTTGTACGAAAGTTTTTTGTTTTTTTTGGAATTTTTGTACAAAATTTTAAGGGATGTGCTGACTGGCATGGATGGAGGTGTGACAATCGGCATTGGCACAAACTTTTGGGGTTCCTCGAGCAGGTGAAAGGCTTAGTGCCGATCGGTGGGTGGAGGGGACTGCCGATCGACATGACCCTTAGCCTCCTATAAAATGGGGGTGGGTTCTCCTCATTTTTCAGATCTTTCTAACTCCTTTCCTTCTACTATAAACCTCTCCTAATCATCAAAATGGATGACTTCTCAAGCAGTACGACCCATATGGTGTGTCTCATCACCGATGACTGGGAAGGGTTGGAGTGGAGGGCTAGGTCACCTCTTTCATTGGTAGCGAGAACTCCTTCGACTCGTTTGAGTCTGTGGCGGATCATCAAACTCTTCTGCGCGAGCCATCACATCATCATTCTTCAAAGGTGGTGAAACCTAGTGGATATGTAAGTCTTGCATGACTCTTGGTATTCTTTTCTTCTTTTCCTGACGAGATTTATTTATTTTCTGAATCTGACAAGGGTTCTCTTCATTTATTAACAATATGATATCTCTGTGGCCATCCCCGATCCTCGCCACACGGGAGGGCACGGGAAGGAAGGATCCTCGGTCCCGCGCATCCCTCTCGAGAGCGCTTTAGCCAGCGTCGTTTGAGATGAGGTGTAAAAATATAGAGAGATTCAGAGTCGCCAGTCTATTTTACTCAAAACAGACAAAAGAAAAAAAAAGGTGGAGCCATCCCGAAGGATGGCATGGAAAGACATACTGGTGCATGAAAAACGAAAATGATTCGAGAAGGGTTCGGAGGCTTAGTTACGAAATGGGAAGGTGTTAGGAACCCACTTCTCCCTTTCGATCTCTCATGGATATTTGTTATTTTCCTTTATATTTCCCCCTGTGATATGTGTGCATGTGTGTATATATAATGGAGGTAGGAATCATCCACTTGTATCATGGAAAAAATAAAGCGAGTCGTTCATAGGAAGATATAGGAATAGTATTAGAAAAAATAAGATTTACGCGATAACCTATACGTTGATCGTTATAATGGAACGATAACGCGTATGGAGTAATACGTCACTAAGCCCAAGCATATAGAATATAAGAAGATTAGATTTAGAGAAAATAGGAAAATAAGAGAAAACGTGAGAAAAGGACTCGAGTCTCAGGTTTTACCTCGAGATGCCTACGTAGCCTATAAAGGCATCAAAGTCCACGTAGTTCACATACAAAACGAGGGGTGGGGTTTATCCCATATATCCAAATGGTGGATCTCTTATTTGTGAGTGTGTGTGCGTGTAGAAAAAGTGTTTTAGTTGTGAGAAAAGTGTGAGAAAGGTATGAGAATAACTATTTTGAATTTATGAGCAAACCCTCTTTTTCTTATTTTTTTGGGTTTTATTTATATGAAAATAGGAGATGTGCAATAATACTAAGTAAAAAGTATATTAGGATGTGTGAGATGAGATAATAAAAGTGCTAATTAATAAAAACAAGTTATTGAGAATTTAAGAGAAAGTTGAGAAAGTTGGACCTTCTTGAAGATCTTGATCTTAATCCTGAGTGTTGGGGAGCATCCCTTGAACTTGGATGATGATGGAGAGTGGATAATTCATTAAGTTTGATGAAAAGGATGATGAAAAGTGGAAGTAAAAAAGGGATTTGGAAGTTGAAATCACGCTGCCTTCGAGAGAGGTTTCTGGGATTCGTTGAGAGTGAATTTTATCAGATCTGGTCCCTCTTGCAAATGATGTGAAGGCCTCTTTTTATAGGCTCAGGTCAGTACCGATTGGAATTGACCCGTTCCTACCTATCGGCACTTTCCGATAGGCAGGGTCTAGAACCTGCCATTTAGCATTGTGTTTTAGGCCTTTTTGGAAAAATGGTTGCCGAGGGCAAACTGTTGGTCAAAATTATGCACAGGATAAATCATTGGAAAGGTAATTCAGAGACCTTCGAAATTCCTTTGGACCGCTCTCGGGTTTGGGAGTTGACTTTGGGTCAAATGTGTCTCGAAAGCGTTTGTCGGTCCATTGGATGGGGAATCGCTCAGACACAAATGGATTAGTCATCCGCATGGTAAGTCTGAATTGCGCACGGGGCAGACCGTTGGAAAGGTTAGGAGATTTACTTAGATGTTCCAAAGAGTTTGACCTGGTTTAGGTAGTTGACTTTGTTCAACCGGGGCCTAAAAGCGCTCGGTGACCTCTTGGAGTCAAACGGGTCGTTCGTCCGCATGGTAAGTCGGAATTGCGCACGATATTGATCATTGGAAAGGGTATTCAGTGCCCTTCAAAGATTCATTTAGCCTCGATTGAGGTGAAGAGTTCACTTAGGTCAAATAGAGCCTGGGAGCGCCCGATGGCCTCTAGGTCAAGTTTTGGATGCAAATGGATCGTTCGTCCGCATGGTAAGTCGAAATTATGAACGGAATAAACCGTTGGAAAGGGTATTCAGTGCCCTTAGAAGACTCATTCAGTCTCGATCAAGATGAAGAGTTTTAATTTTTGGTCAAACTATGTCGGGGAGTGCCTGATGGCTTCTACGTCAGTACTCTAGACATGACCTGGGTTTGTGGTGGTGAAGGGAGGTGCTAGGGACCTAAGTAGAATTAGGGGGTAACAGAATGGGGTGTCTACAGAGCCCCTCGATGGGTGAGTTTAGAACAAATGATGATCGTCGAATAGACACAACATGATGCTTTTGAGGGAGTATGACCGATTCAGAGGGTCGAGGCCGATTCTGAGGACCTAAGGAGCATACTGGGGATGATAAATTCTTCGGGTCAAAGATGAATCTACGGTCTTAGGGTAAAGGTCTAATAATCGAGGTCAATTTTGACCTAAGAGTGGTGACGACCGAGGATCGGGGTTAATTCTGACTCAAACAGTCGTGATGACCGAGAACCGGGATCAATTCTGACCAAACTCAGGTGAAGATCCAAGACAGAGGTCAATTCTAACCAAAGAGTGGTGATGACCGAGGACCGAGGTCAATTCTGACCCAA
Source organism: Sambucus nigra (assembly GCA_949130495.1). Taxonomy (NCBI): domain Eukaryota; kingdom Viridiplantae; phylum Streptophyta; class Magnoliopsida; order Dipsacales; family Adoxaceae; genus Sambucus; species Sambucus nigra. Next base: position 414,381,435 of record OX422215.1, on the reverse strand, counting down.
CTCAATTGATGATCCCAGACTGAGGTCAATTCTGACTTAGAGAGTGTGACGATCGACGACCGGGGTCAATTCTGACCCAATTCAGGTGACGATCCAAGATCGGGGTCAATTTTGACCTAAAGAGTGGTGATGATCGAGAACCGAGGTCAAATTCCGACCCAACTCAGGTGACGATCCAAGACCGAGGTCAATTCTGACCTAGAGAGTGGTGACGACCTAGGATCGGGGTCAATTCTGACCCAACTTAGATGACGATCCAAGACCGAGGTCAATTCTGACCAAAGAGGGTTGATGATCGAGGACTGTGATCAATTCTGACCCAACTCAAGTGATGATCCAAGATCGAAGTCAATTCTGACCTAAGAGTGGTGACGACCGAGAACCGGGGTCAATTATGACCCAACTCAGGTTACGATCCAAGACCGAGGTCAATTCTGACCTAAGAATGGTGACGACCGAGGGCTGGGGTCAATTCTGACCCAACTCAAGTGATGATCCAAGACCGAGGTCAATTCTGACCTAAGGAGTGGTGACGACCGAGGACGGGGGTCAATTCTGACCAACTCAGGTGACGATCCAAGACCAAGGTCAATTCTGACCTAAACAGTGATGACGACGGAGGACCGGGGTCAATTTTGACCCAACTCAGGTGACGATCCAAGATCGAGCTCAATTTTGACCTAAAGAGTGGTGACGACGGAGGACCGGGGTCAATTCTGACCTAACTCAGGTGAAGATCCAAGACTGAGGTCAATTCTGACCTAAAGAGTGGTTTTTAGATTGAATTTTGATTTTGAAGGGGAAAGTGATTTGTGATTTTGATTTGAGTTGGAGAAAGTGCTTTGTGATTTTGATTTGAGCTGGGGAGGTGATTGTTAGGGAAGCTTTTGTTTCTTTTAGGAGACCTCGCATGGGGGGCAACCTATTTTGGTGCTGTAAGAGAATTTCGCTGGGGGAGTGAATAGGCGATCCTTAGAGATCCTCCAAAGCTTTTCCGGGAGGAGATTAACTGAGTTTTGAGGATTTCGTTGGGGAAGAGAGGTTTTGCTTGAGGGAGTGCAAAATTTTCTTTGGTGAAAATGTTCAAAATTCATCCTGGGATTTTTAGGAATTTTTCGAGGATTTTTTGGGTCTTTCTGGTATTTTTTAGGAATTCCTGTATGAAATTTAATGGGGGTGCTAGTCGGCATAGTATGAAGGGTGCCATCCGGAAGTGGCACGGACTTTTGGGCTACCTCAGGAAGGCAAGGGGTCAGTGCCGATCGGTATGGTAGGGGGAGGTACCAATCGGCATGGAGCTTGGCATCCTATATAAAGGCGGCGAATCCCCTCATTTTTTTCACACTTTTTTGCTTTCTCTCTCTCTCTCTCTAAAATTCTTCTACAAATCATTATAGCATTCCGATCTTTAAGAAATGGCCTATTTTGTGAGCACTACAGTCCACCAGGAGTGGTTGACCGTTGACGACTGGGCGAACGTGGATTGAGGGCTAGGGCGTCTCTTGCTTTAGGGAGTAAGAACTCGCTTGATGCGTTTGAGCCTATTGCATATGAGTGGACCTTTCTACGGGAGCCATCACGTCATCGCTCTTCGAGAGTGAGTCATGGCGGTTATGTAAGTAACCCGACTTTTTGGCATTCTTCTCTTTTTGGTGATTTTTCTTTCTTTCTTGACTTTTGATGAGTCTTTTCCTTTTTTCCAGTGTGATATTTCTTTGAAGAACATGCGTACCCGTGGGACAACGGGGCTTAGGGATGTCTGGGAGCATCTCCCACCTGTGGTGTGTTGGATGGTATCATCTGCGGGTTTTGGGTGGTTGGCATCGGTGCTGGATGAGATGCCTTATTCGACAACGGTCTTGTGCTCTTTGGGAGAGAGGTGGTGGGATACTACCCACACCTTCCATTTCATCTTCGGGGAGATGACTGTGACTCCCATAGACATGCAATAGCTATTGGGTCTAGATTGTGATGGAGAGCAGATAGAGGTGGATCGCTCTTTACGGGTAAGACCGGAGGCAGTGCGTGCGGAACTTGGTGATGTAGGGAGGATAGTTTCTAGGGATTCTATCCGATTGTCCCTTTTGAAGGATGTTATGCTAAGCAGGGTGATTGATCTGGAGGATGGGCTACAAGTGAGGCAGATGGACCGATTATTCATTTTGCTAGTATTGGGAGGTTTTATGGTGGCGCCGAGCGGCGACGTCGTCCATTTATGATTTTTTCCGTACCTGGGAATGTTTTCGAACATCCCCTTTTATGATTGGGGGAGTCTGACATTGGCGACCCTTTACTCTTCTCTGGATGCATTCAGTCGTTGTTACCGGCAGACCTTTTTTGGGGCCACGTATCTTCTTGAGATATTCTTCAATTTATGCATTTCCTTTCATGCACTCTCATTTTCCTTTCATGCATTCACATTTTCCTTTCATGTATTCGCATTTTTCTTTTGTGCATTAGCATTTTTGTTATGCGTCATCTTTTTCCTTGTGAATTCAGATGTGGTTCTACGAGGTGATTGGTTGTAATACCCCGCTGATCGCTTTGAAGTATGACACTGTTGGGGACTTTTGTCGATAGTATCGATGGCGTAAGGCTAATCGGCAGTCGAAGGGATCTCTCTCCCTAGAGGCGGTGCGTCAGGTCTTGAACGACCTAATTAATGGTAAGGTAAGACTCTTTCCTTTTCAGGCTTGGTCTTTGCACCTTCTGATCTTGTATTGATTTATGCTCGCTTGGAGATTTTCAGGTGACCTTTTATCCCTGTGGGATAGCCATTCACGATACGTAGGCGACCGGGGTGAATGCGCGAATGAGGCATTTGCCGGTGCCTGGGTTCGGCCAATCCTGGTATCTTGGGGAGAGGGTGGTTCGTCAGATTGCCGAGTCCTACTTTCTATACACCGATATGGCTGCGTCGTATGACTATATGGATTTTATGACGAGATGGTTGATGGTTCCCAACATATATGATGCCCTGCCTTTCCCTCCGATAGGTTCGAGTCGGGCAGTGGGATCTTCCCATAGTGGTGGTCGCCCGACGGTGTTTGCGGCGGCGGTGACTTCAGAGGTTCCTTTTGTGCACCTGCATACTACCTTATACAACATTCAGCGAGCTGATGGAGGGATGGTTCCTATGATGCACCGTCCTCATGCGATGGATCCGGAGGAGTTAGGTTTGTCAGAGGAGGTCCTTCGACCGGCGGTATACCTTTCTATTCCTCTCTTTCTTTCTTTTATGTTTTAGTCATCCATGCCTTAGTATTGATTTCACTTTTTCTTGTAGCAAGTCCAGGTGTCAACCACTTTGCTCAGGGACATCAGATACTGGATATCTTCAACGACTGGCCATATTCGGGATGCAGTTCTCGTCCCTTCTTGCTTGGTGTCATCTGCCTCGTCCGAAGAGGACTCTGGCTCGGGTAGTGGTGGCGCATCGTCTCGCCTAGGGGGAAGAGAGCACGTCGCAGGGGTGGAAGCTCATGAGAGAGAGAGAGAGAGAGAGAGAGAGAGAGAGAGAGAGTGGGTTTGGGCTGAGTCCCACTGTTTTTTTCTTTTTGTTTTTATTTCCTGCAAAAATGATGTAACACAGAAAACAGATATATGCAATGAAATGGATTTTGATTATCTTTTATTAATGATGATGAATGCATGCACATGCACTTTTTACTTTATTGCTGAGATCATAAAAGGAATATTTTTGGAATTTTTTTTTAAGGAAAGTTTTTTTAATTAAAAAATAAGGAAATTAAAGGGATCTTGAAATTATGTTGAGAATATCAATTTATTGAGTTTTCAGATTTGACAAAAGAGGAAAAGAGGGAAATTTCTAAAAATAGGGGGTTGTCGATCGGCAAGCACCCTGACCTGCCTACCGGCAGTTCAGCCGAGTCCCATCAATTCAAAGCTTTGAATGGTACCCTCTTTATCCGTTTCTACCTCATAGGGTAGGATTCCCTCCGATTTCTGCAGGGATTATGTCTCTTGAGAGTGTTTTCAAGTATAAAAAGGGGTAAGGGTGGAGTGTTTTCATCACACCTTTGCATTTTCACTTACTTTCCCATTATCTCTTTGCCTTGCAAGATGGCTCTCCCTGGTAGTATTGAGTTTGTTAACTACCTCGAAGCCTTGAAAGTAATGTGCTCTTATAATGTCGACTACGATGCTTTCAACATGAGTCGAGTCTCCCTGTGGCGCAATCGGCCTCTTGAGTAGAACGTGCTATTGGCGGTGGTACAATTCTGTTACTCTGAAGACCACGTATTCCGATTTGGGTTGAATGAAGTTTTCCTACCTACGAGGAATTTTCTGCCATATTGGTTGTAAATCCTAGTGTTGCTGCGACTTTTCCTGAATTTTCCTACTCTCCTAGGGATTTGTTGGCTGGGCTTATTCATATTTCGCCTTCGGCGGTCATACCATTAGTTACTGGAGGAATGATCTCCCTCCCAGCGGTGCTGTAATCTGTGCATTTGCGGGAAGTAGGTGATGCTGGCTATGCTGGAGCTGTTGTTTTGGGTCTGGTTTCAAAATTATTGCTGGTGACTGGAGAACTGTGGGTGGACCCGCAACTTGCATCCATTACTTCTTGGATGTCATATAATCGCAATCCTGCGATGGTGATATTGGCGGAGACCCTGAAGGGCCTGGATGCCTAGAGAGAAGGCCGTTCTGAGTTTTTGAGGGGTAGCCCTATGATGCTGTTCATGTGGTTGTCTGAAATATTTCGCTTAGCGACTCCTCCATAATATCCCTTATCGGCCATAACCAAATTCGTTTCATGCTACTTCATCAGCGTTGGTCTGTATGTTGAGAACAGGGAGCATTGGCTTATGGAGCATGAGGGTCATGGGCTATATTGGTCAGTGCCCTGGTGGGGGGAGGTTGCAGCCTGTTCTAGAGCTAGGAGAGTATTCATATGTTTGGATGGTTAGTCTTAGGCAAACCTCCTTTTATTTCCCTTGGTAGCTTATGTGCCAATTTGGCTGGGCCCAGGTCGTGCCACCTCGGATCTCAAATTTCTTTTCGGTAGAAGATTTGACTGAGCGTTTACGTCTGTTGCTTGGATCTCTATGGGAAAATCGATGTTCGTCGACACGTACCTCTCAGTCTGTCGGGAAGGTGTGGCACGTCCCCAAAGATTATATGAAGTCGTTGTGGAGGAAAGTAGTCGACAAGATGTTGGCAGTGGAGACTGGACAAAGATGGTTTGTTTTATCTAACACCATGGAAAGGGGTGTTGTAGTCTTTTCGAAGATGGTTAAGGCTCATAAATTCATGGCATGTTTACGGCACTCTATTCAGGTAGGGAATACTTGGGGACCTCCGGATGTAGATGATGAGGGTGAGGTTCCTCTAGTAGATGTGGGTAGGACTCCTTGGGAGTTTATTTGTGTAATAGATGTGGGGATTTTATTTGGCTTTTTATGGTAGTAGGGGGAAGGGGGTTATCCGTTCCTTTTTCTTATGTAATCCGTGCTGAATTTTCTTATTAATGAAATAAACAAGTTTCTGATCATCCAGCTGTGCCTTTCGATGAATTTTTTAATTTTGAATTATCTACACCGATCGCTAAGGCATACATAATCCTTTTTTCAAGTATTCTTTATAATGAACCGCCGTTCTCAGAGGTAAGAAAAGAATGGTATTTTGTGAAACAGAAAGGGCCGCACTCATGTGAGGTGTATAAGCTACCTATGTACCTCTGGGGGTTTTTGAAAAGGTTTTTTATTTGTTTGAAAATAGTTTTTGCAGAGGATCAGGCCCACGTAGTTCTGGGTAGAGGGAAATGAAGAGTTTTTTTTAGAATAAAAGGGGGATGAGAAGAGTCGTAGTGCGCCGATATTTCGGACTAGGGGTAGAATTTCTTGAGATGGTCCCGATTGACTGGACGAGCCATCTTTTCCCCATCTACGTCAGTGAGCATGGCGGCATCGCCGGATAAGATTTTCTTCACAATGTAGGGGCCTCTCCAATTGGGTTTGAATTTCCCTCTGGGGTCCCAGATGGGTTCTATTATCTCTTTGAGGGCTAAATCCCCCTCCCGAACACCGCGGTCCTTGACTTTCTTGTTGAATGATCCCTCTATTAGGCGATGGTACCCCTGTATGTGTTAAAGAGCTTTTAATCTTCTTTCATCTAGGAGGGCTAGCTTATCAAGATGGCTTTGGCACCAGTCTTCTTCACTAACTTTGCCTTCGAGCATGACGCGTAGCGAGGGTATTTCCAACTCCACAGGTAGGATTTCCTCCATGATGTAGACCAGAGAGTAAAGGGTATCCCCAGTAGAGGTTCTAATTGAGGTTAGATAGCTCCAGAGAGCAAACGAGATTCGGTCAGCCCAATCCTTACAACTTTCGGTCATCTTGCTGATGATAGTTTTGAGGTTTTTGTTGGCGTCTTCCACAACACTATTGGTCTAAGGTCGGTACGAAGAAGATTTGTGTCTCTGAATCCCGTACTCATTGACTACTTCCATGACTTCTGCTTCGAAATGCAACCCGTTATCTGACACCAGCTCGTGTGGGACCCCATATCGGCAGATGATATTTTTCTTGAGGAATTTGGCCACTTTCTTGGCATTCAATACTGCGTATGACTCAGATTTGACCCATTTGGTGAAGTAATCAATGGCAACCAGGATGAACTCATGTCCGTTTGAAGCCTTTGGTGTAACCTTCCCTATGATGTCGATACCCGAGGTGGAGAACGGCCAGGGAGAGGTCATGTTGTATAATTATCGTATAGGCAGGTGTTGAAGATTGGAGAATTGTTGGCATTTGAGGCACCTCCGAACATTGGCGATGCAATCCTGGATCATGGTGGTCCAGTAGTAGCCTTGTCGGATGATTTTCTTGGCAAGCATATGACCATTCATGTGGGGTTCGCATTCCCCACTTTGGATTTTCTGCATTATCTTCTCAATCTCAGCCCTTGCGATGCAGTGTAGATGAGCTCCATCAAAGTTCCCTTTGAGTAGGGCGTCATGACAAATGATGTACTCGGTGGCCAATCTTCGAAGAGTCGTTCGATCTTTCTTATTGGAACCCTGGGGATATCTGCTATGATTGAGGAGGCACCAGATATCATTGTACCACCAATCAACTAGTTTGGGATCTTCGGTGGAGATAAGTTCAATATGGTGATAATGGGTCGGTTTTCTTGATTTTGAACTAGGAAGGGGGTCATTGTCATTCCTTCGGGCATACCGACCATGGAGGCCAAGGTGGTGATAGCATCGGTTAGGTTATTCTTTGCTCGGGGCAGGTAATGTAAGGTGATGTCTCAGAATCGGGAGGCTAACTCTTCTAATTGGGCATAAAAGGGTTGGAGCTTTTTGTCCTTGACCTTTAACTTTTTGAGCACTTGACCGATGATAAGGGCAGAATCCCCATAGACGTCAAGGTATTGAATACCTTTCATGAGAGGTACCTTGAGGCCCACTATGCATGCCTCGTATTCCGTCATGTTGTTGGTGTAAGGGAAATCTAATTTAATGGCGATGGGAGTATGGGAGACATTTGGGGCGATCGGAAGTATCCCAATGTCATATCCCTTTTTGTTGCCAGCACCATCAAAGAACATTTTCCATCAAAGGCGGTCTTGAGTGGTGCTGAGGATATATTCATCTGGGAATTCGGAGATCCGAACATCTGCTTCGTCTATGGGGTAATTGGCGAGGTAGTCAGAGATGGCTCTTCCTTTAATGTCTTTCTCTGTGATGTAAACGATGTTGAACTCAATTAAGAGCATCAACCATCGAGCCATTCGACTGGATAAGGCAGGTTTCTCAAGCAGGTATTTGATGGGGTCCATTCGGGATACAAGTTTGATGGGGAAGGCAAGCATGTAGTGTCACAACTTTTGGGTGGCCCATACAGGTGCGACACATGCCTTCTCCAAAGCAGTGTAGTTGAGCTCGTACCCGACCAATTTACGACTGGCATAATACATGGTTCTTTCTTTATGGGAGTCCTCAAGGTATTGGGCTAGCAAATCCCCAGCTGCAGTGTCTGTTATGGTTAGGTATAGGAGCAAAAGGAGACCAGGCTGTGGTGGCATTAGCACTGGAGGTTGGGTCAGGTACTGTTTAATTCGATCAAAAGCTTCTTGGCAGGACTCGTTCAAAAACTTGGTTCAAACCTTTCAGAGGAGTTTGAAGATCGGTTCACAGATGGAGGTTAGTTAGATGATGAACCGGCTGATATATTGCAATTTCCCAAGAAAACCTCGAACTTCTTTCTCTATTCGGGGTGGTGGCATCTCAAGTAGGGCCTTAAGATTTGCCGGATCTGATTCTATCCCATTTTCCCTAACCATGAATCCCAAGAGTTTTCCCTTTATAACGCCGAAGACATACTTCTATGGATTAAGTCTCATTTGATACCATCGCAATCATTGGAAGAATTTCCGGAGAGCGGGAACATGACCCTCTCTAGTTTTGGATTGATAATCATATCATCCACATAAACCTCGACCTCCTTGTCAATCAGATCGTACAGGATGGTTGTGGCAGCCCTTTGGTAGGTAATCCCGGCATTCTTGTGATCGAATGGCATAATGGTGTAGCAAAAGGTTCCCCACGGGGTGATGAATTCAGTTTTTTCTTGGTGGTCGGGGTGCATATTGATTTGGTTGTATCCAGCCAAACCGTCAATGAATGACTGGCGGTGTTATCCACGATCATGTCGATATTGGGTAGTGGATAATCATCCTTCGGAGAAGCTTGGTTTAAATCTCGATAATCTAGACACATTCGAACCTTCCCCACTCATTTCGGCATAGGTACAATGTTAGCCAGCCATGTGGGATATTCGATCACCGAAATGAAGCCCACGTTCAACTGTTTTACCACCTCTTCTTTGACCTTGAGAGACCATTCGGTGCGGAGTTTTCTCAATTTTGGTTTAACCGACTTGTAATCTGGGTGAGTGTGAATCTCATGCTGAACTATTTCAGGATCAATGCCGGTCATATCATCATAGGACCATGCGAAGACATCTACGAACTCCTTCAGAAATTCTTCTAGTTTTGCCCGCTCATGCTCGTCAAGGGTGGCCCCTATCCTAATGTCACGCACTTGGCTACTAGAACCGAGATTAATAACAACAGTATCTTCTTTATTAACTTGAACGCGGTTATGTTGTTTATTATTAACCTTATTTAGATCAGTTAAGAATTGTTCATTTGCAAAATCATCATCATCAAAAGTTTGATTAGAATTCAAGCAGTTAATGTAAGGGACAACAAGATACTCAAAATCTTCATTTATTTCATTGATAGGAAAAACAACATTGAGAACCTCATCAAAAGAGTTCTCAATTACATTTAAGCAATGATAGACAACAGAAGAAGAAATAGGGTAAACATTTGGGTTAGTGGAGATTTTAAGACATAGAACTGGAGCAGTGTGCCAGTTGAGGAGAGGTGTATCAGCAGCTTTAATCAGATGGGATAGGTCCATTGATGTAGTGCCTGAATGAACCATGTAGAGTTCCAACCCCAATATCTGTTAGTTGAAGGAATCTTTGGAATCTTTGATGAGCAGTTGTACGCGGTGTAGGAAAATTTTGGCCCATGGGTAACTATCTTTGAAAAAGATCTCCATTCACGGCTTCATCTTCCTGTCTGTGGGGTCATACCATGGTTCTGGAAAACCGTAAAAGGGGAAGTCCTCGCCTTCTTTGATGAATCGTCCATTTAAGGAGTCTCCTAAGATAGTTGGGATCTAGTCTAATCTTCTCTTTGGTAGATATTGGTGGATCATTCTGAGTTCTTGTTCTGATGGTTGATGCCCCAGGCCGCAAGGAGAGAAAGCTTTCTTCAGTTCGATGGGCTCAAGTATCCCTTACTGCCTTTTCCCTAGCCCCAGTTCGATCATGAAGTGCATGTTTCTGAACATCTAAATCACATTAACATTACCATGAGGGTCATATTATGTACAAACCCTTTCTTTAAAATCGTCCCCTTCCTGGAGGAGGAGTGGCTCAACTCGAAATCCTGATAGGATAATATCATTTGACTCGTGCTGTATCTCAAGAACTGGACTGCTGGTGCTTGCACCCTCGACATTTCTGTCATCGCCTAAAATGGTGATGACTTGATCGTCGACGAAGAACTTCAATTTCTAATGGAGTGAGGAAGACACACCCTTGATATTGTGGAGTCAGAGCCGTCCGAGAAACAGGTTGAAACAAGATGGGATGTCTATGACTTGGAATTCAACGACGGGGTTTATAGGGCCAACCCCTATTACAAGTTTTATGGATCCCATCCCCTCACGACGGGTATTATCGTAGGCACATACATCGACGGAGGTTGGAGCGAGGTCGCTTTCTTTCAGGCCTAAACACTTGAATGTTCTCAGAGGGAAAATGTTCAAGGTGGATCAGTTATCGATAAGGGAGAGTGGTACGACCTTCCCCATAACTTCGACGGAGATGTTGAGTGCATGATTGTGATTTGGCCCAATTATGGGGATTTCTTCTTTCGAAAATGATTGCATTCGGGTAGAGGTCAAGGATCCGACTAGATTTATCTCTTCTTCTGGTGAGGTAGAGGGAGGAACTGTGGGTCCAGTGAGTAATTTCATTAAAGGATTTATGTGTAGCTGGGAAGACATAAAAAGTCCCCATAGGGTGATGTTAGCTAGATTTTTCTTCAATTGATCGAGGATCTTGCTCTCCTCAATGGTCATCTCTGTCATAGGAAGGTTTTCAACTCCCTTCCCCTTGTCATTTTCTAGTAGTGAGCTTGGAACCTGGTAATGTCTCCCTGATCTGGTCATGTGATTTACTAAAGAAGGAAAGAACATGAATCCCATTTCCTCGTCAATCTCAGGTTGTTCTACCACCCTGTTTATTTTTTGAGGAGTTCTTCAAATGATATCATCCCACATATGTCGGCTACTGGACCAGCTCTTCCTAAAGCTTGTTCTTCGCTCGAATCTTTGAATTCTTCCCCCCATCCGGTGGAAATAATTCTATCTTTCCATGTAAAGTCAATGCATTCAACAATTCCAACGTCTTCTTCATACATGTCCTCCCATTCAGTGGGGATATGTGTGATCGAAGGGACCAAGCGCCCTTGTAGCTTCAAAGTGCCAAGTAACCCAGTGATACTACAAATGTTGTTGGTTTGCTCGAATAATTCTTCCATAATCTCGACAACATCATCTAGGCTGACTTCGTTGGTTGGTACCACCCACCTGTCTGAATCTCGGGCCCACTTTAATGCTTCCAAGAATAGTGTGCTGAACCTTTTGAAATCGATTACCACCTGTGAGGTAAATTTTAGCTCGAACTTTAGGAGATGGTTCAACACCTTTGACAATTCCATACCTCCATTTTCAGAGTGGGTACCGACAGTGATGCATGCCCGGGTAAGGAGTGACAATGCCTGATCAACGAGGACACTAGGGTGTAGGAGGGAATATGGACAAATTTAAAGAGGTTTAGGAGAGTATATGGGTGCGATTTGAGGCGATGGTACCCCGGTCAATGAGATCTTGGATTATGTTTAGGAGGTGAACGCATTGGTCGGTGGTATGGCCAGCAGTTTGGTGAAAGGTGCAATGAGCATTGGCCTTAAAGTTTCTTGGGAGTGGATTTGGCAATGGACGGGGATCCAAGGGTTTGATGAGGTTTCGGCTTAACAAGGCTTGGTAAACTTTGGAGAGGGGAGCATGGAGCTCAGTGTATTCCCTTCGGATGGTGGTAGGGAGGCTTTCTGGTTCCCATGATGTGGTTGGTTGAGATATGTTGTCGATGGTTGAGACTGTAGCACTCGCAGGCTTGTCATACTTTCTTGGGCTGAACTGTCCGGACACCCACTTTGGTTCAACCTCTGTTTTGACAAGGCTTTCCTCGATTTCCACTATAGCATCTCTGAGGACTCGAAAGTGGGGATAGTATTATCCTCCCATCGCTGCTTGGACATGGGATAAGAAGTTCTTCTTTACTATGTTGACATGTTCTTCCTCGGATGGACGATTAGTCATGGTAGCTGCCTAATAACTCCACCGGGTTATGAAGTTACTGACTGATTCCCCAAGATTCTGTTTAAGTAGCTCTAAATCACGATGGGTGACCTTAAGCTCTTCGTTGTATTTATATTGAGGTATGAATTCTCGAGCTATATCCTCCTAGCTACGGATTTCGGATTCCTCAAGAGATAAAAATAATCGGAGGTTACTATCCTTCAAAGTTTGTTCAAACAATTGGGCCATCACTTCTTCAGAAGCCCCTAGTAGAGTCATGGAATGATGATAACTGCGAATATGAACAATTGGGGTTCCACTCCCTCCGAACATCTCGATATTAGTCATCTTGAACTTCTCAAGTAACCTCGCCTTAGGATAAAGAGACATGTGGGTGTAGTCCATGTAATTCCTAGAGATCTTGACTTGATCAAACTTCTTGGTGAGCATCTTGAGATACACTTTGACATTATTCAACTCCTCCTTTTTTGGATCAGCGACCATAGGCAGGTTAGCAACATGCTAGGCAATGTTTGGAATTGGAAGCTGAGCAGGAGGCGGCCCATTGGCAGGAGGGGCATGTGGAGCGTGCTGATATTCTTTCAGAACCCAGATAGGCTTGGGTGGGCCCATAGCATGAGGGAATAGGGCCACAGGCTCTTGTGTGATAGGAACTTGGTTTCGTTGCATTTCTCAGACCTCAGTTTGGAGGTTATCAATCTTAGACACAAGCTGAGATAGGACTATCGTCAGATCTGGCGATATTACTAGTGCTTGATCTGTATTCTCCATGGAAAGTGGATGGATTTCGGACTCAGAAGAAGTAGTAGAGGAACGGACAAAACTCCGGGTGACTTGACTGAAGACCGAAGCCAATAGGGAACCAGGCTAAGGGCTTGCGATCAACCTGAGAAGGCGTAGGATCAGATTTATTTTTGGAAAAAGAGAAGAAACTATTTTTGTATTTTTGATAAAGAAGTGAGAAATGTTTTTTGATTTTTGATAAAGAAGGGATAAATGTTTTTGGAGACGGAAGTCAGCATGATTATTACAATTATTATGTTCTCACTTGTATTTAATTCTCTTAAATGCAATGCCAGACGGGACCCGAGCGTGGAAAAGTGGGGTTTTTAATATATGCAAAGCTACGGTTTGGACTTGTAACCAGTCTCACGGATAGGGTCCCATTTTAAAAATGAGCGAAAATTCGGTGGCAGGCCGACCCGAAATTTCAGCAGAGTTTCGGGTTGAAAATGGCAATCTAAAGTGTGTGTCTTAGGTTTGACACCTTTATGCGGGTATACAGTTGGTTGGCTGAATTGTCATGGGTTCCCCCCTTTCGCGTGACTTCCACGATATACGTATTGCTCTTACGGGCAATCAGTACGTGTGGACAAGTCATCTTATATACCTGAGTGTACGTGAATTGCCTCACCATATACCTCTTAGGGACGGTATATCTGAGAGAAAATTTGATATACTCAGCGTACGTGAACGAATTCCCTGCAATATACCCCCCGTCATGACTTCAGTCAAGCGGTACGATGCGGGGAAACGGTTCGATATACGTCGAAGGTACTTGGCCAATGGAAGGTAAGAGTCATATCGCTTAGGCTAACTGCGACCTGCCGGACCAGCACCCATCACGAAGTGACCCTCTAGTTACTGGGTAAAAGTTGGTCAATAACAATGCTCTTTGGTGATGTCGTGTGAATCATTCATGATTCTCTTATTAGTATCTTATAATGAGAATGCCTTTCTTGATTATGCCAAATAGGGAGCAAAGTACAAGTGCCCAAGGTAAACCAAGTACGGATAGGTTATGCGTGAAACGTGTGGATATATGTGATCCTAGGTGCACGTGGTGTGATGTGTACATGAACAAATTTCTACAACTGTGTGAACATAAGGATAAGCATGGGATATACATGAAAAGAGGGGAACATGCAGATATAGGGGGAATATAAACAAATATAGCATCCATGTAAATAGAGTCAAGCCCATAAACAAAAACACATATCCCTAGCAGAGTCGCCACTGTGGCCATCCCCGATCCTCGCCGCACGGGCATGCGCACGAAGGAAGGATCCTCGGATCCCGCGCATCCCTCTCGGGAGCGCTTCGGCCGGCGTCGTTTGAGATGAGGTGTAAAAATGTAGATATATTCAGAGTCGCCAGTCTATTCTACTCAAAACAGAAAAAAGAAAAAAAAAAGGGGGAGCCATCCCGAAGGATGGCATCCAAAGACATACTGGTGCATGCGAAACCAAAGTGATTCGAGAAGGGTTCGGAGGCTTAGTTAAGAAATGGGAAGGTATTAGGCACCCATTCCGCCCTTTCGTTCTCTCATGGATATTCGTTATTTTCCTTTATAATTCCCCCCGTGATATGTGTGCATATGTGTATATATATATAATGGAGGTAGGAATCCTCGACTTGTATCATGGAAACGATAAAGCGAGTCGTCCGTAGGAAGATATAGGAATAATATTAGAAAAAATAAGATTTATGCAATTACCCCTACGTTGATCGTTATAATGGAATGATAACGCGTATGGAGTAATACGTCACTAAGGGCAAGCATACAGAATATAAGAATATTAGATTTATAGAAAATAGGAAAATAAGAGAAAAAGTGAGAAAAGGACTCGAGCCTCGAGTTTTAACCTGAGATGCCTACGTAGCCTATAAGGGCATCAAATTCCACGTAGCTCGCATACAAAACGAAGTGTGGGGTTTATCCCATAAATTAAAATGGGGGATCTCTTATTTGTGAGTGTGTGTGCGTGTAGAAAAAAGTGTTTTAGTTGTGAGAAAAGTGTGAGAAAGGTATGAGAATCCCTACTTGGAATTTATGAGCAAACCCACTTTTTCTTGTTTTTATGGGTTTTATTTATATGAAAATAGGAGATGTGCAATAATACTAAGTAAAAAGTATATTAGTATGTGTGATATGAGATAATAAAAGTACTAAGTAATAAAAACAAGTTATTGAGAATTTAAGATAATTTAAGAGAAAGTTGAGAAAGTTGGACCTTCTTGAAGATCTTGAGCTTGATCTTGAGTGTTGGGGAGTAGCCCTTGCACTTGGATGGTGATGGAGAGTGGATAATTCATCAAGTTTGATGAAAAGGATGATGAAAAGTGGAAGTAAAAAAGGGATGTGGAAGTTGAAATCACGCTGCCTTCGAGAGAGGTTTCTGGGATTCGTTGAGAGTGAATTTTATCAGATCTGGGCCCTCCTGAAAATGAGGTGAAGGCCTCATTTTATAGGCTCAGGTCACTGCCGATTAGAATAGACCCGTTCCTGCCTATCGGTACCTACCGATAGGCAGGGTTTGGAACCTGCCATTTGGCAGTGTGTTTCAGGACTTTTCAGAAAAATGGTTTCCGATGGCAAACCATTGGTCAGAATTACAAACGGGATAGACCGTTGGAAAGGTAATTCAGATACCTTAGAAAGTCCTTTGGACCTCTCCCAAGTTTGGGAGATGACTTTGGGTCAAATGTGGCTCGGAAGCATTTGTCATCCATTAGATGGGGAATCGCTCGAACGTAAACGAATCATTTGTTCGCATGGTAAGTTCGAATTGCGCACGGGGTGAACCATTGAAAGGGCTAGGAGATGTACTTCTATGTTCCAAAGAGTTTAACCCAGTTTGTGGAGTTGACTTTTGTCAACCAGGACCTGGAAGCGCTCGGTGACCTCTTGGAGTCAAACGAGTTATTCGTCCGCATGGTAAGTCAGAATTGCACACAAGATGGATCGTTGGAAAGGGTATTTAGTGACCTTCAAAGATTCATTCAGCCTTGGTTAAGATGAAGAGTTGACTTAGGTCAAACAGAGCCCGGGAGCGCCCGGTGGCCTCTAGGTTAAGTTTCGAACGCAAACGGATCGTTCGTTCGTATGGTAAGTTAAAATTATGCATAGGATGAATCGTTGGAAAGGGTATTCAGTTCCCTTCGAAGATTCATTCAGTCTCGATTGAGATGAAGAGTTTGACTTTTTGGTCAAACTGAGTCGGGGGGTGCCCAATGGCTTATAGGTCAGTACTCATGATATGACTTGGGTTTGTGGTGTTGAAGCGAGGTGCTAGGGACCTAAGAAGAGTTAGGGGTAACATAATGGGGTGTCTACAATATCCATGATAACTATTTGTGCCCATGGTACGACAGGGCTCAAGGGTGTTTCAGAGCATCTCCATGTTGTGGTGATTTGTATGTTGTCCTCTGTGAGTTTTGGGAGGCTAGCATCAGCCTTCGATGAGACACCCCACTCTACTGCAGTTTTTTACGCTCTGGGAGAGAGGTGGTGGGACACTACACACACCTTTCATTTTGGTTTCGAGGAGATGACGGTGACTCCCATTGACATTCAGCAGTTCCTGGGGATGGATTGCGAGGGTGCCAAGATCGAGATGGACAGGATGATTCATGTGACGACAACATTAGGTGACGTGGCTAGGGTGGTTTTTAAGGATTATCTCTATTTGTCTTCTCTGAAGGATCTTTTGTTGAGTAGGAGGGTTGATGAGGACGATGAGCATCAGGTGCATCAGATGGCTCATCTATGTATCATGCTGGGGCTAGGACGTTTTTGGTGGCGACGTCGTCCATTTATGGTTTCTGCCATTTCTGAGGATGTTTGTGAACATCCGCCTCTATGACTGGGGGAGCCTAACTTTGGTAAACCTGTACTATTCTTTGGATGCATTCAATCGGTGATATCAGCCGAAGTTTACTGGGGCCACATATCTTCTGGGGGTATTCTTTATTTGCGCATTTTTCTTTACGCATTCACATTTTCCATTCATGCATGTCCTTTTTATTTAAATGTGCATTCTTATCCTTTGCAGACGTGGTTCTATGAGGCTATTGGGTTGAACACCGAACTAATTTCTCTGAAGGATGAATCCACTGGGGACATTTGCTAGATGTTCCGACGACGGAGGTCCAGCCGACAGTCGAAGAAGAATCTCTCTCTAGAGGCGGTGTGTCATGTCTTGAATGGCCTGACGAGTGAGAGGGTAAGCATTCTTTTGTCCTTGAGACTGTTCTTTTACTTTAATTCCATTTTATTGACACTGATCCTTCACTTTCGTTGGGGATTTGCAGGTGACCTTTTATCCTTGGGGGATGGTTATTCAGCACACTGGGGTGACTCGGAGACATGAACAGATGCGGCGCCCGCTGGCGCATGAGTTCAGCCACTCCTAGTATCTTGGGGAGAGGGTGATCTATCAGATTATGGAGAATGAGGTTGCGTTGATTCCGATTAGGCCCTCTATGTTCATAAAGCGAGTGTAGGAGATGTCCGACGATGCCCGGGTGACTGCGATAATGGGTGAGCCATAATCCCTATACACTGACATAGCTATTATGTATGATTACATGGACTTCGTCACGAGTTAGATGATGCCCCCTAGAATCTATGATGTGATGCCTCTCCCTAGAGCAGGCTTGAGTCGGCAGGTGGGGTCATCTCATAGCGCAGGTGGTGCGGTTATGTCAGTGGAAGCGACGATGACTTCAAGGCCTTCTTTTGTGCGGCTGCATTCCCCGATTTACAACCATCGATGGGATGATGGGGGATCGGTGCACCTACAGCATCAACCTCATGCGATGGACCCATAGGAGTTGGGTATGATGGAGGAGGTTCTTCGTCCTATGATACGTCTTTTCCTTTGATTTCTTAATTTCTTTCTTTCTCCTTGTGCTGGAATGATTTGATCTTTTCAATTCTTCCTTACAGCATATCAATGTTTCGTCCACCTGGCTAAAGAACATTAGGGACAGGATATCCTTGGTGATTACTCACATACATGAGGTGGTTCCAGTTCCTTCTTTCTTGGTGTCGTCTGCCTCATTTGGGGAAGGATCGAACTCTGGTAGTGGGGGCACATCATCGCCCCGTAGGGGGAAGAGGGCGCACCGCAAGGAAGGGGGCTCCAAAAAAGAGAAAAAGAAAAAAAGAGAGAGATTGGGTTCGGGCTAAGCCCCTTTGTTTTTTCTTCTGTTTTTACAAAATGTTAATGTAGCACAGCCAAATATATGCAAATGAAAGAATGAAATTTTTTATTTTTTTTGGTTAATTTTCTTGTTTAGTGATTAATGCACGTGCTCATTTACTTTGCTGCTAAGACCGTAAAAAGAACTTTGAAAATTTATTTTGAGAAGTATTGTATTTGAAATGAGATTAGTAAAGAATAAGTTTAAAGGATATTCGTAATTCCCTTAAGATAAGAATTGTTTTTGTTTTTGTTTTTTTATTTTGACAAAAGAGGAAAAAGGGAAATTTCCCAAAATGGGTGGTTGTCGATCGGCAGGACCCATGTCCTGCCTATCGGCATGTTAGTCTAGTCCAATCAATCCAAGGCTTTTATTGAACTTTCTTAAATTTCTTGGTACTTTGTGGGGCAAGTTGTACTTTGATTTCTGCAGGGTTCCTTGTCTTGGCTTGACAGTCCCCTAGTATAAAAAAGGGTGGGTGGATGGGTAAGCCAATCTCCATAGGGACCACAACTTTTATTCCAAATGGGAACATGTTAGGATTTTTTCACATAGATCTCCTCAGTTTTGGTTCTATAATCCCAAAGAACATTGTATAATTCATTGATCCGATTCCGTTTGGCATCATTTAGCATCTTCTTTAAACCATCAAGAAGAGTTTTATTGGTTATTTCCGCTTGGCAATTGCATTGATGGTGCTGAGGTGTGGAATGAAATTTTTGTATTTTGGGCTAGATGTAGAAGTCCTCAAATTTCTTCTTGTCAAATTTAGTTCAATAGTCTATTATAAAGACATATGGAATACCGTAATGTCATATGATGTTCTTTCATATAAACTAGAAAACTCCCTCGTTCGGCATTTAAACCAGTGGTTCAGTTTCCACGCATTCGATGAAGTAGTCTATTGCAATGAAAAAATACTGAAACCTTCCTCTTCTCTTTGGCAAAGGGCTGACCAAGTCTATAACCCATATAGAAAAGTCCATGGAGATGTGATTAGAGTAGGAGCAAACCCGATCTTTTATGTATGATGGTTATCTTTTGGTGCTCTTCACATCGACTAGAATATGAAGAAGAATCTTCCATCATGGTTGACCAATAATATCCCTGCATGGCTACTCATCGCACCAGTGACCATCCTGTTAAATGAGCTCCGCAAGATCCTTCATATAACTCTTTAATAAGGTCTTTCAGTTTAGAAGGATTAATACATATGAGTCAAGAGACAGTGAATCATCTTTTATACAAAACCCCTCCTTTCAATATGTAGCTACTTGCTTTATATCTCAATTTATTAGATTCCTTTAGCTCTTCGAGTAAGATTTTTCTTTCAATATACCCCATGATAGGATCCATCCATAAGGGGCCCATGTTTCCTGAAATAAGACTAATAGTTTCTTCATCGATTCTTTCATTTGTGAGAATCTCCACATAAATGGTCCTTCTTAATTCTTCTCTGCTTGATGAGGCTAGTATAGTAACTGCATCTGATCGAGCATTCTTGATTCTTAGAATATTGATCATTTTGACTATTGTGAGTTTGGAGATGGTACTTTTCTCTTTGGCCAAATATCTCGTCATTAACTCTTCTTTGACTTCATATATCCCCAATATTTAATTAACAATCAATTGGGAGTCACTGTGAGCTATTATCTACTCTTCACCTAATGAAAGAGCTAACTCAAAACCTACAATCAACAATTCATACTATTCTTCATTGTTGGAGGCTTGGAATTTAAAAAATAGCATGTATTCAAAATATATATCATCGAGAGTGTTATTGATCAATCCAATACAACTATGAGTAGAATATGAAGATCCATTTGCGTACATCTTTTATATAGGAGATTCTCGTTTCAAGTTCCATTTGCTTATGGATCCTTACTTGAACACTTTTTGGCTCTTCAATAAGTGCCAATCAACTACTTCTCATGTAATAGAGGTTTCGAGTTTATCTTGTTTTGTGCTATCTTCCGGACAAATCTTCTCTATTGGGTTTGATATTGAGCTATCTCTCGAGGAAGTCTACTTGGATGGTTTCTCCTTCACCAAATCTTGGTCGACGACCTTTTGTTCATAAGTGAATTAAGCTATGAAGTCTTCCACTACTTGACCTTTTAGCGATGTTGTGGGTTCATAGTCTATATCATATTCTCTAAGTTCCGTAGCCCAAACCATCAATCTCCCTAACTTCTGTGATTTCTGAATGGCTTGGCATAATGGTAGGTATGTGTAGACCCTAATAGTATGTTCTTGTAAATATGGTGTTAGTCTGTGCGAAGATTAAATAATGTCCAAATCAAGTCTTTCTACGCAGGGGTACCAAATTTCTACCACTCAGATGGCCTTGTTGGTGTTGTAAACTGGTTTCTATACCTCGTTTTCCATTTGGATGAGTTTTGAGCTAACTACTGACTCAACTATTAATAGGTATAAGTATAATTTCTCTTCCATTGGTTGTCGGCGGAGGAATGGTGAAAATCTCAAATATTTCTTTAACTCCAAGAAGGCATTCTCATATTCTTCATCCCACTCAAAAGTCTTTCTCAATACCTTGAAGAAATGTAAGAATTTGTTAGTAGCTCAGTAAACGAACTTGTTAAGGGAATATACTCTTCCAATTAGCTTATATATATCTTTCTTGCATGAAGTAGACTGCATGTCAATTAACGCTTTGATCTTTTTCAGTTGGCTTCAATTCTTCTTTGATTCACTATGAACCCTAGGATGATTCCTTCTTATATGTTGAACACACATTTGGTAAGATTAAGCTTCATCTGGTGCTCTTAAAATTGATTAAATATTTATACCAAGTCTATAATATGGGCGGCAACTTTCTTGCTTTTAGTGAGCATTTGGGCCACGTACACCTCTACATTTTTAGTAATTTGTTCTGCAAGAACCTTATATACTAACCTTTTGTATGTTGATCCCACATTTTTAGACCGAAGGGCATAACTTTATAGAACTACGCACCTCAATTGTTGAGGAACAAAGGTCTCTCCATTTCTTTTAGCTTCATCTTGATTTGGTTATACCCCGAATAGGCGCACATGAAACTAAGCAACTCATGCTCGGACGCGGCATTAACCAATTGATCTATTCTGGGTAAAGGGAATTGATGCTTTCAATAAGCCTTCTTGAGATCTATAAAATCAACAGACATTTTCCATTTCTTTTTATTCTTTTCACCATCACCACATTGACATTTTTAATGAATTTTTCCTTATAAAATTTGTCCACCTCTTCCTAGATGGCCATGTTCTTCTGAGGACTAAACACCTGCCACTCATTCTTGATTGGCTTAGCGTCTTTGATAATATATAATTCATGGCATTGAATTATGGATCAATCCCTGGAATATCCTCATGGCTCCAAGCAAGTACACCTTTTCATTCTTTAAGGGATTTTATTAATTATTGTTTGAGAGCTAGCTCTAAAGATGATTTGATTTGTGTAATCTTCTTTGGGTAATTTTCATCAAGTATGATAGTTTCTATTATCTCCACCAACTGTCCTCTAACTAAATCAACCTCCTCACTGGGATCTAATGTCTTAATCGTGTAGGTGTACTTCTTCCTAGTCGAGTGATGTAAAGTAATATTCTTCAGCCTCAACCTGATTTCCTATGATAACATCGGATCCGTAATGAGTGGGTAACTTCAAACACTAGTGTATAATTGATGGAAATTCTTTGAACTTGTTCAAACTGACCTACCAAGGATCATATTGTAGGCTGATTGGACGTTATTATCAAAGATGAAGAAATGAATCCTTTCAGTTCATCTTACAGGACAAGTGCCGATAAGAAGTTCCAGTTTGGCACTACCCAAAGAATACACTTTCTCTCTTGAGAAGCCTATTAGGGGCCTGTGATAGGGTTCCAACTTGTTATCACACAATCCTAATACTTGAATCAATTGTAGAACATAACGTCAACCAAGGTACTATTGTCTATAAGGATTTTATCCACCCTTGCTTCCTGTACTCTCACAGTTATGAACAAAGGATCATCATGGGGATAGATCACTCCAGATAGAACATTCCTAGAGAAATCTATCACCATCTTATTTTTTTTCACTTTTCTTGGATGACCATCGGCATCATCAGATAGGTTGATTTGTCGATTACATGAACATGCTTGGCTTCAATTAAGTCAAATTTTCTTTTATCTAGTTTATCTCTACCACCAGCGTCTCCTCCTACAATAAAATGATGGCCAAAAGATATCATCTTTACCTCGAGTTTAGGCTCTCGAGGTTTCTTTGGCTGGTTTGGGTCATCTTTTGAATCGATATCACTACCTCTTTTCTTGTCTTCCCTTCCTTTATAAGGGAACTCTGATCATCTTTTGGTATCTCTTTCTTCTATCCTATCAATAAAAATGTAAATATTACCTCATCGGATCAGGCTTTCTATCTCATTATTTAGGGCTATGCAGTTGTTAGTAGTATGACCATGGTCTTTTTGATATTGATAATACTTGGACTCCTCCCTCTTGTTAGGAGGGAAGTTTAATTTTCCAAGCCATTTGAGATCCCTACTTCGTCTAATATCCTTCAAGATATGATGTACACTAACAGCGAAGAGGGTATATTTGTCATGTTATTTGAGCTTTTCATCCCTCTTATCCTTTTGGTCCATCTTTTAGGAGTAATTTTCTCCATTGACCTTGGAACTAGGGGTTTGTTTAACAGTCATAGCCTCTTCAGCATTTATAATCTTGCCAGCCTTATCCATTAACTCAATCATAGTCTTGGGGGGGGGGGGGGGGGTCTTTGGCCAGAGCATAATATAACTTCTCCAGGAGAAAACCTTCAATCAAGGTAGTGGTTGATGAATTTTCTTCATAATATACCACTTCTAACATTTCGTTGTTAAATTGAGTTATATACTCACGAGTGGTTTCCTCTGGTCGCTGATGAACACTTAGTAAGTGAGTCACCGTTTCAATGGCTTTGGCTCTAAAGAAGAAATTAATGATGAATATCTCGGAAAATTACAGGAAACTAGATATTTTCTCATGAGGCTACTTGTTATACCAAATATGTGTTGACTCAATTATTATGCTTGAAAACTATCAACAACTGATTTCATATAGTACTGAGTAAATGTTAGTTATAGTCTGGTATTGCTTTACATGAAGGATAGGATCAGTTTTTCCACCATACTTAGGAGTAACCACATGTCGTTTAAATTTAGCAGGTGTGGGGAAGCCCACAATTGATGGAACAAAGATTGATCCCTTCATAAAACTCCTTTATAAGGGATTTTTAGATTTGTCCATTTCTCCCAAGCATTCTTCTGACCACTCATTTGAAACCTTCCAAGGATGATCATCTAGATTAGTTTTATGGGAAGTAGTTTTAGAGGCTCAATCATACGTTTTACTGAGCTTTCTTCCTGGGAAATCTACTTGACATGCACGGATCCTCGCATGCTGGTCCTTGGCTTGGAAAAATCTTCTCGATGATATTGACATATGGATGGCTCCCTATGATAGTGTTCTCTATTTTCTCGGGGACTTAGTCGATCATAGGCAAAGCCCCTACTTGATCTATTCAGGGTGCCTCGTCATTCAAGAAAGAGAGAGATCCATTATTAAAATCAATGGATATGATGGAGGAGGTCTCACTAAGGAGATAGGACCTCTTATTTGAGGACCTGGAGTATCTGAATCTCCTTTTTTTATTCCTAGGAGAGGAAGGTGGCATTTCCCTTGTGGAAGATGAAACGACAATCGGTCTAGCTTGGAGCTTTTCAGTAAGCTGCCATGTTGTTTTCTTCATTACTTCTTATACCTTTGCAATGCTCAAGAGGATTCTTGGAGGATCTCCTATTCTAAGAGGGGTATAAGGATTGAAGGTGTTGTCTCCAGCAAGAACCACCTCTGGAATGTCTATCATACTTTGACAATGTGATTGAAAAGTAGAATTTGAAAGAATTTGGTACGAAACAACAATAACTTGTCATTCCCACATGTGGTGTTAATCTATTGATGCCTAAATTTGGGTTTATATATCTAAGTAAGGATCTTAGCTCAAGTTACCAAAACTTATAATTAGAGATTCATAAGTAATGATAAAGAAACAAAGTAAGTGTAAAAACACACAATAGTTTTTACATGGTTCCGACAATCCTCTTTTCTCTCTTTTTTTGCTACATAACCCAAAAATGAACCTACTGTCTTCCCTAATACACACATTACAAAACCCTATGACCAAATCCAAATCTCCTAAAAATTACACCATTGCAACCATAAACATATGTTCTACGACTCAACATTTAATTCACAAATTTTAGAGAACTTTTCGGAGCTAAATGTAAGCTAGGCTGAAGACCAATTAGGAGTATTTTCTAACAAGTTTCAATGCATTCTTATCTTTTATAAATTTATTCAACTATTTTTGGAAATTTTCTTCTAACAAGTCAAGTTAACATTCTACTCCTCCCCTTTTATGCATTTTAGTATTAATTTTTACCTCAATATAATTTCTCGTAATTAAAATTGAATTAGGGATAACTAGGGATCAAGATTTCCTTTATGAAATTTGTTAATAAAGAATGAAAAGATTATATAAATATTAGTATGCAAAAATTATGTAATTCTACATATTAGTACTAATTAAGACTTGAATGAATCATAGACTGATGTTAAAATTTGTATATAAATTCTCATTTATATAATTCTCATACCAATTCTAATTTTGTAAATTCTAAATAAAATTATAAGTGCAAATCATAAAGTTTGATTATTGAATTATCACTCTAGAAAAATTGCAGGAAGAAATTCCTATGTTCATATAGACTTTGTGAATTCAAGAATAAGGGGAGGATTATATAATATTAGCAAATTTCGTAGGTTTATTTCTTGTTGTTGAAGTATGAAGAATGACACCACATGTATTGTAATTGAAATTCTTCAACTTAAGTCTCCTTCTAATATGTAAAATCTCTGTACATAATTATATAACATTCTAATGGGGAAATTCATAATTCCGCCTATCGTAAAATAATGAATGATTACTGATTTGGAAGTACTGAAATCGTGTAAAGCCCCAAATTTAAGTAGTAATGCCTTTGGACTTTGGTATGTATAATCTATGCCTCACCCCATCCCCATGAAATAATAAAATACAATGGGATTAAAGGAAGTAGGGAATTTAATGATAAAATGAAAGAAGAGGAAATAATTAGCGGCGTTAGAAGCTAATGAGTTGGAATGTATAGCTTGTGGAGATATAGTATCTAATTGTGCATGACCCTTCATGGCAGCCATGGTTGTTTCATTATGTATATGATGGAGATGTTTTGGGTGTCTATGGAGGAGGTTAGAATTTTTATCATGGTTCTTGGTGACACCAAAATGGGACTAGGGACATACACAATTTTGATTATTATGGAGATATTTTGGGTGTACAGAGAGGAGGTTGGATTCCATATCATGGTATGTGGTGATCGCAAAGGGTACTAGGGGCAGGGATGATTATGATGATTTGTGGAGATGTTTTGGGGTGTATATGGAGGATGTTGGACTTTATTGACTATGGGGGTTTACTTTACTATTATTTATTTAGAGCATATTGCAAGACGGGATGTTAGTTAACTCTAAGGACGTGGGGTGTTGGTATATTCAAGATTTTTAATAATGTTTCATTGAAAGATGGAAATTAAATTGGTGAATAATGAGGCATGTTATACGATATGAGATATATAACTTATAGATGATAGATTTATTAGATACTTAAATATTATCATTGGGTGGAGTAGCTATGTTAGCTTCCGGTTCCTTGACCTCCATCTTTCAGGTATCCGTGACCATCATGTTTAGCATTTGTTATTCCTTCAACTTGAAGTTTGTCTCAGTCTCATCACCAGTTGAGGATGTAGGTTTCAGTCATGTTTATCTTCAGTTATTTACATTTGATAGAAGTTATCATTTTCTTTATACTTTAGTAAGTATTCCATTGTAGTTGATTGTTCAAATTTTGTTATGGTGTAATGTATTTAGAGAGGTTTATTTGAGATCTCGTTGTAGACCTTAGTTATGGTTTCCATTTGATTATTAGTTGGTGGTGATATCATTTCTATCATGTTATTTATTTTAAGATTTTACTATTGTATTACAGTTGTATTATCTTTATCTTTTGTGTTCAGTCATGCTAAGGATTATATTTACATTAAATTGACAAACTGTAAGATTTAATATATAGACATGATCAACCTAATCATTAAAAATTACGGGGTGTCATAGAAGTGGCTTGAAACAACCTAAATAATGTTTCTAATTGATTTTAATTGATTTAAATTATCAAGTAAGCATTAAATTCCATTTTTAAGGTATACAAGTATACTAATAACAAATTTAAAACCCATTAGACAATGTCTTAGGTTTTATGTAAACATACTAGCATAAGAATAGGTAAATAATTATATGTAAAACACTCTCAACATAAATAATGATAAATAACCTACTGTAATGAAGGGAATGGGTTGAGATAATACCCAATAGGGGTTACTAACAAAATGAAGTATATAAATGAACACTAGAAGGAGGGAATGGAAGGCTATACCCCTATAGTTCTAACTGAACTCAACATGCAATTACTTAATAGTACATGCATTACTAATTTGTTACTTTGAAACATTATCCTTAAATCTTGTTATATACCATTAACCTTTGTTCAGTTATTATAAATAATTTATTCCTCAAACGTACTTCAATTTATTAAATCACACAGTCTTTGTAAAAACCATACTCTTGGATTTTCTTTAAATTATTCATTTTTCTTTCAAAAATATCATTTTATATTTAACTTAACAGATGCCTGGTGTTTCTTAAAATTAGTATTTCACCACACACACACGATGTTTGTAAAGAACTATTTTTATGTCACTTGTCAAGCCTTGGGATTTTTCTCCCACCTTGTGAGTGCTCACACATCCAATTATTTTATGTTTATATCAAATTTATCCACACACATACACACATGTGTCAAACCTGAGTTTGATGACCAAGATATTGGCGAATACCGCATATGATCGAGAAAAGAGTACTTATAATCACACGAAAACCATGAAAGCCAGTTGCTAACAAAAAGGTAGAACCATAAATACTATTCGACATAGTGGAGGGTGATTGATAATATTCCATTCCTTGAAAGCTAGTGAATACTAGAGCTAGTGAAACGGTAGCTACTAAAGCGTAAACTGCTCGCTTTTCCTTCCCCGCGAGTATAGCATGATGAATTTCACTAATTTCATAGTTTATTACTTTTATATACAATTACTACATTGTTCCTTTTATTTCATTTTATGAATTTCACTAATTTCCTTTATTACAACATGATTCTAGACCATATAATTTAAAAACCCCTGAATACAAATTATGTATTAATTTATCCTTATCTTAAACTTACCAAATCCATTTCTTTTATAATTAACCTTCATCCTGGAGTTCGCTAAATCTCATTTATGATCTCGAGATTGAATATTCTTCAATAAATAACGCATTTATTGTTTTACTAGTTAATTGTTATGTGTCTCAGATGAAGTCACACTATAGGACTCCGAGGCCTTCTCAATTTTTTCCTTGGGAACTCCTTTATAAAAACTCTTTCACTTTTCATTAAGTTCATTTCCTTGTGGTCTAACCATCATTTTTAACGATTATTCGACTTATGTCATATTCAACAAAATGCCTGACTTATGTCATAATTATTAAAATACTCGGCTTACTGTCATATTCATTAATTGTATAAACACCATTTATATGTTGTGTTTTACACTGTAACATTGTATACCTCACCCAAGGGTCAAACCATACATAACACTTTATGCGTAATTTATATTTTTTTATCATCATTCTTAACTCAAGTATGCAGTTTTTTTAATCCTTTTAGAGTTAAATTCATTTACACACCATTTAAGGTTCATTTCATAACTTTCTAAAATATTAGGGTAACCTTTTAATTTCAAACCCAATAACAATGAAATATTTGGACAATTACCCCAAAGTCTCAAGTTTATGGATAAATTTGTAAATTTCCAATGTCTGGAATTATTTTGTAATATTTAACAATTTAGTAGTTGTTTTGTACATGTGTAAAGTTTAGGTTTTGTTTTGTAAATATTTTACCAAATACATATTTATTTTCAAAACAGCACATTTTTAACAAGTCTAGCGTCCAAACTGTAAATTAATGAAAATTTGAAGTCAAAATATATTTTACTAATTTTAAGGGGTAAAAAAATTACAACACCCTTTTGAACCAAATAATGATTTACCAAACGGATTGGATTTAATTAATATTTCATAATACTATTTACACAGCCCTTATTTTTACATTCTTATTTTTTCACCCACATTAACATCGATGTTAATCGAATGCACACAATGACCAATATCCAAACATATATGTATTTGACCTATAAATAATTTATTTCTCATGTGGAATACATTCCAAAAAAATTTCAACATCCAAAATATTATTTTTAACTCAAATATATATATATATATATATATATATATATATATATATATATATATATATATATATATATATTATTCCTTGATATGAATAATTACTAGGCAAATAACCAAATAATACAACAACCCTACCTATTTAGAAAATAAATAGGGAGAATAGTTGGTATAGAAAGGTATACCCTACATTAAAAGGTGGCTTTAACGGGTTGCCAACTTTTCCTATCTTGAAAATTTACTCCACTATATTCTTCATGTACATTTATACTCTAAAACACCACCAAAATACCCCCATATTACCCTAAAACCATTTTTTTATGTGTATTTTCTCCTACAAAATGTTGGCTAAATGTTAGTTTTATAGAGAATTGTATTTCTCTATATCAACTAGGATGGATGCTTCCCAAGGAAGCCTAATCCTTCATTTAAAATGGGGATCAACACATGGGTTTGATCTTCATAAAATCTCAAAACAGATTTTGAAATCTTGTGACTCATTATGATTATCCCACTTAAAGCCACATTCGTGCATTTTTCCCCCACAATCTTGGTTTCAAAGACGAGGATGAGGTTCGCTTTAAGAATTATAATGGTCATATCTTCCACTATCTCGGCTTATCCCACCACACTAGATGTTGTAACTTCAATCCTCGTTCCCTTCACACTAATCAATTTTTCATAATTCCTTCTTAGTCCACTTAATTCCCCACATGAATTAAATTCATCTACTAACTGCTTTATCACATAATAAACTTCCACACAACTAATTACAATATAAATTCTATCTTATCTGATTATTCCAAAATATAAAATTATTTATTACAAAAATTATTCAAAAATACTAAATAATTAACCCAATTAAATTTCATATGTGCACAACAATCATATGACTTCGTCATATAATACAAATAGTTAATCATTAAATTTTTGGATTGTTACATTTTTCTATCCTTATGGAATTTTGTATTTGAAATTCTTTACCATGGCCATTGATTAATCCACTAGTCACCATTATATTATACTTCGCGAAACATATTTCAACAATAATGTCATGATAATCATCATAAACTTTATTACCTTTCATCTACCAACTACTAACCTCAAAGATCATTACATCATCGTACATAATCACATGTATCCATTTATTCTCTATCTTTTTCACATGAAGCATAACATTTGAAGTTCCCCTAGTCCCAATGATAAAGGGAACACATATAACTTGCATAATTACATAATTCTCCTCTGGTCCAAAACTTAGAGATCATTACTTACTCATTCCAACACATGAGTCGTCTCTACTCCCCATGGCAACCAATAATTTTTAGTAATTAGGTTTATGAAGTCTATTTATTAAAATAGTATAGTTTGTCAAACAAAATTATATACCATCCTTAGCATGATTGATACCAAACGATATAAATTATGCAATAAGAATGAAATAATAATATCCTAGAAGATAACATCATATAATAAATACATCAACACCATCTACTATATTGAAATAAATTATAATCCGCCAATACATAACATCGGACTGACATCATCACAAGTGCAAGATTCCATAAGCTAACCAACTAGAAATTCAACTCAATAACCAGAAGTGTACATACTAGAGTTGAAACCATAATTCTTTCATCCCTCAATACATAAACTGAAATAAATAAGATTACCACTATTCGTGATAGTGGTGATGAAACTGGAAAAGAAATCGACACAGGAAGAACTGTGAAGCTAAGATAGATACTCACGAACACCTGGAAGGCGGTTCAATAATGATGATCAGGACATCTAAGGTACCATAGTATGACACCAAATGATAATAATTCTAATAAAGAATAATTCTACAGTCATTAAGTTAAGTCTAATGACGCGACTTAAAAGTGTTTCTAGTTTGTGCTTATATCGACTCAAGTGTTAACTGATCGCTTAAGTAATATTCTAGTAAACCGGATATCGAGCACAGGGAATAAGATTTGATTATGTGATGACGAGTAGGGAAAGAGAAATAACCTAAATGATTGACTCATGAAAATGAGAAGAAAAGATGATTTTGATGAAATTATATGTTATTACTAAGAAAGCAATGAAATTATATCTAAATTAACTACACATACAAGACTTAACAAATTATGGATTGATTAATATAAAATAAAGGCAAGATCGGAATATAATCCCCCGACCCCTAATGAATTCACTGGATACAAAACTAGTCGAGAATTAAATATATAATTGAAACAAAGATTTTATTCCCTTCAAGCATACACATATAAAGGAACGAACCCGCACAATATGAAATTAATAATATAAATAAAGTATGTGATGGGATGGTTAACACGCGCGTCGCACTTTTAAACACCCCGGTTACTTAGGGAAAACGAGGTTAAAAGTCCTATGATGTTTGTGTTAATGAACTAGCATGTTCTAATTAATTATTTAACTCATGGACTTCTTTTTATATCCATGCGAACAACTTAGGGTTGGGTTCATGTATCCCAACATTCGAAAATCTAGCCAGACATGATGCGATTAATAGAAAGCATGATATATATGTTGCATGTAATCAAAACCATGAAGAATACATACCTAAACACACACGAAGATCTTGTAATTCCATAAAATAACCAAATCATGCAAAGCCTATAAACTTTAAGAACAAGGAATAAGAATACCAACTTTATTAAAGAAAACCTTGAGAATTAATCCCTGGAAGTATATTCTCTACAAAAAAATTAAAAGATACGTTTCTTGGGTCTTCCTCCTTGTTTTCTACCACAAAAACTAACTGGAAACTTGTCTAATGATTTTCCATAAGTTTACAATTACGTTTTTGGAAGAATCCACTACCTATCAACCTCTTACAACCAATCAAAAATCAGAAATTAGAAGAATTTCTGCGCAACAGACCCCCCGAACCAGTTTGGGGTACATGTGAACATGTTCTTCCCCAAACAAGTTCAAGGTGGGGTTCAATTTTTTCTACTAGTTTGGTTCTCATTTTTCTTCTTTTTGGGTCTTAGATTTTTCTCACCCTTTGTTCTAAACCATCAAAATGGCATAACTCTTTCATCGAAGCTCGAATAGGGGTGCCGTTTTTTCCAATATTCTTGTGATATCATCGGATTAGATTTTTAGTTTTCCCCGCTTCCGGACTAAGGATTAAAATTACCAAAATGCCCTTTAGCTCACTTTTTCTTGGTTTATTTCCTTCTTTCGAGTTCTCTTTCGCACTAACTTTCGTGAAATACCTATAAAACACATAAAAGATACACAAAACATGAAACAATTGAAAAGTAGAGTTAGTAACATGAATACTATATAAAACTATATGAAATATTTATGCATAATCATCTCAGAGCGCATAATGTACCTCATAAATATATATAACATACCTCATAGATATATTTATGCTTAATCTTTCATTTTTAAATATGTCCCATTTCGTAACTAGTACCACAATAAACGTGAAATAAAATAAATCATAACATAATTAAATCCTCATCATGAACACTGACCCAACCTCACCTTATCCACCCAAAATATCACTAATAATAAGATCATCGTAATCGTGTATGTCCCTAGTCCCCTTTTGGGTCACTAAGCCCCATAATATGGAAAAAACATTATCCACTCAAATACATCCATAATAACATTATAACCATAGTGGCCCAATGCGTGGGATCATCAATATAAGCATATTATTTATCCATTCACAATAAAATTAGACAATATAAATTCTACACATCCTTAATGTATTCTAACGTCTTTTATACTTTATTGTTAAGTTTACAAACTCCATTAAATTACTTCTCAATGTCATACTACTTTTAAAAATGAAGGGTAAGGCATAAATTCTACTACAAAGTCTAAGATGGAAAATGGTCTCATTTTTTAATTTCAATTCTTACTCGTGTCTCTTATGTTATTATTTTTCTCAATAAATGTTTTTATGAGGATATCACCCTCTTAATTCCTAATTTTCACTTTTGAAAACAAGGGGAATAATTCTTAAATCCTGAGGGCATAATATAAATTCCAATATGATTTAAGGATTTTATCAAATTATTATTATCAACATACATATGGGGAAGACTTATTTATATTCTGACAACAACTGAAGAACTAATGATCCTTTCTAACAATATACAAAATCCTAAATTCATATCAATTCAACTAGTATACATAAATGTAAGAGTTTCCAAATCAAGGCTTGTTTAAGGGAAATTCTCAAATTAAATCGAAATTCATGAATTTAACTAATGTTTAATTTTGAAGTTTATAAATTTTAAGATTTTCATATGGGCATATCAATAAATTAAATTTCCTAAATATCAAAATTTACATGTGAAGTAACCCAAATTGTAATCCTCACAATTTTTCCAATTACCAATTTCTTAAATTATCATAACTTATCTAATTCCATTTTAAATTTTCAATAGGTCAACAATTTGGCAATATCATATTATCAATTTATTAAAATTCAATAAGTATTTTATAAACCTAGTTATATCTACTGGATTTTATTTATAAAAATTAGGTTCACATAATATTTTGTATTTACATGCATAAAAGAGGAGGTGTAGAACACTTACTTGCCTCATATGGAAATTCAAAAAAATAAAATATTAATTGTAGAGAGAAAATTTATAGAGCAATCCCCTCATAAAAAGCTTGTCAATTGGTGTAAAGAAAGATCAAAACGAGTAGAAAAAAATCGTATTTAAAAGTAGTTGAATTTTTCACCTAACTGTCCTTTAAAAATGCTCCACAACTGTCCCAAAATTTCTTCTAAAAAAATATAATTTTTAGTTAGAATGAAATGACAAAATCTTACGGTTGGGAATATATAATTTTTGTCAAATTTGGTTGAGGTTTAAGGGTCAACTTATGTACTTGGAATGCAAGTTTAGGATTTATTTGGTACTAAGTTTATGAGGAATGAAGAATTAATTGCGTTCATTCAATAGAATGCCTCCACTAAATGTTTTTCATCCAAAATAAATTTTTATTTTTATTTTTATTTTTTTAAATATTTAAATGATTAATTACTTTTTTTTGTTCAAATTCTTTCTCTTTCTTTAATTAGGCCTCACTGTAAAGCCTCAGCCAAATAGTTAAGTAAATTTTATTTTCTTATTCTTATACTTTGATTGCCATTGTACCAAAACTTCTTCTCTTACTTTCAATGATTTTAAATGAAATCCTCACTTTAAATTTATTTACAAACAAGTTCCACAATTTTATAAATTCACCCAACTAATTTCATAATTCCTTAAATAAACTTATAATTATAATAACTCTTGCACTTTCAATTTATTTACTTACAAACTCCGATTTGACACTTGAATTGTATATATAAAATTCAATATCAAATTATAAAATTCTCCTAATTTTCATATTTAATCATTTAATTAATACCACAAAATGATTGGCCAGTATAATCTTCACACTAATAACATGAATTTCGTAATCGGATTTCATAATTAACCCATTATTTACTCGAGTCCAAGTCAATAAAATAGGAACACGTCATGTAAGTGAGTCAAAATACTGACACCTTATATTAATGAGTCGAAATAATCACCTCATATAAATGTTTTAAAGACTATCTCCTCGTTTAAAATGAGTCCAAATGAATGGGGTATTATTCCTTTATTAAATCCTCATGTTTCTAAGTGGACTCATCCTCATTGTGGCTGTTCCACTGCACAAGCACTAATGATATCTCTTTAGAACACAACTTTTGGATTTGTTAACCCAAAATACTCAGTAACTGCTCGTTGTATGATGCGTCCAGGTCTAACTCAATCTCACCCAAATCAATAAGTTAATATGCATCCCTAGGGTGTAAAAAAATGGCGAAGTAAAATAATATGAAACATGTTATGCAATCAAATTTGGTTGTCCATAATTGTTAGACAATACATAACCACCCCACCGTGTCTATAAACATGAATAAACCAATGTAAAGACATAATTTCCCTCACTTTTAGAACCACATCAACCCATTAATAGGTGAACTAAATTATTATAACTTTCCTATATTTTGTTTGCATAACTCTTTTATTTATCTGAAGTGACTCAATTCATTCTCAAGTTAACTTAATCTTCTCGGTCATCTCTTAGATGAACACTGATCCCAATTGTCTACCCTCACCCGGGTCTAGCCAATACACTGGTGATCAGAACGGTCTCCCATAACTCATACGGTCCCATGGAAATGAATAACAAGTAAATATTTACCAGTTATTTCTAACAACATACAAAAGCCCAAATTCTCATCAATTAAACAAGTCTACATAAATGTAAGAGTTTCAAAATTGAGGATTGTCTAACGGTAATTCTCAAATTTCATAAATTTAACTAATGTTTAAATTTGGAGCTTATAATTTTAAGATTTGTATTTGAAAATATCAATAAATCGAAATTTCTAAATATCAAAATTTATATGTGAAGTTGCCAAAAATCTCAATCTCTTAATTCTCCTAGTTACCAATTTCTTATATTATCACAACTTACCAAATTAAATTTTTAAAAAAATCTAAATTTTTAATAGTTCAACAATTTGGCATTATCAGATTATTAATTTATGGAATTCTGAGAATTATTTTAATCTCTAATGGATTTTATTTATATAAATTAGATTGAGATAGAATTTGGTATTTAAAATAATAAAATGGGAGGAGTAGAATGTCAACTTCCCTCCTGAAGAAATCCACAAAATTTAAATAAGAATTGTAGAGAGAAAATTTGTAAAACAATCCCCTCTTAAAAATATACTTAATTAGTTTGAAGAAAGTTCCAAAAGTGTAGAAGAAATCCCTATTGAAAAGTAGTTGAATTGGCCTCCCAACAATCTTTAAAAATGCTCCATGGTCCTCCCAAATTTTCTTCCAAATTTTTTAGCTATATTGAAAGGATATAATATTAGGTTTACAAATATATAATATTTGTGATGTTTGGTTGAAGTTTAAGGCACAACTAGTGTATTAGGATGTGAGGAATATGGTTTATTTCGTCCCGACTTTATGTGGAATGAAGAATATATTGTGTGCATTCATAAGAATGCCATAACCCAAATTATTTTTCTTATCGTCCAAAATAATTTTAATTTCATAAATAACTAATTAATTATAT
Source organism: Sambucus nigra (assembly GCA_949130495.1). Taxonomy (NCBI): domain Eukaryota; kingdom Viridiplantae; phylum Streptophyta; class Magnoliopsida; order Dipsacales; family Adoxaceae; genus Sambucus; species Sambucus nigra. The sequence continues at coordinate 414,345,829 of OX422215.1, read as the reverse complement.
TTTTAAAATTCTTTCCCTTTCTTTGATTAGGCTTAACCTAAAATCCTTGGCCAAGAAACCTTCCATAATATATTTTGTAGGTGGTAAATTCCCATAGTATTCATATCCATTGCAAATAAACTAAATTAAGAGAAGTATTCAAGGTTAAAGACTAAAAGCACACAATTAAAGAATATACATGGTTCGACAACGTGCCCACTTCCAAGAGATTTAGAATTTACTCTTTTATCTACTCACAGAATAGGTCAACAGAGTTATAGTGTTTCTTGGCATTACAATATCATTTGCCCCTCTAAAAATGGGAGGATTTACATCTATAGAAGAGCTTAAGAACGTTATAAGCTCTCTTAGATATCCCTGAAAGTTCAGAGATATCTCTTATCAATTTAAGTCATTTGAATGGATGGACATGAGTGAGTCCTTTGTGACTTGGACTTTTAATTACCTTGATGCACAAGAAGCTTGTGGTTCTATGCCGAACATGTGCATGTCACGTGTCATCATACTTCTGGTCCCCATAATTGTTCCCCAAGCTCAATATTTATTTGAGGTCATTGCGCATTATTATGCCTAGGTTGACTATTGAATTTGATATGTTTTTGTGCTGGAGTTTTGTTGATTATTCGAAGGGCAAATTTTTAAATATCTCTAAAATTGATGGGTCTTTTAATCGTTGAGTGCCCTAGGGTTATGTTGGTAAATTTCACCTTTTTTATTTGTAGTGAATGTTTTGACAATTATCATACACGCATTTAATCATCGATTTTTGGGGGAATCGTGAAAGCACTTCTTGCTGAAAGAGGGCAATTTCCACTATTTTGCCAATTTTCGAGTTCATTTGAAAGACCTGTATTATTTCAAAGGTGAACTTTTCATTGTCCTCACTCCACCTACAAATACTTCTTCTAAAATCTTTTTCCATTTAACTCTTCTTCATTTTCTCTTTTTCGTTATTTTATTGCGCTTGTCCTATTTAACCATGTTGGACATTATTGATCAAAACATCGGGAAAGAATTTAAACTTGATCTTCAAATCCCCACATGATTTTTAGTAGAGTTAGTTGATGGTCCTTGTGACCTATGTGCCATTTATAAAGTCCATTTATTGCCTTCAACCTTTATTGTTTAGTGTGGGGTCATCTCCCCCCCAAACCACTTATTTCAATACTTTTATATGGTCCCAGACAAGTTGCTTCAAACACATGGAGGATCATTAATGGGGTGAAATGTATTAATGAGCTGAATGGGACCCATCTCTGCATTACTGAGATCATAAATTGTTACCAATGGATAATGACCACTGATAATATTAATAATATAAAGACTTGGGTGGATAATTAAGGCCTGGTTGTGAACCTCCCTGATTCCAATAAAGATTATTGGAATGATGGTGTGATTGTGAAAATTTGGAAACACTCTGTCCCTCTTGGTGGTATAGTATATGAAGGGCCAAAATGCCCTTAGGATGGGAAAGGAATCAATTAGAAAGACATTTAACTAGACTTGTGGTTCTCCCTTAGTTCAGGCTTTTCCCTATTTCTTTTTGTAACAAATAGAAATAAGAAGAATACTCGCGACATTGACATTAACTTTGTTGACCTTTGGATTATTTGTTCCATTCAACAAAGAGTTTGAGTTGTTGAGCACCCAAGGTCGGCAACGTTTCTACTCGAATACAAGGATATAACAACTTCCGCTATTGTAAGGCTGATGAAAAGAAAGTCGATCATCCCCATTATTTTGGACAACCCAGAGTCCTCCAGTTCCTCGAACTCAGAGAGACGAATCATTTGAGGAAAGCACCTCATTCCAGGATTTAGAGAGGGACGAATCATCCTTGTAAATCACATCGTCTTCCTTTGAGCCTGTTGATATTTTTCGGTCCATTCTACTATTCCCCCAGTGCCATGGCGAAAACGAAGGTTATTAATTTTATTTCTACAAACGCCAGTGCTGCTCATGCTAGTACCAAATCCCCTCCCACTTACCTTCCATTAGGTAAAGAGAGAGATCCTACTGGATCAACAAGTAAGAAAAGTAAAATTGGGTCTTCCACTAATCCTATAGACCTTTATGACTCCCCTTTTAAGGACCACGAGACACTTTTAAAGGGAAAAAAGAAAGATCATCTTCCCTCTCCCCAACTAGACGTCGTGGTAAAGAAGACTGCTGATAAGGGTAAGGGTTCTTCCTAATTCATTATTTCTTTTCCCAATGTAGCTATGGACTTAATTAGATCCGATATTTTCCATGCAGATAGAGTAGTTACCTAGGCCTTGACGCATTCGAGGTTGTTGTAGCATTCTAACCATAACCTTTCCCATATAAATTAATCACCTTCATATTGTTCTTTTATGTTAGTCTCTTACATTTTTATCATATTTTTCCATTCTTTTGTTTAGCAGTTCTTACTTGATTACGATCAAGTGTTGGAGAGGAATGATCGAATCAAGGCTCCCTTAATTAATACAGAGGCTGCGTTTGAAGAGTTGCACAAATTTATATTAGTTGATCAATATTTAGGCAACCGAAAAGAAGAAGATCGACAAGAATTTTAAGAGATTGAAGGCTTAGAAGGTCAATCTCCATAAGAGATTGATAATTCTATTGCTCTTATGGCTAATGTTGAGTATGGAAAAAAGGATACCAGAGAAGAGAATATTGAGGATGACCTTGATAAGACACGAGAAATTAAAGCTAAGACCAAAGTTAAAGAGAACTTGGATAGTGCAGTAAAGATCAAGAATGTAGCCCTTACCAATGGTTGTCACAAATCCTTTGTTAATGTTGAAATGAAGATTTCCTATCTTGGTAAGGTATTTTCCAATAATGGACGGGATAAGGCTATGGTTAAGGTTAGAACAAGAGAGGGGTCAAAACTCTATAGAGTTAATCATTTAGGTTCCCCATCCAATTTGTAGAAGAGGTTGAGGATGATGATGATGAAGTTTTTGAAGAGAATGAGAAGGTTTTCGAATAAAACAAGATGACTATTGAGTAGTATGTCGAGAAGGAAAAGGTTGACAAAGCAGTCTCTTAGGGCTTCTGATTAGCGAATGTTGTATGTTCTTTTTTTCCAAAGGATGTAGGGGTATGCCTCGGTTGATATCCTTTTTTAATAAAATTCAGGATTTGATTCATCTGTCGTTGTTTGGTCTGATTTTGGCAAGTCTTCTCTTTTATATGACAAACTTATATATCTATCCACTTGTTCATGAGTTTAATGTGAGACTTAAGCTATTCAGAATGACTCCTAAGAGAGATGTGGGAGACTGTTCGCTACTCTTCAAATGAAGAAGAGGTGGATGAGGAGGATGTGGAGCTTGAGCAACCACTATGTCCTAATGTGTCAACCCAAGCGAGAGAAGTATACTTGAATCTTTATCGCCTCTTTCATCAGGTAGAAGCTCACAATACGGATTTTCATAACATGATTTTATTAATCAACTAAATCACAAGGAGTCATTATTTAATCTAAACGCCGAATTTGAGAAAAATCTCATTGATCCAACCAGAAAGAGGGGATTTGATGAGAAATTATCCTCCATTGAATCCACACATTTGAGGAAAGATTTTATTTTTCATGCCTATCAGGTGGGAACTACAGAGGTCTCGATTATCCTTAAGAAGGAGAATAATGATTTGATGGCTTATTCTGAATGACTCAGTAAGTTCAAACAAAGAGAACAGGTTGGGGAGGGCACTTCCTTTTTAGGAAAAGAGAATGCATTGTAGATGTTGGAGTTAGAGAACACTCAAAGGGCCTTAAGTAACAACAAAGCTGTAAATGCTAAGCATCAATACTTCTCTCCAAGGAAAAAGGAAGGTCATCAAGGAGAAGAGATAAATAAGACTAAGAAGATTTTTCTCAATAAAGTATCACCCATTAAAAGTATGACCGAGAAGATTGACTGTCCCACATTCCAGTTCCATAAACAACCTCTATAAGAACAATTTTTGTAACATTGTTCATAGCATAACTTTAGGCTAGTTTGGCGTATCCTGTTATAAATCGCCATGCACCGTCTCGACGAATCGAACTCAAGCATCTTAAAGTTTGAAGACTTTCCGACATCTCGATGAGGTATAAAATAATATAGAGTTTTATTTAATTTTAAAATCAATGTTTGGGATGTTTATTTTTTTTTATAAAAAATGAACAATGCTTTTTAATTTGGAAAAGAAAAATATTTTTCCGAAGGTTTACTATAGGTGGAGTTTTAATTTCAATTTAGCTCGTTCAAATAACTTGTGTACATCATTAGAACGACTTTGTAATGTCGTTTGATGCATCGTTTGAAGGCCTACTTCTAATTTGGACCAAATGAAGCCTTCTGTTTTGATTTTTGTAGGGTCGTTAGAATGGAGATGAAATCTCGTTCGAATGAGATCCACATCTCATTTGAATGACCTGTTCATGTCATTCGAATGACACTCTACCCTAATTTTTTTATAAATACCGGTTTTGTGTTCAAAATGTTTAAGACTTTTCCCACATTCATTTTTGCATAACTTTTGCAAAAGTTCTTAACCTTTTTATGTTGAAAAACATTATTTAATTCACAACAAAACATCCATAAATATTGTTCTTATGAAATCGTTTAACACCCTAAAATTTTTGTATCTTTGCATACACCCTTTTAAGAGGATATCCATGGATGACTCGTGATACCTGAGGCACTCACTTCTAAAGACGAAGGCTGAGGCTGACGGAGGACTCTGGTCTTGTGATTTTATGAGGATCATAGTTGTTATTCACTAGAGATTCGCGAAGATTAATGCTTTATTCTTTTGGCGATTACCAAGTAGTTTGTAAGCCGACTACTTTGTAGATTTCTAGGTGAATAAATGTTTTTCCCCTTTGTTTTTTTTCCTGAAACTTGTCTTATGTTGAATGATTACATAATTTATCTGTTTTATCACAATAGATATCTGATTAGGATAAGAAGATAAAATCTATTTAAAATTGGCTTCGGCATTTAAAATTGGTGTTGCAATCTTGGCTTCTTACGTTTACAATTTTGTATCAAATATTTTAGTCATTATTACGTTTACAACCTCAATAGGTATGTATGGATGGTTATGATGAGGCTCTTCTTAATAGGGATCCTTCCCTAAGTGATGACTAAAATCTTCATTATTGTTGATGTAAAAAACTATCTAATTCTGTTGATGTAAAAAACTATCTAATTATTTTACATCAACGGATTAAAATGAATAAATAAATATGAGACAATAGATTTTTAAAGTGGTTCAGCCTTGTGAGAATGGCCTATGTCCACTATTTTTGTATTGTTGACTATTTGCCTGGAATTCTCGATAACCCGTTTACCAAGAGATCCAAAGTCCCTTTCTAATGAGGAGGTTACAATGTCTTTATAGCCTTCAGGCTGTACAAATGAAAGGACAATGCGTTGTTATCTTGCAGACATATACATATGCACGATAATAATGAGCATTTAATGCACAGTCGTCTCTTTGATTCTCTTAATTTGGATGCGCTGTATGCTAAGTAGCTAAGAACGCTTAAGTTGCTCGACACACTTGAGTTGCTCGGGGCGCCTAAGTTGCTCGGTACACTTGAGATGCTCGGAGTGTATGAGTTGCTCGTAGAACATATTTGTATTTTCCATGTAGGTTGACACGTGTCTTCAAGTAATTGAGCCACGTCAGCAGATTAAATTTGGTATCAACAGAAGCCCCCAATGTTTCACAGTTGAGGTTGAAGGAGAGTGGGGGACATTTCGCTTGAGAACTTCTTGGATGATTGACCTTTATGGATTTTAGGAAAATTTTGTAATCCCTTTTTTGAGTGCACAATATCAAACTTCATAAATATTTTGGATTTCCACGGTCGTTTTGATATTTGTGCCTTTTTATTCTTTTAGTGGTCGAAAATGCAAACGTCTTCCCTTGTAATCATTTTCTGTCTCTATTCCCGAGATAAAGTATTTAAGCGCGGTAGAAATCCTATCATCTTTCACTTTTCAAATCTGTATCTTTGAACTCTTCATTTTCTTTCATTCTTGTGCTTCTTTCTTTCCATCATTCGTTGTCAGCCGATCTCCCTTTTTCTGTAAGATTTTCTTCCATATCCTTTATTTACATTGTTCATCATGGTTTATCTTGTTAAGTCACTGGACAAATTTTGATATGAATTTTCAATCCCCTCATGGGTTATTTTGGAAGAACTTTCTGAACCTTTTGATTATTTTTCTTTGGTTGAGGGACATTGGTTACCCAGTCTTTTTGCAGCCGAATGTGGATTTTATTTCCCGCTAAATCCCCTGTGTTGGGAGTTTTGCCAATATTTTGATGTTGTACCTGTAAGAATAGCTCCAAATTCATGGAGGATAGTTAATGGCATATACAGGTTAAACTAACTTCATGGAACCCGTTTAGGGATTCGAGAGATAATGTATTACTACAGATGGGTCATCAGCGATAGTACTTTCTATTTAAAAACTAGGTTTTTGAATCGGGCGTTAGTTGTCAATATTCCTGATGCCAATAGGGATTACTTTGAACATGGAGTGGTGATGAAAAATTGTCAACACCCTCCCTTAAATGGAGATGATGTATACCAAGGTCCCAGATGTCCACCTTATGGCAAGGGGATAGGTTGTTTTTATTTTTTGAAATCTTATTTTCTTTATGTTTGATGAAATGCATCATTGACATTTGTTTTTATTTGTTACAGTTGACATTAAAAGAAAACCTCTAAAAGAAGCTGACGTTAATTTAAAGCATTTAAAACTGATCTAGGATTTTCACCAATCTGTTGCCGAGGAACATATTAGATTTGCTTCTTACTTGTTGCAGTACAAGAGTTATACTTCTTCTTTCACTCCTCGTCCAGCGGTGGTTAATCTTGACCAAATACCTGCCTCTGAGACTAGCATAGAGGGTTCTTCCTCTGAGTCGGGTGTTCCCATCAGTAACCTAATGAAGAGAAGAAGAGCTCTTACCTTCTTTGATAAATCAACCTCTACTAATGTATAGGCAAAGAAAATAAAACAAGATGTCCCAGAAGAAGGGACAAGAATCACTGATGCACCTCCTCCTGCTGCTACCAAGAAAGCTGTTGAGAAGCCCCCAATGGCCCTGAGCAAGATTATTGTTGTTTCTCCTTTGAGTGAGGTTATTGTTATTTCACCAATAAAGACAACATCTTTAGTTTAAAATGTTCTTGCTCCTCTGAGGAGGTTACAGAAGAGATCTTCTGAGAGACATGTTGAACCTTTCTCTCAACCTACAACTGTTGAAGGTAATGTTCCATCTTTTGTTGCTCCGAGATCTGCTGTGAGTTTGGTGAGATCTTGGACTGTCCCATAAGTCCAAGGCATTGAGGATTCCCTTTCTTGTGAGAGAATTACTACCCTTGTTGCCCAGCACATTGCTTCAGTAAGTATCTTTAACTTCGACCCATTGCTAACTCGACCCCTTTATTTTTTTATGTTCATGTACTGACTTAAAGTTATTTCTTTTTTTCATCTGGTGACGTGTTTCAATAGCATTCGGAAGAAGGATGAAGCTATTAAGGCTTCAAGTTCCTCGGGAGGAGTAGAGGAATCTTTTGTTAGTCTGACCCAGTCTTTAAGAGACTCTCGTCAAAAGTATGAGGAAGATAAAGTTGCTTGGGAGAAGCAACTCAAGTCCATTGAGATGGATAGGGATCAAGCTGGGAATACCTCCAAGGAATTGGAGAATAAGTTGAAAGAGTTTGAGCAGAGCATCAAATACTTTGAACAGAGCAACAAGGAGCTGGAAGTTAAGCTCAAGTTTATTGAAAACGAAGTTGTTAAACTTCAAGATGTTGAATGATAGAAAATGGAGGTGGAAGAGAAATTGAAGGTTACCGAGGAGCTCCTTAAGGAAAGAACCTCATTGGAGAAGGAAAAAAGGAAGAAGGCAGTTAAAAAATCTTTCAGTTATTGTTGGGATAAAGGTAGGAACAAGGTCCTGGCTGCCATGTCTTCTCAAATGGAGTATGCCAGCCTCAAATATTTTAGGGATGGATGGGTTGCAGCCTTGCAGGAGCTAAAAGTTGTCGAGGACTCTGAGTTATTTCAGTAGAACGCTCATGGCCCTCCTCCCTCTCCTGGAGAAGAAGAAGAGGATGAAGTTGCTTCAGATGAATCTTCTTTGATGATTGGAGATAAGGTCCATGTTGTTCCTGTTGTTCAACCTTGCTCCAAGCAACTCCAACCAACCAGTACTTTTGTCGAGCAGATAATCTTGCCCTCTGAGCAACCAGTCTCTTCCTCGAAACCTTTTGAGGAAGTCGTAGGGAACAAGGAGAAGGTTTAATGTTGCTCGAGCTTTTATTTTGTTGTCCTACTAAATGTAACCTTAGATTTTATATTTTCTCATATGATGAAATAAAAATTCGAACTTTGGTTGTTCATCTTAACTTTCACTTTTACTTGCTCTATCTACACCCTTATTGATTCTTTTTATTTCTCTTTGCTAGTTTATGGCTAGGATGGAGATTTTATCAGCTCATGACACAAAATTAATGAATAAATGTAATGACTATTTTAAAGAGGGTCATGCAAATCTTAATGAGGCTCAAATCATTGATATCTTGGGTTCAGATGCTTCTGAACGAGCAATTCAACCTTACCAATACCTGAAGTGCTTGCTCGATCGTGCTGTTGCCAATAATGTGGCTTATTATGAGATGATTGAGGATCTCGAAGGGACGGTCGAGGAGCATCATCAGCAGTACAAAGAGTCCTCCACACTTTTTCATCGAGGATACGAGAAGAAATATCAACAATTGAGTGCTGAGAAAGGATACGATAAATTCATCTCTGCTTATGAGAAGAAAGAGAGTATTCTGAAGCTTAAGGTTGAAGAGCACAGGCATATTGCTAAGTTATTGGAGCAGGAGAACATTGCCTTGTAAGAAGAGATAAAACAACTTAAATCTACTGCATCTTCTTCGGGAGCCTTGGTCCCTGTTAATAATGAAGGTTTATCTTTCTTGGAGGTAGAAAATGCCAACTTGCGAGATGAGTTGGAAACTTTGAAAAGAGCTGGACCCTCCACCTCTACTCGGGGATGAGCAAGATCTTCTTCTCGGGGATGATCAAGGGCTTGTCGTGTTTCTATTGAAGAAGTTAGAACTCAATCGGCCTTGGAGAATCAGGCATTTCAGTTGATGGCAAAGAATCAAGCTTTGGCGGAGATGTCCAAAAAGATTATGAATTTCAACGAATAACTCTCTAATCAAAATTATGTTCTTAAAAATAAAGAAATCCTTATGAAGAGGCTCCATGAGAAACTGGAGAGGTTAGCTTATCAGTTCCATAAACAACCCATAGAGTTTTGGATGGATGTGTATAATGATGATCTGTACCATCTAGATGCTCGGATACAACAATCGAACAATGAAGGGTACAAGCAGGGATGGTTAAATGATATGTGTATGCTACAATTGGAGCAGGGACATTAGTTATGGGATTATTATGAGCCCGGAGTGCTCGATTTACCCGTACCTCCTTTTAAACTTGATTTTAGCTGGATTCTTCTTCGTGTAATTCCTCGATGTCTGATTTCCAAATATCTTGGTGATTACTGTCTACACGACAACTTCGAGATATCTCGTTCATAATATTTACTTGATTGGCCATCTGTAATGAATGTTAGAATGCTGAGAGATGTAAATTTTATAAATTCTCCTTATGCCTTAGATGATCCTCCTTCTTGAGTAGAACCTGTTTCAAAGGCATAAGGGAAAAACCAATAGAATAGGATTTTTATGCAATGAAGTATATTTTTCACAGCATATGTAATTCTACTTGATTTGAATGAATAAATTTTTAGTCTTTTGCCATTTTATTTTCTTCTAAATAGTTATAGAATATCCTTTTTGCCTTTTATTTTGTTTTTGGATAATGGAATTTGTCCCATTTGTTGTTTGATTATAGTGACTTGTCATTCTTTGGGCCTAAGCAATGAAATGATTTGCATCCGATGTTCCTGGTTAGTTTAACCAATCGGAGTTGATTGTATTTGATTTATCGACCAACCAGAGTTGGTGGTAATTAGTTCTCGACCAATCGGAGTTGGTGGTAATTGACTTACTGACCAACCAGAGTTGGTGGTAATTGATTCCCGACCAATCGGAGTTGGTGGTAATTAGTTCCCAACCAACCAGAGTTGGTGGTAATTGATTTACCGACCAACCGGAGTTGGTGGTAATTGATTTGTCAACCAACCAGAGTTGGTGATAATTGATTTATCAACCAACCGGAGTTGGTGGTAGTTGATTTGCCGAACAACCGGAGTTGGTGGTAATTGATTTGCCGACTAATCGGAGTTGTTGATAATTTATTTACCGACCAACCAGACTTGGTGGTAGTTCATTTGTCGACCAACTGGAGTTGGTGGTAATTGATTCCCGACCAATCGGAGTTTGTGGTAATTGGTCTGAATTTGATGTGCAGTGTGTAGCACTAAGATTCCGAAAAAATTTCACCAAAAAGAGAGAACTGGGTAAAACATCCAACACTTTATTCATACTGAAGAAAACTGCATTACATAGGAAATTCAATTACTAATAATTCTTGTGCAGATTCTCTGCATTCCATACATTCTTGAACTCTTCTCCTTCCAATGTTTCAATCCTGTATGTCCCTGGACGAACAACTTATGTTACTCTGTAGGGTCCCTGCCAGTTGGCTAACAATTTTTTATTCTTTTGTATTACTTTCTTCATCACATAATCTCCTTCCTTCAAATCACACTTCTTCACTCTTTTCTAATAGAACAAAGTTGTTCGTTGTTGATATGCTGCATTTCTGATCGCTGCTTCTTCCCTGACTTCTTCGAGCATATCTAGGTATAATATTCTCATTAAATCACTGATAGGAGAATTGAAATTAAGTACCCTATGTGTGGGTAAACCCATTTCAGCAGGTATGACAGCCTCACTCCCAAATGCCAGCATGTATGGAGACTCTCATGTTGTTGTTCGTGCTGTGGTATGATAAGCCCACAGCACAGAATGTAGTTCATTAATCCAATTTCCTTTTGCATCATCTAGACGTTTCTTCAAACCATTCAGCAGCATTATGTTTGTCACCTCAGTTTGCCCATTGATTTGGGGATGGCCTGGTGCCGATTGGACCTTCAGTACATTGGATTGATAACAATACGCAAAAAACTCCTCGTTATCAAATTGGGTTCCATGGTCAGTAATGAATGCATGTGGGAGATCATATCTGTAGATAATATTATTCCAAATAAATTGATAGACTTTGTCGTATGTCATATCAATGAGAGGCTCAACTTCCACCCATTCGGTAAAGTAATCCACAACAACCACAAGGTATTTGAATCTTCCCCTGGTCATTGGAAGTGGCCCGACCAAGTCTATTCCCCATATGGAAAATGTCCAAGGGGACGTGATGGGTGTTAACAATGCTTGGGGAGTTCTTCGGATAAAAGAGAAACATTGACAATCATCTCTCATCATCAGCCAGTAATACCCCTGCATTGTTATTCTTTGTAAAAGCATGTGACCTTCCACATGGGCTCCACAAGACCCTTCATGAACCTCTTCGATCTAATCTTTCACTTCGGAGGGGTGGACACATCTTTGTAGCCCTTCTATAATTCCTCGTCTATATAAGATGCCATTTGTCAATACATAACGAGCAGCTTTGAACTTCATTTTTTTGGCTGCGAGTTTATCAGTTGGCAAAGCCCCCTCTTCAATATAGGCCCTGATGGGGTCCATCCAAGATGGTGCCAAGTCGAGGGCAATAAAGTTAATCATCAGATCTTCATATATACTCCGATCAGCCAGAATTTCTAGTGGGAGTGTTCTTCATAGCTCGATGCGTGTGGCTAATGCTAACCTAGCTAGTTCGTCTGCTCTTGCATTATCCAGTCTTGGTATTCTAACCAAATGAACAACCATAAAACTCGATACAACCTCCATTGCTTTTGCATGATACTTGATCATTAATTATCCTTTTGCTTCATATACCCTCAGAAATTGATTTACGACTAATCGACAATCACTGAACACGACGACTTGCTCCGCTTTCATCGTTTTGGCTAAATTTAGATCCACAATCATTGCTTCATATTCAGCCTCATTATTAAAAGCCTTAAATTGAATGCGCAAATCATACTCCACATCAATCTCATCTGGACTGTCTAAAATAATCCTTAATCCACTGCCATTAGAGCACGAAGAGCCATCTACATACAGATTCCACATAGGTATCTCATTATCAAACCCTTAGTCAGACAGAATTCCTCGATGGAATATTTTATTCTTCCTTTTGTCCTCCTCCAGTACTTCTCGCTTCTCGTCCACTAACGTAAGTTGTTCGTGGTTTAAATTTGATAATCCTATAACATCCACATGTTGGTCTGTATTTAACTCCTGCTCGTCGGAGGAATCCTCCTGAGTAAATTCAACGCTAAAATCCTCAACTGCTTGCCCTTTGAGCGATGATCTAAGCTCATAAATTATATCATATTCACCCAGTTCCACTGCCCAGTACATCAACCTTCCTAATTTCTCCGGTTTATGCAGAGCTTGTCTTAATGGCATATCGGTATACACCACTATAATATGGGTTTGGAAGTATGGCCTCATCCTTCTGCTTGCTTCAATCAGTGCTAGTGATAACTTCTCCATCCTTGGATATCTGATTTCTGCTCCTCGGAAAGCCTTGCTAGTGTAATAGACTGGTTTTTGTACTCCGTCCTCCACTCTTATCAATGTCGAGCTCACCGCATTTTCTGAAGCTGCCAGGAATAAATATAGTTTTTCTCCCATCACTGGTCTAGACAACAATGGAGGTGTCCCCAGATTTATCTTTAACTCTTGAAAAGCCTCCTCGCATTCATCATTCCATTCAAAAGCTTTTCGAAGTGTTTTGAAGAATGGCAGGCATCTATTAGTTTCTCATGACACAAACCTAGTAAGTGTTGCAACTCGTCCTCTGAGACTTTTTTTATTGGACATTGATGTAAAGTAGATGGTACCGCCTCGAACTTTTTCAGACATACCCTTCCCATGATGATATTGTAAGTGGATTGGACATTTTTATCCATTACAAAAAAATATACTCTCTCTGGTCGACAAACAGGCCATGTACCAATAAGCATATCCAACTTTCTCGTCCCAGGTGGAAAAACCTTCTCGCCACTAAAACCAAGGAGGGGCCTATGATATGGATCCAAATGGGCTAGCTTCAGATTCAAACTGTCAAAGCATGAATAAAACATGATGTCCGCCGAGCTACCATTATCCACTAGTACTCGTGAAATAACCACTTCCTTCATTCTCATCTTGATCACCAATGGGTCATCATGAGGATATAGTAAACCTACAAGGTCATTCTTAGAGAAACTAATGACCAATTTGTCTTTATTCACCTTCCTCGGGCGATCATCTTCAGCCAGATTTATTCGTTGAATGTACAAGCAAGCTTGATCATCATTGAGGTAAACTTTCCTCTCTATAGTCATATCTCCACCTCCTGCATTTCCACCCGTAATAACATGACATTCAAATGATCCAAAATGGATTGAAAATACCTCACGTTCTGGCTGCTTTGGTTTTTTGGGGAGATCGGGATCATCTTGGTCATCTCTGGGTCCTCTTCGTGACTTCTTTTCTTGTTTTTTGTTGCTTGACGAGGAGATCTAGACCTCTACCTTTCTCGGTCGTTCACCTTCCCACCATTTCGGCGATCAATATACTTGGTCAATTTTCCTCGCCTAATGAGTGCCTCAATTTCATTCTGGAGAGCTATGCAATTTTTGGTCATGTGATCATGGCCTTTATGGAACTCGCAATATTTGGATTTATTCCTTTTGTCAGGATTTGCCTTCATTTTTTCTGGCTAGTTTATCTCCTTGATATTCTTAATCTCTTCTAGAATGTGGTTTATATCTACCTTCAAAGGGGTATAATTTCCAAACTTCTTCAATTATTCCAGTGCTTGTTTTGCTTTCGACTGCCTGTTGCCACCATTATTCTTCTGATCCTTCTTCTCAGTCTTATCATCCTAAACCTTGGTCTCCTCAGTGTATGTATTCTTCTTCTCAGCCATGGCCTCCTCAGCATTCATGATTTTGGCTTCTTTTGCCATTAATTCAGCCATGGTCCTAGGCGGATCTTTGGCTAAAGTGTAGTACAATTTATCTGGCAACAGTCCACTCATCAGAGCAGTAATTGACGTTTTCTCCTCGTAATCAATAACTTCAAGTTTCTCATTATTAAAATCAGTAATATATCCCATGGTGCTTTCACCTTTCTTCTGTCTAACACTCAATAAGTGTCCTACTCATTTTGCGGTTTTTGCCCCAAAACAGAAGTTCCCTATAAAGAGCTCTGCCAGTTGAAGGAAAGTTTCAATCTTCCCCCGAGGAAGGTTGTTGTACCATATCTGAGCTGATCCGATAAGAGTTCCAGAGAATTCCCTGCATCTCATCTCGTCTAGAATGGCATAAATGTCGGCAGCAGCCTGGTATTATTCTATATGAATGACAGGGTCAGTTTTTCAATCATACTTAGGCGTTACCACAGGAGCTTTGAATTTTGATGGTGTGGGAAAATCCACAATTGCCTGTACAAATGGTGTCCCTTGGACAAAATTTCTTTGTAGAGGATTCTTGGCCTTAGCCATTTGTACTAATCTATCATCAAACCTCTGAATAGAACCCTTCCATGCATCATTTTTCTCCTCGGGCCTATTTGTTTGAGCAATTAATCGTGTTGAATTTTCTTCTTGGGATCTTTCATTACGAGCAGTTGGTTGTGATTGGGCAGAGCCTTCCCTTAGATAGGATGGTCGTTGAGAGTTCCTCAACACAATCCTAGGGGGACTTCTGTTCCTCCTAGGACCCAAACGATCAAAAGGAGAGAATCTACTCAACCTTTTAAGAGCACTGGTCCTTTATGGAGATAAAGTGATGTTTTATTGAGTGTTTGTAGCTCGTACTGAGGAAGTACGACCAGACAGATAAGAAGGATCATTAGATCTCTCAGTTCGATATAAATTGGTGCGTCTGGATCGAGATTCCTCAGGGAATAATGTTATCCTAGTTCGCGAAGAGGGTAAATAAGTATTTCTCTGAACACTTCGTTGTCCTGATTGAGCCGGCACTCCGTCTTGAACAGTTTGTATAAGTTGTCGCATGGTTTCTTGCATGGTCATTTGACCTTGAGCTAAACTAGCCATTATTCCAGCCAGATCTGACACATTTGGGGGAATAGACGGATTTGGAGGGATTCTAGCCATTCGATTACTGGATTCCGGATTATCAGCCATTGATGATGAATTATTTTGGTGAAAAACCATAAGTACAGTCGTTTCCCACAGACGTCACCAATCTGTTGATGTAAAAAACTATCTATTTCTGTTGATGAAAAAAACTATCTAATTATTTTACATCAACAGATTAAAATGAATAAATAAATATGAAACACTAGATTTTTAAAGTTGTTTAGCTTTGTGAGAATGTCCTACGTCCACTATTTTTGTATTGCTGATTGTTTGCCTGGAATTCTCGATAACTGGTTTACCAAGAGATCCAGAGTCCCTTTCTAATGAGGAGGTTACAATGTATTTATAGCCTTCTGGTTGTACAAATGAAAGGACAATGCGCTATTATCTAGTATCCATATACATCTATATGATAATAATGAGCATTTAATGCGCAGTCGTCTCTTTTATTCTCTTCATTTGGATGCGTTGTACTCTAAGTAACTCGGACCGCTTAAGTTACTCGGCACGCTTAAGTTGCTCGGGGCCCCTGAGTTGCTCAGTGCACTTGAGCTGCTCACCGAACGTATTCGTATTTGCCATGTAGGTTGACACGTGTCTTCAAGTAGTTGGTCTACGTCAGGAAATTAAATTTGGTATCAACAATTATAAACCCGAATAGCATAATGCCCTCCCCATGGTGAAGATTATATATGATTCTTAATTGTCGTATTGGTATGACCCAGATCTCTTAGGTCATTAATACACACCTTACAATCTTGACATTTCGAAGATCCTAATGGATGCCATTATAATTATCCTTATAAGGAAATACCTTGGCAACTTTGGCCTTGATGGAGATATGAGCCCCACTGAACTTAACACTTAATTGATAGGGTGACTCTTTATGGGATGTTAAGGATTAGAGATATGACTGTGACTATTACTTGATAAGCACCCAAAAGTGTACATTTTATACCCTGAATTAACGTATTTTAGTTACTAATTCTCAGCAATTTAGGTCTTATATGTGTAAATATTTAATGTGCAAGCTTGATCGCCATTTGTGAAGGATCGAATGCGTATTTCAAGGAAAATGTGCAATTTATGGTGCTAATTCCCTAGTCACGTACAAAACCCTAGCCCTAACCTAGCCCAAACCCCATGTGTGTTTAGTTTGTGCTTTTTAGATTTTTCTTATATTTTTTGTTTGAGTCGTTTTATTTTTAGGATTTATTTAGAAACTTCTAGGATTTATTTTCCTTTTTTATATTTATATTTAATTAGTGTACCTTTATTTTGATTTGTATTAGTTTTTAGTTTTTATTTTTATTAGGATTAGTTTTCGGGTTTTTTTAGTTTATTAGATTTTATATTTTTAAGATTTTAGTCTTTATTTTTTTGAGATTTTTAGTATTTATTTCTTTTATTTTATTATTTGAGTTTTATTTTATAGATTAGGATATTTAATTTAGTATATTTTAATTATAATTTTAATTTTTTTAAGTTAGATTTTTCTTAGTTGAGTGAAAAGTTAAACATACACCCACACAAACTTACCTACATACTATCCTACACCTAAACTATACGCCCCAACCACACACCTATTCCCCTACACCCTCACCCACACTATCCCCCCTCACCATCTTCTCTACCCAACACTCTCTTTTCTTTGTCCTCCATAACCACACTCCACCAACCTCCATTAACCTATACTTACTTATACAAACCCACTTCGAACCTAAGTCCAACGATTCCAAACCCGCAATACCCGATTTTTCCCCAACCCGGCGACGCCTCTCATCACCAGAACTTGATTCGAAACTGAACCTCAAGCAACCTGGAATCAAAATTGGAGCTTCCATAGCTCCAAACTCCAATCCACCAGCGAAACCCAAGAACCCGTGTCCAAAACACCAACAACCCGAAATCTACCACCAAACAAAACCCGAGACCAACCCACCCATAAAACTGGACCTTCTTTCCAAAAACTAAACCCCGGGAGAGCTACCTAGTGCTATCGTGTCTATACCCGGTAGCCAACCTACCATACCCATTTCACTCCAAAGCCAAAATTATTTTTTTCTACCTGCCAAATAAACCAAGACCAATAATAAAAACAAAACCCACATGTTTAAAATCTCTTTTTACCCCAATTCCAAAATTACCCTCAACTCATCCTAACACCTTTTACCCCAATGCCCATCAACCAAATCTGATTTTTATTCCTCACCCCTCATTCACATGACCTCACACATTCCATGCACATTTGTGCATTTCCACGTTTTAACACCAACTTATCCTCCCACCTCTCATGTCCATTTATTTCCTACCCAATTTATCCTTAGCTCCAAGCCTAATATTTAAAGAAGATGAAGACCATTTTGATAAAAAAAAATTAGAGAGACAATTATAGAGAGAGTTAGATAGATAGGTTAGAGTAGAAAATAAATTAGGGAAATATTTTCTAAATAGTCTTTATTTTTATTTTTAGAGATTTGTGAGGATAAATTGTGAGTAATTCGATTGAGTATTATATTGAATTGATTATTGTTTAATGCTCATATTGGATGGATGGTGCTTGAATTCAAAGAAAGTAGAGTTCAATTTCACTTCAGGAGATTGGGTTTGATTTTTCTCTTCTCTTCTATTTTATCTTATTAGCCTTTGATTATTTGTTCACCGTGTTTAATATCATGTTAGGCTAAAACCCCTTTCAAGGGATGGGGTGACCCATTATCATAATTTAATTAGTTAATTTAAATTAAATGTCCCTTTAATGATTAATTTTCCACTCTTACATTTTAATTTACGCCTGGATAGAGGGTAAATGATTTTTGAGAGAAAATCAAAATTCTAGTTATGATACCCATTTTAGATTCGAACTAGAGATTGGGGTTCCTCAAGTGTGGAATTAATCCTTTAATTTCAACTCTAAGCTTACTTTTAGGATTTAAACTAGTTTAAACGATCGATCCTGCGGGTGATTTGTTAGATGATGTTTGGATCAACATTTCAAGAGTTGTAAAAGTGTTAAAATTCATTTTCTAAAATTTTATCATTAAAATTACATTTGCAGCGAGAGTTGATTTGTGATTTTGATACTGTAGACAGCCCATCCTATTACCCCCTAAACTCTTCTTAGGTCCCCAGCACCTCCCTTCATCACTTCAAACCCAGGTCATACCCCGAGTATTGACCTGGAAGCCATCGGTCACTCCCAGGCTCCATTTGACCAAAAGTCAAAATCTTCAACTCGATCAATAATGAATGAATCTTCAAAGGAAACTAAATCCCCTTTCCAATGGTCCATCCCGTACGCAATTCCGACATACCATGCGGACGAACGACCCGTTTTCCCCCGAAACTCAATCAGGAGGCCACTGGGCGCTCCCGGGCTATGTTTGACCTAAGTCAACTCTTTAAATCGATCAAGACAGAATGAATCTTCAAAGGGAACTAAAACACCTTTCCAATGGTCTACCCCATGCACGATTCTGACTTACGGTACGAACGAACGTTCTATTTTACTCTGAAGGTCATCGAATGCTTCCAGGGCCCAGTTTACCAAAGTCAACTCCCCGAACTAGATCAAACTCTCTGGAATGTTTAATTAAATCTCCTAACCTTTCCAACGGTCTGCCCCATGCACGATTCAGACTTACCATGCGGACGAACGATCCATTTGCATCCGACGATTCATCTGTCCAATGGACTCACAAATGCTTCTCAGCCACATTTGACCCAAAGTCATCTCCTGAAACATGGAGCAGTCCAATGGACTTTCGAAGGTATCTTAATTACCTTTCCAATGGTCTTCCCCGTGTGCGATTATGATCAACGATCTGCGTTATGCGGAAAATTTTCTAAAAAGGCCTGAAAGACACTGCCAAATGGCAGGTCCCAGACCCTGCCTATTGACAGTGTGCCTAAACACACTTGTCGATTGGCAGGAATAGGGCTATAACGATCGGAAATGACCTCGGCCTATAAAAAGGAGGCCTGACCTCACTTGCAAGAAGATCCCAGTTCTGATAGATATCACTCTCAATAAATCCAGAAAACCTCTCTCGAAGTCAACGTGATTTACACACCCAAATCCCTTTCTAACCTCCACTTTTCATCATCCTTTTCATATAACTTGGTGAATTCAGTACCTTCCATCATCATCCAAGTCTAAGGGCTGCTATCTAAGATTCAAGATCTTCAAGAAGGTCCAATTTTCTCAACTCTCTCCTTAACTTCTCATAAATTCGCATTAACTTGTTTTATTACTTAGCACTTTTATTCTCTCATCTCACATATCCTAATATACTTTTTATTTATTATTATTTCACATCTCTTTTTTTCATATAAATAAAAAACCCAAAAAATAAGAAAAAGAGGATTTGCTCATAAATTCCAAACGGGAATTCTCATACTTTTCTTACACTTTTCTCAATACTAAAACCTTTTTCTACACACACACACAAATAATAGAGTCCCCAATTGGATTTATGGGATAAACCTCGCCCCTCGTTTTGTATGTCAACTACGTGGACCATGATGCCTCTATAAGCTACGTAGGGGTCTCGGGGTAAAACCCGAGACTCGAGTCCTATTTTACTTTCTCTCTCATTTTTTATTTTCTCTAAACTCCATTGTCTTATATTCTATATGTACATATATTTGTTCTTTAGTGCTGTATTATCCCACATACGTTATCGTTCCATCATAACGGTCAACGTAAGGATAATCGCGTAAATTCTATTTTCTAATATTTTTATACCTTCGTAAGGATGACTCGCTTTACCTCTTCGATGGTACAAGTCGATGATTCCTATCTCCACTATATATACACATGCACAAACATCATGGGGAAAATAAAAGGAATACAGCAAAAACCCAAGAGAGACCGAAAGGGCGGAATGGGTGCCTAACACCTTCCCATTTCATAACTTAACCTTCGGACCCTTTTCGAATCATTTGGGTTTTGTATGTGATTGGACATAAATATTGTATATTTATTCCCCTAATTTCAGTGTATTTGTGAACCCGAGTGATGTAACCTATATGGATTTGATGCACATTTATGCTACTAACCTTCGCTGGTAAGTATTTCGTGTTTCGTGCTTCTCTTATTTGTCTTACAGGTTAATTATGCAAGCGGTGCAAAAGAGAAAGCGAGACAATGAAAGAAAAGCTAAAAAGGCAAGTTCAAGGGCATTTTGTTAATTCTGCAGCCAGATCCCGAAGGAGGAGTCAACTAGAAAGTTGAATATCTCGAAACAACGATAACACTGAAAGAAACGGCACCCCAATCCGAGCTACGGTTGATGAGTTATGACCAGTTGAAGTTGAAGAAAAATCTAAGGAAGAAAGGAAAGAAAACAAGAAAAATTCTAAGTGTTGAATGAAATAAAAAGCACCCCAAACCAGTAAACATTCTCGAACCCAGGCGCGAACTGGTTTGGGGGGCGAACCGGATCGGGGTACATGCGAACCGGTTCGGGGGTCCTGATGCGCGAGTTTTCCTCCTTCATTCTGATTGGTTCCAAAGGATCCCTTTAGGTTAAAACTCTCCAAAAAGAGTGGAGAATAGTAGGTAGTAACCGAGGAACAGCCGTTTTGAATATTTTGAGTAGTTTTTGATAGAGAAAAAGGGAGGAGAACATCTAGGAACATACATTCAATTAATTGTTGCAAGATCAATACACTTCCGGGTTTGTTTTCAAGTTTTAATCCAAGCTTTATTCTTATGATATTTAGTATTCTTGCATGGTAATTTTTCTGCATGATTTGAACGAATTTCTATAGTTATAATACTTAGCTACGCATATCGATCTAGTGTTATCATGAGTTTACTCGCATGCAACGTTATTATTTCATGCATCCTTCAGTTTAATATGTCCGGATAGGTAAAAAAGGCTGGGATGCATGAACCCAACCTAATGTGTTAGTGCGTGTGTATAAAATTAATTCGATGAATTTAATGATCGATTATGATCGTATTGCGTAGTTACATAATAATTTCAGTTCTTTATATCTCGTTTACCTTTGGGTACTCGTGATGATTTAGTGTACAATTTGAATGTCACTATCGCGATACGGATTTACTCATCCTCAGATTAGGTATGACGCGGGCTTGAACCTCGTATACATAATGCTTGGGAGTACTAAATTTTGGGTCAGATCAATCAGATAAATTTATGATTAATATTATCACCACACTACACTAGGGTTGGGGGATTGTATTCCCATCCTATTTCTCTCATCATTTAAAATAAAAAGGTTTTGAAATCATCTGTCATTCTCCATTTCGATAGATTAATTTAGTGGCTTCTTTTCTCATTTTGATTATCGCATTTAGCTGTAATCAATCTCAAAACCAAATCAATTTTTACTTTTCTTTTTAGAGTCAAAGTTCGGATCTCTCCGCCTCTTCCCGTCGTCATAACTTTGTTGTCCTTTTTCCCTGAGGATCGATACCCGACTTACTGGGATTATTACTTGAGCGACAGGCTTACACTTGAGATTAGAGTGAACGCGTTCCTGAGATACATTTTCAGTCGCGTCAGTATGCATCAGTATGTCTTTGGATGCTGTCCTTCGGGATGGATCCCTTTATTTTGTCCATTTTGAGTAAAATAGACTGGCGACTCTAATCTCTCTACATCTTTCACCTCACCCAAATGACGCTGGCCGAAGCGCTCCTGAGAGGGACGCGCGGGACCTAGGATCCTCCTTCAAGCGCTCGCCCACTGCGAGGATTGGGGGATGGTTACAGTGGAAACTATGCTGGGGATTTTCTTTTGAGGGCTAGACTCTATTTACATGGATGTTATGTTTGTTTATATTTTCCCCATACTTGCATGTTTCCCCCTTTATTACTCATGTGTACCCCGTGCTTATGCTTCTATTCACACACTTATAGAAAATTCTCCATGTACACTTCACACCACGTGCACCTAGGGTCACATATATCCACATGTTGCACGCATCATCCATCCATACTTGGTGTACCATTGGTACTTGTACTTTGCTCCCTGTTTGGCATAATCAAGAAAGACATTCTCATAAGATACTAATAAGATAATCATGCATGATTCACATGACACAACCAAAGAGCATTGTTATTGACCAAATTTTTACCCAGTAACTGGAGGGTCACTTCATGATGGGGCGCTAGTCCAGAAGGGCACAGTTAGCCTAAGCGATATGACTCTTGCCTTCCATTGGCCAAGTACCTTTGATGCATATCGAACGGTTCCCCTGCATTATACCGCTTCACTGAAGTCATGACGAGAGGTATATCAGAGGGAACTCGTTCACGTACGTCGACTATATCAAATTTTCTTTCACACGTACCATCCCCATGAGGTATATGGTGAGGAAATTCACGTAAACTCGGGAATATCAAATGGCTTGTCCACACATACCAATTGCTCGCAAGAGCAAGATGTATATCATGGAAGTCACGCCAAAGGGGGGAACCCTTTTGGATTCACCCAAACAACTGCATACCCACATATAGGTGTCAAGCCTAGGACACACATGTTAGATTACCGATTTCTACCCGAAACTCTACCGAAATTTTGGGTCGGCCTGCCACCCGAATTTTTGCTCATTTTTAAAACGGGACCCAGTCCGTGATCCTGGTCACAAGTCCATCCATTTCATTGAATATATTACAAACCCAATTTTTCCAGGCTCAGGTCCCGTCCGACATTTCAATTTTCATTTATGAGAATTAATACAAGTGAAACATAATAATTATAATAATCATGCTGAGGTCGTCTCTCCTTTCTTTTTTAAAAAAAATCCAGAAACATTTCTCCTCTCTTTATCAAAAATCCAAAAATATTTTTGTCTTCCAATCCCAAAAAGAAAAAAAATGTCAAAAATATTTTCATCCCTTTTTTCTCAAAAATAAATCCCATTTTACGCCTTCTCAAGTTGATTGCAAGCCCTTGGCCTGCCTCCTTATTGGATTTGGTCTTCAGTCAAGTCACCCCGGAGTTCTATCTGCTCCCCTATTACTCCTTCCGAGTCCGGAATCCATCCGCTTTCTATGGAGAAAATAGATCAAGTACCCGTTGTGCAGCCAAATCCGACAGCAGTCCTAGCTCACCTTGTGTCCAAGATTGACAACCTCCAAAATGAGGTCCGAGAGATGCAATGAAACTAGGTTCCCATTCCTCAAGAACTCGAGGCCCTATTCCCTCATGCTATGGATCCACACGAGCCCATCTGGGTTCTCGAAGACTGTCAGCACACTCCACGTACCCCTCATGTTAATGGGTCGCTGCTTGTCCAGCTTCCTATGTCGAACCTTGCCCAGCCTGGGTCTAACTTGCCTATGATCATTGATTCAAAGGAAAAAGAACTAAACAAAGTCAAAGAAGACCTTAAGATGCTCACCAATAAGTTCGACCAAGTCAAAATCTCAAGAAATTACATGCACTACACCCACATGTCTCCTTATCCTAAAGCAAGGTTACTCGAGAAGTTCAAGATGCCAAATATTGAGAAATTTGGAGGAAGTGGACCCCCGATTGTTCATCTCCACAACTATAATTGTTCCATGACTCTACTAGGGGCTTCTGAAGAAGTTATGGCCCAATTGTTTCAGCAAACTTTGAAGGATAGCCCTCCGATGGTTTTTATCTCTCGAAGTGTCCAGAATTCGTAGCTAGGAGGATGTAGCCCGGGAATTCATATCGTAGTACAAGTATAACGAGATCTTGAGGTCACCCGCCATGATTTAGAGATGCTCAAATAGAACTCTGGGGAATCAGTCAGTAACTTCATAGCGTAATGGAGGAAAAAAGTAGCAACCATGACCAATCGGTCGTCCGAGGAAGAACAAGTCAGCATATTGAAGAAAAACTTCTTACCCCATGTCCGAGAAACGATGGGAGGATAATACTATACCCACTTCCGAGATCTCAGAGAAGCATGATAGAAATCGAGGAAGGTCTTGCCAAAACATAAGTCGAACCAAAGAAGGTGTCCGGACAGTTCAGCCCTAGGAAATATGACAAATCTGTCAGTGTTACTGACTCAATCATCAACAACATATCTCAAACAACCACATCATGTGCACTAAAAATCCGCCCTGTCCTAGTCCGAAAGGAATACACCGAGATCCATGCTCCCCTACCCAATGTTTATCAAGCCTTGTTAAGTGGAAACCTTATTAAACCTTTGGATCCCCGACCATGGTCAAATCCACTTCCAAGAGACTTCAACCCAGATGCTCATTGGGCCTTTCACCAAACTGCTGGCCATACCACCGACCAATGATTTCACCTCCAAAACATCATCCAGGTCTAATTGACCAGGGTACCATCGCCCCACCAACCAATATTAAGCCAAACACTACTCACAACCCACTTCCAAATTATGTCAATGCCATCTTTCTAGAAGAGAACCCAGAATTCGATCCCTCAACTTAAATCACACCCATATACTTTCCTAAACCTCTCCAAATTTACCCATATTTCCTCCTACATCCTACTAGCCTTGCTAATCAGGCATTATCACTCCTAACCATAACATGCATCGTTGTCCATACCCATTCTGAAAATTGAAGCATGGAATTGTCAGAAGTGTTAAACCAACTCCTAGAGTTCTGGTTGAAATCGCCCTCACAGATGGTCATTGATTACCCAAGGTTCAGTACACTGTTCTTGGAAGCACATAAATGGGCTCGAGAGTCACATAGTTGAGTAGTAACAACCGATGAAGTCATCCTGGATGATGTCATCCAGGTCATGGAAGAATTATTGAGGTAAACCAATAACATTTACAATATGACCGAGTTACTTGATGCTCTGAAGGTACAGGGGCACCTGGTCCCTTCACCCTTACACATCCCAACAGAATGGGATGACCTGTATGAATAAGCCATTGAAGTTATGGAATGCATCGACTTTACATGGAAAGACAGAATTGTTGCCACTGGATGGGGGGAAGAATTTGGAGATTCGAATGAAGAACAAACTTTCGAGAAAACTGGCCCGGTAGCCGATATGTGTGGAATAATATCATTTGAAGAACTCCTCAGAGAAATAAACAAGGTGTAAAAACAATCCGAGATCGACGAGGAAGCGAGATTCATATTTTTCCCTTCTTCAGTAAATCACATAACCAGATCAGGGAGGCATTACAAGATCCCAAACTCATTACTAGCCAATGAAAAAGGGAAGGGCATTGAAAACCTTCTTATGTGATAAATGATCCTTAAAGAGATCAAGATCCTCGATCAATTGAAGAAAACTCAACTTAACATCACTCTATGGGGGCTTTTCATGTCTTCTCAGATACACATAAATGCTTTGATCAAGTTGCTCACCGGACCCATAGTTCCTCCTTCTACCACAGCAGCAGAAGCGGTAAATTTGGTCGAATCCTTGACATCTACCCGAATGATATCCTTTTCCGAAGAAGAAATCCCCAAGATTGGGCCAAACCATAATCATGCACTCAACATCTCCGTCGAAGTTATGAGGAAGGTTGTACCACTCTCTCTTGTCGATAATTGATCCATCTTGAATGTCTGCCCACTGAGAACCTTCAAATGGTTAGGCCTAAAATAAAGTGATCTCAATCTAACCTTCGGTGCTGTGCGTTCCTACGATAATACCCATTGAGAGGTGATGGGATCCATAAATCTCGTAATAAGGGATGGCCCTATAAACCCTATCATCAAATTCCATGTTATTGACATCCCAACCTATTTCAACCTATTTCTAGGAGGACCTTGGCTCCACAGTATCAAGGGCATGTCTTCCTCACTTCATCAAAAATTAAAGTTCTTCGCCAACGGATCGGTCATCACCATTTTGGGAGATGACGACAATGCCGATGGTGCAAGTACCAGCAGTCCAATCCTTGAGACACAGAATGGGTCAAATGATATGATCCTATCAGGATTTTGAGTTAAACCACTTTTACTCCTGGTAGGGGATAAATTCAAAGAAAGGGTTTGTCTAGAATATGACCCTTATGGCAATGTCAATGTGATTCAGATGTTCAGAAACATCCACTTCATGCCCGAAATGGGGCTAGGGTAAAAACAACAAGGGATAATTGGGCCAATTGAACTAAAGAAGGATTTCCCTCCTTGTGGTTTGGGGTACTAAACGTCAGAACAAGGGCTTAGAATGATCTGCCAGTCTCGACCAAAGAGAAGACTAGACCGCGTCAATACTATCCCAGGTGACTCCTTAAACGGACAATTCATTAAAGAGGGTGAGGGATTCCCCTTTTGCGGCTTTTCAAAACCATGGTATAACCACATAGACAAGAATATGAATCCTGGAATGGAGACTTTTTCCAAGACAACTAAACATGGGCTGAAAGTTCCCAACACCATGTACAACCGCTCATCAAAGATATTGAAGAGACTGAGGAAAGTGACTCTGAAGATTCCTTCAACTTACAAACATAGGGGCAAACACTCTACATGGTTCACTTAGGCACTACATCACCGAATCCATCCCACCTGATTAAAGCTACTGATACACCTCTCCTCAACAAGCATGTTGTGCAAAATCTACATGCTAAAACCTCCTTTAATCCTAATGTTTACCCCATTTCCTCTTCTATTGTCTATCCTTGTTCAAATGTAATTGAGTCCTCCTTTGATGAGGTTATTAACCTTGTTTTTTGTATCAATGAAATAAACAAAGATTTTGAGTATCTTGTTCTTCCTTACATTAACTATTTGGATTCTAATCAAACTTTTGATGATGATGATTTTGCAAATGAACAATTCTTAACTGATCTAAATAAGGTTAATAACAAACAACATACTCGTGTTCGTGTTAATGAAGAAGCGATTGTTGTTGTTAACCTGGGTTCTAGTAGCCAAGTGACAGAGATTAGGATGGGGGATACCCTCCACGAGCATGAGCGTTCACAACTCTAAGAATTGCTAAAGGAATTCATGGATGTGTTTGCATGGCCCTATGACGATATGCCCTGCATTGCTCCTTAAATAGCTCAACAAGAGATTCCCATTCTCCCATATTTCAAGCTGGCTAAACAGAAGTTAAGAAAGCTCCGCACCGAATGATCGCTCAAGGTCAAAGAAGAGGTGGCCAAATAGCTAAACATAGGCTTCATTTATTGTGATCGAATATCCCACATGGCTATCCAACATAGTTCCCATTCCAAAATTAAGTGGAAAAGTTTGGATGTGTGTAGACTATCGGGATTTGAAAAAAGCCTCTCTAAAGGATTAGGCCGAAAGTTATCGGGATTGGGCCGAACGGATCCCGTACACCCTCTGGGGCTACCGAACCTCAATTAGAACCTCAACTGGGGCTACCCCTTACTCTATAGTTTACAGTATGGAAGCAGTCCTACCCGTGGAGCAGGAAATACCCTTGTTGCACGTCATGCTTGAAACCAAGGTCAGCGAAGAGGACTGGTGTCAAAGCCTTTTCGATGAGCTGAACCTCCTAGATGAAAGGAGATTAAAAGCATTATACCACATGCAAGGGTACCATCGTTGAATAGCACATTCATTCAACAAGAGAGTCAAGGATCGCAGTGTCCGAGAACGGGACCTAGCCCTCAAAGAAACCATAGAACCCATTTGGGACCCCATAGGGAAATTCAATGCAAATTGGAGCGGCCCATAAATTATCAAGAAGATCTTGTTCGCCCTAGTCCAAAATCTCAGCGTACTAATACTCTTCTCGTCTCCCTTCTAAAAAAAATCTCTTAATTTCCCCCTGCCCAGAACTACATGGGCTTGATCCTCTGCAAAAATCATTTTCAAATAAAATTAAAAAATTTATAAACCCATAGGTACGTAGGCAACTCATACACCTCACATGAGCACGACCCTTTCTTTTTCACAAAATACTATTCGTTTCTAAACTCCGAGAACGACAGTCCATTCTAACATATACTTGAGCAAAAGGATTATGTATGCATTAGCGATCGGTATAGATCATTCAAACAACACAAAAATCATCAAAAGGCACAGCTGGATGATCAGAAACTTATTTGTTTCCCTAATAAGAAATTATGGTACAGATTACATAAGAAAAGGAACAGATAACTCCCTTCCCCCTACCCTCCTAAAAAAGCCAAATAAAATCCCCACATTTATTCCCCATTACAAAATAAACCATCCTACCAACAACAACCAGACGAGCCCGCTCCATCATCATCATCTGCATCCTAGGGTCCCCAAGTTTCCCCTGCCTGAACAGAGTGTCACAGACACTCCATGGACCGATAAGCTCAAACCAGCTTCAAAATAACCACAACACCTCCTTCCATGATGTTAAAAGAGACAACCCAGTTTTGTCCAGTCTCCAGTGCCAACATCTTGCTAACTAATCTCCTCCACAACCACTTCATATAATCTCGAGTGATATGCCAAACTCTCCCAACAGACTGAGAGGGATGGGTCGACGAACACCAAATCTCCCACATAGAACCAAACCGCATGCACAAACGCTCAGTCAAATCTTCTATCGGAAAAAAGTCTAGTTTCCGAGGTGGCACAACCCGTGCCTAGCCAAATTGGTACAGAAGCCGCCAAGGGAAATAAAAAGAGGTCTGGATGAGACCAACCAGCCGCACATACGGGTATTCTCCTAGGTCCAGAATAGGTGCAACTGTCCCTACTAAGGCACTCACCATTACAGATTCTGAGCCCCATGCTCCGCAAGGCAATTTCCCAAGCTCTCAATATCTAGGATAACACTGAAGAAGTGATGCAAAAAGAAGTTGGGTATAGCCTACAAAGGATTTTGTGGAAGAGTCACCAGGCGAAGTCTTTCAGACAACCACATGAACAGCATCACGGGGCTACCTCGTAGGAAGTCTGAACAACCTTCTCTCTAGGCATCCAGACCGTTCAGGGTCTCGGCCAGTATCATCGTCACAGGATTATGATGGTATGACATCTATGAAGTAATGGCTGCAAGTTACGAATCCACTAGCAGTTCCCCAGTCACCAGTAGTAATTTTAAAACCAGGCCCAGAGCAATGGCTCTAGTATAGCCAACATCACCTACTTACCGCAAATTCATGAACTACAACACCACCGGGAGGGAGGTTATTCCTCCAGTAACCAGTGATCTAGTCTCTAAAGGCAAAATACGAAGAAGCCCATCCAGAAAATCCCTGGAAGAATGCGAAAATTTGGGTAAAACCGCAGCAACACTGGGATTTATACCTAGCATCGCAGAAAATTCCTCGTAGGTAGGAAAAACTTCATCCAACCCAAAGCGGAATACATGGTCTTCGGGGTACCTAAATTGTACCGCCACCATTAGCATGTTCCACTCAATGAATCGATTGCGCCATAAAGAGAATCGACGCATGTTGAAAGCATCGTAGTCGACGTTACAAGAGCACATCGCTTCCAAGGCTTCGAGGTAGTTAGAAAACTCAACACTACCAAGGAGAGACATCTTTCAAGACTAAGAAATAGTAGGCAAGTAAGTAAGAATGTGAAGGTGTGATGAAAACACTCCACCCCTACCCCTTTTTATACTAGAAAACCCTCACAAAAGACATAACCCCTGCAGAAATCGGAGGGAATCCTACCCCAAAAAGTACAAGAGGCTGAAGAGCACACTAATCAAAAGATTTGAATTAATGGGACTGGACTTGACTGCCGATAGGAAGGACAAGGGTCTTGCCGATCGAGAACCCCCTATTTTTGGAAATTTTCCTTTTTTATCAAAATCAGAAAAACCTAATAAAAATAAATTGATATTCTTAATATAATCTCAAAGATCCTATTCCACCCCTATATAATTTCTCATTTTTAAAATTTTCCTTCAAAATACCAAAAATATTTATTTTTACGATCTCAGCAACAAAGTAAAAAGTGCATGTGCATTCATTCATCATTAACAAAAGATAATAAAAAATTCCATTGCATTGCATATATATATTCTTCTGTGTTATATCAAATTTTACAGGAAATAAAAGAAAAAAAATAATGGGACTCAGCCTGAACCCGCATTCTCTCTCTTTCTCTCTCCTACCCTTCACCCCTAAGAGCTTCCACCCCTGCGACGCGCTCTCTTTCCCCTATGGTGAGATCACTCACCACAGCTACCCGAGCTAGAGTCCTCCCCGAACAAATCAGAAGGCACCAAACAAGAAGGAATCGGGAGCGCGTCTCGAATATGGGCAGTCACCGAAGATATCCAGTCTCTTATGTCCCTCAGCCAAGTGGTCGACACCCGAACTTGCTGCGAAGAAAAGGCAAAATCAATGTCAAAGAAGAAAGGATCAAAATAGAAAAGAAATAAAGAAAAGAACATAAAGATATACCATAGGACGAAGAACCTCCTCTGTTAAACCTAACTCCTCCGGATCCATCGCGCGAGGATGGTGTAACATAGGCATCATCCCTCCATCAGCCCGCCGAATGTTGTATGAAGGGGTATGCCATCGCACAAAGGGAACCTCTGAAGTAACTGCCGCCACAGACACCGACGGACCATCACCGCCATGGGAAGACCCCACCGCCCGACTCAAACCCGCGGGAGGGAAAGGAAAGGCATCATATATGTTGGGCTCCATCAACCAGCTCGTCACAAAATCCATATAGTCATATGGCGCAGCCGTATCAGTATATAATAGGTAGGAATCCCCGATCATATCTATGATCATCACATCCTCTGGCAACATCCGCTCCTGCCTCACAGACATAAGAGTCTGTGTAGGTGGCACCACCATCTCCTCCTCAGCAATCTACCAAATCACCTACTCCCCGAGATACCAAGAATGGCCGAACTCATGCGCCAGTAAATGCCTCATCTGTGAATTCACCCCGATCACCCCCGTATCCTGAATGGCGTCACCTAAAAATCCCCAGTAGGCATAAGTTAATAAAAAATCATAATATGCCAAAAAAAAGACTGAAAAGGAAAGAGTCTTAGCCTACCACTGGTCAGGCCATTCAAGACCTGATGCACCGCCTCCAGAGAGAGATCCCTTCGACTGTCGATTGGCCTTGTGCCATCATTATAATCAGCAAAAGTCCCTAATAGTCTCGTCCTTCAAGGAAATCAGCGGGGTATTGCACCCAATCACCTCATAGAACCAAGTCTGCCAGAGACATGAATTCACAATTAAAAAGTGACTCATTAGGAAAATGAAAATGCATGAAAGGAAAATGCAAAAAATTAAAGGATACCTCGAGGAGATACGTGACTCCAGTAAAAGTTTACCGACAGCACCACCTAAATGCATCCAAAGAAAAATAGAGGGTCACCAGAGTCAGACTCCCCCAATTATAGAGAGTGATGTTCGAAAACATCCTCAAATATGGTAAGAACAACAAATGGACAATGTCACCACTTGACGCCACCATGAAACCTCCCAGCACCAGCAAAATGAACAACCAAACCATTTGCCTCACCTGCAGCCCATCCTCCACATCAACCACCCTACTCAGCAAGATATCCTTTAGCAAGGACAGTCGGATGGAATCCCTAGACACTATCCTCCCTACATCGCCAAGAGTCTCCCTCACCGCCTCCATCCTCACCCTCAGAGAGCGATCTACCTCTATATGTTCCCCATTGTAATCCATCCCCAGTAGCTGCTACACGTCTATGGGAGTCACGGTCATCTCCCCAAAATCGAAATGGAAGGTGTGGGTAGTATCCCACCATCTCTCCTCCAAAGTTCATAAGACCTATTTCGATCGAGGCGTCTTATCCAATAGACGCAAACCTCCCAAAACCCGCTGATGATAGCACCCAATGCACCACGGGTGGAAGATGCTCCCAAATGACCTTAAGCCCCATCGTCCCATGGGCACGTATGTTCTTCAAAGAGATAACAAACTGTAAAAAGAAGAAACCTTGTCAAAATTCAAGAAGGAAGGAAAAATCAGCAAAAAGAGAAGAATGCCAAAAGTGAGTTTGCTTACATAATTGTCGGGGCTCA
Organism: Sambucus nigra; assembly: GCA_949130495.1. Taxonomy (NCBI): domain Eukaryota; kingdom Viridiplantae; phylum Streptophyta; class Magnoliopsida; order Dipsacales; family Adoxaceae; genus Sambucus; species Sambucus nigra. The sequence continues at coordinate 414,313,664 of OX422215.1, read as the reverse complement.
CCACCTTAGAAGACGGATGACACGATGGCTCCCATAGCAAATTCTGCTCATTCGCAACCGGCTCGAATGATTCAAAGGAGTTATCACTCCCCAAAGAAAGAGGCGCCCTAGCCCTCCACTCCACGTTCACCCACTCATCAACACTCAACCATTCCTGATGCGCTGTAGTGCTCATAAAAGCGGCCATTTCTTAAAGATCGGAATGCTAGAAATATTTATAAAGGAAAATCACATAAAGAAAGAAAGAAAAAAGCTTTGAAAAATGAGGGGAATTCACCCCCTTTATATAGGATGCCATGGGTTAGGTTGATCGGCATTGACCCCCTGCCCACTGATCAGCACTAACCCCTTACCTTCTCGAGGCAGTCCAAAAGTCCATGCCACTACCAAATGGCACCCTTTGAACCATGCCGACCGGCACCCCCTTTAAATTTCGTACAAAAATTCCTTGAAAATACAAGACAACCCTGAAAAATTCTCAGAAAATTCCTAAAAATCCCAGGAAGTATTTTGAACATTTTCACCAAGAAAATTTCGCACTCCCTTAAGAGGAACCCCTATTTCCCAAGCGAAAGTTTTAAAAACAAAGTAAAACTCCTCCCGTCAACATCCCCGGAGGATCTCTAAAGATCACCCCCTACGCCCCAAAGGTCTCAATTTTCACCAAGCAATACATCCAAACCCTAGGCCACCTAATCACCTCCCCAGTGGAATTTTTGCAAAATATTTACGCAAGCAATCGGCTCCCCATCCCAAAACAAAACCACAAGATAAATCTCCCCGACAAATTTCCCTAACAACATCTCATCCTTAAACCACGTAGAATTTGCTTCGACCTGCTGAATTGGTAATCCCTACTTAATCCCTCAGAATTGGCTTCGACCTACAGAATTGGTCACCTCCACCTTAAGTCCGCAGAATTGGCTTTGACCCGCATAATTGGTCATCTCTACATAAGCCCGCAAAATTGTCTTCGAGCCCCCAAATTGGTCATCTCATACTTAAGCCCTCAGAATTGGCTTTTACCCACAGAATTGGTCATCTCTACTTAAGTCCTCAGAATTTGCTTCAACTCGCAGAATTTGTCACCTCCACCTTAAGCCTGCGGAATTGGCTTCGACCCACATAATTTTTCATCCCGCCTTAAACCCTTAGAATTGGCTTCCGACCACATAATTGGTCATCTCATACTTAATCCCGCAGAATTTGATTCGACCAGCAAAATTGGTCATCTCTACTTAAGCTCGCATAATTGGCTTCGACCCGCAGAATTGGTCATCTATACTTAAGCCCACATAATTGGATTTAACCCGCGGAATTGGTTATCCCGCCTTAAGCTTGTAGAATTGGCTTCGACCCGCAGAATTAATCATCTCAACTTAAGCCCATAGAATTGGCTTCTACCCACAGAATTGGGTATCCCCAAGACACTTCCTAGGTCCTCATAATCATCCTCGACCCTCTGAATTGGTCATCCTTGCTCCCTTAGGTCCCCAGAATCATCCTCGACACTCTGAATTGGTCATCCTCCCTCAAAGTATCATGCGGTGTCTATTTGATGGCTATCGTTTGTTCCAAACTCACCCGTCAATTGGCTCTATAGAATTCCTATTCTAGTACCCCCTAAACACTCCTTAGGTCCCTAGCACCTCCTTTCATCACTACAAACCTAGGTCATACCCCGAGTACTAACGTAGAAGCCATTGAGCACTCCTAGGCTCCGTTTGACCAAAAGTCAAAGTCTTCAACTCGATCGAGACTGAATGAATCTTCAAAGGGACCTGAATCCCCTTGCCAACAGTCCGTTCCTTGAGCGGTTATGACTTACAATGTGGATGAATGATTCATTTTCCCCCAAAACTCAATCAGGAGGCCACCGGGCACTCCCGAGCTCCGTTTGACCTAAGTCAACTCTTCAACTCAACCGAGACTGAATGAATCTTCAAAGGGAACTGAAGCCCCTTTCCAACGGTCTACCTCGTGTGCAATTATGACTTACGGTACGGACAAACGATCCATTTTACATGGAAAGCTCACTAAATGCTTCCAGGGCCCAGTTGACCAAAGTTAACTCCCTGAACCAGATCAAACTGTTTGTAATATCGAATTACATCTCCTAACTTTTCCAACGGTGAGCCCCATGCGCGATTCGAACTTCCCATGCAGACGAACGATCCATTTGCGTTTGACGATTCCCCATCCAATGGACTAAGAAATGCTTTCGAGCCATATTTGACCTAAATTCAACTCCCAAACTCGGGAGTAGTCAAGTACTTTTCAAGGTCTTTGAATTTCCTTAACAATGATCTTCCCCGTGCGCGATTCTGATCAAAGATTTGCATTTTGCGACTGATTTTTTGAAAAGTTATAAAAGACACTGCCAAACGACAGGTTCCAGACCCTCCCTATCAGCAGTGTGCCTAAACGCACCTACCGATTGGCAGGACCATGGCTATGCCGATCGACAATGCCCTGGGCCTATAAAAAGGAGGTCTGACCTCACTTACAAGAAGAGCCTAGATCTGATAGATATCACTCTCAGCAAATCCAGAAAATCTCTCTCGAAGTCAGCATAATTTCCACACCCAAATCCCTTTCCAACCTTTACTTTTCATCATCCTTTTCATCAAACTTGGTGAATTCACTACCCTCCATCATCATCCAAGTCTAAGGGCTTCTCTCCAACATTCAAGATCAAGTTCAAGATCTTTAAGAATGTCCAATTTTCTCAACTCTCTCCTTAAATTCTTATAAATTCGCATTAACTTATTTTATTACTTAGCACTTTTATTCTCTCATCTCACATATCCTAATATACATTTTATTTAGTATTATTGCACATCTCTTATTTCCATATAAATAAAAAACCCAAAAAACAAGAAAAAGAGGGTTTGCTCATAAATTCCAAACAGGAATTCTCATACTTTTCTTACACTTTTCTCACTACTAAAACACTTTTTCTGCACACATACACAAATAAGAGAGTCCCCGATTGGATCTATGGGATAAACCCCACTCCTCGTTTTATAAGCGAACTACATGGACTTTGATGCCTCTATAGGCTACGTAGGCATCTCGGGGTAAAACCCGAGACTCAAGTCGTATTTTAATTTTTCTCTCATTTTTTATTTTCTCTAAACTACACTCTCTTATATTATAAATATACATATATTTGTTCTTAAGTGACGTATTATCCCACATGCGTTATCGTTCCGTCATAATGGTCAACGTAAGGATAATTGCGTAAATCCTATTTTCTAATATTTTTATACCTTCCTACGGATGACTCGCTTTACCTCTTCCATGGTACAAGTCGATCATTCCTATCTCCACTATATATACACATGCATAGACATCATGAGCAATATAAAAGTAAAATAGAAAAAACTTATGAGAGACCGAAAGCGCGGAATGGGTGCCTAACACCTTCCCATTTCGTAAATTAGCCTCCAGACCCTTTTCAAATCATTTTCGTTTCGTATGATTCAGTATGTCTTTGGATGCTGTCCTTCGGGATGGTTGCCTTTCTTTTGTTTATTTTGAGTAAAATAGAGGGGCGACTCTAATCTCTCTACATTTTCACCTCACCCAAACGACACCGGTCGAAGCTCTCCCGAGAGGGATGCACAAGACCTAGGATCCTCCCTCACACGCCCACCCACCGCGAGGATCGGGGAATGTCCATAGATACTAACTTGGTATTATTAATTTTAATGAATGAAATAATTTTAATTAACTAGAATATATGGTGTCATCCTATCCCTTGTTAGTCCTCACTTTTATTTCCTCACCATTCTCATATTTTATATTTTTATTTAGTTAGATTTAATTAGTATATTCACTTACTTTTAGTTACATCTTTGATCTAGTTTAAATTCACGTCCTCTCAAAATGTTTTTAATATTGAAAAAGCTAAAAAAAATAGAAAAAGTAAAAATCCCCAAAAGAAAATAAAAGTGAATTACAATTTTTTTCCTCGCTTTACCCCCTTGATGTCGATTGATACACTTACTTACCTCTACACTTTAGTTTTTTTTATTTTGTAGGTATTTGAGGATTTTGATTAACTTGGCTTCAAACAATGACTACACACAAAATCCAAGTTATTATTACTCCTTTGACATTGGATGGTCCACTTGCTGGAGTTAGGAGTTCAACAAATGATCCATCCCGGGCTTGCAATTGGTCCATCTAAATTTAGCATTTTGTTTTAAATTGTTTATTTTTTTTTTAAATTTCATTGTAATAACTGAAAGTGTTAATGGATGTTTTTGAATTTTTTTCTTCTTTATATAATGTGTAGTCTTATAATGTTCCCTTTTAGGTGATGTTATAACACATAGCATTAGGCAAAAACTAGAAAAGGAAAAATTCATATGTTTGGTGAGTCATTCGCTCGTGAGGGTTTTTATGACCCAACTAGTCATAGTTGCTTAAGGTTTCCCAGTAAGCCTTTCATCAGCTGTAATTCATTGTTCACGTTTGTTATTTGCCAAAACTCTTTCAGAGAAGAAAATTATCATAGTAATATATAATGTGGTAAAGAGAATTTATTCAATGACTAGTTGTAAACCCGTGTGATGCGCGAGTTAGGTGATTATATATGTGTGGTTAAAAATGTACATGTTTCTTGAAAAAATATTACCATTAGCATTCCCATATAGCCAAATGATAAAAGAGAAACATAAATTTAATTAAAAACATAATATATTATTACGAAACTCAAGAAGATAATTTATGAAAGAAATAAGATATGTATATGGTATCCACTATTCGAAGCATAGAAACGGAAAAATAGGAACATGGGAATGGGTGGGATTCTTTTAACACTTTAATAAACAATAAAGTGCTAAAAATGTAGCGTACTATCAATATTTTATACGAAAAACATAAGGAAACACACCATAGAAAATTACATCGTATGTATTAATACTACGAAAATGCTATGAAGACCATATATTTACATCAATGTTATGCACCAAATGCACTAAAGTGTAGGTACTCTTAGTGTTTGTTCAATACTTTAATGCATTAGGTGCAAACCCTTGGTAGGAATAGGTTGGACATTATATTAATTATATAATATGAATAGCATTCATAATATCAACTACCATGGGACAGTCAAGTGCTCATACATAGCCATAATAATATCTCTATTTATAAAGATTCATTTTAATCAATTCTAAATATCACCTAATGAAAAATATTAATTGCATTTAAAGAAAGAAAACATAACACTAAATTTTTTTCCTTTTTGCAATTTGGGTTCCAACAGACCATGTAGTAAAAAATGGATGTAGCATAATAAGATATAAATCCCTTACAAAATTATTAAAGTAAGTGCCTAAAAACTTTGATCGGAATAATCTTACTTAAGACACTACTTTTAACAATTAAACTACTAATTACATTCAGACTTCTCTAAAGTAGCATCTTTCATGCTAAATTTTATCTAAGTTTTATATCAACCAAATCTATTAATTTTACTTGTGTAATACAACTAAACAGTGTATACAATACATATAAGTTTACAATTTTATAGAGGGAATGAAACTATGTAAATGACATACAATATGATTAGATCAATTAACACTTAGTAATGTAAGTATAACATCATTAAATAAATTTATCAATCTATCATGTTGAGTGTAATGCAAAACCCTAAAATTAACAAAAATAAGACGCCGATTATATATCAAATCTAGCAAGAACATTTACAAATTATGTCTACGTGAATACTTTACCACCTTTAAGTCATTGTAATATTTCAGAACTTTCGTCAATGCACAATCCTCCTCTTGTATATATATTCAAAGGATAGGCATATCATGCAAATATGTTCAAAGGAATTTATATCGATGTAACATTTACTACTTCTATAAATGTATCCATGAAGACCATTCAATTGCAAAAAAAAAAAACTAATTACAATAATCAAATATGTTTTAGATTACTACAAAGAAACTATATATGGATTATAGTAAAAAAAAGTAAACTTGTATATCATGTGAATATAACATGTCATTAGTATAAATCTACTACAATATAGTTTTTTGGAAAGACAATAAAAACACTCAGGTCATGCATCGTCGACAATAGATACAGAGCCGATTTACCAAAAGAAGTCAAAAAAATAAATTCTTGATCGATGTTAAGGATCCATGAACTCATCATCACTTGTCAGAAGTGCCTATCATATCGAAAATAAATTCCAATTTGGAAAACGGGAAAAAATTATGATTCTTATCTATGCTCTCGGAGTATCGCCGATTATGTAGTTTCCTTAAACAACTTTTGTTTATTTTTCAAACATATTTATAAAATAATATAAAGACCGAGTGGAAAGTCGGTCTATATATTTCATTGGTAAAGTAAGGCATCAAAACAATTTAAAAAAACTTGTGATCATCAAATCAACTTATTCATAGAAGGAGTGAATTTACTACAATGTAGGAGTTTTCCAATGACTAATTCTTAACATGGACATCATAGTAATACATTAGTGTATCAGGTGGAAATTTTCAAACATATTATGAGGCAAAGGAACCTCATTTTTTACCTTAAAATTTGTTGAAATAAAAAAAGGATAAACATAAAATTAAAGTTCAGGTGTTAATTCGTTTTCTCAAGGGAGCTTATTTGAGTCATGAAAACAACGATTTCAAATAAAAATTAATGATGCTAAAAAATTCACATCATAATATACCAACAAATAAACACTTATGGATACTGACAAACCAGTGACACAATTTGCAACACAACTGACATACAAATTTAATCGAGCATTTTGTATACAACGGTTCTAGATGAACCGCATTTGGTAACGTCCATCGACCGCATTTGACCTCTTTTTTCTTTTTCTTCTTAAGTTTCTTATTCTTTTGAGTTTTTTATATAAAAAAATAGTTTTTCTATTACTATAAAAAAACAGTTTTTCTATTAAAATTAAACAATTATTTTTTATTAAAATTAAAGAGTTTATAATTTAAATTGAAAAAAATCATAAACAAATAAAAACTATGTTTACTAATAAAAAAAAGTTATAAAATTGTTTTTTTTTTAAATTAAAAACAACATTTAAAAAAAGATATTTTTAATTTTAATAAAAAAAACTTGTTTAATTTGATGTCTTAGATTCGCGATTAATTAGTGTCGCTAACGCGGACCCACATTCCAGGCCCAAAATCATTTGCTGAATGTGAATCCGCGTTAGCGGCACTAATTAATCGCGATATTTTATTAAAAAAATATCGTGATTAATTAGTATCGCTATGTGGGTCCGCGCCAGCGGCACTAATGAATCGCGATATTTTTTCAATAAAATATCGCGATTAAGTAGTGCCGCTGATGCGGACCCACATTCTACAAACGATGTGGGTCCGGGAATGCGGGTCCGCGCCAACGACACTAATCAATCGCGATAGCATGGCAATAAACATATATTTTTTTAATTTTAATAAAAATGGTTTACTTTAAAAAAAAACTATTTTTTGTACTAATACAAAAAATATTTTTTTTTGTTATATAAAAAACAATTTTTATATTAATTATTAAAAACATAAGAATAAGAAACTTGTAAGAAAACTGTTTTTTTAATATAAAAACTATTTTTATATTAAGCAAAAGAATAACAAAAAAAACAAAAAAAGGGTAATGCGGTCCCCAAGATGTAAAGTTTCCCTTGTGTATAACTAATTAAGTCAAAATGGTTGTACCTTCCTCTGCAAACCCACAAAGAAGGCACAACGTTAATTTTGTCTTGAAGGGTCAACATACCCGTGAGGATACGGATGCAACTCCAACTTCCCAGATGTGTCCCCCTCTGTGTTCAGAATTAACTGCCTTAGTCTGGACTGAAACTACCCTCTCCAACTACGTAAATCCTCACCACCTGAAACGTAACTCAACCACCTGAGATGTCATGGACGATTTTCCCAAAATCTAGATACAAAACCGACAGAGATGCAAAGCTCCTAAAATCCAGAAGGATAAACATGAATGAGGTGTAAATGTTAGAAAAAATATCAAATCAAAATCGAAAATAAAAATGTATATCAAAAAGAAATAAAAGTCAACTTTGTTGTAATATGAACCAAGCAGAGAGATTGCAGAGATTAGGAAGAAATGATGGTGCACGCTCAAAAGGGAGAAAGGAGGAAATGTTAGTGGTTTTTGAAATGGATTGTAGTTTGGGAAGTCAACTCTGCTTCTTTTTTTTCTTTTTGGTTTGCGTTGGGAATTGGAAGAAGATACAAGCTTTTATTAGGAAAATATGGCACCTGTTCAGGAGCCGATTTTGGACGGACGAAAATAGGAGAAGTTGGCAGCTGAAGCATCTTTTACTTTCCTTGGTTATTTACTTTCCTTGGTTATTGGTGTTAAACATATAAAAAGTGAAGGGACGGATAAGAATGGGGGGTATTATGAGACAGAAGAGATGAAAGGGTAGGTTTAGATGGGAAAAGGCAAACTACTTTTAAGAGAAACGTGTGTTGGGAATGAGACAATGAGAGAGGAAAAGTGTTTAAGAAGGTTGCCAAGTGGCTCTCTAAATGAGAAGAAATCTTAAATGCTTGTATAGAGAGATATATATTAAAATATAGAGTGCCACGTAGACACTTTCAATGAGGAGAAGTCTTAAATGCTCATAAATGCCTTGTTTTGCATTTTATAGTATATAGAGAATTGAACTTCTTTATTAAGTACTCATTCTCCTTCCACTTGGAACAAAGCATAGAGATAAGTGCGAGAAGTTCGAAAAAACTTCTTAAATAAACATTAAAACTAAAATAAACAAAATAAGATTAGTCATAAATCAATAATCTAAAAGTAAAACTTATTTAAATTGGTTTCATTCCAATGTTGGTAAAACTCTCTTCCCTCCATTATTTTCAGGTTGTAGGCTCACATCAAGTCATCATGAATGACTTAGAATGGGCCTTCCCACTAGAGCCCCAGTTTCTCATCTAAGGGATTTTTGGTGCTACCACAGTCTTTCTAAGCATGTAGTCTCCGACCTTGAATCCTCCTGCTTTGAACACCTGTTATATTTCTTGTCCAACTATTGGTGGTAGGAGGCAAGTTTTATAAAAGCCAATTCTTTATTTTCATCGACTAAATCAATCTCTAATTTAATTGCTTCATTGTTGATATCTTGATCGACTAAGGTGGATTTTATGGTTGGCATGCCTGCTTCCAGTGGGGTCATTGCCTCCATTTCGTAGTCAAAGGCAATGGGTGTTTCCCATGTTGATCACTTGAGTGTTGTTCAGAATACCCACAGAACATGGGGGTTGGTCGACCCAATCGTCCTTTTATTTTTCCATCCTTTTTTTATTTTATTGAGGATTTTCTTATTAGAAGCTCATGTATGCCCATTTCTTTGGGGGTAGGCCATGGAAATTTTGTGGTTCCTAATACTATGCTCCTTGCAGAAGCCTTGAAAGAGGATTCTTTAAAATTGTGTTTCGTTATATGTGATGATAATTCGAGGGATGCCAAACTATGCCATGATATTCTTCCATATAAACTAAGTTATATCAACATCTCTAATGTTTGCCAAGGGTTCCTTTTCGACCCATTTTGAGATGTATGTAATGTCGAGCAACAGATACATCCTACCTCCTGACGCGAGGGGTAATGGGTCGATGATGTCATGTCCCCACTGTGAAAATGTCCAAGGACTTGAGGTCGTTGTCTGGTCGGTGTACCAATGGCAAGAAGACTTGGTAGTTCTTGCATTTTCAAATGTAGGTAACTTCATCCTTTTGCATGTATGGACAGTAGAATCCCTCATTTAATGCCCTAAATTACGGTGACTTGCCCCCTTCTTAGCTCCCATATATCCCCTCATGAAGCTCGTAGAGGGTATGTTCAAAGTTGTCTCGATGCCCGCATTGGAGGTAAGGCCCTAAAAAAGTGAGTCGATAAATTTTCCAATCTACCGCCAAGTAGAAATGAGCAGATTTTACCTGTACCTTAAGTGCTTATTTCCTATGAACTGGAAGGGCATCTTCCATGAGGTGGTGCATAATCATATCCATGCATCTAAGTGTCCTATTAATTACCATAACTTTCTTGGGATATTCCCCTTTTGTAGATACTAGGTTGGTTGATGTATTCCACTTCAATCGTTTATTTCGTAACACCCGTAATGGCTGAAGGAAATGTCGTCAGTGCGTAGGTGTGACTATTTTTCCCTCGTGGGAACTGTTTCACTTGTACATGCACGAATTGGATGAACAAATGGTGGGCTTCCTCAAGGTACACAGACATGCGCTCATCCCTAGCACTGTAGTCTCCTAATATATAATTTGATATCATGCTTGAGTCACAAAGATATAAAGGTTACGGTCTCCTAGGCAAAGTGTTTTTCAAAGTTCACTGAGCAATGCTCTGTACTCAACTTCATTGTTGGGAATTTTAAATACCAAATGAATTGCTTGTTCGATAATTATTTTCTTCATTATTACAAGTATTATCACTACTCCAACCCCCTTAGATTTTGAGGATCCATCAGCATATTGTACCCATTTATTACCTTATTCGATAAGCTATGGGACATAGTCTATAATTCTACTTTTAGGCTCTATTAGTTTTTTTTATCATTGAAGAATTCAGCGATGAAGTCTTTTATAACTTGCCCCTTGATCATGGTTCTAGGTTGAAACTGGATATCAAACCTCCTGATTTATACTGATCACTTGGACATCTATTAAAATAGCTTGGCCTTTCTGATCATTTCTTTTAGATGGAAGGAGGTTTGAACAATGATAGTGCGTGCCTCAAAGTTATGTTACAACTTCCTAAAGGTTATCACCAGTGCAAATGAAACCTTTTCAATGGAAGGTATCTCCTTTCAGTGTCGAGCAATTTTTTTCTAAAATCATAAATTAGATCCCGACCCCCACTCTTCTCATAAAATAAGGTTGATCTTACAGTTCCATTAGACACCTCTAGATACAAGTATAAAGGGCCTTTATAGTCTGTAATGGCCAACAGTGGTGGTTTTGTCAAATTGTTCTTTACTTATTTAAGTGACTTCGTTCATTTATCATTCCATAATTCCTTCCTTTATTTCTTAAGTGATTGAAAGAAAGTTCACAACTTCTTCGAGGATCTAGATATGAAGCAGTTGAGTTCGGCTGGCATGCAAGTCAATTTTTGTACCTTGCACACAGTATTAGGGAGCTTCTCCTTCACAATGGGTTCCATCTGGTCGTGGTTTACTTCAATACCTCTTTGAATGACTAGGTATCTAAGGAACTTTCCTAATTGCACCCCGAATGAGTATTTCACTGTGTTTAGCTTCATCTTGTAATAACGTAGCACTTTAAAAGTTTTTACTAGGTTTAAAAGGTGATCCCCCTTTCTCCTTCTCATCACAAGCATGTCATAGATATATTCCTCCATTGTGTCTCCAAATTTCTCCTTGAAAATATTTCTCACAAGTCTCTGGTAGGTCGCCCCAATGTTCTTTGATCGAAATGGCATCACCTTGTAAAAATATAACCCCAAAGTGGTGATGAAGGAAGTCTTTTTCTGGTTAGGGGCGAACAATGGGATTTGATGGTACTATAAGTAAGTGTAGAGGAATCTCATATGCTCACAGTTAGCATTGGCATTGACCAACTGATCTATCTTTAGAAGAGAAAAACTATCCTTCAGTCATGCACGATTCAAATCGGTGAAGTCTACGCAGACTCTCTACCTACTATTGCTCTTCCTTACAACTACTAGATTTGACAGTCCCTTAGGTAATTGAGCTTTTATGGACTATACGTCCATAAGTTTCCTCCTTTTTTTCAACATCTTTGGACTTCTCATATGCTATTCATCTTGCGTTTTGATCCATTGGTGGATGCAGAGGATCCACGTGGAGCTTATGACACATCTCTTATGGGTCTATTCCCATTATGTAATATGGCTTCCATTTAAATACATTTTCATTACTTCTGAGGAAAATAATCAATTATTTGTTCTCTTCTTCCATGCGTGAATTATCGATCAGTAACTTCTTTTTAGGTTGATTATCACCAAACGCTACCTCTTGTTTGGGTTCTATAATGCAATCGACAGGGGCAACCTTAGTTTCCTTAATACCAAGTTCCCAATATTTTGGATATTATTTGGAGGTTATGGAGCTTTCCTTTGTCACTACGACTTTTTCTTTCTTTTTTTCTTGTCATGTCAGATAGCACCTATGAAACATTTTCAAGGAAAGGCTTGGTTTTTGCATATCTCAATGACTTCTTTGTCAATGATGAACTTTATTTTCTAATGGTAGGTGGATGGTACAATTATCATGGCATGTAACCACCCTCTTCCGAGGATATCATTATATGGGAGTCTATATCCACCACAAGGAATTCAATAAGATTAGAGAATCCTCCAGTCCGTATGGGGAGAACTACCCTTCCCAGGTCAAGTTCATCATTCCTATAAATTCGACCAATGGAATGCTAGCTTTTAGAAGGTCTTCTATATGCAAGTTCAACTGATTGAACATTTGAAGGTACATGACTTTTGAGGAGATTCCATTGTCTACCATCATCTTGTAAAAATCCCAATTAGCAACTTTAAGAGTGATTATAAGATCATCGTGATGGGGATTCCTCACTTCGACCAAATTATCGTCAATAAAAATCATGTCTTCATTTTTCTTTGGGTTACTGGTATTTTATCACAATGGGCTTGTTCGGGTTAATCGTAATGGATTACATGACTAATTTGAGCTTATTAACCTCCATCCTAAGGGTGTTCACCTCTATTTGGTTTGGGTTTAAAGATCTATGAATCATAAAAAATTCATGACCCAAACATTTGTCCAAGACACTGTCCGATCTTGGGACCTTACATATTACTGCAAATTTGTGTCCCATGTTGTAGTCTAGGAATTTTGTTGGGCTTTGGTCACGCACGGGCTATATTTCTCCTTCCTTATTCTCTATGAAGTTATTTAGGTACCCATCCAGAATTACATCCTCAAGGTTGGACTTGAGCATCTTAGAGTTTTTAGTCTTGCAAGTGCATACTTCCATTTATTCGGATCGCTGAAAATCTTCTTAAGCCTTTTGAAATACTATCTCCTTTTGATCATATAAAATATCTTATAAATTTTTTCATAGAACATTGTTAACTACCTTGAATGAGTTTTTAGGATCCTTTTTCTCGAACCCTTTCTGCTACTCACTATTATTTCTTCTTACTTTCTTGTTCACCCCCTTTATTATCCCCATTCGCAAGATTATTTTTTTGCTCTCCATCATGGCCAACTCGTGACATCTTATCTTCGACCTTGGCATATTTTTCAATCCTAGACATGAGGTCATCGATCGTGATGGACTATCTCTTGGTGATGGATGGGTTGAGCTTGGAATCACATGATAAATAAATTTTAAAGGATGCCACCGCGACATGCTTGGTGTATTCCTCCACCTCATTGTACACCTCCAAGTACATTCTGGCATACTCGTGGAATACTTCTTAGGGATTTTTATTCATTCTCGAAAGTGATTCCATCATCTTGGAATGAGTGCTTCTAGTAATGAACCTGGATGTGAAGGATTCAACCAGTTGCTTAATGGACACCATCGATTGGTATTATAGCTTTTCAAACCACTTTTAGGTAGTGTCTCCAAGACTAGAAGGGGAATCTATGGCTGATTAATCATTTGTTAGTGTTCCATAACATCATCGCCTAGTAATATTGCCTGACGTGATTGGTGGGATAAGTCTTCCAATCATAGATCTTGAATCTTCGAGGAGAAAACTTCTTGGGATATACATCAACTAAAAGGTTACTTCATCAGGCAAACGAGTTCTCTTTCGGCCTGCTCCTTAGTAGTACGAGCCCTTGATGTGTTTGGTTTCACAATATCTTTCTTCTAATAAAGTCACAGAGCTCTATATCTCCTCACCGATCATCAAGGAAAGGTCTCCCTTTAGGGGACCTTCGACAAGGACATTATTCCTTATGTTATTAGGTACTCCTTCCTCAATTATGAGATCTTCTTAACTAAGGGATACGAGTTGTGAGTGGTAGCGAAGCTTGCGATTCTCTTAATTGTCTTCCTTCTCCATCTTTTCTAGGAATCACTAGAGTGCAATGTTCTTCTTCTGTTGGAGATTATTGGTAGCCCTTTCATCCTAGAGGCGCTTCTTGTAGTTGTTAATGTTCCTTGAGATCTAGTAGGATCCCTCAAGCTCAATAATGTTCATCATTTTATCCTCCAGAGTATGGTAATGACCATCTGAGGATTGGTAATCCTCATCAAGCTCATCTCTAACCCTCTGAGAAGGAGGGTTAGCTGTCGACTCTCCTGGTTGTTAAAATCTTCGTGATTGAGGGGGATAACCCTCTGGGACTCCATAGTTATGTTGTTTATGACACAACTAGTCATTCATATGCATATGATATTATTTGGGTGAGTGAGACATCCCAATAATTTAGCTAGTGGAAAAGAACTCACATCATTTCCCACAGACGGGGCCAATTGTATGTGGTAATTTCCTACAGCATTTCTATCCAATGCACATGAACTAAATTAAGATAAGTTTTGAAGGGTGAAAATCAAAAGTGCAACAATAATGTGCATGGTTCGACAATGTTTCAACGTCCTCGTGTTTGGGGTTTGCTCTTTTATTAACTTAGAGAATGGGTCGACAGAGTTGTAATACTGCTCCATGATAGAATATCACATGCCCCTCTAAAAAAGTGTCGAATTTACATTTATAGATAAGTTCAGGAGAGTCTTAATCTTAATTAATATCTATACATAGAAGTTTATATCTATCTCTTATCAGTTTGATCCGTTCCAAAGGATGGATATGCGGGAGTACGTTGTGACTTGGACTCTTAATTAACTGGATGCGTAAGAAGCTTGTGGGCCTGTTCCAAACACGTGCAGGTCACATGCCATCATAATTTTGGTCCCCGTACTTTTATACCCCTATCACGATACTTGAATTACCACTGTGACAAAACTTCTACACTTACTTTCCTTAATTACAAATTAAACCCTTACTTTAAATATACTTAAAAATAAGCACTACTATTTTATAAATTCACCCAACTAATTCCATAATCCTAAAGTAATTTTTATAATTTTAATAACTTCCATGCTTTAAATTTATTTACATACTAACTCATATTCAACAATTGAATTGTATTTTAATTATACATTAAATTCAATTTCAAATTATTAAATTGTCATAATTTTCTATATTCAATCATTTAATTAATACAACGAAATAATCGGATAGTGCACTCCCATACTTAAGGATCAGAATTAATATGTGTAAACCTACCATATGTTTCTAATCTTGTACTTAAAACATCCTCCATTGGTCAACTGGGTTCTTTAACTTTTCATTCTCAAAGGCATTTACACAACTTTACAATCCAGTTGCTCTTAATTAACTCAATTACTATAATATCATCAATGCCTATACCTTAAGTATCTAACTTATTCCCAAACCATACCTTAGATTCCAAGTTTATAAGTCATCAAGCGATAATACATACAAATATATAAACACATGTCGACACACAATGATACCATGCATGACGAGTTCTTGTAGTGAGAGGTTGAGCGATGCGTAAATTGTATCATTTTCCTAGTTTTCATCTCCGAACCACAACCTTTTAAATTCCCTCAACCCAACAGACAAGTCATGAAACTTATTTAACCTCCACCTCAGTTGTACTCAACACTTTACCTCTTTAGGGTTAACAAAAATAATCGTATTTGCTTATATAGAAATGACTACTAACTCCAAACGAATAAAGGTATCCCATGCAATATAAAATTTTATTACCCATCTAACAAAACCACACTAGGATCTCCTATCTTTTGGATAAAGGCCTCAATTACCATGATATATCATCCATCACTGTCTTAACCCGCATATAACACTGAGCCAATACTGTCATCATAACCAAAGAACAACCGAATAATATTTTCCAACTATTGGAAACAAGATAAAAGAAAATAAGATTCAATAAATAATTTGTATTTTCATTCCCAAAACTTAAGGGATTATATGTATGTAGACGACGAACCTTAATCTTACTCACTACAAGGCTACATAAATTTTACATAATTAAAGATACAATTGACTTCACCAACTAAAAACCAAGGTATCCTTTAGCTAGGCCATAAACCTTGAACTAGGATATAGACCCACTACCAAAACAAAATGACGAGACTGAAAACCTTATTTCATGAATACGAGGGTGCTACCACTAAGAATATCATAACGAGAGGCTTCCCTCCTTAACGAAGATGTCGATTTAAATGTTCATTCCTTGTCACACACAAAACGTGCCACGAATAAATGTTTGGATGCTATTAATCTTCCCTGGATATTATATTTAAAAATTCTTCCACATCCTTTGAGTAAACAATGTGTTTCTTATCAAAATTTTGATATAGAATCTGGTAAAATATGTTTGAATCACTATTTATATCAAAACAATACCGATAACTACCTATTGATGCCATCAATGGAAATTTATATCTTGATATGTCCATGCCCTATAATGGGTATCATTGACACTATATATATTGTGATATACCTTGAAATTATGAAGAAACATTTACTCACTTGATTTATGTGTTAATTGTACAAAGTGGCAGCAATTCATTTGGGAGAAGTCATGATATTCGATTATAACTTGTTACCTTATTCTGTAAACATCGATGCTTGCATAAATTGATAAAAGAATCAAATCCATCATTGTCTTTATTGTTGGATAGAGATGTGTGGATACACATATGAAGCCATGACATCAAATTGTGTGTGTTGATCTCACGCTTTACCCTTACTTTCCATGAATAAAGGTGATGATACCATGTAACACCCCGCCTAATTAAATACAGGGTGATCAGTCCTTTATTAAATTAAAATCAAGGTGACGTTTGGTTCATTCTTAGCATAACTGTCATAAAAATAACTTTACCAATTTAACACCCTAAATAATTAATCTAAGTGCCAAAACCATTTTAGACATTAGTTTCCAAATTTTATTTATATAAACCAACATTTAAACTGGACATCATTCATAGATAAAGAATCACACAACAACTATCATGGAATATATAAATCCAAATAACCAAACATTCAATTAATTGAATCCAACATTTAATACTTAAATGAAAAACATCCAGACAATACTAATCCCAAAGTGCAAATACTGGAAATAAATGGATTACAATATCCAATAAAACAACTGAATAATGGAAAGGGCGACACATGGCCAACATAAATAATAGTGCTAGAGAGGAATCAAGAAGTGAGGTCATCTAAGCAAGAGGCCTGCAACTCCCACCTAAGCTGTAGCGTGTTCCTTCCAATGGATCCTATGCAAGACGCCCCTGTGGCTGGGCACCTGTAATATATACATATATATACAAGAGGGAAAAGAAAATGGAAACGGGTCACAAACCGATTGTAAAAACGATTTAAAATTTGTTTAGCAAGTATTTAAAATGTTTACTGGCCAATGCAACAACATATTACTGCGACACGCCCTTGAGAAATTCTCACCTCTCTTCTAATGTGCACACCTATTGCACTAACCTTCCCAACGGTTAAACTTGTCTTATCTTAGGTTACTCGCAAGATTTAAACATGCAATTCAACTGTTTAAGAAGTAAATTTCATTTAATAACAAAGCTCTCAATTAAACATTATTTTATAATAAAGTTTTCCAATATCACATTATATTTTTCAAACAAGTATTTCCAAATTGAAATCATTTATCATCTCTTACATACTATAAACACAGGAGGTAGTTCTAAAATTTCAGAATTTAAATATATATATTAAATACTCATATAATATATGTATTCTAAATACTCATTCCAGTCCCCGTATCACTCGTACTAAGGGAAATGCAAGTTCGGAAGCACTCTCGAACTGTATTAACATAAACACAAACAACATTGAGGCGAAGCATAGAGTCCCGGTCTCTAAGAGGTTAGAACATGCCCCCACGTCTCTTAGGCCGTCTGACTATCGATCCGATTAGCCTGTACCAAAGGATCTCTATCTTCTAGGGTACAAGTCAATATCCCATCGAGATAAGACTATCCAAGCGTGATAAGCTCAGGGATAGCAAGTAGCGCGGGCATGATTTTTACACATTTATAATATATGAACAATCACATAGTCATATATATACAACACTTATTAACATTTCTCAATTTGGTGTACCTACAACCTATAATTATACCTTCTTATTCTGAATACATTTTACTCACTTATCCCGTATAACGGACTCATATTGTTTATTACGGTTGTCTCCCTCTCGTGATCTTTAAAGTAACCTCATCGTCCCAAATACTTAAATCGTCACACCTACGCAACCCCAAAAATTTTGTACTAATCTGAATTCCTCGAATACTGGTTTTCCTTACTCAAATTAACCGATTTCTAAAATAGGGGTAAAAATAGGAATTTCCCCAAAAATTAAAAATATCACTCGAACCAGAATGGTTCTCGCTCGAATGACTTCCACGTGTCGTTCGAACTACTTCGAGCGACTTTTCCATCTCGCTTGCACGACTTCGCGCGACATTGACATCTCGCTCGAACTATTTCGCGCGGCATCACGCGAACTGCACTGTTTCGTCTTCAACCTTTGGCAGATTCGTTTTTCACCATTTTTAAGCCTAAAAAGCTCTATAGTTTAATCCCAAACGTCTCCTCTTCAATCCCAATCAATAATATCATGATTGTATAACATTAATAACTTCCTAGAATTATTAATTCATCAAAAATCATTTAGATTACATGAAATCCCTAAATTAATTCGTAAGAACCCTAATTCCCAAATTTTCAATTAAAGAACCTAATCAACATCAATTCGTTCATCCATATTAATTCCAAATTTAGTCATACAACCTCTACATATGATCAAGGTTCATGCTACACAGATTCTCCTTACAACACGTGCGATTTCTTCATCCAAAACATATAATTTTTCAATCAAAATACGAAATTTTTATTCCTAGACTAACATGAGAGGAACATTAACTAGAATTCAGCAAGATAGATATTTGCCTGTAGATTTTAGGGTTATGATTTGTGGACGAATTTGGTGTGGTTACGTTCCCCGTCGCGCGATCTACGCGTTGGTGGTGGTGGCGGTGCAACCGGATGAATTTGTAATACCCCGTATTTTTGTGATATTTATTTATGGGATTAATTGAATTAAATGCGTATTAATTGGAAATTAATCTGGATTAAAATACAAGCGAGATGTGAGTTGGTATTTGATTATAATGTGCATATATGATTATATATGAATATTGAATTATGAAATTTGTCGTGAGATGAAATGCGGCAATTTGGGAATTTTGTTGAGATGCGTGTGACAGTCGCGTCAAGTATATAATTATGATAATTAAAAAGTGAATTTTAGTTCTATTAACCGTATGGTCGTTTTGAGAGCTCCAACGCGTCCGGAAGGGTCAAGATAGTCAGAAAACACTAGCCGGGAGTTTTGTTTGGGTCCCGGGGCATTTTTAGGCCATACCGGCAACGTATAAGGGTAGTTTGGTAATTTTGGATTTTTGGGAATTAAAACCTACGAAAATTGGGAATTAAAAAGCTGACTCGGTAATTTCCCACTAAACCCACTAACCACATCTTAGGACTTATTAGGCTACGGGGGTTATTAGAAATTGTTTCAAAATTTCCTAAGGCAAAAACCCTAGCCACCATTCACTTTGGAGAAGAAAGCTTGTAGAGAGAGAGGAGTGGAGAATTCTGCAGAGAGAGAGAGAATACTTCATCAAATCGACATCAAAATCAGAGATTCAAATAAGGCAAGTGGTTTAATTTCAATTAATTGCAGAGAATGCTTCTTCCATGCGTAGGAATTTGTTATAATTGTATTTATTTGGGAGATGGATGAAAACCCATTAAACTTGGAATTAGAATCTTGCATATTGATGAGGAATTACATGTAGAATTGTATGTAGGTGATGATTTTGATGATAATAATATCTTGGATGAAATAAAAATGGATTTAATTAGGCTCATTGATGATTTATAAATTTTAGGGTTCATGTTCATGTAATTTGGGGGATAAATGACGGGATTTGATGATTTGATGATGTTTAAGATGTATTGGCCCTATATAAACGTTTAGTTATGATCTATGAATGTTTAGTACGAATTAGGAACCTTAAATTGATGTTGGAACGATTTTTATGAGGGATTAGGAGTGAAAAAAGTTGGAAAAACGAGATTAGGAATTTCTAGGCTCGAATCTGGCCACTAGTTAGAAGACCTGCCAAGGTCATTCGAACGAGCTCGTTCGAACGAGCTTCTAACGAGTCGACAGTTTGGGTTCTAACGAGAGGGATGTTCCTTCAAAGACTTTCGTTCGAACGAGATCTCGTTAGAAGGCCCAGTTCATTCGAACAAACTCTCATTCGAACAACCTCGTTTGAACGAGACTTCTAACGAGTTGACAGTTTAGGCTTTTTAGCCTGTTTTGATCCCGAGTGTCCCGTAACCTTGTGTATGTAGAGATAAACTTCCCTTGATGATTAATTGTTACATTTGGGATGTTTGGGATATAGTGAGGAGTCAAACCTAGAAGTGTAGTTTGAACCTAAGGGAAAATATGAAGTAGGACGTGAGTGTCTATTACGTTGTGAGAACTATTGACGGCCTAATTTATTATATTAACCGGGAACATATAAATTGTGTAGTATTATATGTCGGTACGAGAATGAGAAGTGTACCACCAATATATTATGGTAATTACTAAGATGTGTGAATACTTAGTATATGTATTGATTTTATGTGTATGACATACCTACCATACTTGCTATCATGGGAGGTTTACATTCGCTTAGGGCCTTCTAATCCTTGTGTTTCCCGTATTTATATTGGTTACCTCGATGAACAAAGGTCAGAGAAGGACTTATTGGGAAATTAATAAGTCTGCTGATCGTGGGAGCGCAGGTATGTGCGTGACCCATGTGATGTGACTGTGTTCGCCTCCATTATTTGTGAAGTTGTTATCTGCGAACGATTCCAGAGAGATTCGGAATACGTGATCCTTATGTACATGATGTACCGGGATAGATAGCAGAGTATGTGTGCACCGCAACTTTGCGTGCTTGTATTGTATATTTATGATGTGAATAATATACACTTAATTAATGGGAACTTTCATGATTGGTATTGTATATTTATGGTAATGATTTGAGAAAACAAAACGGGTTAACTGATAGTGAATGGTATTTCTAATTGAGAATCTGAGAGTAAGTAAAGCCCTCTATTTATTTGATAACGTTAGAATGTAATATGGGAATCGAGTAGTAAGGGGTAGAACTTATTACAGTTTGGTTAGATATGGATGTTTTATAGATGGGTACGGTACGTTAGGAGTGCACATGTAGTTGAGAGGTGAGAATTTCATGTGACTGCATGTCCTAACATGTATTTTGCATTTAATGTTTTAATGTTATTAAAACACTTGCTATTTTTAAAATGATTTCCATTTTCGGGCTCTGACCCATTTTCTTTCAAATCTATTTTTGTAAAAACCATTTTAGGTGCCCAGCCACAAGGACACCATGCTTAGGATTCTCATTCAGGTGATGAGTTGTAGCTCTTTGTGGAAGTTACAGGACTTTGCTTGTAGACGCTTCATCTATCTTGACTCGATATTCTTCAGTTATCAGTTGTAGGGCATGTCGCCCATTCTTTTAGAGACATTTCATTTATTTCAGTTATTCAGACTTCTGGCTTGTAATTATTCAGGATTCAGACTTGGCGTATTATTTTTCAGTTGTGGGATTGTTGTGAGGAGTTTTCCTCCGGATTTATATTTATGTTGTTGGTTATTCATTACTTCATTATAGTGAATGGTTGTTATTCTTTCATTATTCATTTACTGCATGTTACTCAGACTTAACTTAAAATTTGGCACTTACTTTTTGAATACTAGGTGGTTAGTAATTATTAAAATGTTTTCGACAGTGATGCTATTAACTGAACCAACTTGGCATTTTGTATTGATTTAATAAAGGAGTAGCTACCCGGTATTTAATTAGTCGGGGTGTCACAGGTGGTATCAGAGCATCAGGTTCTAGTTTCCTTTAGGATCTGTACTGCTTATTATGTTTTCGCTGAGCTTTCTTTGATGTAGAGCCCTATATTTTAGGACTATTGTATTCTTTTGTATATGCTACGTTATTCAGCTATTTTAAGTTTATAACTGCGAACTTATAAACTTCATTCTTATTTCAGATGCCTCCACGACGTGCACAACGGGTTCCCAGGAATGCAACGCCCGAACCACAGCACGCACCAGTTCAGGGCACGATGAATGCCGCCGAGGTTGCAGCCATTGTGGCCCAGGCAGTAAATGTCGCACTTACCGTAGTTTAGCAGGCACCACCTCAGGCGCCGATAGCCGCGCCAGTTCAGGCACATGCATTCCCGTCTACTTGGGAACGTGTTCGAGATGCTTTTCAGAAAGCACACCCACCGGAGTTCGCAGGTAGCTCCGATGTGGTCGTTTCGAGTCAGTGGAGGAAGGATATTCAGTGGCACTTGAGGATGTACGAGTGCACTGAGGTTCAGAAGAAGATACTAGCTACCTTTAAGCTAGTGGGATCTGCACTGCAGTGGTGGGAGTCTATTACCACCGTGGAGGAGAGGGACACTCTCACTATTCAGGAGTTCTGGGTGCGGTTCGACCGCAAGTACTTCCCGTCAATCGTTCATATGGAAATGAGGAGGAAGTTGATGAGACTTCGACAGGAGGGTAAGACTGTGGCCGAGTACGAGGCCGAATTCACTTATCTTCTGAACATTGTTCCGGATGAGATACTGACGGAGGAGAAGAAGATACAAAAATTTACTGACGGGTTGACATGGAGGATTCGTCAGCACTTGTTAGGGAACCTCTCGTTAGCCACTTATTCTGATGTGGTTAACACTGCATTGCTCCATTGCCAGGATCACCGCTTTCATATGGCTGAGGGCAAGCGATCGGGAGAGTCTAGCCATCAGGGCACGACTGTAGGAAATGGTGCCAGTGCGGCACAATCTGTTCAGGGGCAGAGACAGGGTGATCAGGGTACCCAGCAGGGGGATCACAAGAGGTTCAGGTCAGGAAATTTCATGCACGGACAGGGAAGTTTTCGGCAGGGCCATCAGGGTCCGAACGTCCATCAGCACCAGCAGGGTCAGAATGGTCAACAACAGTTTCAGCAGGGCCAGTGGAGGAACGGTAATGGCCACCAGGGCCGGGGGCAGTAGGGACAAAGAGGGGGGAACTTCCCGAGGAAGTGTTTCATTTATGGCAAGACTGGACATAAACGCCAGGACTATCCTGATAGGGACAGGGCCCCGTATCAGCAGCAGGGTGCTCGACATGAGCCACAGAGGCCACTTTTTCCACCAGCCCTCCTAGCTTAAGCGCAGGTGCCAGCTCTTCCAGCCATTCCAGCAGTTCCTGTGCAGCAGGGACAGTTACAGTATGGACGTGTCTATAACGTCCACCAGGAAGCAGCTCCACAGGCACCACCCGCTATTGAGGGTATGTTTCCTATCCATGGTACTATGGGTCGGGTTTTGTTTGATACGGGGGCAACACATTGCTTTATAGCTACACATTTTGCGAAAGCCTTAGGGTTGTTAGCCACAGCAGAGATCACAGTGACGTGTGTAGAATCACCATTGGGGAGTGGGTCACTTATTTTCTTTATATTCCGGGGAGTAGTGGTAGAGATTGGTAGTCTGGTATTACCTGCAGATATGTTGGTATTAGATATGCATGTTCACGATGTTATTATCAGTATGGATTGGCTTGCAGATTATAGATCCATGATTGATTGCTTCGGTGAGAGCATTGTTTTTGCCATTCCGGGGCAAGAGATGTTTGTAGTGGTGATGCCTCGCCCAGAGGGAGGTTCGACCGCTCATTTGTATTATTTAGAGGAGGATACCTCAAAGGAGGTTGTGATTTCTTTAGATTCGATCCCAGTTGTCAGGGATTACTCAGATGTGTTTCAGGAGATACCAGGCCTACCCCCCAGTCGAGAGATAAACTTTGTCATAGACTTATTACCAGATACGAGACCTGTAGCACGCGCACCGTACCGTATGGCTCCAGCTGAGATGAGGGAGTTACGGGATCAGATTGAGCAGTTGTTGGGTCAGGGGTTTCTACGGAGAAGTACTTCATCGTGGGGTGCCCCTGTGTTATTTGTGAAGAAGAGAGATGGTTCACTGAGATTGTGTGTGGACTACCGAGAGTTGAACAAGGTCACGATACGGAATAAGTATCCGTTGCCTCGAATCGATGACCTATTCGACCAGTTGAGAGGAGCTTCTTTCTTCTCGAAGATTGATTTAATATCGGGATACCATTAGTTGCGTATCAGGGAAGAGGATGTCTCGAAGACTGCGTTCTTATCGAGATATGGATCTTACGAGTTTCGGGTTATGCCTTTTGGTTTGACCAACGCTCCAGCAGTGTTTATGGACATGATGAATAGGGTGTTCAGGGATTTCCTAGATCAGTTTGTCATTGTCTTCATCGATGATATTCTGGTTTACTCCCAGACAGAGGAGGAGCACGCCGAGCATTTGAGGCAAGTTTTGCAGACACTATGTCAGAACGAGCTATATGCAAAATATGAGAAATGCGGGTTTTGGCTGAAGGAGGTCCAGTTTTTGGGACACATTATTTCCGACCGGGGAATATATTTTGATCCGGGGAAAGTATCCGCGGTGAGGGAGTGGGGACAGCCCACGACACCGACGGAGATCCGTAGTTTCTTGGGCTTAGCAGGATACTACAGGAGGTTCATTCGGGGATTTTTGAAGATAGCAGGTCCTTTGACACATCTGACTCGTAAAGGTGTGTCGTTCATCTGGAGTGATGCCTGTCAGTTGGCATTCGATGAGTTAAAGGATAAGTTAACCTCAGCACCTGTGTTAGCATTGTCGAGACCGGGAGTTGAGTATTTAGTTTACACCGATGCGTCCTTGCAAGGACTTGGAGGTGTATTGCAACAGGATAGTCAGGCCATTGCTTATGCATCCCGTAAGCTAAAACCTCACGAGAAGAATTACCCCACTCATGACTTGGAGTTAGCGGCAGTGGTATTTGCCCTTCGTATATGGAGACATTACCTTTTGGGGGAAAAGTTTTGATTGTTCACGGACCACAAGTCCCTACAGTACCTATTCACGCAAAAGGAGTTGAATATGCGGCAGCGAAGGTGGCTTGAGTTTGTGAAGGACTATCAGTTTGATATCCAGTATCACCCGGGGAAGGCAAACGTGGTAGCAGAAGCGTTGAGCCGTAGGCCAGCAGATGAAGTGGCAGGGGTGTGGAAGGCCAAATGGAAGGAATTGGGACACCAGGATGCAGTGGCCCGATCGTTCATGTCTGTAATGATCGTTACACCGCAGATTGTCATGAAGGTAGTAAGGGCACGGGAAAATGACTCGTTCTGTCAGGAGAAGATAGTTCGATTATTAGCAGAGGGAGCCGAGTCCTATACCGTTAGCTCAGACGGGGGATTACGCTTCAAAGGGATATTGGTAGTTCCGAAAGGGGAGGAATTGCGGCACGCGGTGATGGCAGAGTCGCACGGCTCACGGTTCATGGTATATCCCGGTGGGGATAAAATGTACCAAGACATGAGACGACAGTATTGGTGGAGCGGAATGAAGAGAGATATTGTCGAGTTTGTTTCTAAATGCGCCACTTGTCAGTTAGTAAAAGTGGATCATCAGAGACCGGCAGGACTGCTACAGCCGTTGGAGGTCCCGATGTGGATGTGGGAGAGCATATACATGGACTTTATCACGGGGTTGCCTACGTCACCGAGAGGTCACAACTCCATTTGGGTAATTGTGGACAGGTTGACCAAAGTCGCTCATTTTCTACCCGTAAGGACAGACTACACTACGGGACAGTATGCCCAGCTCTTTATTTCACAGATAGTGAGACTTCACGGTGTGCCCCTAAATATCGTGTCTGACCGAGACAAGATATTTGTTTCACGGTTTTGGGAGAGTTTTCAGGAGGCCATGGGCACGGAATTGCGGTTGAGTACGGTGTATCACCCGCAGACCGATGGGCAAACTGAGCGTACAAACCAGATGTTGGAGAACATGCTACGTATGAGTATAATTGATTTTTGGGGTGGATGGGAGAAGTATTTTCCACTGGTGGAGTTTGCGTATAACAACTCCTACCAGTTCAGCATTGGCATGGCTCCATTTGAGGTGTTGTACGGTAGACCTTGTCGTTCCCCAACATGTTGGTTGGAGGTGGGGGACAACAAACTACTTGGGCCGGAAGTGATTCAGGATACTTTGGCGAGGATAGAATTGATTCGGAGTCGCATTCGGGTAGCTCAATATCGGTAGAAGAGCTATGCTGATGCGAAGAGGTTCTTCAGGGAGTTCCAAGTGGGGGACCAGGTTTTGCTGAGAGTATCTCCTATGAAAGGGATTATACGTTTCGGGAAGAAAGGGAAGTTGGCACCGAGATATGTGGGACCATTTCCTATTATTGAGCGAATTGGACCGGTTGCGTATAGGCTTGGATTACCGGAGCATTTGCATTGGATTCATGATGTATTTCATATTTCCTCGCTAAGGAAATATCTTAGAGACGATTTGGCTCATTCTCATATTGCCTTGGAGGACATCGATCACCAGACTGATAGCTCCTACGAGGAGGGGCCGATTGCTATTTTGGACCTAAGTGAGCGGAAACTGCGATCAAAGATAGTTCTGTTAGTACGTGTTCAGTGGCGACATCATAATGTCGAGGAGTCCACATGGGAGCGTGAGGATGAGATGCACGAACGTTATCCAGAGTTGTTCTTACCAGGTACTTTCTAGTTCCGAATTTCGGGATGAAATTCAGTTATTAGGGGGAAGTATGTAATACCCCGTATTTTTGTGATATTTATTTATGGGATTAATTGAATTAAATGCGTATTAATTGGAAATTAATCCGGATTAAAATACTAGCGAGATGTGAGTTGGTATTTGATTATAATGTGCTTATATGATTATATATGAATATTGAATTATGAAATTTGTCGTGAGATGAAATACGATAATTTGGGAATTTTGTTGAGACGCGTGTGACAGTCGCGTCAAGTATATAATTATGATAATTGAAAAGTGAATTTTAGTTCTATTAACTGTATGGTCGTTTTGAGTGCGCCAACACGTCCGGAAGGGTCGAAATAGTCAGAAAACACCTGCCGGGAGTTTAGTTTGGGTCCCGGGGCATTTTTAGGCCATACCGGAAACGTATAAGGGTAGTTTGGTAATTTTGGATTTTTGGGAATTAAAACCTACGAAAATTGGGAATTAAAAAGCTGACTTGGTAATTGCCCACTAAACCCACTAACCACATCTTAGGACTTATTAGGCTACGGGGGTTATTAGAAATTGTTCCAAAATTTCCTAAGGCAAAAACCCTAGCCACCATTCACTTTGGAGAAGAAAGCTTGTAGAGAGAGAGGAGTGGAGAATTCTGCAGAGAGAGAGAGAGAATACTCCATCAAATCGACATCAAAATCAGAGATTCAAATAAGGCAAGTGGTTTAATTTGAATTAATTGCAGAGAATGCTTCTTCCATGTGTAGGAATTTGTTATAATTGTATTTGTTTGGGAGATGGATGAAAACCCATTAAACTTGGAATTAGAATCTTGCATATTGATGAGGAATTACATGTAGAATTGTATGTATGTGATGATTCTAATGATAATAATATCTTGGATGAAACAAAAACGGATTTAATTAGGCTCATTGATGATTTATAAATTTTAGGGTTCATGTTCATGTAATTTGCGGGATAAATGAAGAGATTTGATGATTTGATGATGTTTAAGATGTATTGGCCCTATATAAACGTTTAGTTATGATATATGAATGTTTAGTACGAATTAGGAACCTTAAATTGATGTTGGAACGATTTTTATGAGGGATTAGGAGTGAAAAAAGTTGGAAAAACGAGATTAGGAATTTCTAGGCTCGAATCTGGCCACTAGTTAGAAGACCTGCCAAGGTCATTCGAACGAGCTCGTTCGAACGAGCTTCTAACGAGTCGACAGTTTGGGTTCTAACGAGAGGGATGTTCCTTCGAAGACTTTCGTTCGAACGAGATCTCGTTAGAAGGCCCAGTTCGTTCGAACGAACTCTCGTTCGAACAGCCTCGTTCGAACGAGACTTCTAACGAGTTGACAGTTTAGGCTTTTTAGCCTGTTTTGATCCCGAGTGTCCCGTAACCATGTGTATGTAGAGATAACCTTCCCTTGATGATTAATTGTTACATTTGGGATGTTTGGGATATAATGAGGAGTCAAACCTAGAAGTGTAGTTTGAACCTAAGGGAAAATATGAAGTAGGACGTGAGTGTCTATTACGTTGCGAGAACTATTGACAGCCTAATTTATTATATTAACCGGGAACATATAAATTGTGTAGTATTATATGTCGGTACGAGAATGAGAAGTGTACCACCAATATATTATGGTAATTACTAAGATGTGTGAATACTTAGTATATGTATTGATTTTATGTGTATGACATACCTACCATACTTGCTATCACGGGAGGTTTACGTTCTCTTAGGGCCTTCTAATCCTTGTGTTGCCCGGATTTAGATTGGTTACCTCGATGAATATAGGTCAGAGAAGGACTTATTGGGATATTAATAAGTCTGCTGATCGTGGGAGCGCAGGTATGTGCGTGACCCATGTGATGTGACTGTGTTCACCTCCATTATTTGTGATGTTGTTATCTGAGAACGATTCCTAAGAGATTCGGAATACGTGATCCTTATGTACGTGATGTACCGGGATGGATAGCAGAGTATGTGTGCACCGCAGCTTAGTCTTGGGGTGCTTGTATTGTATATTTATGATGTGAATAATATACACTTATTTAATGGGAACTTTCGTGATTGGTATTTTGAATAATATTACGGTAATGATTTGAGAAAACAAAACAGGTTAACGGATAGTGAATGGTATTTCTAATTGAGAATCTGAGAGTATGTAAAGCCCTCTATTTATTTGATAACGTTAGAATGTAATATGGGAATCGAGTAGTAAGGGGTAGAACTTATTACGGTTTGGTTAGATATTGATGTCTTATAGATGGGTACGGTACGTTAGGAGTGCACATGTAGTCGAGAGGTGAGAATTTCATGTGAGTGCACGTCCTAACATGTATTTTTCATTTAATGTTTTAATGTTATCAAAACACTTGATGTTTTTAAAATGATTTCCACTTTCGGGCTCTGACCCATTTTCTTTCAAATCTATTTTTGTAAAAACCATTTTAGGTGCCCAGCCACAAGGACACCATGCTTAGGATTCTCATTCAGGTGACGAGATGTAGCTGTTTGTGGAAGTTACAGGACTTTGCTTGTAGACGCTTCATCTATCTTGACTCGATATTCTTCAGTTATCAGTTGTAGGGCATGTCGCCCATTTCTTTTAGAGACATTTCATTTATTTCAGTTATTCAGACTTCTGGCATGTAATTATTCAGGATTCAGACTTGGCGTATTATTTTTCATTTGTTGGATTGTTGTGAGGAGTTTTCCTCCGGATTTATATTTATGTTGTTGGTTATTCATTACTTCATTATAGTGAATGGTTTTTATTCTTTCATTATTCTTTTACTGCATGTTAATCAGACTTAACTTAAAATTTGGCACTTACTTTTTAAATACTATGTGGTTAGTAATTATTAAAATGTTTTCGACAGTGATGCTATTAACTGAACCAACTTGGCATTTTGTATTGATTTAATAAAGGAGTAGCTACCCGGTATTTAATTAGTCGGGGTGCCACAGAATTTTTGGCCTTGGATTGCTTGGAAAGCTTTCTACCTTCCTCTCTAATGGTCGTTCTAAGGTTGTGAGTCTGCTAACCATAAAAGACCATTCCAAATGGCTAATATAACCTAATAAATTTCGTGGGTTTAATTACCCAAAAATGCAAAATGTCCAAAATGCCCTCCCGGGGTGCTAAATTGGCCTAAAAACCCCCCAGACACAAACTAAACCCCTGGGTACCCTTTTCTGACTATCTCAACCCTTTCGGGCACTTTGGCGCACTCAAAACGACTATATGAGTGACTTATAATTTATTCACTTTTATTAATAAATATTTAATCCCGACGCGACACGGGGGCGTCCCGACTTAAATTTCCAAAATGGTCATTTTATTCACTCGTGACATTTAATAGTACCAATATTATATTACTTTACTCATTAGTAATATTCAACAAGTTTCCAATGATTACTAACTCTCGTCACGTTAGTAATTAAAAATATTTAATTTTCGGATTTATATTAAATTAATAACTCATATTAAATTTAATAAATCCCCAAATTTAAAAAGCATAAAAATACGGGGTATTACATACTTTCCCCTAATAACGGAACTTCATCCCGAAATTCAAAAAATAAGGCATACCTGGTAAGAATAAATCTGGGTATTTCTCGCGCATATCTTCCTCGTGCTCCCAGGTGGATTCCTCCACATTATGATGCTCCCACTGGACCCGTACAAGTGGAACTACCTTCGACCTCAATCTCCTCTCGCTATGGTCTAGGATAGCCACTAGTCTCTCCTCGTAAGAACTGTTAGGCTGTAAGTCTATCCCATCTATCGCGATGTGGGTGTGAGCCATGTCACCCCGAAGGTATCGTTCTAACGACGAGATGTGGAATACATCGTGAATGCGATGTAAATACTCTGGCAGTCCCAATCTGTATGCCACCGACCCAATCCTCTCGATAATGGAAAATGGTCCCACGTACCTCGGGGCCAATTTCCCTTTCTTCCCGAACCTCATCACTCCTTTCATAGGAGATACACGTAGTAACACTTGGTCCCCCACATTAAACTCTCGAAAGAATCGTTTTGCATCGGCGTAGATTTTTTGCCTGTCTTGTGCTACTCGAATGCGACTCCTGATAATATCAATCCTCATGGAGGTTTCCTGAATCACCTTTGGTCCTATCAACTTGTTATCCCCCACCTCTAGCCAACAAGTTAGGTAACGACAAGGCCTTCTATACAGAGCCTCGAATGGAGCCATGCCAATCGTGAACTGATAAGAGTTATTATAAGCGAACTCTACCAGTGGTAGATGTGGCTCCCAACCTCATCCAAAATAAAGAACACACATGCGTAGCATATCCTCCAACATCTTATTAGTACTCTCTGTCTATCCATCTGTCTGTGGGTGATAAGATGAACTCAACCTCAACTCTATACCCGTAGCCTCCTGAAAACTCTCCCAGAAACGCGACAAGAAAATCTTGTCTTTATCTAACACAATATTCAGGGGCACCCCATGCAATCTGAAAATCTTAGCAATAAACAACTGAGCATACTGACCCGTGGTGTAGTTTGTTCACACCGACAGAAAGGATCCACCTTGGTCAAACGGTCCACAATCACCCAGATGGAGTCGTGGCCCCAATGTGATGTAGGCAACCCTGTAATAAAATCCATGGAAATACTCTCCCACTTCCACGCGGGTATTTCCAATGGATGAAGCAACCCTGACGGTTTCTGATGGTCCACCTTTACTAGTTGGTAGGTAAAACACTTGGATACGAACTCAACAATATCCTTTTTTATCCCACTCCACCAGTATTTCCGCATCATATCCTGGTACATCTTATCTCCCTCAGGATGTACTGCGAATCGGGACCCGTGGGACTGGGTCATCACTGCATGATGTAAGTCTGCTCCTTCCGGAACCACTAATCTCACATTAAACCTCAAACCCCCATCAGAACTAACAGAATAGGACTCAGCACCCTCGGCTAAAAGTCGTATAATCTTCTCCTGGCAAAATGGGTCTGCGGTCTGTGCCTGTATCACCCTCGTAATAATCTCGGGTGTCACTATCATGACAGATATGAAGGAACTGGCTACTGCGTCCTGGTGACCCAACTCTTTCCACTTTGCTTTCCAGATGTCCGCTACATCGTCTACCGGTCTACGGCTCAACGCATCAGGAACTACGTTGGCCTTCCCCGGATGGAACTATATGTCGAACTAATAGTCCTTCACAAAATCTAACCACCTGCGCTGACGCATATTCAGTTCTCGCTGAGTGAACAGGTACTGCAATGATTTGTAGTCTGTGAACAAGCGTAATTCTCTCCCAATAAATAGTGCCTCCAAATCCTCAATGCAAAAGCGACCGCTGCCAACTCTAGGTCATGAGTGGGGTAGTTCTTCTCGTATGGCTTAAGCTTGCGGGAGGCAAAAGATATAGCCTTCTCCTCTTGCTGAAGTACTCCCTTAAGTCCTCATAAGGAAGCATCAGTGTAAATTAGGTACTCTACGCCCGGCTTAGGTAAAGCAAGGACCGGTGCTGAAGTAAGCTTGTCTTTCATCTCGTCGAAAGCCAATTGGCAAGCATCATCCCAATCATATGGAACCCCTTTGCGAGTCAGGTTCGTCAATGGCCCCACTATTTTGGAGAACCCCCGAATGAATCTCCTGTAGTATCCCGCTAATCCCAAGAAACTACGCACTTTCTTCGGTGTCGTGGGTTGTCCCCACTCCCTCACCGGTGACACTTTACTCGGGTCAACTGATATCCCTTTTTCAAAAATAACATGCCCCAAGAATTGTACTTCCCGCAACCAGAACCAAAATTTCTCATACTTAGCATACAGCTGATGCTCTCGTAGAGTCTGAAGAACCTGCCTCAGGTGCTCGGCATGCTCCTCCTCGGAGTGTGAATATATCAAAATGTCATCTATGAAGACGATGACAAACTGATCCAAGAACTCTCTGAACACTCGGTTCATTAATTCCATGAATACAGTTGCAGCATTTTTTAGTCCAAATGGCATCACTCTGAACTCATAGGACCCATACCTCGTCAAGAAAGTAGTCTTTGAAACATCCTGCTCCCTAATACGTAGCTGATGGTACCCTGACCTCAGATCTATCTTCGAAAAGAAAGTTGCTCCCCTCAGCTGGTAAAATAGATCATCGATTCGAGGCAACGGATACTTTTTCCATATCATGACCTTGTTTAACTCCCGGTATTCCACACATAGCCTCAGTGAACCATCTATCTTTTTCACAAACAAAACTAGAGCACCCCAAGGTGAGGTACTCCTGCGAAGGAAGCTCCGACCTAACAACTGCTCTATCTGATCTCGTAACTCTCGCATCTTTTCCAGAGCCATACGGTATGGAGCGTTCACTATAGGTCGAGTATCTGGAAATAAATCTATGACAAAGTCTATCTCACGATGAGGGGGTAGGCCTGTTATCTCCTAAAATACATCGGAATACTCACGAACAACTGGGATCGAGTCTAACAGAATCATAACCTCCTTAGAGGTATCCTCCTCTATATAATACAAATGAGTGGTCGAGCCTCCCTCTGGGCGAGGCATCACCACTACAAACATCACTTGCCCCGGGATGGCAAAGACAATACTCCCACCGAAACAATCTATCATGGCTCTCTAAGCTACGAGCCAATCGATACCGATAATAACATCATGCTCGTCCATATCTAAGACTAACATGTCTACTGGTAATACCAAACTACCAATCTCTACCCCCACACCCCGGCATATAAAGAGAATAAGCGAACCATTTCCCAGTGGTGAGTCTACACACGTCACAGTGCTCTCTGTTGTGGTTAATAACCGTAAAGCCTTTGCAAAATGGGTAGCTATATAACAGTGCGTCACCCCAGTATCAAATAAAACCCGACCCATAGTACCATGGTTAGGAAACATACCCTCAATCGTGGGTGGTACCTGCGGAGCTGCTGCCTGGTGGACGTTATAGACACGTCCGTACTATAATTGCCCCTGCTGTACTAGAGCGGTTGGAATGGCCGGTAGGGCTGGTACCTGAGATGGTGCTGGAAGGGAAGCTGAAAAAAGTGTCCTATGTGTCTCATAACGGGCACCCTGCTGCTGTGGGGCCCTATCACCCTCTGGACAATCATGGCGCTTATGTCCATTCTTACCGCACACAAAACATCAGCCTCTAAATTTTCCTCCCCTCTGACCCTGCTGAACACGACCCTGTTGGTCGCTACCGACCCGCCACTGGCCCTGTTGGCCCTGATTAAAATGTTGTTGGCCCTGCTTCTAACCCTGCTGCTGGCGGTGTTGGCCTTGTTGGCCCTGCTGATTAGGCTAGCCCTACTGACCCTACTTATATCCCCTAAATCCCTGTTGTGAATCACCTGATCGGAACTGCTTGGCAGGGTCCCCTGATGGGAACTCTGCTCGTGCTGACGAGTCTGTCCTTGAGATGTTGGTGTTCCACTAGCGCCACTACCCCCTGTCCTGCCCTGCTGGCTCGACTCTCCTTCCCGTTTGCTTCCCTGCAGATGGAAGCGGTGATCCTGGAAGTGTAGAAAACTAGCATTGAGTACATCAGTGAAAGTACTCAGAGATAGATTCCCTATAAGGTGCTAACGGATCCTCCAAGCTAACCCATCCATAAACAACAGTATCTTCTTACCCTCAGTGGGTGCCTCATCTGTCACTATAGTGAGAAGTCTCATGAAGTCCTCCTCATACTCAGCAACAGTAGAATTTTCTTGCTTCAAGTTCAGTAACTTCGGCCTCATCTCAGTTTGAACGGCAGGTGGAAAATATTTGCGGTCAAACCGCTCCCATAATGACTGAATCGGAATAGTATCCCTCTCCTCCAAGGTGGTGGTGGGCTCCCACCACTGCAAAGCGTCCCCCACTAGTTTAAAGGAAGCCAACAACTGTTTCTTCACTTCCATGCACTCATACATACGCAGATGCCTCTGTATATCTTTCTTCCATTGGCTGACGATAGTGATATCTGAACTACCCGAGAACTCAGGGGGATGCGGTTTTTGAAAGGCATCCCTAACCTACTCCCATGAAGATGGAAGCTGTGAAGGTACTGGCGCCACTGCCTGAATCTGGGGTGGAGCCTGCTGTACTACCGCTAACACGGCATTCATCGCCTGAGCAACAATAGCGGCGACCTCATTAGCATCCATCGTTCCCTGAGCCGGAGCTGCTGGCTTCTCGGCTTGGGAACGCCTATCCTTTGGTGCATGACTCGGAAGCATCGGAAACGTGAAGAAATTTATTAGTCAACATTTATTATCAAATCTTAAATAGCTGAAGACGTAATCGTAAAAGCAAGAATACAAAAATCCTAAAATAGGGCTCTATAACAAAAATGCTAAGCTGAAAGTAAAATAAGACGTACAGATCCTAAGGACACTAGAACCTGATGCTCTGATACCACATGTAACACCCCGTCTAATTAAATATAGGGTGATCAGTCCTTTATTAAATTAAAATCAAGGTGACGGTTGGTTCATTCTTAGCATCACTGTCGTAAAAATAACTTTACCAATTTAACACCCTAAATAATTAAGCTAAGTGCCAAAACCATTTTTGACATTACTTTCCAAATTTTATTTATATAAACCAACATTTAAACTGGACATCATTTAAAGATAAAGAATCACACAACAACTATCCTAGAATATATAAATCTAAATAACCAAACATTTAATTAATTGAATCCAACATTTAATACTTAAATGAAAAACATCCTTACAATACTAATCCCAAAGTGCAAATACTGGAAATAAATGGATTACAATATCCAATAAAACAACTGAATAATGGAAAGGGCGACACATGCCCAACAGAAATAATAGTGCTAGAAGAGGAATCAAGAAGTGAGGTCGTCTAAGCAAGAGTCCTGCAACTCCCACATAAGCTGTAGCACGTTCCTTCCAAAGGATCCTATGCAAGACGCCCATGTGGCTGGGAACCTGTAATATATACATATATATACAAGAGGGAAAAGAAAATGGAAACGGGTTAGAGACCGATAGTAAAAATGATTTAAAATTTTTTTAGCAAGTATTTAAAATGTCTACTGGCCAATGCAACAAGATATTAGTGCGACACTCCCTTGAGAAATTCTCACCTCTCTTCTAATGTGCACACCTATCGCACTAACCTTCCCAACAGTTAAACTTGTCTTATCTTAGGTTACTCGTAAGATTTAAACTGGCAATTCAACTGTTTAAGAAGAAAATTTCATTTAATAACAAAGCTCTCAATTTAACGTTATTTTCTAATAAAGTTTTCAAATATCACATTATATTTTTCAAACAAATATTTCCAAATTGAAATCATTTATCATCTCTTACTTACTATAA
The DNA here is from genome assembly GCA_949130495.1 of Sambucus nigra. NCBI lineage: Eukaryota > Viridiplantae > Streptophyta > Magnoliopsida > Dipsacales > Adoxaceae > Sambucus > Sambucus nigra. Next base: position 414,277,401 of record OX422215.1, on the reverse strand, counting down.
ACACAGGAGGTAGTTCTCAAATTTCAGAATTTAAATATATATATTAATTACTCATATAATATATGAATTCTAACAACACCCCACATAAAAATTATGGTGCTGGCATACTCTGCTATCCAGTCCCCGTATCACTCATACTAATAGAAATAAAAGTTCGGAAGAACTCTCGAACTGTATTAACATAAATAAAAACAACATTGAGGCGTAGTATAGAGTTCTGGTCTCTAAGAGTTCGGCACATGCCCCCACGTCTCTTAGGCCGTCTGACTATCGATCCGATTAGCCTGTACCAAAGGATCTCTATCTTCTAGGGTACAAGTCAATATCCCCCATAAAGGTCCCACCGAGATAAGACTATCCCAGCGCGATAACCTCAGGGATAGCAAGTAGCGCGGGCATGGTTTTTACACATTTATAATATATGCATAATCACATAGTCATATATATACAACACTTATTCACATTTCTCAATTTCTTGTACCCACAACCTGTAATTATAACTTCTTGTTTTAAAGACATTTTACTCAGTTATCCCATATAACGGACTCATATCGTTTATTACTGTTATTTCCCTCTCGTGATCTTTCAAGTAACCTCACCGTCCCAAATACTTAAATAGTCACACCTACACAACCCCAAAAAGTTTGTACTAATCTGAATTCCTCGAAAACTGGTTTTCCTCACTCAAATTAACCGATTTCTAAAATAGGGGTAAAAATAGGAATTTCCGTACAAATTAAAAATCTCGCTCGAACCAGAATGGTGCTCGCTCGAACGACTTCCACGTGTTGCTCGAACTATTTCGAGCGACTTGTCCATCTCGTTCGAACGACTTCGCGCGACATTGACATCTCGTTCGAACTACTTCGCGCGACATCGCGCGAACTGCACTGTTTCGTCTTCAACCTTTGGCAGATTCATTTTTAACCATTTTTAAGCCTTAAAACCTCAATAGTTTAATCCCAAACGTCTCCTCTTCAATCCCAATAAATAATATCATGATTATATAACGTTAATAACTTCCTAGAATCATTCATTCATCAAAAATCATTTAGATTACATGAAATCCCCAAATTAATTCATAAGAACCCTAATTCCCAAATTTTCAATTAAAGAACCTAATGAACATAAATTTTTTCATCCATATTAATTCCAAATTTCGTAATACAACCTCTGCATATGATCAAGGTTCAATCTACACAGATTCTCCTTACAACACATGCGATTTCTTCTTCCAAAACATATAATTTTTCAATCAAAATACGAAATTTTTATTCCTAGACTAACATGAGAGGAACATTAACTAGAATTCAGCAAGATAAATACTTGCCTGTAAATTTTAGGGTTCTCATTTGTGGACGAATTTGGTGTGGTTACGTTCCCCGTCGCGCGATCTACGCGTTGGTGGTGGTGGCGGTGCAACCGGATCAATTTTTGGCCTTGGATTGCTTGGAAAGCTTTCTACCTTCCTCTCTAATGGTCGTTCTAAGGTTGTGAGTCTACTAACCCTAAAACACCATTCCAAATGGATGATATAACCTAATAAATTTCGTGGGTTTAATTACCCAAAAATGCAAAATGTCCAAAATGCCCTCCCGGGGTGCTAAATAGGCCTAAAAACGTCCCGAGACCCAAACTAAACCCCCGGGTACACTTTTCTGACTATCTCAACCCTTTCGGACACTTTGGCGCACTCAAAATGACCATACGAGCGACTTAAAATTTATTCACTTCTATTAATCAATATTTAGTCCCTACGCGACACGGGCGCGTCCCGACTTAAATTTCCAAAATTGTCATTTTATTCACTCGTGACATTAAATAGTACCAATATTATATTACTTTACTCATTAGTAATATTCAACAAGTTTCCAATGATTACTAAGTCTCGTCACATTAGTAATTAAAAATATTTAATTTTCGGATTTATATTAAATTAATAACTCACATTAAATTTAATAAATTCCCAAATTTAGAAATCATAAAAATACGGGGTATTACATACTACTATTGCCATTTTCCTATGAATTGAGAGTTTCAATTAACTTAAATGAGGTTTCTCTTCTTGTCAAACATTTCATTATATTGAAATGCTAGTTTTTTAAACATAAAAACCAATGTATGAAGCCGAGGTTACTTTGAAATAGCTGAAAGAACCCGTGTGCTGAAGTTGCTAGTGGTATTGCGCTATCCATACTAGTTAATGACCATAATGCGAATTTTTATTTGTGGCTTGCTGATGAAGGTGGTTAAGTTATCTAGCCTCTAAAGTTTCTAACACGTCGTGAATTCTACTGTCGAATGAAGAAAATAAATTTGGTTGTAATGTGAGTACTATCAATACTAACCCTTGCCTAAATGTAGTACAAATCCCATATCTGGTTATCACCATTGTTGACCCGTAACGTTTTTGGAACTTCCTCATTTCATAATCATTGGATACCTTTACTTTAGATGTTGAATTCATTCTAGTAAGTGAATTCTAATGCACCTTTAAGACTGGTATTTGACTTGACTTCAGGGAATTTGACTTTCAAATGATAATGCCATCATCGAAATATTTTTCTCAAAAGATAATGACAGAATGCAAGGACCATTTTTAATCCTTTAACCTCATCCATAAGAGTGATGAAAATCGTGCTGGTGATGTTCATATTGAAACCATTTATATGTATTTGGTTACCTTATGTCTCTCCCAAGACTTAACCATTCGACGAATGATGTAATAACTACCTAATGTTCATATAATATTTATTGCGATACAGGGATTTATCACCATGGTTTGACACCCTTCACATTTTTTTAGGATGCCGAGAGCTCGAGATGACTGTGATCGTCGGTCTCGAACTACGTATCTAAACCATTTCTGATAATTGACCAATAACATTCGTGGGTTACTAGAACCAACCCGTAATAAGAACTTCGACTTTCTTTACACTAATATTGTCTATGTCTCGGGCACTTGATGTGACAAGGATTTGAAATAAGACATAATCTCATTGTTGAGTCTTTCTTTACCTTTAATGTGCATTTATGCTCAATATAGGTGCCTAAATAAAATACTAGGTGGTCCCGAGCAGTGAGGTCACCAGTTCTCGTAATTTTTCGATGAATTTATTTTGATTACCAATGTGAAATGTCCCAACCCTTCACAAAGTCTTACTAATACTCACTACGAGATGTTATATGATTTTAAATAATCTTTATCAGTCACTTAGCAGTGATAAATGCTTTGGAGGTTAATACTTTACTACATTACATATTGACCCGTGTAATGATACAAATAGGATATTATATAAAGACTAAAATCCCAATAAATTTTTGCTAATGAAAGAAAACCCCCCAATGATGTCACCATTCTTAACTCCAAAGTTGTAACCATAACCATGTATAAACTAGAGTTCCAAACTCATCTCACAGGACTGAGTCCCAATGTTGAGCAATGAAGGTAGGAGGATAAAATCCCATTATAACGATTACATGTCACTCCCAAACGGAACTTGAACCTAAATCTCTGATACCAAGTTATAGCGCCCCAACATAGAATTCGGAGTTACCCGTACATCAACCCGGTCCAGTGCGTGAAGTGTGAAGTGGTGTGAAAAACGATAAATAATTTTCTACTCGATTTTAATTAATTTAAATTACCAACTAAATATGAAATTCTATTTTCAATATATATATCCATAGTAGTAACAAGGATGACATTCACTAGAAAATGTCTTCGGACTCAAGTAATCATAGATATTAGTGTAAGAATGGGTAAATACTTACCTATAAAATGCTCTCAACAGATTCAATGCCAACTAAATTGCTGTAAAAAAGAGGAATGGATTAAGCTAACGCCTAGTAAGGGTTCCCAACAAAATGTAGTGTGGAATCAAATGACGGAAATAATGAATGAAAGACTATAACCCATGCAATTCTAACCCAACTCCACGTTCAACTACTTTAAAATATATGTGTGGCCATCTAGGATTCCTTCAGCACGGGTTAGCATTGAACGGGATAGAGGAAGGGGAAATATCTCTCAGCATGTGTGGGGATTCGAAGATAGGAATCCCTTTTTTCCACTCACACAATATTCACGGTCTACTACAAATTTAAATCGATCCTCGTAAACGGGGGGAAAATGTAAAAAGTCGAGTCGCCGGCCTATTTTTCTCAAACTAGGAATAAAAATGTAGTCTTCCTCAAAACAACATGATGGAAGAACAAACTGATCCATAACAAATCAAATGAATCGAGGGTCCGGGGACTAAGTTAAAGAATGGAAAGGTGTTAAGTACCGATTCCTCCCTTTCGGTCTCTCATAGGGTATAATAATGTTGTCCTTTTTATCCATGATATGTCTCATGTGTACAATATGTGCGATGTGAAAATAAGTGAGAAAAAGGGATTACCCTACTCTCTTCATGCAAAGGAAGGAGAGGAGTTATCCAAAGGGTCATATGAAAGAAAGAGAATAATACAAAATATAATGTTAGGGCCTACCGAATCACGATCCAGTATAAGAAAGTTAATGTGCATGTCGGGTGGGAACATTAATATGTAGGCATGTGCAAACGTGCAGTAATACTAAATACAAGATATAAAAAAGTAATGCAGTGAGAAAAATATGACTCGACCCGATAATGACTCGGGACACCTACATAGCCAAAATGGGCATTAAATTCCATGTAGTTAAACCTATCACAAGGGTGGGGTTTAACCCATATACCAAAATTTAGGACTCCTCCTTAGTTGTTTTAGAAGAAAATGTGCTAAAGTGTAGAAAAAGTGAGGAAATGCAACTTTGAAGTTTGTAAGTAACCCCTCTTTTTTCCCTTTTTGGTTTTATAAAAATATATTATGTGAACACTAGTAATAAAAAAAGGATATTAGTTGTATGTGATAATGGATTAAGAATAAAAGATATAAAAAATAGAAGTAAAGTAAATAAACAACATTAATCAAATGAATTAGAAAAGAGTAGGAACAGACCTCCCAGAAGATTTTTTTAGTGATTTTTCAAGGAGAGTATGACGATTTTATGGTTGTCGGATAATGGTGAAGTAGAGTGAGGTATGTGGTAAAAGTTGGTATAAAAGTGAGATAAGGAAAGTGAGGGGAATGTTGCAAAACTGGATTTTTTCAGAGTGGTAAAACATTGATTTCGAGATAGGGAATGTTATGATTGTCCAGAACGGGGCTCTTGGTAATGAGGAAATGACCTCTTTAAATAGCCAAAATTAGGGTTCAAGGGACAGTCGATTAGCATAGGACCTAGCCTTCCTATAGGCATACTCTTGGCTTGCTGGTAAAGTAAAGTACACCCTTGCCTATAGGTAGGGGGTTTAAGGGGGCCTATAGGTATTCCAGAAGGGACTTTTCAAAACAAATAGGAATAAAATGAAAATCATACGTCTGAATAGTGCACGACGAAGACCATTGGAAAGGGGATTCAGAGCCCTATGAAAATATATGGGTCAATCCCGAGTTGGAGAGATTACTAAAGTCAAACGGAATTTAAAAGCGCTTGATGGACTCTAAATGGGGGGTTCTTGAAGTAATAAGGAAAGTACGTGCGATCCATTAGGATGATTCATGTACAGTATACAGTTTTAAAAAAGGGATTTATATCCCTATGAAGATCTAATGATCTTCGCTCAAGTTGGAGAATCAACCAAACTCAAACGGGGCTCGAGAATAACTGTGGCCTCTAGATAGAGGTTTATAGTAAAAAGGTGAGTATGCTCAAATCGTAAGCCAATTCTTGCACGATATGGATGGTTGGAAAGAGAATTCATAGCCCTGTGAAGGTGTAATCAGCTTTTCTCACATTACAGAGTTGACAAAATTCAAATAGGGCACAAAATTTCCTAATGGACTCTGAATCAGGTTTTGAAGATGAACTTAGGATCTTAAAGTATTTGGAGGGTACTAGAATGGCGTGTCAACAGAGCCCTTTGACAGGAGAGCTAGAACAAGTAAAGATCATTTAAAGATAGACACCTCATTAATGTTTAAGAGTTTTGGATGGTCGAGGCTTTTACTAAGGATTAAAGGGACTGATGGTGATTGCTTGAAAAAGGTTGAGACAAATTATGTGAACCTAGGTTAATTTTTCGGACCATAAAAAAGTTGAGGTGATCGATTCAAACGGTCGAGGTCAATTTTGCAAGCCTTTTGCGAACCTAAAGAGTGTAGGTGAATGATTCATATGGTCAAGGTTAATTCTACGGACCTTGGTTTATTCTATGGGCCCAAAGAGTTAAGATGACCATTTTAGAGGGTCAAGGACAATTGCATGGACCTAAGGGGCTGAGGTTATCGATTCATATGATCAAAATTGATTCTACAAACCTAAGGAGTTAAGATTATTGATTTGGAGCATGAAGATAAATTTTATGGACATAAATAGTTTAAATGTGACCGATTCAGAGGGTTGAGGTCGATTATGCAAACCTAAGGAGTTTAGGTAACTGATTCACAGTGTCGAGGTTGATTCTCAGTACCAATAAGCTGAGATGAATAGTTTATAGGGTTGAGAATAGTTATGTTGACTTGAGGAGTTAATATTCAATTTTTAGGACATAGGTTAATTATACGGACCTAAAGAGCTAAGGTGACCGATTGAGAATGTTGAGATCGATTTTTCAAAATTAGGTTAATTCTTCATACCTAAATAGTTGAGATGAACGATTCAGAGTGTCGAGGTCAGTTATGCCTTCCTAAGGAGTTCACAGTGACATATTCAAATGTTCAATGTCGATTTTACGAACTTAGGTCAATTCTACAACCCTAAAGAGTTAAGGTGACCAATTTAGAGGTTTGAGGTCGATTCTTCAGATGTAGGTCAATTCTATGAACCTAAAGAGTTTTGATGACGGGGGACGTTATTCAATTCTGATTTCACTGGGGAGGGTGGGTAGTGAGAACTCTGCGAGTGTTGGCGCATTTTATTTCTGACCCCGCTGGGGGGTGCTAGTAATGTGAGTGTTGGAGCACTTTTTTTTATCTAGTTATGGAGTGTTCTAGTAATGTGGATGCTAGCTCACTTTGATCTTGATCCCACTGGAGAGTACACAAGTGAGAGGTCTACGAGGGATTTCTTGCCTTATTTAATGAATTTTCTCGGGGCTATCATCAATTCGATCCCATGAGGATTTTTTAGGAATTTGTGTTGATTGTCTAGAATTTTTTTGGATTTTATACAACTTTTGTGACTTGAGGGATTCCGTGATATGAATAGTCATATTGGTGCCTATCATCATAGGGCACGGACTCCTGGGCTTATCAAGGGAGGTGAAAGGTCACTAATGATAGGCATGACTAGGGAAGTGCCGATTGGAATACCCCGTAGTTCCTTATAAAAAGGGGGAAGCCCTCTTCATTTTTTTCACTTTCATTCAAGTGAATTTCTTCCTTTCTCTCTCTACCAATCAATTGTTAAGCAAAATTCTTTAAATAATTTATGGAGGGTGCAACAAATAATGCGTGGATGGCTACTGATGACTAGGCCGACATGGAATGGCGTGATGTTGAAGAGTTAATATTGGGGGAGTAAGAATACCTATGATAGTTTTGGAGCATATCCTTGATGATAGAGTTCTATTTCAAGAGTCATCAAACCATCGTTCTATGAGGGTGAAGAACCCTAAAAACTATGTAAGTGTTTTGTTTTTCATTTTTTCTATTTCTCATTTTGTCAATCATGGGGATGCTGAAGAATTTTGACTTTTGTGCAATTGAATATCGCATCGTTGTGTACTCATTCTCATGGATCGTCGGGGATGAAAAAGGTGTGGGACGATCTTCCTCACATTGTGCGGTTGATGGTGGCACTACAAAAAAGGATCTATTGTGACTAGTATAATAGGGACAAGTTTTAGTAGTCATCCCTAAAACTAATTATTTAGGAAAGACAAAATATATGTCCAATATATATGTATTATTGGGGACATTTATGCTCGTCCGTCCCAAATATTACATAAAAAGGGTTTATAAGGATCGAGTTCATTTTTTGTCCCTTAAAAATGCGTACTTTAAACCTTTTAAGGATGGGTTAGTTTTATTTTCCTCTTCATGTACACGCTTCCCTCCAGTCCCTAAATTTTATTCACCCCAAACCTCGATTACCCTTTTCTATCCTCACACCCACATAGAGTCTCTCTCTCTCTCTCGTCTTTCCGATGGGAAATCGCCTCTCTCCCTCTTCCTCTCGTCTTGACTACAAGGGGTATATTGTCTCTAACCTAAATCTATGAGTCTTTTTTCACTTAGCAATTAATATCTAGGGTTTGTTATGTGGGTATTGTCAAAATGTTGTCTTATTACATATACTATTATTTTTCAGTCGTGAGATCTTTGTCTTTGACTTGGTCCTCTCATAATGGTATATTGATTCCAATTATTTTTTTATATGCACATGCTTTTATTTATAAATCCGTAAATTTCATTTACTAGTTTTTCTATTGTTTTCATTTATTCAATTAGCTTCTTTGTGCTTATATGTGTGTTCTTCAGTCTTTTTATTGTAACTTCTTGAGATTTATGCTTGGTTAACTCTAGTTCAATTATCGATTTTAATTGAGAACGCCATCGTAGCCATTGGGTTTTTTGATTTTTTTTTTATTTTCATTGGTATGTTAAAATAGGTCCTCTGTTCATATTCCCATATGTATTTGACTGAATATTCTGTATTTTTAGTGTGTTTTTTCTAGCAAATGGTATGAAATTGTTGCACTATAGTCATTATATTTTTATTAGAAAGAAATATTCGAGTTGATGTACTAATTAAATGTAAACGGAGGCTCACTGTTTTAAGATGTAGGGATGAAGTCAACATCTAATTATAGAGAATAATATGAAAATGCCATTGATGTTTACTAAGTTTTATCACATTATTTCTAGTGTGTGAATATTAATGAAGCACGAATATGGAATTGGGTGTTGTGCCCGAAACCACAAGGAGACACTGACAAAAAAAACTTACGACACGACACATCAAAGACACAATGACATATATATAATTTTATTCTTCTACGAGTGTTCATAGAGTGATGTAAGAGTCTTGAACGTATGAAATGTCCAAGCTTTTTAGGTGAATATGTATGTATATGTTTGGTTCACTGGATGCTTCATTTTTTTGAAGAGGTCATAGAAGAGAAAATAAATGGGTACGAAAGGTAAATAATTGATTCTTGCATTCTCTCATGTCAGTTATTATTTTGTCCACATTTTTTTCATTTTGTGTGGAACAATTTCCTTTCTTTTGTAACATGGGAAATACATAATAGGCCATAAAATTTGTAAATCTAGGAGAACATGTTAATGTTTTATAAAGTTAAATGAAGGAAGAATAGTTCCTTCATTAACATGTCATTATGTTATTTTTCCCATTTCTTAGTAGAATTAGTCTATTCTATTTGAGTTCCTTTATTTTCCTACTATATAATGAAGCATAATAAATGTTGGTGTAAATGTGTCCCAGACGTGTCAAATTTTGTAATTAACAAAGTCTTCTACAAGTATTGTTTGACCTTCCTTAATGTAAATAATTTAATCCTGCTAGTCTCTCCAAATATGGACCATGTCATCAGTAATTTACTATTCTTGCTCTTCATTCATTGAAACTTCCATGCACTATATCAAATAAATTACGATTCCTATACCAATGTATGCTTCCAATCTTTTAGGTTGAAGTTTAAACCTAAAAAAATTTATATGAATAAAGCTTTGTTTTGCTGCAGTTAATAAGCAACCCCCAAACAAAGCTATATAAATAAAGCTTTGTTTTTCACCAGTTAATGAGCAAAAGAAGGCATTTGAGTCATTAGTTGTGCGTTCATATAAGTTCTCGTATGTTGCTCTCATTAAAATATAATCCATCTTACTCAGGCCACGTCTTTCTCCTCCAAATGACTACGATGTATATAATTATAAGCTAGGTTGAATAAAAAATCCTTTGGACTCTACCATCTAGACATGTCCATGGCTTGCCAAGCCTACTTAGCGTAAAGATAATGCAAGTTTTCGCAAGATGAAGAGGTGTTGTTCTACGTGTGTTCCATATAGGCTATGGCCAGATTTATTACATTAATACGTGTATGAATTGGTTATTCTTTGATATTTTAAATTTTAAGTATCTCTTTTTCTAACTCATCCAGATTATAACCTTCAGTTAAGCTATTTTGTTCAAACATCTATAAATTGTTTCATTTTACCTTTTAAGGCCACTAAGGAGTATCTATCTACAAATAACCTTTTGGGGTGAGAGATTGTAACTTAGAATTGATCTATAAAGTTCTCATGGCATATCTTGGGAGTTTGTCACAAAAAATATTTAGAATACAATTGCACCCCCTAGTACTCAATCATTGAAGGAATAAAACCAACTTCATCTTATCCGTCCAATTGTAGTGAAGAAAATATCACATTATGATATTCAACAATAGAATCGAACATGAAGAACCTTTGACATTCTTGATTATCCCTTGGTTTTTCATCAAAAAACTTAGAAAAATAACATTATGTAGCTTAAAAGTTCATAAGAACTGGGACTGTACCTTACAATTTTCTATATGGATCTTGATAACCCCATGTATATTATCCTTGTATATCCTATTAAAAGGCCAGTTAAAGTGCTACAAAATGTTTAATTTCAAAAATATTGAACAAGTTTTTTTCTTATGTAGTGCACTTTGGTCCACATATCTTTATGGTCAGATATACACACACATTAATAGACCCATGCTTCACACCACACAGTGGTGTTTAGATTTATTCTACTTTCTAATCAAGAATTTGAATATAAGAAAATAAATATGGATTTTTGTTTGCATGCATTACAAAAAGAAGCTCGCTACAAGAATTCTACTTTGAAATCAAGAGTTTTGAATATATTTAGGTAAGCAGTGGTATTAACAAAATGCACTACCAAAACACTTTAGCTATTCTAGAGACATATATAAAGAAATTTTCTCCATTAATCTGTTGTGTCTACTAAAATGTTGTCTAGTACGATTCCCCAAGAGATGCTAGTTCCAGCATGCAATAAGTTTGTTTTTGGGATTTTGTTCTGTTATTTTTCCCTCGCGTTTTCACTATATAACTCTTGTATCTACTCTCTAACCTTGAATTGAGGTAGTATACCCAAAAAATCTATGGAATGAAACAATTCACAATGTCACATATTATATCTTTTTCCCTCGAGTTTAATACTTAAACATTTTATTCTTCTTAACTTTTTTAATATCTTCTGAAATCTATTGCCGTGTGATATTACTTACAAGTGCCCTTGTGATCATGAGAAACACCCAATCATACACACACATAAAATTGATGTCTTTATGAGTTATGGTGATGTTTATAGCTCACCACCTTAGAATATCCATTAACTTTCTTCGACTTATTTTGGTTAAGTCAGATCTTAAACTCTTATTGGTGCATCATGATCCATTTTTCATCTATTTTTCTCCTTTGACAAAAACCAATAACTTACCATTTGCTGTTGTTGGCAAATGAATAGAGTAATTATTAGTAATGTCCCAGTTATCCAAATAATGGAATCCTATAGGCTCAAGAGGCGCAATAAATTCAAAGATTTGTGCATGCATTTATGTTTTGCAGATATACTTAACACATATATGTGTTCCCCATACATATTTCAACAACTTATTCATTTCATAATGCATTTAGAATTACCCAAGAGTACTTGATTTTTTCTTCGAATGTTAGGGTGTACGATATAACCATGCTAAAAATGTCATTCATGTTGTTGATAACAACCTAATGTTGTCCATATCTCAATTAGGGTCTATAAAGAACAACTGAAATCTTGATAGTTGTTTCTAGAATAAGTCCTCTATCGGCTACCTAATAAAGTTATAGTTGTTAGCTACGAGATAACTATAAAACAAGTATGCTACACAATTCATAGTTGATTACAATGAAAATAATTATCTCACTTATCTATGGTATTCAAAACACAAGCAATCCAAAAGTCTAGCATCAAAGGAGAAGAATGTGATACTAATACTGAAGCATAATTATTTGAATCTAAAAAATGTCTGATAATTGCATTAAATTCAATATAGAAATTAAAATCTCATAATTCAAAAAGTTATAAGATTTTATGTTTTAATCATCAGGGGTAAAGTTTTCTGAAATAGACAATGCATGTATTGTATGCTTATATTCTCATGATGTACGATGTTTATTCCACAACAAGACATTTGCATGTCTTATGAATATATATATGTTTACAGAACAAAACTATTGATCATTGGTTATAATCAATAGAGTCTTGTTTGTTTGGTTGTAAGTTTATTGGTTTTAACTAATGACCATTAACTTTAGTATGAGTTTTGGTGAGTCACATGAAAAACTTTAGTATAAATTTCATTAAGGTACGCGTGATATTCCGGTGTTATGTTGTTATGGGATTAGGAAAATACAGTAGTTACTTTGACTACTATACCTTTTATTTTTATACTACTTGTAGTGTAAACTACAACCACTTTTTATGAACTTTTTTATACATTTATTATGTCAGGTTTAATTAAGATCATGGATGAAAACCTATTTTTCAAGTTCCAATTATGTATGTAGATTATATTTCCTAAAGTAAAATTTATTTTGTTGATGGATAAAAAATTTGGACCTAAAATTATGATGTAAATGTTTATTTTAACCTAACACACGAGATTTTTAGAGAAGTGGCATTGCCCCATGATGTTAAAGTATTATTCATTTTTTAAAAATGTATAGTGTGGCGGCTAGTCTCGCCTTGGAAAGGAATTGTTACATTTTTAGGATTAATGGGAGGATATGGAAGGGTTTGGGGATAGAATTAAGTTTATTTCTTCACTTTAGGCCTCGTCTCGTCTTTTGAGATGGTAGGTATGGACATCCCCTCCAATCCTCGCTGTGGGAGACATGAAGAAGAGGGTGTGGGGGTGTCCCCTTCGTCTCTAGAGAATCTTGGTCTCGCGCATCCCTCTTGGGAGCGCTTAGGCCGGCATCAGGGAGAGATAGAGTTGTTAGTTAATTTTACTCAAAACACACAAAAGAAAGATGGAGACATCCCGAAAGACAGCATCCAAAGACATACTGATACATACGAAACCAAAAATGATTCGAAAAGGGTTCGAAGGCTACGTTACGAAATGGGAAGGTGTTAGGCACCCATTCTGCCCTTACAGTCTCTCATGGATTATTGTTATTTTCCTTTATTCCTCCGTTATATGTGTGCATGTGTATATATAGTGGAGATATGAATCACCCACTTGTATCATGGAGGAGATAAAGAGAGTCATCCTTAGGAATGTTCTTAAAAGTAATATTAGAAAATAGGATTTACGCAATTATCCTAGCGTTGATCGTTATAATGGAACGATAACATATATGGAATAATACGCCACTAAGAAAAAATATATATAGAGAGAGTTTAAGATATTCGGCTTAAAGAATATAGAAAAAATAGAAAAAAGTATAAAAAAAGACTCGAGTCTCGGGTTTTATCTCGAGATGGATACTAAGATGCCCAAAGTGTACCTGCCAGTTCAAAGACATCAAGAGGTCGAGATTACCCATCAGCAATGTCGTCTTTCACTAGGTCGGCCACAACTGACGTTGCAAGTACCAACTTGATTGGGCATCAGCCGAGGTCTACATGACTTATGGGGTCAGTTATCCATCAGTTCGGCCACAACCGACGTTACAAGTATCACCTCGACGGGGGCATCATCCAAGGTAAGTATGGGCATGGGTTATCCATCCGCGTCACAATCAACATCATCTATAACCGACGATACAAGTTTCACCTAAGATCAGCAAGGCCTTGCAGGCTCAGTACCAAGTGTTAAGACAACATCGAACCTCGCCGATGTTCTACATATCTAACCTCGGTTAGCATCCTAGCCAAAGTCATCATATAATCCCCAGCCAAGGCTGGGGTTATACCTCACCAACCTCGTACTTATCCAAGCCAAGGTTGGTACCAAGAAAAGACAGCCGAGCATCTACTCGCACATGTATGGCTAGGAACACGTAGATAAGTTTATTATAACCAAATCATACTCTCCACATGAGGGAATATTAAGGTCATCATTATTTAGTTGAGATCATCCAGGTGTCATCCTTTCACTGGTTGGATCTTCATGCACATACAAATTGCATACTTGGGGGGTACATTCCACCCCTCAAGCACTATATATAGAGGTCATCCTCAACATTGTAAGGGATCGATAATTGCAACCCTAAATAAAACACTGTCATTTTCCACAATAGAGAGGGAAAGCTTGAGATATTGTATCCATGTACATTAGTTCCTTATTTCAGTGACATTACTCTCTCACTTGCACAGTGGACGTAGGACAGATTGGCTAAACCACTTAAATTCAAGTGTTTATCCTATTCTCCTCACCTCTTTCTATAAATGTACTTATATTCTTCTGTGTTGCCATTGTTATCACTTACTTGAGCTTGTCAGCACCTTATCTGGTGGTGGTATTTCCCGCATCATCATTTTAGCGCTGTCTGTGGGAACAAGAAGACATAACTCTTCTTTTCCTGGCTTAACTTCATCGGAGACTATGGTGGTGAACTAGGCCTGACCCTTTGCGTGGAGTTGCTTCACCATTGAAAAAGGTCCTTTAAGGTATTAAGCTCACCTTCTTTACAAGATCTTTAGTTTTAACATATGGCACCGGAGTTACCACCAGCTCCTCCACCATTCGGTGTTGGAGGACCTAGTTCCAGTCATGCACCACCCTAGTCCGAAATGGCTGAGGTGGCTATCGCCTTAAAATCGTTGGTTGTAACGCAACAAGTAATGAAAGATCAATTTGCACAGCTCAGTCAAAATATGATGAGGCCACTTGGGGTCTCATCGGATATGATTACTCTGACAGCTGTTTAACACCATCCTAAAGCCAGGGGACCACCTCAGGCATTGAGAAAAGACCAACCTACCCCTCAGTGGAGGAGGGACATTGCTGACCCTAGGCATTTATGTTTAGGAGGCAAGGAAACCCTTGCCCTGAGGATAGGTATGATGATATGTTGGCAGAGGATGATCTAGAATACTGTTGGGATCCGTATGAAGTTTTGAACATCATGGTACGTCCTATCAAGCAGAGCAGATGTTATGGGGGAAGAGGAGATGGGGGTATCCCACAAAGAGGATTAACTTTCGATAGCTTGAGAAGAGGATCAGCCTTTCAAAGGCTCGGCCCAGTTAATCACCTAAGACAGAGGTTGTCCAGGTCTAAAAGTGTAGCAGGTTCACAAAGGGAAGATGGGGAACATCGACCTCATTAGGGCCGACCCCAACATGGTCGACCTCAACATGGCCAAGAAAGGGAATAAGAAGAGCTAAATATCCAACGATGTGCAACGGCTGGGGAACCCTCAGCTCACCCCTTGGAGGTGGTTGGGAAAACCTCAGTCAGGAAGACATTTCAAAGCCATGGAACTATTCCATCAAACGTCTTGAAGAGAAGACAGGGAACCTCATCAAAAGACGAGACCCACTCCAAAGAGGGTTCTCATAGGGCTCCCCATTTGTGGAAAAGATAGGGAACTTCCCAACCACTTCCAAGTTCAAACCACCTACGGTGTCGCCCAAGTATGATGGTAGCACCAACCTTGTGCATCATATTGAGATGTACCAATCCGGGACATATATTTATTTGATCCTAGATGATATGAGGTATCGGGCCTTCTCTAGGACTTTAATTGGAGCTGCACATATTTTGTTTACATCTGTTGAGATCTTTAAGGTCTTAGCTAAACAGTTAATTCATAATTTATGTTTTGGGGTAAGACCTCATAAGAAGACCACGCATCTACTGTACTTATAGAAAGGCAAGAACGAGATCCTAAGAGACTATATTTCTAGATTCAACAAGGAAAACTTGGAGGTCAAAGATTATGAAGAGAATATAGCTATAACAGCCCTCATCGAAGGACTCTGAAAGGAGAAGTTGGCAACTACATGAAAGGTCATGAACGCTGAAGAGGCCATGGCCGCAAAGTATGAGGATGAGAACGGAAGTGGCCGCAGGAAGTTCCAAAGGACGAAAGAAAAAAAAGAGGTCTGCTGATGACAAGTTTGCAAACTATACTCCTCTAACTCTGAGCTGCCAACACATCCTCAACAAAAAAAATGATCGGTCCCTGAGATGGCCGAAGAAGCTGAAGGCTCCTCCACATAAGAGGAATAAGAACCTATGGTGTGAGTTACACGATGACCACGTCCATATGATAGACAAGTGTTTAGCCTTGAAGGATGAAATTGAGAACATGTTAAAGTTCGAAAAGCTCAGGAAGTATGTCGACGGTAAAGCTCCTAAGAGTGGAAGAGATGACCCTAAAAAGAAGAGAAACAACAAATGTCGAGATGATCCCCCAATGAGAAGAGATGATGGATCAGATGGTGATGATGAGGACAATACATACCTCCCATTAAAAGATGACAATGCTCCTGCAAAGAGGGTTGGTATGATCTCATTCGGTGTTAACACCATATGTGGAGGACTAGCAGGGGTGGCTCCAAAAGTAACTGATCATAAAGCTCATGTGGTGAAGGCTAAGTTATTGAGCATAGTAGATGTTGTGAATATGGTGTCTTTAAAGGCTAAGGAGAAGAGAAAGAAAGTAGATATGGGTAAACTTATAGTTGGATTCTCTCGACTCGAATTCAAAGGTATCTTATCTCTGCATGATGACCCTTTGTTAATTACAATAAGAGTGCATGGATGGGAGGTACAGAGAATCCTCATAGATGGAGGAAGTTCAGTAGATGAGATGTTATAGCCCTGTTTTAAGAGCCTAGGCCTCAGCATGTCTAGGTTCGTACCCTATTATCATCCGTTGAGCATATATGAGATGGATATACAAATGGGAGACAAATGGCATAAGAGGTTGACGCAAAAGATCATTTTTTTTCATTATGGATGAAAATATCTTTTCGACCTACAACCTCATCATAGGACAATTAGCCCTTAAGGAATTTGAGGTCGTGCCGTCGACGGTCCACCAAATGCTAAAATTCCAAAACCCCCTATAGGGTAGGGGAAGTGTAGGGTAACCAGACCTCGGCACAAGAATCCTATTTCAAATCGATGGAAGAGAGAGAGGCCCATAAGAAGGTAACAACCACATATAACATTGATACACTTTATCCTAGGGATGAAACAAAATTGAAGAAAGGAGAGGCCATGGAAAAGGTAGATTCCATCGTCCTCAATGAGGACGAATCGAAAAAAACCGTCCAACTCAATAAGGCCCTAAAATTCGAGATCAAGGAAGATCTGGTAAGATTTTTGAAGAAGAGGTAAAGTTTCTTTGCTTGGAGGCATGCAGACATGCCTGGAATCGACCCGTAAGTTATGTATCACAAGCCCAGTGTGGCAGAAGATGGTAAGCCAATCAAAAAAAAATGAAGAGTTTACTCCAGGGACAAGTATGATGTCATCGGGGAAGAGGTCAGAAAGTTGGAAAAGGTATAATTCATCAGGGAGGTCATATACCCATAGTGGTTATCTAACGTCGTCATTATGCCCAAAGCTAACGGAAAATGGAGGATATGCACAGACTTCACTGACCTGAACAAGTCTTGCCAAAAAAATAGCTATCCCTTACCTTGAATTGGTCAGATGGTAGATGCCACGACATGTCATGAACTTATGAGCTGCATGGATGTGTATTCAGGCTATAATCAGATCTTCATCGATGCCGAAGACTTTGAGAAGACAACATTCAACATAGACAAGGTGAACTATTGCTATAAAGTCATACCATTCATCTTAAAGAATGAAGGGGCTACGTATCAACATCGTGTAAATAAGATGCTTAAAGATCAGATTGGTAAGACCATGGAGGTATATATAGATGACATGTTGACGAAAAGCTTGAAGGTATGCACTCACATAGCCGACCTGGAGAGGACTTTTGACACCATAGACTTATACAAAATGGAGCTCAATCATGCCAAGTGTTTGTTTGGAGTAGGAGCATGGAAATTTCTTGGATTCATCATTAATCAAAGGGGAATAGAAGCAAATCCCAAAAAAATCAAGGCTCTGCTTGAAATGAACACACCCAGTACCATTAAAGACGTTCAAAGGTTAACAGGAAGAGTTGTTTCTCTAAACAGGTTTATCTTTAGGGCTACGGACAAGTGTCTTCCTTTTTTAAAAATCCTTACAAAGGCCTTTGAATGGGATGAGGAATGAAACAAGGCCTTTAAGGAGATCAAGTCGTACCTTGGATCCCCCCTACTCTTATCTTGGCCCATCTTGGGGGAGAAGTTGTATGTTTATCTAGCAGTCTCAGAGTCAACTATAAGTACATCTATAGTACGGGAAGATGATAGGGCACAGAGGCTCGTATACTTCAATAGTAAGGTCCTTCAAGGGTATGAATAGAACTATCCTCCGATGGAGAAGTTGGCCTACGCATTGATACATGCTTCCAGGAAGATGAAGCCCTATTTCCCAGCCTACTCTATGGTCAACCTCATTGACTCCCCACTAAGGCAAGTCCTCCATAAGCCCGAGAAGTCAGGCAGATTGATGACTTGGGCCATCGAGTTGGGAGAGTATGACATCATTTATTAACCCAGGATGACCATCAAATGGTAGGAACTCGCAAACTTTGTTACTGAGTTCACATGGGAGGAGGTCGAGATGGAGAATATCCCAGAGATTATAGAAGGATCAAATAGTAACGTCTTCTAAAACCCGAAAGAGTTTGTGTCCAACAGAGTCAGAAAAGTAGTAGTTAATAATGATGAAGACAGGTACCTCTTCAGGCAAGGGACCCTGTCAGAGGGGAACTTCTCTTCAAATGAAGATGTTTCGAACCTCTTCTTTGATGGGTTTTCATATGAAAGTGGAAGTGGTGAAGGGTTGATACTGTCTGCCTTGGATGGTACCGATGATGAATATGCACTAAGGTTCAACTTCAATGCTTCAAATAACGAGTCTGAGTATAAGGCGCTAATAGCGAGACTCTCCTTAGCAAAAGCCCTTAGAGTTGGATGTCCCCTACTACATAGTGACTCGAGGTTGGTTGTCAACCAAGTACTTGGAGTATATGAGGCCAAGGATGAAAGGATGGACAAATACCTGAAGATGTTAAGAATGACACTAGAAGGTTTCGAAAAAGTGAGGATGAAGAGGGTACCTCGACAAGACAATAATCGTGAAGATGCACTAGCAAGGTTGTCTTCAACAATAAGGACAGGCATCAGAAAGATAGTAACAGTCAAGATCTTGATCAAACTAACCATTGAGTATGAAGAGGTTTCCAACCCTTACCTCAAATTAAACGTAGGGTACTCATGGATGGACCCCCTTATCAGATATATCAGGCAGGGAGAGCTGCCAGAATTGAAGTTAAAAAGGAGGAAATTGAGGTGCAGAGCTGCCAAGTTCTCGATAATAGGAGATGTCCTATAAAAAAAAGAATTCACATTAACTCTCCTCGGGTGTGTCTATCCCACAGAGGTCCCCCATGTCATGCAAGATGTACACGAGGGTTTTTGCTCTAGTCACTTAGGAGCAAGACCTTTAGCTAAGAGGATAATTACGCAGGGATACTCGCAGCCGACCTTAGCCGAAGATGCTGCTGCCTATGTGAAGAGGTGTGATAAGTGCCAGAGATTCTACACTATACCTCATCAACCTCACAAACCTATGACGTTAATCAGTTCTCCTTAGCCATTTGCAGTATGGGGGATTGACTTGGTGGGACCACTCCTAAGAGCTACTAACAATTATTAATTTCTGATCGTAGCAATTGATTACTTCTACAAGTGGGTAGAGGTTGAGATAGTGATCACGATTACAGAGCAGAAGACCTTCCAATTCATCTGGAAGAGCATCATATGCATACATGGCCTTCCAAACACCTGAATCTAAGACAACGAAACCCACTTCAAGAATTCTTCCTTAGAAAAATACTGTGAAAGAGTGCGGGTTAAACAGTTCTTCTCCTCTCCTGGTTAACCCAGGCAAGTGGGAAAACTGAAGTCACGAATCGAACAATCCTTGATGGGATTAAGAAGAGGTTGGAAGAAGCCAAGGGGAGATGGATAAAAGATCTTTATCCAGTGTTATGGGCCTATAGGACAACGACAAGGACACCAATAGGGGAAACCCCATTTATGTTGGCCTATGGGTCAGAAGTCGTCACACCTACAGAAGTAGGACTCCCCACCCACAGAGTTACGACCTATGACCCTCAAAGGAATAGGGAGGAGAGAAGACTCGACTTAGATCTAATCGAGGAGATAAGGGAAGACGCTGAGAGCAGACAGGCAGCCTACCAGCAAAGAACAACAAAGTTCTACAATTAAAGGGTGAAATCAAAACCTATAGTTATAGGAGACCTAGTGTTGAAGAAGATTTTGCAGAAGAAAATCAAGCTCCACCCGAACTGGCATGGTCTTTATAAATTAGTCGATGTGGTTGTACCCGGTACCTACCGGCTAGAAAATCTAGAAGGGGGACATTTCTCCAGTCCATGAAAGGATGATCATCTGAAGAATTATTACATATGATGTTGCAGTTGTTTCTATGTTTATATATCATTTTATGAAGAGGATATTAATGAGAAGAGCAGTTACTGTGTCAATATTATTTCATTACGCTTAAATATCATTAATTTGTCGAAAGGTATGAGGTAAACGTCATATCTTGATGACCTCAAACCTTAAACATCATTAATCTGGTGAAACTAATGAGGTAAACATCATGTTATGGTGACCTCAATCCTTAAACATTGATAATTTGGTGAAATTTACGAGGGTAAACATCATATTTTGATGACCTCAGGCCTTAAACATCATGAATTTGGTGAAATTAATGAGGTAAACATCATGTTATGGTGATCTCAGACCTTAAAACCATTAATTTGGTGATAATTTATGAGGATAAACGTAATATTTTGATGACCTCAGACCTTAAAACATCATTAATTTGCTTACAATTTATGAGGTTAAACATCATATTTTGATGACCTCAGACCTTAAACATCATTAATTTGGTGAAATGTATGAGGTAAACATCATATTTTGATGACCTCAAACCTTAAAACATCATTAATTTGGTGACAATTTAGGAGGGTAACCATCATATTTTGATGACCTCGGACCTTAAACATCATTCATTTAGTGAAAGGTATGAGGGTAAACATCATATTTTGATGACCTCGGGCTTTAAACATCATTAATTTTGTGAAATTTATAAGGATAAACATCATATTTTGATGACCTCAGACCTTAAACATCATTAATTTGGTAAAATTTATGAGGGTAAATATCATATTTTGATGACCTTAGACATTGAACATCATTAATTTGGTGAAATTTATGATGGTAAATATCATGTTTTGATGACCTCAGACCTTGAACATCATTAATTTTGTGAAATTTATGAGGGTAAATATCTTATTTTGATGACCTCGGACCTTAAACATCATTAATTTGGTGAAATTTATGAGGGTAAACATCATATTTTGATGACCTCGGACCTTAAAACATCATTAATTTGGCGACAATTTATGAGGGTAAACATCATATTTTGATGACCTCTGACCTTAAACATCATTAAATTGGTGAAATTTATGAGGTAAACCTCATATTTTGATGACCTCAGACCTTAAAACATTATTAGTTTGGTGAAATCCAAGAGGGCGAGCACCATATTATGGTGACCTCGAACCTTTAAGATGACATCATTATATGACTAAAACAATATTCAAGAAAGAGCATTCATTGAAAGTAGCAAAATCCTCTGAAGAAGATGGTATAACATGTAGTCAGAAGTACAAGTCAGATATGCCTCAAAACATGCTGTCAGAGTTTATAAAATCTACAGGTGAAAAATAAAAAATTATAAGTTAAGCTTCATAAATCAAGGTCTAAGGGTATGCGGCCACAGTGGTGTCCTCTTGATCGAAGTTGGTAACTTCGGCTCCGTCATCTCGAGGGTTAACATCCCTAGACTTTGTAGCTTCCAATGGCACAGTCTCTGCAGGAGCAGCACTTTATGCTTCCTCATCAACCTCTTGAAAGGCCTAAGCAAAGCGAGGATCGACAAAACCTAGACCAATAAAGTCTGAGGCAAATAAGCTCCCTAATTCTTTCTCTTTCAAAGCTGTCCACTTACTAGTTGCCTTAATACCTCTTTAGAGATATTTAAAGTTGAAGCTTATAAATTGGTCAGAGATTTTGTAGTCGGCGAAAATCTTCTCAGAGGCATCCTCAAGGATAGCATTTACTGCATCATCAACCCTTTCTTGAAGGACATCATCTTTGGCATGTAAAGTAGAGGTGTGGTCCTTTTTAAGCTTGGCTATGTCCCTATCCCTCTACTTCACCTTAATTTTAGACTTATCCAAAGCTGCCTTCAGATGTTCAACCTCTTCATTTAAAGAGGCTTCCACCTTCTGGGCCTCTTTTCCCTTCTCAATAAGGGGAAACTTCCTCAGGGTCCGGTCAACGAAATGATGCATAAACAGAATACCCTGCAAAACAAATTCAGATGTATGAGTTCAAGCCTTAATCCATTTAAATCCGAGGTTACACTTGGAATAAAAATGCAAAAGTTTTTACCTGGATAGACCTGTGAATGCTAAACTTGGCCACCAGAGGGGTATCAAGAGAGGATAGGAAACGCTTATCAGCGTCGGTCACTATAGAGCCTATGGCATCCATTGCCATCAGACCATTTCCTATCAGGCTATCACTGATCTTCAACTTCTCTAGACAACCAACTAGTGCATCATCAAAGGAAATGGGGAGAGCGCAATGATCCCTCTTTTGGTTTTTGGAAGGCCTCTCATCCTCCGCATCAATGGTTGTCTTCCTCTTCTTTATAGCATTGGCCTTGGATGTACCAATGTTCTTTTTGGGTTGAGGGGTTACATCATTACCTTCCTTATTCATCAGTTTAACAGGAATGGGGGCAAACATCTCCCATAAGTCGCCTTAGATTCCTTCTGGGCGTTCTACAAAAAATGTACTTGAGTTAGTAAATCATAGATATAAAAAGGTAGAGGTATAACTTACAGAAAATAATGGTTACAAAGCTCGATTAGAGGAATCCCCCCCAAGTCAGTCTCAGAGACATAGTAGGGGGTCATCATATGCTCGTATATTACAAGCTAATCATGGTTCCCCTCATCCTGAAGATCCTTCACCTTTTGTGAGTTATCCTGGCTAACCCCAAGGTCGGCCTTTACAGCAAGTGACACCTTTACCCACCTCAGAGGTATCCTTGGCTCTAATGATGAAGATGTGGCATAAGGAAAAAATTCCCATGCCCCTGAGGTAAATAAATACCATGGTTTCCAGTTGTGATTTGATGCCTGGTTAACTAACATCATTTTCTTTCTAGACTTCCTAGCAAGGAAGTGGTAATAGCTGGGGTGGTTTTTAGCAGAGGATGGGACATAGCATCCTGTGAAGACCGCAACTGGAAGGTTTGAGTGATGGACTGTCTTCCAAAGGAAAATAGCACCAATCATCACCCTTCAAGCATTGGGGGATAATTTTGAAGGGGACAGTTTGATATGGGAAAGTATGTCTCTGATCGAAGGATGGATGAGGAGATAAAATCCCAGCTTAAACATCTGCTCGTACACACAGATTTCTCCATATCGGTCTCCAAAGGCTCTCTCACCTCTCATAGGTCTCCTAACTATGATGGAGGGACCTACGGAATAGATATCCTTAAAGTCTAAGAGGTCGTACTCAGTAATAATATCCTCTATCTCAGCAACCTTTGAGGTATTAATGTCACTCTTATGACCATCATCCTCATCCTTGGCAATGTCGGCCTGGGCAGGTGTAGGAACACCACCAGGGAATATCTCAGTGAACTCAACCCCTATGGATGCCGACAAGGGGATAGCATTGATAGGAGGGGGAATAGCCACACATGGCCCCACAATCTTGACATGAGATGAAGTCTGTGAGGTGATATCATCATTGTGGGATGAGGCACGACTTTGGACCTATTCCTGATCACGGACCTGATCTTACCTAATAGAAAAGTCCATAGCCTCTTGGAGTGAGCCTACAGACATAGGGTCTGAGGTGGATGACTCAGACTTAGACATTGGAGAAGGGTCAATTGGATCCTCGACTGTCTTAATAGGCTCGGTTGGCTCAGGGTATATCACCTTTAGAGGTGGAGGGAAGATAGGTCTGAGGGGGAAGGTCTCAGACCTATGCGCTTCCTCTTGGGATAATTCTATCTGCTTAATTTTTGTAGAGGTATTATCTCTAAGAGAGGGGAAATCTTCTATGAGTTTATAAAGAGGTCTAAGCATAAAGAAGATGACCCTACACTTGGACTCTAAACCACAAGTAAACAAATGGACACAACCTAAACTAAGGATCAAACTTGGTTTTTTTCAAGATATCAAACCAATAACATTCAAGAATAAGTTCACCGAAAAACTCAAAGAACCACCAAAAAACTCAAACTATCACCGAAAAATGAAAGAAATGGAAATACAAGGCCGAAAAATGGCGACGGAAAGGTAATGAGCAATACCTGATAAAATACAAGATGAAGAATAAAAGGATTGACCAAAGAAATCCATGAAACACAGCCTCGATCAAGCTCTGATGCGAGAGAGGAAACACAGAAGGCTTGGGCGATAAAAATGATAGAAATGAAAAATAAGGAGAAGAAAAGGGTTTTTAAACCCTCAAAATGACATGCACGTATCCCAAGGCCCATCATTGCATTGGGAGCCCAAAAGACAATCAGAATCATTCCACTATGAGCCCCGCTACCCATTTCAGAAGTGGATACCTACCAAGGAGATTTTGGTATATAAGAAAATATAAACTCGGACATGCATATCCCTTAGTCACCTACTTATATAGGTAACTAAGGTCCAGGGGTAATTGATATGCCCAAAGTGTACCTGCCATTTCAGAGACATCAAGAGGTCAACGTAACAAGAGGTCGAGATTACCCATCAGTGATGACATCCTTCACTAGGTCAGCCATAATCGACATTGCAAGTACCACCTTGATTAGGCATCATCCGAGGTTTACATGACTCATGGGGTCAATTATCCATCAGGTCAGCCACAGTCGATGTTATAAGTATCGCCTCAGCGGGGGAATCATACGAGGTAAGTATAGGCATAGGTTATCCATCCGCGTCACCGTCAACATCGGCCATAGCTGACCATACAAGTTTAATCTAAGATCAGCAAGGCCTTACAGGCTCACCACCAAGTGTAAAGACAACATCAGCCCAGGCCGATGTTCTAGATATCAAACCTCAGCTAGCATCCTACCCAAGGTCATCGTATAATCCCCAGCTAAGGTCAGGGTCATACTTATCCAGGCCGAGGTTGGTACCAAGTAAAGACATCCGAGTATCTACTCGCACATGTATAGCTTGGAACACATAAAAAATTCTTTTATAACTGAATCATTCTCTCCACGTGAGGGAATATTGAGGTCATCATTATTTAGTTGAGATCAGCCATGTGTCATCCTTTCAATGGTTGGATATTCATGA
This sequence comes from Sambucus nigra, assembly GCA_949130495.1. Classification (NCBI taxonomy): domain Eukaryota; kingdom Viridiplantae; phylum Streptophyta; class Magnoliopsida; order Dipsacales; family Adoxaceae; genus Sambucus; species Sambucus nigra. Next base: position 414,251,856 of record OX422215.1, on the reverse strand, counting down.
ACATACACATTTCATCCTTAGGGGGTAGATTACACCCCCAAGCACTATATATAGAGGTCATCCTCAACATTGTAAATGATCGATAATTGTAACCCTAGATAAAACACTGTCATTTTACATAATAGAGAGAGAAATCTTAAGAGATTATATTCATGGCCATTAGTGCCTTATTTCAGTGACATTACTCACTCACTTGCACAATGGACGTTGGCCAGATTGGCTAAACCACTTACATTAAAGTGTTCATCCTCTTCTCCTCACCAACTTTTACAAACATTCTTATATTCTTCTGTGTTGCCATTATTATCAGTTACTTGATCTTGTCAACACCTTATCTAGTGGTGGTGTTTCCAGGATCATCACCTATGTAGCCTATAGAGGCATTAAAGTCCACGTAGTTCGTACGCAAAATGAGGGGTGGGATTTATCCCATATATCCAATCGGGAACTTCTCTTATATATGTGTGTGTGTAAAAAAAGTGTTTTAGTTGTGAGAAAAGGATGAGGAGAGTGTGAGAATTCTCGTTTGGAATTTATGAGCAAACCTACTTTTTCTTATTTTTTGAGTTTTATTTATATGAAAACAAGAGATGTGAAATAATACTGAATAAAAAGTATGTTAAGATATGTGAGATGAGAGAATAAAAGTGCTAAGTAATAAAACAAATTAATGCGAATTTAGGGGAATTTAAAGGTAGAGTTTAGAAAGTTGGACCTTCTTTAAGATCTTGAGCTTGATCTTAGATGTTGGAGAGAAGTACTTGCACTTAGGTGATGATGGAGGGTACTTAATTAACCAAGTTTGATGAGAAAGGATGATGAAAATTGAAGGTTGGAAAGGGATTTGGGTGTGGAAATCACACTGACTTCGAGAGGAGTTTTCTAAGCTTGCTGAGAGTGATAGATTTCAGATCTTCCTATTTTCTTTAAATGAGGTTAGGCCCTCCTTTTAATAGGTCGAGGGAATTTCTGATCGGCATAGCCCTCGTCCTGCCAATTAGCAGGTGTGTTTAGGCCCACTACCCATAGGCAGGGTTTGGAACCTACCGTTTGGCAGTCACTTTCAGGTTCCTTTGGAAAATTAGTCATAGTGAACGAACCATTGGAAAGTTACTTTAGAGACCTTTAAAAGTCTTTTGGACTGCTCCTGGGTCCGAGAGTTGACTTTAAGTCAAATGTAGCACGGAAGCATTTGTTGGTCCTTTGGACGGAGAATCGTCGGACGCAAATGAATCGTTCGTCCGCATGGTAAGTCAGAATTGTGCACTGGGTGGACCATTGGAATGTTTAAAAGATGTACTTTGGCATTCCAAATAGTTTGACTCAGTTCAGGGAGTTGACTTTGGTCAACCAGGGCCTGGAAGCGTTCGGTGACCTTTTGGAGTAAAACGAATTGTTCGTCCGTACCGTAAGTCAGAATCACGCACGGGGTAGACCGTTGGAAATGGGTTTTAGTGACCTTGGAATATTCATTTAGTATTGGTTAATCTAAAGAGTTGACTTTGGTCAAACGGATGTTGGGAGCGTTCGGTGACCTCCTGATCAAGTTTCGGGGGAAAATGGGTCGTTCGTTTGCATGGTAAGTCAGAATCGTGCATGGGATGGACCGTTAGAAAGGGCTTTTAGTTCCCTTTGAACACTAATTCAGTCTCTTTCGAGATAAAGAGTTTGAATTTATGTCAAACGGAGGTTGGGATCGCCCGATGTCCTTTAGGTCAGCACCCGGGGTGTAACTTAGGTTTGAAATGATAAAGGCAGGGTCTAGGGACATTAGGAGAAGATGGGGGTATTAGAATGCGGTGTCTATAGAACCCCTCAACGGATGAGTTCGGAAAAATTGATAGGCCTTGAATAAACACCGCATGATACCTTTGAAAGAGGATGACTAGAGGGTCGAGGTCGATTCTGAGGACCTAAGGATGAGGATGATCGATTCTGCGGGTAAAAACCAATTCTAAGGGCTTCAAGAGGGTGACCGATTCTATGGGTTGAATACAATTTAGAGGTCTTAGGGATGAGGGTGACCGATTCTGTGGGTCGAAGCTAATTCTGAGGGCTTAGGGATGAGGGGAATGATTATGTGGGTCAAAGCTAATTCTAAAGGCTTAGGGATGAGGGTGACCGAATCTGCGGGTCGAAGCCAATTATGAGGGCTTAAATGAGATGACCAACTATGCGGGTTGAAGCCAATTTTGCAGGCTTAAGTTTGAGATGACTAATTTTACGGGTCTAAGCTAATTCTATGGGCTTATGTTTGATATGACCAATTATGCGGGTCGAAGTCAATTGTATGCGCTTAAGTTGGGATGATCAATTCTGTGGGTCGTAGCCAATTCTGTGGGCTTAAGTTTGAGACGACTAATTCTGCTAGTTTAAACCAATTCTGCGGGATTAAATGTGAGATGACCAATTCTGCTGGTCGAACCCAATTCTGCGGGCTTATGTTTGAAATGACCAATTCTGTAGGTCGAAGCCAATTCTGCGGGCTTAAGTTTGAAATGACCAATTCTGCTTGTCAAAGCCAATTCTACGGGCTTAAGTTTGAAATGACCAATTTTGCGGGTCGAAGCCAATTCTGCGAGCTTAAGTGTGAAACGACCAATTTTGCGGGTCGAAGCCATTTCTGCGGGCTTAAGTTGAGATGACCAATTATGCGGTATTAGGCTGGGATGACCAATTTTGCGGGTCGAAGACAATTTTGAGGGCACAAGTTTGAGATGACCAATTCTACGGATAGAAGCCAATTATACAGGCTTTAGTGTGATGTTCTCGGGGAACTCTGCTGGGAAAATTACCTCGTGATTTTGATTCGAGCTGGGGAGCTGATTGTTGGGGAAATCCTCGTGTCTTTTGGAGACTTTATTGGGGGAACAACTAACTTGATGTTGGGGAAGTGATTAGGTGGTCCATGGTTTGGATGTATTTCTCGAGGAAATTTGAGACCTTTGGGGAATAGGAGATGATCCTGAAGTTTTGGATATTTTTGAGGTCCTCTGGGGATGTTGCCGGGGAGAGATTCACTTGGTTTTTGAGAGTTTCGCTTAGGAAATAGGGATTCCGCTTGAGAAAGTGCGAAGTTTTCTTGGTGAAAATTCTCTTAATCCTTTTCGGGATCTTTAGGAATTTTCTGAGGATTTTTTAGGGTTTTCAGGTATTTTTTTTTGGGAGTTTTGGTATGAACACTAAGGGGGTGCCGGTCGACATTGTGTGGAGGGTGTCATTCGGAAGTGGCACGGACTTTTGAGTTGCCTCGATAAGGCAAAGGGTTAGTGTCAGTCAGTAGTGGGGGTGTCGTGTCGATTGGCATGACCTTTGGCATCCTATATTAATGGGAAGGTTCCCCTCATTTTTCACAGCTTCTTGCCTTCTCTCTTTCAGCGATTTTCTTATGAGAATCATTCTAGCATTTCAATCTCTAAAAAATGGCCGATTTTGTGAGCAATGCAGTACAAAGGGAGTGGTTGGTTATTGATGACTGGGAAAATGTGGAGTAGAGGTCCAGGGTGCCTCTTGCGTTGGGGAGTGAGAACTCTTTTGATGCATTCGAGTCGGTCATGGATGAGCGGACTTTGCTATGGGAGACATCGCATTATCGGAGTTCGAGGGTGGTGAATCCTGGCAGTTACGTAAGTAAAATGACTTTTGGCATTCATTTTTTATATTTTTTCCTTTTTTATTGGATTTTGACAAGGGTTTTGTCTTTTGGTAGTCTGATGTTTCTTTGTCGACTATGTGTGCCCGCGGGACATGGGGCTTAAGGATGTCTGGGAGCATCTTCCACTTGTGGTGCATTGGGTGGTATCCTCAGCAGGATTTGGAAGGTTGGTGTCTGTGCTAGACGAGATGCCTCGTTCGACGACGGTTTTATGCGCTCTGGGGGAGAGGTGGTGGGACACTACCCACACCTTTCATTTTTGTTTCGGGGAGATGAATGTCACTCCCATAGATGTGCAGTAGCTGCTGGGGCTGGATTGCCATGGAGAGTAGATAGAGGGGATCGCTCTTTGTGGGTGAGGCCGTAGGCGGTGCGAGCAGCGCTTGGTGATGTGGGGAGGATATTGTCTACGAGATCCATCCATTTGTCTTCGCTGAAGGATGTTTTATTGGGCATGTTGATTTATGTGGAGGATGGGCTTCAACTGAGACAGATGACCCAATTGTTCATTTTCCTAGTGTTAGGGGGATTTCTGGTGGCGTCGAGCGGCGACGTTGTCCACTTATGGTTTTTACCATATCTGAGGGTGTTTTGGAACATACTTTTCTATGACTGGGGGAGCCTGACTTTGGTGACCTTTTATTTTTCCTTGGACGCATTCAGCCGGTTCTGCTGGGAATCTTTCACTAGAGCCATGTATCTTCTTGAGGTATTCTTTAATTTGTGCATTTTCCTTTCATGCATTCGCATTATCCTTATGTACCTTTTTTATTGTGGATTCCTTGCCTTTGGTAGACGTGGTTCTATGAGGTTATTGGGTGTAATACCCAGCTGATTGTTTTGACGGACGTGACCGTTGGGGACTTTTGCAGGATGTATCAGCAGTGGAAGGCCAATCGATTGTTGAGGAGGTCACTCTCTCTAGAGGCGATGCGTCAGGTCTTGAATGGCCGGACTAGTGATAGGGTAATAATTTTTTCTTTTTCAGTCCTGGTCTTTGTGTACTCTGATTCTGTGATGATACATACCTGCTGGGGATTTTTCAGGTGACCTTTTACCCTTGGGGGATGACTGTTCAGGACACAGGGTTGACTGGGGTGAATGCGAAGATGAGGCATTTGCTAGCACATTAGTTTGGCCACTATTGGTATCGGGGAGAGGGTGGTACGATAGATTACTGAGGAGAAGGTGGTGGTGCCACCTGCGAACCCCCTATATCCATGAGGCGGGAGCGACTTTTGCTAGAGGATGCGAGGATGGTGGCGATGATTGACGAGTCCAACCTGTTATACACAAATACGTCTGTGTCGTATGATTATATGGACTTTGTGACGAGCTGGCTGATAGCGAGCAACATATAAGATGAACTGCCTTTCCCTCCTGCAGGTTCAAGTCGGCTAGTGGGGTCCTCCCAAAGCTTTGGTGGTTCGTCGACATCTGCGGTGACGGCGACTTCCAAGGTTACCATTGTACAGTTTCATACCCGTTCATAGAACATTCAGCGGGATGATGGATGGATGGTGCCTATGTTGTATCGTCCTCATACGATGGATCCGGAGGAGTTGGGTTTGATAGAGGAGGTCCTTCATCCTGAGGTATACCTTTTATGTTCTTCTCCTTTGGTTTCTTTTGATCTTTTTTGCCTGATACTGATTCTGCCTTTTCTTACAACACGTCCCGATGTCCACCACGTGGCTGAGGGATATTAAGGACTGGAATCTTCGGTGACTACCCATATTCGGGACGCGGTTCCTGTTCCTTCTTGTTTGGTGTCGTCGGCGTCATCTGGGGAGGAGTCTAGTTCTGGTGGCGGTGGTATGTTGTCTCATCGCAGGGGAAAGTGAGTGTGTCGCAGGGGTGGAAGCTCCTAGGAGAGAGAAGGGGAAGGGTGAAAAAAGAGAATGAATGTTGGTTCTGGTTGAGCCCCGTTATTTTTACTTTTCTTTATTTTCTACAAAATGATGTAACACAGAAACATATCTATGTAATGCAATGAGGTTTTTTGATTATCTTCTATTAATGATGAATGAATGAATGCATGCACATGCGCTTTTTACTTTGCTGCTGAGACCGTAAAAATAATTTTTTGGGGATTTTGATGGAAAGTTTTATCCACAATGAGGATTTATATAAAGATGAAAAGGGGATTTTTCAAATTTTGTTGAGAATATCAATTTATTTTTATTGGGTTTTCTAATTTTGACAAAAGAGGAAAAAAGGAAAATTTCTAAAAATAGGGGGTTGCTGATCGGTAAGCACCTTGTCCTACCTATTGGCAGGTCAGTCATGTACCATCAATTCAAAGCTTTGATTGGTACCCTATTAAGCCTTTGGTACCTTATGGGGAAGGATTTCCTCTAATTTCTACAGGGGTTATATCTTTTGTGTGGGTTTTCAAGTATAAAAAGGGGTAAAGGTGGAGTGTTTTCATCACACCTTTACATAATGACTTTCTTATTCTATGAGATGGCGTTCCCTGGTAGTGTTGAGTTTACAAACTACCTCTAGACTTTGGAGGCTATGTGCTACTATAACATCGAATACGATTCTTACGACATGCTTCGAGTTTCTTTATGGCGTAATCGTCCCATAGAGTAGAATATGCTGATGGCGGTTATCGTGTTTGGTTATCCCGAGGATCATGTATTCCGCTTCGGGTTGGATGAGGTTTGTCCTACCAACGAGGAATTTTCAGCCATCCTGGGGATAAATAACAGTGTTGCTTCGGCTCTACCTGAGTTTTCTCATTCGCCAAGGGATTTGTTGATCGGGTTTCTTTGTATTTCTTCCTCGACGACCAGATCACTGGTGGCTTCAGGTCTGATCTCCCTTCCGACGGTGCTATGGTCCGTGCATTTGTCGATGGTTGGTGATGTTGGATATGCCAGAGTCTTCGTTCTGGGCTTGGTTTCAAAATTGTTTCTGATGACCAGGGAGCTACTGGTGGACCCACAACTTTCATCTATTACTTTATGGATGTCCAATCGTCACAATCCTACGGCGGTGATATTAGAGGAGACTCCAAATGGCCTGGATGCCAGGCGAGAAGGTGGTTCTGACTTTCTAAGGGGTAGCCTTGTGATGTTGTTCATGTGGTTGTCTGAAATATGCCGCCAGGTGACTCCTCCAGAATAACCTTTTTCGGCTATACCCAACCTTTTTTCTCGCCATTTAATCAGTGTAGGTTTGGATATCGAGAGCTGGGAGAACTAGTTCATGGATCATAGGGATCTAAATTTGTACTGGCCAGTGCCTTGGTGGGGGCATCTGTTTCCTATTCTGGAATATGGAGAAAACCCATATGTCCAGTTGGTTCGACTTAGACCGACCTCTTTTTATTTCCCTTGGTGGCTTATGTTCCAATTTGGCTGGGAGCAGATCGTGCCACCTCGGACACTAGACTTCTTTCTGGTAGAAAATTTGACAGAGCGTCTGCGCATGCGACTTGGATCTTTGTGGGAGAGTCAGCATCCATCGATCCGTCCCTCTCAGTCTGCTGGGAGAGTTTGGCACATCCCTGGCGATTATATGAAGTGATTGTAGAGAAGAGTTGTCATCAAGATGTTGGCAGTAAATATTGGACAAAGGTGGTTTATTTTATCTGATACCATGGAGGGAGGTGTCGTAATTTTTTTGAGATTGCTTCGAGCTTATCGGTCCATGGAGCGTCTGCAGCATTCCATTTAGGCAGGGAAAGCTTGGGGACCCCAGGATATAGATGATGATGATGGAACGGGCCCCTTTGGTAGTTGTGTGTAGGTATCTTGGAGAGTTTGTTTTTTTCTAATGGTGAATAAATTTGGGAATTTATTTGGCTTTTTAAGAAGGTAGGGGGAAGGGAGTTATCCGTTCCTTTATCTAATTGCACTGTAATTTCTTATTAGTGAAATAAACAAGTTTTTGATCATCCAGATGTGCCTTTTGATGAATTTTGTATTTTGAATTATCTATACCGATCGATAAGTCATGAATAATCCTTTTGTTCAAATATATGTTAAAATGAGCTGTCATTCTCGAAAATAAGAAAATAATAGTTTTTTATGAAAAATAAAGGGTCGTGCTCATGTAAGATGTATGAGCTGCCTACGTACCTCTAGGTGTTTTTGAAAATTTATATTTTTCGACAATGATTTTTGTAGAGGATCAGGCCCATGTAGTTCTGGGTAGAGGGAAATGAAGATTTTTTTAGAATATAAGGGAGATGATAAGAGTCGTAGCGCGCCGAGATTTCAGACTAGGGGTAGAACTTTTTGAGACGGTCCAGGTTGAGTGAACGAGTCATATCTTCTCCATCTAGGTCGGTGAGCATGGCGGTACCACCGGACAAGATTTTATTGACGATGTATGGGCCTCTCCAATTGGTCTTGAATTTCCCTCTGGGGTCCCAGATAGGCTCTATTATTTCTTTGAGGCCTAAATCCCCTTCTCGAACACCGAATTCCTTGACTCTCTTATTAAAGGAACGCGCTATTCGGTGATGGTACCCTTGTATGTGATATAGCGCCTTCAGTCTCCTTTCGTCCAAGAGTGACTGCTCGTCGAGGCGGCTTTGATGCCTGTTGATATAAAAATTAGTCAGTTGACGTGGACCAATTATATGTAGACGTGTGTTATCCTGTGTGGCATAAAGTATATTTATCGAGCAACTTACAGTGTTGAGCTACTCAGCACACCAAGCTACTCAGCATGCCGAGCTACTTATCGTACGGAGCTTCTACTCAGGAAGATCAAACGACAAAAACAAATTCAATGAACATTCTTATCATGTACAGATGCATATGTCTATTAAATAACAACATATTGTCTATTCATATGGAGAGCCCAAAGGGCTATAAATACTTTGTAACACCCCCCCCCCTAGCGGGGAAAGCTTCCGTAAGCAAACATACTCAAGACCAAGGCAGATTACCCATCAATACAAAACAGTGGACGTAGGCCATTTTTCTAAGGCCGAATCACTTTAAAAATCCTTCGTCTTATTTATTTACTCATATTTATTTTTGATTAATTAATTAGATCAATTCTAGTTTTTTACATCAACACATTGGCACCGTATGTGGGAAACGACTCTACATAGCGTTTTTCACCCAAAAAGTCATCATAAATGGCCGAAATCCCAGAATCTAGCAACAAGAACAATGACGGGATTCCTCTTAACCATTACACTCCTCCAAACGCAAATGATATCATAGGAATCTTGGCTAGTTTAGCTAAAGGGCAAATAGCCATGCAAGATACTGTGCGACAATTCATCCAAACTTTTCAAAATGGAGCTTCCATGCAGTCCGATCAACGAAGTGTCATGCCACCACCTTCACGAACTAGAAGTCATGAACCTCACTATACTGGAACCTCAAGTGATCCGTCCTATGAGCCTGGCCTTACATCTCCTATAAGAATTGTAGAGTCTCAAGAAAACATCAATTTGACTCAATAATGAATGAGCGCTCTAGAAAGGTTGAGCAGAGTCTCCCCATTTGACAGTTTGGGCCCCAAGAGGAATATAAATCTTGCTCGGATTGCATCGAGAAATTCTCAATGAACTAATGAGTTAAGGTAAGGATTTGCCCAATCACATCTAAATATCATGCATGCAGCTCGCCTAGAAAGATCCCAGGAGGAGAACTCAAAGCGATATGTTGCTCGCACCTATAAATCCAAAGCTGGAAAGGAGTCATAGAAAGGATCTATTCAGCGATCAAAAGATAGGTTAGGGGAAATGTCCAAGGCTAGAAACCCTCTCCAAAGAGCCTTTGTCAAAGGATCACCCTTCGTACAAGCAATTGTGGATTTTCCCACACCGTCGAAGTTTAAAGCTCCTGTAGTTATACCAAAGTACGATGGAAAAATTGATCCTATCATCCACATAGATCAGTACCAAGCTATTACAGATATATATGCAGTTCCCGATTAGATGAGGTGTAGATCACTCTCGAGGACTATCACTAGATCTGCTCAAATATGGTACAACAATCTTCTTCGGGGGCAGATTACTACCTTCCACCAACTGGCAGAGATCTTTATAGGAAACTTATGTTTTGGTGCGAAGCCAGCCAAAAGGGTAGCACATCTGTTGAGCATAAGGCAAAGGGTAGGAGAGATCACAAGAGATTATATCAGTCGTTTTAATAACGAGAAACTAGAAGTCATTGACTATGAGGAGAAAATCACTATTACAGCCTTCATGATCGGTCTTCTGCCAGACAATTTGTACTACACTTTGGCCAAAGATCCCCCAAATCCATGGAGGAATTGATGGCTAAAGCAACCAAGATTATGAACACCAAAGAAGCTATGGCAACGAAGAAGAATGGTGAGGAAAAAGCAGACACTAAAGTTGAAGGTAGGTTTGAGAGGAAATATCACAAGAAAAATGGGTGGAATAGGCAGTCGAAGGCAAGGAAACATTGGAGCACTTGAGGAAATATGCCAATTATACCCCGCTAAAGGTGGATATGAACCATGTTCTGGAAGAGATAAAGAACAAAAAGGAATTAAATTGGCCTGGAAAATTGAGGACAACTCCTGAGAGAAGAGATAAGTCCAAATATTGTGAGTTCCACAAGAACCATGGTCACACGACCCAACAATGCATAGCTCTCTAAAATGAGATAGGAACACACATTACGCGAGGAAAGATGAACCAGTTTGTTGATCGCTGGAACGATAAGAAAACCAATAACAGATCACGGCAAAGGACCAAATCTTCTCAACGACCAAGAAATGACAGGTAAAGGGATCACGAAGATAAACTAGAGGAAGACCTCGATCTCCCCAAAAAGCCAAGACAGTCATAACGTGAGGTATTTTTAATCCATTTTGGTTCATTTTACTATAATATGATAACAATTGGAGATACATGAGGTGGTGATCATACCGCTGAAAGGAAATCTTACATCAACGATCCCCAAGCTTATTCCTATATACAACAGTTAAATTTGGCGAAAGAGGATCGTCTGATGAAGGTTAACAAAGATAAACTGGTCATCGATTTTTCCAAAAATGATCTGGAAGGTGTCTTGTATCCTCACGACGACCCTTTGGTGATCAAGATGAGGATGAATGATGTAATCATCTCAAGAGTATTGGTGGATAATGGTAGCTCGACGGACATCATGTTCTACCTTTTCTTCGACAGTTTGAACCTGAAACTCGCCTAGTTGGAACCATATCATAATCCCCTTATCGATTTTTCTCATGAAAATTTTTTTCCACTTGGGATGACCAATTTGGACATGTTAATTCGTACCTATCCTGACTGTAGATCGAAAAAGATACGATTCTTTGTGATTGATAAAATTTTCCAATTAGCCTACAATATAATCATGGGAAGAGTAGGCCTGAAAAAGTTTAAAGAAGTGCCATCTATTGTACACCAATGCTTAGCGTTCCCGACTAACTTTGGGGTGGGACTTGTGAAGGGCGATTAGAAAGTAGCTCGGGAATGCTACTACTCTACTGCCGAATAAGAAGAGTTGGAGGATACTAGGAAGAAAATAACCACTTACTAAGTGGATGAGTCTTAAGAGTCAGAGATTGAAACACTAGACCCTAGAGACGAATCAGAGCTCGTGAAGGGTAAAGTCATGGAAGTGACAGAGAGCATTATTCTGGACGATGAACGAACAGAATGAACAACTCAGATTGGTGCTTCACTTAATCTGACAATAAAGCAAAAGTTGGTGGCATTTTTTAGGCATAGGAATCAAGCTTTCACGTGGAGTTATGAATATATGCCGAGGATAGACCCAGCCTTCCTATGCCAAGAGCTCATAGTCAATAAGGAGATCAAACCGGTGAAGCAATGAAAAAGGGTCTTTAGTCCAGAGAAGAACCAGGCTATTCAAGAGGAATTAGAGAAACTACAAACGGCTTATCTCATTGAGGATCTCAAATATCCTGATTGGTTAGCCAATGTGGTGATGGTAAAAAATAAGAATAATAAATGGAGCATGTGCGTGAATTTCACAGATCTGAACAAATCCTGCCCAAAAGATCATTTCCCTCTGCCCAGAATTGATTTGCTAGTAGATACTACTTCAGGGCATGAATTGTTGAGCTTCATGGATGCTTATTCCGAATACAACCAAATTAAGATAAAACGAGAAGACAAGGAGAGTACCTCTTTCATTACCCCACGGGGAACATACTGTTACAATGTTATGCCTTTTTGTATTAAAAATGCAGGTGCTACCTACCAGCGGCTGATGAACAAGGTATTCGCAGAGTAGATAGGCAAAAACATGGAGGTTTAAGTCGACAACATACTGACTAAGAGCAAGAAATATGCTGACCACATAGTTGACCTGAGCTAAACATTTGACCAGTTGGAGAAGTATCAGATGAAGCTAAACCCGACCAAGTGCATTTTTGGCATACAGGAAGGAATATTCCTTACTTATATTATAAATTAATGAGGTATTGAAGCAAATCCTGACTAAATAAAGGCCTTACTAGAATTACGATCTGCAGCCACCAAGAAGGAAGTACAAAGCCTTACGGGGCATGTAGCGACTCTCAATAGGTTTGTCTCCTATGAAACTGATAGATGTCTTTCATTCTTTAAGGTGATCAGAAAGACCTTTGAGTGGAATGACGAGTGTGAGAAGGCATTCATGGAATTGAAGAAATACCTATGGAGGCCTCCTTTACTATCCAAGCCAGTGTTGGGAGAAAAGTTATACTTGTACTTGGCTGTCTCAAAAAATTGCAGTCAGTTCAGCTTTGATAAGAATAAACGATGGAGTGCAAAAAACAGTTTATTATTTAAGCAAGGCATTCAATGGAGCACAGATCAGATATCCAAAATTATAGAAGTTGGCATTGGCATTAATTGAGGCGAGCAAGAGAATGAAGCCATATTTTTAGGCCCATACAATAGTGGTATATACTGACATGCCACTCAAATAGGTTTTACACAGGCCAAAAAAATTTGAACGATTGATGTATTGGGCAGTGGAGTTAGGTGAATATGGCAGTGGAAGATTTCATTACTATATTCACTTACGCAGATACCTCCGACCAACAGGGGTCTAACGCAGAATAACTCACGGATGTTAAAGGATCATCAAAAACTATCCTCGATCAACTCCCATAAGCAGACATGCCAGAAGGGATAGTGATCGAGCAATAAGAATCCTATGATAAAATCCAAGAGTTGAAGGATGATGAAAGGAAGAACCAAATATTCCATCATGGGACTCTGTCAAACCAAGGATTTGATAAATGTATCCTTATATGGAATTTATATGTTGATAGTTATTCGTGTGCAACGAGTTGTGGAGCTAGAATTATTCTCAATAGTCCGGATGGGATAGACATAGAATACGCTATGCGCTTCCAGTTCAAGGCTTCCAACAATGAAGATGAGAATAAAGCTGTAATTATGGGCCTCAATTTAGCTAAATCATTGAATGCTGAGCAAGTAATGATGTTCAGCAATTCGTAATTAGTGGTAAATTAGATGCTAAGTCTTTATGCGGTAAAAGGAGAATTCATATCGAGGTATCTAACTAAATCTATGGAGATTGTATTCAATTTTTCATCAGTTCAAGTGATCAGAATACCAATATTGGAGAATGAAAGGGAAGATGCACTAGCTCGGTTAGCCTCAACCACTTGCACTGAACTACGAAGAAAAATTCCTATTGAGATACTGGCTAGTAGAAGTATCGATGAAGATTTGATGGTAAAGTTTATCACTTTGGATATGGTTCCTTGATGGATGGATCCCATCAGGGCTTACATCAAAGAAGGCATTTTACTAGCTGACCAACTTGCGGCCAAGTGGTTGAAATTTAAAGCTGCTAGATATGTCATAAATAATGATGTTTTATACATAACTGGCATGATCGTAAGTCTACAAAGATGTGTTCACCCGACGGAAGTTCCAGATTTAGTGGAAGAAGTTCATGAAGGATCTTATAGATATCACATAGCAGGTCGAACTCTTTTGTAGAGAATAATGACGTGGGATACTACTGGCCAACAATGCGCACTGACTGTATAGCTTATGCTAAGAAATTCGACAAATGTCAGCGATTTTTTACTATACGAAGAACTCCTCAGGCATTGCTAACACCAATCACTTCCCCTTGGACATTTACCATGTGGGGAATAGATTTGGTTGGGCCTCTGCCGACTACAAGGGGACGATTCAAATATTTGGTGGTCGTTGTTCATTATTTCACAAAATGGGTCGAAGTTGAGCCTCTCATCGATATGGCATATGAAAGTGTCTATCATATCATCTGGAAGAATATTATTTGCAGATATGGTCTACCACATGCTTTTATCACTTATCATGGTACCCAATTTGATAATGAGGAGTTCCCAGTGTACTATCTACAGTCTAACATCCAAAACATCCATTTTGCCCGAGGTCATCCCCAGAGTAACGGGCAAGTTGAAGTAACAAACATAACTTTGTTGAACGAGTTGAAGAAATGATTGGATGATACGAAAAGGAATTGGATTAACGAGATGCTTTCTCTGTTGTGGGCTTACCGAATAACTCCCTAAACAGCAACTAGGCGATCTCCTTACATGTTAGCCTTTGGAAGTGAAGCAGTCATACCCAATGTACTAGGCTTACCCACTCACAAGGTGCTTAATTTTAATTCTCCAATAAACGATTTGATTGAATGTTTAGATTTGCCCATGCTCGAGGAAGTTCGGGAAGACGCAACGATCAGAAATGGCGCTTATCAGCAACGGACTGCCATGTTCTATAATAAACATGTCAGGAAGTGTGATATCAAGGAAGGAGATTATGCGCTCAAGAAATTCATTAATAAGAATAATAAGCTGGAGGCCAACTAGCATGGGCCTTATCGTGTCACAGCGGTTGTTCGCCCTGGCACCTACAAAATCAAAACTTTAGAAGGGGAAGAATTCGAAAATGCTTGGAATGCAAAGCACCTACGAAAGTACTATCAGTAATGTAACTTTACATGTACCCTATTATTTTAGTATAAATGACAACGTTGTTTCCTCAATATTTGTTTTTTTTCGGAGTACTAGTGCTACACACTACACAAAAACCACTAACTACGGTTGGTCGACATCAACAACCACCAATTACGGGTAGACGACATCAGCAACCACCAACTAAGGATGGTCGGCATCAATAAACCTAACCAATAATGTTGGAATAACAATCATACAAGGCAAAGCCAGTTTGATTATGGGTGACCTCAAAGGTCATCAAAACTATGAAAGAATATGGGAAACATATCCACTGCCTAGGCACCAAGTCAATCTAGATAAGATTGTTACAACTAAGCAAGAACATGGGATAAAAATAATTCCATTGCTTAGGCACATTTGGGTGATAAGTCACTACAACGAGGCAAACAAATGGGGCAAAGTTCCATTGTCAAGGCACTCAAATTAGCACAGGACAAATTATCCCTTTATAGATATATACACTCATCAAAATATAGCATGATAAGAAAAACATCATATAATTAATTTATTTCCAAGAAAGTACAATTACAGAAGATGATGTTTCATTTAATAATTACTAACAAAATACAAACAACTTATTTTATTTGTTTCTTTCCTTCAGATTTAGATATAGGCTCCATTCCAGCTGGAGGATCATCTAGAGCATAATATGAGTTGATAAAATTCAAATCTTGCAGAATTCTGGTGTTGCTCGAGCTAGGTCAGTCAAGCAGATGTTGAGGTCGAGATATCTCAAAATCTTCAGGAAGATGGTAGTCACCAAGATATTTGTAGATCAAACACTGAGAAATGGACCGGTCTAGAATCCATCTGGAATCTAGCATAAAGGAAGGCACAGGAAGATCAAGTAATCTAGGCTCATACCAATCCCAAAATTTTGTTCCTTCCTGGACTTTCATTACAGTCAATGCGTTCAACCATCCCTCTTTATATCCCTCATTATTTGATTGTTTCAATAGATCATCAAGATGGCTTCATGCTTCATTGTGTCCCCCCATCCAAAACTCTCTGGGCTGTTTGTGGAATTGATAAGTCAATCTCTCCACATGCTGATGAAGCCTTTTCACCAAGTTTTCTTTACTATCCAACGCAGAACTCTGGTTGGATAGTTGCTCGATGAGACTCTGGATTTTCTAGGACATCTCAGTTAGTGCTTTATTTTTCTACCTCAGTTGAATATCTTCGTTTTCTAAGGCTTGTTGAGTTTTAGTCTCTTCAATGCTGCTCCGACTAGCTCTTGCTCTACCCAATTAAAAAAGATGATGTTTCATTTAGTAATTACTAACAAACTACAAACAGCCTATTCTATTTGTTTATTTCCTTCAGATTTAGGTACAGGCTCCATTCCAGCTGGAGGATCATCTAAAGCATCATAAGAATTGATAAAATTCAAATCTCGCAAAATTCTGGTGTTGCTCGAGCTAGGTCAGTCAAGCAGATGTTGAGGTAGAGATATCTCAAAATCTTCATGAAGATGGTAGTCACCAAGATATTTCAAGATCACACACTAAGAAATGGATCGGTCTAGAATCCATCTGACATCTAGATTAAAGGAAGGCACAGGGAGATCAAGTAATCCAAGCTCATACCAATTACACAATTTTGTTCCTTCCTGGACTTTCTGTAACAACCCAGGCTTTTGAGCGACTATTTTATATTATTTTGCATGATGGGATAATTTTATAAAATAGGGGATGTCGGAGTAAATATTGTTTCCCATGATATTAAGGGATAATATTTACTATGTTTTGTCTCTTTATCGTCTCAGAAGGTAAATAGCATTATATTATGTTTAATTGCATTGTTATGTGTAAAACGATGGTTATGACTCATATTTAAATTAGAGAATAATTAATAAAATAAAATGAATTTGGAATATAAAAATGGTTCACTTTATTCCGAATGAAAAAATAGGGGGTGCGGTTGTTTTTAGAATAGTCGAGATAGTCGAAATAAGTGCCAAGTTGTATTTTTGAGTTTCGGGCACTTTTGGGGTGTTATGACTCAATTATGTGAATAAGAGTCTTTTTAAGGGTGTATTAGCGATTAAAATAGGGGATTTATGTTTTAAGACCCGTATAAGTCCCCCACCCCTTTTATTTCCTTCACTCTTATGTTAAGAACCAAGAGAGAGAGAGAGAGAGAGAGAGAGAAATGGAGAAAAAGAGAGAGAAATGGAGATTTGGGCAGAAATTCGTTGCTACCGGAGGAGGATTCGAGACTACAACTTCGAGGCAAGTTTCTTACTTGCTAGTATATGATTTAATGTGAATAATTTGTGTGATTATTGTGTAAATTGAAAATTTGGAGAAAATAGTAGGTTTTGTAAGATTTTGATGTTTTAGCCTTGGATCTTATTGTTGATGAGATTTGAGTGATCATAAGGGTTTATTTTGGTGTATAATGGTAGTGGTTATGTTGTGGGGTGATAAGAGTAAAAAAATTGTAAGAATAAAGGGAGCAGTTTCGGATTTGGCTTTGAAGAAAAAGGAATTTTCGAGGACCTGATAGGCGCGGTCGATCGCGGTCCCAAGAACGGTCGACCGGTCATGCCAAAACGAGCTTACTGCTTTCTTTGGTAGGCAAAATCTGAAAGGGGCGATTGACCCCGGTCCCCCGACTGGTCGACCGATCCCCTGTTTTTCACCTTTATTTTCCGAGTTTCCTCTAGCTTCTTTATTTTAAGATAGGAACTTAGGAACCTTCCTTTGGGATGTAATGGGGAGTCCTAGAGGGTTGTTTTGGGTAGGCTAATGTCCTAGGATAAATGAGGATAATTAGGCTTACACCGAGGGCTAGTTTGTATAGGTTAATGTCCGAATGATATAGGAAGTTAATCTAAAAATAAATTGGAGATAAAATGTTAATGTTGAGACTTTTGGGTGACACTCCTTAAGGGAGACTCACTTTGATAGTTTATGAAATTACATGAACTCTTGGAGGCTAGCTTGAGGATAGTGGAACTTTGGGTATTAGTTGATTAATAAAATTTGACTTAATAAGAATGAAATGCATATTCTAAAACTTCGTACTTAATGTCTAAGTAAATTATTTTTTGAGAATGTAAAAATTGATGCTTTCAAATGGAAAGAAAAATGATTTTCATAAATGTTAAAATATGCATACACGCCTCTCTAAATTGCTATCTTAAGGGAAGTTTGAGCGTGTGGTGAAGCTCTATCGAAACTCTGGGTCGGCCTGCCGCCCAAATTTTCGCACACTTTTAAAATGGGACCCTGTACGTGAGCCTGGTCAGAAGTCCAGCCATAGCTTTGCATATGTTACAAACCCAACATTTCCAAGCTCGAGTCCCATCCGGCATTTCATTTTGCATTTAGGAGAATTTAATACAAGTGAATATATAACAATAATAATAATAATCATGCTGAGACCTGTCTCCCAAATATTTCTCCTTCCTTTATCAAAAATCCAAAAAGATTTCTCCCTTCTTTATAAAAAATCCAAAAATACTTCTCCCTTCTTTATCAAAAATCCAAAAATATTTCTCTTTTATTTATTTTTTCTTTCAATCTCAAAGAGAAAAAAAAATGTTAAAAATGTTTTCATTCTTTCTTTTCAAAAATAAATCCCATTCTAAGCCTTCTCAAGTCGATCGCACGCCTTTGGCCTGGCTCCTTATTGGCTTCTATCTTCAGTGAAATCACCCCGGAGTTTCGTCCATTCCCCTGCTACCTATTCCAAGTCCGGTATCCATCCGCTTTCCATGGAGAACACATATCAAGAACTAGTTGTGCAGCCAGATCTGAATGCAGTTTTAGCTCAGCTCGTGTCCAAGATTGATAACCTTCAGACTAAGGTCTGAGAGATGCAACGAAAATGGGTTACTTTTCATCAAGATCCCGAGGCCCTATTTGCTCATGCTACGGGTCCACCCGAGCCTATCTGGGTTCCTAAAAATTATCATCACGCTCCGCGTGCCCCTCTTGCTAATGGACCACTGCCTGCCCAGCTTCCTATGCTGAACCATGCCTAGCCTGGGGCTAACTTACCTGTGATCGTTGATCCGAAAGAGGAATAATTGAACAAGGTCAAAGAAGACCTCAAGATTCTAACAAAGAAGTTCGACCAAGTACAAATCTCTGGAAATTATATGAACTACACCCACATGTATCCTTATGCTAAGGCAAGGTTACCCGAGAAGTTCAAGATGACAAATAACGAGAAATTCAGAGGAAGTGGACCCCTGATTTTTCATCTTCGCAGTTATCACCGCTCTATAACTCTCATAGAGTATTTTGAAGAAGTGATGGCCCAATTGTTTCAGCAAACTTTGAAGGATAGCACCCTTCGATGGTTTTTATCTCTCGAGGAGTTCAGAATCCGTAGTTGGGAGGACGTAGCCTGTGAATTCATATCTCAATACAAATACAACAAAGTTCTTGAGGTCACCCGATGTGACTTAGAACTAGTCAAACAGAACTCTGGGGAATTAGTCAGTAACTTCATAGCCCGATGGAGAGAAAAGGCAGCCACTATGACCAATCGGCCATTCGAGGAAGAATAAGTCAATATAGTGAAGAAGAACTTCTTACCCCATGTCCGAGCAACCATGGGAGGACAATACTATCCCCACTCCTGAGCCCTCAGATAAGAAGGAGTATAAATGGAGGAAGGTCTTGCTCAAACAGAGTTTGAACCAAAGAAGGTATCCGGACAGTTCACCCCCAGAAACTATGATAAGCCTGTCAGTGCTAGAGTCTCAACCATCAACAACATCTATCGACCAACCACCTCGTGGGCACCAGAAAGACGCCCTGTTCTAGTCTGAAAGGAATACACTGAGATTCATGCTCCGCTCTCCAATGTTTATCAAGCACTATTAAGCCAAAACCTCATCAAACCCTTGGACCCCCATCCATTACCAAATCTACTTCCAAGAAAATTCAATGATGATGCCCATTGCGCCTTTCACCAAATAGCTGGACATACCACCGACTAGTGCTTTCACATTCGAAACATAATCCAAGGTCTAATTGACCGGGGTACCATTGCTCCACCAGCCAATCCTAAGCCAAACAATACTCACAACCCACTCCCAAATCATACCAAAGCTATCTTCCTAGAAATGGACCCAGAATTCGATCACTCAACTCAAATCACACCCATACACTCTCCCAAGCCTCTTCAAACTTGCCCATATTTCCTCCTACGCCCTATTAGCCTCATTGATTAGGCACTGTTACTCCTTACCAAAGCATGCATCGTTGTTCATACCCATTCTGAAAATGGAAGTATGGAATTATCAAAAGTTTTAAACCAACTCCTAGAGTTTGGGATGAAATTGACCTCACAGATGATCATTGATTGCTAGAGGTTTAGCACGCTGTTCTTGGAAGCACATAAATGGGCTTGAAAGTCAGACAGTTGGCTGTTACCAACCGATGAAGTCAGCCTAGATGATGTTGTCCACATCATGGCAGAATCATTCAGGAAAACTAATGATATTTGAAAAATGACCAAGTTAATTGATACTCTGAAGTTACAAGGGCGCATTTTCCCTTCACCCACACTTGTCCCCACAAAAAGGGAAGACATGTATGAAGAAGCCATTGAAGTTGTGGAATGAATTGACTTTACATGGAAAGACATAATTGTTTCCACCAGATGGGGGGAAGAATTCGAAGATTCAAATAAAGGGCAAGGTTCAGAGAAAACTGGCCCAATAGACGACATGTGTGGGATAATATCATTTGAGGAGCTCCTTGAAGAAATAAACAAAGTGGTAGAGAAACCTGAGATTGATGAAGAAATAAGGTTTATATTCTTCCCTTCTTCAGTAAATCACATGACTAGATCAGGGAGGCATTACTAGATCTCAAGCCCACTACCAGCCACTGACAAAGGCAAGGGCATTAAAAACCTTCACATGCCAGAAATAACCCTCGAGGAAAGCAAGATCCTCGATCAACTGAAGAAAACTCAAGCTAACATCACTCTATGGGGGATTTTTATGTATTCCCAGCCGCACAGAAATGCTTTGATCAAATTGCTCACTGAACGCATAATTCCTCCTTCTACCACACCATAAGAACAGGTAAATTTAGTCTGATCCTTGACCTCTACCAGAATTCTATCGTTTCTCGAAGAAAAAATCCCCATAATTGGGCTAAACCATAATCACGCACTCAACATCTTCGTCGAAGTTATGGGGAAGATCGTACCACTATGATAATGGATCCACCTTGACTGTCTGCCCATTAAGAACCTTCAAATGCTGAGGACTAAAAGAAAGTGACCTCGCTCCAACTTCCACTACTGTACGCGCCAACAATAATAGTCATCGAGAAGTGATAGGTTCCGTAAAACTTGTAATAGGGGTTGGCCCTATAAACCCTGTCGTTGAATCCCAAGTTATTGACATCCCATCTTGTTTCAACCTATTACTCGGACGACCTTGGCTACACAATATCAAGGGTATGTCTTCCTCACACCATCAGAAATTTAAATTCTTCATCGACGAACAAGTCATCACAATTTTGGGCAACGATGATAATGCTGAGGGTGCAAGCACCAGCAGCCCAATCCTTGAGATACATCACGGGTCAAATAATATGCTCCTATCAGGATTCCGAGTTGAGACACTTCTACTCCCGGTAGGGGACGATTTCAAAGAAAGGGATTATTCAAAATATGACCATCATGTCAATGTCAATGTGATTCAAATGTTCAAAAACATGCACTTCATGCCTAGGCTGGGGCTAGGACAAAGACATCAAGTGATACTTGAGCCCATTGAACTGAAGAAAGCATTCCCTCCTTGTGGTTTGGGGTATCAACCATCAGAACAAGGGCTCAAAATGATCCTCCAGGGTCGACCAAAGAGAAGACTAGACTGCATCCAGACTATCCCTGGTGACTCCCTTAATGGAGGATTCATTAGAGAGGGAGAAGACTTTCCCTTTTGTGGCTTTTAGGAACCATGTTATGATCATACAAACAAGAAGATGAAACCCGAAATGGAGATCTTTTTCAAGGATAACTACCCATGGGCCAAGAGTTCCCAACACCATGTACAAATGCTTATTAAAGATACCGAATAGACTGAGGAAAGTGACCCCAAAAACTACTTCAACTTATAAACACTGGGGTTAACACTTTGTTTGGTCCATTTAGGCACTACATCACTGGATTCATCCCACCTCATTAAAGTTGTAGATACACCTCTCCTCAATTGGCATGCTATTCTTGTTCTACCTGTTGAAATCCCACCTAAGCTCAATGTTTACCCCATTTTTTCTTTTGTTGTCTATCCTTGCTCAAATGTAATCGATACCTCCTTTGATGAGGCTCTCAATGTTGTTTTTCCTATCAATGAAATAAATGAAGATTTTAAGTATCTTGCTGTGCCTTACATTAATTATTTAGATTCTAATCAAACTTTTGATGATGATGATTTTGCAAATGAACAATTCTTAACTGATCTAAATAAGTTTAACAACAAACAACATAATCGCGTTCAAGTTAATGACGAAGAGACTATTATTGTTAACCTCGATTCTAGTAGCCAACTGCGCGAGATTAGGATAGGGGCTACCCTTGATGAGCATGAGTGCGCAAAACTAGAAGAATTATTGAAGGAGTTCGTGGATGTCTTCACACAATCCTACTACGATGTGCCCAACATTGATTCCGAAATTGCTCAACATGAGATACCCACTCTTCTGGATTACAAGCCAGTTAAACAAAAGCTGAGAAAGCTCTGCATCGAATGGTCACTCAAAGTCAAAGAAGAGGTGGTCAAACAGTTAAATGTGGGATTTATTCGTGTGATCAAATACCCCACATGGCTAGCCAATATAGTGTCTTTGCCAAAATAAGGAGGTAAAGTTTGGATGTGTTTAGACTACCGGAACTTGAACAGAGCCTCTACAAAGGATGACAACCCGCTACCCAATATCGACATTATCATGGACAACACAACCAGTCATGCTCTCAAGTCATTCGTCGACAAGTTCTCCAGGTACAACCAAATCAAAATGCATCCGGATCACCAAGAACAAATCGTGTTCATCACCCTTAGGAAACCTTTGGCTACACTGTTATGCCATTTGGTCTCAAGAATGATGAGGCTACCTATAAGAGACCTGCCACAACCATCCTGCATGATTTGATTCACAAAGAAGTCAAGGTTTATGTGGATGATATGATTATCAAGTACAAAACTAGAGAAGGTCATGTTCCCTCTCTCCGAAAGTTCTTCGAACGATTGCGACGATATCAGATGGGAATCAATCCATAGAATTGTGTCTTTGGCATTACAAAAGGAAAACCTCTTGGGATTCATGGTCAGTAAAAATGGATAGAAGCAGATCCTATTAAGCTAAAAGTTGTACTTGAGATTCCACGTCCCCAAAAGGAGAAAGAAGTCCGTGGTTTCCTAGGTAAATTGTAATACATTAGCCGATTCATCATCCAGCTAACTTCCATATATGAACCGATTTTTAAAATCCTCTGATAGGATTCAACCAAAGTTTGGAATGAGGCCTGCCAATAAGCTTTTGACCGAATCAAACAATGCCTTACTCAACCTCTGATAATAATTCCACCACACCATGGTATCGCTATGCTCCTATACCTAGCCATAACCAATACTGCAGTTGGGGCTTTACTAGCCCAATACCTTGAGGATTCCCATAAAGAAAGTTCCATCTATTATGCCAGTCACAAAATTTTCGGGTATAAAATCAACTACACTACTTTGGGAAAAGCATGCATCGTGCTTGTTTGGGTCACTCAAAAGTTACGACATTACATGCTCCCCTTCCCCATTAAGCTTGTATCCCGAATGGACCCCATCAAGTACCTGCTTGAAAAACCCGCCTTATCCATCCAAATGGCTTGATGGTTGATGCTCTTAGACGAGTTTGATATCGTGTACGTCACGCAGAAAGTGATGAAAGGAAGAGACATCTCTGACTACCTCGCTGACTACCCCATGGAAGAAGACAACAACTGGATCTCCCAATTCCCAAATGAAAACAACCTCCACACTGCTCAAGATGACCTGTGATGGAAAATGTTCTTTGACAGCGTTGGCAAAAAAAAGGGATTTGGCGTTGGGATACTTCTGATCGCCCCAGATGATTCCCACACTCCAATTGCCATCAAATTTGATTTCCCCTGCACCAATAACATGAATGAATACGAGGCGTGTACGGTAGGCCTCAAAGTTTCTCTCTAGAAAGGTATCTAATTCCTTGATGTCTATGGGGATTCTGCCCTCATCATTGGTCAAGTGCTCAGAAAATGGAAAGTCAAGGACGAGAAACTCCAACCCTTTAATGCCCACTTAGAAGAACTATCATTCCAAATTCCAAGACATCACCTTCCACTACCTACCTCGAGCAAAGAATAACCTAGATGATGCCCTTGATATCTTGGCCTCCATCGTCGACATGCTCAAAAAAATAACAATGACCCCCTTCCTTGTCCAAAAGAAAGACAAACCAACCCACTGCTACCACATTGAGCTCATCTCTAAAGAAGATCTCGAGCTAGCCAATTGATGGTATTATGATATCTGGCACCTTCTCAAGCATGGTAGGTATCCCGAGGGTTCTAATAAGAAAGATCGAGAAACCCTTCGAAAATTTTCCGCCCAATACATCATCTGTCATAAATCACTATTTAAGAGAAACTTCGATGGAACCCATCGACATTGCATCACAGGGGATGACATTAAAGAGGTAATACATAAAATCCACAACGGGGAATAGGGGCTCCACATGAACGGTCACATGCTTGATAAGAAGATCATTCGATTAGGCTACTACTGGACCACCATGATCCAGAATTGTACCACCTATGTCTGGAGATGCCTCAAATGCTAATATTTCTCCAACCTTTAACACACGCCTCCGCATGAATTGTACAACATTACTTATCCCTCACTGTTCTCCACCTGGGGCATCGACATCATAAGGAAGGTTACACCCAAGGCCTCCAACAAGCATGAGTTCATCCTGGTTACCATTGATTACTTCACCAAATGGGTCGAAGCCGAGTCATATGACATCCTGAATGCCAAGAAAGTGGACAAGTTCATAAAAAAAACATCATCTGTCGATATGGGGTCCTGTACGACCTAGTGTCAGATAACGGGTTTTATTTCAAGGCAGAAGTCACAAAATGGTCAATGAGTATGGGATTCAAAGACACAAATCTTCTCCCTACCATCCTCAGACCAACGGTGCAGTCGAAGACACCAAAAAAAACCTCAAAGCCATCATCAGTAAGATGATCGAAAGTTGTCGAGATTGGGCCGACAGAATCCCATATGCCCTCTGGGACTATAGAACCTCAATCCGAACCTCTACTGGGGCTACCCCTTACTCTCTAGTATACGGCATGAAAGAATACTACCCGTGGAGCTGGAAATACCCTCGTTACGCATCATGCTTGAAAGTAAGGTCAGTGAGGTGGAATGGCATTGTTGATGTAAAAAACTAGAATTTATCTATTTAATTAATCACAGATAAATATGGATAAAGAAATAAGACAAAAGGATTTTTAAAGTGGTTCAGCCTTAGGAAAATGGACTATGTCCACTATTTTGTATTGTTGGGTAAGATGCCTTGGTCTTGAGTATGTTTCCTTATGGAAGCTTGCCCCGCAAGGATGTGTTACAAAGTATTTATAGCCCTTTGGGCTCTCCATATGAATAGAAAATATGTCGTTATTTAATAGACATATACATCTATACATGATAGAAATGTTCATTGAATCTTTTTTTATCGTTTGATCTTCCTGACTAGATGCTCGGTACGATGAGTGGCTCGGCATGTTGAGTTGCTTGGTGTGTTGAGTAGCTCGGCACTATAAGTTTCTCGATAAATATATTTTATGCCATGCAGGATGACACGCGTCTTCATATAATTGGTCCAAGTCAGCTGACTAATTTTTGTATCAACAGAATCCCCCAATGTTTCACAGTTAAGGTTGGATATGAGAGTGTGGAACATTATGCCCAGAAGTTTCTCGGGCATGTTTACCCAGTCTTGTTAGATTACAGATCTCCAATACTTGTGAAATTTAATGATTTTGAGCACGAAATGGTTATTTGCATCTTTTTCATCAGTTAGTCGCCGAAAACACAATCATCGTCTCTAGTGATCATTACTTTTCTCATTTCCAGAAGAAATGCATTTAAAGGTGATAGAATCAAATCGTCTTCTACCTTTTGCCTTTTAGATTTCCAAACTCTTTGTCTTCTCACCTTTTCTTCTTACGATCATTTCTTTTGTCATCCTCCTTAGCTGAATCCTTGAGTTTCTGTAAGAATTTCTTCTTTCTTCTTTCTTTGCTTTAGCCACCATGGTTTACCTTATCGAATCATTGGATACGTTTAGGGATGATTTTGTGATTCCTTCTTAGCTTATTATGGAAGAACCTCCTTTCAATTCTGATTTATTTTCTCTAGTTGAGGGACATTAGTTTCCTTCCATTTTTGTAAGTGAATGTGATTTTTCTTTCCCGCCAAATCCCTTGTGTTTGGAATTTTGCCAATATTTGAATATTGTTACTGTAAGAGTAGGGACAAATACATGGAGGGTAGTTAAAGGCATATATAGGTTGAATCAAATTCATGGAACTCATTTAGGGATTCCTGAAATTATGTACTGTTATAATTGGACTACTAGCGATACCCCATTTTATTTCAAAACTAGGTATTCTAATAGAGCTTTAGCGGTCAATCTCCCTGATGCTAATAGGGATTATTTTGAACGTGGGGTTATGATGAAAAACTGTCAACACCCCCGTTAAAATGGAAAGATGTGTACCAAGGTCCCAGATGTCCACTTTATGGTAATGGGATAGGTTGTTTTTAGTTTTTCATTTTAGCTCTATTTTTGTTTGATGAAATATATCACTGATACTTATTTTTTGTTTGTTGCAGTTGAAAGTAAAAGAAAATACCCAAAAGAGAGTGACATTAATATAAAAGATTTGAAATTTATCTAGGGGTTTCATCGAGCAATAGTTGGGGAACACGTGAGGTTTTCTTCCTATTTGATGGAATATAAGAACACCATTTTTTCTTTTATTAGTCATCCTATCATTACCCTTTTGGTGATTGACCTTGACCAAACACCTACATCTTCAGCAACTGTCGAGAAATCTTTTTCTGATTTGGGTCCTTCTATTGCTGACCTGATGACGAAGAAGTGGAAAGTGCCTAACCTCTTTGCCAAGTCTGCATATGGTACTGAAGGGGCAGGGAAGAGCAAAAAGGATGTCCCAGTTGAAGGGACTAGGAAAATTGATGTTTTTACATCTGGGGGATCAGTTTCAATTGTGAAGGAGGTCAGCAAGAATCCCCCTGTTGCTCCAAAAGGGGCAGCACCTTTGATTGAAGTTGTTGTTACGAAAGAGGCAACACCTTTGATTGAAGTAACTATTATTCAAGGAGAGGCAGGACCTTTGATTGAATGTGCTTCTTTTAAGAGGTTAAGGAGAGGTCTTGCTAGAAATCCTAAGGATGCTGCTGCCCAACCTACTAGGGTTGAGCTTCCTTCTTTAAGGGCTAGTTATCCAACCATCATTACTCCTGGCTTGGCCTAGAAATTGATCAGGCCGGGGAATCTTTCGGATTACTGAGCCGCTGAAACTTCAACTCCTTGGGGCAAAGTTATCGATTTGGTAACCCAACACCTTGCATCAGTAAGTGCCATTATAATTGTTCGTCTGATTCTTCATTTCCATATTCATACTCTAATTTATGCCTTTATTGTTTTTGCAGTTTTTAGTGTACTTTGATAATATCGTGGAGAACGATGAAGCTATTAAAGCTTCAACCTCTTCCAGTGGAGTGGAGGAAGCCCTTGCTGGGTTATCAAAGTCTTTGATGGATTCCTGATAGAAGTAAGAGGAGGATAAAGCTTCCTGGGAGAATAAAATCCAATCTGCTGAGGGGTCAAAGATGTTGACACAACTCGATAAAAGCCTATAACATCTCGGAAGGAGGTGATTACAGCTCCTTAGAAGGTTGATATAACTCTACAACAAGCTATAAATGCTTATAAAGAGGTGAAGGAGAAATTAAAAGTCACCGTTTTAAGCAAAGTGGAAGCTGATGGCAAGCTTGAAGAGGCTGAATGGCGTAAGAAAGACCTTGAGGAGAAGGTGAAGTTTGTTGAGGAGATTTTAAAGGAGAAAACTTCCTCACAGAGGATGAAGAGAAAACCTGTTGTGAAAAAGTCATATAGCTCTGGCTAGGATAAAGGATGGAACAAAGCTTTAGCTTCTATCTCTTGCCAGATGGATTATGCGAGTTTGAAGTACTTTAGGGATGGATGGGTTGTAGCTTTGAAGGAGTTGAATGTTGTTGATGATTATGAACTATTTTAAAAACACACTCATGGACCTCCTCCTACTATTGAAGAAGAACATGAAGCTGGATCTGATGAATATTCTATGTTGATAGTAAAATAAACTCCTGCTGCTACCATACCTCAATCCTCCAAGCAAGTTCAATAGAAAACCTCTAACGAGCAACGCCAATTGCCTTCTCAGAAACCAATTCCTTCATCCAAATCGACTGATGATGTTATAGGGAATAAGGAGAAGGTGAAAAGTTGTTCTGCAGTTTGTTATCTTTCTTTGTTTATCCTTTTCATCTTGTACCTTTTGGCTGTACACTCTTTGCTTTGGATCAATAAAATGGACAGTATCATTTACTTTAAGCTTTCTCCCCTACCTGTTCAATATAAGTGTATAGTTGTTGATCTGTTTTTACTTTTCATGCTGGTTATTTCCAGGATGGAACTATTATCATCTCATGATACAAAGTTGATGAATAAATGTAATGATTACTTCAAAGCTGGTCGTGCAGATTTCACTCAGGTACAGATAGTTGACATCCTTTGATCTGATCCTCTGAGCAAGCAATTGATGCTTACTAGGATCTAAAATGCTTGCTCGATCAGGCTGTATAAAATAATGTGTCTTACTACGAAATGAATGAAGATCTTCAACGAATTACCGAAGAACTTCAATTGCAGTACAAAGAAGTGACTACTCTTTTACATAAGGATTATGAGAAAAAATACCAACAGTTTAGTGTTGATCGGGGTTATGACAAGTTCATTTCGGCCCATAATAAGAGAGAGAGTGTCTTAAAGCTTGAGATTGAAGTTCACAAAAACATCGCTAAATTGCTGGAGGAAGAAAATAATGCCTTAAGAGAAGAACTGAGACAACTAAAATCTGCCTCTTCTTCTGGAGCCCTGGTCCCAGTCAGTGATGAGGGATGTTTGTTTCTGGAAGCTGAAAATGCGGCATTAAGAGAAGAATTGGAGGATTTGAAATGAGCCAGACCAACATCCTCATGGTTGGGTAGAGCAAGAGCTGATCGGAGCAGCATTGAAGAGACCAGGACTCAATAAGCCTTAGAAAACCAAGATGTTCAACTGAGGCCAAAAAATAAATCACTAACTGAGATGTCCCAGAAAATCCAGAGTCTCATCAAGAAAACTTGGTGAAAAGGCTTTATCAGCATCTGGAGAGATTGACTTATCAATTCCACAAACAGCCCAGAGAGTTTTGGATGGGGGGATACAATGAAGCTTTATGCCATCTTGATGCTCTATTGAAACAATCAAATAATGAGGGATATAAAGAGGGATGGTTGAACGCATTGACTGTAAAGAAACTGTGACAACCCCCCTACTAAAATTATAGGTGGCCAACCCAATACTCTAATAATCATAGGAATCATATTTAGTCCATTCTCAGCATCACTGTCGATTAAAATAATAGTATGGGATAACCACCAATCATTTTAGAAAATGGACTATCAAATTAAAAAATTTGGTAAGTAAAAGAAAAACACTTAGACAATCCCATTTGCAAAAACGGTGGATATCAAAAATCAACGAATGAAGAATGACAATATAATAAATAATCACAGAATAAGCTGTCGGTGAACAGACAGATACAAATAGTTACACCAAGTATTACAAATTAAATATTACAATATAATAAATGAGTGCAACACTTGGGCAACACGCCCGAATAAATAAACTGAACATAACTAGAGTACAACGGAAATAGGCGTCTAATAAAAATAACCTACAACACCTGCAATATGACGTAGCTCCATGACAACGAGAATGGAAATGTAAATACGGGTGTCCATGCGGTAGAGCACCTGTACGACAAGGAGTATATGCAGAAACAGAGAAATATAGAGGGGTCAGGGCCCGATTTGATATGATTACCATGTGACTAAAATGCATGACAGTTAAGTGCGTAATTCTCTCGCAATTAACAATAATATTTCTCACCTCTCATTCTAAAAGAGCAACCTAGCGTAATATCAATGAAATGATCGAGTTAGCCCAAGCACTAAGGACTAACTTCTCCCCATTCTCAACACTATGCCCTATTCGTGCGTGGGGTGTCTCGCGAAGAGAAATCAAAACAAGGAACCCCCCCCCCCCCCCCCGATACATTACTACTAGGTAAGGTTGATCGTCGAGATCCATTAGACCCTCAGCACGTAATTAATATACACATATGTTTGGGAAATCACATCTACAGCTACTCAAGGAAACATAAATAAACCCATTCACCATCTAAAAGCATATTACCTAATTCTTCTTTAGGAATATATATAAATGGTTAAAAATTTTATCAAATGTTTACCAAGTAATTTTCACAACTCTATATGCACAATTCCTATTTCTTTCTTTAGGAATATATATATATATATATATATATATATATATAACTGGTAGTTCATTTTATCAAATGTTTACCAATTAATCTCATTTCAGAACATTCTTTACCAATTTTATTTCCTTTCTTCCATCCAGGAAAAATACATAATTCAAAGCAAGTTTTATTATCATAAAAATGCTTTAACCGTTTCATATCATATCATCCATTTTCCTTCTACCATCCAGAAAATGTATTTAACAACCCATTTCCCTTCTTCCATCCGGGAAATGTAAATTAAATCCATTATATTATCATAAAATGCTTTAATAACCAATAATGTCCCACATTTTTTAACATAGTTATATATCATAATTATATAATTCAATCTAAGATCTCCCGTCCGGGATTCCCCACTGTGGGCGCCCCTAAATGGCTATCATCTTCGAGGGCCTATCATCAAGACAACCTGGGATCCTATCGAAACGTCAGGAAGCAGCCATATGCCTATTGGATAGTCATGACCACACCCAGAATCACCTAACTAGCGCAGAAACATATACAATAAACGCTCATATGGCCTAGGGATATATCCACCCTGCATTCACTAGCCAGGGGGATTCACCACACGTGCGAAATTCCCTTAAGATAGCAATTTAGAGAGGTGTGTATGCATATTTTAACATTTATGAAAACCATTTTTCTTTCCATTTGAAAACATCCATTTTTACAATCTCAAAAAATCATTTACTTAGCCATTAAGTACCAAGTTTTAGAATATGCATTTCATTCTTATTAAGTCATATTTTATTAATGACCTAAGACCCAAAGTGCCACTATCCTCAAGCTAGCCTCCAAGAGTTCATATAATTTTATAAACCATCAAAGTGAGTCTCCCTCAATGAGTGTCTCCCAAAAGTATCAACATTAACATTTCATCTCCAATTTATTTTTAGGTTAACTTCCTATATCATTCGGACATTAACCTATACAAACTAGCCCTCGGTGTAAGGCGAATTATCCTCATTTATCCTAGGACATTAGCCTACCCAAAACAACCCTTTAGGATTCCAAATTACTTCCCAAAGGAAGGTTCCTAAGTTCCTATCTTAAAATAAAGAAGCTAGAGGAAACTAAGGAAAATAAAGGTGAAAAACAAGGGACCAGTCGACCGGTCGGGGGACTGCGGTCGACCGCCCCTTTCAGATTTTGCCTACCAAGGAAAGCAGTAAGCTCGTTTTGGCATGATCGGTCGACCGTTGCTAGGACAGCGGTCGACCGCGCCTATCAGGTCCTCAAAAATTCCTTTTTCTTCAAAGCCAAATCCGAAACCTACTCCCTTTATTCTTACAATTTCTTTACTCTTATCACCCCACCCCATAACCACTACCATTATACACCAAAATAAACCCTTATGATCACTCAAATCACGCCAACAACAAGATCCAAGGCTAAAACATCAAAATATTACAAAACCTACTATTTTCTCCAAATTTCCAATTTACACAATAATCACACAAATTATTCACATTAAATCATATACTAGCAAGTAAGAAACTTGCCTCGAAGTTGTAGTCTCGGATCCTCCTCCGTTAGCAACGAATTTCTGCCCAAATCTCCATTTCTCTATCTTTTTCTCCATTTCTCTCTTCTCTCTCTCTCTCTCTCTCGCTCTCTCTCTACCTCTCTCTCTCTTGGTTCTTAACATAATAATGAAGGAAATAAAATGGGTGGGGGGCTTATACGGGTCTTAAAACATAAATCCCCTCTTTTAATCGCTAATACACCATTCAAATGACTCGTATCCACATAATTGAGTCATAACACCCCAAAAGTGCCCGAAACTCAAAAATACAACTTGGCACTTATTTCCACTATCTCAACTATTCTAAAAACAACCGCACCCCCTATTTTGGCATTCAGAATAAAGTAAACCATTTTTATGTTCCAAATTCATTTTATTTTATTAATTATACTCCAATTTAAATATGAGTCATAACCGTCTTTTTACATATAACGACGCAATAAAACACAATATAATGATATTTACCTTCTCAGACGGTAAATAAACAAAACATAGTAAATATTATCCCTTAATATCACGGGAAACAATATTTACTCCAACATCCCCTATTTTATAAAATTAGCCCATCAGGCAAAATAATATAAAATGGTCGCTCAAAATCCTGGGTTGTTACATACTCCCCCCCCCCCCCCCCCTTAGAAGGGAATTTTTCCCTCGAAATTCAGGTGTACCCCATAATCATACAAAGGGTATACTATACGAAACTATCATTATATCAACCTTTGTAAACCCCTTCGGCAGTGCGGCATCCCCATTGGACTCGGACTAAGGTCATCACTATTTGATCTCAGTCTACATTTTTCGTGCTCTACATAGCACTAAACCGTTCCTCATGAACTCTCTATCCTACCTTCTACTAGGGAAGGAGATACCTACACATCTCGGCACAAATTTCCTTTCTTCCTGACTCAAGTCATACCCTTACCAGGGAATAACTACACTAACACTACATTGGTCAACCCCAACACTACTTATTTCTAATCGCATTGGCGTAGCCCTTAACAGTAGGCGGCTCAATAAGCCCAATCCTAAAAAAAATATTCTCGGACCACTCCAAGTCCCCAAAATATTTTTTCCACTGATTCCATCCAACGAGTATGCGAATTATTCATCCGACTACACTAGGCCCCACACACGACACCATACTTATAGAAACGATCTGAACTATTGTACGAAAATTCGATCCATACAAGCTATTGCACCCATTCTTCTTCGTCTCACCACTAGTCTCTTCATACTAGTAGGTGAATTGGTCAATCACGGATATAAATGCTCTATCTAGAGCGTCCTCTTGATCAAGCCCATTCTACTTGGCATTCCATGCCTCACTAATCTCTCCGACGAGTTTTCTACTCGATGGAACAACTACCGCATTCGCATCTCCTTAGCGAGAGGGAATATCCCATTGACAGTCCTTTATGAACTCTAACTTGTTGCTCGTGAAAAGACCAATTTTCTGCCCAGGAAGTAGTGCCTCGGTTTCTTTAAGGCAAATACTACCGCTAGGAACTCTGCATCAAGTGGGGGATAACACTTCTCACCGAGTTGAAGTTTTTGAGACGCATAAACAATGGGTCCACGCTCTAGTATTAATACTTCCCATTCCTGGCAGAAACTCGTTTGTTAAATCCACTCTCAATCTTAACAACACGAGTGTAGGAGTAAAAGTCGACTCATCCTTTTTAACTCCCCAAAAGATAGGTTATCGATGTAACACTCTATCTAAGAGAGGCCCCACCTCCTATGTCCTACCGTTCCAAATCACACAAGATACCATACATCTTCGTTCTAGGGACCCAATCCTACTTAGAGTTAACCCACAAACCTATTGTGGTCAACTCCCGAGCACCTTCCTAAAACAACGACACCTGCCCTAAGGGACCTATGTCCTAAAAATCCTAAAGTCGATCTATATCATAATGAAGTTGTATAAGTATTATCCTAATTATCCCTAGTGTCCAAGTCCTTTCCCGACTTTCGATATTCGCTCGGTTTCATGCATGGGACGTCTCGCCGAGGCTAAATCCAAATAAGTAACCCTCCACTTACACTACTACCTTGCATCGTCGGTCGTCGAGAAGTAACGGTCTAAGACACATGATCGAGACCACTAAAATCCTCACTCGTAACCCTACTAATGCACTTCTACTTCTATGCCCTATTATCTCAATCAACTGAAAATTCAACTAACCTGGCATTTACTTTCTATAAGATGCCATAAATGCTTTATCCCAATATACATACATACATATTTATAAATGGCCTTCTCATTAAGGCATAACCATAAGTCTCAATCTGACTTTCATATCTTAGTCTCCCCCACATCAATTAGAGGAAAAACTATTTCAGTGCTCATATATCGCACATCAACTTAGCCCTTAATCACTCAATTACGTGATTCTCGGCTAAAACCTTCGAACCCCACACTCAACCAACAGAAAGAAATAAAAGAAAGAAAATAAAAATAATTACAGCATCTCTCCACTCCCAATGTCGTTAAGGTCCATGGTGGAGCGTCTAGCAAAAGCGAAATCTAGAAAAGGAACCCCTCCGATACATTACTACTTCACTTGGTAGGTTGTGGAGATAAGGCAACATCACGCACAAGCAAAGAAAACAAACAATCAAACAAAACAAACAAAATAAATAAAGAAAATTCTTAGCTCCCTTAAACCACCTCTATAAAGTCTCAACCTATAATCAGGGGAGATATCATAGAACAACTAGTCCTTCTCTAGAACTAGAAATAGGATAGCCTCACAATTTATTTGCTTGCTATCACACCCACCAAACCAAGAATATCTCTACTTGTATAATTCATATAATACAAGTAGCACATACCAGACATATCATCACTCGCCCCATAACGAGTGAAGGGAAAAATATAGAACCTCCCTTCCACGGAAGTCATATGGATACACTCACTATAATAATATCCATAGTACCATAAGCTCGATATGCACCCGAATCTAAGGTTAATACCATACTACTCCATCTTATCATAAGGAATGCTCCACCCTCAACTACGGTGGAAATTCGTGCCAACATACTTGCCAATCTCTAGCCACTACTAACGGTTCCTAGACACATTATCTAGTTTCATCTTAACCAAAATACTTCCTCCTCTAGCTACTTTAGCGATTACTCGCGTAGTTCCCGTATCTTTTTTAGCAAAGAGAACATTCTACTAGCCTCCGTGGCCTTAGCTCTATGAGTCTTCCCCGGGTGGATGTCCACCAATGGGGTCTCACGAACACTACTTATCTAGAAGTGTTAGCAACACTTACTCGTGAGCCTATCATTCTACTGAAGGGGTCTCTCTCTCCCTTGCATCAACCCACTTCGATTCAAGGTTTTCTTTAACCCTGTAACTCTTTATTCACTATCGGCCTTTGACCAAACCTCAAGTGACTATTTGAGAATCTACATTCTCATCATTCTTGATATCCCAGAGAAACTCGTTATTGAAAATATCTAACGGGTTTCTTTAGGGGAAAACCTCTTGCTCCACCAAAATATGGCGACTACCATTTCCACCATTTCAACCTTACTCCTATGGGTGAAAGATTTTTCTCCAATCTTCGCACCTCGGCACCTGTATAACCCTCTCTAGGCCAAAACTCCTGGACCTTATACTCTCATCGAATGAGATTATGCTTCCTCCAATCGACCGAACTTCAATATGTGGTCCTCTCCAAGGACCTCTCATCTTCAAGTTAACGTCGCTTGAAATCCCAAGCTTAGTACCACTCTCTACTGGAAGCAACACTTGAAAAACTATATCTACTATACTTAGTAGTCGCAGTAGCAATATAAGATGATGCTATAAAGGGAGCGACTTCCAAAGTGTCCCTCATCCTCGACTACAGCTTACATCTCTTAGTAACCCATCTCGTGACGCCTTCACAATGGCCTTTCATGACGCCTTTTCATCATACTACTTTCGAATCTCACACGAATGCGCAATTTTTTTTTGGGGTTCTCATATCATAGAAGGAGAATGAAATCTCATAAGAAAAATAAACGATATTAATCTTAGGGATCTATATCAAATAGAAAGAAACGCAGAAGGCGCAATACATATGCACATATTCCTATGGACTCTAGAAGCTAATTCTCTGATACCATCTGTGACAACCTGCCTACTAAAATAATAGGTGGCCAGCCCAATACTCTAATAATCACAGGAATAATATATGGTCCATTCTCAGCATCACTGTCGATTAAAATAATAGTACGAGATAACCACCAATCATTTTAGAAAACGGACTGTCAAATTAAAAATTTGGTAAGCAAAAGAAAAACACTTAGGCAATCCCATTTGCAAAAATGGTGGATATAAAAAATCAACGAATGAAGAATGACAATATAATAAATAATCACCGAATAAGTTGTCGGTGAACATACCAATACAAATAGTTACACCGAGTATTACACATTAAATATAAAAATATAATAAATGAGTGCAACACTTCGGAAACACGCCCGAATAAATAAACTGAACATAACTAGAGTACAATGGAAAGAGGCGTCTAATACAAATAACTTACAACACCCACAATGTGTCGTAGCTCCATGAAAACCATAATGGAAATGTAAATACGGGTGTCCATGTGGTAGAGCACCTGTACGGCAAGGAGTATATGCAGAAATAGAGAAATATAGACAGGTCAGGGCCCGATTTGATATGATTACCATGCGACTAAAATGCATGACATTTAAGTGAGTAATTCTCTCGCAATTAACAATAATATTTCTCACCTCTCATTCTAAAAGCACAACCTAGGGTAATATCAATGAAATGATCTAGTTAGCCCAAGTACTAAGGACTAACTTCTACCCATTCTTAACACTATGCCCTATTCGTGTGTGGGGTGTCTCGCGAAGCGAAATCAAAATAAGGAACCCCCCCCCCCTCCCGATACACTACTACTACGTAAGGTTGATCGTCGAGATACATTAGACCCTCAACACGTATTTAATATATACATATGTTTGGGAAATCACATCTACAGCTACTCAAGGAAACATAAATAAACCCATTCACCATCTAAAAGCATAATTCCTAATTCTTCTTTAGGAATATTTATAAAATGTAAAACATTTTATCAAATGTTTACCAAGTCAATTTCACAAGTCTACATGCACAATTCCTATTTCTTTCTTTAGGAATATATATATATATATATATAACTGGTAGTTCATTTTATCAAATGTTTACCAATTAATCTCATTTCAAAACTTTCTTTACCAATTTTATTTCATTTATTCCATCCAGGAAAAATACATAATTCAAAGCAAGTTTTATTATCATAAAAATGCTTTAACCGGTTCATATCATATCAGCCATTTTCCTTCTTCCATCCGGAAAATGTATTTAACAACCCATTTCCCTTCTTCCATCCGGGAAATGTAAATTAAAGCCATTCTATTATCATAAAATGCTTTAATAACCAATAATGTCCCACATTATTGAACATAGTTATATATCATAATTATATAATGCAATCTAAGATCTCCCGTCCAGGATTCTCCACTGTGCGCGCCCCTAAATGGCTATCATCTTCGAGGGCCTATCATCAAGACAACCTTGGATCCTATCGAAACGTCAGGAAGCGGCCATATGCCTGCGGGATAGTCATGATCAAACCCAGAATCACCTAACCAGCGCAGAAACATATACAACAAATGCTCATATGGCCTAGGGATGTATCCACCCTGCATTCACTAGCCAGGAGATTTCGGGTTGAAGCCGACAATCTAACATGTGTGTCCTAGGCTTCACACCTATATGCGGATATTGAGTTGGTTGGGTGAATTGAAAAGGGTTCCCCCCTTAGCGTGGCTTCCACAATATACATCTTGCTTTTGAGGCCAATCGGTACTTGTTGACAAGCCATTTGATATACCTGAGTTTACATGAATTTCCTCACTATATACCTCGTGGGGACAGTATGCGTGAGAGTAAATTCAATATACTCGACGTACGTGAAAGAGTTCCCTGCGATATATCTCCCGTCATGACTTCGGTCAACCGATATGATGCAAAGGAACTGTTCGATATAAATCGAAGGTACTTGGCCAATGGAAGGTGACAATAATATTGCTTAGGCAAACTGCACCCTGTCGAACCAGTGCCCATCATGAAGTGACGCTTCAGTTACTAGACAAAATTTGGTCAATCACAATGCTCTTTGGTGATATCGTGTTAATCATGCATGATTCTCTTATTAGTATCTTATGAGAGTATCTTTCTTTATCATGCCCAACAGGGAGCATAGTATGAGTACCGATTGTATACCAAGTATGGATGGGTGATGCGTTCCACATGGGGATATATGTGATCCTAGGTGCATGTGGTGTGAAGTGTACATGGAGAACTTTATACAAGTGTGTGAATAGCAGAATAAGCATGAGGTACGCATGAATAGTATAGGGGAACATGCAAAATAGGGGAAAATATAGACAGATATAACACCCATGTAAATAGAGTCTAGCTCTCAAAATAAACTATCCCCAGCAGAGTCGCCACTGTGGCCATCCCTTCTGATCCTCAAAGCGGGAGAGACAAAGAAGAGGGGGTGGGGGTGTGTCCCCTTCGTCTCGAGAGAATCTTGGTCCCGCGCATCCCTCTCAGGAGAGCTTCGGCTGGCGTCGGTGATGAGGTGAAAAATATAGTGAGATAGAGTCACCAGTCTATTTTACTCAAAACAGACAAAAGAAAGAGGGACCCATCCCGAAAGACAGCATCCAAAGACATACTGATACATATGAAACCAAAAATGATTTGGAAAGGGTTCGGAGCCTAAGTTACGAAATGGGAAGGTGTTAGGAACCCATTTCGCCCTTACAGTCTCTCATGGGTTATTACTATTTTCCTTTATTTCCCCGTGATATATGTGCATGCGTATATATAGTGGAGAAAGGAATCATCGAATTGTATCATGGAAGAGATAAAGCGAATCATCCGTATGAATGTTCTTAAAAGTAATATTAGAAAATAAGATTTACGTGATTATCGTAGCATTGATTGTTATAACGGAATGATAACATATATGGAATAATACGCCACTAAGCACACACACACACACACACACACACACACACACATATATATATATATATATATATATATATATATATATAGAGAGAGAGAGAGAGAGAGAGAGAGAGAGTTTAAGAGAGTTAAGCTTAAGCAATATAGGAAAAATAGAAAAAAAGTAGAAAAAAGGACTCGAGTCTCGGGTTTCATCCCGAGACGCATACGTAGCCTATAAAGGCATCAAAGTCCTCGTAGTTCGTATGCAAAATGAGGGGTGGTATTTATCCCATAAATCCAATCGGGGACTTCTCTAATATGTGTGTGTGTCTAAAAAAAAGTGATTTAGTTGTGAGAAAAGTGTGAGGAGAGTGAGAGAATTCCCATTTGGAATTTGTGAGCAAACCCTCTTTTTCTTATTTTTTGGGTTTTATTTATATGAAAATAAGAGATCCAAAATATTACTAAATAAAAAGTATATTAGGTTATGTGAGATGAGAGAATAAAAGTGCTAAGTAATAAAATAAATTAATGCAAATTTAAGGGAATTTAAAGAGAGAGTTGAGAAAGTTGGACCTTCTTGAAGCTCTTGAGCTTGATCGTGGATGTTGGACAGTAGCCCTTGCACTTGGGTGATGATGGAGGGTACTTAATTAACCAAGTTTTATGAAAAAGGATGATGAAAAGTGAAGGTTGGAAATGGATTTGAGTGTGGAAATCACGCTGACTTCGAGAGGGGTTTTCTGAGCTTGCTGAGAGTGATAGATTTCAGATCTTCCTCTTTTATTGAAATGAGGTTATACCCTCCTTTTATTGGCACAGGTCATTACTGATTGGAATATTCCTGGTCCTGCCAATCGGCAGGTGTGTTCAGGCACACTACCGATAGGCAGGGTTCGGAACCTACTGTTTGGTAGTCTCTTTCAAGTTCATTCAAAAAATCGATCGTAGAGCGCAAACCATTGATATGAATCGTGCACAAGGTGAACTATTGGAAAGATACTTCAGAAACCTTCAAAAGTCTTTTGGGCTGCTCTCGGGTCCGGGAGTTGACTTTGGGTCAAATGTGGCTCAGAAGCGTTCATTGGTCCTTTGGACGGGGAATCGTCGGACGCAAATGGATCGATCGTCCTCATGGTAAGTCAGAATAGCACACGAGGTGGACCGTTGGAAAGTTTAAGAGATGTACTTCAACATTCCAAAGAGTTTGACTCAGTTTGGGAAGTTGACTTTGGTCAACTGGGGCCTAGAAACGTTCGGTGACCTTTCGGAGTAAAACGGATTGTTCGTCCGTACCGTGAGTCAGAATGGCGAACGGGGTGGACCGTTGGAAAGAGGTTTCAGTGTCCTTTAAAGATTCATTTATTCTCGATTGAGTTAAAGAGTTGACTTTGGTCAAACAGAGCCTGGGAGCGTCTGGTGACCTCTTGATCAAGTTTCGGAGGAAAATGGGTCGTTCGTCCGCATGGTCAGTCAGAATCATGCACGGGATGGACTGTTGTAAATGGGTTTCAGTTACCTTAGAATATTCATTCAGTCTGGTTTGAGTTGAAGAGTTTGACTTTTGGTCAAATGGAGCTTGGGAGCACCCGATGGCCTTTAGGTAAGTACCCGGGGTGTGACTTAGGTTTGAAATGATGAAGGAAGGTGCTAGGGACGATAGGATAAGATAGGGGGTATTATAATGGGGTGTCTATAGTAGGTGTAGAAACAACATTCTAGGACCCCTTAAGCATCTCATTAGGTCCCTAGAACTTCCTCTCTCACCATAAACCCCAAGTCATACTCCGGGACCTGATCTAAAAGCCATCGGGCGCTCCCAAGCCCTATTTGACTATCGATCAATTCTCTCACCCGAGCGAAAGAAAATTGAATCTTCAAAGGTCTTTGAATCCCCTTACTGATGGTCCACCTCATGTATGAACCGACCGTATGGTTTGTATGAATGGTCTATTTACTTCCAAAAACCGATTTAGAAGCCCCTTGGCACTCCCGGGCCCCGTTTTAAACCCATTAAAATCCTTGCCTAAGAGAAAGCTCATTAATCTTGTAAGGGAACTAAATCCCAATTCCAATGGTCTGTCCCATATGCGATTCAGCCTTATGGTTCGGACAAACGAACCATTTTCCCCAAAATTTTATACGGAGGCCATTGACCTCTTTCAGGCTCAATTTGACCCATGTCAACTCTTCATGAAAAAAAAGACTTAATTAATCTTCAAAAGGATAGGAATAACCTTTCTAACAGTCCACCCCTTGCACGAATAAGCCTTATGGTACGGACGAACAACTTGTTTTACTTTGAAAGGTCACAACGCTTTTTTGGGCCCCGTTTGACCAAGATTAAATCTCAAAACCTATTGAAGCTCTTTAGAACATCGAAGAGCCTTGCATAACCTTTCTAGTGATCCATCATGTGCACAAATCATCCTTACGGTTCAGATGAACTATCTATTTTTCTCTTGTCTAAAAAATTATTGGGCATTTTTTATCCCCCTTCAAGCACAGACAATTACCGAACCCACTTGACCCCATATATAGGGATAATGAGAAGGAGCTCACTTCGAAAGGCACCTCAGAAACATCCCTCTCAATGATCTCAGTGACATTCTCTCGAAGTCAATGTGGTTTCCATATTGAAACCTCTCCCCCACATTCCATTTCCATCTTTTCCTTACCTACTTTGGCAAATCTCGTCCCTCTCCTCCTACCACCTTTATCCACTTGCAAGAGCAGCCCCTCAATAATAAAGATCAACCTTAAAGCTTCCATAGAAGGTCCAAAACTTTCACTATCTCTTTGAATTTAACTTTTTTCACATTAGTTATTTAATTCCTGCTTTAGCATTTCATCTTTCTTAAATCGCGTGTATTAATATCCAACATTTTATTAATAGTATTGCACATACTATATTTTCAATTAAAAAATCAAAAACAAGAAAAAAAGGGGTTTGGTTGTAAATTCCAAATGTGAATTTCTCACTACATTTTCTCACACTAAAACATCATTTTCCTACACACACACATGTATAATATAGTCCCCAGTTGGATTTGTGGGATAAACCTTCCCCCCGTGTTGCATGCAAACTATCTGGAGTTTGGTACCTTTTTAGTCTACGTAGGCGTCTCTGGTAAAATCCGAGATTCGAGTCCTCCTTTCTTATTTTTGTTCATATACTATTTCCATATATTATATTTGTGTTCATTTAAATGATCGGTGACCCGATAAATGCGCACATTATATTTTTAATCACTATTTTGGTAACACTCCTATGGATGACCTCACTCCACTTTTGTTCATGATGCAAGTCGAGTTATTTTTCTCTCCATTTATATATACATGCATACACTTCATGGAGTTATTAAGGAGACGAATAACCCATTCCCATGAGAGACCGAAAGGGCGGGATGGGTTCCTAACACCTTCCCATTCCGTAACTTAGCCCCCGAATCCTTGAACTAATTTGTTTCGCAAGCATCAATATCTCTTTGATGTCGTCTCTTGAGGCGACGACATTTCTTTTACCTATTTTGTGCAAAATAGGTTGGCAAATCTGTCTCAATACATCACCCCAAATGACAATGACCGAAGCGCCCCGATGAAGGGCGTAAGACCACCTGCGTTCGTGTGCCGATCGAAATGGGATGGGCACAATGGCAACTTTGTAGGGGACATTGTTTGTTGTAAGAGGGCTAGACTCTATTATTACATGGGTGTTATCATTTTCCGCATGTGTGCATATGCACCTACCTATAAGTTCCCTTTTTCCTATATTACTTCTTATATATGTCTACCTCATGTTTCCATTGGCCTAGTACCTTCGACGTATATCTAATGGTTCCCTCCGCATTTTACTGATTGACCTAACGTAGTACGAGAGGTATATAGTAGGGAACTTGTTCACGTGCATTTAGTATAAAAAATTCTCTCTCACACATATTATCCCCATGAGGTATATTATGACGCAACTCACTACACTTCAGTATATCAAATGTATGGTCCATACGTATCGATTGCTCTCAAAAGAAAAAAGTATATCTTGGAAGTCATGCCAAAGGGGGAACCCTTCCACTAACCCAAGAACTGCATAATCCTCATACAGTTGCCAAATCTAGGGCACTCATATTTACTTCATCGTCGATTTCTGCAAGAAATTCTCTCGAAATGTCGGGTCGGCTTACCGCCAAAATTTTCACACTGTTTTGTCATTTTTCATAACAGGACCCGGTCCATAAGCTTGGAAACAAGTCAAACCATATCTGACCTATTTTTCAAGCCCAAATTTCCTAGGCTAAGTTCCTATTCGACATTCATTTTTTGCATTTAGG
The DNA here is from genome assembly GCA_949130495.1 of Sambucus nigra. Taxonomy (NCBI): domain Eukaryota; kingdom Viridiplantae; phylum Streptophyta; class Magnoliopsida; order Dipsacales; family Adoxaceae; genus Sambucus; species Sambucus nigra. The sequence goes on along the minus strand of OX422215.1, from coordinate 414,208,603 downwards.
TAAACCTAATATAACCGAAAACATAATAATAATAATAATAATAATAATAATAATAATAATAATAATAATAATAATAATAATAATAATAATAATAATAATAATAATAATAATAATAATAATAATAATAATAATAATAATACTAATAATAATAATAATAATAATGGCAATCATGCTGAGATTCTTCCCTCCTTTTTCTCAGAAAACTAAAATACTAAAAAACATTTTTCCTCCTTTTACCAAAATAGCAAAAACATTTTCCTCCTTTTATCAAAAATGTTAAAAAAATTCCTCTTTTTTTGAAAATATAAAAAAAATATTTCTTCCCTATTTCAAAAATAATTTCAAACCATTTTTCCTTCTCAGGTCGATCACATACCTGATTCTTAGCCTGGCTCCCTATTAGCTTCGATCTTCCGTCAAGCCGCCACGAAGCTCCACCAGTTCCTCTGCTACTTCATCTGAGTCTGGAACCTACCTTCACCAGTTATTCATAGGAAATTCCGACCATGCACCAAATGTGCAGCCGAATCTGATGGCAATCCACGTCCAACTTAGTGCCAAAATTGACAACCTTAAAACTGAGGTCCATGAGATGAAACAAAATCGAGTCCAGATTCTCGAAGAACCCAAGGTCCTCTTTTCTCGTGTTATGGGTCCACCGTTCCCTAGCCTATTTGGGTTCTAAAAGAATATCAGCATGCTCTTCATGTCCCTCTTTCTAATGGCCCGCCACCAACTCAGCTCCCTATTCCAAACATTGCCCATCGAGGGGCTAACTTTCTAGTACTTGTTATTCCCAAAGAGGAAGAACTGAACAAGGTCAAGAAAGACCTTAAAATTCTATCCATGAAGTTTGTCCAAGTCAAGATATCTGGGAACTACATGGACTGATATTCCCATTATAGTCACTATAGGTTGCAAAAGAGTTAATGACAGGCCACTTCCTGGGAGCAGATAGTCCACGGCCCTATAAACTTATTCGGCCTTGTACTAAATAGGTCAGTGAAAGCACTAGAAACTGCCTGGGATCAAATAGGTTATGGAACTACTGCAAGCACTTATCTCTTCCTGGGTTCAAACATGTCGCGACCCCTACTCTCACATCTTACACTTGACAGTTGTCCAGCTTCTAGAAGGATTCCACATTCGTACAATTTAAGCATATGTCACATGATCCAGGAACATGACACCACCTTTACGACTTCTATAAATAGAAGAGCTCAACTCACTATCTGGGGGGAACACTTGACGAAGACCTGCCAAACTCTTGGTTCTCGATCTCTAGAGATCATCACACTTGGGGGCTCACCCCCTATCGCAGCCACACTTCACTGGCCACATCCAGAGATGCTTGCTCAGCTAATGTCATGTAGTCTCTTACCCTCTCTATTTTGTACACCTCTAATGGCATAATAAATTTGTATCATCCAACGCATATAATGAGAGTAGAGCACCAAAGTGGATATAGTCTAATTTTTATAACAAAACCACTATATATTTTGTGCCTTTTTTGTTATTGATTGCTTTATTTCTACTTTACACTTGATATGATGATTGAGATTGATTTATTTCTAATTTCTCGTATCATCTATGGAAAATGAGGTATTAAATCTAGTTTCCTTTTTACATTTTAGGTTTCCTAATACCTTATTTCATCCATAAGGGCTCTTGGGCCACTATCTCATGGGTGAGATTTGGGTTGTGGGACTTGTACTTTTGCAAATAAAGCCCCGTGAGGGGATTGTTTATGTACAGATCTATTCATTGGTCCACTTTTCTATGACCCAAGATCTATTTTTCATCCCCCAGTGATGTTAACTTACCTAGATAGTTTTGAAAAATACAAAAGGCGATAGTCTATTGGGTAATTAGGGAAGAGTTTTATTTACTCATATCCTACTCTTTACACCCATGATCTAGGATATACTGCCATATTTGAGTTATTGTTTTCACCTAAGGGATACTTTTCCCTTAGTAGACTCCTAGTAGGCTTATTATACACATCTTCTATGAGAAAATTTCAAATTCTAGGCCCAGTTTATGGATCACACACTTCACTGCCTCAGGCAGGATACGACCTAGTAGTATATTTTCATGGATACCGCAACCCTCCCAGGGCAGTTGATTTTCACAACTTCTATAATTCACAGGGAAAAAGGAACTCATTACAAAGTGTCCTCAGACTCGGTTATAGGGAGAACCCTTGATAAAGTCATGGTAGTACCTACATGTCTACCTCAGGACACGACCACATCAGTGTAATTTTGCAGATTATTAAAGATTGCATCCTTGTTATTATACTTAGTTCTCTCTCAACATCTCTTCATTTCACACCATTTTTCAATTGGTCTCAATATATATACATACATACATACATATATATATATATATATATATATATATATATGTGTGTGTGTGTGTGTGTGTGTGTGTGTGTGTGTGTGTGTGTGTGTGTGTGTTTCTAAAGTTTAACATTCATAACCCATGGAAGGAAGCTCCGAATTAGGTTCACAGTAGAATGAAGAGATATCCCAGAGTCTCAGGTACATCAACCATTTTTATGACAATCAGGACTCTCTTCAAGGCCATGTCAACCTCCTATTACATAGGGTTCTAATACTGGATTACGTGGCCTTCACCTCAATGCAGAAGGTGACAACATTAGAGGCCACTGAGTATAAGGCCGCAGCCAAAGCTCCCAAGTAGAGGAAGAAGGAAGATCCTAAGACAAAGAGGGCTTATGAACACTAAATCCTACTGGTCGCAAGTGTTGAAGACATCCTTGAAAGCATCAAGGGGGATAATTTACTGAAATGGCCATAAAAGCTGAGATCCCTCCCCACAAGAGAGATCAGATGAAGTGGGGTAACTTTCATAAAGACCATGGTCACAACACTTCTCTCTCAACATCTCTTCATTTCACACCATTTTTCAATTGGTCTCAATATATATACATACATACATACATATATATATATATATATATATATATATATATATATATATATGTGTGTGTGTGTGTGTGTGTGTGTGTGTGTGTGTGTGTGTGTGTGTGTGTTTCTAAAGTTTAACATTCATAACCCATGGAAGGAAGCTCCGAATTAGGTTCACAGTAGAATGAAGAGATATCCCAGAGTCTCAGGTACATCAACCATTTTTATGACAATCAGGACTCTCTTCAAGGCCATGTCAACCTCCTATTACATAGGGTTCTAATACTGGATTACGTGGCCTTCACCTCAATGCAGAAGGTGACAACATTAGAGGCCACTGAGTATAAGGCCGCAGCCAAAGCTCCCAAGTAGAGGAAGAAGGAAGATCCTAAGACAAAGAGGGCTTATGAACACTAAATCCTACTGGTCGCAAGTGTTGAAGACATCCTTGAAAGCATCAAGGGGGATAATTTACTGAAATGGCCATAAAAGCTGAGATCCCTCCCCACAAGAGAGATCAGATGAAGTGGGGTAACTTTCATAAAGACCATGGTCACAACACTAGCAGTTGTATCTCACTGAAAGATAAATTTGAGAGGCTTATGAGGCAGGGGATGCTACAACGGTTCCTAAAGGATGCATAAGGGATGAAGCCCTAAATTGATAGGCCACATGCTTAACTTCAGCCTTAGTTTATACTTTTTATTAAAATCTCTAAAGTGTAGGTTTTACACATGCTTTGTATTTCCATTACAAAAATCATATATATATATATATATATATATAGGAAGAGGTTCAAAAGTGAACCAAAAGAATGAACTTTTTAATGAACCTACTAAGACATTAAAAATTGATTCTTAATTTCTTGTTGTAATTGGTCCGTGCCAGTGGGGGGATTGAAAAATTATTCATTGTCTCTGGCGCGGATCAATTATAACAAGAAATTAAGGATCAATTTTTTAATGTCTTAGTAGGTTCATTAAAAAGTTCATTCTTTTGGTTCACGTTTGAACCTCTCCCTCTATATATATATATATATATATATATATATATATATATATATCTGTGTGTGTGTGTGTGTATGTGAAGGATTATTTTAATCATGAATCACTTCTTAATCTCCTCATTTATAACCTTGTGAAAAGTATTTGTTTTATCAGATTTTGAAAGGAAACTTAATGACCAATTCAGAAAGAGTCTATTGCGGAGAAAGGATGACAAGCGTAATTGGCCTATAATATCCCTCAATTTTCAAAATAATTCGAAGATGCATGATGCTTATATTAGCCTTGAGGTCTCAGAATGCATATTATTAGCTTTCATGATGATTCTATTAGCCCGGGGGCTCAAGATACCCTAACTTATCTATAGGGATGCATCAATTAGCCTTGAGGGCTCATAATACTCATTATTAGTAATGGGTGGATTTATTAACAACCTAGTATGTGGAGGCTTAAAAATACCTAGCTTGGGGTAGTTTGATAATACCAAGCCTATGGAGGCCTAAAAATACCCATCAAGTTGTGGGTGGGATATAGACAACCCAGCTGGGGAGGCTTGAAAATGCCCCAAGATAAAATAAAGGAGCTGCAGTTAATTGAAGTGGGCTAAAGAATTATTCATCGACGGCAAAGGAAGTAGTTCCTCAGAGTCCACCATTACAACAATTCTGCGGCGACACTATTCTTAGTATAAAGTGGTCCATGACTTCATTGTTTACGATAAAATAACTAGTTCCTCAGTCCACCATTACAATATTTTTATAACAACATTTGATATTCTGAGCCAAGAACTTAATCGTTCGTGGAAAGGGAAATAGTTCCCCATGACCACATCCATCATTGTTGGCAACGACTCACACAAGCAATGAATCAAAAGTTATTTTAGAATCAATATTACTGGAGTCTATGAGGAGATGTAGCCAGCATCTAAAGTTCAAGAAAATATTTAAAACTACAGTATTAAGGGATAAAATAAGTTGCAGTATATTGAAAAAGTGGGCCAAGGAAATAATTTCCCATGGTAAGGGAAGTTGTTCCCCACTATCCACATTTTTAATATTTCTATGGCCGCATTTCTAATCCTAGTTCAACCTGATTGAGCAATTTGAAGTTCATGGTCGCAGGCTCTTAGGCCGTAGCCAATTTTTAACAAGGTATCACACAAATGTAGCCTATCATTATATGGCAAGCCGTATTACTAAATTTCTATTATAAAAAAGTGCAAACACTAAAGCATTCAAGTATTTAAAGCAGTATGAAAACCACAATATAGAAAACAGTTTAAGGTAGCAGCCTATTCAAGATAATACATTAAGAAAGAGATGACGAAAGATTGAAGAAATGGCATTTAACAAAAATTTGGTTGTAGGCCAATATAAATTATAGGAAAATGATGGATTAATGTTCAAATGTATTAAAATTGGTCGCAACCCTATATAAGTTGAACAAAAATCAATTTTTCACAAATTACATGATGGTCAATATGGTCGCAGCCTTGCAAAATATTTCCTTGGGCCAAAAAAAATTACTAAAAAGATGGTCAGTTATGAAGCTGCATCCTCATCTTAATCACCATCTTCATCATCAGTCGCAGTTTCAATTTCCTCAGCATCAATGGTATCCTCTAGAAGTTTTTTGGCTCTTTCCTCAGTCGCAACCCTCAATTTTGCCACACATTCCATGTGCTCAACATCGTTGAGCTTCCAGGAAGAGACCTTATCATTTAACTTAGGGAACTTTTTCAGAATCCTATGCCTGATCTCCTGGAAGGTGCGTAGGTAGGACCTATTATTAGAAGTTAAGAATTCTTTAGAAGTCTTATAAGCAGCCACATCATAATCCATAAATCTCTTCAATGTTGCGGTGAGATCTGCATCCCTTCGTTCGAGTACTGCAGCATGATCTTTATCCTTTTATTAAAGGGCAGTGGCATGTCCTTGCTCCATTTCATCATACTTCTGCTATATAAGGTTGCACTTTTGAACAAAGGCCTCAATATTTCTAGCAGCTTCTAGGGCCTTCGCCTCATCAACTTTTAAAGCGTCTATGACTTGCTTAAAATTTTCCTTTGCATTCCTCGAGGCATCAATTGGAGTCTATATCTGAGAATTCGCAATCATATTATAGGCTTCAAGTGCCATGGTAGAAGACTACTTCTCAACCTCAAAAGATGAAATCCTAGCATTCTGCAAGTCAGTCTTGTTTGTAGATTCTGTAGACCTATGAAGCTCTAACAACACCTCATACTTGTCCCTTTGGGAAATGACCAACTCTGCAGACTGAAAAAGAGTAAAAAAACTAACTCATCATTTAAAAATACTGCAGCAAGAAGAAGAAAAGTTACCCTCAACAAGATGTGGAGGGCATATTCCTCTAAGTCCTCAACATCCTCATCCACTAAATGATTGAGGTCAGAAATGTCCACAAGCTTTCTCTTCTTGGAGGTAGCCCTGGCAGTTGTATCATAGGAGGATTTGGGATCAGGCTGCCTTAACCTAGGACACAGATGACCGTCAAGATCTCTATGAGCCCAACTTTGAGGTGGCCAAGTTAGCATTAACTTCCATCATAGTCTGCAAAGGAGAGTTAATGGTTTAGACATTGATGGGGGCTATGTTCATCTTGTAAGTCACCACCATAAAATGTTAGGCCTTCCACGGTGTCACCATTAATAGGAGCATCATTTTGCTTCTCCACAGTCGCTGCATCAATAGTTGGGACTATGTCCTTAGAAATGGGAGGATTGGCCTCCTCAAGCCTAGTAACAATAGTGGGCTCAGGCAAGAACTATCCCTTTGTGCGCCCTCTTTCTCTTCTTCCACATATTCTTAGGGGCTTGGTTAAGGGTAGCTGCATAATCGTCCATCTCATCAAATTCGGATACAATTAGTTTGCGGTCAATCTCCTCCCCTGAGGAAAAAATCAATTTAGCCAAGTCAAAAATAGAAGTTGTAGCAAAATATATTAGCGAAAATAGTAGCAAGGTATTAAGAATTACCTTTCGCAATCATTTTCTTTGATTGGTCCTTAGAAATAAAATAACCTTGCTCAAAAATTGACGTAGAGTGATGAACACAGTAAATCTCTTTTCTTGATCACTCAAGCCTGCCATAGTTGAAATTCTCTTTTTTTTCTTGCTGATGAGCTTCAGGTTGTCAAGAGTTGTATAAGTGTGTTAGTATATGCCGCAGAAAATTAAATAAAAAATTCTTAGCAAGCGTAAAAGTTGTGGCACGTGATCACCTTTTTTGGAAGGACGCTCCCACATCTACGGCATCCTATAAGTTTTTTGTCTCTCAGTTTCCTCAGGATGGATTTCCCACACCTCTCGAGAAATGAAGAAAAAATTTCCTTCCCAATTTTTAACACTAGTAGGCCTCTTACTGTGTGTGTGTATATATATATATATATATATATATTAATCTCAATTCTTTAGCATGAAGTAATAATACCAGGGAAAATCCACGGAGTTCTCCTTTTGCCTATAGAACTAGAAAAACTCCGCGACTATAATGTCCTTATTGAATTACTTTTACAGAAGCAATAAAGAGGTAAAAATGGGACTTCACCCATTTGGGTCTAGTTGGGTTGGGGCAACATTCATAGCATTAAATACTTTCCAAACTAGGACAAGAACTGGTAGATGTAGCCCTTAGAGAAAGGTGTTCAAAAGAAAACAAATCCCCTCATTGGGGACTGTGGAACATGACCTTTATTTCGCAGTAGGAGGTGTACATATGAATCCTTGAGGAAATTAAAATCCCCCACCAAAATCATTGATCCATTTTCATCCATGATACACCGAGTGTTCAATGTCGCGGGAGATTTTTCAGTAATTTGGATAGAAGGGAAAGATGGAGTACTTTGGGCCTCTAGTGGGACAACCAAAGTCCCATTAGCTTTTGCAACCATCCTTTTAGAGGGAGGATTATTGATAAAGTTTGTTTCTTCATCCATTACATCCGTAGCCTCTCTAGTATACCAACAATTAGAGGAGTCTACTGAGTCACAATCAATAGTGACACAATTTGGGTAGTCGTTAAGTTAAAAGGGCCCGCTAGCCATAATTCATCGAGCAAATCTGAAGGGTTCCATCTTATAGAGCGCAGAAATACTTAAAAAGCATAATGGCTTCGTCATTAGGTGCCACAACCACTATGATCAGAGAAGGCATATACACACAATATAATAAAGAAAAAGATATAGAGTCAAAGGCTATAGCCAATGAATCCCAAAACTAACTACAACCAAGAAAAATTTCCTAATTTTAGATTAATTGATACAATAATATGTGGGTTTCAGCAATCAAGAGGAATTAACAAGCTACAAAATATAATAATTTTGAGGCAACAACCAAGGAATTTAAGAACTAAAGACTACAACCAAAGGAGTTTTGATGAATACAAAGGGATGAGAATAGGCTGCAACTAAATAGCATAAGTTATACTACTAGTCGCGCCCAAATACACAAGAAGGTAAATGATTGAATTTCAGATTCTTAAAGATTGAAAACCCAAAACCCTAGGGTTTTAGTCAAGAACACATTCTTGATGTTCTTGGCCAAAATCAAAATCTGAAATGGGGATAGGGAGTAATTCAGCCTAGAAAAAATTAAAAATTCCAATCCTAACCTAAATCAATTTCCAATCCTAAACCCAATTTGTAGCTACATGCCAAAAAATCCAACAAAATCCCAAATCCAATTAACATATTACCTAGAAATTTAAACACCCAAAAAGCCCAAAAGTTGTACTCTAAATTCAAGAAACACCAATTTATTACAACCCCGAAAATGCTTACTATTAGTTCAAATGGAAGAGGATATACAAAACATGGGTTTAAAGAGCATAAATTTACAGAATATGGGTTCACGGGTTCAAATGAATGTATAGTAAATGAAAGGAAAAAGAAGATGATTACCTAAAAAATGAAATATGTGAAGAATAACCATAAATCTTCCTTGTCCAGTCTCAAACCACCACAAATCACCTGGAAAGCCACCAAATAATGCAAAGGGAAAATTGACAAGAATTTTCTCTCAATTATCTCTCAAGGGTATGGATAACGTAATTAAGGCCATGGCCAAATCCCATTTATATAAGTGGACGTTGGAAGATGAAGTGTCACCTTGCATCGTCTGCTGAAATATTTCAAACGACGAACAAATGAAACTGTGGTAAAATCTTAAAATACAGTCACAACAGTAAGTCTTCGCCTCTTGGCACGACGGATTGGGGGTGAGATAACATAAACACCTAACATGTTTTAGTTAATAAATAAAACTCCAACTCTATTAATATTTAATTTTAAAAAACTTGACTGAAATAGTTGTAAACACCCACACAAATAAAGACAGATTTTGAATGATGCTGTCGAAATATATATAATCAGAATGGGATAAGGAAAGGTCGATAGTAACACAATATTTTTTCTCGAGGAACCCACCATGGTGGTAAACCCCGTGTCCCTAGTCCTAGGACAACGCACGCACCCAAGTTTACTATTACCAATTAGGAGTTATAGATTATAGTCCTTCAAGTCTACCAAGAATTAAACTAAGAAAATACACACATGTATAAACCAACCCAGTCTAAAACAACCCAACTTGACTGGAAATCAGTCACCCCGATAATAGTGACTACAACACACGCACAACAAGACACTCTAGCCCGAGATCCCGTGAAGTTGTGCAACACGCAGATTTTAATTTATAAAGTTTGATTTAGTCAAATCATAAAATTATTTTGTTTATTAAAGAAGACCAAACACAGAAGAGTTTAAGTCTACTTTTATTAACACAAAAAATTACCAATCAAGGACTAATTGAGAGTTAAGGTTATAGATTCAACCACACACTAACAAATGGGTTTTTGCACAAGCCAAACCAAAAACCAATTAATTCTGATTTTTAAAAAATGTTTTAATCTGTTTAAAATAAAGTCAAGTTACTCACACGTGATATACACACACTAAGATACAAAAACTAGAAAGGTAGACAAGTGAGACTAAACTAAGTAAAAACAACAAGAGTTTAAGTTGAGGTAAACACAAGTTAATTCTAAGTTAAACTTGTTTAAAGTGAGGTAAGTTAAGTCCAAAAAAAAACAGATAACAATACTAAGTCTTTGGTCCAAGTTAAATCAGTGAGTTAAAGTTTGAGTTAAAGCCCGACTTACACTGAGTTTGAATCAGGAAACCATACAGTAATAAATCTACACCCAAATATTACCACACCACAACAATATATATATATATATATATTACCTTAAAAGAAAAAAATGTAGATCTGGAATTTCTGCAAACTAAATCACGAATAGCAACAACCGGGAACAGCAAACCCAAATCTCCGATTAAACTAGGAGCAAATCAAAGCAACTCGAAATAAACTCGAAACCGCAAAGCAAAATCGCAAAGCAATGCAACCCGAAACAGAAAAGCAACCTGAAAACAATGCAACCTCTTAACCCTTGAAAAATGAAACTAAAAACAACAAACCCACAACGATTTTGAACCCACAAATATTTTAAGCTCAAAGAAATATGTGTATGAGTTGAAAATATGAGGAGAAACTCTCAAAGATTTGTATAAAAGTTTAAAGAGATAAAGAGAGAAAAAAATGATGGTTGTGATTTTGTATCTCAAAAACCCTAAGAAACAAAATGGACGATCATAACAATTTTATATCAAGCCATAAGAGGGGGAAGGTTTGTAAATAAAAAACCACTAAAAGTAGGGCACGAACGTCATTTCCCATAGGCGGATAGGGATAAAGATGTCCTCTCACAACCGAAAGGGTACCAGCATAAAAACCCTTAGAGGATAAGGAATAAAAATGGAAAAACATGGATCTCAACGGTTTAATGCAGATGGCACCACATGTGGTCAACTCGTGTGGAAAATGCAACCAGCACCCACTGGCCCAAGAAACATCACATGGATCATCCCAACAAACAAACCAAGGTTATATCTTAGCCATTAACAAAAAACAAATCACAACCCTTGATTTTTGTTTAAACCTTTTAATAAACAAAAATTGTTTTCTTGTTTATTTAAAGAAATGTTTAAACATATTGAATAAACAAACGAAAAAATTTAAAATACATAAAAAATAATAAATAAATGAATAAATTTTAAAGTAGTAAAATATAATATATTTTAATGGCACACACAAAATGTTATAGTAAAAATAAGTCTCAAAATTAAGACAAAAAAGAAAAGGGACAATTTTGGGGGGCTAATTGGTATGCCCATTATAGTCATTATAGGTCGCGAAAGAGTTAATAACAGGCCAATGTCTGGGAGGAGATTGACTGTGACCCTATATACTTATTAGGTGTTGTACCAAATACGCCATTGTCAGCACTGAACACTGCCTGGGCTTAAACAGGTTGTGGCACTACTCCAAGCACTGACCCGCTACAAGGGTTCAAATAGGCCACGACCCCTACTCTAGCATCTGATACTTGACACTTTTCCACCTTCTAGAAGGATTCCATACTCGTACATCTTATCCACATATACCATGGCCGAGGCACGTGACACCACCTTTATGACTTCTATAAATAGAAGAGGTCACTTCACTATTTAGGGGGGAAACACTTAGCGAAGTCCCACTAATTTCTCAGCTCTCTCTCTTTTTCTCTCTCTAGAGATCATCACACTTGGTAGCTCACCACCTACCACAGCCATGCTGGTCAACCTTCACAGGCCACATCAGAAGTTGCCTACTCCACTAATATCATATATTATCTTAGACTCTCTATCTTTTGTGCCTCTAATGGCCCCATAACTATGTATCATACAATGCATATAATGAGAGTAGAGCACCAAAGTGGATGTAGGGTCATTTTTATAGACGAACCACTCTATATTTTGTGTCTTTTTTCTTATTGCTTGCTTTATTTCTACTTTACACTTGACATGATGGTTAAGATGAATTTATGTCCAATTTATCATTGTAGGGACATATTTTACATAGTCTGTTTACATTAGAGTATGTCATATACCACTACAACCATTGAAGAAAATTTCAATCTCATTGATGGATCAAGACGGATCTGAATATAAATATTCCTTAACAAACAAGCGTCTCCAATATCGATCTTGGTAAGGTTGCATTTAAGTCCCTAAATGTTACATTTAAAGTGTTCAGATAATTTTTCTAAATTTTTTTTAAATATCTGAGTCATCTTTTCTCGTCAAAATATTTTTTTCTAAAGTCCAAAGGAAGAGTTTTAAAAGAAATATATTTTTCGCTTTGGTCGTTCAAATGACATCGTGTTGTTGGGCGAACGAGGACTTCAAGCAACATTGCATGTCGTGTGAAGGCTTGCGAGAAGCTCGCATGAAGCATTTCATCAAGAGACATCATATTGTTTTGGTTTTAATACGTCGTTTGATAGGTCGTGCGATATAGGATCGAACGACATTCAACATCGTTCGAGCGATAGGGATTTCTCATTCGAGTGAAGCCACCGACTCAAAGTTTTTATAAATAGAAGTGTTTTGAGTCCATTTTCCTTCAAAAGACCTAAGTGTTTCAATCTAAGAAAACTGCAAACTGCAAAAATTTTGTCTTCTCATTTTGGGGTTTTTAACTTTGTTTTTCAATTTACAAATCATCCTAATGGATTTAGTGAATTGTTTTGGAACCCAAGATACAACTTTGGTGAATTTTCTCTTTTAGAGATGAAATCTCTAAGGTTGACTTGGTAGCTCTTGAGGGAGGTGTTGGCTGATGATTGTGGTCACTTAGGAGTGCTTGAGGGTGTTCCTTATTGAAGATAGAGTTTCGATTCTTGTGGGTTCTTGATCAATCCATTGTTGATTCTAGGTTTTGACCTATGTGACTGTTCTGAGGAATATTCATTGCATATTTTTGTAAGTGTTGTAACATTTAATGAAATAAAGGTTTTATCCTTGCGGGATATTTTTTTCCTGAAATTTGTTTCTCAGAAATTTATTTTATTTGTGATGGTATGATTTATACACCTAGATGCATGTCTTAGGGGTTAATTAATTTGGATTAAAATTTGACATCTAATTAAATAAGTTTAAAATATGAAATTTGCAAATCCACATACAATTGATATCACACAGCATTCTCAAATTAGTATAAGAGATTTTTAAGCGATCTTATCTTTTACAAATTAGTATATGAAAGGGTTTCTCTAATTTATCGAGTGATTCTTTTTTTGCAAATGTTTTGTGATATTGATATTTTTGGAAAATCTTTGAGATTTCATAATATTTTCGACTACAAACTTATATAATCAGTTGCCAGTTTTTGATGGGTCTAATTATGCCTATTAGAAAGCACGTATGAAATTTAATTTAAAAGAAATTGATGAGAGAGTTTGGATTGTTTATGAAAGAGGGTGGACTCCTCCCACTGTCACTGCTAATAATGTAACTAATCTTAAGCATGTGATAGACGGGACTGAGGATGAATTTAAATGGATCACTTTTTATTCTCGTGGGCTAAGTGTGATTTCTAAAGCCATCACCCCTGACGAGTTCCAATGTATCATGATGTGCACTACGTAAAAATAAGCATGGGATATTTTATAACTTACCCATGAAGGCACGACTGTAGTGAAGAGTCGAAATTACAAAATGTAACTACTCAATTTGAAACAACTACCATGATTAAATATGAGTGTTTTGATGAGTTTTATGCACATTTATCTGATATTGTCAACACTAGTTTTCAATCCTTGTGAGAACATTCCTGATGAACGGGTGATTAAAAATTTTTGAGATCGCTGCCTAAACGTCTTATCCCGAAAGTGACTATGTTGAATTCTTTAGGAAATTTGAGCCATATTAACATAGAAGAACTAGTAGAAGACCTCCAGACATACGAAACTGGCATGTTTACTGACATTGTCAACCTTAAGGGTAGAGGGATAGCACTTAACCCAGTCTAGGAAGAGTGAGGAAGTGTCCAAGAGAGAGAAGAAAAAGAAAGTGAGAGTTTGTGATTTTGAGTCTGAGTCTGAGGGAGAGTTTGATTTTGATGATGTCGCCATGCCTCCTAAAAATTTCAAAAAAATTCTCAAATTTTTAAAAGAACATTCTTCCAATAAAAAGATTTTTGAGAAAAAAAAAGGCCAATGAGAGCGGTGATAAAGAGAAAGAGAATGAGTAAGAGGATAGATGTTTTTGTTGTGAGGGTAAGGGTCACAGGGATTTTGATGTACCACTATCATAAAGAGAAAGGGAAAGAATATTGCCATGCCAGCCACTCTTAGCGATAGCGAGGAAGAGGTGAAGGATTCCTAGGTTGAATCTTTACATATGAGGATACTTGTGCATGTGAGAGCCCCGATGATGACTTGAGTGTTTCTAGCGAGTGTGAGAGTGAGTGTGATAGCGAAGGTGAAAGTGAGCTACAAAATGCATTTAAAGATTTGTGTGTCGATACCTTAAAGACGAAGAACTTGAATAATTAATTAGGTCTTAGGGTGTTATATTTCAAGAGAAAGATAAAGATTTTGAGAAGATTTGAGGCGTCGGTGAGTCAATTCGAGAAGGTGAAGGTTACTTTGAGTGAGTCGTTGATCATCGTAGGTCGAGGAAAGAGTGAACTTGAAGCTTGTGTGGTCCAACTTGAGAGATCTCGAATGAGCCTAGGAGGTAAAGGTCACTATAGAGGATACATCTAAGAAGGTAGGAAATATGTCATCCATCCCACTTTGGGTAATACTGAGAGATTAAGAATAGGTCATGACGGTATGTACACTTATCATGTTTCAACCGAGACGGTTATCGAGTTTGTGATGGATCCATATGGCTCTCAACCCAACCCACATAGGCGTTGGTTGCCCGATAGGAGAGCGTGTCCTAGATGTTTTGTGAGAGGTATTCCTAGGCCCGTCTACGTTTTCACAAATTCCAAGAAGATATGACACCTTAGGGTATTCTGTTTTATGTCGGGTAATTCATCGCATATTTTTTTTGCCACGTCAAGCTACGATACATGCACGAACACATTATGCTTCCAGAGAATACACGAGAGATTTTACACATATCAGGGAGAAAGTAAAGTTTTTGGTCAAAACTTCACATGACTTGATGTATGTTTTTAATAGGATGTCACCAGTTTTGAAAAACTCTATTGCACCAAACAGTTGAGGTTTAGACTTGTTTGGTAGCATAGGATGATTTTTCATGATGATATTTTATGCCTATAGCTAGTGTGTACCAATTTTGTATTTATCTTTTCCATTTTTTATATATTTTTTGAAAAACAAAAAGGACTTTGTTTTTGCAAAATTTTTGAAAAATGCAAAAAGATTTTTTTCTTTTTTTGAGAAAAAATTGAAGCCAAAAATATTTTACTTTGATAATTTTTTTTGGAAGAAGACAAAAAGATTTTTGGATTTTGTTTTACACCGTTTATGAATGGACATTTAGGATGACCAAGTCACAACATGATTCCTTATCCATGTGACTATTCGATAGTATTTTGAGACGATACATCATTTCATCCATGTGCTTTATAATATTTGGAGTCATTAAGTTGAGATTTGAGATTACTTTCATATGTTTGACTCATGATTTACTTTAATGCACATTTGCACGGATTTGTTTCATTATTTTACATGTTTCTCACATGTTGGTCAAAGTATTTCCATCTCAATCATGTATTTAAAATGAACTATGTGCGATAAAATATGATAATGAAAGTAGTGCATGTAAGAACTGTTACCCTTGAGGAATTTGTTTCAAAACATATATGTAAAAAATGGGGAAGGGC
Source organism: Sambucus nigra (assembly GCA_949130495.1). Lineage (NCBI taxonomy): Eukaryota > Viridiplantae > Streptophyta > Magnoliopsida > Dipsacales > Adoxaceae > Sambucus > Sambucus nigra. The sequence goes on along the minus strand of OX422215.1, from coordinate 414,192,908 downwards.
TACGAAAGGTAATCATAATATCCTTTGTGGTTAATCCACCGTTTAAATCAGACCTAAAAAAGTGTGACATTGTAAATTGTAGCCAAGGTCCAAAGAGGTTGAAAAGATTCCAGAAAAATTTTAAGGCAATAAAGCGATAAATATGCCAAAAAGTGGCCACTAGAATTTAGATCACCTTAAGAAAAATAAAAGATTTATTATTTAAGAAGGTGTTTGGTTGGAAATAAATCAACGGGTTTGAACGTCCTGACAAAGTCTTGAAAATCATTAAATATTTTTTGATTTTATTGGTGTGGAAATCATTTTAGACTTTGATGTGTTGATTTGATTAAGTCAATGCAATTTGAATTCAACAATTTTTACACCTAATGACGATTTTGAGTTCATTCGTTAGGAGTTTCCATATTCATTATTCACATTTGTTATGTATGTTTGAGTTGATTTACCTATTGAATATGTTCACACCCGTTCATTTTGTTTCCATGTTTTGGTGATATTAGTGTAAATTCATGGTGTGTGATTTTTTATTTTTTTTGTAAGATTTGATTTTCTTGAAAAAATTGAAACTTAAAAAATAATTGGTGAATACTTTCAAGTTTATTCTTTGATGATCGTAGTTAATTTTTTTGCTTGTTGTGACACTCCATGCTTATATTTATTTATTATTTTCCTTGTCTCTTTCAGACAAATAAAAAGGGGGAGAACAAATTATGATTTAATGGGGGAGTTAAATTATGGGGGAGAATTGAGATTTGATCTTTGTTTTTATTTATGTTTATCTTATTTCAAACTTTATACATCAAGAGGATATTTCTTTCTTGTCTCATGTCTGCAGGTACAAAAGTTAAAGATCATTATTTCGCATACCCTGATGATGACAAAGAAACGTTGCCTATTTGAAGATGTTGAAGATTTTTTAAGAAAGTTTAAACTCTTAAAGTTTTAGTACCTTTTAAGTTATGGGTTTATGGGGAGGGTATTAGATTTGTATAGGACATTTCATTTGATAATTCGTCTATTTTTAGTTTGTACCGACATAGACATAGGGGGCGATTAGTAAGGACATATTTTACATAGTCTATTTATATTAGAGTATGTCATATAGCGCTACAACTGTCAAAGAAAAGTTTAAGCTCATTCATGCATCAACACGGATCATAATATCAACATTCATCAATAAACAAGCCTCTGCAAAATAGATATTGATAACGTTGTGTTTAGGTCCCTTTGTGTTTCATTTAAAGTGTTGGGATAATTTTTCTAAAATGTATTCAAATGATAATTTGTTGTCGCGTGAACAAGGACTTTAAGCGACATTGCATGTCGCACGAAGGCTTACGAGAAGCTCGTATAAAGAATTTCATCGAGCGACAATGTACAGTTGTAGTTTTAATATGTTTCTTGATAGGTCGTACGATATACGATCGAGAGACATTCAACGTCATTCGAGCGACAGGGCTTTCTCGAATGAATAGCAGTGTTTTGAGTCCTTTTTGCTTCAAAAGACCTGAGTATTTCAATCTACAAAAACTACAAGCTGCAGAATTTTTGTCTTGTCATTTAGGGCTTTTTAACTTCGTTTTTAAATTCACAAATCACCCCAATAGCTTTAGTGAATTGTCTTGGAACCCAATATATAACTTTTGGGAAGTTTCTCTTGTAGAGATGAAATCTCTACGGATGACTTGGTAGTTCTTGATGGAGGTGCTGGCTTACTACTGCGGTCACTTATGAGTGCTTGAGGGTGTTCCTTGCTGAAGATAGAGTTGTGGTTCTTGTGGGTTTACTGCACTCAATCCATTTTTAATTCTAAGTTGAGAGCTATGTTAGTGTTCTGAGGAATATTTATTGTAGATTTTTGTAAGTTTTTTTACATTTAATGAAATAAAGGTTTTGCCCTTGTGAGGGATTTTTTCTAGAAATTTTTGTGTCAAAAATTAAAGTTTATCTGTGATGGTGTGATTTATACACCTAGATGCACGTGTTAGGATTCAATTAATTTGTATTAAAAATTAACATCTAGTTAAATAACTTTAAAATTGAAAATCTACGAATCCACATACAATTTATATCACATAACATTCTCAAATTGGAATAAGTTCTTTTTAAGAAATATTATCTTTTACACTCGTACCTTAATAGTCTACACCCACATCTCTCCTTACCCCAAATCAAGATTGTTGGAGAAGTTCAAGATGCCAACTATCGAGAAGTTCGGGTGAAATGGGCCCCCAATTATTCACCTTCACAGTTATCACTGAGCCATGGAATTTCGTAGATATTATTCACCCAAAAATGCAAATTACCAAAACTCCCTCTCGGGATGCCGGTTTAGCCTAAAATTTCCTCCAGACCCAAACTAAGCAGCCGGGTATACTTTTCTAACTATTTCGACCCTTTCTGACACATTGTCGCAATCGAAATGACCATATTGGTGACTTATAAATAATTTACTTTTTATTGCATTAATTTTCTCCCGACACGAGTGACTCGTGCATCCTATCTTAATTACCGTAATTGTCGTATTTCTCACTCGCAACAATTCTCATATATTCACAACCATGTTCACAATAATATATTACTTTATTCACTAGGTAATATTCAATATAATTCTCACTAATAAATGCTTACCCATATCTCGCTAGTTAATATTTATTTAATCCGGATCAATTATCAATTAATTTTCCCATATTTAATTTAATTAGTCCAATATTTAAAAAGAATTAAAAATACGGGGCGTTACACTTCACATGCCAAAAAATAAAGCCGACCTCATAGTTAAATAAAGTACATGCGAAATTGGAAATATAAATCCTCGCATCTCTCAAAGTAGAAGACTAAATTAAATAAACTGAAACCTACATCCTCAATATGATGGTGGTGATACCGAGACATGACTCTGCACTGCAAGGAAGGAAATACTAAGTTGAATGATCACGAGCACCTGAAAGGGGGAATCAATAGTGGTGGAGAGACCACCACATGCTAATGTACCTGCCCCATTAAATCACACTAATGTAAGAAAATAATAATTTTAAAGTTTCTAAATTTTATCTCACATTGTATATGAAAAGTGCTCTAATTTCTTAAATTCCTAATTTCTTCAAATTAAATTTTCTCTTCTTAAACTAAAATAACTCAAATTAATTAAGCACGAGTTAAGCCGATTTTGTTGTTAAAACAATTTTATCGTTTTAACCTAAGCATGCATATAGGTGTAAATTACAAGATAAAATAATAACCATAACGCGTGATCTACGAGGAAAATCAATTCCATGAAGTACAAAATTATAAAAGGACATGTCAGAATACTTACACAATGACTCAATACCCTCTTAAGCCTTGACGCTCTTCATTCTTTCAATGTCTTCCTAGTGACAACATAGGAGTCCACCTATGTCTCGGAGTCCACCGATGGGTCATAGCTACCATCAAGCATACGAAGTTCATCGTATGTACACCAATGAACACAAAATCCTCCTCAAGAAATAATCCTCAATGATGTAGAGAATGATAAACCTGGTGCCAAAACTTCATCTTAAACATATATCATGTGGTAGCTTGGATAAAAAATAATTGGATGTAAACTTTTTTTTGTTTTAAAAGTTAAACCCTGAGTTTAGAATAAAAACACTCTTGAAATTTTCTAAAGGTTTATCACACACATAAGTGGAAAAGTCTCTGCAAAAACTGATCTCCCGCACTACATAAATGGTTGGGAAAAGTAGTGGGGAGTTCAGAGAAAAAAATTCAAGAGAAAACTGTAATTTTTGAAAAACTTCTCTGATTGTTCGAATGAAAAATGATCTCGTTCGAACGAAATAACAATCTCGTTAGAACAGGACAAAGATGATACTTCTAATGAGAAGTCAGCGCAAACTAAAACAAGGCCTCGTCCGAAGTTGTTTGAATGAACACCAAATCTCGTTCGAACGACCTGGAAAAGTCGCTCTAACGACCTAAGAGGAATTAAAATATTTTTCCTGAAAAAATATAAAGTCATTTTAAAATAGCTTAACAAAAATTCTAACACCCAATAATAATTTTCCCAGTCTTAATATAAAATATTCACTCATACCTTAGAGATCCTTGGACTGTTGATGACGAAAACGAGGCAAGAAACATGACATAGAATGATACCTCTACGACTTGTCCACTATGTCTTCAACAAAAATGTCATAGGCTTGAAAGTTCATAAACACATCTTATATCTTATGACTTAAAGAGTTTTCTCCGAAATTAAGACAATACATAAAAATTGACTCAATTGGAAATTTGTTCTTACAAATCTCCCCCTTTGGCTATTCTGAGACAAAATAAAAAATAAAAGCCCTATGGGCTATTAATCTCATCTAAAGGACTCAATACGAACCCAAAACAAAAAATAGAGAATAATTACCGACATATATTATGAGAAGCTTTTCTTGCATTAAAACTTTGTCGCATGAACCTGCATGCCTAAACGCGCCATAAACTCATAGTGAATATTACAATATAAATTGCATAATTAAATCCCCCCGTTTGTCTAACAATGTCTGCCTAAGAAATGACATCTCCCCTAAGTAAAAATCTCCCCTAATTAAAAATATGTAAATACATTTTCTCAGCCTTTTTGTTATGGAATAGACAAATATTAAGGTGCATGAAATAATTAATTTCTCGCCAGATAAAACGATTCTCCCCTAAATGAGACAAAGAATAAGTATAAAGAAAAAACAAGTATTTCATGCAATGGTGTAGAGTGATAAAAGAAACAACGAAGCAACTTGACAACACAAGAACAACCAAATTACATAAGGAAAAATATATACAAACTATGATGCGATAGCAAAATGAGACCAACTAGAATGAACTAAAATGAGCATGGGATACCAATGAAAAATCGCAAAAAGATAGATATTAATATGAACACATAGCATACTAGGACTAAATTTACAGGCAAAGACTCAAAGCAAACAATACCATATATATAAATATACACAAAAAATCAATGAAGCATAAGCGCGCAAATATATATATATATATATGTGTGTGTGTGTGTGTGTGTGTGTGTGTGTGTGTGTGTGTGTGTGTGTGTGTGTGTAAACACCACACAAGACAATAAACACGATAAGCTTTCCACACTCATATGAAATAAATGTGTCTAAACTATATGTGGTAAACGGAGTGAATGGGTGTGAACTAGAAACAAAAGAGTTATGACCTAGTCACTTAAATGTGTTCAAGGAGTTCTATTTGATTGCAAAACCTTTTCAAACTTAGATTTAACATCATGTGACGAGATAAAATGAACTTAGGGAACAAACAATTACAATGTAAGCAATCCTAGATTTTTCGATAATTCTATAAATCAATATCGTCATGAAAAAATAGGCATAACTAGGATTCATTTCTCAATCCTATTGATCTTCAACTAAATAGCCTCAAAAGATAAACATATTATATATTTTCTTTTCTTTTCTTTTCTAAATTCTTTCAAAGCTATTTCTTTTGAAAGATAAAAAAACTAAACTATGTTGGTCTTTAGCGAATTTTTTATGTTTATTGCTTTTAATCTTTTCATTAGGATCTTAGCAACGGTGTATTTCCTGAAAAGGATATTTTCTCCTTGAATATCCTTTTTCGTTCACTCTCATATACTTTTCAATATAATTCAAATAAAGCTCATGGCCAAGATTCTTACATTCACAAATCCACCATAGTCATAAAACATGTAGATGAAAAATTGATGGGAGAACATGTCACAAAGGTCAAATATACATATGAAGTTAAAGTTCAAATGATCTCGTGCATGCGTGTGAGGAGGCATATACAAAGAGCATCCATTAAAGAAATCAAAGTAAAACTTCCCCATGCTAGTATGATAAAGAACAGTTTAAGCGTTGAAATTCATAACCAAAAAGTTCTAGCCACATGGATACCAATAGTAATGTAGGATTCAAACACAAGTATATTCCACATAAAACGTGTAAAACTAAAATACACAAACAAAAAAATCTTTTTAAGTTTTCAAATTTAAAAAAAAAAATAAAAACTAAAGAGAACTTAAAGGACAAACAAATTTTGTTTTGATTTTTAATAAGACCCAACCAATGAAAAATAAAAATACAAAAGATATACTTGTCATAATTCTATCAAAATATATATGATGAATCATAGACTATAATATTATAGGTCCCCAATATATAACTTTCAACACAAACTTTTTCTTGAGCGGAATTAAGTTAAGGAGAAAAGAAAAATATTTAGATTGACTCAGATAATGATTTCGAGGTCATGGATGATTCTGAAATGAATGAAATAGTCAAAATAGTATACTCGGGGATATAGTTTGGGTCCCGGGTCAATTTTAGGCCAAACCGGCACCTATTGAGGGCATTTTGGTCATTTAAAAAAATGGGTTTAACAGACCCACAAATTTGTAACTGTTATATTAGGTATCAAGAGGTTGAGGCTAGGGTTAGAAGTTTAAAAACCTAAGAGAGGCCATAGGTTATCAAAGAGAGATTTCTTAGAGGATTTGAGAGGAATCTTAAAGAACTCTTTGTGGATATTGCACTTCCATTATCTTAGGAGTGTGGATTGGAAAGGAAGGAACTAAAACACATATGGAAATCGCAAAATCAGATCACACACCATAAGGCAAGTGTTTATTTATGGTTTTACTTGAGGTTATAATACATATGTTGAGAATAGGGTTGATCTTGTTGATTTGAATGATGAAACTTAAAATAAATACATGTTATGGGTAGGCATGCATGTAAATTTGATGGATTTATGTAGAGATCGTGAAATCAATCATTGGTTCATGATTTATATGGGAGAAATTTGGGTTTTGATAGGTAAGATTGAATTGTAGAACAACTTCTTGAATTTGAAAAAGTCTATGAAATAGGGTAAATTAAACCGTCATTTAGAAACTGTTTTGCGCCGTTTTGGTTCTGTACTGGATATTTTATATGTAATTGCTCGTACAAAATCCTATTTTCTACATTTTGTTATCTCATACGTTTTCTCCAAAAACGGCTCCTAAATGCCTCAAAAGGGCATTTTAAAAATCTAGGCAGATTCGTGGGGCAAATTTTAAGAAATATTATTTTTAGTTGTTATTCCGTTTGAAGTTGCCTAGATTGATTAATTGTGATTCTTGTTCTATAATAATGACATTAGGTTACATAAAGTGAGATGAGTAAGTATTGGGATAATTAAGAAATTATCCATGACTAATAAATGAACGAATTTCGAGAAGGGTGATGTAGTGATGAATGAACACATGCTTATGACCAGTAGTGACAACATTAATAACTACTGAAAAATAATGAATTCGTAACTAGGGCCCTTAGAGTTGTGTGAATACTCGAATAAAAATGATTGTGAGGTAAATCGTAAAGTAATATGTACGGTGAGTATTCGAGAGAAATATACTTCGTACGAGCATGGATAATTAGGTTGTGTGCATACCTACTGATTTATAGTAATACATAGGTGGTGTGAATACCTAAAGTATACTTGATTAAATTGGGGTCGAGGTGACATTCCGAACCAAAATATGAAACTTAAATTGGGGTCAAGGTGACATTTGGAACCAATATATGAAAGAGATTTATTGGGGTCAAGGTGATATTCTGAACCAATAGTCCCTAATTAGTAATACGGAGGCATGAATGCAAAGTATGTCCTTATAATATGTATTACTGTCCGAAATATATACTTGAGAAATAATATACTTAGGTATAACAGTAGACAATTGAATGAAATATATATATATATATATATATCTGAAAGATAAATTAAGTAGTGAAACTTAATTGATTTATAGTATATATTAGTCGGTGAAATATATATTTGAGAAATAGTCTACTTATGTGTGACAGTAGACATTTAAATGAGATGTATATCTGAAAGATAAATGAAGTAGTGAAACTTAATTAAATTGGTTTAAAAGTGAACATGAGAGAAATGTTACCTACGTGATTACTAACATACGAGAGAAGTTAATTCGGTTATAGTACTCTATGGGAGATAGGGGAACTTAGATGTGTTAATCAGTTCAGATAATTACTTAAGTCCAATTAGCTTGGATAGTATGGCTAGGTGGGCTAAGTAGTAACGTTAGGAATGCACAATACATGAGTGGTGAGAAATATCAAGAGAGTGTGTGTGAACCTAACATGTGTAATTAATAACTGATTTATGAACTACGATAAATGCTTGCTAAGTATTTTCAAAATGTTTTGGTTTCTAACCCTTGCTATAAAATATTTTCAAAACCTTTTAGGTGTCCAACCATAGGGACGTCGGACTTGATATTCTATTCCAGGGATACGTAGCTGCAGCACAAGTAGATGCATACAGGATTTGATTGGACGCTTCCTCTATTCATATCTAGTATAGGAGTTCATTCGAGTACTTCAGTTATGGACATGTTGTCCTTGGATTTTAGTTATTCAGTTCAGACATTTATTTGGTTTTATCATTTGATTTATATTTGGACTTGGAGTTTATAGCCAATAGTTTATTCGGTAGGATTTAATTTATCTATATCTCATGATGATTCATACTTTATTATGGTGTACGGTTTATTTTTGTTTTCTGCATGTTATAGTTATCTGTGTAATGAAAGATAAAATTTGACATACGTGATTAGTAATTAAAAAGTTTTCGACAGTGATGTTAAGAATGATCCAAATGAGAAACCTAATTTAATTATATAAAGGACAGATCACCCGATATTTAATTAGGTGAGGTGTCACAGATACTTTCACATCATTAGGTTCTAGTGTCCTTAGGATCTGTGCGGCTTTTCATGTTTTAGCTTTCAGTTCTTTGATATAGAGCCTTATTATAAGATTATTGCATTCCTTTACGTATGGGGCTTACGTTCTCCTACTATTAAGTATAATTAATGTGATTCATATACAGTTTCAGTTGAGTGTGTCACATAGAACAATATAGAATGACAAGCGTGAGACATTAGAAGAATTAGAGGAGGGAGGATTCAGCAGAAGTCATAGAGTATTTTGGGAACAGTGATGCGATAGGAGTCACCATGATTACTGTTCATACAATTGACGTTGGTGTAACCATTGGGGCGCAGTAGTTTCCCTAAGAATCATTGTGAAGGATTATGGCACAAAGTTATACCCACCAAGTGCAGACGACAAGGGCAAGGGTCGAAGAAGATTTTTCATTTTAAAAAGAAGAATTCGAAACAATTCAAGGAAAGTGCAGAAGGGTGATTTACAAATGGAAAGAGAACATCCAATTGGGATAACATGTGGGGGAAGTGTAGTGACACTCAAGTCAAAATCCTGGGAAAAAATGTTTACTCATAGGAGCAGCGTAGGGTGATGGGAGTCAGTCACCATATCTATGCAAAAATTACCATTAATAATGAGGAATTCGGGGTGTGGATTATTACGAATCCTCCCACCAGTTGTTTAAATAAAGAGGTAAGGGAGATTTCAGTACTATTTCGAAAAGGGTTGGACAGTGGACAAATGTGAAGGAAAGTTGATGAAATTTGCAAACTTCGTACCCGGTGAGAGGGATATGAAGAAATTGAAACTACAAGTTTTATCCTGGAGTGATTAGGGTCTATTATTTCTGACACGAGTGAGTCACAATAGTTTGTTTGTTCTAAATTCTCATGTGAAACGAGTTTGATAGAGGTATCATTAATAGTACTATAGTTGTAAATATTTACCGTTTAGTAGTGGGTCTCTCATTAGTTACACCTTCAGGGGAGAGGGTTTGGACACTGAGGGGGTATATTTTTTTAAGGTAATACCATTATGAGAGGTGATTATGCGCTTATGATTTTATCCTGAGTACGGACTGGTTAGCGATGGTGGACGATTACAGCAAGACTATCGTGTTCGTTGTTCTAGGCCAGGATGTATATTTTTTGTGATGTCTCACCTGAAAGAGGGTCGATCTCGCAGTGGTATTTTGTAAAGTAGACTTCACAGAGTGCACTTGTCTATTTATATTAGATTCTAGTGCATAGGGACTCTTACGGATGAGATTCAGGGTATGTCGGGTTACTATGGAGTGGAGAGATTTAGCTTGATATTAACTTAGTGCTGAGGACTTAGTGATATTGGGAGCATAGTAGTATATGACTCCTTTAGAGACGCGGGAGTCAATGATTAGACTTGTGAGTATAGGGACAGGATTTGAGTGTCCTGGGTATATGCCTTGGGTTCTACAAAAATCGAGGATCGACAATGCTGAGGAATAGTGCATTGGGAAAAGCTCTTTTGGGCTTTGTTGTGAGATGTTATACACACAAGCCTTAATAAACGCCGGGAGTGAAGAAACATCATTCGATGATAGGACATCGGATTAAATGATAATTATTGAACATGTGGAGAAAACATGTTGAGCCGAGAGCTATTATGAAATAGGGCTAGTAGAACCTGGAAGTGCTGCGAAAGAAACATTGGGAAGAAATTTTGCACTACAAGTTGATGGGTGGGGCAATATCGAGAAGAATTAAATAGTAATTTTTAGGGTGATCGAAAATACTCGGATGATATAGCCATGTATGTGATATTCTAGGTTTGCAAAAATATGCACGGGTTATAGGGTGTATGGGCGCCTTTAGTGCAGCAGAGTCTCACTTAGTCAGATGCCTAGCAGTTTTGGGAGCAAACGCAAAGGCAATGATTTTAAGTATATTCCGAAAAAAGGGGAGTAATATGTACCTCGTAATGTAAAGCGTTGAGCATGGGGATCGGTGGTGAATGATACATAATGGATTTATCTCCAAGTTACACTATTTAGGGATGGAAGAAGGTTAATCCGAGGTTATCAACTAGGATTTTGTAATTTTGATGTTCCCAGTGACGGGATTGATGACAATGGGTGGTGAAATTCGTATTTGGGACATCCAAAATCATGGAGAGGTCAGGGTTTCCATCAGGTTTGCGGAATGGATTGACCAAAGTGGAATGTTTGTTATTTTGGAGTGGTATATACTATCGAGCAGTATATCCAACTTTTTGCTTGAAGAAAAGAAATGAAACAGAACTAGGTGTTGTCCAAAATTATTGCTAATTGGGATAAAACCTTTCTGGACCACCTCTGATTGGAAGTGTTAGGAGACAATGGGGATGGAGTTTCATATAGTTCTATATGTGTCATCCATAAGTCAATGGTAAACGAAAGCGACAAGGTTGTTGGAGGAATCGAGAAATGCGTAATTCCAGATTTTTGGGTGATTGGCAGTTTTAATTACCACTAGTAGAGTTACATGTGATACGTCGTGGATGTTTATTATCTATGTGACATGTTTTGAGACTTTATAGGGAGATTTTTTTATCCACCCTTTGGTTGATAAGAGGTGTGGAATAACGGGCTTCTAGGACCCGAAGTGATTTATGGTCCATCGGCAGGAATTAAGTAAATCATGTCTTTTTCAGATAGCTCAGAAATATAAGGAGAGTTATGTCACTGTGAGTTAAGGGTTTAAAGTCTGACATGATTAGTCGGGTATTGTTGCGGTTATATACCTTAGGGAGAGTCACCTTTTGGAAACAAGAAATTGGCACCCATAAAGGTGGGGCCTTTTCTAACATAGAGATAGTAGAGCCGACGGAGATTAGGCTCGTCTTTTGAGGCACTCTATGATCAGAGACCATTGAGTTGGAGATTGATGACCAGGTGTTGGTTAGGGTGTCTCCCATGAAAGGGGTTTTGAGGTTCGTCATGATAGGGAAGCTAGCACCGATATTTATGGGGCCTTTTTGTATAATTGAGAGAGTGGAATCGGTAGCTTATAGACTGGGTTTACTAGAGCATCTACAGTTGATACATGATGTGTTTCACGTTGCATCGCTAAATAAATATCGGAGGAGTATGAGTGTTTGTGGCATGTTCCACTTAAGTAGATTGTTTTGCAGCCAAATGTCTCGTATGAGGTGAAACACGTGGCTATTCTGGATCGTAGTGAGCGTAACCTGCGGTCTAAGGTGGTACCACTAGTAAGAGTTCAGTGGGGACACCACAGTGTTGATGAGTATGCATGGGAGCGCTACGATGACATGCGAGAGAAGTATCCAGAGTTATTCACCTCAGGTATGTCCTAATTTCGAAGACGAAACTCCTTTGCAGGGGGAGTAAGTAATACCCCATATTTTTCCATATTTTAAATTTAATTAATTAAGTGTGTAATTAATTAGTTGGAGATTAAATTACACAAGTGACGTAATTTAATGAAATTAAATAAGTGAAGTGATGATTATTAAATATTAATCAAGAGTGAGATAATGATTAATATCATGAGATAAATTTACTAAGTGAATAGTAAATGAGTTGCGGTATTTATAACGTGTCATAGTGAGTTATAGTGACATAGTTAATTTGTATCTCACCGGGAGTTGCGTGTAGACAAATTTGAGGTAGAGATGAGAAAAATATTTAGAGTCATTTGGATGATGATTTTGAGGCCATAGATGATTCCGAAAGGATCGGAATAGTGAGAATAGTATCCCCGAGGGTATAGTTTGGATCCCGGGTCAATTTTAGGCCAAACCGGCATCTATTGATGTCATTTTGGTCATTTTGAAAAATGAGGTTAATAAACCCATGAATTTGTAATTGTTATATTATATATTAAGAGGTTGAGGCTAGGGTTATAAGTCTAAAAACCCAAGAGAGGCAATAGGAGATCAAAGAGAGAGCTTTCTTGGAGGATTTTAGAGGAATCATTAAGAACTCTTTATGGATCTTGCACTTTCATCATCTTAGCAGTGTGGATTGGAAAGAAATTCACTCAAACATATCTTTAAATCACAAAATGAGAAGTGTTTATTTATGGTTTCACTTGAGGTTCTAATACCCATGTTGAGAACAGGGTTGATCTAGTTGATTTGAACGATGAAACTTGAATTAAATACATGTTATGGTAGGAATGCATGTAGATTTGATGGATTTATGTGGAGATAACAAATCAATACTTGGGTCGTCATTTATATCAGAGAAATTTGGGTTTTTATGGGTAGGATTGAACTGTAGAATAACTTCTTAAATTTGAAGAAGTCTGTGAAATTGGGTAAATTAAACCATCATTTTAAAAATTGTTTTGCACCATTTTGTTTTCGAAAATGGCTATTATGTCCTCATCGCCTCGTAGAAAATCTTTTTTTCTGCATTTTGTTCCTTAATACGTTTTCTCCAAAAATGGCTCCAAAATGCCTCAAAAGTGCATTTTCAAAATCTAGGCAGATTTGTGGGGTAAATTATAAGAAAAGTTATTTTTAGTTGTTATTGCATTGGAGGTTGCCTAGATTGATTGATTGTGATTGTTGTTCTATAATGAGGACATTAGGCCTAAAGTGGAGATTATGTTACATAAAGTGAGATGAATAAGTAATGGAATAATTGAGAAAATATTCGTGATTGATAAATGAATGAAATTCGAGAAGGTTGACGTAGTGATGAGTGAACCCATGCTTATCACCAGTGGTGACGACAATAATAACTACTGAAAATAATGAAAGGCTAACTAGGGCCCTTAGATTTTTGTGAATACTCGAATAAATACGATAGTGAGGTAAATCGTAAAGTAATATGTACGGTGAGTATTTGAGAGAAATATACAACATACGAGCATGGATAATTAGGTTGTGTGCATACCTACTAATTTATAATAATACATAGGTGGTGGAATACCTAAAGTACACTTGATTAAATTGGGGTCGAGGTGACATTCCGAACCAATATATGAAACTTAAATTGGCGGTCTAGGTGACATTCTGAACCAATATATTAAACTCAAATTGGAGTCAAGGTGACATTCTGAACTAATATATGAAAGAGATTTATTGGGGTTGAGGTGATATTTTGAACCAATAGTCCCTAATTAGTGATACGGAGGCATGAATACAAAGTATGTACTCATAGGATGTATTAGTGTGTGAAATATATACTTGAGAAATAATCTACTTATGTATGACAGTAGACAAATGAATGAAATATATATATATATATATATATATATATATATAAATTAAGTAGTGAAACTTAATTGATTTATAGTATATATTAGTGGGTGAAACATATATTTGAGAAATAGTCTACTTATGTGTGACAGTAGACCATTAAATGAGATGTATATTTGAAAGATAAATGAAGTAGTTAAACTTAATTTAATTGGTTTAAAAGTCAACATGCGAGAAACGTTACCTATGTGATTACTACTAACATATAAGAGATGTTAATTCGGTTAAAGTAATGTATGGGCGGTACATGAACTTAGATGTGTTAATCAGTTCAGATAGATAATTACTTAAGTCTATTTAGATTGGGTATTATGGCTAGGTGGGCTAAGCAGTAATGTTAGGCGTGCACAATAGATGAGAGGTTAGAAAACTAAAGAAAGTGTATACAAACCTACCATTTATAATGAATAACTGATTTATGAACTATGATAAATGCTTGCTAAATACGTTCAAAATGTTTTGGGTTCTAACCCTTGCTATAAGATATTTTTGAAACCTTTTAGTGTCCATCCACAGGGACACCATATTTGATATTCTATTCCAGGGAGATGCAGCTGCAACACAGGTTGATGCATGCAGGATTTGATTAGACACTTCCTTTATTCATATCTAGTATAGCATTTCATTCCAGTACTTCAGTTATGGACATGTTGCCCTTGGATTTTAATTATTCAGTTCAAACATTTTATTTAATACCATATGGTTTTATCATTTGATTTGTATTTGTACTTGGAGTTTGCAGACGATAGTTTATTCGGCAGGATTTTATTTATCTATATCTCGTGATGATTCAGACTTTATTATGGTGTATGGTTTATTTTTATTTTCCGCATGTTATAGTTATCTGTGTAATGAAAGATAAACAATTTCACGGGTTTAATATAGCAGAGGTGATTAGTAATTAAAAAAATTCGATAGTGATGCTAAGAAGGATCCAAATGAGAAACTTGTTTTAATTTAATAAAGGATTGATCACCCAGTATTTAATTAGGTTGGGTGTCACACCCTATGGTCATAACCCTTATAACCAAAACATCTATTCAACTTGTCACTCTTAAGATCATCATAATGATTTTTAGGAAGTTTCTCGGCTTTGTTATACTTAGATTTATCTCATTTCTTATAATTATTTTTAAGTTTCTCTTTATTAAACTTAAGAAATTTTCTAAACTTCTTAGCAAAATTAGCCATATCATCCCAGTCGATATCAGACTCATCATCTGAAATAGGTGCTTCCTCCTTCCATGCTTTTATAGCTATGCCCTTATCCTTTTTCTTCACATCCTTAGAGGTAAACTTTAAGTTTCATAAAGTTTAAAGTTCCTAAAGATTCAAAACGGTCGCTTTTGGATTAAACCTTTCGTGTAATAATAACCTCAAAATTTTCTTTATGACACGGTTGTCGAGTATCTTATCTCCCAAATTGAAAGATGAGTTAGAAATATCAGAAAATCTAGAATATAACTCATCTAAGGATTCACTCTCATCCATTTTAATGGTTTCAAATTAAGTGGTGAGGTTTTGAAGTTTGGAAGTCTTAACAACACTTGTACCTTCATGAGTGAGTTGGAGTGTGTCCCAAGTCTCTTTGGCTGTTTCACATGTCATAATACAACGGAACTCCTCCGGTGTGGCCATAATAAAAATAGCATTTAAACCATGAGGATTATAGGTTGCTAGCTTATGCTCATCCTCATTCCATCTTTCTACAGGTTTATTGCTAGGAACTTCTCCTACTAAACGTGTGGGTGGTGACAACCGTTTGCCAAACTCATTCATTTAATGACTTAAGTTTTGACCTCATATGCGATTTCCAGTACGTGTTGTTAGAACCATAAAAAATAGGAAGCCTTAAAAATGATAGTTTTCCATATTCAAGTCTAAAAGGATCTAACATAATAATTCAGTGAACCTGCTCTGATACTAATTTGAAAAGTGCTCTATTTTCTTAAATTTTTAATTTCTTCAAATTAAATTTTCTCTTCTCAAACTAATACAACCCAAATTAATTGACGACCAATTAGGTCGATTTTATGGTTAAACTAATTCTATCTTTTTATCCTAATCATGCATCTAGGTGTGAATTGCAAAATAAAATAACCCCATAACACCGTGTTGTACGAGGAAACCCCATAACGAAAAGAATCTCGGAGGGCCCAGCCATAAGTTCACTAAGTACAAAATTATTAAATGACACGACGGAATACTTACACAACGACTCGATGCCTTCACAAGCCTTGACACTTTTTGTTCGTTCAACCTATGCCTAGTGACAATGCAGGAGTCTGCCTACATCACAAATTCCATCGATGGGGTACAGCTACCATCAAGCATATGGAGTCCACTGTATCTACACCAAAGAACACTGAGTCCTCCACAAGAAACAATCCTCAATGATGTATAGAATGATAAGCTCGATGCCAAAACTTGATCTTAAACATATATAATGTAGTATCTTGGATCATAAAACAATTTAGTGTAAACTTGGTTTTTGATTTGAAAGTTAAACCATGAGTTCAGAACAAATACACTCTTGAAATTTTTTAAAGGTTTCTCACACTTAGAACATGGAAAATTCTCTACAATAACTGATCTCCCGCACTACATAAATGGTTGGGAAAAAGTAGTGGGAAGTTAAGAAAAAAACTTCCAAGAGAAAACAATCATTTTTAAAAAAATTACTTCGGTTGTTCGAACGAAAAAAAGTCTCATTCGAACGACAT
Organism: Sambucus nigra; assembly: GCA_949130495.1. Lineage (NCBI taxonomy): Eukaryota > Viridiplantae > Streptophyta > Magnoliopsida > Dipsacales > Adoxaceae > Sambucus > Sambucus nigra. The sequence continues at coordinate 414,176,179 of OX422215.1, read as the reverse complement.
TGCCATCTCATTCGATCGAGATATAAATGAGCCTTTTAGTGATAAGTCAGCATGAACTAAAATGAGACCTCATTAGAATTTGTTCGAACAAACACCAAATTTCGTCTGTACGACTTGGCAAAAGTCAGTCTAACGACCTGGAAAAAATTAAAATATTTTTCTTAAAAAAATATAAAGTCATCTGTGTCACCCCCACCTACTTTAACCATGTCTGATCATTCTTTTATCAAAATAAATAGAAATCCCATTGGGTTCATTCTTAGCATCACTGTCGAGAAATGTTAAATTACTAACCACTTACGTTAAATTAAGTCGGTCCTAAATTTTATCTTTCATTAACGTATAGAAACATGTCGAACTTAATAATATAACTCATCCACACAATTATAGAAGTATGAAGCATTGTAAGATAAATAGATAAAGGATAAATCTTGAATAGGCCATCGATTACAAAACAAACATCCCAATTATGAGTCTAACTGAAATTAAAATAATCTAAATATAGAGTTTGATAAATAAATATGAAATAAATGTATCAACTTAAGGGGAAACATGCCCAACTGAAATATTTGATCAAGAATCCTAATCTAGAAATGAAGTAACTGAAGCGTCTACACAAATCCTGCATGCCTCCACAAGTGATGCCGCTACGGATCCCTGGAATGGATCATCAAATCTAGCATCCCTATGGTTGGACACCTATGGGTTTTTAGAAAAATAGATTTAATATGAATCAGAGTCCAAAACCTTTGAAAATATTTAGCAAGTATTTAAACTGCAGGTAAAATCAGTTTTTAGATACACACGTTAGTTTCACGTACACTCCCTTGAGTTCCCCACCTCTCAACTATAGTTCACACCTAACGTCTCCTATTTTACCCATCTAGTGATGCTACCCATACTAATTGGACACAAGTATCTAACTAACCATAACAAGTTTAGATCACATGTACCACCCTTGCGATATTCTACCATAAATACAATCATTAATATTAATCAGACCTTTTATTGAACTATTAATTAAGTTTCTCTTACTTAAATTACTCTTAGATATAAACTATCTATATTTTTCTACCATCACACAAAAGTAGAATATTCACACTACTATATATACAACTATAGCAACCACCGAAATGGCCATCGCGATGTATGCTTACTCTACTATCAAGTCCATGTATCTCCCGTACCAAATCAGGGACTATCAGTTCGAAATTTTGCCTTGGGCCATAAATCAAATAACACATAACGGAGGCGAACATAGTTCTAAGCCTTTGTCTACGCACATATCTAATGTACCCAAATGACCTGTTAGTCCCTCTAATACACTCGCACATAGTGATCCCCCTTAAGTTCTATGTTATGTGGCACACATCCAGACCTTGCTAGAATCGCCAAGGTGGGATCGCCCACTCCGCGGAACCTCCCGTGATAACAGGTAGCATAGGTAGATTCCCACTTGTAACAAAGCACATAATAGGTGTACACACAACCTATAAATACCTCCTTTATAGGTATACACATAGCCCATAATTATATTTTCAGTATGTAGTATATATGTGTATATATATATATATATCAAATGCTCAACACACTAATGATTCACACTTATTATTCATTTCTTAATTTCCTGACTATCGCTCATTACCCGAAGGGTCCTAGTTATCCCTTAACAATATCAGTAGTCAATACATCCCTATACTACTGGTATAAGTCCTTGGTTCGCTCATGATCTCCGTAACATGTTCTTATTCTCGTAATTTATTAACTTCACATTATGCCCATAGGTCCTATCCTCGATTCTCTTATTTTGACTAATATTAATCCCTACCATATGTTTATTATAATTCATTAAGTCCTTACTTATATTTTGAAAAAATTAACAAGGTCCCCAAATTTATTCTATGCAGAGATATAACATAAATAATCAAACTTAGTAAAACTGGACCGCAGAATCGTTTCGGTATTGGATCCAAATCGGTTTGACCTCCTGAAATCGATTTGCTCTTGGAGTCGATTGGTTCGCACCGAACAGTTTGTCTTCTTCGTTGCTGTTAAGAGTTTTCACCATTTATAAACCATCAAACATCCATGAAACCTTCCTAAACTCCCATGAAACAAACCCAATCATCAAGTATACGTGTAAGGACAATTTCTAACATAAATATATCGTCAAATCTTTAAGAAGTCTACCCATAAACAGATTTAATTTCCATGATTCATAATATCCCATGTTTTTTATATTCTTCATGCATGTTCATCAAGATCTCAAAATTTCTTTCAAGTTTATCATCTTGTAATCTCAGATTTCCTATTATCAGTATAGAGAGATTAATTCTAATATGAATCCTACCCCAAATCTTGAGTCACACCCATATAAATCCCAAGAATTTACCCAACTTATGTAATTTTAACCCTAACTGGCATGGGTATTATAACATGCTTAAAAAAATGACAAGATAAACACTTGCCTTATAATAGAAATTCTAATTTTCATTCTTAGATGATGATGTTGTTCTTACCTTGCTCCGATCTCAATTCCGATAACGTTGGCGATGCAAAATGGTGTGGAATAGCCTAGGGTTTCTCTCTTCTTCCTCTCCTACAGCCTCTTCTCTCTCCCAAGTATTGTAACCCTAGCCTTAATCATAACGTGGTTGATATAACACTCTAAAATTCGTATTTCCTTCAATCTTAGACTCGTAAATGACTAAGACGCCCTTATGTGGTGTCGGGTTTGTCGAAAAATGCCCCAAAATTCAATCGATACATCCTGGTACTCTATTCCTCTTATTTCGACCCATTCGGAATCAATCGTGACCTTGAAATCACTATTAGAGTCAATCTATATAAATTTTCTATCTCGATCTCACTATAGTCTACACGCGACTCCCGGTTGAGATACAACACAGTCACGTCGATATCACTTGTTATGACATATAATAATTATCACAAGTTGTTTACTACGCATTTAGTAACTTTATTACATAAATATTAATCATTATCTCTCCCGATCAATATTTAATAAACACAAAATATTTATTCAATTAAATTATGGTACACGTGTAATTAAAATAAATAAAATAACTGAATTAATTAAATTCTAAATACTTAGGATTATGAGGTGTTACAAAATTCCCCCATTAGAAAGGAATTTCGCCCTCAAAATTCTGACGTACCTGCGAGTAATAACTCTACATACTACTCTCGCATACCAACCTATTGCTCCCATGTCGACTCGTAAACATTATGGTGCCCTCCACTGAACTAGGATCAAGGGTACCACATTAAACCGCAACTTATGCTCACTATGATCAAATATCGCCATCGGCCTCTCCTCGTATGATATATCTGGCTGCAAGTCTATCTCCTCTAATGGAATATGCCAAAAATTCCTCTCACTCCTCTAGTACCTCTTCAACGATGACACGTGGAACACGTCATGAATCCACTATAAATACTCTAGTAAGCCCGGCCTATATGCAACTGGTCCCACTCTCTCGATAATCAGAAAAGGTCCCATATTTCTCGGTGTTAGCTTTCCTTTCTTATCGAACTTTATGAATCCCTTCACAGGAGACACCCGTACCCAAACCTAGTCACCAACCACTAACTCAATGTGCCTCATGTCTGGATTGGCGTAACTGTTTTGGTTATCCTAAGCAATATGGATATGCCCTCAAATTAGCTCAATCTTGGCAATGGTATCCGAACTTTCTTTGACCCTAACAAATTGTTACCCCCACCTCTAACCAGCAAGCGAGAGAATGACAAGGCCATCCATATAGTTCCTCAAATGGTGACATGCCTATGGTTAACTAGTAGGAGTTATTATATGCAAACTCCACTAATGGAATGTATTATCCTCCCCCGAAGACGATTATGCGCATCCTCAGCATATCCTGTAACATCTGATTAACACACTCCATCTGCCCATCTTTTTGTGGGTTATATGTTGTACTCAAACGTAAATTCATTCCAATAGCCTCCTAAAAACTCTGCCAGAAGTGGGACATAAAAATCTTATCTAGATCTGACACAATATTAATAGAAATCTCGTTCAGCCTCACTATCTCAGCAGTAAATAACTGCGCATACTGTCTCGTCTCAAAATCTGTACGAACTGATAAAAAATGGGTCACCTTAGTCAACTGATCCACTATCGCCCAGATAGAGTCATGACATCTCTGTGATATCGATAACTTAGTAATAAAATCCATAGACATACTTTCCCATTTCCACAGTGGGACCTCTAGTGGATGCAACATACCCATCGATCTCTGGTGGTCTACTTTCACTAGCTGGCATGTCACACACTTCGAGACAAAATCTATAATGTCCAGCTTCATCCCTAACCACTAATACTACCTATGCATATCCCGGGAATATTATCCCCACTAGGATGTACTACAAACCTCGATCGGTGAGACTCTGACATTATTACGTGTCTTAAATCCTCATCTTCTGGAACAACGAATATCCCATTGAAGTGCAAGCCTCCCTCATAAATAATTGAATAAAACTCCTCCCCATAAGTTAAACACTAACAAACTCTGTCCTGGCAAAAACTAATTCCTAGCTTGTGCTTTCACCACTCGCAAAATAATATCTAGAGTGATGACCAATACGAACATACAACCTCTGGAAACATCATTGTCGTATCGAAGCTCCCTTCGCTTTGCCTTCCAAACCTCTACTCTCTCCCCGGCAGGCCGTTGTCTCAACGCGTCTACCACCACCTTAGCCTTCCCCGAATGATACTGAATATCAAACTAGTAATCCTTCATGAACTCTAACCATCTCCTATGCCTTATATTTAGATCCTTTTGCATGAACAAGTACTAAAGTGATTTATGGTCCGTGAACAAGGTACATTTCTCCCTCAGAAGGTAATGCCTCCAAATTCTCAAGGCAAACACGACCGCTTCTAACTCAAGGTTATATGTGGGGTAATTATTCTCATGAGTCTTAATCTTGCGAGATGCATAAGCTATATGTAATACCCCTCATTTTTATCGATATTTATTTATGGGATTAATTAAATTAAATGTGAATTAATTGAGAATTAATCCGAATAAAATACTAACGAGATGCGAGTTTGTATTTGATTATAATGTGTATATATGGAAATATATGAATATTGAAAATATTGAAATTGTCACGAGGCTGAAATACGGCAATTTGGAAAAATTTAGTTGGGACGCACGTGACAGTCGCGTCAGGAATGTAATTTTTTGAATTAAACAGTGAATTTTATTTTTATCAATTGTATGGTCATTTTGAGTGCGCCAACGAGTCTAGAAGGGTTGAAATAGTCAGAAAATACTAGTAGGGGGTTTAGTTTGGGTCCCGGGGCATTTTTAGGCCATACCGGCAACCCAAAAGGGTAGTTTAGTAATTTCGGAATTTTGGGAATTAAAACCCACTAAAATTAGAAGTTAAAATATGATTTAGTATTTACCCACTAACAACACTAACAACACTAAATGACTTAATGGGCTACGGGAGTTATTGGAAGAAATTTTAAGAGGTTCCTAAGGCAACCTCTAAACCACCATTGTCATCTTGGAGAACAACTGGTAGAGAGAGAAAGAGAGAGGAGAATTCTGCAGTGAGAGAGAAAGCAATTCAACCTTATTTAACCAACAATAAAAATCTAAACATAAGGCAAGTGATTTAGTTACAATTGATTCAATGAATGTGTTCTTCCATGTTTAGTGTAATTATCGAATTTTGTCTTGGAAGATTGATATAGACCCATGAATTTGAGGATTAAAACTATAAACCATGTTAGGAATTGCATGTAGACATATTCTGGATGAATTAGGAATCCAAAACATAATACTTGATGATCTAAAAACGGATTAAAGAAGAGAATTACTGTTGTTCTTGAAAGAAATAGAAAACTAGGGTTCTTGAGGATGTTTTGATCTAAATAAGGCCTTTGGGTGATGATTAATTAGTTTTAGAACGTTAACAATGTTGTAGTATGATTATTTGATGATATTATAACGTTAGAATGAAGTTTCATGCATTGTAATGAATTTTTGGGACGATTTGAGGACTGCAAAACGAAGCAGTCCGTAGCTTATCTGGTGCAATCGATCGATCGACATTCATCAGTCGATCGATCGACCACCATCGATCGATCGATGTTCAAGGTCGATCGATCGACCTTCCCAGAATGAGTAAAATTTTCCCTAGTTATATTTTAATGATGTTAACCCTTAGAAAATTATTATTGGAGACTTTATGAATATCCTTAGACTTAAGGAAGACCAGTCGGTATGGTTATAAAATTTGGACCGTAATTAGAATTAAATTTGAGGAATTATTCTAAAATCTAACGAAATTCGATGAGTGAGATAATATTAGGGTTAAAAGAGTAAATTTGAAAATTTTGATGAAATGAGGTTTGGGGCAGAAGTAAGGACCTTAAGAATAATGATGTTATATGTGGGAATAATAGGAAACTTAATAATCCCTTTGAGATAGGTTTTAAGTACAACAAACTATGACGTGAGATGTGTCGACAGTCTACATTATATATTATCGGAAGACTTGAAATGTATAAAATTTGAATAATGGTATAAGGATGTAGAATATACCTTTAGTAATATTGAGACATCTAAGATGTGTGAATGATTAGTATATAACTTATGTGTATGACATACCTACCATACTTGCTATCACGGGAGGTTTGCGTTCGTTTAGGACCATCTAATCTTTGTGTGCCTACGGGGGGATATAGATTGGTACCTCGAGGACATAGGTCAGAGAAGGACTTATTGAGATGTTAATAAGTCTGCTGAGCACGGGAGCGTAGGTATTTGCATGACCCATGTGATGTGACTGTGTTCGCCTCCGCTGTTTGTGATTTGCTATTATCTGAGAACGATTCCTGAGAGATTCGGAATTCGTGATCCTTATGTACGTCATGTACCGGGATGGATAGCAGAGTATTTGTGCACCGTAGCTTAGTTATGGGGTTCAAGTATTGTATATTTATGTTGAGAATAATATACGGTTAATTGAAAAGAATTGTCATGTTTAATTGTGAGTATGATTATCGTAACGTTATGAAAAGATAAAAAGGGGATATATACCAGTAAATGGTTTTGTTAATAATTGGGAATTCGAGAATTAAAGTAGAACTCTCTATTTAAGTGTTAAGGTTGGAATTAATGCGTAAACCGAGTAGATATGTTAGAAACTCTTTTGAACTAGATAGATATGAGAAACACTTGAATGGGTACGGGAACGTTAGGAGTGCACAGTTAGACGAGAGGTGAGTATTTCATGGGAGAGCACGTCCTAACATGTATTTTGCATTCATGTTTTAATGTTATTAAAGCACTTGTTGTTTTTAAAACTATTCTCCACATTCGGGCCCTGACCCGTTTGCTTTCAAATCTATCTTTTTTATAAAAAAAAGCCTTTTTAGGTGCCCAGCCACAAGGACACCATGCATTGGAATTCTTTTCAGGTGACGAGCTGTAGCTGTTGTGGAAGTTACAGGGCCTTGATAGTAGACGCCTCCTTTCTAGCCTTGACTCCATATTCAGTTTCATCATTTATAGGGCATGTTGCCCATTTCCTTTTGAGACATTTTATATTTCAGTTATTCAGACTTTGGTTTGTAATTAATTCAAGATGCAGACTTTTTTATTCATTTCATTATTGGGATTGTTGTGAGGAGTATTTCCTCCAGAGTAATTATTATATTGGTTGGTTATTCTATTATGACTTTACTGTGATTGGTTATGTCAACCTTTATATTTATTATTGCATGTTCATCAGATTTAATTTAAAATTTGACATCTCACTTTTCATATACTATGTGGTTAGTAATTATTAAAATGTTTTCGATAGTGATGCTATTGACTGAACCAACTTGGCATTTTGTATTAATTTAATAAAGGAGTAGCTACCCGATATTTAATTAGTCGGGGTGTCACATGTGGTATCATAGCATCAGGTTTTATTGTCCTTTAGGATCTGTACGGCTTGTTATGTTTCCGCTGAGCTTTCTTTGATGTAGAGCCCTATATTTTAGGACTGTTGTATTCTTCTGTATATGCTTCGCTCTTCAGATATTTTTAGTTTATAACTGTGAACTTATAGACCTTACTCTTATTTCAGATGCCTCCACGACGTGCACCACGGGTTCCTAGGGATGCACAACCATAGCCCCAGCTAGCACCAACACAGGGCACCATGAATGCCGGTGAGGTTGCAGCCATTGTAGCCCAAGCGGTAAATGCCGATCTAGCAGTTGTATAGCAGGCACCACCCCAGGCGCTAGTACCTGTGCCAGCTCAGTCTCATGCATTCCCGTCTGCTTGGGAACGCGTCCGTGATGCTTCACAAAGCACACCCGTCGGAGTTCGCAGGTAGCTCCGATGTTGTGGTATCAAGTCAGTGGAGGAAGGATATTCAAAGGGACCTGAGGATGTATGAGTGCACCGATGTTCAGAAGAAGATACTAGCTACTTTCAAGCTAGTAGGTTCTGCATTGTAGTGGTGGGAGTCCATTACCACCGCAGGGGAGAGGGACACTCTCACTATACAGGAGTTTTGGGTGCGGTTCGACCGCAAATATTTTCCATCAGCTGTTGACATAGAGATGAGAAGGAAGTTCATGAACCTCAAGTAGGATGGAAGAACTGTGGCAGAGTGTGAGGCCGAATTCACTAATCTACTAAACATTGTTCCGGATGAAATACCGACAGAGGAGAAGAAGATCCAGAAGTTTACAGATGGATTGACTTGGAGGATCCGTCAGCATTTATTGGGGAATCTCTCGTTGTCCACTTATTCTGACGTGGTTAACGCTGCATTACTACACTGCCAGGATCACCGCTTTCACATGTCTGAGAGCAAGAGATCAGGAGATTCCAGCCATTAGGGCAGGACTGGGGGAAATGGTGCCAGCGGGGCACAATCTGCTCAGGGACAGCATAGGCAGGGTGATCAGGGTTCCCAACAGGGGGATCATAAGAGATTCAGATCTGGAGGTTTTAGGAGTGGACAGGGAGGTTTTAGTCAGGGCCACCAAGGTCCGAAAGGCCATCAGGGCCAACAGGGTCAGAATGGTCAACAGCAGTTTCAACAGGGCCAGCATGGCTAGGGGAGGAATGGTAACGGCTACCAGGGTCGAGGACAGTAGGGACCGCGAAGGGGAAACTTCCCAGGGAAGTGTTATGTTTGTGGTAAGACTGGCCACAAATGCCAGGATTGTCCTGATTGGGGCAGGGCCCCGTAGCAGCAGCAACAGGGTGCTCGACAGGAGCCGCAGAGGCCTATGTTTCCCTCCTCCCTCCCAGCACTACCTCCCATTCCAGCGGTCCCAGTCCAGCAGGGACAGCTTTAGTATGGGAGAGTGTACCAGCTTCAGTATGACGGAGCCCCACAGGATCCACCGACCATTGAGGGTGTGTTCTCTATTCAGGGGACTATGGGGCGTATTTTATTTGACACGGGGGCCACACATTATTTTATTGCCATGATATTTGCACGCACTATTTGGTTATTAGACACCGCAGAGAACACCGCTACTTGTGTAGACTCACCGTTGAGTAGGGGTTCCATGATTTCACTTATGTGTAGAGGTGTGAGTATAGAGATCGGGAGGTTTACTTTACCCGCTAATATGTTAGTGTTAGAGATGACCGAGTATGATGCCATTATTGGTATGGATTGGCTAGTTGCGTACCGAGCCATGATTGACTGTTTTAGTAGGAGTATTATCTTTGCCATTCCCGGGCAGGAGATGTTTTTAGTGGCGATGCCTCGCCCTGAGGGAGGATCGTCCACTCATTTGTACTACATAGAGGAGGAGACCTCTAAGGAAGTGGTGATACCACTTGATTTGATACCCGTTGTTAGTGATTTTGCCGATGTATTTCAGGATATACCTGGACTACCTCCGAGAAGGGAGATAGATTTTGTGATTGATTTGACGCCGGGAACTCGGCCTACTACCTGCGCACCTTACCGTATGGCTCCAGCTGAGATGAGAGAGTTACAAGATCAGATTGAGCAGTTGATGGGTCAGGGGTTTATCCGGAGGAGTACTTCGCCGTGGGGTGCCCCTGTGTTATTTGTAAAGAAGAGGGATGGATCGTTGAGGTTGTGTGTAGATTACAAGGAGTTGAATAAAGTCAAGATACGGAATAAGTATCCGTTGCCCCGAATCGATGACTTATTCGACCAGCTGAGAGGATCTTATTTCTTCACAAAGATTGATTTGCGATCAGGATACCATCAGTTGCGTATCAGGGAAGAGGACGTCTTGAAGACTGCTTTCTTAACGAGATATGGTTCCTACGAGTTTTGGGTTATGCCTTTTGGCTTGACCAACGCTCCAGCCGTGTTTATGGACTTGATGAATAGGGTGTTCAGAGAGTTCCTAGACCAGTTCATTATTGATGACATTCTAGTTTAATCCCAGACAAAGGAGGAGAACGCCGAGCATTTGAGGCAGGTTTTGCAGACGCGACGTCAGAATGAGCTGTATGCAAAGTATGAGAAGTGTGGGTTTTGGCTGAAGGTGGTTCAGTTTTTGGGGCATATTATTTCGGACCGGGGGATATCTGTTGATCCGGGGAAGGTATCCACGGTGAGGGAGTGGGGATAGCACACGACACCGACTGAGATCCGTAGTTTCTTAGGCTTAGTAGGATACTACAGGAGGTTTAATCGGGGTTTCTCCAAGATAGTGGGTCCCATGACACATCTGACTCGTAAGGGTGTGCCATTCATTTGGAGTGATGCCTGTCAGTTGGCATTCGATGAGTTAAAGGAAAAATTGACCTCAGTACCTGTGTTAGCATTGCTAAGACCGGGAGTTGAGTATCTAGTTTACACTGATGCGTCCTTACAAGGACTTGGAGGTGTATTGCAGCAGGAGAGTCAGGCCATAGCTTATGCTTCCCGTAAGCTTAAGCCTCACGAGAAGAATTACCCCACCCATGACTTGGAGTTAGCGGCAGTGGTATTTGCCCTTTGGATTTGGAGACATTATCTTTTGGGGGAGAAGTTTCGATTGTTCATGGACCACAAGTCCCTACAGTACCTGTTCACGCAGAAGGAGTTGAATATGCGGCAACGGAGGTGGCTTGAGTTTGTGAAGGACTATCAGTTTGATATCCAATATCACCCAGGGAAGGCTAACGTGGTACAGACGCGTTGAGCCGTAGACCAGTAGATGAGGTGTCATGGGTGTGGAAGGCAAAGTGGAAAGATTTGGGACACCAGGATGCAGTGGCCAGATCGATCATGTCTGTGATGACTGTTACACCGTAGATTGTCACGAAGGTGGTAAAAGCACAGGTAAGTGACTCGTTCTGTCAGGAGAAGATAGTTCGGTTACTAGCAGAGGGAGCCGAATCCTATACCGTTAGCTCAGACGGGTGATTACGCTTCAATGGGAGACTGGTAGTTCCGGAAGGGGAGGAATTGCGACACAAGGTGATGGCAGAGTCACACGGCTCACGGTTCGCGGTACATCCCGGTGGGGGTAAAATGTACCAAGACATGAGATGTCAGTATTGGTGGAGCGGGATGAAGAGAGATATTGCCGTGTTTGTTTCTAAATGCGCCACTTGTCAGCTGGTAAAAATGGACCATCAGAGACCGGCAGGACTTCTACAGCCATTAGAGGTCCCGATGTGGATGTGGGAGAGCATCTCCATGGACTTTATCACGGGGTTACCTACGTCACAGAGGGGTCACGACTCCATTTGGGTAATTGTGGACAGGTTGACCAAAGTTGCTCATTTTCTACCCGTAAGGACAGACTATACTACGGGACAGTATGCCCAGCTTTTTATTGCAGAAATAGTGAGACTTCACGGTGTTCCCCTAAATATCGTGTCTGATCGAGACAAGATATTTGTTTCACAGTTTTGGGAGAGTTTTCAGGAGGCTATGGGCACGGATTTGCGGTTGAGTACGACATATCACCCGCAGACCGATGGGCAAACTGAACGTACAAATCAGAAGTTGGAGGACATGTTGCGTATGTGCATCATTGATTTTGGGGGTGGATGGGAGCAGTATCTTCCACTGGTGGAGTTTGCTTACAACAACTCCTACCAATTAACCATTGGCATGGTTCCATTTTAGGCATTGTACGGTAGACCTTGTCGTTCCCCAGCATGTTGGTTGGAGGTCGGGGACAACAAACTACTTGGGCCGAAAGTGATTCAGGATACTTCGACAAGGATAGAATTGATACGGAGTCGCATTTGGGTAGCTCAAGATCGGTAGAAGAGCTATGCTGATGCGAAGAGGTTCTTCGGGGAGTTCCAAGTGGGGGACCAGGTTTTACTCAGAGTATCTCCTATGAAGGGGATTATGCGATTTGGGAAGAATGGGAAGTTGGCACCGAGATACGTGGGACCATTTCCTATCATATAGAGGATTGGGTCTGTTGCATATAGACTTGTGTTACCGGAGCATTTACACAGGATCCATGATGTGTTTCATATTTCCTCGCTAAGGAAATATCTTAGAGATGATTTGGCTCATTCTCACATTGCTTTGGAGGACATCGATCTCCAACCCGATAGCTCCTATGAGGAGGGGCCGATTGCTATTTTGGATCGAAGTGAGCGGAAACTGCGGTCAAAGATAGTTCCGTTAGTACGTGTTCAATGGCAGCATCATAATGCCGAGGAGTCCACATGGGAGCGCGAGGATGAGATGCGCGAACATTATCCAGAGTTTTTTTTACCAGGTACTTTTTAGTTTCGAATTTCGGGACGAAATTATGTTCTTAGGAGGGAAGTGTGTAATATCACGCATTTTTATCGATATTTATTTATGGGATTAATTAAATTAAATGTGAATTAATTGAGAATTAATTCGGACAAAATACTAACGAGATGTGAGTTGGTATTTGATTATAATGTGTATATATGGAAATATATGAATACTGAAAATATTGAAATTGTCGCGAGGCTGAAATACGACAATTTGGAAAAATTTAGTTTGGACGCACGTGACAGTCACGTCAGGAATGTAATTATTTGAATTAAAAAGTGAATTTTATTTTTGTCAATCGTATGGTCATTTTGAGTGCACCAACGAGTCCGTAAGGGTCGAAATAGTCAAAAAACACTAGCCGGGGGTTTAGTTTGGGTCCCGGGGCATTTTTAGGCCATACCGGCAACCCAAAAGGGTAGTTTGGTAATTTCGGAATTTTGGGAATTAAAACCCACTAAAATTAGAAGTTAAAATATGATTTAGTATTTACCCACTAACAACACTAAATGACTTAATGGGCTATGGGAGTTATTGGAAGAAATTTTAAGAGGTTCCTAAGGCAACCTCTAAACCATCATTGTCATCTTGGAGAAGAACTGGTAGAGAGAGAAAGAGAGAGGAGAATTCTGCAGAGAGAGAGAAAGAAATTCAACCTTCTTTAACCAACAACAAAAGTCTGAAGAACATAAGGCAAGTGATTTAGTTACAATTGATTCAATGAATGTGTTCTTCCATGTTTAGTGTAATTATCGAATTTTGTCTTGGAAGATTGATATAGACCCATGAATTTGAGGATTAAACCTATAAACCATGTTAGGAATTGCATGTAGATATATTCTGGACGAATTATGAATCCAAAACATAATACTTGATGATCTAAAAACGGATTAAAGAAGAAAATTACTGTTGTTCTTGAAAGAAAAAGAAAACTAGGGTTCTTGAGGATGTTTTGATCTAAATAAGGCCTTTGGGTGATGATTAATTAGTTTTAGAACATTAACAATGTTGTAGGATGATTATTTGATGATATTATAACGTTAGAATGAAGTTTTATGCATTGTAATGAATTTTTTGGACGATTTGAGGACTGCAAAACGAAGCAGTCCGTAGCCTATCTGGTGCAATCGATCGATCGACATTCATCAGTCGATCGATCGACCACCATCGATCGATCGATGTTCAAGGTCGATCGATCGACCTTCCCAGAATGAGTTAAATTTTCCTTAGTTATATTTTAATGATGTTAACCCTTAGAAAATTATTATTGGAGACTTTATGAATATCCTTAGACTTAAGGAAGACCAGTAGGTATGGTTATAAAATTTGGACCGTAATTAGAATTCAATTTGAGGAATTATTCTAAAATCTAACGAAATTCGATGAGTGAGATAATATTAGGGTTAAAAGAGAAAATTTGAATAATTTGATGAAATGAGGTTTGGGGCAGAAGTAAGGACCTTAAGAATAATGACGTTATATGTGGGAATAATAGGAAACTTAATAATCCCTTTGAGATAGGTTTTAAGTACAACAAACTATTACGTGAGATGTGTCGACAGTCTACATTATATATTATCGGAAGACTTAAAATGTATAAAATTGGAATAATGGTATAAGGATGTAGAATATACCTTTATTAATATTGAGGCATCTAAGATGTGTGAATGCTTAGTATATAACTTATGTGTATGACATACCTACCATACTTGCTATCACGGGAGGTATTCGTTCGTTTAGGACCATCTAATCTTTTTGTGCCTATGGGGGGATATAGATTGGTACCTCGAGCACATAGGTCAATGAAGGACTTATTGAGATGTTAATAAGTCTGCTGATCACGGGAGCGTAGGTTTGTGCGTGACCCATGTGATGTGACTGTGTTCGCCTCCATTGTTTGTGATTTGCTATTATCTGAGAACGATTCCTGAGAGATTCGGAATTCGTGATCCTTATGTATGTGATGTATCGGGATGGATAGCAGAGTATGTGTGCACCGTAGCTTAGGCTCGGGGTGCTAGTATTGTATATTTATGTTGAGAATAATATACAGTTAATTAAAAAGAATTGTCACGTTTAATTGTGAGTGTGATTATTGTAACGTTATGAAAAGATAAAAAGGGGATATATACGAGTAAATGGTTTTGTTAATAATTGGGAATCCGAGAATTAAAGTAGAGCTCTCTATTTAATTGTTAAGGTTGGAATTAATGGGTAAACCGAGTAGATATGTTAGGAACTCTTTTGAACTAGATAGATATGAGAAACACTTGAATGGGTAGTGGAACGTTAGGAGTGAACAGTTAGACGAGAGGTGAGTATTTTATACGAGATCACATCCTAACATGTATTTTGCATTCATTGTTTTAATGTTATTAAAGCACTTGTTGTTTTTAAAACTATTCTCCACATTCGGGCTCTGACCCGTTTGCTTTCAAATCTATCTTTTTGTAAAAAAAAACCTTTTTAGGTGCCCAGCCACAAGGACACCATGCATAGGAATTCTATTCAGGTGACGAGCTATAGCTGTTGTGGAAGTTATAGGGCCTTGACAGTAGACGCCTCCTTTCTAGTCTTGACTCCATATTCAGTTTCATCATTTATAGGGCATGTTGCCCATTTCCTTTTGAGACATTTTATATTTCAGTTATTCAGACTTTGGTTTGTAATTAATTCAGGATGCAGACTTGTTTATTCATTTCATTATTGGGATTGTTGTGAGGATTATTTCCTCCAGACTCATTATTATATTGGTTGGTTATTCTATTGTGACTTTACTGTGATTGGTTATGTCAACCTTTATATTTATTCTTGCATGTTCATCAGATTTAATTTAAAATTTGACATCTCACTTTTCATATACTAGGTGGTTAGTAATTATTAAAATGTTTTCGAGAGTGATGCTATTGACTCAACCAACTTGGCATTTTGTATTAATTTAATAAAGGAGTAGCTACCCGATATTTAATTAGTCGGGGTGTCACACAATAGACTTATCTTCCTTCTCTAGTACATCCACAAGTCCATGTAAGGAGACCTATGAATAAACACGGTACTCCACTCCTCCCCTAGGCAATTCTAGCACAGGTGATGAAGTCAATTTTTTCTTTAGCTCGTCGAAAGCTAACTGATAGTGGTCATCCTAAAAAATGACAACCCCTTGTGAGTCAGGTTCATAAATGTACCTGCAATATTAGAGAAACCCTTAATGAAGTGACGATAGTATTCATCCAACCATAAAAAGATGCAAACCTTGATCGGTGTCATGGTCTATACTCACTCCCTCACCGATGATACCTTACTCAGATTAAAAGCAATGCCCCTGTCAAACACAATGTGGCCTAAAAATTGCACCTCTCGTGACCAAAATCTGCACTTTTTAAATTTTTCGTAAAATTGATGGTCCCGTAACATCCACAACACCATACATATATACTCTACGTTCTGATCCTCAGAACTATAGTAACCAAGAATATCGTTTATGAATACGATCATGAATTGGTTAAGGAACTCTCTGAAAACCCAATTCATAAGATCCATGAATATCGATGTCACGTTGGTCAGCCCAAACGGCATTACTCGAAACTCGTATGATCCATACCGTGTTAGGAAAGTGGTCTTAGGAACGTCCTCCTCTCTGATGTGCAACTAATGATATATCAATCTCATAACGATCTTGTAAATTTACGTTGCTCCTCTCAATTGGTCGAACAGGTCATCGATCCAAGGTAGCAAATACTTATTCTGAATCGTGACCTTGGTTAGGTCCCTGTAATTAATACACAAATGAAGTGACCCAATATCTAAAGGTGACTCTACACATATAAGGAGAGTGTCGACTCTGCGTGTAAATCTAGTAGATATAAATTGTAAGGACACAAATTTCCAATTGAGTCCATGTATTGTGTTGGCTCAATTCCAGACAAAAACATTTATTCATAGGATAGTATGTCATTGTAATACTCTCAAGCCTATGAAGTGTTTATTGAAGACATAGCAGCAAAGAGTATAAAGCTTCATCAAATATGCCGTTTTGTGTGCCTCGTTTCTACGTCATCAATCATAGTTCCATGCTCCCAAGGTATGAATGCAATTATATATATATAGGAGCTTGGAACAAAGTTTGTTGGGTGTTAGGTTTAATAAAAACTATATTTTATTTTCAGAAAAATTTAAATGGAACTTTAAATTAAAGTATATAAAGTTTCTGGGCCAAAATCGAATTTTACAAAATTTCTGGAAGTCGTTCGAAATGTCGTTCTAACGAGTTTTTCGTTCGAACCAGGTTTCATTCGAACGAGTTTGCCAACGAGTTCTCACTAACCTATACTGGTATGTCGTTCGAACGAGATTGTTCGTTCTAACGAGATTTCCAACGAGATTCTAACGAAGTCAATACTGGAGCTTCGTTAGAAGTCTCGTTCGAACGAGATCTCGTTCGAACGAAATGTCGTTCGAACGAGAGGCCAGGCGGGAACAGTTTTTGGCAGTTTTTTGGCAGTTTTGCACCCACTTTCCCACTATGTTTGTAACCAACATTTTCAAATTTTAATAGGGACGGGAATCACTTTTGTTAATCAATATTTTTCATATCATACAAACTCTTAGAGAGTGTTTTGAGAGCAAAAACATAAAGAGAAAAAGATCATGTTTTGAGTGCATATTTTCAAAGAGAAATTCATATACCACTCTAGTGTTTACATCCAATTATTGCTTATCCAAGTTCTTATATACATATCAAATTGCTTGGAGTTTGGCACCGGTTTTTCTCTACCGAATTCAAGAAGAGAATTTTTGGTTTGCTTCTACATCCATCAAAGAAGAAGACGTTTGTTGTGATTCTACCCACTTACAGAAAGGCTCCTTGCTCGGGTGATGATGACCATAGAAATCCCTATCGGTGGATTCCGAGACCGCGGTGGTGGTCCAAGGTTATCCGCTAGGAAGAGGTGTCTACAAGAAGAAGCGTCGAGGCTTGAGAGGGATCGAGTCAATCGTTGTAAGTCTATCTGTCTTGTACTTGTAATTCCGTATCTAGTGGATTTGTGGCTAGGGCCGTCCGAGGTTTTTTTCACGTCTTGGGTTTTTCCACATACATCGCGGCGTAGTGTGATATTGTTTATTTTATCTTGCATTATAACTTAGAACGCATGCTTAGGACAATTCAAGATAAAATTCGGTTTAAATTGTCACACTCATTTTAATTTGGACTTAAATTAAATATTGGGTAAATTTGGTTTATTCAAGTCTTTTGCTAAAATTGGTTTTTCCTTACTTTGGATAATTGTTAATTATGACTTAGGCAAATCCTAGGACCTGAGTTGATTAATTAATTGGTTTATTCCTTATCCTTCCGCATCTCGTGTTTGTTTTTATAGAAAAGGAAATTATTTTAATTGGTTTTTTTAATTGAGTAAAACTCACAACCCGGGGATCCAACGTTCTCATAAATGAATGTGATGCCTATGTATTAAAAAAATCCTACCCTCAAGCTCGTGAATAGGAAATGTACCCTCTACTCCTGGTGGCACCTGTGGTGACTGCTATAAGACTTCATCTCAAACATTATAGACATGTTCATACTGTTGTTAACCCTACTGCGATGGGGTTGGTTGTGTATGTGATGCCGGGGGTAACTATGCCTGCTTCGCTTACTAGGCACCCTGCTGTTGTGGCTCTCTATCTTATTGTGGGAAATCTCTCCTCGTGTGGCCCGGCTGTCTACAAATAAAATAACAACCCGATGGCCCTATTGATAAGGCGTAAATAATTCATATTTATCCCATTAATTTTTGTTCTTTTATGATCCCGTGCATCGTAATTAACTTGGATTTGTCTCATATTCATGCTAATGAACCTATTTGGCAAGTATTTCTTATTTCGTGTATTTCTCATATGTTTTATAGGTAATTAGTGCAAGTGGAATGGAAGAGAATGTCACAACCCGCCTAAAATAATAACGGATGGCCAGCCCTATACTATATTAAATCAGGAGTTTCAGATGGTCCAGTCTCAACATCAACTGCCGGTACTATATAATATAGGACTAACTACCGGAAATCATATAAGCGGGGTATGAAAATTTAAATAGAATGTGCAACAACCAACCAACTAACACTACTAATGAAGAAAAGTAAGATGCAAACAAGAACTATGGTAAATAAAATGCTAGAAATAAAATGAAATAAATAACTACAACATGATGTACTATACAAGTAGACCCGAATAAGCTGTCGGGTCATAGCCAATACAATAGCTGAAATGGAATAAATATAAACATGTATATAAATATCCCTTGGGTACAAACCCGATATACAACTTGAATCCTACCTAGAATTTTAAATAAGTAGGAAGCGGCTACATGAAACATCCCGCAACAGTCCGCACCTGTCACGGCTCCCAAGACTGTGGATAGAAAGTCATCCGGTATCCATGCGGTAGGATACCTGTGGTAATATATATATATACAAGGAGGAGAGAAAAGTAAACGGGTCAGATCCCCGAATGTGAAAAATATTTAGCAAGTGTGTTAACCGTGCATAATAATTATCGGTGCACTTATTTCATAATTAAGGTGAGACCGCACTCTCGTGAAACCTCAACTCACCTCTCATCTAAAGGCGCACACCTATTCGCGTCCTCAAGTTTTAGTTAAATTACCCCCAATGTTATTAGGACAACCTAACTTATCATAGGCCTAGCCTATACCCACGAGAGCTACTTTCCCGACAAAATCTAAGGATCCACCCTTTCTAATCCTACTAGATTATGATTACAACAATTATGCCATAATAGGCTTAATGGATTCCGATTTATAATTATAATGAATTATAATACTTAATACATTACCCCTATATATATATATATATATATATATATACACATATATATAGGCTAAAATATAAGAATTTATTTTCTTAATATCATGCACATGGAATATTGGCAAAACCTCTCTCTAATCTCAAAATTGTGCTACGTTTCGTGCGTGGGGAGCCTCGCAAAGAGAAATCCAAACAAGGAACCGCCCCGTTACACTACTCCTGACAAGGTCAAGACCAGAGATCCGAGATGCCACAGATAGAATTACTTCTCTCAAATCTCGACATGGCACTGTGTTTCGTGCGTCAAGTGTCTCGCAAAGCAAAATCCAAACAAGGAACCACCTCGTTACACTACTCCTGGGCAATGTCGATCCTAGAGATCCATAATCCTTAACATACAATTTAATACTACCATTACTGCTAAACTTTTAAACTACAATGTGAAAACAACTAAAAATATCCAATAATATCCTTGGGATGATGTAACCGAAGTATTCCCTAAATGCGATACATCAACCCCCAAATAACCTGGTACACCATAATCATCCAAGATTTACCCCATAGAAATACCATATCCTTTCATCTAGGATATATAAATATATATATATAGGTATTTTATTCTCACCATATATATATGCATGCCATCATCCATACCCATGACCAAGTGTACATACCATATATGATGTACAAACGCCAGGCACATATAATACTCGGCTATATATAGCGCCGATAAAACTGCATCAATGCTATCATCTTCCAAGAGTCCGGCTCACGTAACAACTGGGGACCACCTGGTGGGGATCAACGACACCCACCTCGTGATAACTCACACACACGACGTCCCGGGAAGCGATCATAGTTCCAACCGGCAATGAGACGAAACATACCCACCACATCTCACCCTAAAAATATATATATCTATCGTATAATAACACAAGGGATGACTATGACCTGGGGAATATCCACACCCTGCTCTATATGCCAGGATGCTCACCCTCTGTGCGGAAACTTCCCAATGATAGCATGAGCGGGGTATGCTTAACCACATAAGTATATATATCGCTCACATACGCAATATACATACATCCATATGATCCCATCATATGATCCAATATAATAAACCATCATATACGGTTTAAATATCCATACCATGTATGTCCACAACATAAATATATCCATATATTCACATTCATACATAGATATATGTACATATATTCACACATCGATATATCAATATATATACAAACTAATTCTCATTCATATGTTTAAGATATATAAACCCGGCTATAAGTATACATAATCCTCAATATACAAGCCGTCACCACAATTTCCATTAAATGTACCTCGATATGTGAATACAATCCCTCACTTGAAACATATTCAATCATTTTTCCTATGATGAATAGTCTCCTAAAACCATATGTATATATCTATACATATATATTCAACATTAGGGTTATCACCCAAGAGTTTGTGTAGGAATCCATCACTACACATTTCATCCATAACCAAAAGTACATAATTACCTTAGTACTATTTAACCATAGGCACACAAATGACTTAATAGTCTAAAACCTCAATTTATTCCAACCTCATTTCAAGTATTGGAATCTCAGTGGTCATATCCCCATGATTACGTGTAAACTAATCCTACTAGAATTTATGCTACCGCTTATTCTAGTCGAAAGTATGATCCCAAAGCATTCTCAATGTCACCTATGGTTCGATTAAGTCTCGGTAACCCTTACTCCTATTGAGTTATCAATTGTTCCTTAGACTAAACATTTCTACCTAAGGATATGAGACCCCTTACTCTTAAAGAGTATGCAACCACTTTCTTGCATTTGGCCCCAATTTATATCTTAACCATATCCTATCCTTATACGGATTTCACATAAATGTCGGCCTAGAAATTTCACAACATACATGGATATTCCTTATCCAATGATTCCAAGAAGTTCCCACTATCGGATACTAAGTGAGAGACCCCCTATAAGTCACCAAAAGATATCTCTTACTTTATAAGAGAGAACCCCAAATCAACAAACCCAACCAAAAAGGGCTAGAAGTCATCTTAGGAAACCCATAAAATAGCCCATTAAGGAAGCCCCTAAGAATAAACTCCAAAAGAAAAGGGGGAGGAGAAATCCAAGTTTTGGGCTAAAAACAGGGGACCGGTCGACCGGTTCCAGACCCCCGATCGACCGTGGGTCCATATTTTGCCTATGAAGAAATGCAGTAGGCTTTTTCCTTAAGGCGCGGTCGACCGGTCCCCAGACCGCGATCGACCGTCCATACCAGTTAAGCTGGCCGATTTCCCTTTCTCAGCAAACCCACGAAATTAATACCCAAATATCATCACCAAGCCCCCAAATCTTTAACCCTGTAATATTGTTAACAAGAAAACCCATCCAACATAACATCCCAACCATTTATATCCCTTAAAACCCAATTATAATCTTGGATTTCAAGATTTAAACCAAAATTAGGTTTTGATGCTTATACCCAAAAACCATTTCTTTACCCCACAAATTATGAAATGAAATACACAATATCTATTTAGCAAGATTAAACACTTGCCTCAGATTTGTAGAGGTTGGATCGTCCTCGATGTCGCGGTTGGGCCGGAAATCCCCAAGCTTTTCATCCTCTTTCTTCTTCTTTCCTTTCTTCCTCTCTCTCTAGGGCTTTTTCTCTCTTTCTCAAAATGAGAAAGGCTTGATCCGTAAGCCTTAAATCCCTTAAAATAATAAACCCAATGTTAAATGTTAATACACACTTTAAATGACTCGTTTACTCCAATTCGAGCCAAAATAACTTAAAAACATTCCGGAGCCGAAATAAGACCCAATGACAGTCATTTTGACTATCTCGACCCTTCCGGGATCGATGGTACCCGCAAAAATATCATCCAGAATACTTTAAAATATTCTCTATTTATGGGCCTCAATTCCCAAATTTTGAAATTCTCCAATTTAATTAAATTTTATTTTCCCAAAATTTAATTTCTCAGTCTCCAAAAATCGAGGGTTGTTATAGAGAAATGCCGAAACGATGAAAGAATTGAAAGAATGGGAAGTCAAGGAAATTTTTGTAATTTTATAGTTATAATGTAATACCCTGCCCTAGAAAATAGGTATTTAACGTTATTTGAAGTGTTTTCTCCAAAGAAAAAATGGAGGAATAAATAATCGAAGTGTAACACGTCAAGTAATACGTAAGGTGGCATATTACGTAAATGGTTTAAACAAAAAAAAATCCAACAATGCAGGTGTCGCATTAATGCATATTTAATCTCTAATAGTATTGGCTAGGATGTCCATTAAGTTTAAGGAAAAACTATCAAGGAACGGATGCGACACGGACAAGGTCAATACGACGCGACATTTAAATGTTACGAAAAGAAAAATATCGCAATATGGGTTAAAAGAGATAGTTTTATGTTTCATGGTTCACACGATTTTTTATTTTGAGTTATATAATTATTTTAATCACTTTGGTTAAGTTTCGTGCGATTCGGACAAGCAACGAATGCTACGCAAGCATGTGTACTAATTGTCTTACGACGCGCGATACAGCGAAAGTCCAGTCTTGAGCAAATTATTTAGGATGTCTCGGGAGGTCAAAAAAATATTGTGAATATGTTTTTTGACTCACAAAAATATAAGGAATATTATTATGAAGAGAAAAATCGGAAAAAATATACTTTTGTACGGAGGTCTCGATTCTTGTGTGCCTTGTATAGGACAATACGGGAGACCAAACGACTATTGTAAATATGATTTTTTTTAGCCAAAAAAATGCAAGGAAAATGATTCTTCAGTTAAAATTTTTTTTAAAAAAAAATTGGGGGTTGGTACCAAAAGTGACACAAATCACCTTTTGTTGGTGTTTTGGGCATTTTTCAAATGAATTCTTGGGGTCACGTGTTTGGTGTATGTGTAGTCTCTTTAAAGACTTATTATACAGATCTTGGGAAATCAACTTACACCCATTGGGGCATTCAAAACCTTGGGTTTGTTGGTCAAGGGTGGAAAGCTTCCATAATTACATTATAAGATAAATGGGAGGGAAATACTTGGAGCCAAAACTCTCAAACATTTTCATATTATATCTCCATCTTCTAGCTCTTGCAAGAGTTATTCTTCCTTCCAAATTCGTGGCCCTCCTTTGCCACCACTTTTCCATGATCAAAACACCACATTGGAGATCCCCAAACTCCATTAAAACACCTCTCAAAGTTGGGACAGCTCATAGGAGATTTTGAGATAAGTTTTTTGAGCTCAAAGGAAGTCTTGTTGGGTGATTTTAAAAGGAGTTTCCCATAGTAGAAGAAAGGGTAGTTCATAAATCTTGAAGATTAATTGGGAGCTTCAAAAGGGGGCTATTATGACTCCCTTTAGGGCCAACTTTGGAGGTGGGGGAGTCACCCACCTTCTCTACCATTATTTAAGGACATTTTGAGGTGGGAAATACTTATCTCTTACTAAGTTAAGTTGATTATGATATTAGTATGAGTATTTTGCATCTTGTTGATATTAGGTGTGTAGAAATAGTCATCCATGATTAAAGATTAAATACTAGATGATTTCAAGATATAGTTTAGAAGAAAATGAGATTTTCTATCCTTGAAATGGGTCTTATAGTAAATCTATGTTTTGCTTGATTTTTCTACATATTTAGAGCTTAAAATAATTTGATTAAGGTTATAAATGCACTAATATACTTATTAGTATTATTCTCACTTTTTTCTATGAAAATGAGCACCTAAAATGAAGGATTGGATGGGTTTTAAAAATGGATAGTTTTCAGCCCACTATTCACAAATATTCTATGAAATAAAATATTTTAAACTCAAGTTTTAAGGAGAATAAATGATTTATTTGATGTGAAGAACACTTGGTATCTATATGCCCTTTTTATGAGATTAATATAGTAATTTTAATGTTGATGAATCATTATGAAATGAGCAAATGGAGTTTTATTTACAAAGTGTACTATTTAGTTTGTTAAACTAAGATTTAGGGTTAAAAGTGTAAATAAGTGAAAGTGTAGTCTCCTTGAAAATTTGGGTTAAAATGTAAATAATAAAAGTCTAGAAGACTTAGTGTGAATAAAATGACTAAGTATGAGTCTTTATACAAAAAGTCATAATTAAAGTGTGTAACATTAAGTTTGAAAGATAAGAGTGTCAAATGTTTGAATATTGACGAAATGAGTTGTAAGTTGTCAAAAGGCATAATTAAAATGTGTAGGCTTAAATATGTGAAATAAGAGTTTAATATATAAAAAGCGTGATTTTATATATTAAAAAGGGTTAAAATGCAAAATGTGTAATTTTGGCAAAGTGAGAAGTTGAACAAGTGTTTTAATGAGTAAAATGCCTAAGTGTTGAGCTTCGAACATGAAAGGAGTATTTTTGTGAATAACACTTGAAAAGGATAAGGTTGCATGTTTTGGTAAAGAAAAATGGTAAATTGGTAATTTACTTAAAGTGCGACGTTTTTATGAAATAAAATACTAAAGACTGCTTTGGCACTAATTTGGAAAGAATAATTTATGTCCTTAAAGCGGAAATGATTTTAGGGATAAACATCAATGCGTGCATGAGAAAAAGGACTTTAATGGAATATAATGATTTTTCCTAAATGAATAGTGAAACAATGGATGGTTAAGTCCAAGGCTTTAGCCTCAGCTCGAAAAAGGCAAATTGATGTGAACATTATGAAAATATTGAACACATTGGTAAGATAATTATATTGGATGATGCCAGGATAAATAATTAAGCAGGGCTATGTTACACCCCGACTAATTAAATACCGGGTAGCTACTCCTTTATTAAATTAATACAAAATACCAAGTTGGTTCAGTTAATAGCATCACTGTCGAAAACATTTTTATGATTACTAACCACCTAGTATTTAAAAAGCGAGTTGCCAATTTTAAATTAAATCTGATTAACATGAAGTAAGTGAAGAATAAAAGAATAACATACCCATACACAATAAAGTCCCAATAGTGAAATCAACAAGTAAAATGAGTATAGAGGAAATACTCCTCACAACAATCCCAATATGAAAAGAAATAAAACAAGTCTGCATCCTGAACTAATTACAAACCAAAATCTGAATAACTGAAATATAAAAAGTATCTAATAGAAATGGGCGACATGCCCTATAAATGATGAAACTGAATATGGAGTCAAGACTGGAAAATGAGGCGTCTAATATCAAGTCCCTGTAACTTCCACAACAGCTACAGCTCGTCACCTGAATAGAATTCCTATGCATGGTGTCCTTGTGGATGGGCCCCTAAAAAGGTTTTTACAAAAATAGATTTGAAAGAAAACGGGTCAGAGCCCGAAAGTGGAGAGTATTTTAAAAACAACAAGAGCTTTAATAACTTTAAAACAATGAATGCAAAATACAATGTTAGGACGTTCCCTCACATGAAATACTCACCTCTCTACTAGTTGTGCACTCCTAACGTACCATACCCATCTAAGTGACATTCATATCTAACTAAACCGTCATTAGTTCTACCCCTTTTCTACTCGATTCACAATAAGAATTCCCAATGTTATCACTTGAATAGATAGCTTTACTTAAACTCGGATTCTCAATTATTAGCATTACCATTTAC
Source organism: Sambucus nigra (assembly GCA_949130495.1). Lineage (NCBI taxonomy): Eukaryota > Viridiplantae > Streptophyta > Magnoliopsida > Dipsacales > Adoxaceae > Sambucus > Sambucus nigra. The sequence continues at coordinate 414,149,951 of OX422215.1, read as the reverse complement.
TGGAGGTTATCGCCTTATTTATCTTCTCAAGGAGTTACTATAAATTATTCTCATAATTAAACATAACAATTATGTTCATTTAACCGTATATCATTCACATCATAAATATACAATACAAGCACCCCGAGGCTAAGCTGCGGTGCACACATACTCTGCTATCCATCCCGGTACATCACGTACATAACGATTACATATTCCAAATCTCTCAGAAATTGTTAGAATAAGCATAACACACAAAATAGAGGCGAACATAATTCAACATATCCATGGTCACGTACATACCTACGCTCCATAGTCATCTGACTTATTAACTCACAATTAAGTCATTCCCTTGAACTATGTCCTCTAGGTACCAATCTAAATTCGGGCACACAAGGATTAGATGGCCCTAAGCGAACGTAAACCTCCCATGATAGCATGTATGGTAGGTATGTCATACACATAAAATCATATACATATACTAAGCATCCACACATCTTAGTAATTACCATAATTTATTAGTGGTATACTTCTCATTCTTATACCAATACACGTGACCCCGATTTATATATACACATCATCCATTATCCTCACGTCGTAATTAGTTATTCGCGTCCTAATCCATAATTACCTTTTGGTTCAAATCATTCTTCTATATTTTACTCCCCAATATATCCCGAATATCACAAATATATCAATTAGTCATCAAGGTAATGTTATCTCTATAATTAAACAAGGTTACGGGACACTAGAAATCAAACCAGGCCAAAAAGTCCAATCTGTCAAATCGTTAGAAGTCTCGTTCGAACGAGGTCGTTCGAACGAGAGTTCGTTCGAACGAAGTGGGCATCTAACGAGATCTCGTTCGAATGAAAGGCTTCGAACGAACATCCCACTCGTTAGAAGTCAAACTGTCAACTCGTTAGAAGCTCGTTCGAACGACCTGGGCAGGCCTTCTAACGAGGTGACAGTTTCGAGCCCAGAATTTTCCTATCTCGTTTTTCCCAATTTTCTTCACCTCTAATCTAATCTAAAAGTCGCCCCAAAAGTATTTTAAGGTTTCTAATCATCACTAAACATTCGTAGGTCATAATTTAAAATTTATATAGGGCCAAATCTTCCTAAACATCATCTAATTATCATAACTCTCCAATCTTTCCCAAACCTTATGAACATGAACCCTAGAAATTTAAAGTCTTCAATTTCCATAAATAAATTCATTTTTGTAACAAAAAAATTAGTATTTCTTTTAGTCCAATCACCCAATAACAAATCTACATGAAAACCTATATCAAATCTGAATTTATAAATCCAATTTCATGGGGTTTTTTATAAATCTCCCAATACAATGCAAATATATAAATTTCTAAGCATGGAAGAAGCATTCGCTTTAATTTAACGTAATTAAACCACTTGTCTTAGATAGTTCTCTGAATTTGGTGTTGGTTAATGGGTTGATTCTCCCATTTCTCTATGGATTTCCTCCCAAGGTTTTAAGATGATGGTTTTCTCTTTGGGAACCTCTTCTAACTTCTCTCCCACTTCTTCCTATAACTCCCGTAGCCCTTTAGTTGGTTAAGTGATGGTAATGGCTTAGTGGGTTACAAAAAAACCTAATATTAAGTCCCAAAATTCGTTGGTTATTATTCCCAAAATTTCAAAATTACCAAAATACCCTTTTAAGTTGTCGGTATGGCCCGAAAATGCCCCGGGACTCAAACTAAACCCCCGGCTAGTGTTTTCTTACTATTTCGGCCCTTCTGGACTCGTTGGCGCACTCAAAATGACCATATGGTTGATAGAAATAAAATTTGCTTTTTAATTTAAATAATTACATTCCTGGCGCGACTGTCACGCGCGTCCCAATAAAATTTCCAAATTGTCGTATTTAAATCTCGCGATAATTTCAATATTTACAATATTCATTATAATCAAATAATACCCATTATAATCAAATACCAACTCACATCTCACTAGTATTTTATCCGGATTAATTCTCAATTAATACCCATTTAATTAAATTAATCCCATAAATAAATATCACAAAAATACGGGGTATTACATACTTCCCCCCTAATAACAGAATTTTGTCCTGAAATTCGGAACTAGAAATTACCTGATAAAAATAACTCTGGATAAAGTTCGCACATCTCATCCTCGCGCTCCTATGTGGACTCCTCGACATTATGATGTCGCCACTGAACACGTACTAACAGAACTATCTTTTACCATAATTTCCGCTCACTTCGGTCCAAAATAGCAATCGGCCCCTCCTCGTAGGAGCTATCGGGCTGGAGATCGATGTCCTCCAAAGCAATGTGAGAATGAGCCAAATCCTCTCTTAGATAATTCCTTAGCGAGGAAATATGAAACGCATCATGAATCCTGTGTAAATGCTCTGGTAACCCTAGTCTATACACAACAGACCCAATCCGCTCGATGATAGGAAATGGTCCCACGTATCTCGGTGCCAGCTTCCCCTTCTTCCCAAATCGCATAATACCCTTCATAGAAGATACTCTGAGTAAAACTTGGTCCCCCACTTGGAACTCCCTGAAGAACCTTTTCGCATCAGCATAGCTCTTCTGCCGATCATGAGCTACCCGAATGCGACTCCATATCAATTCTATCCTCGCCGAAGTATCCTGAATTACTTCCGACCTAAGTAGTTTGTTTTCCCCCACCTCCAACCAACATGCTGGGGAACGACAAGGTCTACCATACAAAACCTCAAATGGAGCCATGCCAATGGTGAACTGGTAGGAGTTGTTGTAAGAAAACTCCACCAGTGGGAGGTACTTCTCCCATCCACCCCCGAAATCAATGATGCACATACGCAATATGTCCTCCAGCATCTGATTTGTACGCTCGGTTTACCCATCGGTCTGCGGATGATAAGCCGTACTCAACCGCAATTTCGTGACCATGGCCTCCTAAAAACTCTCCCAAAATTGTGAAACAAATATCTTGTCTCTGTCAGACACGATATTTAGGGGCACACCGTAAAGTCTCACTATTTCTGCAATAAAAAGCTGGGCAAACTGTCCCGTAGTGTAGTCGGTCCTTACGGGTAGAAAATGAGCGACTTTGGTCAATCTGTCCACAATTACCCAAATGGAGTCGTGACCCCTCTGTGACGTAGGTAACCCCGTGATAAATTCCATGGATATGCTCTCCCACATCCACATCGGGACCTCTAATGGCTGTAGAAGTCCTGACGGTCTCTGATGATCCACTTTTACCAACTGATAAGTGGCGCATTTAGAAACAAACACGGCAATATCTCTCTTCATCCCGCTCCACCAATACTGACGTCTCATTTCTTGGTACATTTTGTCCCCACCGGGATGTACCGCGAACCGTGAGCCATGCGACTCTGCCATCACCTCGTGTCGCGATTCCTCCCCTTCCGGAACTATCAGTCTCCCATTGAAGCGTAATCCCCCGTCTGAACTAACGGTATAGGACTCGGCTCCCTCTGCTAGTAATCAAACTATCTGCTCCTGACAGAACGAGTCATTTGCCGGTGCCTTTACCACCTTCGTGACAATCTGCGGTGTAATAGTCATCACAGACATGAACGATCGGGCCACTGCATCCTGGTGTCCCAACTTCTTCCACTTTGCCTTCCACACCCCTACCACCTCATCCACTAGCCTATGGCTCAACGCGTCTGCTACCACGTTAGCCTTCCCCGGGTGATATTGGATATCGAACTGATAATCCTTCACAAACTCAAGCCACCTTCGTTGCCTCATATTCAACTCCTTCTGTGTGAATAGGTACTCTAGGGACTTGTGGTCTGTGAACAATCGAAACTTCTCCCCCAAAAGGTAATGTCTCCAAATCCGAAGGGCAAATACCACTCCCTCTAACTCCAAATCATGAGTGGGGTAATTCTTTTCGTGAGGCTTAAGCTTACGGGAAGCATAAGTTATGGCCTGACTCTCCAGCTGCAATACACCTCCAAGTCCTTGTAAGGACGCATCGGTGTAAACTAGATACTCAACTCCCGGTCTAGGCAATGCTAACACGGGATTTGAGGTCAACTTGTCCTTCAACTCATCAAATTCCAACTGACAGGCATCACTCCAAATGAATGGCACACCCTTACGAGTCAGATGTGTCATGGGACCCGCTATCTTTGAGAAACCCCGAATAAACCTCATGTAGTATCTTGCTAAGCCCAAGAAACTAGGGATCTCAGTCGGTGTCGTGGGTTGTCCCCACTCCCTCACCGCGGATACCTTTCCCAAATCAACAGATATCCCCCGATCGGAAATAATATGCCCCAAAAATTGAACCTCCTTCAACCAAAACCCGCACTTCTCATACTTTGCATACAGCTCGTTCTAACGTAGCGTCTGCAAAACCTTCCTCAAATGCTCGGCATGCTCCTCCTCTGTCTGGGATTAAACCATAATATCATCAATGAAGACAATTACGAACTGGTCTAGGAACTCTCTGAACACCCTATTCATCAAGTCCATAAACACAGCTGGAGCATTGGTCAAACCAAAAGGCATAACCCGAAACTCGTAGGAACCATATCTCATTAACAAAGCAGTCTTCGAGACGTCCTCTTCCCTGATACGCAACTGATGGTATCCTGATCGCAAATCAATCTTTGAGAAGAAAGAAGCTCCTCTCAGCGGGTCGAATAAGTCATCGATTCGGGGAAACGGATACTTATTCCATATCGTGACCTTACTCAACTCCCGGTAATCCACACACAATCTCAACGATCCATCCCTCTTCTTTACGAATAACACAGGGGCACCCCACGACGAAGTACTCCTCCGGATAAACCCCTGACCCAACAACTGCTCAATTTGATCCCGTAACTCTCTCATCTCAGCTGGAGCCATACGGTAAGGTACGCGGGCAATAGGCCGAGTGCCCGGCATCAAATCAATCACAAAATCTATCTCTCTACTCGGAGGCAATCCAGGTATATCCTGAAATACATCGGCAAACTCTCGAACAACCGAAATCGAATCAAGTGGTATCACCACTTCCTTAGAGGTATCATCCTCTACATAGTACAAGTGAGTGGACGATCCTCCCTCAGGACAAGGCATCACCACCAAAAACATCTCCTGCCCGGGAATGGCAAAGATAATACTCCTACTAAAATAGTCAATCATGGCTCGGTACATAACTAGCCAATCCATACCAATAATGGCATCATACTCGGTCATCTCTAATACTAACATATCCGCGGGTAAAGTAAACCTCCTGATCTCTATACCCACGCCTCTACATACAAGGGAACTCACAGAACCTCTACTCAATGGAGAATCTACACAAGTAACCGTACCCTCGGCGGTGTCTAACAACCCAATAGTGCGTGCAAATATCATAGCAATAAAATAGTGTGTAGCCCCCGTGTCAAATAAAATACGCCCCATAGTTCCCTGAATAGAGAACATACCCTCAATGGCCGGTGGATCCTGTGGGGCTGCGGCCTGTTGAAGCTGATACACCCTCTCATACTGAAGTTGCCCCTGCTGAACTGGGACTGCTGGAATGGGTGGTAATGCTTCCATTTGTGGTGGTGCTGGGAGGACGGCGGGAAACATAGGCCCCTGTGGCTCGTGTCGAGCACCCTACTGTTGCTGCTGTGGGGCCCTGCCCATATCAGGACAATCCTGGCGTTTGTGACCAGTCTTTGCCAAAATGAAACACTTCCCCTAAAAGTTTCCCCCTCGCTGCCCCTGCTGACCACGGCCCTGGCATTGCTGGCCCTGCTGAAACTGATGCTGACTATTCTTCCCCTGCTGGCCCTGATGGTCGTTTGGACCCTGATGGCCTAGCCTAAAACCTCTTTGTCCGTGTCTGAAATTTCCCGATCTGAACCTCTTATGATCCCCCTGCTGGGAACCCTGGTCACCCTGCCTCTGCCCCTGAGTAGATTTTGCCCCACTGGCACCATTTCCCCTGTCCTGCCCTGATGGCTGGACTCTCCTCATCGCTTCCCCTCTGTCAACTGAAAGCGGTGGTCCTGGCAATGGAGCAGTGCAGCGTTAACCACATTAGAGTAAGTGGCCAAAGATAGATTCCCCAACAAGTGCTGACGGATCCTCCAAGACAATCCATCTGTAAACTTTTGAATCTTTTTCTCTTCTGTCGGTATCTCATCCGGGACAATATTTAGTAAATTAGTGAATTCGTCCTCATACTCGGCCACAGTCCTTCCCTCCTGTCTAAGGTTCATCAACTTCCTCCTCATTTCCGTGTGAATAGCTGATGGACAATATTTGCGGTCGAACCGCACCCAAAACTCTGAACTGGCGCAGCTACTGGCGCCTGAGGTGGTGTCTGTTGTACAATGGCAAGAGAGGAATTTACCACTTGGGCTACAATGGCTACAACCTCGGCGGAATTCATGGTGCCCTGTACTGGAGCTGGCCGGGGCTCTGGCTGTGCATTCCTAGGAACCCATGGTGCACGTCATGGAGGCATCTGAAATAAGAGTAAAGTATATAAGTTCGCAGTTATAAACTTAAAATAGCTGAAGAGCAAAGCATACATAAAGGAATACAACAGTCCTAAAATATAGGGCTCTACATCAAAGAAATCTCAGCGGAAACATAATAAGCCATACAGATCCTAAAGGACACTAGAACCTGATGCTCTGATACCACCTGTTACACCCCGACTAATTAAATACCGGGTAGCTACTCCTTTATTAAATTAATACAAAATGCCAAGTTGGTTCAGTTAATAGCATCACTGTCGAAAACATTTTTATGATTACTAACCACCTAGTATTTAAAAAGCGAGTTGTCAATTTTAAATTAAATCTGATTAACATGAAGTAAATGAAGAATAAAAGAATAACATAACCATACACAATAAAGTCCCAATAGTGAAATCAACAAGTAAAATGAGTCTAGAGGAAATACTCCTCACAACAGTCCCAATATGAAAAGAAATAAAACAAGTCTGCATCCTAAATTAATTACAAACCAAAGTCTGAATAACTGAAATATAAAAAGTCTCTAATAGAAATGGGCGACATGCCCTATAAATGATGAAACTGAATATGGAGTCAAGACTGGAAAATGAGGCCTCTAATATCAAGTCCCTGTAACATCCACAACAGCTGCAGCTCGTCACCTGAATAGAATTCATATGCATGGTGTCCTTGTGGCTGGGCACCTAAAAAGGTTTTTACAAAAATAGATTTGAAAGCAAACGGGTCAGAGCCCGAAAGTGGAGAGTATTTTAAAAACAACAAGAGCTTTAATAACATTAAACAAATGAATCCAAAATACAATGTTAGGACGTTCCCTCACATGAAATACTCAACTCTCTACTTGTTGTGCACTCCTAACGTACCATACCCATCTAAGTGACATTCATATCTAACTAAACCGCCATTAGTTCTACCCCTTTTCTACTCGATTCACAATAAGAATTCCCAATGTTATCACTTAAATAGATAGATTTACTTAAACTCGGATTCTCAATTATTAGCATTACCATTTATTTGAGGTTATCCCCTTATTTATCTTCTCAAGGAGTTACTATAAATTATTCTCATAATTAAACATAACAATTATGTTCATTTAACCGTAAATCATTCACATCATAAATTAACAATACAAGCACCCCGAGGTTAAGCTGCGGTGCACACATACTCTGCTATCCATCCCGGTACATCACGTACATAAGGATTACAAATTCTGAATCTCTCAGGAATTGTTAGAATAAGCATAACACACAAAAATGGAGGCGAACATAATTTAACGTATCCATGGTCACGTACATACCTACGCTCCATAGTCAGCTGACTTATTAACTCACAATTAAGTCATTCCCTTGAACTATGTCCTCTAGGTACCAATCTAAATCCGGGCACACACGGATTAGATGGCCCTAAGCGAATGTAAACCTCCCGTGATAGCAAGTATGGTAGGTATGTCATACACATAAAATCACATACATATACTAAGAATGCACACATCTTAGTAATTACCATAATTTATTAGTGGTATACTTCTCATTCTTATACCAATACACGTGACCCCGATTTATATATACACATCATCCATTATCCTCACGTCGTAATTAGTTATTCGCGTCCTAACCCACAATTACCTTTTGGTTCAAATCATTCTTCTATATTTTACTCCCCAATATATATCGAATATCCCAAATATATCAATTAGTCATCAAGGTAATGTTATCTCTACAATTAAACAAGGTTAAGGGACACTAGAAATCAAACCAGACCAAAAAGGCCTATCTGTCAACTCGTTAGAAGTCTCGTTCGAACGAGGTCGCTCGAACGAGAGTTCGTTCGAACGAAGTGGGAATCTAACGTGATCTCGTTCAAATGAAAGGCTTCGAAAGAACATCCCACTCGTTAGAAGTCAAACTTTCAACTCGTTAGAAGCTCGTTCGAACGAGCTCGTTCGAACGACCTGGGCAGGCCTTCTAACGAGGTGACAGTTTCGAGCCCAGAATTTTCCTATCTCGTTTTTCCCAATTTTCTTCATCTCTAATCTCATCTAAAAGTCTCCCCAACAGTATTTTAAGGTTTCTAATCATCACTAAACATTCGTAGGTCATAATTTAACATTTGTATAGGGCCAAATCTTCCTAAACATCATCTAATTATCATAACTCTCCAATCTTTCCCAAACCTTATGAACATGAACCCTAGAAATTTAAAGTCTTCAATTTCCATAAATAAATTCGTTTTTGTAACATAAAAAGTAGTATTTCTTTTAGTCCAATCACCCAATAACAAATCTACATGCAAACCTATATCAAATCTGAATTTATAACTCCAATTTCATTGGTTTTTTTATAAATCTCCCAATACAATGCAAATATATCAATTTCTAAGCATGGAAGAAGTATTCGCTTGAATTTAACGTAATTAAACCGCTTGCCTTAGATAGTTCTCTGAATTTAGTGTTGGTGAATGGGTTGATTCTCCCCTTTCTCTATGGATTTCCTCCTAAGGTTGAAGATGGTGGTTTTCTCTTTGGGAACCTCTTATAACTTCTCTCCCACTTCTTCCTATAACTCCCGTAGCCCTTTAGTTGGTTAAGTGCTAGTAATGGCTTAGTGGGTTACAAAATAACCTAATATTAAGTCACAAAATTCGTTGGTTATTATTCCCAAAATTTCAAAATTACCAAAATACCCTTTTAAGTTGCCGGTATGGCCCGAAAATGCCCCGGGACCCAAACTAAACCCCCGGCTAGTGTTTTCTGACTATTTCGACCCTTCCGGACTCGTTGGCGCACTCAAAATGACCATATGGTTGATAGAAATAAAATTTTCTTTTTAATTTAAACAATTACATTCCTAGCGCGACTGTCACGCGTGTCCCAACAAAATTTCCAAATTGCCGTATTTAAATCTCGCGACAATTTCAATATTTACAATATTCATTATAATCAAATAATACCCATTGTAATCAAATACCAACTCACATCTCATTAGTATTTTATCTGAATTAATTCTCAATTAGTACCCATTTAATTCAATTAATCCCATAAATAAATATCACAAAAATACGGGGTATTACAGGCTATGCTGTCCCTAGTGGTGAAAGACCCCAAACCAACTGCAGTTGTATATGGCGGCGGAGACCGCTAGTGTGAGGCCACAAAGTCCGTGAGTGTTTGTTAGCGGAATCCTTATAGATAATGCTAAGTAATGAATTGAATATTCATGAAAGAGGCACCAATGGATGGTATTGATCCATTAATTTATTAATGCAACAATAGCGAATTAAATGTTTAAGGTTTATGTGGTAACATGGGATGGTTAAATAAGTTAACTTAATGATGCTTAAGCTACCTAATGAAGCTCAAACCATAATAAACACAAGCGTGTGTTATATGAGGCTTTCGAAAGGAAAAAAGGCTAGTTTTCTAACATGATGTGTGCGTGTGTTGATGAAAGTCTTATGATATGGTTAAATAACTTGGGCATGAGTTAATTGAATGTGGAGAAATAAATGCTCTAAATGAAAATGAAAGGTTTCCCAAACAAAGGATATATGTTGACTATGCGTGAGTTAATGGGAATAAGTGCTAGTTTTCGAAGCTTGATAATACAAAATGACTATTTTGTAAGGCTAGGAAGACCAAATGGAACTAAATAATGTTTTTGTAATAAAAATGGTAAAATACATTGGCACATGTATTTTTGAAGGTTTATATGTAGATATATACGTATTTTCACATGCATGTAGTGTAGCGTGTGAGTATTCCTTTCTACCGTTCACTTATATACTTCATTTTAATATGTTCCCGCTGAGCATTCGGCTCACATCCCTCCTTTGTTACGGCAGGTTGTATGTCATTCAGTATTTTGAGAGCATTGCATAGGTAAGTAGTTACTTTCTTTACGATTAGTAGCTCTGTTTACTTGACCTTGGGGGCACTCCCCTTGGGTCACATTACGTAGTAATTATAAATTTGACCCACATGCTAATAACTGTAACATTCAATACTATTAAAATTGGATTAGAAACATTATATAGGGTGTTTCATTGCACTTCACAATTAATATACGAACCAGATCAGGTTAGTCTTTTAATAACCTTTGTATCCGGGTTGGGCCGTTACAACTTGGTATCAGAGCTTTAGGCTCAATGTTCCTTTCGGGTGTGACGTGGTGAGAACGGTAGTGGATCTTTCGGTGTCATTGTTAGTTAGATCCGGTCACGCTTTCCTGATGATGGTTTTGATTTGTACCTTGATGGTAAAGTCGAGGTCTTGATCACGTTGTGCCCTGCTCTTTGATCTGGTGAGTGGCTAAGTTAATAGCCATTCTTATTTTGCTGTATTTGTTCTGGTAGTGTTAGCTAGCAACTATCGGATTTTTGGTGTAGGTTGTTAGGTGGGGTCACCCTACGCTTGTATGAGATGTATCATGTATAAGTTTGATGATTAGAAGGTGTTAATGATTTTAGATGCATATTACTTGGTATGCTTGTAGTTTCATCTACGGGATTAGGTGACTAAGTATTATGACTTGTGAATAAAAAATTCTATGGAAATCAGTTGACTAAGTAACTTGATTATGTTTTGGGTTTAGATAACCTTGACGATTTCAAGTGATTTAAGAACATATCCATATAGTCCTTGGGACTTAATGTTAGAAATGGTGATGTTGAATTATGATTTTAGAAAAATGAGGTGGTATTGGGGAATAGGATCTTTTGTGTCATCAAAGGTATTGGCCTAAAAGTTTTATAGGTAGTACTTATTGCCAAGTATCCTACCAAAAGTTTTATAATGGTGATAACTTGCGATCTGTAAAATGAGTGTGATGGATATGTAGTGAGGTAAGTTAGTTATCGTGGCTGAATAATCACAGAGGTTAAATGATAGGCTATAATGAGTTTGATCTTGGGTTAGCATTATGGATAAGAAGGTGAACTCATGATTGCTCCTTGGATATATGTATTAAGGTTAATCTAATGAAGTGTGAGTGCAAGTAATATGATTTCCCTAATAATGGTGAAATTAAGGTTGTACCACATAGTACGGTACTGTCGACGTCTATCGTTCATATTATGGGATCCCTTATGACTTAAGGAATATAGAGTTACGACCGGTATAACACATAGTGATTGGGATTAGTGTTTGGCCTTTGAGAAAATAATTTAGCAGCCATGCTAGAGTGTTATACTTAAAAGGATTTTTTTCCATGATAACTCCTAGAATAGGATATGTGTGTTCAATTGGATTCGATTGACGTGGTGACTCTTCCATGAAGCATTGGGAAAAGTTATCATATTGACGAATGCAGAGGCTATCGATGATTGTAATACAATTTAGTCATGTTATTTATGGAGGTACCTTAGAGTTAGTGCCATGGTTTCGTTTATAAGCTTTCATCATGGTATGACTTGGGGAGAATATCGAGAATAGGTTGATACATGCTAGGTTTTACACTCGGGAGACTTAGGACACAATGATGTTCATCATGGTTTTAGAAATAACACTCGGAGTCGAGTGTTAGGCCTAATTATAGCACCTGTGTGTGCTACCTATATGGCTTAGTATAACACTGGTGAGGAGAATCATTGGGTATTAGGCATGAGTCATACTTAAAAAATCGAGTTGACATTGTAACTAGTCCGATAGTTATGATTTTGGATTATGTAAGATGTTGCCAAGAATTGTAGCGATGATCCCTAAGGATGAATTTATGTAATTATTGTGTTTCACTAAACGAGAAGGATCTCGAGGTTTGAAAGTTAGCACTCGTATGTTGAAATTGGGGAGACTATAGTATATTAGGTCAATAACTAACGTTAAGCAATGAGGAATGTAACTTCGCTTTGGTATGAAGGATAACGAGTAACCTCAGTCTTAAGGAGGGAAGCCTAGCATTTTAGCTTCCCAAGTGAATCGATCCCCAAGGCGTTGCCTTTAAAAATGGGTAGCCGTGATTAATGATTCAAGCTAGGCCACATGGCTAAGCTAATACTTTAGCATACGTATGGGTCAATGAAAATTTTAGACTTTAAGTGTACATTGTGGTTCGTACTTCACGTAGCATGGTTCGTTCTCCGAATTCAATTATTTCATCCTGGCCTGGCAGCCGCTTGATCTATTGCATCTTATTGTATCTTCTTTGATCTCGATAATGGAAAGTTGTTTCAATTATGGGTTGGTAGTCAGGTGTAGCATTGTGTAGCTCGGTAGTGATGCGAAATAAGCCAGTTAGAGGTTGTTGTGTCACGGTACATGAGGAAGGTCTTCTTCGAAAGCACCTTTATTTTACATTGGTTGGAGTGTACGCGTGGTATCGCAATTTGTTACATGTAGTTTGCATGTGTACTTAATATCTTTAGGTTAATATAGTTGTACCAGTATAGTTAGTTATGACGTATATCATGGATTTGAGTTCACGATTCTAAGATATAAATATTAGAACTTGATGGAAGATTAAATGCTAGGGCTGCACCCCGTATAGAAATTACGGATTGAGAATGTAGTCTCTAATGTGTATTTGGGTTGTCATAGCTAGGATTACTCTAGGCTAATGCTTAGTCTCGTAGGAGATACTGGTCGGATAGACCATTGGGATTAAATTACTATCTTGAAATTTTTTTATGTGAACAGTTATTGATGTTGAGGATGTATCTGCCTAAGCTAGGAAGACTCAAATCGTTTGATGAAACGTAGGCTTGTAAATCCCGATGTTCTGTATAATTCATGATAATTAGTTCATTGGGTGTTAGGATGATACTTGCTCACTATCAGTTACTTTGAGGAATTGTCTATATGGACATGTTAGGCTTACTTTGGAGTTAACAATAATATCTTAGGTTCCACTGTAGTTGTAACGGGTTAATGGTATGAAATCTTTTGGTTAGACTATAGTATTAAACACACCTACGATTGGAATTAATTTGTTGGATGAATGATGTGTGAGCATGATGATCACGAATTTCGGGGACGAAATTTCCAAAGGAGGGAAGAATGTAATACCCCGCCCTAGAAAATAGGTATTTAACGTTATTTGAAGTGTTTTCTCCAAAGAAAAATTGGAGGAATAAATAATCAAAGTGTAACACATCAAGTAATACGTAAGGTGGCATATTACATAAATGGTTTAAACAAAAAAAAAATCCAATGATGAATGTGTCACATTAATTCATATTTAATCTCTAATAGTATTGGCTAGGATTTCCATTAAGTTTGGGGAAAAAATATCAAGGAACGGATGTGACACAGACAAGGTTAATACGACGCGATATTTAAATAGTACGAAAAGCAAAATATCGCAATATGGGTTAAACGAGATATTTTTATGTTTCGTGGTTCACATGAGTTTTATTTTTAGTTTATATAATTATTTTAAGCACTTTGGTTAAGTTTCATGCGATTCGGGCAAGCAACGAATGCTACGCAAGCATGTGTACTAATTGTCTTACGATGCGCGACACAGCGAAAGTCCAGTCTTGTCCAAATTGTTTAGGACGTCTCGGGAGGTCAAAAAAATATTGTAAATATGTTTTTTGACTCACGAAAATATAAGGAATATTATTACGAAGAGAAAAATAAAAAAAAATACTTTTGTTCGGAGATCCTGATTCTTGCGCGCCATGTATAGGACAATCCAGGAGACCAAACGACTATTGTAAATATGATTTTTTAGCGAAAAAATGAAAGGAATATGATTCTTAAGTTAAAATTTTCAAAAAAAAAATTGGCGGTTGGTACCAAAAGTGATGCAAATCACCTTTTGTGGGTGTTTTGGGCATTTTTCAAATGAATTTTTGGGGTCACGTGTTTGGTGTATGTGTATTCTCTTTCGAGAATTATTATATAGATCATGGAAAATCAACTTACACCCATTGGGGCATTCAAAACCTTGGGTTTGTTGGTCAAGGGTGGAAAGCTTCCATAATTACATTATAAGATAAATGGGAGGGAAATACTTGGAGCCAAAACTCTCAAATATTTTCATATTATGTCTCCATCTTCTAGATCTTGCAAGAGTTGTTCTTCCTTCCAAATTCGGGGTCCTCCTTTGCCACCACTTTCCACCATTAAAACACCACATTGGAGGTCCACAAACTCCATTAAAACACCTCTCAAAGTTGGGACAGCTCATAGGAGATTTTGAGATAAGTTTTTGGAGCTCAAAGGAAGTCTTGTTGGGTGATTTTAAAAGTAAGAAAGGGTAGTTCATACAGCTTGAAGATTAATTGGGAGCTATTGTGACTCCCTTTAGGGCCACCTCTGAAGGTAGGGGAGTCAACCACCTTCTCTACCATTATTTAAGGACATTTTGAAGTGGGAAATACTTATCTCTTACTAAGTTAAGTTGATGATGACATTAGTATGAGTATTTTTGCATCTTGTTGATATTATGTGTGTACAAATAGTCATCCATGATTAAAGATTAAATACTACATGATTTCAAGATATTGTTTAGAAGAAAATGAGTTTTTTTATCCTTGCAATGGTTCTTGTCGTAAATCTATGTTTAGCTTGATTTTTCTACATATTTAGAGATTAAAATAATATGATTAAGGTTATAAATGCACTAATATACTTATTAGTATTATTCTCACTTTTTTCTATGAAAATGGGCACTTAAAATGAAGGATTGGATGGGTTTTAAAAATGGATAGTTTTCAGCCCACTATTCAC
Organism: Sambucus nigra; assembly: GCA_949130495.1. Taxonomy (NCBI): domain Eukaryota; kingdom Viridiplantae; phylum Streptophyta; class Magnoliopsida; order Dipsacales; family Adoxaceae; genus Sambucus; species Sambucus nigra. The sequence goes on along the minus strand of OX422215.1, from coordinate 414,134,823 downwards.
AAATATTATATGAAATAAAATGTTTTAAACTCAAGTTTTAAGGTGAATAAATGATTTATTTGATTTGAAGAACACTTGGTATCTATATGCCCTTCTTATGAGATTAATATAGTAATTTTAATGTTGATGAATCATTATGAAATGAGAAAATGGAGTTTTATTTACAAAGTGCACTATTTAGTTTGTTAAACTAAGTTTTGGGGTTAAAAATGTAAATAAGTGAAAGTGTAGTCTTCTTGCAAACTTTGGGTGAAAATATAAATAATAAAAGTCTAGAAGATTTAGTGTGAATAAAATGCCTAAGTATGAGTCTTTATACAAAAAGTCATAATTAAAGTGTGTAACATTAAGTTTGAAAGATAAGAGTATCAAATGTTTGAATATTGACGAAATGAGTTTTAAGTTGTCAAAAGACATAATTAAAGTGTGTAGGCTTAAATATGAGAAATAAGACTTTAATATATAAAAAGCGTTCTTTTATATATTAAAAAGGATTAAAATGCAAAATGTGTAATTTTGGCAAAGTGAGAAGTTGAACAAGTGTTTTAATGAGTAAAATGCCTAAGTGTTGAGCTTGGAACATGAAAGGAGTACTTTTGTGAATAACACTTGAAAAGGATAAGGTTGCACGTTTTGGTAAAGAAAAATGGTAAATTAGTAATTTACTTAAAGCGTGACGTTTTATGAAATAAAATACTAAAGACTGCTTTGGCACTAATTTGGAAAGAATAATTGAAGTCCTTAAAGCGAAAATGATTTTCGGGATAAACATTAATTCATGCGTGAGAAAAAGGACTTTAATGGAATATAATGATTTTTCCTAAATGAAGAGTGGAAAAATAGACGGTTAAGTCCAAGGCTTTAGCCTCGGCTCGAAAATGGCAAACTGATGTGAACATTATGAAAATATTGAACACATTGGTAAGATAATTATATTGGATGATGTCGGGATAAATAATTAAGCAGAGCTATGCTGTCCCAAGGGGTGAAAAACCCCAAACCAACTGATGTAGTATATGGCGGCGGAGACCGCTCGTGTGAGGCCACAAAGTCCGTGAGTGTTTGTAGGCGGAATCCTTACAGATAATGCTAAGTAACGAATTGAATATTCATGAAAGAGGCACAAATGGATGGTATTGACCCATTAATTTATTAATGCAAGAATAACGCATTAAATGTTTAAGGTTCATGTGGTAACATGGGATGGTTAAATAAGGTAACTTAATGATTTTAAAGCTACCTAATAAACTCAAACCATAATAAACACAAGCGTGTGTTATATGAGGCTCTCGAAAGGAAAAAAAGGTAGTTTTATAACATGATGTGTGCATGTGTTGATGAAAGTCTTATGATATGGTTAAATAACTCGAGCGTGAGTTAATTGAATGTGGAGAAATAAATGCTCTAAATGAAAATGAAAGGTTTCCCAAACAAAGGATATATGTTGATTATGCATGAGTTAATGGGAATAAGTGCTAGTTTTTGAAGCATGATAATACAAAATGATTATTTTGTAAGGCTAGGAAGGTCAAATGGAACCAAATAACGTTTTTATAATAAAAATGGTTAAATACATTGGCACATGTATTTTGGAAGGTATATATGTAGATATATATGTATTTTCACATGCATGTAGTGTTGCGTGTGAGTATTCCTTTATGCCGTTCACTTCTATACTGCATTTATATATGTTACCACTGAGCATTCGGTTCACATCCCTCCTTTGTTACGGCAGGTTGCATGTCATTCCGTATTTTGAGAGCGTTGTACAAGTAAGTAGTTACTTTCTTTATGATTATTAGCTCTTTTTATTTGACCTTGGGGGCACTCTCCTTGAGTCACATAACGTAGTAATTATAAATTTAACTCGCATGCTAATAAGTGTTGCGTTCAATACTAATAAAATTGGATTAGAAACATTATATAAGGTGTTTCAATGCACTTCACAAGTAACATCCGAATTGGATCAGGTTAGTCTTTTAATAATCTTGGTATCCGGGTCGGGGAATTACATATAATCTAGATGAGGAATTGAAAAGTTGAGTAGCCTGAAGTCACATGAATATTAGAAAAAACGGTCCCTCAATTCGAGCTACGGTGAAGAAGTTATGTGCGTTTGAAATTTAATGGCATAATTGTAAGTAAAAGAACTTTGAGCACACAAGGCATCACTTACGCAGAGCCTAGGACCAAACTGGTTGTCAAACATGCTCATCTTTTGTCATTCTCCAAATCAGTCACAAATTACCTAAAGCATCATTTTTGTTTTCGTCCTATTTTTTGGCCTAGAGAGTTTTATGGGTTGGGAACTCTTCTAAATGATTTCTAACCTATATATTTCATCATTTGGGTTCTCTTAACATAGTTTTAATTGATAGAAAGGCTATGAATCATTAGGAACACATTTGATAAACATTTACAAGTTTTGCATCATTAAATTCAATACAAGATCAAGTTATTTTTGGTTCTTCGTCAAGCTTTGATTTCTTCTTTCATGTGTATGTTCTTCAAGCTTGGTAACCTTAAATTCCATCACTATTATTATTATTATTATTATTATTATTATTATTATTATTATTATTATTATTATTATTATTATTATTATTATTATTATTATTATTATTATTATTATTATTATTCATTATGTTTCATGCTTACTAATGGATTTTTTCATTGTTAACGCCATCATCTTTAGTATCTAGTTCCAGGGTCGGGATCATATTAATGTCATTAATTGGTGTCGAGCTTTGAAAGCTAGGTTTTGGGTAGAAATACATTTAATTGAAACTTCATGTATTAAAGTTGGAACGTTAGGCATTTAACTTTCTTTGTCACACAACGTTAGTGTTTATAGAGATATTCCAAAATTAATCCATTTGTGTCCATATTCGAGCGATAGTTTAATCTTTCATTGTTGAATGAAATTTCGTTATGATTCATATTTATAATCAATTGAATATGCTCGGTTAAATGTTTTCTAACCAAATTCCATAATACGGATTGTCTAGACCATGGTGGGGATGTAATCCTAATCCCGTTTTCTTAACTTTTTCTTAGTTTTAATTTGTGTAACTTTTTCGTCCTTTTCTCCTTTATCATCATCATCTTTTACAATTTTATTTGAGAAGTAATAAATCAATTAAAGTCTATCAAACATTCCCTGTGGATTTTCGATATCCCAACTAGCCGCTATACTCCGTTTTAGTGTAGTTAAAGTTTACATTATTTGCATTGCGGTCGGAAGCCGATAACAACGATTAACGTTTCTACATGGACGCTTGGTTTTCACCACATCAAAATGGCGTCGTTGCCAGTGAATGTTTTGTTATAAATTTTAATTGATTTACTCATTCATAGTATATTTTACCCTTTTAATTGTATTCTTTGTTTTAACCTTTTTTGTCGGCTTGCACATTTGAGAGCCAAGAAACACTAAATTCCCAGTTGCACACCTTTTTACGTGGATATTCCATCTACAAATTATTCGGTAATCATGTCTTTTTAGAGTGATTTCGGTAATTATAATGGTTCATATGGGAGTAATTCTCAAACTTTTATTTTCAAGAATCCACGCCTCCACCTATTACCATACGTGAAGTCCTTCGAATTCTTGAGAATGAAAGGCTTGAAAACATATATCGGGAAGACAATCGTTTTGGGGAGCAAGAGTTGGATGCATTATTCGAATCTAATGATGATTTTTCTTCCGATATTTTGGAAGTTGAAGAATGTTTTCAATCAAATGAGGAATTCAAGGTTCTAGAGCCAAGGAATCTTACTTTGGAAGAAATCATGCTTCTTTTCACACAAATCATGGATAACGTTATAGGTGTTGGTTTGGAAATTGAAGAACATTCCAAGGTGATTAATTTTTATTTGGGAAACAAAGAGGAGGTTGAGACTTGTGTTTCACCTCAAACTTTTTTAGAACAATATTTCATTGAAAGTGTATCTTTCTCCCTTGAAATTCAATCTCTAAGTGATGATGAATCACTTAAGATTGTATTTATTGTATCCCCATTTTCGTTCTCCATTACTGAACCATTACAAGTACCATTAGATTCCTATGAGTGTGTTGAAACTTTTGAAATGTGTAAACCTTTTACCGAAAATGACTCTTTACTTGAATTGTTTTCCAAGATGGGTTCTTCCGTTTTGTGTGTACCACCTCTCATTATACTTGAAAAACCTTTAGGATGTGATTATATTTTTCTTGGATCCCAATTGTACTCGTCCCCCATCATCCTTCAAATTTTTTTAATTGGTGATGGTTCCTTTCTTCCGCCTTATACATGCCTTTAGTTGTTCATACGGAATTCCTACTTTTCGGGAGGCATGCATCCAAGTGAGGCTACATTAATTATCTCTCAAAGTGAAATCGTATTTTGGGTGGACCCTTAAAAATTTCGACTTCTGCTGTATGGTTTATTAGAAGTTCAAATTGTAGGTTGTAAAAAGTTAGTTTTTTATTTCTTATTTATTATAGTCTAGTGTAATTAGTTAAAGTTTTTATTATTATTTTTTATTGTTATGCTTGGTTCTAATATCTTTTATAGATTCAATAGACTTGTACTCATCGGGGATCGCTCCATTTTGGATAATATCTTTATTTTCCTCTCTTTATGGTATGTTCTTGATTTGTATTGAGGACAATGAAATATTTAAGTTTAGGGTGTGTGATATTCTTCCCATTTATTATTTAGTTTCATTTATTTGATCACATGTTCATTCCAAGCATGCTTTTGTTGAAAATTGAGAATGTTCAAAAAATATGTTTCTTCAAAATTAATAAAAATTGGAATTTAAAATCTTTTTTTTAAAGTCTCGGTTTGAGAAAAAGATGCAAAGCACTAAGTCATAATTGACCAAATATGGAAATTGAGCGAAAATTGATGACTTAATGAATGAATGTGGAGATTAATTAACCCATTGAGATTTCGAGCCTTTCATTGTTGTGAGTAGTTAAATGAATCCATGTTAAAATTAACTCAAAGTTAAATTTAGATTTTAAAAACTCATTGAAGATCTTTATTCTTTTGTTTTGACCGGCTACTAGAAAGGAGTGAAATGGTATCTTAAAAACACGATAAAAGTATCTATAAATTAAATATAATCTCGAGACGCATATGGTAGCTTGATTAGTAATTCGAATAAATGAAGTTAGGCCATCGTTTGCTACCCAAAAATATGAGCCATAAAAAGTTGTGAAAAAAAAAATATCCCTTTTTGTAAACCAATTGAGCCAATTAAATTTTACAATTTTGTTTGATTATCCCGAAAAGCCCATTTAGCCTGAAGTTGTGAAAATCAAAAAATTCATCAATTAAGTCCAAATAGTGCAAGAAAAAGGGGCAAGAAAAAAATAGAAAAATGCTCAACAAAAAAAGAAAAAAATAGAAAAATGAAAAAATCATGAAAAAAATGTAGAAAAGAAAAAGAGTAAATGCCTGAATAAGTGCCAAGGGGCATAGTAAAAAAAATTCTCAATTATTCTCATATTACCCAGTACACCTTATAACCCAAGAAAGTACTAATTGAGTCAAAATAACGAAAGTAATTATTGTGTGGAGAGCTAAGATACGAAAAAGAAAAAAGAGAGATTAATTGGTTTGGATAAGAGGCGATATTTCCCATTTTCTAATTACCGTATTCCGCTAAAGAGGTCTTTTCACCTAAAATGACTCCATCTTTCAAATTGTGGGTATGAACTTGTGACACCCCGCCTAATTAAATAATAGGTGAACAGTCCTTTATTAATTAAATCCAAAATATCCAGTTGGTTCAGATAATGCATCACTTTCGAAAATCATCAATTTTATTTAATAAAAACTAAGCACCTAATATTTAAAAAGGTTGATGTCTAAATTTTATCTTGTTATTAGCTATCAACATTAAAGGGAAATAGTTAAGCATCGCCATACAACACAATAGCATAAGGAAAGAACTAACTGAATTTAAGTAAAGAACTGTAGTAAACACTTCCAGTCAAAATCCCATAAAATAATCCAATATCATGAAATAAAAGTCTAATGATTGAATAAAATAACTCTAAATCTCTGAATATAAAATAGGAGCGACGACATGTCCAGCTGAAGTAAATAACTGATATGTGAGGAGAAATAGACTCAGAAGCATCTACTAGAAATATCCTGTAGCTTCCACAACATCTACAGCTCGGAAAATGAATGGAATCTCCTAAGTCTAGTGTCCCTGTGGCTAAGCACCTGAAATGAAGGAACAAGAAAAGAGATTTGCAAAAAAATGGGTCACAGCCCGAGTAGAAAACGGTTTAAATATAGCAAGTGCTTAAATTGTTTAATTGGCATAAATATTGTTCATGTTAACTTATCGTACTCGCTTGAGATGCTCACCTACCATCTAATGTGAACACCTAGCGAGTCTAACTACCCATACTAGTCACGATATTCTACCTGCCTATACATGGTGTAACCGGTATACCGGATAAGATATCGAAACAACCTGAAGACAATCCATTTCCATTATTTAGGGATAGGTTTAAATATGCTTTAACTCATTCTCATAACATTCTTAGTTTTCAACTAGTGGCCCAATACGTATATATTTTAATAAAGTGGCCAACATGAAACACAGAATAGGAACTCAGTATACATATATAAAATCTCACTACGTATACATACAAATACATATATCAATATTGCACCCATGGTTAAGAAACCCTTTGTACTAGTCATATTCGGCTATGTAGTCCCATTGCAACGCTCACACATGAAGGACATGAGGTTCAATCTCTCAAGAACTAGTAAAAAATATACACATATTGGAGGCAAACATAGTCCCAAGATGATGGGTTACGCATATCCCTATGCACCCATATGACCGTCAACACTATCGTTCTCACTGATAGCTCTTACCTAGGTTCCATGCTCTAGTGGTACGACTCAAAATCCCCCGAAGGCACACAAGATATGGTCATCCACAATGCGCAAACCTCCATTTGATAGCCAATAGGTAGGTATGTCATACACAAAATATACCAATACATAAGAAGACACACAACTTATATAATTTTATAGGCATTCACTCCACCAGATTTCCATAATACGTAGGTAATATTATTATTTCTACCCTCTCCGTAGATCATATATATATATATGTATATACTGTCTTGAACCTAAATCTCCTCGGTTCTATGAACTTTCTACACCTCGAGAATAATCACACTCCCAATTCAATATTAACTTAGAATTTAGGTCACTCGTCATTCACGTAGGTTATTTCTCTCACTTGGATAACCCTAGGATGCTATTTAACCTAATCGGACTTAAAAAGTGTATTCTGGAATTTCATTAGAAGTCAAGGGATTCTCGCTCGAATGAGGTCGTTCGAACGAGTTTCTTACTTCGAAGGAACTCAAAAATTTTGTTAGAATGGTCGTTGGAATTCTCGTTTGAAGTCTCATTTGAACGAGGGCAGACTTCGAACGAGAAATACGAACTGACCTGTTATTCCCCAAAATTGATTTTTTCAACATATCAAACCTCAAACTTAACCCTAATTTCATCCAACATCCAATTAGATAGTTCTAAACTATTCATAATCATTATGGGAACTTTTCAACACGACTTGGGGTTCAAATCTATATATTTTCAAGGGGAAACCCAATAAGAACTTAAATCTCTAAAAATTCTCATAAAATGAACCCAGCAATATAATTACTCAAAACTCTTATTTTAATTTGTCACTAGGATATAAAATTCCAAATTTTAATGGTCTAACAAACGGTAAAACCTCTACATGCTTATCCATCTCCAATTCCTAATGTTTCTTTACAATTCAGTCTAATTAAACCTAAGTTTTCATTGCACCAAGTTTATATCATCAAATCTAAATCAACAAGAACAATATATGCTAAAAGAGGAGCAAGATAAACACTTGCCTTAAAGTGGATTTCTAATTCTCGAACTAAAATTGGTATGTGGTTGATCCTATCGTTGCGATCTACACTTTGGCACCAATTTTGGTGGAAATCCTTGAGTTTTTGCCCTTGTTCTCCAATGGAGTCTTTTTCTTACTTGGTACTCCCTCTCTCTCTCTCTCTCTCTCTCTCTCTCTCTCTCTCTCTCTCTCTCAGGGGTTGAAACTGATAGACCTCTAAACCACGTAGCTTTTTAATTAAACCTAATTTTCGTCCCTTTAATTACTTAAAAATCCCAAAAGACTAAAGTACCCCTCTGGGGTGTCATTTTGGGCTAAAATGCCCCGGACTCCAATTATAACACCCGAGTAGTGTTTTCTGATAATATCGACCCTTCCGGACACACTGGTACACTCAAAATTACAATCCGAGTTATATAAAAATAATTTACCTTTTTAACCCCCAAATAGATAATAGTAATGCGACTTATACATGCATCCCAAATGAATACATCTCAATTGTCGTGTATCTCATCCCCAACCATATTATTATCTCTGAACCCATTTATTGTGTTACTCACTATGTAATGTTCAACATTAATTATTTTTTATAACTAACTGTCATCATGCTCGTAATTATTACCATTAAATTGAATTAATTATAAATTAAATTTTCTCCCTTAAATTAAGCAATCCCCATTTTCCATAATTTCATAATAAATAAAATATGCATAAAAAATACGGGGTATTACATACTTCGCCCCTAATAACAGAATTTCATCCCGAAATTTGAAAATGAAAGTATACCTAGCAAGAATAACTCTGGATAACGTTCACGTATGTCATCTTCGCTCTCCCGTCTAGATTCCTCAACATTATGGTGCCGCCACTAAACACGGACTGGTGGTACTATTTTCGACCTCAACTTCCTTTCGCTATGGTATAGGATAGCAACCGACCCTTCCTCGTAGGAGCTATACGGCTGTAAGTCGATCTCCTCCAATGCAATATGAGTGTGGGCCAAATTATCTCGAAGATATCTCCTAATCGAAGAGATATATAACACATCGTGGACCCTATGCAATTGTTCCGATAACCCCAGTCTATAAGCAACTGGCCCAATACTCTCGATAATGGGGAATGTCCCTACATACCTAGGCGCCAACATCCCCTTCTTCCTAAAATGTGTAACTCCCTTCAGAGGAGACACTCGAAGTAACACCTGGTCCCCCATAGTTGAACTCTCGAAAAAACCACTTGGCATTGGCGTAGCTCTTCTGTCGATCCTGAGCAACCCTAATACGGCTCCGTATCAACTCTATCCTCGCCGAAGTATCTTTAATCACCTCGATCATGCTCTTATGATTTTACATTGCTCGAGATGCGCAACGTTCTAAGTTTGGGGGGTTTGATAAGGTATAAATATTTCCTACTTATTCCCTTATTTTCCGTTCTTTTATGATCTCGTTAATCAAAATTAACTTGTATTTCTCTCATATTCATGAAAATGGCCCTATTTGGAAAATATTTATTATTTCTTATATTTCTCATATGTTTTCCAAGTAATTAGTGCCAGTGGAATGAAAGAGAAACGCTGAAATAATTGAAAGAAGTCAACGGTATTTTTGTAATTTTACACTAGAATATCGATGAGGAGTCAACTGAAAAGTTTTGTGACACCCCGCCTAATTAAATACCGGGTAGCTACTCCTTTATTAAATTAAATCAAAATTCCAAGTTAGCTCAGTTAATAGCATCACTGTCGAAAACATTTTATTATTACTAACCACCTAGTATTTAAAAAGTAAGTTGTCAAATTTTAATTAAAGTCTGATTATCATGCAGTAAAAGATTTAAAGCAAGAATAATATCACCATTCACCATAACGAAATAATAGAATAACCATCACATGATATAAATAAATTCGGAGGAAAAACTCCTCACAACAAATCCCACAACAGAAATAAGTAACGAAATACTGAATACTGAATTAATACATGCCAAAGTCTGAAAAACTGAAATGGAAATGTCTCTAATAGAATTTGGGCAACATGCCCTACAACTGAGGAATACTGAACATGGATTCCAAATGATAGAAGCGTCTAAAAGAAAATCCCTGTAACTTCCACAAACAGCTACAGCTCGTCATCGGAATGAGAATCCTATGCGTGGTGTCCTTGTGGCTGGGAACCTAAACTGGTTTTACAAGAAAATAAATTTGAAAGCAAACGGGTCAGAGCCCGAATGTGGAGATATTTTAAAAACCTGCAAGTGCTTTAAAAACATTTAAAACATTAAATGCAGAGTACATGTTAGGACGTGCACTCACATGAAATTCTCACCTCTCGTCTAACTGTGCACTCCTAACGTAAGCACCCATCTAAAATGACACAAACCCCTAGCTAAGTGACATCATATCTAGCTAGACTGTCATAGGTTCTGCCCTTATTACTCGGTTCCCATTAACATTATAACGATCGCAATTAAATAGGGGGCTTAACGTAAATTCAGGTTCTCATATAAAAGTAATACAACTCATTATAGATTATCCCTTTTATGTTATTCCATAGTTATACACACGATACCATATGAAAGTTCCCATTTTATTAAGTGTATATTTTCCACAACATAAATATACAATATAAGCACCCCGAGACTAAGCTGCGGTGCACACATACTCTGCTATCCATCCCGGTACATCATGTACATAAGGAATCACGTATTCCGAATCTCTCATGAATAGTTCAGATAACACAAATCACAAACAGTGGAGGCGAACACAGTCACATCACATGGGTCACGCACATACCTACGCTCCCACGATCAGCAGACTTATTAACATCCCAATAAGTCCTTCTCTGACCTACGTTCTCGAGGTACCAGTCTAAATCCCCCCCGTAGGCACACAAGGATTAGAGGGTCCTAAGCGAACGCAAACCTCCCGTGATAGCAAGTATGGTAGGTACGTCATACACACAAATCATATATCAATACTAAGTAAACACGCATCTCAGTAATCACCGTAGTTTAATTGTAGTACTTATCGCATTCTCGTACCATTTTATAATTTATACAATTTATATACTCCCGGTTCATAATCATACACACCATAATTTATTCTCACGTCGTAGTAGGCACTCACGTCTCGACTCAAGTGTCTATTTGATTCGTTCCACAATTATAATTTACTCCTCATTATATCCCAAATGTCCCAAGTATACCAATACATCATCAAAGGAATGTTATCTCTATCCTCGAACAAGTTTACGGGACTCCCAAAATCAAAACAGGACAAAAAGGCCTAAACTGCCAGCTCGTTAGAAGTCTCGTTCAAACGAGGCTGTTCGAACGAGATTCAGTTCGTTCGAACGAACTGTACCTTCTAACCACATCTCGTTCGAACAAAGGTATCGAACGAAATTTCCCCTCGTTAGAAGCAACTGGTCAATTCGTTAGAAGCTCGTTCAAACGAGCTCGTTCGAACGACCTGGGAAGGCCTTCTAATGAACGACCAGTTTCGTGCCCAGAATTTTTACTTTCGTTTTTCACCAATTTCTACTCCTCAATTCTCCTCTAAAATTCGTCCCAACAATGTTTTAAGGTCACTAATCAATCCTAAACATATTATAATCAACTATTAACGTGTTTTAAAGGATTAATTCATCCTAATCATCATTAAATCACAAGTCTCTACACTTTTCCTCAATTTTTTTCAAGAACATAAACCCTAAAATTTTAAGTCTTTAATTTATCCAATTAAAACCGTTTTTGTTTCTTGCAAGATATATAAACATCAGATTAGTCCTCTAAATACGATTCTACATGCAATCCTTTCCTCAAAATATAGTATTCTAATTCCAAACTCATGGGTTTTCATTAACTTTCAAGAACAAATGTAAATCTTAGAATTATCTATCATGGAAGAAACATTCTCTGAATTAAACGGAATTAAATCACTTACCTTGATTTAATCTCTGATTTTGATGAAGATTTGATGAGGTTCTCTCTCTCTCTCTCTGCAAAATTCTCCTCTTTCTCTCCCTCTCTAAGCTTTCTTCTCCAATGGCTATGGTGGCTAGGGTTTGTTTTGGGAAAAATTAGAAACCTAATTCTAATAACCTACGTAGCCTATTAGGTTAAAATGAGTTGGTTAGTGGTTTAGTGGGTCAAATCCACATCAGATATAATTTACTAATTTTCGTCACTTTTAATTCTCAAAAATGCAAAATTACCAAACTACCCCTATATGTTGCCGGTATGGCCTAAAAATACCCCGGGACCCAAACTAAACCCCCGGCTAGTGTTTTCTGACTATCTCGACCCTTCCGGACGCGTTGGCACACTCAAAACGACCATACGGTTAATAGAATTTAATTTCACTTTTATAATTAAAATATTTATATCATGACGCGACTGTCTCACGCGTCCCAATAAAATGTCCAAATTGTCGTATATCAATCTCACGACAAATTTCATAATTCAATATTCATATATCATAATATATACTCAATATAGTCAAATACCAACTCACATCTCGCTAGTATTTTATCCGGATTAATTCCCAATTAATTCTCATTTAATTAATTAATCCCAAAAGTAAATATCACCAAAAATACAGGGTATTACATACTTCCCCCCTAATAACAGAATTTTGTCCCAAAATTCGAAACTAGAAAGTACCTGATAAAAACAACTCTGGATAACGTTCGCGCATCTCATCCTCGCGTTCCCATGTGGACTCCTCGACATTGTGATGTCGCCACTGAACACGCACTAACGTAACTATCTTTGACCGCAGCTTCCTCTCACTTCGGTCGAAAATAGCAATCGGCCCCTCCTCGTAGGATCTATCAGGCTGTAGATCAATCTCCTCCAAAGCGATGTGAGAATGAGCCAAATCGTCCCTGAGATATTTCCTTAGCGAGGAAATATGAAACATATCGTGAATCCGGTGTAAATGCTCCGGTAACCCGAGTCTATACGCAACTGGTCCAATCCGCTCAATAATAGGAAACAGCCCCACATACCTAGGAGCCAACTTCCCCTTCTTCCCGAAACGCATAATCCCCTTCATAGGAGATACTCTGAGAAAAACCTGGTCCCCCACTTGGAACTCCCTGAAAGATCTCTTCGCATCAGCATAACTCTTCTGCCGGTCTTGAGCTACCCGAATGCGACTCCGAATCAACTCAATCCTTGTCAAAGTATCCTGAATCACTTTCGGCCCAAGTAGTTTGTTGTCCCCCACCTCTAACCAACATGCTGGGGAACGACAAGGCCTATTATAAAACGCCTCAAACGAAGCCATGCCAATAGTGAACTGGTAGGAGTTATTATAAGCAAACTCAACCAGTGGAAGGTATTGCTCCCATCCACCTCCAAAGTTAATAATGCACATGCGTAGCATGTCCTCAAACATCTGATTTGTGCGCTCGGTCTGCCCATCGATCTGCGGATGATAAGCCGTACTCAACCGCAATTCCGTGCCCATGGCCTCCTGGAAACTCTCCCAAAACCGTGAAACAAATATCTTGTCTCTGTCAGACACGATATTTAGGGGCACACCGTGAAGTCTTATAATCTCTGAAATCAAGAGCTGGGCATACTGTCCCATAGTGTAGTCAGTCCTTACGGGTAAAAAGTGAGCGACTTTGGACAACCTGTCCATAATTACCAAAACGGAGTCGTGACCCCTCTGCGACGTAGGCAACCCCGTGATAAAGTCCATGGATATGCTCTCCCACATCCACCTCGGAACCTCCAATGGCTGTAGAAGTCCTGTCGGTCTCTGATGATCCACTTTTACTAGCTGAGAAGTGGTGCATTTCGAAACAAACACAGCGATATCTCTCTTCATACCGCTCCACCAATACTGGCATCTCATATCTTGGTACATTTTATCCCCTCTGGGATGTACCGCGAACCGTGATCCGTGCGACTCTGCCATCACCTCGTGTCGCAATTCCTCCCCATCGGGAACCACCAATCTCCCATTGAAGTGTAATCCCCCGTCTGAGCTAACGGTATAGGACTCGGCTCCCTCTGCTAGTAATCGAACTATCTGCTCCTGACAGAACGAGTCATTATCCTGTTCCCGTACTACCTTCGTGACAATCTGCAGTGTAACGGTCATCACAGACATGAAAGATCGGGCCACTGCATCCTGGTGTCCCAACTCCTTCCACTTTGCCTTCCACACCCCTGCCACCTCATCTGCTGGCCTACGTCTCAACGTGTCTGCTACCACGTTAGCCTTACCCGGGTGATACTGGATATCGAACTGGTAGTGCTTCACAAACTCAAGCCACCTCCTTTGCCGCATGTTCAACTCCTTCTGTGTGAACAGGTACTGTAGGGACTTGTGGTCCGTGAACAATTTGAACTTCTCCCCCAAAAGATAGTGCCTCCAAATCCGTAGGGCAAATACCACTGCCGCCAACTCCAAATCATGCATGGAGTAATTATTCTCATGAGGCTTAAGCTTACGGGAAGCATAAGCTATGGCCTGTCTCTCCTGCTATAATACACCTCCAAGTCCTTGCAAAGACGCATCGGTGTAAACCAAATACTCAACTCCCGGTCTCGGCAATGCTAACACAGGTGCTGAGGTCAATTTATCCTTTAACTCATCAAATGCCAACTGACAGGCATCACTCTAAATGAACGGCACACCTTTACGAGTCAGATGTGTCAAAGGACCCGCTATCTTCGAAAATCCCCGAATGAACCTCCTGTAGTATCCTGTTAGGCCCAAGAAACTACGAATCTCAGTCGGTGTCGTGGGCTGTCCCCACTCCCTCACGGCAAATACCTTCCCCGGATCAACTGATATCCCCCGATCGAAAATAATGAGTCCCAAAAACTGGACCTCCTTCAACCAAAACCCGCACTTCTCAAACTTTGCATACAGTTTGTTCTGACGCAGCGTTTGCAAAACCTGCCTCAAATGTTCAGCGTGCTCCTCCTCTGTCTGGGAGTAAACCAGAATATCATCAATGAAGACAATGACAAACTGATCAAGGAACTCTCTGAACAACCTATTCATCAAGTCCATAAACACTGCTGGAGCGTTGGTCAAACCAAAAGGCATAACCCAAAACTCGTAAGAACCATATCTCGTTAAGAATGCAGTCTTCGAGACATCCTCCTCCCTGATACGCAACTGATGGTATCCCGATCTCAAATCAATCTTCGAGAAGAAAGAAGCTCCTCTCAAATGGTCAAATAGGTCATCGATTCGAGGCAACGGATACTTATTCTGTATCGTGACCTTGTTCAACTCCCGGTAGTCCACACACAATCTTAGTGAACCGTCCCTCTTCTTCACAAACAAAACTGGAGCACCCCAAGGTGAGGTATTCCGGCGAATAAAGCCCTGACCTAACAGCTGCTCTATCTGATCTCGTAGCTCTCGCATCTCTGCCGGAGCCATACGGTACGGTGCGCGTTCTATAGGTCTCGTATCTGGCAATAGGTC
The DNA here is from genome assembly GCA_949130495.1 of Sambucus nigra. NCBI lineage: Eukaryota > Viridiplantae > Streptophyta > Magnoliopsida > Dipsacales > Adoxaceae > Sambucus > Sambucus nigra. The sequence goes on along the minus strand of OX422215.1, from coordinate 414,119,450 downwards.
TATAACAAAGTCTATCTCTCGACTGGGGGGTAGGCCTGGTATCTCCTGAAACACATCTGAATACTCCCTGACAACTGGGATCGAATCTAAAGGAATCACAACCTCCTTGTAGGTATCCTCCTCTATGTAATATAGATGAGCGGTCGAACCTCCCTCTGGGCGAGGCATCACCACTACAAACATCTCTTGTCCCGGAATGGCAAAAATAATGCTCCCGCTGAAGCAATCAATCATGGCCCTATAAGCTACGAGTCAATCCATACCGATAATCACATCGTGCACATGCATATCTAATACCAACATGTCTGCAGGTAATACCAAACCACCAATCTCTACCCCCACTCCCCGGCATATAAAGAATATAAGTGACTCATTCCCCAATGGTGAGTCGACACACGTCACTGTGCTCTCCGCTGTGGCTAATAACCCTAAAGCCTTTGCAAAATGTGTAGCTATGAAACAATGTGTAGCCCCCGTATCAAACAATACCCGACCCATAGTGCCATGGATAGGAAACGTACCCTCAATCGCGGGCGGTGCCTGTGGAACTGCTGCCTGGTGGACGTTATAGACACGTCCATACTGTAGCTACCCCTGCTGAGCTGGGACTGCTGGAATGGGTGGCAATGCTTCCATCTGTGGCGGTGTGGGGAGAGCGGCGGCAAACATAGGCCTCTGCGGCTCCTGGCGACACCCTGCTGCTGCTGTGGGGCCCTGCCCCTATCAGGACAATCCTGTTGTTTATGGCCAGTCTTGCCACAAACATAACACTTCCCTGGGAAGTTCCCTCCTCTCTGCCCCTGCTGTCCCCGGCCCTAGTGGCTGTTACCGTTCCTCCCATGGCCCTGCTGAACCTGCTGAAATTGCTGCCCATTCTATTGGCCCTGATGGCCGTTTGGACCCTGATGGCCCTGACGGAAACCTCCATGTCCGTGCCTGTAATTCCCTAATCTGAACCTCTTCTGATCCCCCTACTGGGAACCCTGCTCACCCTGTCTCTGCCCCTGAACAGATTGTGCCCCACCGGCACCATGTCCTCCAATCCTGCCCTGATGGCTAGACTCTCCCGATCTCTTGCCCTCAGCCATATGAAAGCGGTGATCCTGGCAGTGTAACAAAGCAGCGTTAACCACATCAGAATAAGTGGCCAATGAAAGGTTCCCTAACAGAAGCTGACGGATCCTCCATGTCAACCCGTCGGTGAATTTCTCAATCTTCTTCTTTTCTGTCGGTATCTCATCCGGAACGATATTCAATAGATTCGTGAACTCGGCCTCATACTCGGCCACGGTCTTACCCTCTTGCTTCAGATTCATCAGTTTCCTCCTCATTTCCGTGTGAACAGCTGACGGAAAGTACTTGCGGTCGAACCGCACCCAAAAGTCCTGAATAGTGAGAGTATCCCTCTCCTCCACGGTGGTAATAGACTCCCACCACTGCAGTGCAGATCCAATTAGATTGAAAGTAGCTAGCACCTGCTTCTGAACGTCCATGCACTCATACATCCTCAAGTGCCTCTGCATATCCTTCCTCCACTGGCTCGAGACTACCACATCTGAGCTACCTGCAAACTCTGGCAGATACGCTTTCTGAAAAGCGTCACATACACGTTCCCAAGCAGACGGGAATGCATTTGCCTGTACTGGCGCGGCAACCGGCGCCTGAGGTGGTGCCTGCTGAACTAAGGCAATTGCGGCATTTACCGCTTGGGCTACAATGGCTGCAACCTCAGCGGCGTTCATCATGCCCTGAACTGGAGCGGGCTGGGGTTCTGGCGTTGCATCCCTGGGAACTCGTTGTGCACGTCGTGGAGGCATCTGAAATAAGAATAAAGTTTATAAGTTCACAGTTTATAAACTTAAAATAGCTGAAGAATGAAGCATACACAAAAAGAGTACAACAGTCCTAAAATATAGGGCTCTATATCAAAGAAAACTTAGCGGAAATATAATAGCCGTACAGATCCTAAATGACACTAGAACCTGATGCTCTGATACCACCTGTGACACCCCGACTAATTAAATACCGAGTAGCTACTCCATTATTAAATTAAATCAAAATGCCAAGTTGGCTCAGTTAATAGCATCACTGTCGAAAACATTTTATTATTACTAACCACCTAGTATTTAAAAAGAAAGTTGTCAAATTTTAATTAAAGTCTGATTAACATGCAGTAAAAGATTTAAAGCAAGAATAATATCACCATTCACCATAACGAAATAGTAGAATAACCATCACATGATATAAATAAATCCGGAGGAAAAACTCCTCACAACAAATCCCACAACTGAAATAAGTAACGAAATACTGAATACTGAATTAATACATGCCAAAGTCTGAAAAACTGAAATGGAAATGTCTCTAATAGAATTTGGGCAACATGCCCTACAACTGAGGAATACTGAACATGGATTCCAAATGATAGAAGCGTCTAAAAGTAAATCCCTGTAACTTCCACAAAAAGCTACAGCTCGTCATCGGAATGAGAATTCTATGAGTGGTGTCCTTGTGGCTGGGCACCTAAAATGGTTTTACAAGAAAATAAATTTGAAAGCAAACGGGTCAGAGCCCGAATGTGGAGATATTTTAAAAACCTGCAAGTGCTTTAAAAACATTTAAAACATTAAATGCAGAGTACATGTTAGGACGTGCACTCACATGAAATTCTCACCTCTCGTCTAACTGTGCACTCCTAACGTAAGCACCCATCTAAAATGACACAAACCCCTAGCTAAGTGACATCATATCTAGCTAGACTGTCATAGGTTCTACCCATATTACTCGGTTCCCATTAACATTATAACGATCGTAATTAAATAGGCGGCTTAACGTAAATTCAGGTTCTCATATAAAAGTAACACAACTCATTATAGATTATCCCTTTTATGTTATTCCATAGTTATACACACGATACCATATGAAATTTCCCATTTTATTAAGTGTATATTTTCCACAACATAAATATACAATATAAGCACCCCGAGACTAAGCTGCGGTGCACACATACTCTACTATCCATCCCGGTACATCATGTACATAAGGAATCACGTATTCTGAATCTCTCAGGAATAGTTCAGATAACACAAATCACAAATAGTGGAGGCGAACACAGTCACATCACATGGGTCACGCACATACCTACGCTCCCACGATCAGCAGACTTATTAACATCCCAATAATTCCTTCTCTGACCTATGTTCTCGAGGTACCAGTCTAAATCCCCCCCGTAGGCACACAAGGATTAGAGGGTCCTAAGCGAACACAAACCTCCCGTGATAGCAAGTATGGTAGGTACGTCATACACACAAATCATATATCAATACTAAGTAAACACGCATCTCAGTAATCACTGTACTTTAATTGTAGTACTTATCGCATTCTCGTACCATTTTATAATTTATACAATTTATATACTCCTGGTTCATAATCATACAGGCCATAATTTATTCTCACATCGTAGTAGGCACTCACGTCTCGACTCAAGTGTCTATTTGATTCGTTCCCTAATTATAATTTACTCCTCATATATCCCAAATGTCCCAAGTATACCAATATATCATCAAAGGACTGTTATCTCTATCCTCGAACAAGTTTACGGGACTCCCAAAATCAAAACAGGCCAAAAAGGCCTAAACTGCCAGCTCGTTAGAAGTCTCGTTCGAACGAGGCTGTTCGAATGAGATTCAAATCGTTAGAAACGAACTGTACCTTCTAAAGACATCTCGTTCGAACGAAGGTATCGAATAAAATTTCCCCTCGTTAGAAGCAACTGGTCAATTCGTTAGAAGCTCGTTCGAACGAGCTCGTTCGAACGACCTGGGAAGGCGTTCTAACGAACGACCAGTTTCGTGCCCCGAATTTCTACTTTCGTTTTTCACCAATTTCTACTCCTCAATTCTCCTCTAAAATTCGTCCCAACAATGTTTTAAGGTCTCTAATCAATCCTAAACATATTATAATCAACTATTAGCGTGTTTTAAAGGATTAATTCATCCTAATCATCATTAAATCACAAGTCTCTACACTTTTCCCCAATTTTTTTCAAGAACATAAACCCTAAAATTTTAAGTCTTTAATTTATCCAATTAAAACCGTTTTTGTTTCTTGCAAGATATATCAACATCAAATTAGTCCTCTAAATACGATTCTACATGCAATCCTTTCCTCAAAATATAGTATTCTAATTCCAAACTCATGGGTTTTCATTTACTTTCAAGAACAAATGTAAATCTTAGAATTATCTAACATGGAAGAAACATTCTCTGAATTAAACGGAATTAAATCACTTGCCTTGATTTAATCTCTGATTTTGATGACGATTTGATGAGGTTCTCTCTCTCTCTCTCTGCAAAATTCTCCTCTTTCTCTCCCTCTCTAAGCTTTCTTCTCCAATGGCTATGGTGGCTAGGGTTTGTTTTGGGAAAAATTAGAAACCTAATTATAATAACCTACGTAGCCTATTAGGTTAAAATGAGTTGGTTAGTGGTTTAGTGGGTCAAATCCACATCAGATATAATTTACTAATTTTCGTCACTTTTAATTCTCAAAATGCAAAATTACCAAACTACCCCTATATGTTGCCGGTATGGCCTAAAAATACCCCGGGACCCAAACTAAACCCCCGGCTAGTGTTTTCTGACTATCTCGACCCTTCCGGACGCGTTGGCGGACTCAAAACGACCATACGATTAATAGAATTTAATTTCACTTTTATAATTAAAATATTTATATCCTAACGCGACTGTCTCACGCGTCCCAATAAAATGTCCAAATTGCCGTATACCAATCTCACGATAAATTTCATAATTCAATATTCATATATCATCATATATACTCAATATAGTCAAATACCAACTCACATCTCGCTAGTATTTTATCCGGATTAATTCCCAATTAATTCTCATTTAATTAATTATTCCCAAAAATAAATATAGCCAAAAATACGGGGTATTACATACTTCCCCCCTAATAACAGAATTTCATCCCGAAATTCGGAACTAGAAAGTACCTGATAAAAACAACTCTGGATAACGTTCGTGCATCTCATCCTCGCGTTCCCATGTGGACTCCTCGACATTGTGATGTCGCCACTGAACACGCACTAACGGAAATATCTTTGACCGCAGCTTCCTCTCACTTCGATCCAAGATAGCAATCGGCCCCTCCTCGTAGGAGCTATCAGGCTGTAGATCAATATCCTCCAAAGCGATGTGAGAATGAGCCAAATCGTCCCTGAGATATTTCCTTAGCGAGGAAATATGAAACACATCGTGAATCCGGTGTAAATGCTCCGGTAACCCGAGTCTATACGCCATTGGTCCAATCCGCTCAATAATAGGAAACGGCCCCACATACCTCAGTGCCAACTTCCCCTTCTTCCCAAAATGCATAATCCCCTTCATAGGAGATACTCTGAGCAAAACCTGGTCCCCCACTTGGAACTCCCTGAAAGATCTCTTCGCATCAGCATAACTCTTCTGCCGGTCTTGAGCTACCCGAATGCGACTCCGAATCAACTCAATCCTTGTCGAAGTATCCTGAATCACTCCCGGCCCAAGTAGTTTATTATCCCCCAACTCTAACCAACATGCTGGGGAACGACAAGGCCTACCGTACAACGCCTCAAATAGAGCCATGCCAATAGTGAACTGGTAGGAGTTATTATAAGCAAACTCTACTAGTGGAAGTTATTTCTCCCATCCACCTCCAAAGTCAATAATGCACATGCGTAGCATGTCCTCCAACATCTAATTTGTACGCTCGGTCTGCCCATCGATCTGCGGATGATAAGCCGTACTCAACCGCAATTCCGTGCCCATGGCCTCCTGGAAACTCTCCCAAAACTGCGAAACAAATATCTTGTCTCTATCAGACAAGATATTTAGGGGCACACCGTGAAGTCTCACAATCTCTGAAATCAAGAGCTGGGCATACTGTCCCGTAGTGTAGTCAGTCCTTACGGGTAAAAAGTGAGCGACTTTGGACAACCTGTCCATAATTACCCAAACGGAGTCGTGACCCCTCTGCGACGTAGGCAACCCCATGATAAAGTCCATGGATATGCTCTCCCACATCCACCTCGGAACCTCCAACGGCTATAGAAGTCCTGTCGGTCTCTGATGATCCACTTTTACTAGCTGACAAGTGGTGCATTTCGAAACAAACACAGCGATATCTCTCTTCATACCGCTCCACCAATACTGGTGTCTCATGTCTTGGTACATTTTGTCCCCTCCGGGATGTACCGCGAACCGTGATCCGTGCGACTCTGCCATCACCTCGTGTCGCAATTCCTCCCCTTCCGGAACCACCAATCTCCCATTGAAGCATAATCCCCCGTCTGAGCTAACGGTATAGAACTCGGCTCCCTCTGCTAGTAATCGAACTATCTGCTCCTGACAGAACGAGTCATTAGCCTGTGCCCGTACTACCTTCGTGACAATCTGTGGTGTAACGGTCATCACGGACATGAAAGATCCAGCCACTGCATCCTGGTGTCGCAACTCCTTCCACTTTGCCTTCCACACCTCTACCACCTCATTTGCTGGCCTACGGCTCAACGCGTCTGCTACCACGTTAGCCTTACCCGGGTGATACTGGATATCGAACTGGTAGTCCTTCACAAACTCAAGCCAGCTCCTTTGCCGCATGTTCAACTCCTTCTGTGTGAACAGGTACTGTAGGGACTTGTGGTCCGTGAACAATTGGAACTTCTCCCCCAAAAGATAGTGCCTCCAAATCCGTAGGGAAAATACCACTGCCGCCAACTCCAAATCATGCGTGGGGTAATTCTTCTCATGAGGCTTAAGCTTATGGGAAGCATAAGTTATGGCCGGTCTCTCCTGCTGCAATACACCTCCAAGTCCTTCCAAAGATACATCGGTGTAAACCAAATACTCAACTCCCGATCTCAGCAATGCTAACACAGGTGCTGAGGTCAATTTTTCCTTTAACTCATCAAATGCCAACTGACAGGCATCACTCCGAATGAACGGCACACCTTTACGAGTCAGATGTGTCAAAGGACCCGCTATCTTCAAGAATCCCCGAATGAACCTCCTGTAGTATCCTGCTAGGCCCAAGAAACTACGAATCTCAGTCGGTGTCATGGGCTGTCCCCACTCCCTCACCGTGGATACCTTCCCCGGATCAACAGATATCCCCCGATCGGAAATAATGTGTCCCAAAAACTGGACCTCCTTCAACCAAAACCCGCACTTCTCAAACTTTGCATACAGTTCGTTCTGACGCAGCGTCTGCAAAACCTGCCTCAAATGTTCAGCGTGCTCCTCCTCTGTCTGGGAGTAAACCAAAATATCATCAATGAAGACAATGACAAACTGATCAAGGAACTCTCTGAACACCCTATTCATCAAGTCCATAAACACTGCTGGAGCGTTGGTCAAACCAAAAGGCATAACTCGAAACTCGTAAGAACCATATCTCGTTAAGAACGCAGTCTTCGAGACATCCTCCTCCCTGATACGCAACTGATGGTATCCCGATCTCAAATCAATCTTCGAGAAGAAAGAAGCTCCTCTCAACTGGTCAAATAGGTCATCGATTCGAGGCAACGGATACTTATTCTGTATCGTGACCTTGTTCAACTCCCGGTAGTCCACACACAATCTTAGTGAACCGTCCCTCTTCTTCACAAACAAAACTGGAGCGCCCCAAGGTGAGGTACTCCTGCGAATAAAGCCCTGACCTAACAACTTCTCTATCTGATCTCGTAGCTCTCGCATCTCTGCCAGAGCCATACGGTACGGTGCGCGTGCTATAGGTCTCGTATCTGGCAATAGGTATATAACAAAGTCTATCTCTCGACTAGGGGGTAGGCCTAGTATCTCCTAAAACACATCCGAATACTCCCTGACAACTGGGATCGAATCTAAAGGAATCACAACCTCCTTGGAGGTATCCTCCTCTATGTAATATAGATGAGCGGTCGAACCTCCCTCTGGGTGAGGCATCACCACTACAAACATCTCTTGCCCCGGAATGGCAAAAACAATGCTCCCACTGAAGCAATCAATCATGGCCCTATAAGCTACGAGTCAATCCATACCGATAATCACATCGTGCACATGCATATCTAATACCAACATGTCTGCAAGTAATACCAAACCACCAATCTCTACCCCCACTCCCCGGCATATAAAGAATATAAGTGACCCATTCCCCAATGGTGAGTCGACACACGTCACTGTGCTCTCCGCTATGGCTAATAACCCTAAAGCCTTTGCGAAATGTGTAGCTATAAAATAATGTGTAGCCCCCGTATCAAACAATACCCGACCCATAGTGCTATAGATAGGAAACATACCCTCAATCGCGGGCGGTGCCTCTGGAACTGCTGCCTGGTGGACGTTATATACACGTCCATACTGTAGCTGCCCCTGCTGAGATGGGACAGCTGGAATGGGTGGCAATGCTGCCATCTATGGCGGTGCGGGGAGAGCGGCGGCAAACATAGGCCTCTGCGGCTCCTGGCGAGCACCCTGCTGCTGCTGTGGGGCCCTGCCCCTATCAAAACAATCCTGTCGTTTATGGCCAGTCTTGCTACAAACATAACACTTCCCTGGGAAGTTCCCTCCTCTCTGCCCCTGCTGTCCCCGGCCCTGGTGGCCGTTACCGTTCCTCCCTTGGCCCTGCTGAAACTGCTGCCCATTCTATTGGCCCTGATGGCCGTTTGGACCCTGATGGCCCTGACGGAAACCTCCCTGTCCGTGCCTGTAATTCCCTGATCTGAACCTCTTCTGATCCCCCTACTGGGAACCCTGCTCACCCTGTCTCTACCCCTGAACAGATTGTGCCCCACCGGCACCATGTCCTCCAGTCCTGCCCTGATGGCTAGACTCTTCGGATCTCTTGCCCTCAGCCATATGAAAGCGGTGATCCTGGCAGTGTAACAAAGCAGCGTTAACCACATCAGAATAAGTGGCCAACGAAAGGTTCCCTAACAGATGCTGACGGATCCTCCATGTCAACCCGTCGGTGAATTTCTCAATCTTCTTCTTTTCTATCGGTATCTCATCCGGAACGATATTCAACAGATTCGTGAACTCGGCCTCATACTCGGCCACGGCCTTACCCTCTTGCTTCAGATTCATCAGTTTCCTCCTCATTTCCGTGTGAACAGCTGACGAAAAGTACTTGCGGTCGAACCGCACCCAAAAGTCCTGAATAGTGAGAGTATCCCTCTCCTCCACGGTGGTAATAGACTCCCACCACTGCAGTGCAGATCCAACTAGCTTGAAAGTAGCTATCACTTGCTTCTGAACGTACGTGCACTCATACATCCTCAAGTTCCTCTGCATATCCTTCCTCCACTGGCTCGAGACTACCACATCTGAGCTACCTGCAAACTCTGGCGGATGCGCTTTCTGAAAAGCATCACGTACACGTTCCCAAGAAGACGGGAATGCAATTGCCTGTACTGGCGCGGCAACTGGCGCCTGAGGTGGTGCCTTCTGAACTACGGCAATTACGGCATTTACCGCCTGGGCTACAATGGCTGCAACTTCAGCGGCGTTCATCATGCCATGAACTGGAGCGGGCTGGGGATCTGGCTTTGCATCCCTGCGAACTCGTCGTGCACGTCGTGGAGGCATCTAAAATAAGAATAAAGTTTATAAGTTCACAGTTTATAAACTTAAAATAGCTGAAGAACGAAGCATACACAAAAAGAGTACAACAGTCCTAAAATATAGGGCTCTATATCAAAGAAAACTTAGCGGAAACATAATAGCCGTACAGATCCTAAAGGACACTAGAACCTGATGCTCTAATACCACCTGTGACACCCCGACTAATTAAATACCGGGTAGCTACTCCTTTATTAAATTAAATCAAAATGCCAAGTTGGCTCAGTTAATAGCATCACTGTCGATAACATTTTATTATTACTAACCACCTAGTATTTAAAAAGAAAGTTGTCAAATTTTAATTAAAGTCTGATTAACATGCAGTAAAAGATTTAAAGCAAGAATAATATCACCATTCACCATAACGAAATAGTAGAATACCATCACATGATATAAATAAATCCGGAGGAAAAACTCCTCACAACAAATCCCACAACTGAAATAAGTAACGAATTACTGAATACTGAATTAATACAAGCCAAAGTTTGAAAAACAGAAATGGAAATGTCTCTAATAGAATTTGGGCAACATGCCCTACAACTGAGGAATACTGAACATGGATTCCAAATGATAAAAGCTTCTAAGAGCAAATCCCTATAACTTCCACAAAAAGCTACATCTCGTCATCGGAATGAGAATCCTATGCGTGGTGTCCTTGTGGCTGGGCACCTAAAATGGTTTTACAAGAAAATAAATTTGAAAGCAAACGGGTCAGAGCCCGAATGTGGAGATATTTTAAAAACCTGTAGTGCTTTAAAAACATTTAAAATATTAAATGCAGAGTACATGTTAGGACGTGCACTCACATGAAATTCTCACCTCTCGTCTAATTGTGCACTCCTAACGTAAGCACCCATCTAAAATGACACAAACCCCTAGCTAAGTGACATCATATCTAGCTAGACTGTCATAGGTTCTACCCTTATTACTCGGTTCCCATTAACATTATAACGATCGCAATTAAATAGGGGGCTTAACGTAAATTCAGGTTCTCATATAAAAGTAATACAACTCATTATAGATTATCCCTTTTATGTTATTCCATAGTTATACACACGATACCATATGAAAGTTCCCATTTTATTAAGTGTATATTTTCCACAACATAAATATACAATATAAGCACCCCGAGACTAAGCTGCGATGCACACATACTCTGCTATCCATCCCGGTACATCATGTACATAAGGAATCACGTATTCCGAATCTCTCAGGAATAGTTCAGATAACACAAATCACAAACAGTGGAGGCGAAGACAGTCACATCACATGAGTCACGCACATACCTACGCTCCCACGATCAGCAGACTTAGTAACATCCCAATAAGTCCTTCTCTGACCTATGTTCTCGAGGTACCAGTCTAAATCCCCCCCGTAGGCACACAAGGATTAGAGGGTCCTAAGCGAACGCAAACCTCCCGTGATAGCAAGTATGGTAGGTATGTCATACACACAAATCATATATCAATACTAAGTAAACATGCATCTTAGTAATCACCGTAGTTTAATTGTAGTACTTATCGCATTCTCGTACCATTTTATAATTTATACAATTTATATACTCCCGATTCGTAATCATACACGCCATAATTTATTCTCACATCGTAGTAGGCACTCACGTCTCGACTCAAGTGTCTATTTGATTCGTTCCACAATTATAATTTACTCCTCATTATATCCCAAATGTCCCAAGTATACCAATACATCATCAAAGGAATGTTATCTCTATCCTCGAACAAGTTTACGGGACTCCCAAAATCAAAACAGGCCAAAAAGGCCTAAACTGGCAGCTCGTTAGAAGTCTCGTTCGAACGAGGTTGTTCGAACGAGATTCAGTTCGTTCGAACGAACTGTACCTTCTAACGACATCTCGTTCGAACAAAGGTATCGAACGAAATTTCCCCTCGTTAGAAGAAACTGGTCAATTCGTTAGAAGCTCGTTCGAACGAGCTCGTTCGAATGACCTGGGAAGGCCTTCTAACGAACGACCAGTTTCGTGCCCAAAATTTCTACTTTCGTTTTGCACCAATTTCTACTCCTCAATTCTCCTCTAAAATTCGTCCCAACAATGTTTTAAGGTCTCTAATCAATCCTAAACATATTATAATCAACTATTAACGTGTTTTAAAGGATTAATTCGTCCTAATCATCATTAAATCACAAGTCTCTACACTTTTCCCCAATTTTTTTCAAGAACATAAACCCTAAAATTTTAAGTCTTTAATTTATCCAATGAGAACCGTTTTTGTTTCTTGCAAGATATATCAACATCAGATTAGTCCTCTAAATACGATTCTACATGCAATCCTTTCCTCAAAATATAGCATTCTAATTCCAAACTCATGGGTTTTCATTAACTTTCAAGAACAAATGTAAATCTTAGAATTATCTAACATGGAAGAAACATTCTCTGAATTAAACGGAATTAAATCACTTGCCTTGATTTAATCTCTGATTTTGATGACGATTTGATGAGGTTCTCTCTCTCTCTCTCTCTCTGCAAAATTCTCCTCTTTCTCTCCCTCTCTAAGCTTTCTTCTCCAATGGCTATGGTGGCTAGGGTTTGTTTTGGGAAAAATTAGAAACCTAATTCTAATAACCTACGTAGCCTATTAGGTTAAAATGAGTTGGTTAGTGGTTTAGTGGATCAAATCCACATCAGATATAATTTACTAATTTTCGTCACTTTTAATTCTCAAAAATGCAAAATTATCAAACTACCCCTATATGTTGCCGGTATGGCCTAAAAATACCCCGGGACCCAAACTAAGCCCCCGGCTAGTATTTTCTGACTATCTCGACCCTTTCGGACGCGTTGGCGCACTCAAAACGACCATACGGTTAATAGAATTTAATTTCACTTTTATAATTAAAATATTTATATCCTGACGCAACTGTCTCACGCATCCCAATAAAATGTCCAAATTGCCGTATATCAATCTCACGACAAATTTCATAATTCAATATTCATATGTCATCATATATACTCAATATAGTCAAATACCAACTCACATCTCGCTAGTATTTTATCCGGATTAATTCCCAATTAATTCTCATTTAATTAATTAATCCCAAAAATAAATATCGCCAAAAATACGGGGTATTACAAGTTTAAGAGCTTGAAGTCATAAGAACATTGGTAAAAATGATTCCTCAATACAAGCTATGGTGAAGAAGTTATGTGTGTTTGAAATTGAGAAGAAAATCTAGTGCCAGAATTTTAAATAAGAGAACTTTGAGCACACAAGGCATCACTTAGGTCAAGCCTAGGACTGAACCAGTCGGCGAATCGGTTTACCATTTGTCACTCTCCAGATCCGTGATAAATTACTTGAAGCATGATTTTAATTTTGGCCCTATTTTTTTATCTTAGAGAATTGTATGTTTTAGGGACTCTTCTAAATTACTTCGAACCTATATATTTCATCAATAAGGTTCTTTTAACATAGTTTTAATTAATATAAAGTCTAGGAATAATTAGGAACACATTGGAGAAACATTTACAAGTTTTGAATCATTAAATTCAATACAATAGTAAGTTATTTTCGATTCTTATTCAAGATTTGATTTCTTTTTGCATGTTTATGTTCTTCAATCATTGTAACCTTAAATTCCAGCATTGTTATTATTGTAGATTGTTTTTCCGTGCTTGTTAATGGATTCTTGCATTGTTAACACCATCATGTTTAGTAGCTAATTCAAGGGTTAGGATTATATTACCGCCATTAATAGATGTCGAGATTTGAAAGATAGTGTGACACCCCGCCTAATTAAATACCGGGTGATCAGTCCTTTATTAAATTATAATCAAGGTGAATGGTTGGTTCATTCTTAGCATCACTGTCGTAAAAATAACTTTTCCAATTTAACACCCTACATAATTAAGCTAAGTGTCAAAACCATTTAGACATTAGTTTCCAAATTTTATTTATATAAACCAACATTTAAACTTTACGAAATACATAATTAAAGAATCACACAACAACTATACCGGAACAAACAATCCAATAATTAAACATCCAAATAGGTAATTCCAACGTTAAATTTAAAGGAAAAACATCCTGACAGTAATAAATCCCAAAGTGTGAATACTGGAAATAAATGAATCACAATGTCCTATGAAACAACTGAATAATGGAAAGGGCGACACATGCCTAACTGGAATAAATAATGCTACGAGTATAATCAAATAAATGATGTCGTCTAAGAAAGAGGTCTGCAACTCCCACCTAAGCTGCAGCGCGTTCCTTCCAAAGGATCCTATGCAAGACGCCCCTGTGGCTGGGCACCTATAATACACACATATATATATATATATATATATATATATATATATATATATATATATATATATATATATATATATATATATACAAGAGGGAAAGAAAATGGAAACGGGTGAGAGCCCCATTGTAAAAACGATTTAAAATTTGTTTAGCAAGTATTTAAAATGTTTACTGGCCAATGCAACAACATATTAGTGCGGCACTCCCTTGAGAAATTCTCACCTCTCTTCTAATGTGCACACCTATTTCACTAACCTTCCCCACGGTTTAACTTATCTTATCTTAGGGTACTCGTAAGATTTAAACTGATGAATTCAACTGTTTAAGAGGTAGATTTCATTTAATAACAAATTTCCCATTTAACCTTTATTTACTAATAAAGTATCCCGGTAATATACTATACTTTCAAAACACATATTTCTCAATTGAAATCATTATTCATATCTTACTTACCATAAACACAGGAGGTAATTCACATATTTCAGAATTTAAGATATATATTCAATACCCATGTAATATATATATTCTAACAGCACCCCACATAAAAATTATGGTGCGGGCATACTCTGTTATCCAGTCCCCGTATCACTCGTACTAAGGGAAATACAAGTTCGGAATCACTCTCGAACTGTATTGAACTAACACAAACAATATTGAGGCAAAGCATAGTTTCCAAGTCCAAGAGGTCAACACATACCCTCACGTCTCTTAGGACCGTGACTATCGATCCGATAGCCTGTACCTAGGATTCCTATCTTCTAGGGTACGAGTCAATATCCCCCATAAAGGTCCCATCGAGATAAGACTGTCCCAGCGCGGTAACCTCAGGGATAGCAAGTAGCGCGGGTATAATTTTTACACATTTATAATATATGCACAATCACATAATCATATATATACAACACTTACTCACATTTCTCAATTTGGTGTACCCACAATCTATAATTATAACTTCTTGTTCTGAAGGCATTTTACTCACTTATCCCGTATAACGGACTCGTATCGTTTATTACGGTTATCTCCCTCTCGTGATCTTTAAAGTAACCTCACCGTCCCAAATACTGAAATCGTCACACCTACACAACCCCAAAAACTTTGTACTAATAAGAATTCCTCGAATACTGGTTTTCGTCACTCAAATTAACCGATTTCTAAAATAGGGGAAAAATAGGAATTTCCCTAAAAATTGAAAATCTTGCTCGAACCAGAATGGTTCTCGCTCGAACGACTTGTACATGTCGCTCGAAGTACTTCGAGCGACTTGTCCATCTCGCTCGAACGACTTCGCACGACATTGACATCTCGCTCGAACTACTTCGCGCGACATCGCGCGAACTGCATTGTTTCGTCTTCAACCTTTGGCAGATTCGTTTTTCACCATTTTTAAGCCTAAAAACCTCTATAGTTTAATTCCAAACGTCTCCTCTTCAATCCCAATCAATAATATCAAGATTTTATAACATTAATAACTTCCTAGAATCATTAATTCATCAAAAATCATTTAGATTACATGAAATCCACAAATTAATTCGTAAGAACCCTAATTCCCAAATTTTCAATTAGAGAACCTAATCAAAATCAATTCGTTCATCCATATTAATTCCAAATTTCGTAATACAACCTGTACATATGAAGTGGTTTCCAAATTATCATATATATCATTACTATATGAAAATTTTCCTATCTCCAACATGGGTTTTCTTCTATGAAACTCATCCTAATCATCCATAGACTAACATGAATGATGCATTAATGAAATTAAGCAAGATAAATACTTGCCTATAGATTTCAAGGTTCTGATTAGTGGATGAATTTGGTGTGGTTGTGTTCCCCGTCACGTGATCTACTCGTTGGTGGTGGTGGCGGTGCAACCAGATGAATTTTTGGCCTTGGATTGCTTGGAAAGCTTTCTACCTTCCTCTCTAATGGTCGTTCTAAGGTTGTGAGTCAGCTAACCCTAAAAGACCATTCCAAATGGCTGATATAACCTAATAAATTTCGTGGGTTTAATTACCTAAAAAAAGCAAAATGTCCAAAATGCCCTCCCGGGGTGATAAATAGGCCTAAAAACGTCCCGAGACCCAAACTAAACCCCCGGGTACACTTTTCTGACTATCTCGACCCTTACGGACACTTTGGTGCACTCAAAATGACCATACAAGTTACTTATAATTTATTCTCTTTTATTAATCAATATTTAGTCCCGACGCGACACAGGTGCGTCCCGACTTAAATTTCCAAAATTGTCATTTTATTCACTCGTGACATTTAATAGTACCAATATTATATTACTTTAATCATTAGTAATATTCAAAAAGTTTCCAATGATTACTAACTCTCGTCCCGTTAGTAATTAAAAATATTTAATTTTCGGATTTATATTAAATTAATAACTCACATTAAATTTAATAAATCCCCTAATTTAGAAAGCATAAAAATACGGGGTATTACAGATAGGTTTTGGGTAGAAATGCATTTAATTGAAACTTCTTGTATTAAAATTGGAATACTATGTATTTTAACGTTCTTTTTCACGCAACATAAGTGTTCATAGCGATATTCCAAAATTAATCCATTTGTGACCATATTCGAGCGATAGTTTAATCTTTCATTGTTGAATTAAATTTCTTCATCATGATATTTATAATCAATTGAATGTGCTCGGTTCAATATTTTTGAACCACAGTCCTTAATATGCATTGTCTAGCTCATGGTGGGGATGTGATTGTAATCCCGTTTTCATAACTTTTGTTTAGTTTTAATTTCTGTAGTTAAATTTTTCTTCCTTTTCTCCTTTACCATCATTATCTTTTACACTTTTATTTAAGAAGTAATAAATCAATTAAAGTTTATCAAATATTCCCTGTGGATTTTTTATACTCAAACTAGCCGATATACTTCGTTTGAGTGTAGTTAAAGTTTAGGTCTTTTGTATTACGGTCGGAATCCGATAATAATTATTAGCGTATCTAAATGGATGTTTGATTTATGCCACATCACATGTTGAGGCTGCCCCTGATGCTGACCTTAGTGGCCTCGGCCCTGATGACCTCCCTCATTGTTTCCTTAGCCCTGGCAGCCCCGACGAACATGATACTACTACTACTGCTGAGGACCCTATTGGCGCTGACTGAAACCACTACCTTCTGGTTGATAACCCCTATATAAATCTCTTAGTCGAATCCCCTTGTCGGTAATCTTACCACCGGTGCCAACCTGCCCCCTATTGCGGTGCTCCTCTAGCACCATTCCCTCATGTCTTGCCTGGCTGGCTAGGCTCACCCCCTCTCTTGCTTCCCTTTAGATAGAAGCGATGATCCTGATAATGAAAAAGTGCGGCATTGACGACCTCAATATAAGTCCTCAATGCTAGGTTACCAATCAAGTGTTGCATGTTCCTCCATGCAAGTCCATCCATAATCTTTGACATTTTTCTCTCCTCGGTGTTCACCTCGTCGAGCACAAAATTAGCTCGATGGGTGAACTCCTCTTCATACTCTTCTAAAGAATGGTCACCCTAAACCACCTCATTAAAGTTCTCTTGCATCTCTATATTAACGGTCGGATGGAAGTACTTGCAGACAAATCGCACCAAAAACTCAATAATAGGCATAGTATCCTTCTCCTCATAAGTGGTAATGGATTCCAAGCACCGTAAAGTAACTCCCACAAGCCTAAATGTGGCAATCATCTGCTTTTGAATATTGTTACATTCAACCATGTAAATGTGGCACTGAATGTCCTTCTTCTACTGACAAGTCATGATCACGTCAGAACTACCCTGAAACTCTGGTGGGTGGCCTTTTTAAAATGCCTCCCTCACTCTTTGCTAATCCGATGGTCCCGGATGGGCCTAGATAATCGGAGCCACTGGCTACTGTGGTAGCTGGGCCTGAGGAAAATGAACTCCCATGGTCATCATAGTAGCATTAACTTCTCGTGCCACAATATCGGCCAACTCTACGGCCGTCACTGTCCCCTGCAGTGGTTGTGGCTATTGTGCATATGGATCCTATTGATCCTCTCCCTCATCGACTTTTGTCGTAGCCCTAGTCGGTCTTCCTATTCTGGTTGGCATCTGAAATTAGATCGAATTGTATGATTTCACAGCCAATACAAAAATAATAGCAGAAAAATGAAATCTCAAATACGTAAAAGTGAATACAACAGTCCTAATAATAGGATTTTATATCAAAGGATGCTACACTGAAATCATAGTAAGCTCTACAAATCCTATGAACTCTAGAACCTGATGCTCTAATACCATCTATGATACCCCACCTCCTAACCATAGGTGATCAGTCCTTTATCAAAATAAACAGGAATCCCATATGGTTCATTCTTAGCCTCATTGTCGAAACTTTTTAAATTACCAACCACCTATGCTAAATTAAGCTGATGCTAAATTTTATCTTTCATTAACATATATCAACATGAGGAACTTAATCATATAACTCATCCACACAGTTATAAAAGTTTGGATCATCACAAGATAAATAGATAAATGATAAGTGATAAATGCCGAATAAACCATCAGTTACAAAACCAACATCCCAATCATGAGTCTAACTTAAATGAAAATAATCTAAATACAAAGTTTGATAAATAAATATGAAATAAATTTATCAACTGAAGGGAAACATGCCCAACTGAAATAATTGATCAAAAATCTTAATCTAGTAATGAAGTAACTGCAGCGTCTACACAAATCCTGCATACCTCCGCAAGTGTTTCAGCTACGCATTTTTGGAATGGATTATCAGGTATGGCGTCCCTGTAGCTGGACACCTAAAAGTTTTTAAAAAAAAAGATTTGATATGGCTAAGAGCCCAAAACCTTTGAAAACATTTCCCAAGTATTTAAATTGGAGTTAAAAGCAGTTATTAATTACACATATTAGTTTTACATATACTCCCATGAGTTCCTCAACTCTCAACTATAGTGCACACACCTAACGTCTCCTATTTTACCCACCTAGTTATGCTACCTAGCCTAACTAGATACATGTATCTAACTAACCACAACAAGTTTAGGTCACCCGTACCGTCCATACCGCACATACTATACGCTACCGTAAATCCAATAATTAAAATAACTGAACCTTTTTATTGAACTATTAATTAAGTTTCTCTTACTTAAATTACTTTTAGATATACATTATCTATATTTTCTTCCATCACACAAAGTTAGAATATTCACACTTATATATATATATATATATATATATATATATATATATATATAGGGAGAGGTTCAAAAGTGAACCGAAAGAGTGAACTTTTTAATGAACCTATTAAGACATTAGAAATTGATCCTTAATTTCTTGTTGTAATTGGTCCGCGCCAGCGGGGGAATTAAAAAATTATTTATTTCCGCTGGAGCGAACCAATTATAACAAGAAATTAAGGATCAATTTTTTAATACCTTAGTAGGTTCATTAAAAAGTTCATTCTTGTGGTTCACTTTTGAACCTATCCCTATATATATATATATATATATATATATATATATATATATATATATATATATATATATATATATATATATATATATATATATATATATATATGACACTTCTATATATACAACTACAGCATCCCCTAGAATGGCCACCGCGATGCATGTGTACTCTTCTATCAAGTCTATGTACCTCTCGTACCAAATCAAGGACTATCGGTTCAAAATGTCACCTTGAACCATAAATCAAATAACATGCAATGGAGGCGAACAGTTCTAAGCCTTTGGGCTATACACATACCTAATATACCCAAATGACCTGCCAGTCCCACTAGTACACTCGCACATAGTGAGTCGCCCTAAGTTCTATATTTTGGGGAACACATCCGAACCTTGCTGGAATCGCCAAGGTGGGATCGCTCACTGTGCGGAACCTCCCGTGATTGCAGGCAGCATAGGTATGTTGGCACATGTAACAAAGCACATAATAGGTATATACACAACCTATAAATATCTCCAGTATAGGTATACATATAATACACAATTATATTCAATACATAGTGTATATATATCTCAAATACTCAACGCACTAGCGATTAACACTTATTGTTTATTTTTGTAATTTTTCGACTATCTCTTACTACCCAAAGGGTCCTAGTTATCCCTTAGCAATATCTGTAGTCAATACCTTCCTATACTACCAGTATAAGTCTTGGGTTTGCTCATGATCTCCGTAACCCGTTCTAATTCTCTCAATTTATTAAGTTCATATTATGCCCATAGGTCCTAGCCTCGATTATCTCATTTTGGCTAATCCTAGTCCCTACCATAGGTCTAGTGGAACTCATTAAGTCCTCCTTTATAGTTTGAAACAATTAACAAGGTCCACAATTGTTTTTATATGGAGATATAACATAAATAATCAAACTTAGAAAAACTGGGCAACCAAACCGATTCGGTATAGGATCTGAATTGGTTCGCCCTCCCGAATCGATTCACTCTTAAAGACGAATCGGTTCGCACCTGAAAGTTCATCTTTTTTTGTTATTGTTACGAGTTTTTACTATGTATAAAGTATCAAACCTCCATGAAACCTTCCCAAACTTCTATACAACATACCCAATCATCAATTATATGTATAAGTAAAAATTTTAATGTAAATATATCATCACGTCTTTAAGAAATATACCTATAAACATATATAAATTGCATAATTCATAAAAACCCTAGTTTTTTATGCTCTTCATGTATGTTCACCAAGATCTCAATATTTCTTTCATGTTTATCACCATGTAATCTCAGATTTCATAGTATCAGTATAGAGGGATTAATTCTAACATGAATCCTACCCCAAATCATGAGTCACATCAATATAAATCCCAAGAATTCACCCAAATTATGTAATTTTAACCCTACACTACCATGGGTATTATAACATGCTTAAAATAATTGCAATATAAACAATTGCATTGTAATAGCAGGTCTGATTTTCGTTCTTAGATGATGATGTTGTTCTTCCCTTGCTCCAATCTCAATTCTGACAACGTTGGTAATGCAAAACGGTGTGGAATAGCCTAGGGTTTCTCTCTTCTTCCTCTCCTATGGCCTCTTGTCTCTCACAAGTGTTGTAACCCTAAAATCTATCACAGAGTGGATAATATAACACTCTTAGATTCGGAGTTCCTTTAACCCTAGACTCCCAAATGATAAATATGCCCTTATGTGGTGTTGTGTTGGCCTAAAAATGTCCTCGGACCCAATCGATACACTCGGGTACTCTATTTAGCCTATTTCGGCCCATTTGGAATCAACTGTGGCCTCAAAATCGCCATCCAAATCACTCTACATAAATTTCATATCTCAACCTCACTATAGTCTACACGTGACTCCCGGTTGAGATATAACACAATCATGTCGATATCGCTCGCTACAACGTATAATAATTATCACAAGTTATTTACTACGCACTTAGTAAATTTATTCCATAAATATTAATAATTATCTTTCCCGATAAATATTTAATAAACACATAATGCTTAATTTTATTAAATTACGGCACACATGTAATTAAAAAAAATAATTAAATTCTAAATACTCCAAATTACGAGGTGTTACGGTCATTTTAAAATTGCTTGACAAAAATTCTAACACCCAATAATAAAATTTCAAGGTTCAACATATAATATACATTCATATCTGAGAGATTATTGGACTATTGATGACGAAAACGAAGTAAGAAACGCGTTATAGGATGAGATCTCTTCGATTTGGCCGCTAAGTCTTCAACAAAAATGTCATAGGCTTGAAAGGTCACAAACACAACTTTTATCCAATGACTCAAAGAGTTTTGTCTAGAATTAAGTCAATATATACGAATTGACTCAATCGAAAATTATCCTTACAGTAAAACGTGCCTCACAATTTACCACATTAATTTCTCGTCATTTAAATAAAATATGATTTAAGACCATGAAAGTACCTAGAACCCCACGTACCTACGAGGTAACTAGAGTCATGTCACATCATATGCAATAAAATAAATAACATTAAAATAGATTCCCTTTATAAACAAAAATCGACCCCTTTGGTATACACCCCAAAATATCATCTCATAAAATAAAATAAAATCTAACATCCTCTATATACACCAAAAACACCACCATAATCATCGTAATCATGTCTAGTCATCGATTTCCTTTAGTGTCACCTAGCCTCACGTTACGAAATCTAACCTCCTCCTTATACAGTTCAAATATCTTCATCATAAAACACAATAAACAACCATGCCCCCCATGTAGGGTCATGTTCAACAACACAACACAAATATATATATATATATATATATATATATATATATATATATATATATATATGCACACACACACACAGAAGGGTATGCCCGTGCCTAAAGGCACTACGTAAATTTTCAAAAGTGTACGTCATTGATACGACTATACGTCATATTTAGTTCCCAGTAGGTAAAAGTTTTTTGAAATTTTTACTCCTCTAAAATTTCGTCAAAATGTTTTTTTACAACACATAATCGTAAATATTTTTTTTAAAATTAGAACAACAGTAATAGTCCATTTTGATCCTCGTATAAACAAAAGGTTGACATATTGAGCCTTGTATTAAATTGGGTGTCAAAATTGTTAACCGTGTCAAAATTATTGTAAAAAATGTCATGTATTTTCATGCTAAATTGGGTGTAAAAATTGGGTGTCAATAGACACGATTAGCTCCGACCCAACACGACACTATTAGACCAATTAGTAAACAATTAAAAAAATAGTGGATCTAAATAGGGTCGATAGTAGATATACATAAAATCTATATCATAACCTTAATTGGGTCTCTATTGTGTCATTATTGTGACCTTGTCAAGGAAATTTCGTAACAAAAATTCGACACGAACATGACATGACCCGCCCACAAAAGACCGTGTCAATTTCATTTCATTTTTTTTGTGTTATTATTTCGTTTCCAAAATAACTGTTGACCCGATTTAATTCGTTATAACGCATTTTTTTACCAAATAAAAGTGGAATTACATATAAACCAAATTCCAACTATGACGCAACCGTGTGTACCGAGTTGGGAGGTCAAGAATGTTACACAACTTTATGATGTATGGTTTTTCCCAACTTCAGACATGATGGATGTGCATAATAGGATCCACAACATACTCCCATGGAGTAATTCGATGCCCCTATCATTTTGATCATCAAGAACTGTCAGGGAACGGGTAAACAAAACTTCAAGTCTAACATGACATAATTGTTTCATAATAACAAACCCAACATCATTGCTCTTCTAGAAACCCAAATCCCATAGAGGAAAATGGGTACTATTTCAATTAATTATTCTTTACTTCCTTAGTTTATGAAGACCCAATTTATAGAGTGAGTGGCATTTGGGTTTTGTGGAATATTACTCCCAGTACAAAATTCCTACATGATACACATGACTCAATATGTAAACTGCCCAGTACAAAGTATCAACAAAATATTAAAAGCTAACAATTTTTTTAAAGCTAACGTCTAACTACAAAATATTAGCAGTTAACATTCATTACAATGCATGTGTACTTAACATAATAAATACACTAAAGGGGTTTTATTAAACATTTACATCAACAAAAGAACATAGAGCTGCAAACATTCATGTGAAATTTAGGCAGTTTCGGCACAGGGGGAGCACTAATAGAAGTAAGATCTTCATGGATTGAAGATGTCTCTGACATAGCTTCAAACTTTAAAAATCTCCAGATCTGGGTGGCTACCCAGTGCGTGAGGTAATGGGTTGAATTCCCCGTTTAATTTGAAGTCAATCGTTGTTGAAAAATGAAGGTGGGAGTAATCAACAGAAAAATAGTTCAGATGATGATACCATAGAAGATGGACTCTTAGAGAAGTTGATTCAAATCTCCAACTGAGATTCATTGATAGAAAAGGATAAATTCCAACAAAACATCAAAACTCGAAAACCTAATCTATGTGATCAAAATAGTGTTTCGAATCTACTCCAAATCTACTCGAAATCATAAAAATTAAGGATCTGATGAGAAATAAGACATAACATCATTGATTTAGAATTTATAGGCGATTACGAAATAATTAAGAAATGATGTCTCATCAGAGAGAATCACCACTAACATCCAATAAAAAACACCTCAATTAAACATGCAGATTCAAGAAAATTGGGTAAAATTGAATACAAAAACATCGTTGAGTGTGGTTGTGACACCATTGGATCTCGTAAACTTCTCTAAACTCAACCCTTTCAAAAGTAAACATACCATAATAATAACTTAAACACGTAACACAAAACTAAATCCACCTCAATAAATTCTATTTGGCATATAGAATCATAAACTTTAAAACTTTTATACAGTAGCATATTCAAAATTTGTCTAGATGAGAGACAACTGTCAAAATTTTAAACTAGTAACACTATCAGACCTGCTCGATCCAGGAAAAAAGAGATAAAATACAACCAACTTAGATCAATAACACAATCATAACACTGTCACCTTCTCCTCTCAATCCAAGTAGTAATATAAATTGATTCTTCTAGCTTGAGCTGAGAGAAGGTGAGAAGAAACATAATAAAGTCCTCACTTTGTATCCCAAAATTACTCAATCTTATTTCTTTTACCTAATAATGGCTTGATAATCATATAATATATGAGCAAGAACCTTACCATAAGTAAGAGTGCGATTGTGACACTAACGGATCTCATAAACTTCTCAAAACTCACCTTTAAAAAAGTAAACATACCATAATAATTACTTAAACATGTATAACCACTTGAAAAGGTGATTGTGCGAAGAACACCAAACACAAAACAAATACAACAAAGTAAACTATAAGCCTCGCTGAATTTCTCCTCAAGTTGATCCACTTGAAGTATGCTTATAAATTACTCCGGTGGAGACTGCCCATCTTTGTAGTAATGCTCCTATTTAGCACCCAATTTTAAATCAATCAACGCATTTGTTTGACGCATGGAGTGTATGAATAACTAAATCCTCATTTTCTTCCTTAGAACAATGCAACACTTGACCAATGTTCTTTGTTAATGAAAATTACCATCATCATCATTGAATAAAATGATCTACTGAGTAGTGCTGATATCCCCATAAATACATATCCTTCCATTTATAGGCCAGTCCACAAATGACTCTTCAGCTCAAGTAAGCATTTAAAAATTATATAATCACCTGTGAAGAAAGAGATGATTAAGATTTTCAATATTTGGATTCCTAACCTCTTGATAGTCATATTATAAACATATATGATACGAACATACTGAATCCAAATAGAACATTATAAAACATAGATATATAAAAAATAATGTGTTCGGTACTATTCTTGAATTTATGTAATTTGAAAATGCAAATTTAAAGCACTCGTAATTAATATAATTCAGTGTACAGACATACCTTACCTAAACAAATATAATTCAGTGTTGTAATCATATAATTCAATGTTATACAGACCTGCCTTACCTAAACCAATATTTCAATCATGTATAAATTTTAAATCAAGCATCAAATTCCTGAGAAACTTTGAGCTATGAAACAATGTGAGAAAAAGGGATTTGAAAAAATATGCAGCACCACAACTGCCTTCATTTTTAGACCAGCTCTAATGCTATATATAATATTAGGAGTTGAACTTGCAGTAACGAATACCATGTGTGCGCCATAAACTGCATCTTCTATGACCAGTATACTTTCATTAGTTGTATTCATGATGATATCCGGTTTCCAACCAGCACCAAGACCCCTGGACAACTCTTGACTAATTTGTAACTGTTGCTCATCAAACACCGATGACATTCTCATGACTTGAACATTGTTGTTAACAATCCAAAAATCCACACCCTTCATGCAACTCTCAATCATTCAATTAACCGCATTTGAACCACCACCTTCAACACCAATCACTTTGATCTTAGCCTCATTATAATTACTTAAACTCAGTGAATCTCCCAAGATTTGAGTCCCACTTGAACTGGAACTATCCTATTCCAGGTTAGTCATTACATTGTTTTCCTCACCTCTGACTATCAAAATTTTGGGGTGAAGATCCATAAATGGATCCTTACTATGATAATTGTTGATAGTTTGAGAGTTGGATGAACATCTAAATGGAAACCAATTTATAGCAGTTATCCTTACTGAGTCCTTAGACGCATTATAGTTATTTGGGAAGACGGGATATGATAATGGCCAAAGGCAAAGGATAAACATAAACTTCATAGATTATGTTGAAGTTTAAGGTTGAGTATACACATCTGTGTATTTTCATATAAATATATGTATATAAGAGGAAATGAGTAGCTAACCTGCGTAAAACCTTCCATTAAGATTTTGAAGCACATTTCATGCGTGTTCTTCCTCTCAAAACTGGATGTAAACATTCCCCACTTGGTTTACAAATTGGAAAAGTGCTTGGACACACACTTGAAGTACAAAAATGAAAAAACAGAGCTAAAATAAAAAGAGACATACAAGCTGGAAAAGTGTGAAACTGACACACAATTGAAGTATGCATCTTTGGTCTGTACATGATGAGTGTAAGATGATAAATAAGAATTATTTTAGAAGAATACATGGACTATAGTAAATGATAATTTTTAATCATTCAAGATCATGCTGTGAAGAAGTGTATGCTAAACGTACCAAACTTCAATATCAATATTGAAGTTTGGTACATTCAATATTGGAGTCAAAGTTATCTAAAAGGGATCACATGAGCATATCGCAAAAATAGCCACAAATTTTTATTTAAAAGGGAAAAACATAGATTAAAAGCTTAATAAAAAAATATCTAAATAAGTAGAGAATTGAGCCCACAATCACAAATAAAAAACTATATTCACATATAATATGGAAAAAACAGAGATGATTAATTAATTAACTAAAAGCTGAAACATAAAATTGTATGTAAATATGAAACGGGGATATTTTTTCTTTTGATAAGGTATTAAGAAAAGGATATTGAATATAACAAACCAAGCGGTTATGAATATAACAAACGAAAAGATTAAAATTGATCCTTTAGTTCAGAATAAACTTTGGGGTTTACCCAAAATCAGTTATCGAAAGTAAAAAGAAACTTATTGTATTAATATCCCCATATAATCCCAAAATAAAACCCAAAAAAATAAAAATAAATCCCTAGAGAACCTAAAAAGGCCAAAAGGAGAGAAAAAGAGACGGCTAGAGAGAGAATAGAGAGCTAAGAATGTTTCTAAGAAAGATAGAGGGTTTGTGTTTACGTGTAAAAGAAAAATAAACAAAATAATACACGCAAAACGAAAATAAACACAATATTGACACCAAATTAGAGACCTTGAACACCAATAATCCAAACTGAAAACAAATGTAAAAGACCGACTCAGTTTTCAAATAAAAAATATAATAATAATCCTTGATTAAACACACTAAAATTTTGAATACATGTGAAAATTTTAAAATCAAACCATAAAATCCTAATTCGTAAGCATATAACCCATAAAAAAATATTATAAGGGAAGAATATGAAAGTGAGACAGATAGATCATTCACAACAGGGATAACGTAACAAATAAAACAAAAATAAAGACAGAGTTATACCTAAAATGATCTTACTATGCTTCATCAATTCATTGTAGCCCAAATTTCATATTTTAACCTACATCGATCTCAACAAAATCAACCTGAAACAACCCAAAAAAAAACTGTTAGGAATTATTAAATCATAAAGACATATATGGTTTATTAAAATTGGATTACAACTGATGTAAAAACAGATGGTTATATACATTGTCCCTTTCATCATCAAACTTGCATTTCAACAACCCTAGATTTCAAATCATAAAAACCTAATACTTGGAAATACAAAAGATTGGGGGTTAGAACTCCTAATCTACAAATGGTAATGGAAACCCTATAATTCGTATATTCCATATCCAAAATCAAAAAACTTAAAACTCATCTACCCATAAACAAATACCTTGAGTCTCCTGAGACCGGTGGAGAACCATTTCATATCCAAAACCACAAAACAAAAAACAAAAAATCCTTGTACCCATATACAAAAAACAAAATACCTTGAGTCTCGTGAGCAGATCCGATGGAGAACCAGAGAGGGATGTGAGAGAGGGGCGGCAGCGAGGAAAGAAACGAAAGCAAGGAAGGGGGGTTTCGGAGGGTGGCAACGTGGGAGAAAGCGGCAGCTGAGGAGGTTTGTGGGGGGAGCATGGTAGGTGTTTTTTGGTTGTAGTTTTTTTTTTTGTTGTGGGAGTGAAGTGATTGAAAGTGACGGCTAGGTTTGTTGTTCCTTACCAAGAGTAAAGTGAGGGAGAAAAAGAAGACGGGCAGGGGGAAACGAGGGAGTAAAGTGTGGGAATGGTTGCAAATCCTATTTTACCCTTGTTTTTGAATTTTAAAGAGAAGGGGGAAATAAATTAGGGTATCAAAATAGGGAGAATCCAAAATTTTCAAGGGCAAAAGAGATATTGCAAGAAAAATTCATATAGATGACATCATCTTTTGATCTTATGACATACATAAGTTTTGTAACTTATTCAAGCATCACTAATCGATTTAACGTCTTTTACTTTTCAATTCATTATCGTGTTAATTATCATCATAATATTTATCGTTCGAAAGAAAATGGGGTGAGGCTTGAATTCCATACACTAAAATCTAAAGGGGGAATTTCTTATTCCAAATGGGAATTGTAGTATTTCCACATATCTATAAACTTACAATTCATCTCAATGATCATTATTATGGGGACCTCATGAATTGGATCATAAACTTTATTTTCACTACTACAGTTAAATTTCTAAATCATAAGGGTGTATATATAAATGTCAATTTAACATAAGAATTTATTTACATTATCTTTACCAACATACATGTTGAAAAGAATATTCATACTTAGGTAACTATTTAAATAACTAAGAAACTTTCTAGTATCATACAATTGGCCAAAGTACATGAATTTACAAACTCCACATAATTTTATGAATTTTAAGTTTAAGGTTGTCTAAGAGAAATTTTAAATTAAATTAATTCCATTAATTAAACTAATAGTTAGCATTTAGAGATTTACAAACTTAAATTGGCATATGAATTATAGAATCAAAATTTGCATATGAATTATAAAATCAAAATTTACATATAAAATTATCACAATTTATCAAATCCTAATTAAAATGGAAGAATCATAATTATCTCTAATTGATTTAAATTACTAAAATTAAGTTGAGGTAAAAATTATTATTTAAATGAATAAAAAGAGAGAAGTAGAATGTTAAGTTGCCTCAATAAAGAAATCTCCAAAATTATAGAAGAAAATTCCTTTGAATTTAGGTTGAAAAGACTCCTCAATTGCACCAAGATAATATATGAATGTTGTTCAAAATATTATCCCAGAAAAATACGATTGTTGTTGGGAATTTTAGGGTATATTTTTAGGATTGAAATTACGTGATTTGGGAGGGATTGTGATTAAAATTTTTGATTGAGTTGTGCACTGATAATGAGAAAGCAATAGTTTTTTTACACTTAAGAGAATGAACTTCTCTTCTTAAAGCAAAATGAGTGTCGCTTCAATTTTTTTATTCACATATTTGTTCCTTTTTCCTTTTTCTTTAATAACCCTAACCATAAACCTTTCTCGAAGTAACTACCTCATTACAAATATACCCTCTACTTTAATCCATAATACCTTTTGTGCCAAATCTTTCATTTACTTTCTATAATTAGCATTAAATCCCATACTTTAATTTATTTATAATTTGGCATAACTACTCCATAAATTTACCACACAAATTCCAAAATTCATCAAATAAATTATAAAATTATAATAAATTCCATAATTTCCTTTTTTACCTACCAACTCCAATTCAACATATAATCGACCCTAATTCAATATATAAAACATTATTTTCCTTCAATTTTTACTTAAATAATGAATAAAATATTTTTCCAAAATTAGCATTTAATTGTTTAATTATTTATTAAATTAAGACAAAACTATGGAGTATTACACCGGGAATCCGAGTGCATTTGCCCATAGGGAATGATCGCAAGTTGGGACGGGGGAATATATATATATATATTTTTTTTGGGGGGGGGGGGGGGGGGGGGGGGGGGAGGAGAGGACAGAGAAAGAAGGGAATACTAAAACAAAAAATGTTAGGGTCCATTTGGTTGGCCTTATTTGCCATGGGTATTGGCAAATAAATTGGCAAATGGAGTATTTGCCTATAACTTGGTGTGTTTGATACAAAAATTTGTCTACAAGTTATTTGTCAATGTACAACACCTCCTATGCACAAGCTGTGGAGAAACTTTGCTTACCTATTTGAGTGGGAAATATTTGCCAACAAATTTGTCAATTCTTAAGCAGTTTTGATGTTTTAAAAAATAATTTAAAAACTATTTTAAATAATTAAAAAACTGTTATGAATATTTAAAAAAATGTCTTGTAATGTTCTAAAAACTATTTTTAATATTATAAACAATTGTTATGAAAATGTTTTACAAATTCTTTAAAAAACCATATTAGTAAAATATTGCAAAAACTGGTTTTAACATTTTTAAAAGCTCTTGTGAATATATTATAAAAACTGTTTTAAAGTTTTAAAAAATAATTTTAAAAACTGTTTTAAATAGTTAAAAAAAACTGTTATAAATATTTAAAAACTGTTTTGTAATGTTTTGAAAACTGATTTTAGTATTATAAAAATTGTTAAGAAAATGTTTTACAATTTTTTTTAAAAACGTATTATAAAAATATTGTAAAAACTATTTTGAATATTATTGAAAACTGTTTTGAATATATTATAAAAACTGTTTTATAGTTTTAAAAAATATTTTTTAAAACTGTTTTAAATAGTTTTAAAAATTGTTTTGAATATTTGAAAATTGTTTTGTAATATTTTAAAAACTGTTTTCCATATTATAAAAATTTGTTAAGAAAATGTTTAACAAAGTTTTTGAAAAACCGTAATATAAAAATATTGTAAAAATTGTTTTTAACATTTTTAAAAACTGTTTCGAATATAATATAAAAATAGTTTTAAAGTTTAAATTTTTTTTAATTTTTTTAAATAGTTGAAAAAAATGTTGTGAATATTTAAAAATTGTTTTGTAATATTTTAAAAACTGTTTTTAATATTATAAAAAAATGTTAAGAAAATGTTTACAATTTTTTTTAGAAACCGTAATAAAAAAAAATATTGTAAAAACTGTTTTAACATTTTTGAATATAATATAAAAACTGTTTTTAAATAAATTAATTAGATTGACTTTAATTTCTCCTAATGGTTATTTGATAACCTCATGTGAAAAAAAACTAGGCAAAATTTGCCTAGGCAAAATTTTCCATACTCACTCTTTTGCCTATTGTCAACCAAACGGACCTTAGGGTACGTTTGTTTGGGCAAAAATTTGAGAGATAATAGTTTTGCCAATTTTTATGTGGGTTTGCTATCCAATATTTGCCATGAATTTTTTTTCCATCCTTTGTGCCATTTTCCATGATTTTCACACATTTTATGAAAAATGTTTCAGTGGGTATACCTAAAGAAAATTGTCACCCAAGATTTGGTCAATTTTGTTTTTATTTTTTTAGCTTGTTCAAATAAATGGTTTCTTTTTATATCATATTTTTTATATCAATTTTTTATTTCATTTTTTTCCTTCCAAATTTCGAATATCAGATTTTTTATATATATGATTTTTCACATTAGATTTTTATCATATTCTTCCTTATATCATTTTTTTTATATCCGGATTTATTTTACATAAGATTTTTTGTAAATCGGATATTTTATATCATATTTTCTAATATCATATTCTTGTTTATATCGGAATTTTTTATATCAGATTTTCTTTCATCATTTTTTTGCATCAATATTTTTTATGTACGATTTGTCATATTTTTTAACATCATATTCTTCTTTACTCTATATTATTATATTAAATTATTTTAACATCGTATCCTTCCAAGTTCCTCACCATACAAAAATACTTTCAAACATATGCTCTTCTCTTATCATTATCCCTAAAATAATTGTAAAAAATTTAGGATTCATCACTTGAAAATTAATATATCAAACATCACCATTTGAAAATTTGAGAAGTTGTCATGGCATAATTTGTCGTTAAAAAATCTCCCACCCATGTCATTTGCTCATTTTTATAGCACTTTGGCCTCAAATAAAAAACAAACGATTGAAATTACATCGCACACTTTTTTCAAAAGCCGACCCCTTTGCCCAACATGGTGCAACAAATTTAAGGAGAAAGTAAGTTTTAAATTTTCAAAAAATTGCCATAAGAAATGGTTTAAGGCTAGTGACCTCACTTAGATCTCAGCAACTACGTCCTCGATTTTCTTGACAAATAAAAACAAACCAAAAACGTCCTCGATTGCCGGCTTCGTTGATGTATGTATGATAATGACTTATTGGACAGAAAAAGATTTCATAGCGTTCAAACGGGAAGGAGCCATTAAAATAGACTCTATACCTACATCACTGTACTCCATAGTCAAAGTCCGTAATTTCGGTGCAAAGACGAAAATGTTGACAATTTGCTACGTCAAGTCGTCAAGTCCACAACCCAAACTTAGGTACATCATGTCACACAAAGTATAAAAAAGGCTTCGTGAGGTTTAGGGATCGTTTGATTCTTTATTCAAAAAATTTAATTTAAATGTTATTTTTAAATATACTTTTAAAATTTAATTTTTTATGTTTATAATTATTGGTGCGCGTTTAGTAAATTTATTTTTAAATACTGTTTTCGAAAAATTTAACAATATTGACAAACATGTATATATGTATATATATATATATATATATATATATATATATATATATATATATATATATATGCATAATTCACTAAAAAATTATATATTTACATGAATTGATAATATTTTTTTAATACATATGTACTATATGTATATTTTATATTATTTCATACATTAATAATTCATGTATACAACTATATATAAGTATCATGTATCTATTGATAATATTATTTAACTTTATCTTATTCCATACGTAATTTTGTGTACATGTACATATATTTTTTTTATTTATAAGAATTACACAAATATTAATGTATTATGTATGTATATTATATATTAAGGTATAAATGCATTAAAATATTAAGAATGAATATTCTGAGTTGAAAAAAAAAACAGAAGTTATAAAACACCCTCAACCTGTTTTCTGAAAAACATGATTATAACACATAAATATTATATTTCATTATTTAAAAACAGATTGTCAAATGCAATTTTTTATCAGAATTGCATTTAAACACAGAAAAAAGAATTATAGTTGCAAACCAAACAGACCCTTTTACTTTATAGCGCTGTTTTATAAATTATTTTAAGAATAAAAGGAATATGCACTAAGTTTAGGTAAATCATGTCCACACATTACAATGCCTACAAAAATGCTTTCAATTTTAAAAAATAATAATCAACTTTTTTTTAATACTTTTTAAATTAATAATCATTTTTCAAAATAATATATAAAATTTGATGAAATTACAAAGGCACTGGATGCCATATTATGCCTGAGAGATCAATAATTCATGTGCATTCAAATGTATTCATCAATTTTAAAAATATCAATTAGAAAAGTAAAAGTTTTTATTAAAATATTTTACTTTCAAACAATGACTATTAATTTAGGTAGAAGAGACTATATATTTTATACCCTTAATATATATATTCTGGGTACCCTGAATTTAGCACCATAAGGCCTGGACGAGTAGCCCCTCCTTAGCGGCCCAAAGTCCAGGCCCATCACCTCTTGTACTCATCCGATTACCCCACGATCCCATGAAGAGAAGCTGTAGGGGAGCGCGATCCCATGTAGGGGAGATGGCTAATAAGGAGGAACCCATCACCCCCACTACTCCAACATATACATGTATAAATTAAACCCTAAGTCCGGGGCAAAGGACAAGTTGTATTCTCTGTACTTATTCTTCAGAATATAGAGAAATAACAATGACTGAACCACCGTGGACGTAGGCACATATTTGCTGAACCACGTATACCCGTTGTTGTGTGATTGGCATCTTATTTATCTTTTCTTGATTGTTACCTCTTTCATATTTATTTGTGTTGCATAATAATTGTCACCACAATTGGCGCCGTCTGTGGGAAGCGTTTATCTTTCCCTGAGAAGAGCCCACGCCGAGAAAAAATCTAAGATGTCTGGTCACAGCAGCAACGCTCCTCAAGCAGGAGATATTCAGGAGCCACCCGCTCCTCGCAGGATTAGGTCTGAAGTCCGACGTTCAGATCAAGGGGCTCGCTTAGAAAGGCCAGTCTCAGAAGAAAGTCAAGGACCAGCAAGGTCCACTCAGATATCCAGATTGATCAATGCATACGAAGCAAGGCTCCACGAGCAGAGGGAGTCTTCTCGCAGATATGAGGCTGAGAACGCTCGCTTGAAAAGAAGACTGGAAAAACTGGAGAAAGAACTACGTCCTGATACCAGGAGACACCCCTATCGCACTCCTAGCCCTCAAGCGAGCAAATCTCGCAGCCGAGGAAGGAGCCCTAGGCTGCAATATCAAGGGTTCGAAGGTGGCGACTCAGACGACGACCTCCGCGAGCAACTGAGAAAAGCTCGCCGCTATCAGAGTCCTGCTCGCAGCGACGACAACATACGGAACCTAGTCCGCAGAGAAATGGACCAACATCCAGCTCACCGCGGCACCAGGTCGACCAAAGAACTCGCCAGGAGAGCCCTCAAGACCCAGATGAAATCGCCCTTCACAAGGGAAATTGAAGAAGAAGAAGCTCCCAAAAAGTTCGCTATTCCAAGGTTCAAGATTTACGACGGGAAGACTGATCCCATTGATCATGTCAGGCAATACCGGCAGGCTATGACCCTCTGGAATCACCGAGATGCACTGATGTGCCGTATTTTTCCCTCGAGCCTTCATGACGTGGCCCAGAAATGGTTCGAGAAACTCCCTCACCGATCCATCAGAAATTTCAAATCTCTGGCCGAGCTCTTTACGACCCGGTTCATCACCAGCAGCTCCCATCCCAAAAGGATGGATGCTCTATTAACGATGAAGAAAACTCCTCAGGAGACACTCCGAGACTACGCGAAGAGGTACTGTGAGTTATTCAACGAAGTCGAGGACTGCGCGAAAGAGGTGGCAGTGGCTTCATTCAAAATTGGGCTACTTAGCTCTTCCCTCCTTTACGAGTCCTTGACAAAGAAGGAAGCAACCACCATTGATGACCTGATGGCCCGGATTGAGAAATACGCAAAGGTGGAATATGTCACCCACCTTAACGTAGGAGAAAACGGTCGAGCCAAGCTCGCTACCAAGGGAAGTGAGAAAGTTGATAACCAGAAAAAAGGAGGAAAGAATGGGACCAAGAATGTCTCCAAGAACGGAGGGAACCCTGACGTTGTAAAGTCGTTCTAGGCGGTCAACACCGTCTTCAAAGAACCAATTTACAAAATTCTCGCAAAAATCAAGGATGAGCCGTTCATCAAATGGCCCCGGAAAATGGGAGGAGACCCATCGAAAAGAAACAATGCACTGAGATGCACCTTCCACAAAGAGGGAGGGCATAAGACCGAGCACTGCAAGGATCTTAAGTCCCACCTCGAGGAGTTGGCCCAATCCGGATATTTGAATGTCTTCGTGGAAAGGAAGGTAGAAAGAGTGACTGTCCACAAGGAGGCAAAACCCGATAACGTATTGGAAGACGACGCCGGACACGAATTCGCAGTAATCCATGGAGTATCCGATGTTAAGCAAATCCAGGGTAACTCAGCTCGAATGGAGGTAAAGAAGCTGACAGCGGTAATGCAAGCTTTTCAGATTGATCCAGCAAAATCACAGGCAGGAAAACGTTGGCGAGCAGAGGACATCAACTACAACAAGCATATTGTTTTCACGGATGAAGATCTTGTGGGAGTAAGGACCCCACATCACGACGCCTTAGTCATTACACTCAGGATAGCTAACTTTGATATCGACAGGCTGCTCGTCGATTAAGGGAGCTCATCCGAAGTGATGTACATCGACCTGTTCAGAAAATTGAAGTTGAACATCGCCGACCTAAAGGGAACAACCGTTCCTCTGGTCGGCTTCGCTGGGAAAATGACCATGCCTCTGGGCAAGATTGTACTACCAGTGCTCGCTGGAAATGTTTCAAAAATGATTGAATTCTTGGTGGTCGACATCGATTCACCGTATCAAGCCATCCTCGGCAGGGGATGGCTTTACGCAATGAAGGCAGTCTCCTCGACCTACCACCAGCAACTCAAGTATGTCACCGAGCGGGGAGTGATGGAGATACATGGCGACCAGGCGATGGCGAGAAAGTGCTTCATAGCGGCCATCCGACCAAAGCCAGAGAAAAAAGTCGTTCAAACCAGCGAGAAAGTGGAGGAAGGTACAATCCCTTCCAAATAGCAATTAAAATATGGAAGGCCCGGAGTGGAAGAGACCAGGCTCCTCCCCTCCAAGCGTGTTGTAGAGGACCTGGTAGAAGTAATTTCTAAAGAGGGCGACAACAGCAGAGTCTTCCTGATCGGGACCTCACTCGCTGACCAAGAGCAAAAGGATTTGTTAACCTTACTCAGAAACAACATAGATGTTTTCGCTTGGGAACCCTATGAGCTGCCAGGAATTGATCCCAATATGGTCTGCAATCAGTTGCACGTCAATCCCACATTCAAACCGATAGCACAGAAGGCACGACGAACTGCTCCCGAGAAGGTCAGAGAAATAGAAAAAGAAGTCGAAAAACAGCTGGATGCAGGGTCCATACGGGAAGTGCAATTCCCCAAATGGTTATCCAACCCAGTGGTAGTTCCAAAAAGCAACGGGAAGTGGAGAGTTTGCATAGACTTCACTGACCTCAACAAAGCCTGTCCCAAGGATAGCTTCCCTCTTCCGAAAATAGACCAACTAGTAGACGCCACTGCAGCTCACGAACGAATGATTTTCCTGGACGCATACTCAGGCTATCACCAGATTCCCCTGTATGCCCCAGATCAGGACAAAACGGCGTTTATCACGACGGTTGGTTTATACTGTTACAAGGTCATGCCTTTTGGGCTTAAAAATGCAGGGGCAACCTATAAGAGGCTGGTTACTAAAATGTTCAAGAATCAGATGGGAGACACGATGGAGGTCTACATCGACGACATGCTCGTCAAGAGCAAGGAGAAGGAAGATCACCTCTCGGACCTGTCAAGTACCTTCGAAATCCTCAGGAAGTACCGAATGAAACTCAACGCGAGCAAGTGTTCCTTCGGTGTCCAGTCAGGAAAGTTCCTTGGGTATTTGGTCAGAAAGCGTGGCATAGAGGCTAACCCGGACCAGATTGATGCAATCAAACGGGTGCAACCTCCTCGCACAATCCGCGATGTACAGAAGTTCACTGGAATGCTCGCTGCTCTAAATCGTTTCATTTCTAAATCCTCCGAGAGATGCAAGCCCTTCTTCCAACTCTTAAAAGGCAGCAAAACAGTAGAATGGACCCTAGGTTGCTCACAAGCATTAGAAGAGCTCAAGTCCTACCTAAGCTCCCCACCACTGCTTGTCATACCACAGCAAATGGACCCTTTGTACCTCTACCTCTCTGTATCCAGCCATACTATCAGCTCAGCGCTAATGTGTGAAGTTACAGGGATCCAACATCCAGTCTATTACGCGAGAAAAACCTTACCAGACGCCGAGCAGCGCTACCTGCCATTGGAAAAGCTCGCATTCGCCCTAGTAATGTCCTCGAGGAAACTGAAGCATTACTTCGAAGCTCATACGATCATCGTCCTTACATCACACCCCCTCAAGGCTGTCCTAAGTAAGGCGGATTTATCGGGCAGACTGTCTAAATGGTCAGTCGAGCTCTGCCGATTTGACATCCAATTTCAACCAAGGACAACTATCAAGGGTCAAATCCTTGCTGACTTCATAGCTGAATTCACAGGCGAAGAACCCTTCAACCAGCCTAAGCCAACAGAACAAAACAGCCAGGCTACAGGGGGAAGCTGGAAATTATTCGTTGATGGAGCCTCCAACTCAAAGGGGGCAGGAGTAGGAATTATTCTCATCACTCCAGAAAATACAGTCCTCGAGCAAGGAATCAGGCTGGGATTTGCAGCCTCCAACAACGAAGCAGAATACGAAGCCTTAATAGCAGGTCTCCAAAGGGCGCAAACTCTGGGAGCAAAGCATTTACAGGTATTCAGAGACTCGCAACTATTTTCCAATCAGATAAGTGGAGACTATAACGCGAAGGATGAGAGGATGGCAGCCTACCTCTCCTTGGTGAAAAACTTAATGACGAACTTTGAAGAAATCAACATCCAACAGTTTCCCAGGGGACAGAACAGCCACGCTGACGCCTTGGCAGCCTTGAGCTCGGCAGTTGATTCCAGCCTTAAAAGGATCATCCCTATCGATTTCCTCAGCTGCCCGAGCATTTACCCCAACTGCGAGCTGACCAAAGAGAAACCAATACTCCAATTGGAACCAGCCCCCAGCTGGATGGATCCCTTGAGAGACTATTTGAAGAACGGAATGCTCCCAGGGGATAAGAGGACTGCCCACCAGATAAGAGTCAAAGCTGCTCGCTTTCACTTATCCACGGGAGGCGACTTGTATAAAAGATCTTTCTC
The DNA here is from genome assembly GCA_949130495.1 of Sambucus nigra. NCBI lineage: Eukaryota > Viridiplantae > Streptophyta > Magnoliopsida > Dipsacales > Adoxaceae > Sambucus > Sambucus nigra. Next base: position 414,080,862 of record OX422215.1, on the reverse strand, counting down.
CGACCCCTACCTTATATGCGTCCACCCAGGCGATGTCAAGATAGTGCTTCACGAGCTTCACGAAGGAATCTGCGAGAGTCACGTCGGAGGAAGGTCTCTAGCCTTCCGAGCAATGAAGGGAGGTTATTGGTGGCCATATATGCAAAAGGACTCCGCAGTATATGTTCGCAGATGCCTAAAATGCCAGCTTCACGCCCCCATGGTCCACCAGCCCGCCAGCGAGTTAAAATCCCTGACCAGCCCCTGGCCTATCGCCCAGTGGGGAATGGACATCGTGGGACCACTGTCCACCGCTGCCGGTAATCGCAAATACCTGTTGGTCGCAACTGATTACTTTACCAAGTGGATCGAGGCAGAACCACTGGCGAACATCTGGGATGCTGACATGATGAGGTTCATATGGAGAAATATAATCACTCGATTCGGGATTCCCAGAACCATCATCACTGACAATGGAACACAGTTCGAGAGTGGCCCTTTTCAGGACTTCTGCGACCAACACGGGATCAGGCACCACTTCAGCTCGATGGCTTACCCTCAAAGCAACGGACAAGCTGAGGCTTCCAACAAGACAGTGATCGCTGGATTGAAGAAGTGGTTAGAACAAGCCAAAGGCGCATGGACAACCGAGCTACCGCATATCCTATGGGCGTACAGAACGACTCCTAGGCGAGCCACAGGAGAAACGCCATTCTCACTAGCATATGGTATGGAGGCAGTCATCCCACTAGAAGCAGGATTTCCTACAATGAGATCCGACCTTGTCGAGCAGGGTCAGAACGATCAGGCTTTGCTCGTTGAACTCGATTTGGCCGACGAGCGCAGGGAACTTGCCCTAGTAAAACTAGTGAGCTATCAGCAACAGCTCGCAAAGCACTACAGCAAAAGGGTCAATCCGAGGAAATTCGAAGTGGGGGACTATGTTTTAAGAAAGGTCCTGGGCAACACAGTGAAGCCATCAGACGGTAAACTGGGCGCGAACTGGGAAGGACCTTATAAGATAATTAGAAACGATCTGCAAGGTGCCTATCATTTGAAAACAATGGAGGGCAGAAAGATACCACGAGCATGGAACGCAGCTAATCACAAGAAATTCTATTTTTAAGGGTTCTATTGTTAGATCTTTTATTGTACTCATTATGGGAAAAGACAGTTTATTTCTCATTTCACCAATGAAAATCTCTCAGTTGATCACTCTCTAAAAAGTAACAATTATATCTTATTGCACATCCTTTTCAAATCACAGGTATAATGGTTGGCATAGCAGGGGGATACCCCTCCTCAGGTCATCGTCATGAAGCATGACAGACCTCATAGCATTGCCCATGGCAATATATGAAGCCCTACAGAGTATTCTTAGGCATCAAACCTACTTTGGTGAAATAAAATCCTGACCGGATAAAGACATCCAATAACAGGTGTGTCCTCGCCAATTGCCCTACTTAGGCCTAAGGGAGTGTGACGACACGACCTAAAAGGTAAAGGAAGGGCACAATGGTATTCTTAATACTGGACTGGGCGAACACTCACATGACAAGATAAAAAGGATTGTAAAGCTGCAAAAATATGAAAAGATTGGATGAACACGTTTAGTCGGCAAAATCGCCCAAAACTCGAACTTTCCATTAATCTTTTATATTTACAAACAATAATAGTACATGTTTAGTCGGCGAAGCTCGCCCAAAGCATTTACAATTATTAAAAAACAAAATATCAAGAAGGTGGAAGCCTCCGAGCAAGATAGTCAGCAACTTTAGCTCTCCTCCCATCATCAGGAGCAGGATCGAACTCCTCCACGACCTCAATTGCGTCCAACTCCAATAGTCGTCGGGGGATAGCATCGATGGGGATCCATCGATCATCTCGCCTAAATGGATTAGGCATCAGAGTAGAGGGGGACATCTCGTGCCGATACCACAATATCGAGTTCCTCGGGACCTGCAGCTCTTTGAGAGCACTCAACCACCCCCTGATGAAGGAAAGCTCCTCGAACTCTGAATCCTTGTGGGAGCATCCAGCCAGCCCTGATCATAGCCATCAGCCCACACTTGGCGAGGGCCCTTCTTGAATAAATGCCGCAGTCGGGTGACGTCCCTTTGAAGCCCAGCAGCAGTCACATAAGCTCGCCGAACATCACCGCGCAGCTCCTCCATTTCCCTCTCACGCCGCTCCTCGACTTCCCTACTCCTACCCCTTGTACTCCTACCAACACACGGGAGGGGAGGCCGAGCAGCTCGCGAAGAGGAAGAGCCTTGTAGGACTGCCGATACGGTGCTCGGCGAATGCTCCTTAAGCTTCGAGACCTCCCGCCTCAGGTCTTCATTCTCCCTCTGAAGAAACTCCACGACTTGGTTGATCTCGGTGGCCTCCAGTAACTTTGCTCTCAGCTCGCTAACTTCTTCTTGCACTGAAGCACCGATCTCTTCCATTTCCTGGAGCCTGTCCTTCAATTTGGCCACCAGCTCGGACTGATCCTTATATTTTTGGTTCCTTGACTTAGCAAACCTGCAAAGCCTAGCAAAGTCCTGGCGAACTGCAGGGCTTGCATTAGGACCCAGAGTCCTACCTAATTGGGAGGTAACAGGAATATATTCATCCACATCAACCAACTACAAGTAAAAGAAAGAGAGAAGAAAGAGATCAGCATAAACAAAAATAAAGTCTTTTCATTGATAATGAGCGAACTTACATCAGATCAAAAACGAAAAAAGTTACAAAGAAGCCCTATTAATTAGCAACCTCGGTGGATGGACCCTTGTCCTTATCAGCATCAGCAGGGGCATTACCCTCTGTAGGGGTGTCCACGGCCCCCTCGACCAAAGGAGCATCAGTAGGAGTCTCCTGAGAAACAGGATTGGTGCCTTCAGCAGTTGGGGCTGGGTCCTCATCCACGACTGGCTTTGGCCCTGGATCATGCTCGTCAAAGAGTGGGGATGCAACATCCACCCCAACAGCCACGAGGGCCTTGTACCACCCTTTATTGAAGTTCAGAAGGCTGATATAGCCTATCTGAACCTCGGCGTCCTCATACGCAGTAGCCCAGCCAGAATTGTACGAATCTTCTTTAAGAGTGGCTGCCTGGGATTTCTCCGCCTCCAGCTGCTCAGAAAGAACCCTGTTCTTCTCCGCAAAGTCTAGCTTGCTCGAGCATACCAGATCATATGACTTCCTCAGCTCGCCAAGCTCCCTAACAGCATTATCTCTCTCGCGAGCAGAATTAGCAAGGGCCAAGGCAGATGAAGCTCGAGCCGCATCAGCAGCCTTCAGATCGGCCTCCAGCTGAGAACCCCTGGCCACCATAGTAGACTTCTGCTGCTCCATCTCGCTGTTCCTTCTCAACAGCTCATCGCGAGAGCGATAGAGCAGAGCAAAGTCAGTCACAAACTGCAAAAAACGAGGGAAGGATCAGAAAGAAGAAACCATCAAAATGGATTAAAGGAAGTTGAGAATTATAAGAGGAACCTTACCAAGGCAAGCCTCTGGCTAGCTTGCAAAGCCAGTTGATCGGACCCCGACGCCCTCTCACGATCTGCAGGGAGGACTGCTCTCTCGAGCAGCGCAGGGGCAAGCTGAGGAGAGGTGGCCACCGAAGCCCCCTCAGGCAAGGCAGATACTGGGACCAAGGCTTGACCAGTTTTGGTCCTCAGTTCCATCTTCCTCCTCTCCTCCTCCTTTTATCTCTACCTTCTCTTTCTCTCTTCCACCTTCTTCCTCTCATGCTCCTTTTTCTTCTCTCTCTCCCTCGCCTGCTCCTCCTCTCTCTTCTTCTTCTCTTGCTCCTGAGAAGAAGGCCGAGAACCAGTAGCTATGGTCCCATAGGCAGTCTTCGATTTCTTGGACCTCTGGGCAAGAAGCACATCATCATCATCATCTCTTATTAAATTCTTCCTGGGAGGCATCTCTTCACCAGAACTGCTGGTAGTGCTCGAAGAACTGCTACTATCAACACTGCCTGCACCCAAATTACTAACACCTGCAGGCTCACTCTTCGAGCTGCTCTCCTCCTCATCCAATTGGATGGGCTCAGCAGAAATCTCTTCGGAAGAGTCAAAGTCCGGAACACTATCCACAGGTCGGGCTATGAAGCTGGAGCCTATGTTCTTGTATTCAAGTAGAAAAGCAGCAGACCTAGGATGCTCGCCATCACCCAAAGGTTCCCTGATGTTCCAAACTTTCACCAGTTCCGAGATACGAACCTCGCTGAGAGCAGGCTCCAAGTTCTTTGTCCTCGTTGTAAAAGAGAAAGAAAGAAGAGGTTAGAAAAATCACAAAGTCAGCAAAGGTTGAAACAATAATACAACATCTAACTATATATTCTTCCCCATAAAAGGGAACAGTGAACCTCTCAGACCTCGACCCTTCAAATTGGAGGGAGAATTGCCAATTCCTAACAAGAAAACCTTCTTGCCAGTAGTCCTTATGGGAATCAGGTAAATTTACTACCAATACCCTATCAGGGCTCCTAGCCTTAAGGTACAGGACACCTGAACTCGTTCGAGAAAAAGAATAACAAAAGCAGACCTCGGTAAGCCCTAACCTTGTGCCGTACAATTGATTTATCCTATGCACGCCGTTCACTATTTTCCATACGTTGGGCGAACATTGTGCAGGCACAAATACCAAAATAGCTAAAGAAGTGTAGAAACAGACAATTAGGGGGAAAGGTAAGACCCCCCTGGGAGAGCAACAGGACGTGAATCCAATTTGCATCCTCTATATCCCTAACGTTCCTAGGCGGCGAGGCACAACACTCAATCTCTACCCACTCAGAAATACTATAGAATTTTCTAAACTCGGTTACTGACCTATTTCCAATCTTCGCCATTGGAAAAATACAAGAAAAACAATAAACTCGAGAAAAGGGCACGAGAGACTTACAAGACAGAAGATCAGGTCAAATGGCGAAGAAGCGACGAGAGTGGAGACTGAAAACAGAAGGTACAAAGCTTAAGAGTTCTCAGAAGATAGAAGATTGCTGGAAAAGCTGGAGCGACGAAGAGAAAATGTGTCTTATTCCAACAAGCCTTCAAGTCTAATCATAACGCACGGATAGCGAAGTGGGTACCGCCAAAGCAACGTCACAGTTTTCGAAGAAATCGACCATCATAGCTGATTATTTAAATTCATTGGACCTGTAAAAATGGCCCAACAAATTTAGGGGCAATTGTGGGTACCTTGAATTTAGCACCATAAGGCCTGGACGAGTAGCCCCTCCTTAGCGGCCCAAAGTCCAGGCCCATCACCTCTTATACTCATCCGATTACCCCACGATCCCATGAAGAGAAGCTGTAGGGGAGCGCGATCCCATGTAGGGGAGATGGCTAATAAGGAGGAACCCATCACCCCCACTACTCCAACATATACATGTATAAATTAAACCCTAAGTCCGGGGCAAAGGACAAGTTGTATTCTCTGTACTTATTCTTCAGAATATAGAGAAATAACACTGACTGAACCACCGTGGACGTAGGCACATATTTGCTAAACCACGTATACCCGTTGTTGTGTGATTGGCATCTTATTTATCTTTTCTTGATTGTTACCTCTTTCATATTTATTTGTGTTGCATAATAATTGTCACCATATATATATATATATATATATATATATTGTTTTTTTGTCACCCACTCATTCTATCTCTACTTTATAAGTTCACTCATTTTTTTCCTTCTTTGATAAAGTATTATTAATAAATTATTATTCGTTATACATGTTTGTAAATTATTTGTGTTAATATATATTTCAATTTTTTTTACATATGAACTTTTAAAATAACCATGGGAGAGAAATTAAAAGGGTTAATTATACTACGACCTTTTCAATTTTGCTCCAATTTTTACTTTACAATCCGTACTTTTATTTTTTAGATTTAACCCCTTCAACTCATAAAAATACATCATTTTACCTCAAACACTAAGCGTGTTAAATTTTTGAATGAAAAATTGATCATTTTTATTACATATGATATGAGCGTATTTTTGTCCAACCACTTGTGTAAATTATCAAGTTTTCTTTTGAAAAAATTAATACCATTACACTTATGGGGTAAAATGATGCGTTTTAAAAAGTTCAGAGATTAAGTAAAAAAAATACAAGTTGTAAAATAAAAATATATATACAAAGTGAAAGGGTCAAAATGTAATTAGACCAAGTTAAAAATGTGTCGAATTCTATGCTCAATTCACTTTACACATAAATTTTACGTATGGAGTGGTGATTCTCCGCGGGGAAACAAATATATGGGACAATTTGAGTTATGTAATGTTTGTGTGTGTATATATATATATATATATATATATATATATATATATATATATATATAGAGAGAGAGAGAGAGAGAGGCAGGCTCCTGTGCACACTAAGTTTGCACACTAAGTTTGCACATTACCTTTTTAAAGTAGTAAAAAAAATATTTTTGAGTTGATTTTTTTTGTGTGATATTTAAACATTTCAAGGAACCCATATAAAAAAAATCAGCTCAAAAAAACTTTTTTTGCTAGTTTTAAAAAATCGATCAAACTTTCTATGCTTTATGCCCTTTAAAAACTGCGAAAGTTTGACCGATTTTTTAAAAATAGCAAAAAAAGTTTTTTTGAGCTAATTTTTTTTATGTGAGTCCGTTGAAATGTTAAAATATCACATAAAAATTGGTGTGCGCCAGCACTCAAAAATATTTTTTTTACTACTTTAAAAAAGTAATGTGCAAACTTAGTGTGAACAGGAGCCTCTCTCTCTCTCTCTCTATATATATATATATATATATATATATATATATATATATATATATATACATATTTTCAGCCCCACACCCCTTTCAAATTTTTAAACACCAAATGACTAAAATATAATCTATACATATATAATTTGAGCAAATATAATATTTTGGCTAAAAATCTACTCTTTATTTTAAACAATAATATTTTGAAAATAAAAATAAAACATAATATTATGAATATACAAAAATCCTAATATTCTGGAAAATTAAAAATTTTGATATTCTAAAAATATAAAATTCATAAAAATTCAGCTTGTTATTTAAAAAAAAACTATTTTATTTATAAAAAACTTATTATTTTTTATTCAAATGGAAGTTAATATAAAAAAACGTATTGGTTATAGTAACACCCCGTGTTTTCATTAGTTTAATTAATTAATTGATTGGAAAATTCGGAAAAAATAAATTTTTGAATTTTATAAGTTTTATTGGTTAAATATGTTAGTTATGATTGTTGAAGAATAAGACTTCAAGCGGAATTGAAATCGGAGTTAAAACGGATTTTTATATATTTGTACCTTATAAATTTTTAAGCCGAACTATCAGTTTTTCTAGGCGATCGATCGATCGATCGACGCTAGGGGTCGATCGATCGACCCCAACAGATTTCGTGTCCTGTAATTTTCTTTTGGACGAGTTTTGTCATTTTAAAACTCTTAAACTCTTTTATATAAGTGATATTTCGGGTCTAGGTTTTTAAAACTTATATCTTACCAACCCTAGAGTAGCAGACTCTTTCTTTGTTCATCATCTTCCACCTTAAAACCCTAGCAACCATTAAAATTAGTTTTCAAGCTCAGTTTGAAGGCCAAGATAAATCTGTCCCAAGTGGTTCAAGAAGAGTTTTGATCCATTTTTCGAGAGAAACTCATTTATCGAATCAAATTTTTGTCAAACTAATCGCAAACATGTTTACCCTATTCTTTTCCTTTAGTGTTATGTGCGTTGATTGTAACCTCTGTTAAACTCATGTTTTCTAAAATAAGTTATGAATATAATTATTAAATAGATAAATTTCGGGACTGTTTTGTATGAAATATTAATGTTACTTAATACTTATAACTTTGTTGTTCCTTGGGTTATGTTGGCGTAGTCGGTTGTATTATGGGCATGTACATGTACAAGAGCCCTTAAAAAGTAAATTTTGATATTTCATGTGAGAACCCTAGATTAAATAAATTACTTGTGTTGGAAAATAATAACTATGATAGGACTTTCATGTAGATATTATTCAAAAAATCACAATATTTATGTGTCCTTGATTTTCACTTTTTAGATTAAAATTATTCAATTTGGAAATCTAATGTTGTTACGATTGTTGTTATAAATTGTTAATTACGCCACTTTATGGAAGTATTATAATTTTTTATATCTCGGAGACGTTGGGTAATGTAGGTAATTGGTGTTCACCCCTGGTTATAGTACACTTGTTAGGTATGGGACTAGTGGAGTAGGTCGTAATTGCGATTCATGCATTCTAGGTATGGGACTAGTTTGTGTGAGTTTATAAGGGTTATATGATCAGGGATGGGGGTGATTGTCTATTTTATACCATGGTAGGTTAGCCTAGGATTGTGACTAGGTGGAGTTTAATATCAAAAAACTCATCCGATATATAGGTTAGGACGCGTATGTATTTTAGGAACCTTTAGGTATAGGACTAAAGGAGTGTTGAGGATCTCATATTGATAAAAAGGGTGGGGAACTCGATAAAATGAGAAAGTGAGAATTAATGCCTAAGATAACATAAACGGGTAGTAAAATAGATTAGCGACATAAATTGTGGGGCCGAGAATCGAGGAGAGGGGTCAGAGGTCGTTTTATGTCGTTTCGTGTGTGGAACCTTGTCAAATTCGGGATCGCGAGATAAAAACGGGTTAGCCGACGTTTTGACAAGGGAAATGTGTGCAGGTGAAAAAATCACCCGAGGCGGGAGGACCACTATTTTTTCTGGGAATACCATCCGTGACGGGAGGACCGCTATCATTTAAAAAGTAATAATTGGGGAGAATGATAAAATGGTTTAACTTAATTGAATTTACGCTTGGGAGTTGGGTTAAAATTAAAATAATATTGGTGTGGTACATTTTAAAGAAACTTTTTTGGGTAGTTAGAAATTTACTCTCGGTGATTAATAACCTTCGTAATTAAAAGATTTTATTGTTATGGTCGATATATATATAGCACTATTGTCTGGGTTCAGAGACCTTAATTGAGAAGAGTAGCCAGTTTTCATGCTTGGGGCTTTGGCTCTCTAACACATGTGTTAACTGATCTTTTTCATGATTTATTTGTGAGTTGCTGCATAGGATTCCTTGGAGATCTTTTGGAGGTGAAGATGGATTTATCTTATTGCTTTAGTAGTTATATTTCTCTTTACATCCCGTCGTATTATTTATGAGACTACTTTTGAGTTTATTGGGCCTTTCCGTTCCAAAGTTGTTTTAAGATTTCAGTTGTATTTATTTATTTAATTATTGAGATATTCGGCGATTACATGTGATGGATTTTGACCGCACTTTGGTGTTTTATCATTTGGATGTCATTCATATTTGGGTTTGATTAAAATAATTTATCTTGTGGATTAAAATTTTGATGTCTCATATCTGTCACATGCTAAGGATGATATTTAATTTTGATGTCATATATGTCATATCTGTCTCATATCATCAAGAAGTTTAAGCTGAGAATTTGTTCTAAAACTATGTAATACCCCATATTTTTTTTATATCTTTAAAATTGTGAATTTATTAAATTTAATTGAGATATTAATTTAATATTAATCCGAAAATTTATTTTAAATATTTACTAGCGTGACAAGAGTTAGTAATTATTGAGATTTTTTTTAATATTACTTAATGAGTAAAGTAATATGTAGAATTGAGTTTATTAAAATTATCGGAAGTGAATAATATGACAATTATGGAAATTAAGTCAGGGCGCGCATGTGTCGTGTCGAAATTAAATTATTATAATAAAAAAGTGAATAAATTATAAGTCACTCGTATGATCATTTTCAATGCACCATTGTGTCCGGAAGAATCGAGTTAGTCAGAAAAGTGTACCCGGGGGTTTAGTTTGGGTCTCGGGGTTATTTTATGCCTAACTGGCATCCCGGGAGGGTATTATGGTCATTTTGTATTTTTGAGTGATTAAACCCACGAATTTCCCTAAGTTATATCAGCTATTAGAATTAAGCTTTTGGGGTTATCAATTATAGAAACATAGAACGACCAATAGAGAAGAAAGGAAGAGAGCTCTTCAAGACTAGATCAGAATTCGTAACACCTTTTTCAAGAATAACACCACCAGGACATAGATCGTAAGACAAGAAATGCAACCATACCTTCGTCACCAACATATCAGACCTTCGATTTCCAGGAAAGTAACTATCTTGCTAATTCCTAATTGATATTTCACCCATGTTAGAACATGATTAAGAATACATGTTCTTGTTGAAGAATACATGTTCTTATTTAAATCGCATGTTTTAGGAGTAATGCATGAAATCTGGAAGCCTTGTCATATGTAGAGGATTACCCACGAATTTGTAATGGTTTAATTGAAAGAAATCTGGAAGAAGAATGAGAATTTTTGGAAATCAATACAAAACTAGGGTTCTTGATAATTCTTCTAAATTGGCCCCTTTAACTCAATGACTTTGATGAATTCGTAGATGCTTTACGTAGGAAATCATGTAGATAGATGTATATAATCAATGGTGTAATTGTTTGGGAGTTTGGGATGTATCACGATTTAGAGGTTGAAAGGTGATGAAGCTCGTAGGTTGGAATTGCAGAATCTGGGCAAGAACTGCTCGATCGATCGACCGACCTCATTCATCAATCGATCGAACCCTCCTGGAAACTGAATGTTTTTCCTCTTTTTATTTAATTCGGATAAAATGCATAGGAGCCCTTTAATATTATTTAAAGAACATAATGGGTCATAAAGAGGACCAGTAGGGTCTAAGTAGGTTCCATTTAATAAAATTTTACACGGGATGTAACTCTGGGATAATGGGGGTATGTCACATATTAGAAACCGTGCGTGCGTTATCTAAGGAACTGAGAGATTCATGAAGGACTTAGACCAGTACGTTAGTGAGGGTGTACTTACTGAATTTACCTTTAAGAAGAGAGAATACTTCGAGGGACGAGAAGTAATTATGAAATGATTATAATTGAGAATAAAAAGAGATGAGTTCTTTATGCGTAAGAATTGGGTGAAATTGTATTACGTACGGTTAAAAATATTATGGGTCGTGGGCGAACCTAATTGAAAAATGAGAATATTTATTTATATGACCGAGTGCATATGTGTATATATATATATATATATATATATATATATATATATATATATATATATATATATATATATATATATATATATATTATATCTGTGTATAATCATACCCGCGCTACTTGCTATCACGGAGGTTACCGCGCTGAGACAGTCTTATCTTGATGGGACCTTTATGGGAGATATTGAATTGTACCCTAGAACATAGGATTCCTTGGTACAGGCTATCTGAGAATGATAGTCAGACGGTCCTAAGAGATGTGAGGGGTATGTGATGACCTCTTAGTGACTTGGAATTCTTCTACTGTGCGTATAAGTAGATAAATATTGAATAAATACTCCAAAATCGTAGTAAGTGTTGGGAAACTTTACGACAGTATTGAGAAATACATAATAGACGTAAGTAATTATTAAGAGACTGATCTCCAAACTAACATTATAGACTTGTGTCTTCTCGAAATAGAATTTATGGGAGATGGAGTAGATAGACTTATAAGGAATTTTAGTAGTACGGTAGGCGTGCGCACTAGATGAGCGGTGAGAATTCTCAAGAGAGTGTCACGTACTAACATGGTTGTTATATTAGCTAGTAAGCATTTTAAATACTTGCTAAACTATTTTTAAAACTGTTTTACACTCGGGCTCTGACCCATTTCCTGTCATTTTCTCTCTCTTGTATATATATGTATATATTATAGGTACCCAACCACAGGGGCGTCGGGCGTAGGTTCTTTGGTTTGGACGTGCTGCAGTCAAGGTGGGAGTTGATAGCCCTTGAAGTAGATGACCTCTTCCTTGATTTAGTTCTTCATAGTTAGGGCATGTGTCACCCGATTTCCTATTCCATTTAGACTTATTAGAGATTTTGTATTTATTTATGTTTTCAGTATTCAATACTCATTTGGGAGTTAATTCATGTTATGTTTATTACATTTATGGATATTGACTTGGTTTGAATATTCTAGTTGGCATGTTTCTTTTGGATGATTGATATCCTTAGCATTTGTGTTATTCTTAAACTAGTTTATATTTAAAAAGGTTTTATGATTAAATCTAATAAATGAAATAATATTTTAAAATATTTGACACTTAGCTTAATTAATTATGGAGTGATTAAAATGGAAAAATTATTTTCGACAGTGATGCTAAGAATGAGCCACACCGTTCACCTTGATTTTAATTTAATAAAGGACTGATCACCTGGTGTTTAATTAGGCGGGGTGTTACAAACTACTGACTTTTTAGGACCTCATGAGTGCATAAAAAGTATGAATGCATATAGGGCTCTCATTACCTAAAATAAGTAGTAGCCAAACATACTTACTAAAACCATATATATAAATGCCATACCAGGATAAAATTTCAAATAAAAAATAGAGAAGACCAAACAAAATTGATCTTCACATCTAAAGAAAAAAGGTAAAAAATATGAACCTTCAGACCTGTTAAGAAATATTGTTTAATTTTTTATAAAAGAAACACTAAATATGGATGTGTATGTAAAATGATGTTAAATTTGAAGCCTAAATATGAATCAAAATGAACATTCACTGTAACAACAACAACAATCTGTAAAGATATGAGAGGAAAGCCATAATTTTTAATTCCTCTTCTTATAGGGGAACCACATAGCCACATAGGCATTTTATCAAGCAGCTACTAAACATAAAAGCACATTATTTATTTACTAAACATAAAATCCAACATGTGCATCAAACAAGGAGGGATTAGATAAATTAGAAACCAAAAATCATGTACTGAGTCTAGACAATTACTCAATCTAGTTAAGTCCGCATTTTTAGAGTGATTTGAAAACACACATGCTTTTGGAATGAGTAGAAAACAACAAACCTAGAAAATGATTCTCCTACAATTGAATACACACCTACTAACGATGAACATGTACAATATCATAATAAATAATTAAAAACAAAATATAGCAATGATGTGAAATTATAAGAATACATCAACACCATTAACCTGAAACATTAAAGAATATAAAATTTAAAAAATGCAGAAACAATATTAGAAAAAATAATATCAAATGTTAACATTCATAGAATTATAAAATCCAAATTATTTAAAAGTCAAAAGAGAGAGAGAGAGGGAGTCGGGGTTACACCTGAAAAATTGAACAAATAAATTTCAGATCTACAAAATAAAGCTACAAATAAACAAACAATGAACCAACATTTTATTCACAGTTGTAGAAGTTGAAACCATGAATAAGAAAGGATTAAAAAAAATGAGGGTTTAGAAATTGTAAATTGAATAAAAAATCTCCAAATAACTTAAATCTGACGAAGACAATATGCATACCTCATAGTGGAGAGAAGGCGGGGTGAGTGGGAGACGTATCAGTAAGATTGAAGACCTGATTCAGACAAAAAACACCAAAAATAAATAATGGTTTGAAAAAATATATAAATCCCTATTTGAACTAAAAAATGAAAAAATGTAAAGCCCACTTACCAAACAAAGACGCCTTGAACCCAAACTGGATGAGAAGAAGGTCGATTGGTGAAAGAGGGGGAGGGAGACGGGGAAGAAGGCAAAAGAAAGGAGAAAGATAGAAAGGGAGAGAATGATAATGACGACTAGGGTTTGATCAAATGGATTCAAGGGAGATAATGTGGGGAATGATCTCAACCCTTCATTTGTGAGTGATGTGACCGAATCCTCACCCCTAATTAAGTTATCAACTTATGAAATAGTGTCAAAACTTCTACTCCTTATTTTATATATATATATATATATAATACTTCTTGTGTACGGACTGACCCGCACATTAACAGTCCGGACTGAATATATAGCACCTGGCGGTAAGCCTCCAAAAGAAAAAGAGAGGGTCTATAATTTCGCTGATAATTTCTGGGGGTGAAGAAATTGGTATAATGTGGAGGGTTTATATCATACCTGTGCGGGTCAGTCCGCACATGATCATTTCGTGTATATATATATATATATATATATATATATACTGTATTGCTCTTGTGCGGACTATTTCGCATTTTAACAGTGCGAATTGGGCATGTGTCACCTGACAGTGAGCACATAAGAGAGAGAGAGAGAGAGAGAGAGAGAGAGTTTTTATAATTTAGTCGATAATTTCTAGGCTCACCGCCAGATGACACATGTACAGTCCGCACCATTAAAATGCAGGAGATTCCGCACAAGAGCATATATATATATAATATTTCATTCCTCCACATGAATAGTTAATTTTGCATATTAGAGGCTTTACCTTATATACTCTTCTCTTTGCCATGGTTTCCTAGAACTTTAGTAGTTCTTGACATGTACATTCATCGCAAACTTGTGGAAAATCTTTGTATGATCCTTATTTTAAAATAATAAGATGCCATCCTCTTCCCATAGTGAACATAGGATAATTATTTTTCAATACCATGACAAATATAGTCTCCCTATTCAATATAATCAATAACAAATTGAAAACCGAAATATGTGTGTGTGTGTGTGTGTGTGTGTGTGTGTGAGAGAGAGAGAGAGAGAGAGAGAGAGAGAGAGAGTTAACACAATATTTTTGTGGTTCGAGAATGGATGTTTCCTTTATTAACATGCTAAAGGTGTGTTTGGGAACCTCAATTCAATACTTTGGAATTAGAAAATTTTCATTTCAAAATTGAATTAAAAATTTTCCAATTCCAATTTTATTGCATGAAATTACAGTTTCGAAACACACTCTAAGGCCCTGTTTGATAGAAAAGTGGGAAAATGCGAATGATTCCACGAAATTTGATTCTATAACAAGTAATTCCAAGGCAAGTGAATATTTTCCAACATTTTTCTATTTGATACAAGTTGGAAAATCATCAATTTTTTACATTTCTATCAAACACAAAAGCTGAAAAATAGATATAAATGTGAAAATTTTGTTCACGAAATATATATTTTATAGAATATATATATATTTAATATATGAATTATACGAAGAAGATGTACACAATATTTAAAAAAATATATTATATATACGAAATATATGAATACACGGAATATATTAAATATGCTAAATATATAAATATACAAAATATATACGTATACAAAATATATACATATATGAAATATACACAATATACAAAATTTACATATATACTAAAATATATGAAATATATAAATGTATGGAATATATATAAATATATAGAATATATTAAATATACGAAATATACGAAATATACACATACATCAAAATATATGAAATGTATGAAATATATACATATATGATATTTACGCAATATACGAAATATACATGTGTTAAAATATACGAAATATACATATGTATTAAAATATACGAAATGTATATATTTACAAATTTATGAACAATATATATTTGTATATTGATGACATATATAAAGTTTTAAAACAAAAATGGTTTTGGGTAATTTGTCACCCACGGGTGGCAAACAAAAACATGCTCCCCTCCAAATAATTGGTTTCTACCCAAAGGTGGAAAATAGTATTTAAGGGGTGTTGTACATGGTAAATATATTCCATGGCAAATTTAGGGTATCAAATCGCTTAAAAGTTGTAAAATTTCAAAAAATTTCAACTTTTTGGAATTTGCCTTGAAATTATTGTGCTATCAAATGGGCCTTAAGGGTATTTGATGTGCTTTTCTAATGGAAAATATATTTGAGAGCTACCAATCTTTATCTGAAAGTCAGAGCTCCATTATAAGTTTTTATTTATATTTTATTTTTTTTGATATATATTTAATTTTGACAATGTGTACTAAAGTCTAATTTTTAAACAAAATTTTATTTAAGTCTAAAATCGAAGATTAGTATTGTATTAACATTAAATTAGTCCTTCTTAATATAACGTAACTATCCAAGGGAATGATTAAAATTATTATAAGGTTATTCTGTTGTCATGGGAATAAGTCTCCACATATCTTTTCCAAAAATGTAGAGTTGTGACTGATTAAGAATATGGTGTTCTATGACCAAATATCTAATTTTCGAAAGAGAGGTCGTGCCATGGTAACAAACCTTTCCAAACTTGAAATGATTGATGTGTCGATCTGAGGGTGGCCATATAATTTTTTGACATTCACAAAAATTATTAAAAAATGATAACCCAATGTTTGATTAATGTTTAGTCCACATTTACTGTTTAATCCAACATATTTTATAATTTAACAAAAAATAATAACATTTATATTAACACGTAAAAAATGGTATTAAATGTGCATATGTAATTGTTGACATTGCTATGACACTTCAGGACCAGTTACCATGTTAGCATCGGTGATGATGTGACGCTACCACATCTACAGTTTTCGATAAATTTTCGGTTAGGTCACTCAAAAATACTGATAAAGTCACATCATTATCTGTGGAGTGAGCATTAATTTGAAAATATGTTGGACTAAGAATTTAAAATAATAATAATAACTCATTATTTTTTAGTTTAATGACCAAAAAATCCCAAATATACAAAGAAATTTTGGTTATATTGTCCAATGATGTCTTCACTTTTATGACAAATTGTGATATTCTCTACGAGCATTAGTAGTGGTGGAGGAAGAAGCCAAAGCATTTTGCAAATATACAAAATGGTAAGCCTGCAATGGCGACACATACATTTTTTGTCGCGAAAAGGTGTTGTTTTAGTGGTGAATGTCATTTACATTAGGTGACATCCAATTGATGTCACGAATTTGGTCCCCTAGTTTCGGCGACACATTATTGGTGTTGTGGAATTTTCCCCTATTTTTGGCGACATATGTTTCATGTCACAAACTTGTATGTACTTTTCTCTTCATTGTAAGCATGTCGCGAAATCTATTTTAGTTTAATTTAAAAAAATCATGGTAATAATTTTAACTTTTTTCTTAACCAAAACGCTAAACTCCATCTTATAAAAAAACCTCCCTCCCTCTAAAAAAATCCCACCGTTATTACCCTTAATCTCTCCCAGAAACCCCCTCGTCACTCCTCGACGTTCGTTGCTCCTCCTGCCATCTGCCTCACCAAATCTGCTTCTTCTACCACCTACAAAAGCACATCCCGTCGCCAAGTTCCCTTTTCACCATCGTTGGCCGCCATCCAAAGCTTCCACTCGGTATGATTTCAAATCATTTGGAATTTTGGGGTTCAAATCGTTTTTTCTTGACTTTTCTTTTCTTGAAAGCGTTTGAATTATTGGAGTTCAAATTGTTTGGATTTTTGTGGTTTAAAGTTTCCACCCATTCTTTACTTCTTTTTTTGACTTTTCCTTAGGGGTATATATATATATATAATAAAGTAAAAAACTTATGTATGTCATAAGATCAAAAGATGATATCATCTATATGAATTTTTCCTGCACTACCTCTATTTCCCTCAATTCTTTGGTTTTCCCCACTCTTTTTACTTACCAAATTTAGACTTTAATTCAAAATTGGGAGTATATTCATCAAAAACTAGTTCATCAATTTGTTTACTCTCTCTTTACCTCACATAAACCTCGCATTCTCCAGTTCTCTCACCAGCAAACCTAAAAAAATCCCTACATCAAACGTCAACCCTCTCCCCACTACTTCGATCGCTGCCGCACCTGCCTCCACGTCGCCGCTCCTCTCTTTACACCGCCGTTCCTCTTATGTAAGTTTCAAATATCAACCCTTGGTTTTGATTGGTTTCGATTTTAGGTTTAAATTTTTATTTTAGGTTTTGTTTTTGATTTTGGGTTTAGTTTTTTATCCAAAATACATACACCATGTTTTTAGTCGAGATTTACACCAAGTGCTTGATGAAATGCCACTACCATTTTGGTTTGAAATTAAAGACTTTGAACCATATCTTTTGTTTTGAACTTCGTTGCAAATCTGGTATATTCAGGGGTTTGGTTCAGTTTTTTAGGGGTTTGGTTCAATTTTTTTCATGTTTATTGCGTTTATGTTGTTACCTCATAGGACATGAGATTTTATTTTGGTGAAGGTCTCAGTCAATAATCTTATAAATACATGTCTCAAAGCTTAGTAAGTTGACTGAATCTAAACTTTTACATTTTTATATTTTTTTGACATAATATCCAAGTCAGATTTTGAATACACGTAGGTTGCTTTCGGGGGAGACGTATGGATTATTTCGTAAGAAGCTGATGTTGGTGAGGATTTTTAATTAAATTTGTGGTTTAAAGTTTATGTAATTGTTAGCTTGATTTTTTTTTCATTTCATTGTTTGGTTTATGTATAATTACTAACTTTGTTATTTGTTTGTTGACAGACGATATTGCATTGGAAATAATATGAATATGATAGTTGGATGTTTCTATGTGTATCACTCTATATAAGCTCTCAAAACTACTGTTGATGCTATTAATTTGCAATTTCCATTATTCAAGTCCTCTACATTGATGTTTAGGTTAGTGTTAAGATTGATTGGAGACGTGATATTTTTTTGAGTTTTTATTTTGAAATATTATTCCTGATAGAGATATGAAATCTTGCAAGGTAATATTAGAAGTTCGTTGGATTGACAAGGTAATATTAATTACATCGTATGAATCATTTTGTGATGATGTGTATTTGTTACTAATTTGGTTATTCTTGTGGTTGTCTTTTCAGGTTTGTTGTGGTGATATATGACATGGGGTCACAATAGATACAAGAAATGCAGTAAAGATAGGTACATTAGGGGTATAATAAAAAGTGTGTCATTAGCACATGTATATTTTTATAGGTTGTGGAGGTTTGAGCTTCTCTCATTGTATGGGTCTATGTCCCCATAACAAATATGTGTTAGCAAAGTGAGTTTTACTACAACTATTTTATGAGATTGATTAGAATATAAAATGAGCCTTAGTGAATCAGGACTCATATATTAGTTTGTAAGAATACATGGATTTGATTGATCAAGGATGTACCCAGTCTATAATCTTTTAGTGAATTAATCTTTAGGTATTATGTCATGTTAATATATATGGATTGTTTGGAAACCCTGTTCCTTATTTTTACTTTCCTCTATGCCCCCACATGATGTGAATTTACTAGAGTTATTCTGCAATGGCATCTGATTGGAAATATTATTTTGTAGTGTCATTATTGTTCCACCCGTAACCTGACCATTAGTTGGTATCAATCCATGGAGAAAACACTAAGAATTGATGTCTAATATCCATAGTTGTACTTTTGTTATTATTTTCTCCCCAATTATGACTTCAGTTTATATTTATCTGTATTGTAGTAATATGTGTATGTATATTGAGATGGAAACCATTCATGGTACTTGAATTTCAAATCATGTAATTTGTGTTTCCCAAAACTACTGTTGATGTCAATTTCTCATATTCATTAACAAAGACCCTCTACATTATGTTCATTGGCATGAGTTATTATTAAAATGGCGACTTTATTTTTATGTTCATTGGCTCTCTAATCAGTTCTCTACAATTTAATAATCATATACCATTTAGTCACTTCACATTTGAGAACCTTAACTAAGCATTAACATCCCAAAAAACTTCTGATTGGAAAAATGAAATTTTCTTAATTTTAAAAAGCTGAAAATTTACATAAAAAAATAGACCACCACTACAAATAACAGAAAAAAGAAAACACCTACAATAAGATAATGTATATGTTGGTTTAGGAAAAAAAAAATGAAAAACTGACAGTGATCGCTCTCCTATTTCTTTCGTCAATTAATGTATATGTTGGTTTGCGATACATTTGTTTTCTTAATTTCATGGTTTCTGACCACTCTCTTATTTCTTTTGAATGTCCAGTTTACTATGATATAAATGTTTAGCATTGCATTGAACATTGATCTAGTTTACTATGATATAAATGAGCTTACTGAACTTTATAGTCTTGCTGTTTATGTTTAATCAAGGTGTGTGGGGTTGTACTTTTTGGATTATTTAAAATAATAATTTGTAAATTTAGTTAATTTGATGTGATTTTATTTTTTAAAATTAGTTAAATTTACTTTTGTTATTTCAATTTAGCTAGAGATTAATTTTTTTACTTTTATTTTTAATTACAATAAATGTCATAATTATATATTTAGTTGTTATGAGTAAAGAAAAGTACGGTTAGATCTATAGTTGTTCTGAGTAAAACTTACATTTATTATTCTAAGTAATGTTTGAGTTTACGATTTCTTCAGCCGAGACATTTAGTTGGGAGGCGTATTGATGCCTCGAGATCAATATGGTGAATCCTCAAGCACTAAACTCATACTAACTAAAAAATTTATTTAGACCATATGCCATATGGACTTTTTATCCACAACACCACATCACTGTTATTTATGATCTGTCTTTTTATCTGAGTCCTTATAAACATTATCTTCCTCAAATTTTTTTGTCTATCATTACTAAGTTTCTTTAGTGTATGAAGTTGAGCTATATGTAGTAAGTTGATTATGGAGAATTTTATGTCCAATTTCATTAACTAAGAGAATAATTGTCTGATGTCCCAAGTATGAAACTCATGTTGTCTGATGTCCCAGGTATGAAAGTGAGGCGATAATTATTATGACAATTGGGAAATATAAGTTGAACTCTTCTTGAGCTAATCCTCTATGTAAGGTGTCTGCAGAACAAATGTAGTGAGGCTTTTGTTAATAAAGGGAGATGATAAGACCTTGAAAAATAAGGATGGTTTAACCCCACTTGACCTTTACCTCTATAATGGTCGGGACACAAGGACTTACAAGCTAATCAAGATGATAAAACAGCTACCCATGGTATGATAACTGATCTAAACAGTAAAAACTGTTTGGTTGTGTGACTAATGGCCAATTGCTTCAACAACAAGATTTTGACTCATGGTTATTACAATTTATACAAGTGAAAACTTCAGCTTTAAATTATCTAGCCTAAGATTTCATGACATTGCCAAAGAATCTGATGCATAGTGGTGCTAACAACACTGAGGGCGTGGAAAGTGCAAAATGAATGTTGTCATATGCACATGCTACGTAAATGTGATAAGAGTAGGACTATAATTATTAGGCAGGGAATATAGTATCCAATAGTTGTTTGTCAACTCGAAACATTAATATATTCTATTCCATACGTGAATCTAATGAAATGAGGACTCTCAATGAGGATTGATTACTATTGTAAGGATGGTTAGAATGATAATGCTACTTAATTTTCTATAATAATAGTAGACTTTATCACTGTATAAATTTGTATAATTTCGAGTTTGTTTTGTTTATCTATATAATTTTATATGACTGTTTGTAGTTTTTTTGGAACATATAATTTATATTTGGCAGTTTGCGCTGAAATTTTTAATATTCTATATGTTTTTTATTTTTGAATTTTGACAGGAAGTATGGATAGGAGTAGTTTGAAGTATGGCTAGGGGAATGTACTTGGTGCAGTGATTATAACATAGTTATGTGCAGACAATGTCCTAATTTAACCTCATCAATGGCTTTGGTACTAAATTTTCCACATGTTTCTTTTTGGTGGCTTTGGTACTAATAATTGTTGAAAATAACAAGCTTCTTATATGTCCATTTCTAATAAGCTACTCCTATATATTTTCCATGTTTTCTCATTTTTTGGGTGTAGTAGTTTTGGTCTTATGATCTCAAAGACAAGTTGAAACTAAATTTTTCTTATCTTTTTATTAGAGAAATTTTTTCCATAACAGGCTATGTAATTACAAACTCTATTTTTATTTCTTTTGTATTTGGATTGCACACTAATTCAATTTGCTTGTTTATGGGGAAAACAATAATCTTGGTTGGAAGCTCATGGATCTTTGTACCTCTTTTAATTTGCAGAAATTTGCACTTTAGTTTTTTTTATTTGTACAATTTGTGGTGTATGCTACTATTCTTTATAATTGTCCATTTCATTTCAGGGTTTGGACCGGTCTAATAGAACTTCAATAGCCTCTATTTGTGATTGATAATAGATTATGTTTTGTATTTAATATAAATTTGGATTGTTTGAGGAATGTTTGGTTTGCATAATACTATTGTCTTTAATGTTTTCCCCAGATATTATTATTTAATTTGTAAGCTATAGTATGATGGTACATGAAAACATGAGTAAAAATACAACTAAAACGACAGTACACAATAATACTACTTATGAAAACAACGTCACATGGCATCAGATAGCACGACTTAAACAAATGAAGCTTTGCCCATTTTTTTTAAACTAATAGGTTCGTACCATAGGTTATTTTAAAAATTATTTATCTGTTGCGAACTAAATAAGACGTACACTTTTGAAAAATAGCATCGTGCCTTCAAGGACGGACATACCCTAGTGTGTATATATATATATATATATATATATATATATATATATATATATATATAATGCTCTTGTGCGGACTAGTCCACATTTTAAGAATGCGGACCGGACATGTGTCACCTAAAGGTGCACCTAGAAATTATCGCCTAAATTATAGGCACACTCTCTCTCTTTTCTGGGATCATTGCCAGGTGACACATGTTCGGTCCGCATTCTTAAAATGCGAACTCATCCGCACAAGAGCAGGACTGTATATATACACAGACACACACACACACAGACACACACACACACACACACACACAGAGAGAGAGAGAGAGAGAGAGAGAGAGAGACTTATACATACCAAGTTCACATACAGACTCTTATACATACTGTGACACCCCGACTAATTAAATACTGATTATCTACTCCTTTGTGAAATTAATACAGAATATCAAGTTGGTTCAATCATAGCATCACTGTCGAAAACATTTAATTTATTATTAGCCACCGAATATTTAAAAAGAGAGATGCCAAATTTTATTAACTAAATTAACATTAACCAAGTAATGAAATCAACAAATATCAATCGCATAAACAATCTCATGTAAATAACCAACGGAATGAAATAATTTGAGTCTGGAGTAAACACTCCAATGATAATAATACTAGAGTAAATAAAATCTCAATACACGAGGATGAATAAATCAACATCTACAACCTCTATACTTGGCATCTAATATCGAGATCCTGTAACATAGTTCACATACCCATGGTTCACACACATACCTACGCTCTCATGTTCAGCTGACTTATTAACTCATATATAAGTCATTCACAGTCCTATGTCCTTAAGGTACCAATTTAAATTCCTCCCGAATGAACACAAAGATAAGATGACCCTTTTTCGAAGAACAACCTCCCGTGATAGCATACATATAAGAAATCCATACACTAGGAATTCACACAACCTAAGTAATCATATTTCAATATAGTTATTCACACATTACATCTAGTAAGTCTCGTACGTAGCAAGTTTATCCCGAACATCATACGTAATATATATAGCTTGATAAATCCCTTGTCGTATCAATTGGAATACTTAAACCTATCCCAAAAGGTTATTAGACATCCTATTAGTTTCTAATGTCATCTTAGTAACTTAAATTACCTCCGTTACTGTTCTTATCCTTACATCATCATTCATTCCCATTATAGTTTCAATTCGAACGATTTCTAACCGTACATCACTGGGTAACCCTCGTAAGAAATATCATTCAATTCCATAAGATAAACTATTTTTTCAAGCATCAACTAAGACCCTACTGACCTTAACTAATTCCCACAATATCAAATTAATCACCCTAAGAATCATCATCGACCTTGGTATTTTCATTAAATCTTAAGGGAAAACAATTGCCAAAAATCAAGAGGGGTCGATCGATCGATAAAAAGGATCGATCGATCAATCATCGAAACGATCGATCGATCAAGCATGTATTTTGCCTAGATTTCTTAAACAGTTACAGATTTCTTCCTTTTTACACCTCAAATTATTAATTACAACGTCCCAAACTCCCAAGAAAGTTCACTAATCATCCTATTAACATATTAGTATAAACTTTAATGTATTAGAATCATTTAATCATCATGGATCATCAGTTTCTTGGATCAAAACACCCAAATTTCATAAAAACCCTATTTCTTCTATTTCCTTCAAGATATTCATAAAACTCAACATAAATTCACAATTTCCTACGCATGGATTATGGTTTCATAACTAGTATATACCCAGAAGTTTATCTACACAAAGCCTACCCATATTCAATGTTTAATTCTCCAGTTTCATAATTAATTCACTTATTTACGATAAATCATCAAATCTAAACTATTATGTAAAATATATGCTTTGAATCTTTGCAAGATAAATCACTTGTCTATGATTAGAAGTTCTGATCCATTGATGACGATATTGGTTGGTTCTCCCTTTCTTTTCGATCACAGATTCGACAATGGTGGTCGTTGTTTTACCTTGGAAACCCTTGGAATTCTCTTGAAACCCTTTTCTTTCTTCCCACGTTACTCTCTCTTGTGTTTAACAAATAATGACCCTAATAACCATAAGTGTTGGCTGATAAATATCTCCTAATTTTCGTGGGTCACTATTCACCAAGAATGGGAATGACTAAAATACCATTTCGGGTTGCCGGTTAAGCCTAAAAATGCCCCGGGACCCAAACTAAATCCTTAGCTAGTGTTTTTTTACTATCTCGACCCTTCCAGACACATTGGAACAATCAAAATGATCATACAGATGACATAAAAATAAAATACTTTTAAATCCATTAAATCTGGTCCTGACACGATTGACACGCACGTCCCAACTTAATTACCGAAACTGCCGTATTTTCAATTCACGATAATTTTAATAAATACAATAATCATATATTACCATAATCACTCAGTAATATTCAACATTATCATCATATTTAAATACTAACTCTCATCTCGCTAGTTATTTAAATCCGAATTAATTTCAAATTAATTATCCCAAATTAATTTAATTAATTTCATAATTAAAAGCAATTTCATTTAATTAATCCCATAATTAAAAGCCATAAAATGACGGGGTATTACATACTTCCCCCTAATAACGGAATTTCGTCCCGAAATTAAAAAAAGTAAGCATACCTGGAAAAAAGTAGGTATCCTCCAGTACTCAAAATGAAATATAAAGAAAGGCTCAATCACTATAACCCCCGCTTCACAACAAGATTGTTGAACAATCTTGACACTTTATCAGTTATAGGGTTGCACCTCAATAAATGCACCCCACGTTTTACTCTTACTAAACAACATTCGAATAGGAATAGCCTGTACATAATTGGCCGCATTATCTCAATATTATTATGAGTTCGCACCTCACTTCGTTTCAACTCCCGCATTTATTAAAACACAAAACTCCCATCCTGGGAGAAACCATAAAACATCTGACTACTCTTGTCCGTTCTTTGAATTTCCGTTCCCGGTATTGTAAATTTTACACAAGGGAAAGCCACTTCAGACGGTTGGAGGTTATCCCATTATAGTCATCGGATTCTAACTTCTGACGGATCCTAAAACTCTGATAATTCGCTCACCTCTAAACATCCAGAGGAATAATGGTAAGGTTTATCCACTGAAAACCTCAGTAAGCACATTGTCCATTATAAATAGGTACGGATGCTTTCACACAACTTTCCTATTAGGTAATATCCTCTCCCCATTACCATATTATACTTCATATACTAGAAGTGAAATGATCACAATGAATCCAAAATTACTTTCATATAGTCCCACCAGTCGGCAATCACCTTGCGCCTATTCCTCGGGCTATAGGTGATACAACTTTTTCAAAAAAAACTATTTTCACTACTTCCTTATACCCCATATTGAAGGTGGGTTTCAGGTATCTCAACCTAGTTCAGATCAATACTGGGTAGGACCACATACCGGCGTAGTCACTATCTAATAGTGTAACTCACCCAAGGGTATAACAATTTATTTCCTTCTTAACAACCCGTTCCATACATTCGAAGGAACTCGTTACTTATCTTTATGATTGCAACCCATCAAAAAAATTTACCAACTTGACTCTTCCGCTACTGCAATTGTCGGCTCGACACCAAGTTTTGGTTGATACCCTTACTCCAACCGATCTACTACTTACTATACCCCTTTCAACACCGACTTTCACGTATAACTCATCCCATTAAGTGGTACTTAATTACCCTCTTCTTCCTTCGACATATACCAAAAGTTCCAACCCGTGCACTTTTCACCACGTTGTGCACATCTGGAATCTTTATACCTTATTGACATCCTCAATCTATTTACGCGTAAGCCACCCTTAACATTCGATTGGGTGGAACTCCGCTCTAAATTTTCCATAATAGTTAAATATTTGTCTTCTCACGGTATACCCCCTTTTTAAATGGTTTCCCACTACCCTTCAACCAATTTCGGACGTGCTACCCTGATCGCACATGAGTATACTGATTATCATTATTTTCTTACTGTGATTAATCCATTCTAGCACTACTATTTTGTACTATCAGTCTCACAAGCATAAAGTTTACCCATCTATTTCCATGTTTCTTCTTTCGGTGATTCTCAGCAAACCAAGGTGTCTACACCCCATATAACCAGTGCATACGTGGTTAAACATCATATACACTTCATACATACTCCAAACTCTTTATTTCCTTTTCATTCGCAACGTGGCTATACCACTTGGGCGTTCTCAATCACCCTCGAATTTAAAATTCTACATCCTCCTAAACTTCACTTCATCCTTCAACCCGCTAAAATAAAATAAAATTATTAGTACTTCCTCACTAGCAACTGGCTCTACTGGCCTTAAATCGTAATTTGCCCTTTAACTTCTAATTATAACTACATACTTCCCTAATGATCGAGGTACCCACATCATGGAAGAATGACCAAACATCTCCTTACTACCAACCTTACGCTAAGTTTCATGCGTGGGATGTCTCGCAAAGTGAAATCCAAACAAGGAACCCCCCCGATACACTACTTCTTAGCATTGTCGATCATCGGAATCCGTTAGGCCTTCAGTCCATAACATGTAACCCTATATTCCCGTCTCTTGACAACAAAGTTACATCTCCTTCCGCAATTACACTTAAACAATGAACTTCTTCCGAAAGACACTGTCTCTTAACATTGATGGTAATCATATTCCATAAACATCATGCAAATAAAATCGGGGTCTCAAAATCTTGTCCCCAGACATACAACTATGAGTATTAACTTCTATGTCTCTAATGGGTGATATAACAATGCACTCTTCCTATTACCACATCCTGAGCATTAATTATAATAACCAGCTAAATCTTTTCGCTGAACAGTAAACCAAATACTTTCCGTTTTATATCAATAAACTCCCTACACACATCGGGAAAAAATATCCGAGACGATTATACTTTTCGAAGTCTCAACAATATATATATATATATATATATATATATATATATATATATATATAAACATGAGCCCGACCCTCTGGCAGATGGGACCTTGCCAGAATAAGACATTATACACCAAGGTAGTAACCCCGATAGACTTGCAATATCCACACACTATCGGTTTAATCATATCATAAAAACCATAATTAGGATAATATCATACTCGTATAACACAATACTAATACGAGAAATTTCAATAAGGTATGTACCACTAGCGATACACCCATTCATCCTTTGCGGATCACACTAAAGGTAACCCCACTATACCAGGAAAATATTCACATAAATAATAACATTGTTGATATACGCACTAAACTCGTTCCTGACACATACAACACGCAACATCATCTGAGGTTATAACTCATACTTCTATCTTGCCAATCGCCCTGGCTTCTCAAATGGTTCCTCGACTTAACACCCCCATTCGTACCAAACCGAAAATTTCAATAACTATTGCCCTTGCTACGCACCATATCCTTATCCCTATACATGCTTCGGGAAAAATTTTAACGCACGGGTTTCACTCCCCAGAAAATACCAGTACAAATACTCCACTTATCTCCGATCACACTGACCATGTTAGGGTTGTCCTTCTCTCAGACGTTGGTAGTCTCGACTCAAATGACTACCTTTATTGTTCCCTTAGCTTTAAGGACCTAAGGAACACGCTACTGGCTTTGACAATTCTTACTGAAATTACCATCGCTCGGTAACAATTCAGCATCTGAATCATTTAAACAGGTCCCCTAATGGGTCTCCCCTTTGTGGTGCTTCACCAACACTGTTTCCCGAGTCTTACTCCCTGACTAAAGTCTTCGGTTCTTGTAGATCCCCACACAAGGAAGCGTTTAGCTCCATATTAACGAAATGCGTCATTGTTACCATCTGCATTGACCGTCCAAGAATAATTCCCCAGAAGTTCTAACAATTCTTCTTGTAAGTTAATTTTCCCCTTTAACGTCCTCTTCTCCATTGTACCTACTTCATCCGGTGTAAGGTTCGCATATTAATTAAATTTCTTTTCACAAAGTGACCTCTGTTTGACCCTCTTGTATGAGTTTAGAACAACCTTTGCATATTTTTCTAAAAATCTGATGAAGGAACTTATTATCAAACCATACGTATGCGCGTTCTATTGACAAAACATTCCACTTCTAAGTGTGGTGGTTGCCTCTCACCATTATAACTCTTATCTTATGAGCCAAGAAATTTTTTTACCCCAAATTATCACTCCCGATTAGCCATACTCCGACATATGCCCAAGCCTTTTGATATTTTACCTTCGTTGGCTAACACACGCCATTTTTGCATTTCTAGACTGTTGGTTCTCTTTAATGTTTCGTCTGACTCTCTCCCATTCCAACATTACTGGGCAAGTTTAATTCAATACCACTTTTTACTATAGTGGTTCCTGGAAGTCATATGTTTTGCCTTAACCGTCTTTACTGTTCTGTCCTTCCGTGCCATAATAGGGGTGACCGAACTACGGTCATCATTCTTGAATATACCTTATAACCTCAACTGAGCTTTGCTTCTTACTGTTCGTCCAACTCGCACGACATACTGCATTATTCGGCACATGAACACACCCGAATGCAAATAAGATTCACTATTATCTTCATTATATCAGGAGAACCAAACCTCACCAAAGAAATCAACAATCCTAAACACAGGGCTCTATATCAAAGAAAGCTATGCTGGAAGCATAATAAGCCACACAGATCCTAAAGGACACTCGAACCTGATGCTTTGATACCACCTATGACGCACCGACTAATTAAATACCGGGTAGCTACTCCTTTATGAAATTAATACAGAATATCAAGTTGGTCCAGTTGTAGCATTACTGTTAAAAATATTTAATTTATTACTAGCCACCTAATATTTAAAAAGAGAGATGCCTAATTTTATTAACTAAATTAACATTAACCAAGTAATTAAATCAACAACCATCAATCGCATAAACAATCTTATGTAAATAACCAACGGAATGAAATAAACTGAGTCTGGAGTAAGCACTCCTATGATAATAATACCAGAGTAAATAAAATCCCAATACATGAGTCAGAATAAATCAACCAACATCTGAAATAATGAAAGTCTGCATCTACAACCTCTAGATAAGAATTGGTCACCATGCCCTACTGACATGAATGAAACTGAAGGAACAAATGGTAAGTTTAGAGGCGTCTAATACTGAGATCCTGTAACTTCCACAACAACTACAACACGTTAATGTAATGGAACTTCTATACTTGGCGCCCCTGCGACTGGGCACCTAAAATGTTTTTATAAAACAAAATAGATTTGGAGGAAAACGGGTCAGATCCCGAGGTGAAAATAGTTTAAAACTATAGAAAGTGTTTAAATTACATTTCAACAACACATATTATAAACACGTTAGTTTTATACTCTCACATGAGCTTCTCACCTCTCAACTAATGTGCATGCTTAACATATACCCTTAACCCATCCTAGTTATGCCATTAACTAACTAGTTTGTACCATTCCTGCTTTCGTATTCTAACATAGGGTATATATTCATAACACCCAAACAAGTCATATTCATAACTCATATTCACATTCATTAAATTACTTATCTCAAGTGTTAATTAAATTCTCACATTCTTAGCCCTTAAAATATCTTAGTTATTCACATCTACTAAGCAATGGTGAACCAGTCACAAGTATATATATATATATATATATATAAATCACTCTCAATACATATATACATTTATGGAACTCAAAGGCTAAGCTGCGATGCACGCATACTCTGCTCTCAAATCCATGTACATCACATATGTAAGGATCATGTGTTCTGAATCTCTCAGGAACCGTCTTAATACAAATCACACATATTGGAGGCGAACATAGTTCACATAACCATGGGTTACACACATACCTACGCTCCCATGGGCAGCTGACTTATCAACTCACAACTTAGTCATTCACAGTCCTATGTCCTTAAGGTACCAATCTAAATCCCCCTGAAGGCACACAAAGATAAGATGGCCCTTTTCTGAAAAACAACAAGTATGGTAGGTATGTCATACAAATGAGAAATCCGTACACTAGGCATTCACACAACCTAAGTAATCATATTTCAATATAGTTATTCACACATTCCATCTAGTAAGTCTCGTACATACCAAGTTTATCCCGAACATCATACATAATAGCTTGATAACTCTCTTGTCGTATAAATTGGAGTACTTAAACCTATACCAAAAAGTTACTAGGTCTCATATTAGTTTCTAATGTCATGTCATATTAGTAACTTAAAGTCCCTCCGTTACTGTTCTTATCCTTACATCATTATTCATACCCATTATAGTTTCAATTTGAACGATTTCTAACCATACCTCACTCGATAACGCTCGTAAGCAATAACATTCAATTCCATAAGATAAACCAATTGTCCGGGCATCAAATAAGACCCTACTGACCTTAACTAAGTCCCACAATATCAAATTAATCACTCTAAGAATCATCATCGACCTTGCGATTGTCATTAAACCTTAAGGGAAAACAATTGCCAAAAATTAGGAGGGGTCGATCGATCTATCGACGTTCTTGAATCGATCGATCGATCAAGCAGGTTGTCTGCCCAGATTTCTTAAACAGTTACGGGTTTCTTCCTTTTTACACCTCAAATTATTCATTACCCAAACTCCCAAGAAAGTTCACTAATCATCCTATTAACATATTAGTATAAACTTTAACGTATTAGAATCATTTAATCATCATGGATCATTAGTTTCTTGGATCAAAACACCCAAATTTCATAAAAACTATATTTCTTCTATTCCCTTAAAGATCTTCATAAAACTCAACACAAATTCACAATTTCCTACGCATGGATCATGGTTTCATAACTAGTATATACCCAGAAGTTTATTTACATGAAGCCTACCCATATTCAATGTTTAATTCTCCAGTTTCGTAATTAATTCACTTATTTACGATAAATCATCAAATCTAAACTATTATGTAAAATATATGCTTTGAATCTTTGAAAGATAAATCACCTGCCTCTGATTAAAAATTCTGATCCGTTGATGACGGTATTGGTTGGTTCTCCCTTTCTTTCCGGTCACAGATCCGACGATGGTGGTGGTTGTTTTGCCCTGGAAACCCTTGGAAGTCTCCTGAAACCCTTTTTCTTTCTTACCACGTTACTCTCTCTTGTGTTTAACAAATAATGGACCTAATAACCATAAGTGTTGGATGATAAATATCTCCTAATTTTCATGGGTCACTATTCACCAAAAATAGGAATGACTAAATTACCCTCTTGGGTTGCTGGTTAAGCTTAAAAATTCCCCAAGACCCAAACTAAACCCCTGGCTAGTGTTTTTAGACTCTCTCGACCCTTTCGGACACGTTGGCACACTCAAAATGATCATACGGATTACATACAAATAAAATACTTTTAAATCCATTAAACCGGGTCCTGACACGACTAACACGTGCGTTCCAACTTAATTACCGACACTGCCGTATTTTTAACTCACGATAATTTTAATAAATAGAATAATCACATATTACCATAATCATGTGACACTCCGCCCAATTAAATATCGGGTGATCAGTCCTTTATAAAATTTGTAACAGAATGTTCGGTTGGTTCATTCTTAGCATCACTGTCAAAACCTTAAATCCAATTAATTACCTAACATTTAATTAAGCTAGTGTCAAAATATTTTCCAATTAATTTAATAAATTCTGAACATGTAAATATAAACCATACACAAGGATTAAATGCTGACTGAATCAAATACTGAATAGATAAGACTAGATAAAACCTCCCAATTCACAATTACAAACCAAACCATAATAAATACTCAAACCAACTGAAAATAACTACAAAGGAAACTGAGTACAACTCCGCTAATGAGAATGGGTGAAACATTCCCTAACTGAATTAGCTGAATTAGGAACTAAATGAAATGAGAGAAGCGTCTAATCTCAAATATCCCACAACTTCCATAACAGCTGCAGCTCGGCAAACCATCCAACTAACTAGAACCGGTGTCCATGTGGTTGGGCACCTATACTAATACATATATATATATATATATATATATATATATATATATATATATATATATATGTATATATATATATATATGACAAAATAGAGAAGAAATTCAAGAGATGGGTCAGAGCTCGATGTGTAAAAATATTTGTTTTAGCAAGTATTTAAAACTGCATTAAAGTAAGTATTATACGCATGTGTATTGGCTTTGGTCTTTAGTCGAACCGCCTCGAATGTATGTTAGTCCCCTTACTTCTTTCGAGTCTAAGATTCACCCGCCTTCCATGGAGAACATGGATCAAGATAGTTCTAGCTCATCCCAATGCCAAAATTGACAATATTTAAATCAAGGTTCATGAGATGCAAAGAAGCCGAGTCCCTGTCCCCGAAGAGCCCAAGGTCATTTTTCCTTGCGCTATGTGTCCTCCTACACCCGAGCCTATTTGGATTCCCGAGGAATACCAGAATTCTCCTCGTGCTCCTCCTGGTAATGGGCCACTAACAACCCATCTACTTATGCCAAACCTTGCTCGGCTACGGGCTAACTTACTCGTGACTGTTCACTCGAAAGAGGAAGAACTGAATAAGGTCAAGGAAGACCTTAAGATGTTGAATAAGAAATTCGATCAAGTCAGACTCTCTGGGAACTACATGAACTACACCCACATATCTCCCTATCCTAAATCTAGGTTACCAAAAAAATTCAAGATGCCTAATATCGAGAAATTTGGAGGCAGTGGATCCCCGATCATTCATATCCGTAGCTATCACTGAGCCATGACTCTCCTAGGGGCTTCTGAAGAAATAATGTCCCAGATGTTCCAGTAGACTTTGAAAGATAGCACTCTCCATTAGTTCTTATCCCTTGAGGAATCCAGAATCCGTAGTTGGGAAGATGTTGCCCACGAGTTCATGTCACAGTACAAGTACAACGAAGAGCTAGAAATTACTCGCCGTGACTTAGAGCTACTTAAGCAGAACCCTGGAGAATCATTCATCACCTTCATAGCAAGGTCGAGAGAAAAATCAGCTACCATGACCAATCAGCTTTTTGAAGAAGAACATATCAGTATCGTAAAGAATAAATTCCTACCTCATGTCTGAGCAATAATGGGAGGGTAGTATTACCCTCACTTTCGAGCCCTTCGAGAAGTAAGAATGAAGATCAAGAAAGTGTGCTTAAGACAGAAGTTGAACTGTGGAAAACCTCTGGATAGTTTTCTCCTAAAAAGTTTGAAAAACCCACTAGTTCCACGGTTTCTACCATCAATAACATCTCTCAACCTATCGCTTCATGGGCACCAGAAAGTCGCCCAAACCCAGCCCGAAATGAATACACCCAGCTTCAAGCTCCTCTCTCCAAAGTCTATCAGTACCTTTTGAGGCGAAATATGATCAAACCCTTGGACCACCATCCATTACTAAATGAACTTCCAAAAAACTTTAAACATGATGCCCATTGTGACTTTCACCAAACCGCTGGCAATATCATTGACCAATGTTTTCAACTACGAAATGTGATCCAAGGCCTAATTGATCGGGATGTCATCGACCCACCAGCTAATCCCAAACCAAACACTACCCTTAATCCACTGCCAAATCATGCAAATGCCATCTTCCTAGAAGAAGACTCCGAATTTGACCCATCCACCCAAATCATGCCGAGTAAATCACCAGTTATACCCATTTACTCTCCTAAACCTCTCCAAACATGCCCATATTTTCTCTTACACCCTACCATCTTTGCTAATCAATCCTTATCCCTCCTCACCTAAGCATGCATCGCTGTCCGCACCCATTCTGGAGGAAAAGATATGAAACTGTCAGAAGTGTTGAACCAAGTCTTAGAGTTCGAGCTGAAATTGCCCTCCCAGATGACCCTCGAGTGTCAAAGATTTAGTGGGTTATTCTTAGAAGCTCGAAAATGGTCCAGAGAGTCAGACAATTGGGTGATGCCAACCGACGAAATCAGTATATATGACATGGTCCAGGTCATGACAAACTTATTTCAACAGACTAGTAATATTTATAGTATATCCGAGCTACTCGATGCTTTGAAATTATAAGGGGGCCTGGTCCCTTCAGTTCTGCATTTCCCTGTCGAATGGGAGGAATTATATAAAGAGGTCATGGAAGTTATGGATTGCATTAACTTTGCATCGAAAGACAATATGGTTGCCACTAAATTGGGGGGTGATTTCGAAGATTCAGAAAAAACTAATTTGATAGCCGACATATGTGGGATGATATCATTCGAGGAGCTACTAAGAGAAATCAATAAGGTGGATGAACAACCCGATATCGATAAAAAACATGATTTTTATTTTTCACCTCTTCTATGAACCACATGTCTAGGTCAGGAAGACACTACCAAATCCCAAGTCTACAATCGTAAGCGAGCGATAAAGGAAAGGGTGTCGAGAATCTCCTTATGTCAAAAATGACCCTCGAGGAAAGCAAGATCCTCGATCAACTGAAGAAGACCCAAGCCAAAATCACTTTATGGGGACTTTTTATGTCTTCCCAAATGTACCAAAATACTCTAATCAAGCTACTCATAGGACCCACAGTTCCTCCCTTAACCATGCTAGAAGAAGTAGTAAATCTAGTCGGACCCTTGACCTCTGCTCGAATGCTCTCCTTTTCTGAAGAACAAATCTCTAAGGCTGGTCCCAGCCAGAATCATGCTTTTAATATCTCTCTTAAAGTTATGATGAAAACTATCCCCTTTCTCTCATCGACAACGGATCATCTCCGAATGTTTGCCCTTTAAGAACCCTCAATTGTCTTGGATTGAAAGTGAGTTACTTTGTTCCAACCTCTACTGTCGTACGTTCCTATGATAACACCCGTCGAGAAGTAATGGTATCTATCAAGATTGAAATAGGGAATAGCCCTGTAAATCCTATTGTTGAATTCCAAGTCATCGACATCCCAACCTATTTTAATCTGCTGCTCGAATGACCGTAGATCCCGAGCATCAAAGGGGTGTCTTCTTCCCTTCATCAGAAAATGAAGTTCTTTGCCAACGAGCAGGTTATTACGATCTTGGGAGACAATGACAACACCGAGAATGCAATCACTAGTATTCCAGTACTTGAAATACAACACGGGGTGAATGATATGCTTCTGTCAGTATTCCAAGTTTAACCACTCCTACTCCTAGCAGGGGATGACTTCAAAGATAGGGTTTGTCCAAAATATGACCCTTATGGAAATGTCAATGTAATCCAAATGTTAAAGAACATGCACTTCGTGCCCGGACTGGGGTTAAGGCGAAGACAGCAAGGGTTAAATAAACTTATTGTGTTGAATTAAGCCTTTCCTCCCTGTGGCTTGGGCTATCAGCCATCAAAAGAAGAACTCAGATTGATCTGTCAGCCTCGACTGAAAAAGAGGTTAGAATGCACTAAAACTGTCCAGGGGGATTCCCTAAATGAAAGATTCATCAGAGAAGGTGAAGATTTCCCCTTCGGCGGCTTCCCCAAACCTTGGTATGAGCATGTAGACAAAATGATGAAACTAGGAATGGAGATCTTCTTTCAAGACAACTACCTATGTGTGGAGATGTCCCTACGCCGTGTACAACCACTCATTAAAGAGACCACAACTACTACTGGGGATTCTGAGGGCAGTGACTCTGATAATTCTTTCAATTTATAGATACTAGGGATAACACTTTACATGATCCACTCAGGGACTACATCGTCGAATCCATCATATCTCATCAAAGATATTGATACACCTCTTATCAACTAGCATGCTACACATGTGCCACCTGCTAATATTCAACTTAACCCTAATGTTTATCCCCTTTCCCCTTTAGTTATTTCCCCTCACTCTAATATAATTGAGACCTCCTTTGATAAGGTTCTCAATGATATTTTTCCAATTTATGAAATAAATGAAGATTTTGAATATCTTACTATGTCTTACGTTAATTGTCTTGATTCTAATCAAACTCTTGATGATGATGATTTTGCAAATGAACAATTCTTAATTGATCTAAATAAGGTTAATAACAAACAACATAACCACGTTCAAGTTAATGAATATGAAACTGTTGTTATTAACCTCGGTCCTAATAGCCAAATGCGCAAGATTAGGATAGGGGCCACCCTCAATGAGCATGAGCGCGTACAACTCGAAGAACTACTAAAGGAATTCGTGGATGTCTTTTCATGGTCCTACGATGATATGCCCGACATTGACACTTAGAGCCCAGTATGAGATTCCAACTCTCCCGGACTGCAAACCAATCAAACAGAAACTATGAAAGCTCCGCACCGAATGGTCACTTAAAGTTAAAGAAGAAGTAGTCAAGCATTTGAATGTGGGCTTCATTCATGTGATCGAATATCCCACGTGGCTAGCCAATATCATACACGCGGAGAAATACGGAGGGAAGGTTCTCATATGTGTCGACCACGTAGACTTGAACAAGGCCTCTTCGAAGAATGATTACCCACTACCCAACATCGATATGATTGTGGACAATAAGTCCATTCACGCTCTTAAGTCATTCATTGATGGGTTTTCTGTATATAATCAGATTAAAATGCACCCAAATCGATAAGAGAAAACCGCATTCATCACCCCTTGCAGAACCTTTTGTTACACTGTCATGCCATTTGGTCTAAAAAATGTAGGGGCTACCTACCAGAGGGCTACCACAAACATTCTACATGATCTAATACTCAAGTAAGTTGAGGTCTATGTAGATGACATGATTATCAAGTCCAAGACTAGGGAAGGCCATGTTCCCTCTCTTCGAAAGTTCTTCGAATGACTGCGACAATACCATATGCGGCTCAACCCACATAAATGTATCTTCGGTGTCACTAAAGCAAAACTTTTGGGATTCATGGTTAGTGAGAAAGGGATAGAGGAAAATCCTGCCAAACTAAATGCCATAATTGAGATTCCACCACCTCAAACAGAAAAAGAAGTCTGGGGATTCCTTGGAAAACTATAGTACATCAGTCGGTTCATCATGACTTCCATATATTAATCTATCTTCAAACTCCTTCGAAAGGATTCAATCAAAGTCTGGAATGAATTTTGACAAGAAGCCTTCGATCGAGTCAAGCAATACCTAACCCAACCCCTGGTTCTCATGCCGTCGTAGCCTAATATTACCTTACTCCTATACCTAACCGTAACCAATACTGCCGTTGGGGGCTTTGCTAGCCTAATACCTAGAAGAAACCCACAAAGGGAGAGCCATCTACTATGCCAGTCAAAAGTTGTCCGGTTATGAAATTAACTACACTGCCTTGGAAAAATCATGTGTCGCTCTTGTCTGGGTTACCCAAAATTTGTGGCACTACATGCTCGCCTTTACCATTAAGCTTGTATCCCGAATGGATCCCATCAAGTATTTGCTCGATAAACCTTCCCTATCCAATCGAATGGTCAGTTGTTTAATGCTCCTAGCTAAATTTGATATTACCTATGTCATGCAAAAGTCGATGAAAGGAAGATCCATCTCTGACTACCCTATGGACGATGATGATGTCTGGATCTCAGAGTTTCCGGATTAAAATATCCTCTGTACCTCCCAAGAAGAAATTCGATGGAAAAATGTTCTTTGACGGTGCTACCAATAAAAAAGGGTATGGCATTGGGATATTCCTAATTACCCCTGATGAATCTCACACTGCCATTTCCATCAAGCTCGACTTCTCTTGCACTAATAATATGACTTAATATGAGGTGTGAAAGGTAGGCCTCAAAGTTTTCCTCTAGAAAGGAATTTGATACCTCGATGTCTACGGGGATTCAACCCTCATCATTAGTTAAGCCTTTGAATATGGAAAGTGAAGGACGAGAAACTCTTACCCTTTCATGCCCACTTAGAAGAGATTGCTTCCTAATTTCAAGAAATCACCTTCCACTACCTAGCCGAGAAAAGAATAACCTAGTCGACTCCCTTGCTACCTTAGCCTTTATGATTGACATGCCCAAGGGAATAACCATGGCCCCTTTCCTTGTCCAAAAATAAGACAAACCCACCCACTGCTACAACATTGAGCTCATCACGAAGGAAGATCCCAAAATAACTGATTGCTGGTACTATGATATTTGGTGCCTCCTTAAACATAGTAGGTATCCCCAAGGATCTGACAAGAAAGACCAAGCGACTCTTCGCAGACTTTCTACCCAATACATTGTCTATGATAAAGTGTTGTTTAAGAGAAACTTCGATGGAACCCATTTTCACTGCATCGCAGGGTCTGACATTAAAGAAATGATGCAAAAAATCCACAGTAGGGAATGCGGACCCCACATAAATGACCATAAGATCGCCAATAAGATCATATGACAAGGATACTACTGGACCACCATAGTTCAAAATTTCACAGCCTACGTTCGAAGATTCCTCATATGCTAGCAATTTTCCAACCTACATCACTTACCCCCGTAGGAATTGTACAACATGACTTCTCCCTGGCCGATCTCCACATAGGGCATTGACACCATAGGGAAAGTTACACCGAAAGCATCCAATGGGCATGAGTTCATCCTAGTCGCCATTGACTACTTCACCAAATGGGTCAAAGACAAGTCATAATCAGTTCTAAATGCCAAGAAGGTGGCCAAATTCATTAGGAAAAACATCATTTGTCGATATGAGGTCCCGCACGAGCTGGTATCCGACAACGGGTTACACTTTGAGGAAAAAGGTACATAAGTGGTCGAAGAGTATGGAATTAAAATACATAAATCTTCTCCATACCGACCTCAGACTAATTGCGTAGTCAAGGGATTCAATAAGAACCTCAACTCCATTATCAGCAAGATGACCGAGAGTTGTCTAGATTGGGCTGACAGGATCCTTACGCCCTCTAGGGCTATCGTACTTCAGTTCGAACCTCTACTAGGGATACCCCTTACTCTCTAGTAGTAGTCCTACCCGTGAAGCTAGAAATCCCTTCACTGTGCATCATGCTTGAAAGCAAGGTCGTAAAGGAAGATTGGCACCAAAGCCATCTTGACGAGCTATCCCTCTTGGACGAAAGAAGGCTAAAAGCTCTATATCACATACAAGGGTACCATCGCCGCGTATCACGATCATTCAATAAGAGAATCAAGGGTTGCGGTGTTCGAGAAGGGGACTTAGCCCTCAAGAAATAGTAGATCCCATCTGGGACCCTAGAGGGAAATTCAAGCCCAATTAGAATGGTCCCTACATTCTGAATAAGATCCTGTCATGTGGCGTCGCTGTGATCACCGACCTTGATGGAGAAGAAATGGCACGTCCAGTCAACATGGACCGTCTCAAAAAATTCAACCCCTAGTCTGAAATCTCAGCGCGCTAGGATTCTTCTCATCTCCCTTCTATTCTATTCTAAAATTAAAAAAACTTTTCATTTCCCCCTAATTAGAACTATGTGGGGCTTGATCCTCTAAAAACCTTCTTTCTTGAAAAAAAAGAATTTTAGAAAATTTTCAAAACCCTTATAGGTACGTAGGCAACTCATCTGTTTACATGAGCATGACCCCCTACTTTTTCACAAAATGCTATTATTTTCTTATCCCCGAGAACGATAGTTCATTTTAACACATACATGAACAAAAGGATTATGTATGCCTTAGTGATTGGAATAGATAATTAAAAATGCAAAGGTCATCAAGAGACACAACTAGATGATAAAAAACTCCTTTATTTTAATATTTAAAAATTCAGTACAAATTACATCGACATAGGGAGCCAAAGTAATTACCTTGTCAAGCCTACTCCTACCTTCCTAAAACCAAGATAAAATCAAGCCCAACTACTCCTGAAAATCACCCATCAATTATTCCCACAAACCACACCTATTACAAAAGCTTCATAAAATTCTACCCGCATCTGTAAGAGGAATCGGTTCCATAATCACCTACATCTTGGGATCCCCCCTCGCCTGAATGGAGTATCGCAGACGCTCCATAGAGCGATAAGCCCAACCAGCCTCGATAAAACCATAACACCTCACTCCATGGACTTAGATATGGTAAACCACATTTTCCCAGTCTCCACAGCCAACTTCCTAGCCACTACCTTCTTCCACAACCACTTCATGTAGTTCCCAGAGACATGTCAGACTCTACCCAGTAACTGAGAAGGACAGGTTGACGAATGATGATTCTCCCATAGAGATCCAAGATTCATGCGCATATGTTCCATCAGGTCCTCCACCGGAAAGAAGTTCTGTGTTCGCGGTGGCACGTTTTTCTCCCAACCAAATTGGCGCAGCAGTCGCTAGGGAAAGTAGAAAGAGGTCTACCTGAGGCCAACTAACCGGACATATTGGTAATCCCCGAGTTCCAGAATGGGTAGAAGATCCCCCCACTAAGGCATTAACCAGCGCAAGTCTCGAGCCCCTTGCTCTACAAACTAGTTCCCCCAACTCTCAATGTCTAGGCCTATGCTAATGAAATAGTGCAAGAAGACGTTTGGCTCCGTCGACAATGGATACTCAAGTGGGACCGCTATACGAAACCTCTCCGACAGCCACCTGAACAACATGATAGGGATACCCCTTAAAAAGGAAGAACGACCACCTTCCCCCCAGGAATCCGTACCATTTAAAGTCTCTTACAGTATCACCGCCGTAGGATTTCGACGGTACAACATCCAAAAAATGATAGCCACAAGTTGGGTATCCACTAGCACTTCCCCAGTCACCAACAACACTTTTGAAACTAGGCCCAGAATCCCCAACATAGCCGACATCACCCACATCTTGTGAATGCAAGGATCGCAGCACCATGGAAATAGGAATCATTCCTCCTGTCATCAATGGCCTGGCTGCCAAAGTCTAGATATGAAGAAGTCCAGCCAAAAATTCCCTAAGAGAGTGGTAAAACTCAGGCCAAGACGTAGCAACGGTGGGATTTATCCCGAGCATGGCAGAAAATTCCTCATAGTTAGGACAAATTTCATCCAACATGAAGATAAAGACATGATCCTGGGGGTACCAAAACTCAACTGTCGCCATCAACATATTCCACTCAAGGGTTCGATTATGCCAC
This sequence comes from Sambucus nigra, assembly GCA_949130495.1. NCBI lineage: Eukaryota > Viridiplantae > Streptophyta > Magnoliopsida > Dipsacales > Adoxaceae > Sambucus > Sambucus nigra. The sequence continues at coordinate 414,039,485 of OX422215.1, read as the reverse complement.
AAAGAGAATCGCCACATGTGGATGGCATAATAATCAACATTATAAGAACACATTACTTCTAAGGCTTCGAGGTAGTTGTCAAAATCAATGCTACTAGGGAGAGACATCTTGAAAAATAAAGAGATGATAAGCAAGTAAGAATATGAGAAAGAAAGGAAATGAAAGTGTGAGAAGAAAAGCCCCATTCACGCCCCTATTTATACTTGAAAACCCTAAAGCAAAGACAAGAAACCCTGCAGAAATTAGAGTAAAACTTCCCCCACAAAGTACCAAGAAATTTAAGAAAGTGCCATCAAAGCCTTGGGTTGATTGGACTGGACTGATGTGCCGATAGGCAGAAAGGGGTCATGCCAATCGGCAGCCCCCTATTTTGGGAAAAATTCTCTTTTTCCTCTTGTATCAAAATCAAAAAACTCAATAAAAATAAATTTTATCTTAAGGGAATTTCGAATTTCCTCATACTTTTACTTATCCCATTTTAAAATAAAATCCTTCTCAAGTCAATTTTCAAAATCTTTTTACGGACTCCACAAAAAAGTAAAAAGAGCATGTGCATTAATCACTGAAACAAGAATTAATAAAAACTCCATCTTTATTTGCATATATTTTTATGTTTTACATTGACATCTTGCAGGAAAAATAAAAGAACAAAACAATGGGACTCAGCCCAAACACATTTTCTTTGCCTCTCTCTTCACCTATAAACTCTCTCCCTCTCTCTTCTTTCTCTTTTTTCTCTCTCTCAAAGAGCCTTCATCGCTACGGTGAGCTCTCTTCCCCCTGCGGTGAGATAATGGGCCACCACTACCAGAACTCAACCCTTCCCCGGACTAGGCATACAACACTAAATAAGAAGGGATCGGAACCACCTCACGGATATGAGCAGTCGTCGAAGATATCCAATCCCTAATATCCCTAAGCCAAGTGGTGGAGACTTGTATGTGCTGCAAAAGAAAATAGAAAAATCAAATCAGTCAAGTCTGAAAAGAAGAAGAAGGGCATCAGGAAATAAAAAAGACAAAGAAACACAAAGTGTACCTCAGGTCGAAGGACCTCCTCTGTCAAACCCAACTCCTCCGGGTCCATCGCATTGGGACGATGCTATAAACGCACCGACCCTCCATCAGCTCGCTGAATATTGTAACCAGGAGATAACAGTCATACAAAGGGAGCCTCCGAAGTCATCGTCGTCGCTAGCATTATCCCACAACCAGCACTGTGGGAGGACCCCACATGTTGACTCGAACCTGTGCGAGGAAGAGGCATCATATCGTATATACTAGGAGGCATCAACCATCTCGACATGAAATCCATGTAGTCTTACATCATCGTGGTGTCAATATACACAAAGTATAGATATCCCATCATTGGTGCCACCCGAGCATCCTCTGATATCTCCCTCACTCGCCTCATGAACATAGAGGGCTTCACCGGTGGCACCGCAACCTCGTCCTCTATAATCTGTCAGAGTACCCTCTCCTTGAGGTACCAAGAATAGCCAAACTCATGCGCCAACAGACGCCGCATTTGTGCCTGTCCTCTAATCAGCCCACTGTGCTGAAGGGTCGTCAACAAAGGATAAAAGGTCACCTGTAAATCCCCAGAAAGAGCCATAGATTAATATAAAAAAAACCATCAAAGGAAAGGACAGTCCCAAAATAAAAGAGGGATTACATGCTCGCTCATCAGGCCATTCAAGACCTGATGCACCGCCTCCAAAGAGAGAGACTTCTTCGACTATCGGTTGAACCTCTGCCACCGGTACATCCAGCAGGAGTCCCTAACAAAGTCATCCTTTAAAGATACTAATTGTATGTTTAACCCAATCACCTTATAAAACCATGTCTATAAAGGGCAAAGTCCAGCATTTAAGAAATCAAGAAAAAGTGCATGAAGGAAAATGTGAATGCATAAAGAAAAATGCCAAAGAATAAAGGATACCTCCAGAAGATATGTGGCTCCAGTAAAAGACTACCGGTAGCACTCACTGAATGCATCAAGAGAGTAATAAAGGGTCTCTAAGGTTAGACTCCCCCAATTATAAAGGCGTATGTCCGAGAACAGCCTCAAGAATGGCAAAAACCATAAGTGCACGATGTCTCCACTCGTCGACACCATAAAACCTCCCAATACCAGCAGAATAAACAAGTGGTCCATCTGATGCACCTGCTACCCATCTCTCTCATCAATCCTCCTCATCAATATCTCCCTCAATAGAGATAAACAGAGCGAATCCCCAGAGACCACCCTCTCCACATCACCTAATATCATTGCCGCCTCCGGCGTCACCCTCAGCGTCCTGTCCACCTCAATCTGTGAACCATAACAATCCAGCCCCAGCAGCTTCTTCACATCAATGGGAGTTACCGTCATCTCCTCAAAGCCAAAATGGAAGGTGTGGGTAGTGTTCCACCACCCCTCCCCCGGAGCACACAGAACGGCCGTAGAACAAGGCACCTCATCCAGAGAAAACGCCAATCTCTGAAAGCCAATTAATGACACCATCCAGCGTACCACAGATTGAAGGTCCACCTAAACATCCTTAAGCCTCGTCGTCCCTCGGGCACGTACAGTTGACCTGGAGATGTCGAACTGTCAAAAGAAACAAAGAAAATCATTGTCAAAATCAACAAATAAAGCAACCTCGTCAAGAAAAAAGGAAAAGAATACCAAAGTTCATTCGACACTTACATAGCCACAAGGGTTCACCACCCTAGAAGAAAGATGACGCGAAGGCTCACATAGAAGAATCTGATCATCCACCACCGACTCAAATGCATCAAATGAGTTCTCGCTTCCTAGTGAAAGGGACACCTACCCCTCCACTCCAACCCTTCCCAATCGTCGGCATTAAGCCATGTCAAGTGAGTAGCGTCGCTTGAAAACTCATCCATCTCTTGAATTAGGAATGTCATAACAATTTGAGAACGTATTTATAGAAAAAGGCAAGTCAAAAAGCTGTGAAAAGTGAGCCCCCTATTTATAGAAGGCTAAGAGGCATACCAATCGGCATCTCCCCACCACCACCAATCGGCACTGCCTCCACATACTCTAGAAACCCCAAAATATCGTTCCACTTTTGTTTGTCACCCCTCCATCTATGTCGGTCGGCACCCCCTTTAAAATTTCGTACAAAAAGTCCAAAAAAATACTTGAAAATCCCGAAAAATCCTTGGAAAATTCTTAAAATCACCAGATTAATTTTAGGAACCTTTTCACCAAGAAAAAACATTTTTTCTACATCCCCATTGGAAATATAGAAAGCAATCCTCTCCAGCAATATCTCCAAAGGACGCTCCAAAGTTCCAAAAATTCTCCAACTCAAAATCATCGGATCATTCCCTCTTCCCCAGCGAAACTTAACACCAAATGCTTCCCCAAACTCCTAGAGAAATATCACACATCCCGAGTAGAGTCCCCAAATTTCCCAAAGGAAAAATAAGCTCGCAGAATTGGCTTCGACCCTCATAATTGGTTGGTTCCACCTAAGACCCTAGAATTGTCTTAAACCCGTAGAATTGGTCGCTTCTATCTTAAGCCCAAAGAATTAGCTTCCACCCTCCGAATTGGTCACCCCAAATAAGCCTGCAGAATTGTCTTCGACCCTCAGAATTGGATTTGACCCGCTGAATTGGTCGCTTCTATCTTAAGCCATCAGAATTGGCAATGACCCTCATAATTGGTCACCCCATATTAACCCACAGAATTCGCTTCAACCCTCTGAATTGGTGGCTTCTACTTAAGCTCACATAATTGGCTTCGACCCGCATAATCGGTCGCTTTTACTTAAGCTTGCAGAATCGACTTCAACCCGCATAATTGGTCGCTTATATCTTAATACCTCAGAATTGTCTTCGACTCGCAAAATTGGTTGTCTCTATCTTAAGCCCTCAGAATTGGCTTCGACCCTCAGAATTGGTTGCTTCTACTTAAGCCCTCAGAATTGGCTTCGACCCTCAGAATTTGTCACCCCTAATAAGCCCGCAGAATTGGTCACCCCTAAATAATCCTGCAGAATTGGCTTCGACCCACAGAATTGGTCACTTCTACTTAAGCCCTCAGAATGGCTTCGACCCTTAGAATTGTTCACCCCTAAATAATCCCGCAGAATTGGCTTCGACCCTCAGAATCGGTCTCTTCTACCTAAGACCTTAGAATTGGATTTCTCCCACAGAATTGGTCACCCCTATCTTAAGCCCTCTGAATTGACTTCGACCCGCAGAATTGGTCGTCTCTATCTTAAGCCCACATAATTGGCTTCGACGCTTAGAATTGGTCTCTTCTACTTAAGCCCTCAGAATTGGCTTTTACCCTCATAATCGATCGCTTCTACCTGAGGCCTCAGAATGGGCTTTGACTCACAGAATTGGTTATCCCTATCTTAAGCCCTTTGAATTGGCTTTGACCGTCAGAATTGGTCGCTTCTACTTAAGCCATCAGAATCGGCTTGGACCCATACAATTGGTCGCAACAATTTAGATCATCTGAAGCAACCCCGGCTCTCAGAAGTTGCCACCTCCTTACTCTTAACCTCATCTAGGTCCTTAGAATCGTCCGATCCAACATCACCTTAGGTCCTCAGCATCGACCTCAACCCTCTACATCGGAAATCCTCGTCCTTTGGGTCCACTAGGACCGACCTCTATCATGTGGTGTCTATTATATGGCTATCACTTGTTCCAAGATCAACCGTCGAGGGGCTCTATAAATACCATATTTTAAGACCCTCTAGGTCTCCCCTTAGGTCCTTAAAATCTCCCCATCTCATAGTACACCCTAGGTCACACTCTGATTGTCTATCTAGAGCCCATTGGATGCCCCCGGGCCCCGTTTAACTCTGGTCAACTCTATCATCAGAGCACAATCTATTTGAATCTTTGAAGGGCTCTAAATAGCCTTTCCAATAATCCACTCCATACAAGAATCGGCATAACGGTTCAAACGAACGGATCATTTTTCTATCTAAGATCGATTCGGAGGCAACCGGGCACTCCTGAGCCCTGATTTGACCCCAACAGACTTCATCGTTAGAAAAAAATCTCTTTGAATCTTCTAAGGGTACTAAAACCCCTTTCCAACAGTCTACCCCGTGTGCGAAATAGCATAACCATTCGAAAGAACGATCAATTTTCCCTTTAAAATTGATCTGGAGTCCACCGGCGCTCCCGAGCCTTGTTTAACCAAATTCAACTCATTAGATAGAATGATAATGAATGAATATCCTAAGAGCACTGAATACCCTTTCTAACGGTCCACCCCGTGCGCGATTCTAACCTACGATACTGACGAACGATCTGTTTTACTCCGACAGGCCCCTGGGCACTTTAGAGCCCCAGTTGACCAAGGTCAACCTTCAAAACTGATAAAAACTCTTTGGAATGTCTCAGTAATCTCCTAACCTTTTCAACGGTCCGCCCCATGTGCGATTTTGACTTACCATGCGGATGAACGATCTGTTTGCGTTCGATGATCTCCCGTCCAAAGGATCGACGTGCGCTTTCGAGCCACATTTGACCCAAGGTCAACTCTCAAACCCGGGAGTAGTCCCAATGACTCTTGAAGGTCTCTAAAATTCATTTCTAAAGGTATGCCCCGTGCACAATTCGAATCCACGGTTTGTGTTCAACAGTCATTTTCCTCAAAAATTTGTACGGGACTGCCAAATGGTAGGTCCTGATCCCTGCCTATCGGCACTGTGTTTGGGGGAACATGCCAATAGGTAACCCCTGGGGTAAGCCTATCATCACCCCCATGACCCTATATAAAGGGTCCATGACCTCACTCCAGTCACACAACAGATCCATCAGCATCAGTGATCTCAGCAACATTCCTTCAAAATCAGTGAAGTTCCTCATGTGAAGTTCCATCCAAGCTTACATTGCCATCCTTTTCATACCCAATTTGTCTAAATACCCTTCTCTCTCATCAACATTCATCAACACTCAAGGTATTTTATCCAAGATCAAAGATCAAGCTTCAAAGAAGATCCAATTCCTTCCATCTCTCTTTAAATTCCTTAATTTTGCATAATAAATATTAGACTCATAATCTAGTTCTTACTTTAGTTCAATCACACTTATATCTACACTTTTATTAGTATGTTGTAAATACTTTATGTTCTACAAAAAAATCCCTAAAATAAATAAAAGAGGGTTACACCCGTAAATTCCGAACGGAATTATCCATCACACTTCTTTCAAAATCAAAACAACACATTTTCTACACATATACGTATAATAAAATTCCATTCGAATCTATGGGATAAACCCCACCCCTATGCTACATTTGAACTATGTGGAGTTTGGTGCCTTTATAGGCTATGTAGGAGTCTCGGATTGAAATTCGAGACTCGAGTCCAATTTTCAAATTTTCCCAATTTCTCAAATTCCCTAATTTTCTAAAACTCCCCATTTTTCATATTTATAAATATATCATACTTGTTTGCGTTTCATCCAACACATAGTATCGTTCCCTAGTAACAATTGATATCATAATGAATGCACAAATCACACTTTCTACATATGTTATTTTGGGAATATTCGTATGGATGACCTCACTCTACCTTGTCCATGGTACGAGTTGAATAAATCTGATCTCCATTATATAAACACGCACGCACACTTCATGTGGATTTAAAGTAAATAATAACACTAGCCGATGAGTGACCGAAAGGGCGGGATGGGTGCCTAACACCTTCCCATTCCGTAACTTAGCCCCCGAACTTTCGAACTATTAGTTTCGTATGCATCAGTTTTTCCTTGATGCCACTCTCTAAGTGGCAACATATCATTTTTCCTGTTTTGTGCAACATAGGCTAGAAACTCTATCTCTTCACATTTACCCCTACACCGACGATGACCGAAGCAACCTTACCAAGAGGGGTGCGAGACCGTGGTGCAGCCTTCCCGAGGGGGAGACGTATCTATATCTATCTCTCTCTCTCCTCCCCTGGGCGCTGCCCTGGATGGCCACATTAGGATTGAATATAGCACTTGCGTATGCTACTGGTATGGTTTGGTATGACTTTAGTGAGCAAAATCATTAGGTCTTAGGCATGGGTCATGCTTGACATTTTGAGATTCCATTAATATGGTTATGATTTCGGATCACATAGGATTTTGCTAAGAGTCATAGCAGTATTCCATGGTTATGAGTGTGTATTTCACTGATGATAGTGATCTCGAAAATTGAGGATAATTATCGGACAGTGGAAATATGGGGGGCTAGGTATAATATATCGGGAAATTAAGGGTAGGTGCTAAGAGATGTACTTTGCCTTTATTTATGATAGTTATTATTACTAATGATAGAAGAGGTAGCATCGGTCCTAAGGAGGGAAGCCTAGCTTTGCAGATTCCCAAATAAATTATTTTTATATCCCGTTTGTCCGACAAGGTTGGATGATTCATGGTTAGAACCGGTCGGGGTTAATAGACCAAGCTAGGGTATCTGACAAGGCTAGGACTTTAACGGATATCGATAAGAATTATAGACTTAAAGAGTACGTTATGGGTTCGAACTTGGTGTAACCCGATCCATTGCTAGAATTCGATTATTTTTTTTGGCGTGGTAGTCTCCTAATTCATTGTATTCCTTGTGTCTTCTTGATCCCGATAATGGGACATTGTTGATCACTTGTGATTTGGGAGTAGCACTACATAAGCTCACTAGTGATGCGGGATAGGCTAATTATGACTGATGCGTCACGGTATATGAGTGCGCTCTTCTTCCGAAGCACCCTTTCTCTACACTAGTTAGTATGTATGAGGGTTCCTGGAATTAGGGTTAATAAAGGATCAACTGAATCCGATTCATACGTTGATTGTGAATTTCAACGAAACAACCTAAATAATGTTTCTAATCTGATTTTATTATTAGATAACGTTACTCTTGATAACATGAATGTGAAAAAACGTATATATCTACATATATACTTTTGGAAATACATGCCCCAATGTATTAAACCGTTTTATTTCGAAAATGTTATTTGATACTTTAGTCCTCCTTGTCTTTACAAAATAATAATTTTGTACGTCATGCTTAAAACTAGCATATTCTTTCCATTCACTCACCGAGTTAAACGATTTACAATTGTTCAAAAAACCTTTCATTCACTTTCAAATGTTTATTATGCAACGTCCATTAACTTACATCAGAGTCACTTAATCTTTACTTAAGAATTTCTATCAACGCACGTGCATATCATGTTAAAGCATATTCGTTAACATTGAAAGCATAATATAACACGCACGCTTTTGATATTATGCGTTTAAACCTCGTTAGGTAGCTTAATTACCCATTAAGTCACTTTTCTGAACTACTTCACTTCCCTTATGGACATTTGTCATTATTTTCAATTTACTTGTCCACAATATATTAATCGAAACATTAATTACTCTCACAAGTTAGGTTTTTTCTGACTTATAACCTGTTTCTTATCATGTCCCTAATTTCATCATTATTTTTGGGATTTATCCAACAAACACGTACATCATGGTCTCTCACCACTGGTGGTCTCCTCCATATACTACTATAGTTACTTTGGTGTCTTTTACCACTAGGGACGTCCTGCCCTGCTTAAATATTTCTTCGGCATCATCCGAATATTCCATTATCTTTTTAATGTGTTCAACATTATCCCAATGTTCACATTAATCAAGATTTATGGGCCGAAGCCAAAAGCCCGACCTTAGTAGTCTGTTTTATTCATTTACACTTGGAAAATCAGTACTTTCTTTTTTAAGTCCTTTATTCACACTCACGTTGATTTTATATCGAAAACCATTCACTTTTTTAGGACTTAATTAAATTTCACCCATACTAGTCCAAAAATATTCACCAACATTTTTAATTCATAAAAATATTCCACTTTAAGTAAATTATCAACTTACCCTCCCCCCCCCCCCCCCCCCCCCCTACCAAACTCGCAATTTAGTCTTTTAAAAAGTGCCATTTCTCTAAAAAGTTGTTTAAGTTTCCAATTCAACACTTAAATACATTTAGCCATTAAAACACTTGTTTATTAGTGTACTTTACTCAACTTTCACATTTTTACACTTTACCCGCCTTTAATATATATGTTCATACATTATATACAATAAAGCCAAATTTTACACATATTTGAAAAACACACTTAATTCTTTGGGTTTCACATTTTAACATTTACTGTGTTATTAATCAGACCTTTGAGCCATTATCTTTCATTTATTAACTTTTAACCCATATTTTTTTTGGAAGACCTTTACATTTTTCATATTTGTACATTAAACCCATACTTCTTTCTATCATGAGTTTATACATTTTAAAATACCCATTTAAAGTGAAAGCATTTCTTTGCATATAAAATTTCTTATTTAATGTAGGAAGGAATATATTCATTTTACTAAATGACATAACTAAACTTACAACATTACCTTACATAGAAATCTAATTTTCTTCACTAAAATCGACTTCGAACACATTTTATTTCAAAAATGTCCATGAATAGTATTCATAAATTTCCAATACTTTCAAACCCATTTAAGTAGAAGTTTATCTTCTTCTTTACTTCGTCATTTTTAGGAATAAAACCCTACTTTTATTTCATAAAAATGGCTTACACAAAACCAATGTATTCTAAGACATGAAGTCACATTATCTACTTTCTAAATATCACTTAAACATATTTTATTTCCTAAATTGCTTATATAATATTTTCTAAAATTCATTGATTTTCATATATCATTCAAAACCTCATTTAAACTAACCATTTTCATACCAAATACTATGAATGCAACCAACAACCCATTAATGCATTTAACTCTACATATTTCAAGTCTAAAATATTTAAAATAACAAGCTACAAATATACTAATTTCTAAACTTATTTCAAAGACAAAAAATCCCACCTGAATGGTCTTAAAAAAGTAGAGAAGATGGGTGACTCTCCCACCTTCAATGGTGGCCTCAAGGGGAGTCAAAAATGCAACCTCCAAGCTTCAAGAGTGACCCTTCCAAGCTTCATCCAACCCTTCTTCTTTAACACCTTGAAAGACCTATTTCTTCCCCCCCCCCCCCCCCCCCCCCCCCAAATACCTTATTTCAAACCTCTAACATGATGTTTCACCTTCCAAGTGAAACTTCAATGGAGTTTCAACCCATTTCCATGGATTTTGGGTAGGAAAATTATGAGAAAAAGATGAGCTACTAATTTGAGAATAGAAATGTGACTCTTAAGAGTGTTTCTAGTGAGAGAGGGAAGTGAAAATATGATAACCCATTGATTCCCAACACGAACCCCTCTCACTCTTTCTTATAATCTCTTTAAAGAGTAAATTGGAAGTACTGACCCTAAATTTAAGGTTTTAGGTGTCTTATAAGGTTGTAATAACACTAACCAAAGTCTGCAAATGAAGTGAGAAAGGGACAATACAATGCAAGCAACCTTGGAACATGTGATACTCAAGACCAACCCAAAATCAACCCTAAAAGGCTAATTTGCGTCACTTTCTCTCGTAAAAAATATATTTTTTAAATTTCTAACGGAAGAATAAAATTCCTTGCCTTTTTAGCTAAAAATCATATTTACAATAGTCATTTGGCCTCCCGAAGGTGCGCAAGAATCGGGATCTCCGTACAAAATATAATTTTTTTTTCAATTTTTCTTCACATGATAATATTCCTTATATTTTTGTGAGTCTAAATATATGGTCGGAATATTGTTTTGACTTACCAATTGTCCAAATAATTCGTGCAAAACTGGATTTTCGCAGTGTCGCGCACCGTCCGACAATTTGTACCCAGGCTCGCGTAGCACTCGTTTCTTGTTCGAATTGTAAGAAAATTAATTGAAGTACTTAAAGTAATTATATAAACTCAAAATAAAAATCATATGATCCATGGAACGTAAAACATTCTCATTTAATTCATATTGCTATACTTTTCTGTCGTACCATTTAAATGTCGCATCGCATTAACCTTGTCCGTGTCACATCCGTTCCTTGATATTTTTCCCTCAAACTTAACCAGGATCGTAGCTAATACTATTAGAGATTGAATATGAATTTGTCCGATAGATGCATTGTGGAATTTTTCTCGTTTAAACCATTTACGTAATATGCCACCTTACGTATTACTTGACATGTTACACTTGGATTATTTATTCCTCGATTTTTCCTTTAGACAAAACACTTAAAATAACTTTAAATACCTATTTTCTATGACGGGGTATTACATTATTCCCTCCTTAGAAAATTTCGTCCTCAAAATTTATGATCATCAAGATCACAAATCATTCATCTAACAATTTAATTCCAATCCTAAATGTCTTTAACACTATAGTCTAAACCAAAGATTGTATACCCTTAATTTGATACAACTACGATGGATCCTAAGGTATTACTACTAACTCCCAGGCATGCCTAAAATGTCCATCTAAAAATACCTCAAAGTAGTTGATAGTCTGTAAATGACATGCTAACACCCCAAAGAACTCTTTATTATGAATTATTTCGAACATCAGGATTTCCAAGCCTAGGTTTCCTCAAACAGTTTGAATCTTTTTTATTTTAGGCAGATACATCCTCAACATCAACAACTATTCACATCAATGATTTTGAGACAACCATTTAATCCCAATGGTCCACCCGACCGATATCTCCTATGAGACTACGCTTTAACCTAGAGTCATTCTAGGAATGACATCCCAAATACACATGAGAGACTACATTCTCAATCTGTAGATTCCATACAGAGTGCAACTCTTTTATTTAATGTTCCATCAAGTTCTAGTATTTGACGTCTTAGAGTCCTGCCCTCAAATCCATGATTTATAACTAGCTATACCTGTTAACTTATGAGTCTATTAGCCCTTAGCTATCATGTACACTTGCAAACTATGTGCAACAAACTATGATGGGGCATTATATATACGAATTGAGATATCTCTTTTCGATATCACATTGATCTTAGTTGTTTTGACATATTCGATTATTCCCATTGTCTCACATGTCACTTCACATGTTCCATGTTCATATGTTTCTATCACATGCTTTCATGATATCTTGTTGATCTGCGCCTACTCATGCTCCGATTATGTTTCACATGCTTCATAAAATTTACGTGTCCTCAAGGAGTTTGATTAGCACGTAGGGAGTTTTCATGTACTTGGTTCATATGTCATTTGATTGTGGATTGTTTGTCATGCTACTTATTGATTATTTCTAGCATATTGATCTTATTTGATTTATTCTTGACATCATTTGACACATACGTTTGATGAGGGTTAAAGATTTTCTCCTTATCTTTATATCCTGTTATTGTCCCTTTTTGAGACTTTGTTTTACCTTCTCATTTGGTAATTAGGTGTTGGATAGTTGTACATTATTATCTAGTACTTGATGCCTTGGATGATTATATAGATCCTTAGTAGTCCATTATCAATTGGTTTCATATTTTTATGCTTATATTATTTTTAAAAAGTTGGATAGTTTGTGTTATTTGTATGGATATTGTCTTGTTACATTATGGATTATTTGTCTTTATCCATTTCTCTTATTCTTATATTGTCATATTCTTGATATCTCTATGTTTTTGCTATCCATGCTCAGTTATATTATCTCATTTGTCTAGTTTTATTCTTTGTATATCTCATATCCTATCTTTATTCTTCCATGCTATACCTGTTATTAATGATATGTCTTATCTTTGACTTTTTTGTGTCATATTGGGGGAGAAAACTTTAGTCCTTGCGATAGAAAAAATTATTTTCTTTATTTATCCATTGTGTCGAAAAGGGGGAGTGAGTTTTTCTTTCACTTATTAAAGGGGTAGAAAGTTTTTATTTCCCGCTTTGTTAAAAAGGGAAAGAAATATCTATGATGAGGGGAGTTGTTGATATTACTTTGGGATATGCCATGTAGGGGGAGAAATTTATTACATTGTTATTCATTTTATATCTCCATATTAGATGATGTTTCTATTTTTACATCTTCACGTACTTTTCACATGTTTTACTTCATTTATATCATTCATACTTATCGAAGGATTTCCAAGAATGGGGATTTTATCTTTGTGAATGCTATTGTATGCATGATGTTTTGTTATTTCGTGTAATTTCATGTATAACTTTGATGATTCTGACTCTAACTTGTTGTTCAGACTAGATTTTTCAATTTCATTAGCCTTATGGGTAGTTTGTACATTATATTCTTGATACTTTCACTATATAGGTAGTGAAGTGTAAACTCTATAGTGGTAATCAAGTATTTTTTGGGTTTGGGGGGGGGGGGGGGGGGGGGGGGGTCATTAATTAGACAAAGGTGGAGATTGAAAATGTAGTTTTTCATTAATATTAGTTGGCTAGATTTTCATGATAAAAGATTTGATTTGTTGACTCTTTTAAGTCACATAGACTTGATTCGTATGAGTGAAGCTTGGCCATTTTAGTTAGAATGAACCTTAGAGTATTGAAAATCTTGCACACCTCTTATTAAAGACTTTTATTGCATGCATTCATATTGGAATGAAGTCTATATCCTTTTAATAGATGTTATGAATTGATTACAGATAAATAAACACACGTGCTCAAATATTTTTAAAATATGTTAGGATTTTAATATTTAATGGAACAAGTCTTGAAAATATTTTTAAACTGTCTCAGAGGACTTTGGAAAAAGTTTGGGAAGTTGATCTTTTTTGTAAACAAGTTAAGTATTTTTACTCTTTGTGCAGCCTTAACTGTTCTCACGTCTTAGTTTTAAGATCAGACGCAAGGAACCAAAATGCGCCAGTGTGCATGGCCTTGGCTAATATTCCATACTCCTTGGAATCGAGTGCACGAAAAAAGTGCACCGTTCGCCCGATGGCAACAAATTTTAAATTTTCTTATAAATAGGTCATTTTCCTCCCTTTTCATCAGATCTAAAAACCTCAAAACTCAAATACATTTATAAGAGCATTTTTTTCTTTACTTCTATATTCTAATTTTACTTGTTCCCTCCAAAATTGGTAAAACTTAGATCTGTACATGATCTTTGCTTTTGAGAGATAATTGAGAGTGTTTTGGTTAAAATTCACTAGCTTATGTGAATTCATCATTCTACATCTGAATTTCTATGATCGATTTATCATTGATCTAAAATTAAAGGTATTTCAATTTATTAGGGAAATTGGAGTGTTTTGTTAACTTCAAGAAAGATAGTGAACTTATTCATTCAAGACGTGGATCTCGTTGTGGATTTTCATCATCTATTGGGGAAAGTTTCAAGGTTTATAGGTAATTACATGAGAGTGATTGTGTGAGAGGTATATTTTTTGCCTTGTGTAAAATCATCTTTTTAAGTAAAAATAAAAAATTGGAGTGCGTCAAGGTTTTTTATCCCTATGTGGGGATTTTTCATCATAAACGTCATCTTGTGTATGCGTGTGTATGATTTGTATTCATTTGAAGAAATTTTATCACACCCATTGTAACGCCCTGGCCATAATTTATGTGTTACTTGTGGTCAATCCGGTCTGACCCGAGGTGTGAAGTGAAATAGAACAACTGTATATAATGTTGCTAGTCAAGTTTTATTTCAATTAACATTTCACTTGTTTAGTATGCGATTCAAATTTTAAGGTAAACTATGTGAGGGACCCGTTGGGAGCACCCCAAAGTCCGAGTAAACAGAGCTACAAACGTAAACATAAATAAAATATAGTTACCTGCATAATGCCCTCAAAATACGAAATCGCTCCCAACCTGTCGTAATAAAGTGGGGATGTGAGCCTATGCCCACTGGGATTTATACAAGAAGTAAAGAAACAAATGGTAGAGAGGAATACTCATATTCTACAACCACATGCATGCCAAAATATGCACGTTTCTACATATGTATACCTTTGAAAAATAGATACTCCAATGTAATAACCATTTTATATTCCAAAAAATTTACTTGTCCGGATTAATTTACCTTAATCTTATTAAAGGATTTCTTTATTCATACTCACAATTTCTCACTATATTTGACAGGTCCGATTCAACACTAGAAACCATTCCACTTGATTTACTCAAAGCCATTCCTTTACCGGAATTTAACACTTTCATTTTTTTCAATACACTTTTGTATTTTCATTGAAAAATATCATTTCAATACACGCATTTACCATATTGAACAATACATATTTAATCTTTAAAAATACTTTTATTACAACACATTCTTGTATTAAATATGGTCTTAACCATTTAGGTTGCTTAACCACCCATTACTTACTATTTTTAGCTCTTTTTCATTCCTTAATGGACATTAATAGATTTACGCATTTACTTGTCCATTTCATTTTTACTGGAACATTTATTATATTCATTAAAGTTAGTTTTTATTAAAACAATTAACCACATGACTCATTTCTTTACATGTTTCATATTTCCTTTTTCTTTTATCAAAATCTTGTTATACCGCATACTTTCACGGTCTCCACACCGCCGGATATGCGCACCATATGCTCTGGCCATTGATTTAGGGATTTTCACCCAAGGGATCCGGGACCTTCTTGGTTTATCCCAATGTCATCCGAGTTCCTTTTAACGTGTTTTAATATTTTACAAGTCTTCACATTA
This sequence comes from Sambucus nigra, assembly GCA_949130495.1. Lineage (NCBI taxonomy): Eukaryota > Viridiplantae > Streptophyta > Magnoliopsida > Dipsacales > Adoxaceae > Sambucus > Sambucus nigra. Next base: position 414,023,905 of record OX422215.1, on the reverse strand, counting down.
TTACACTTATCCTTTTTATCCAGCCGAAGCCAAAACCCGGGACTTTATCGCCCCAACTTGTGTTACACTTTAAAATTTTACCATTTCATGTCCTTTTCCCTTTAACCTTGATTTTTATTTCAAAAATCATATTCATTTAGGAATACTTTGTGTAACACCCTTTACAACATTTTTATTCATAAAAATGTTCCACATTAAGTAAAATTACCATTTTATCCATTTGTTTAAGTATTTTAACCCATTAACACATTTTTACAATTGGAGTAATATCTTTCTTATTTGGAAATATTTGTTTACCTTTAATCCCTTTTTAATCCCATAAGTGTTAATATTTCACAACATTAGCAAGTTACACTCACTAACCATTCCATGTTTACCCATTAACACTTAATGAATATTTTTTTATCAATCATTTCCCAAACACACATTTCTTTACTTTTTCATTCAAGAAATACATTCACACTCAAGACTACTTTTATAAAAAAAATCGCCATTTCCTTTTACTTAGCATGCAGTCCTTTAATCTCATTCTCATCATGTCTTTTTGTCCCATTTACCCATGTTTTGAAGACTAAAATCCTAACTTTTCTCATTTCTTGTTTAAACCCAACAAAATCTTCTTTAGACTTGTTTATACATTAAATGTCAAAATACAACAAATTTATATGAATGAGAAGATGTATTTTAAATCCAAAATCCTACTACATGGTTTAAACATATTTATCATCATGGAAAATCATTATACTTACAAAATACATTTTATCTCTTTAATCACCAACAAATGTCTATTTTTCACAAAACCTTCATTCTTGAAAGAACTTCGAAATATTTTCATTCCATTAATCTTTCCAACAAAGTCACTTCATTTACCAACATTTTATTTCATAAAATGTTTAACACCAATATTTCTACAAATTTTCATTTGATAAAAATTACCCTCTTTCAATATTCCAAAACCTTGAAATATTTATTTATCCTTTAATTTCAACAAAATATTATTTTCCAACAAAATCACATTATTTGCAAACATTTTATTCCATAACATGTTTTCCATCAAAATTATTAGAAAATACACAATTTTCATAAAACATCAACTTTCATTATTTCAAACTTATAAATAATCATCCATTCTTTATTTGTTAACAAAAATTACATTTTTCAACATTTTTATTTTATAAAAATATTTATTGTCTTCTACATAACAATTATATCACTAAACTTATTACACCCTACTCAAATAGTGACTATAATACTATAATGCAAGAATAACAATCTTACACTAAGAGTGAGGTTACCCACCTCTAATGGCTCTAATGGTAGTGTTGGTGTAGGAGGAGCAACCTCCACCTTCAAAGATAGCCTCAAGTGGTTACCATATGCTTCCTTCTAAGCTCCAATGCAATACCCACTTCATATTATTCAAGAAAACCCCCAAATATAACTCCTAAATTTCATAGCTATTCCTTGTCTATGGTGGAAATGGGTATTTTTGGGTTAAATACACCATGGAAATGGTGGGAGGGTGGTGGAATGGTGGTGGGTGGAGGTGGAAGACCAACGACCTCCCCCTTTATCTCTCTTACTCCATCTCCTTCTTCCATCTTCTCCAAACAATAATAAACCCAAAATAACCTAAACAACCCCTAATAAAACCTCCATTAAGACCACAAATTCCGCTTTACCCTTGCAAAACTTATCTAGGCTCGACAACACACCAAATCGACGCTCCAAATTGTGAAAGAGCATAGGGGAAATCTAATCTAAAAACTCGACCATGGTCGTTCGAATGACTTAACATAGGTCGGGCGTACGACTCAAGGTACTTCGTTCGAAATGTTCTTCTAATGACCTGCTACTGTAAAGAAGTATGATGTCGTTAGAAACCCTACTTCTAACAACCTGAACACAGTCATTCGAACGAAATCCCTTGTCGTTTGAACGACCATATTTCTTTTCTTTTCATTTTTCTCCAACTTTTCACCCACAATTCCTCCATATTTATAATTAACTCCTCCTTAATTGTCATTAATATATAATCCGAATATAAATTAATTAAATCACTTGGACGGGATATTACAAACTTCCCTCCTTAGGGAATTTCGTCCTCGAAATTCTCATTCCATTAATCCTCAAACTCATGGGGTCCACCAACTTCCATCCTAAGTCCTAAAATCTTTCAAGGAAAAATCATTGAAATCCACAATATTAGGGTCTCCAAATATCCAACATGTTCTACTTTACTATCCCATTAACCACGCTATTGCACGATCAACTCCAAGTCTCTACTAGCCTTACGATCAAGTCCAAAACGTTATTAGCACTACTTATGCTTGTACCTAAGGCATACCGGCGCCTCTATGGCGACAACTTTCTAGCAGTCAATGCTTACCCAAAATAAATCATGATACAACCATCCGCAGTATATATCACAAAATCAATTTCTAGCTTAGGACCGCACATCCTATGTCCTATAAATTCCCAGGATATCATAACTACATAACTCGCATGAATTTGTCGATAACCACACCATGTCATTCTCTCACTCTAAGTGGGAATAATCCTATCAAATCATTAGCGCACGCCTGGTTTACACCTTCTACTGCATCACTCTGATGAACCTAACACTACCCCAGGCATCTCATCCTTGAGTACTCACTAGAGTCTAATTCTATTCCACTCATCGAGGCAAAGCAGCAGCATCTTTTAAGTTTCCTCAATTTCTAACACAATACTATATCCTGAAACTATAAACCTGCTCATCATAACTTGATCCAGTTACCATTGAGCCGGCCAGTCGAGAGCCTACTTGTCTAAAGGAAATTGATATTGCGAATAAATCGAGTGACCAAAAGCATAGCCCCTATACGCAAAAATTTATGCAATAGAAAGAATACTTCATATAAGCTCACCCAGTTACCGAGTTGCAATGACCAAACCCGATCCACCACGCTCTCCTGGGCTCAACCATGTTGTACCATGACACGACACCTATCTAATCCACCACATAGGTGAGAATACCAATTCCCAATTACCAAAACCGAAAGAAACACACTTAAGGCAAAAGGACAAGCAACCGTCCCAAGGAATTTTGCCCATGGGCAAATAATTCCAGCTTATGGAAATGAACCTATACCGTATACTAAAAGTCATACCACTTACTAGAAAAACTATCATCGAGTACCATACTTGGCCATATACCCTGGGCCTGGGTCACTAGCCGTGACAAATCGAATCCTAACTATTCATTCTCATAATGCGATCGCAATTTACAAATTAGTAATCCTTGAGGAAGTCAACGCCAAACTTCCTTCCTTGGGAGCAAGTCCCTACCGTTTACACTCTTGATGTAAACGAATCATTCTGATTGGTGGATGCCTCATGCCTTGTCTATAACGACCTTATCCAATAACTATTGACGATGTCACCAATATATTACACCTAGGTTATCACCAAACTCACCGCCAGCTTCACCCACATAAATTTCATGCGAAATCTTCGGGACGACAACACCCACCATCATTGGTACCCTAAGGGTAATTAACATCACACCAGGATACACTTTTTAACCAGTACTAATTTGGTAAGATAAGCCAATTTTCTAATCCTTACATTTCTACGGCTACTCCAGCATACACTATCGACACCCCGACATAACAATCATGTATCGATGCTACCTCGCCTCAACTTCCATTTTCAAATCTACACATGGAGTCATTAATCATAAAAGGATACGTCTATCACCTTACTATAGGGATTACACCACCCATCTATGCTTATTAGAAAATCATACCCGACACATATACTATGCGACAGTTAATCTGGGTGATCACCTGACCGTCCACTCGGTCATTATTAGAATGCTACTGCCTCTTTGAGCAAACTTAATTGGTTTCTTAAGAACACCAAGCATACTTCATGTACATTCCAAACTTGATAAGGTTTCACAGTCTATACTTTTACCATCATAGGTGCACTTAATAACATTTTTGATACCCACCTCGATATAACTTGGTGCTCGCAAGCATGCAAGTCTATAAGCTTCTAGATTATCGTGCACCTTAATCTTCTAACACATCAAGAAATCACAAAATTCGATATTTTATCCTAAATGATTCCACACACAATTTGTCCTATGGGCACTTCAATGTGCCTATGAACTACTCATACACTAGGATCACCTCGCATCTAGCCATTACCTCGACGACTAAAACAAGTCCCAACACTTAGTTACTAATCTCACATTTCTACCAAATGGTTGTGACTACAAGTCACGTATAAACTATAATTAGTGTTACTACGAGTCATGGTAGGACACAGGACATCGTCTGCAACCTATAAAACTCAAGCCTTGCCTCACCCAAATCCTTAACGAATGCACACTATGGTAACTAAATTTCCTTGCTATGTGACTATCACACCATGTGTTAATCCACGAGTTAACGCAACTATATTGATATTGATAGGATATGAATGTGGGGTATTTCCTATAAACACCAAGGCCCTCACTACGGACGTCGTACGAGATACTATTCCTCAATATCATAATCAATGTACACCAAACCTAAGTCCTCAACCAAAGGTGTAATATGTTTCACCACAGAATCAATACTTATTAATGCTATTCAACTATATAGTCTCCATACATGAAATACACAACTTTCACCGCTAGGTCATGGTAAAGACTACCCATTTTCGCCGCTACAAGGCTACTCTCACTACCAAAGTCATCTAAAGACACCTCTCAAACAAAATTATGGTGTTTCCACTACTTGCCTACACAACTTCATGTGTTCACGGAAACGCCATTAATTGCGATATCACCCCAAGGATCGAATTTTCCTAATTACATCACTGGCATTAACTACTCGTAAGCACTGCACTTAAGGGAGATATATGCCTTCTTCTGTCACCAATCTTTAGTGCCTAATCAAGGCACTCTAACCATCAACCTCTACCATTGACTATATACAACTTGTGACACTTGTCCATTAGGCGTCATATCATTCTATCGACACCTCAATTGATCCTATATCACCAAATTTTAATGTAAACACCTCACACTAACAAGCACGGTGTCACCACTATAGGATTTCATGGACACCCGTAAATTATTACAATTCTATCAGAATTGCAGAAGTGATCAATAATCATCAATTTAATCCTGTGCCACTTGGCACTAAGCTAACTTGTCATGCTAACCTCTTAGACTTTACCATCGAGGACACGAACCACACCATCATCAACAAGAATGATCGGCCCAAACCACAGTGACGTCGAAAGATCCAATACTGACCTCACCATGTCACACCCAAAAGGAACCTTAAACCTAGAGCTATGATACCATTTGTAATGCCCCGATCCGAATTTAGGGATTACAAGTGGTCAACCCAGTCCGACCCGAGCGTTAGGTGTGAAGTGCAATGGAACAACCCTATATAATGTTGCTAGTCCAGTTTTATTTCAATTAATATTTCACTTGTTTAGCATGCGATTCCAATTTCAAAGTAAACTATGTGAGGGATCCAAGAGGAGCACCCCGAAGTCTAAGTAAACAGAGCTACTAATGTCCTCAAAATGTGAAACTGTTCCAACCTGCCATAATAAAGTGGGGATGTGAGCTTATGCCCGGTGAGATTTATACAAGCAACATAGAAAATAATGACAGAAAGGATTACTAACACGCTACAATCACATGCATGAAAAAATATGTGCATATCTACATATGTATACCTTTGAAAAATATATTCTCCAATGCATTAACCGTTTTATTTTTCAAAAACTTTACTTGTGCAGATTAATTTACCTTAATCTTATTAAAGGCTTTCTTTATTCATACTCAGCATTTCTCACTTTATTTGACACACCCGGTTCAACACTAGAAACCATTCCACTTGATTTACCCGAACCCATTCCTTTAATGGAATTTAACCCTTTTCATTTATTTCAATACACTTTAGTATTTTCATTGCAAATCACCATTTCAACACAAGCATTCACCGTGTTGGAAAATACTTATTTAATCTTTGAAAATCCTTTTATTACAATATATTCTTGTGTTAAATATGGGTTTAACCATTTAGGTTGCTTAACCACCTATTTACTTACTTTGTTTATCCCTTTTTCATTCTTTTATGGACATTAATAGATTTACGCATTTATTTGTCAATTTCACCTTTATTGGAACATTTATTATATTTATTCAAGTTAGGTTGTATTAACACAATTTACCATACAACCAATTTCTTAACATGTTCCATATTTCATTTTTTTTTTCGAAATCTTCCTATACCGCATACTTTCACGGGCTCCACACTGCCGGCTATGCGCACCATATGCTCTGGCCAGTGATTTAGGGCTTTTCAGCCAAACGGTGTCATCCGAGTTCCTTTTAATGTGTTTTAAAATTTTATAAATGTCTATATTATTACACTTATCCTTTTTACTCGTCCGAAGCCAAAACCCGAGATATTATCGCCCCAACTTGTGTTATAGTTTGAAATTTTACCATTTCATGTCCTTTACCCTTTAATCTTGATTTTTATTCCAAAAATCATATTCGTTACTACTTTGTGTAACACCCTTTTTCAATATTTTTATTCATAAAAATGTTCCACTATAACTAATATTACCATTTTACCCATTTAAATCAAAAATAACCTTTCCTCCATTTTCACGAGTGTTAATTTCACCCCGAAACACTATTAAGTTATTCATAGCAACTTCTTAAGTGTTTTAACCTTTTAACACTTTTTTACACTTCGACTAATATCTTTCTTAATTGGAAATACTTTTACACCTTTAATACTTTTTTAATTCCATAAGTGTTAATATTTCACAATATTAGTAATTTACACTCACTAACCATTCCATGTTTACCCATTAACACTTAATGGATAATTTTTATCATTCCTTTCCCAACATACATTTCTTTACTTCTTCATTCAAGAAATACATGCACACTTAAGACTGCTTTTATAAGAAAATTGTCATTTCTTTTTACTTAGCATGTAGTATTTTAACCTCATTTTCATCATGTCTTTTAGTCCCAATTACTCATATTTTGAAGTCTAAAATCCGAACTTTTCTCATTTCTTGTTTGAACCCAATAAAATCTTCTCTAGACTTGTTTATACACTAAATGTCAAAATACTACAAGTTTATATACAAGAGATGATGGATTTTAAACCAAAAATCCTACTATATGGTTTAAATATATTTATCATCATGGAAAATCATTATACTTGCAAAATGAATTTTAAGTCACAAATACATTATTATCTCTTCAATCCCCAACAAATGTCTATTTTTCATAAAACCTTCATTCTTGCAAGAACTTTGAAATATTTTCATTCCACTAATTTTTCCAACAAAATCACTTCATTTACCAATATTTTATTTCATAAAATGTTTAACATCAATATTTCTAGAAATTCTCATTTCATAAAAATACCATATTTCAATATTCGAAAACCTTGAAATATTTATTTATCATTTAATTTCAACAAAATGTTAGCTCCCAACAAAATCACATTGTTTGAAAATATTTTATTCCATAAAATGTTTTCCATCAAAATTATTAGAAAATACACCATTTTCATAAAACATCAACTTTCATTATTTCAAACTTAGAAATAATAATTCATTCTTTATTGTTAACAAAAATAATATTTTTCAATATTTTTATTCCATAAAAATGTTTATTGTCTTCTACACAATAATTATATCACTAAACTAAATACACCCTACTCAAATAGTCTAACTACAAGACTATAATACAAGAATAAAAATATTACACTATGAGTAAGGTTACTTACCTCTAATGGTTGTGTTGGTGTAGGAGGAGTAACCCCCCACCTTCAAAGGTGGCCTCAAGAGGTTAACAGATGCCTGAACCTAAGCTCTAATATAAGACCCACTTCATCTTCTCCAAGAAAACCCCCAAATATAACTCCCAAATTTCGTAGTTCTTCCTTGTCTATGGTGGAAATGAGTGTTTTTAGATTGAATACACCATAAAATGGTGGGAGAGTGGTGGTGGGTAGAGGTCGAAGACCACCCACCTCCCCTTTTCTCTCTCACACTCTCTGTCCTTCTTCCATATTCTCTCAACAATAATAAACCCAAACTAACCCAAACAACACTTAATAAAACCTCCGTTAAGCCCACAAATCCCGTTTTACCCTTATAGAACTGATCTGGGCTTGACAACACACCAAATCAACACTCCAAATTGTTATAGCGCACAGGGACAATCTGATCTAAAAACTCGACCAGGGTCATTCGAATGACTTAACATAGGTCGTTCGAACGACTCAATCTACATCGTTTGAAATGTGCTTTTAACGACTTGCTACTGTAAACTAGTAGCGTGTCGTTAGAAGCCTTGCTTTTAACGACCTAAACACAATTGTTCAACGACATTCCTTGTCATTTGAACGACCCTATTTCTTTTCTTTTCATTTTTACCCAACATTTCACCCACTATTCCTCCATATTTATAATTAACTCCTCCTTAATTATCATTAATAACTAATCCGAATATAATTTAATTAAATCACATGGACGGGATATTACACACATCGCTTAAATCTAATTTGTATATAGTAAATTTTCTTAAAATTGAATTAAGTATGATAGATCTAGGTTTCACCTCAATATTCACATAATATCTTTATTATGTTAGTAAATCAAGACAATTTAAAAGCATTTTGGTAAATTGCATTATGTTAAAATAAGACAATTAACCTTAGATGCATTTAAACTTATTCACCCCCTTCTAGGTTTGGTGTAGGTGTTTTACTCACTTACGTAGCACACAATCCTCATACTCTTTTATGAAAACTATCATTGGGAACCTCAATAATAATATCCTATAAATCACAAGCCTTAATGTTTGAAGTGTGAACAATCCTTATTTTGTTGTAATTTTTAAACATCAGTTTCTTACACAATTCATTTTGATAACTCTCAAATTATCATAGCGCAAACAAACACTTCTTCGTCTAGCTCTGATAATGCTTTTTTTTATAGAAAAATTAGAGATTTGAACACAAAAGTTTGGGATAAAAGTGAAGAGGGCCATTCTCTCTTGAACACACACACTTTTAATTTACTTGAGTCTTACTTTACTTCACTTACATTGCCTTAACATATACCTATATATATATTAGCTTTTAAAATCCATTGGACTCAATCTAATGACTTAACCCAAAACACATGTGACTTTAATACATGAACATAACTCTTGACTTTTTAACCTCTTAAACCTTTTAAATACATGATTCTTGAGTTTTCAATAGCTTAAACCTTTCAAATACATGGCTCTTGACTTTTTATTTTTATTTTAATACTAAAAATCAAGTTTAATTTCCAATAAAAGGTCGTAGCCATTAGATTCACATAGCCAAATCAAGATGGATTCGGAGAATCAAAAGAAAACACAAAATCTTAACTATTCGGTCGAAGAAGGTATATCTCTTGTACATGCTTGGTTAGATATTTTTGAATGGATCGAAATAATTCAAAATTACGGGAATGCATCTTTGGTAATTTTCATCAGATTCTTGGTCGAATCACAGAGAGAAACGATCAAGGAAAGAAAAATCGATGGCACATAATTTCACATAATTAATGTATCGAAGTTTTTTTGATACTATGACACAGTTGGATGATTGAATCCAAGATGATGGAATGGTCAAATGAGGGTAATATAACTATTTGACACTCACAATCTTTAATATTGGATCACAATGGAACTTGCAACTTATTTTGCTATGATGGTTTTGATCTAATAGAATTAAGTATTTTTTCTCTACGGAAATACATTGGAGAAGATCAATTATTTGTTAAGATGTCTATTTTAAGATAATGCAAGATACAACGATGGTAGGGAAACTCATCTATTTGTGTCCATTTAACAAAAAAATGAGTTTATTATCAAATGAATTGTGAGTTTGGTCTTCAAAAGTTTCTAACTACACATATAAATGTTCCTTCTTGTAATTAATAAATCAAATTTCAATCATGCAAAGCTCTGAAACATATTATAATTGTTAATGAATGAGAATCACTTAAGTATCTGATTACTTATCTACAGGTTGTATCATATTGATGTGAGGATAAAAAAAACACTTTAAAACACTTTGATTGTATAAGGCCTCATTTGGTTACGCAAATTATTTTATTATATAAAGTTATTCATTGTAAATTAGTGAATTATAAATGAGTGAATCTGAAATGAGTTTAAATTCAATTTTAGGCGATGTTTGGTAATTTGAAATTGATTTTAAAAATCAATTAAAAAAAGTTAAAAATGAATTTAGAGAGGGGTGGGGGAGAGAGAGATATAGGGGAACCTAATGAACTTTCAATGATTCATATTTCAAATGGATAAATTTCACATTTTTTGTGAAATGTTATGATTTTAAATAATACACTGGAGCTAAAATGTGACAATTAAGAAATCATTTCATTAATGAAACCAAACACACTTAATGAGCCAATTTGTAAATATGTCAATTTATAAATGGACCAATTTATTATTTTGGGACAACCAAACGGAACCTAACTAATTTTACTATTGTTCATCTTTTAATAAAGTTGTTAGTTGTATATATATCCTTTAGTTTCAGTATTATATTGTTTGACATTTTTACATGTTTTGTTAGCTTGATGAAGCCAAAAGACAATTTCGTGAAATTGAGGTGCCGCTACAACCACGATCGACAAAATTTTATGGGCTCAAGTTTGAAGAATTTTGGAAGCTTCTGCAGGATGCCCAAAGTGGAACAAACATGTTTTTATTCGAAGAACATCAAATCCACTTAAAAAATATTAGGCTCAACATTTATAACCATTGATGTGAACAATATGGATCAGGTACCATTACAAAATCCAACAACAACAAATTCCCCAAATGAGTGCTTCAATAATTAATGAACCAAACTTTGTACGATCTGAAGGAAGAAAAAAATTTAGATTATGTACTTTTAGGACATAAAATAATATTGATTATAGATATAAAATAATAAATATTTCATTTTCATTTTTAGTCCCTATTTTCAAATTAAAGGGACATGTAGCATGCTGTGATTGGTTGACGTTTTATGAATATAGGTCCGCGCCAGTGGCTTTATTAAAAAATAAGGACTAAAACCATATATAAAATGTTAGTTGTCCTATTTCCAAAATACATATTACAATAGTTCCTAAATTTACAAAGCCTCAAAAAATTTTGGAGCTAAGAGAAAGATATCATATAGATACGATGATACCATTCTATATTTAAAAAGTATCAAAGACACTATTAAAACTACGATGATTAAGAGAAATATTTGGGAGGCAAAGAAGAAAAGAGAACATTTAAAGGCATTGAATCAAGAAATAAAATTAATGTTCAATGCATGATAGATCTTTCATGGAAACAATAAACATATTGTAGGCTATAACAATCCATTATTATTTATCATTATAACGCAGACAGAGTTATGCTAAATGTTGAGATCACAAATCCATTCAAATTTAATTTTGATTTAAATGAAAATTAAAGATTGAATAAGTATTGAAGTATGAGGAAATGTAAGATATAATTACCAAGAAAAGGCAAAATCCCCCTCCCCCCCCCTCCCCCCCCCCCCCCCCCCCCCAAAAAAAAAAAGCCCAAGGCTTCAAGATCAAACGTAACAAAAGGGAACAAACCTTCAAAGAACAAAGACAAAACTAAAAAATCCATTCCGACCAACATAAACCCCCCCATACATTACAAATAAGAAACAAAAATATTATTCTGTCCAAAATTTTGACAGAATTTTGGGTGACAAACTCACGTATTGGCTTGTTATTGGTTGGTTTACGGGGTCTGCGCCAGTGAAATCTCAAAACCAACCAATAACAAGCCAACACGTCAATTTGTCACCCAAAATTCTGTCAAAAATTCGGGCTCCCTAGAATTTCTCAATAAGAAAACCCGTTTAACCACACAAAACATATGCGTACACTATCAAGCAATGTGATACACAGATAAACCTCACACACCACACATCTAAGCACCGCACATAAAGCCAAAAACAACCACCACATGGACTCCACTATGGGCCATCAGCTTGAAGAAAACACAAAACATACACAAGACCATTATCTCACATTTGAAAAAGAAAAAAACAAATAAAAGCATCCTCTATATCGACCTCAAACCCAAGATACAGTCTTTCAAAAACCCAAACCTACAAATCAACCACTCAATCCATGGTGAAACCCCCTATTCAAACCTTCATAAGGAACGAATGCAAGAAAGGCTCAAAGAAGCTAAGTCCAGTCATAATCCCCTCTAGCTTTGATAAAAGAAACATAAACACTGACTAAATCATTTTCTTTTAATCCAGTAATACACCCCAGACATGCATGTCTCAACAAAAGTCAAGATCTTCAACAAGTCTACCAAACAAGCACTTATAAATGGCCCACCGTCAAACAAAAGAAGCCTTGAAGATCTATCAACCACAATAAAACAACCATTCAAAGTCACATTTATTCACATGCAAGGGAGAAATACCCACACTAGTAGAAAACAAGATCGTCTCAACCAAAATTTCAGATCTGAGAAAACCCGTCATGTTAATCAAGACTATATTGTAATCATAATAACACATAAGCCAATTGGTTATATCAATTTTAAAAATAGTTTTGACATGAGTTCCAAGATGTTTTATCTTTATGCAATCAAAAATTTAATTATTCTATATAACTATAATTCGAATATCAATTTTTATCCATTGTCAATTTGAGGAAGGTGACTTGAATGTTCCTATAAGTTGCTCCTTAGAACCTCTTGGAAAAATAATGTAGAATTGTTTTGTGTGTGCCCTGAAATTTTGAGAAAATTTAGAAAAGTGATTTTTTTATTTTCTAACCCACCTTAGATAATTGTTTGTTATGAGATGACCCTAGATGGTACAAGTCCACTCTATATATAGGGGGAAAGTGGGATGAAATTTCTAGTCAAAGTAAGCCTCTTTTCAAGGCTTCCACTAACCATCAAGTGGCTTAAAAATTGGAAGTAACCCAATCTCTTAATTTTTGCAATTATCACATGCCCGGTTAATTATCTGATATTTATCAAGACCACATAATTGGGAAATTCACAATTTCATATTTAAATACAATTAAAATTAAAATTTTAATTTTCAGCTTTAATTATTAATTTCTAACAGTCTCCCACTTGATTTTAATAAGCATATAATTAAATTAAGTATTATTAGGTGCACAATAAATGATATATATAGTTTGTCGAATCAAATGATTCATGGATGTGAGTCATGGCGGTTCCATGCTATTCTAGAGCATAGTTCCTTCCATGTACTATTACATCAATGTTTAATTCAACAAGGCCTTTAATATTTGGTGTCGTAATGGCCTCATAATGTCCTCTTCATAAATGTCTATTTCAATCCAACAATAGATTAATTATAAACACATGTATGCATTCATAAGATACATTAATAATAAAATTAGAAACACTTTTATTGAATTCAAGTAATAGTGTCAAACAACTAAGCAATCTTTTTTATATGTTCCATGAAGGTCTTCAGAGATAATCCTGTCATAAGAGGATCTATTATTATATCACTCGCACTAATGTGATGAATTGACACTCTTTATTTCTGAACTTATTCTTTCACTGATAGGTACTGCATCTCAATATGCTTAGCCTCCTTAATATACGATAAAAAGACTTTTCGTGTGTCGTTTTCGTCGTTGTTGAAAACCAAGTTAATCAAAACCCCAAATTACCTACAAAATATAACAATCTAAAGTGTAGAGGTAAGTAAGGGTATCAATCCACATCAAGGGGGTAAGCTAGAGACAAACTCAATTGTAATTCACTTTTTATTTTCTTTTTAGAATTTTTCTTTTCTATTTTTTTAGCTTTTTGCAACTATTAAAAAAATTAGGGTGAGGATGTGAAATAACACTAAACTAAAATGAAAGATCAAATTACAAACTAAAAAGTGACTAAAATGAAAAATAAAGTCTAACACAAAAATATAAGATAAATGAGGCAAATAAATGTGAGAACAATCAAGGAATGAGAGTACACCACATATTTTAGCTATTCTAACTAATTAATTTAACTAATTGAATTCTCCAAAATTAATATCAAAATTACAAATCAACTCTCATTGTAAATGTAATTTTAATAGTAACCTTTTAGAAAATTAAGTTTAATACCCCACAACTTTAGAAAAATAGATCTACACTCCTTTTAATTAATCACCCGCTAGGATCGATCGATTAAAATTTATGTAAATCTTAGAAAATAAATTTAGAGTTCAAATTCAAGTAATAAGACCCCACTTAAGAAACCCTTATCTCTACTTCGAATCTAAAATGAGTATTATAACTAGAATTTCGATTTTCTCTCAAAAATCATTTACCCTCTCTCGAGGCGTAAATTTAAGGGTGAGGGATAAAAATTAACATTCAAATGGAAATTTTCAAGTAATCAAACTAATTAAACTAAAATAACATCAAATAAGGGTTTTCACAAACCCATTGAAAGGGGAATTAACATAACATGGCATGAAATTTGACAAATTAATAATCAAAGGCATAAAATAAATGAGAAGAGAAGAGAACAATCAAACCCAATCTCTTGAAGTGAAATTGAACTCTTATTTCCTTGAAATCAAGCACCATTCATCCAATATGATCATCCAACAATGATCAATTCAATATAATACTCAATTGAATTACTCACAATTTATCACTCAATAATCTCTAAAAAGAAAAATAAAAACTATTTACAAAATTAATTTCCTAATTTATTTTCTAATCTAACCTATCTCTCTCTAGAATTGATATGATAAAAGCCTCCTTTTCAAAAATGGTCTTCTTCTCCTTAAATAGTAGGTATGGAGCATAGGGGTAAAAATGAGAAGACAAGGGTGTATGGGATATGGAATGTATTTGGGTGAGGGTATCTAGGGAATTATGCACACATGTCCATGGGTAAGAGGTGAGGTCATGTGGGAAGTGTGGTGGTGAGGATAAAATCAGATTTGGTTTGAGGGGTTTGGGGGTATTTTTGGAAAAGGGATTAAAAGGGGTTATAAGGCATGTGGGTTAATTTGGTTGACTTGGTCTTTGGTTTGGTTTGGTTTTGGCATGAGGTTTTAAAATCGTGGCTTTGGGATGGAAAATGGGTTTTGGTTTTCAAAGTTCATGGGTTAAAGGTGGGTGGAGTGGAATTCGGGTCATGGGAGTTGTTGGATGCAATTTATAGGCCGGAGAAGGTCCATTTATGACTACTTTGGGTTCGGTTTGGATTTCAATGCGACGGAAATGGGTCACAGCTCTGGATTCGGGGGTTTGAGTTTCGGTTTTCGGCCTTGGGTGGTCGTCGGGTTGGGTTATGAAGGGTTTAGGTAGGATTGTTCGTGGGTTTAAGGGTTCCGTCGGAGGTGTGGCATCACCGGTGATGGAGACGTACTCGTCGGAGCTGGCAGCGCTGCTATTAGTTTGAGGGTTTTAGTGGTGAGAGATGTCGAGAGAGATGGTAGTTGTTTGTGTTAATGGAGGTTGAGTTGTGGAGTTTGGAGAGAGAGGATACGGGGGTTGAAGATGATGGATGGTAAGGTTAGTGTGTAGGTGGATGTACGAATGTTAGATTTGTTTATGTGTGTGTGGTGTAGGATTAATGGTGTGAATGAGTTTTGTTGTAGGGTGTGTGTGTGTTTAACTTATAACACCTAAAAAAATATCTAACTAAAAATAATAAAACTAAAAATTAAATCCTAGAAAAGAAAAATAAAAACTTAAATAAAATAAAAACTCAAGTCCTAAAAAAAATAAACTAGTAAAAGTAAAAAAATAAATTCCTAAAACTTAAAAATAAAAACTAAAGACCTACAAAAATGTAAATTCAAATAAAACTAAAAGTAAATGAATTCTAAAAAAAACTAATCCTAATAAAATATAAACTAAAAAAAACTAAAAATCAAAATAAAACAACATTAAATGAAAAGAAATAAAAAAATAAATCCTAAAAATAAAAACGATTCAAGCTCAAAATAAAAAATACGAAAGGGAACAAATCAAACCCACATGGCTCGGGACAGAGTTGAGGCTGGGGTAGGGTAGGTTAGGGTTAAGGGATAAGGTTTTTAGCTTCATTCAACGCGCATTTGCCTCGATATATAGCTTTTGACACCGCAAACGGACGTTTGAACTACAAGATAAATACTTAAACACATAAGACCCGTTTTTCTGAGAATTAGCAACTAAAAATCGTCTATTCGGGGTATTATTTAAACACTTTTGCGTGCTTATCAATATACCTATTTGTGGTGACAATTATTATGCAACACAAATAAATATGAAAGAGGTAACAACCAAGAAAAGACAAATAAAAGGCCAATCACACAACAACGGGAGTACGTGGTTCAGCAAAGAAGTGCCTACGTCCACGGTGGTTCAGTCAGTGTTATTTCTCTATATTCTGAAGAATAAGTACAGAGAATACAACTTGTCCTTTGCCCCGGACTTAGGGTTTGATTTATACATGTGTATGTTGGAGTAGTGGGGGTGATGGGTTCCTTCTTATTAGCCATCTCCCCTACATGGGATCGTGCTCCCTTCCAACTTCTCTTCATGGGATCGTGGGGTAATCGGATGAGTACAAGAGGTGATGGGCCTGGGCTTTGGGCCTGTTAAGGAGGGGCTACTCGTCCAGGCCTTATGGTGCTAAATTCAGGGTACCCACAATTGCCCCTAAATTTGTTGGGCCATTTTTACAGGTCCAATGAATTTAAATAATCAGCTATGATGGTCGATTTCTTCAAAAATTGTGAAGTTGTTTTGGCGGCACCCGCTTCGCTATCCGCGCGTTATGATTAGACTTGAAAGCTTGTTGGAATAAGACACATTTTCTCTTCGTCGCTTCATCTTTTTCGGCAATCTTCTATCTCTTGAGAACTCTTAAGCTTTGTACCTTCTGTTTTCGGTCTCCACTCTCGTCGCTTCTTCGCCATTTGACCTGATCTTCTGTCTTGTAAGTCTCTTGTGCCTTTTTTCTTGAGTTTATAGTTTTTCTTGTATTTTTCCGATGGCGAAGATTGGAAATAGGTCAGTAACTGAGTTTAGAAAATTCTACAGTATTCCTGAGTGGGTAGAGATTGAGTGTTGTGCCTCGCCGCCTAGGAACGTTAGGGATATAGAAGATGCACATTGGATTCACGTCCTGTTGCTCTCTCAGGGGGGTCTTACCTTTCCCCCCAATGGTCTGTTTCTGCACTTTTTTAGCTATTTTGGTATTGTGCCTGCACAATGTTCGCCCAACGTATGGAAAATAGTGAACGACGTGCATAGGATAAATCAATTGTACGGCACAAGGTTAGGGCTTGCCGAGGTCTGCTTTTGTTATTCTTTTTCTCGAACGAGTTCAGGTGTCCTGTACCTTAAGGCTAGAAGCCCTGATAGGGTATTGGTAGTAAATTTACCTGATTCCCATAAGGACTACTGGCAAGAAGGTTTTCTTATTAGGAATTGGCAATTCTCCCCCCAATATGAAGGGTCGAGGTCTGAGAGGTTCACTGTTCCCTTTTATGGGGAAGAATATATAGGTAGATGTTGTATTATTGTTTCAACCTTTGCTGACTTTGTGATTTTTCTAACCTCTCCTTGCTTTCTCTTTTACAGCGAGGGCAAAGAACTTGGAGCCTTCTCTCAGCGAGGTTCGTATCTCGGAACTGGTGAAAGCTTGGAACATCAGGGAACCTTTGGGTGACGGCGAGCATCCTAGGTCTGCTGCTTTCTGCTTGAATACAAGAACACAGGCTCCAGCTTCATAGCCCGACCTGTGGATAGTGTTCCGGACTTTGACTCTTCCAAAGAGATTTCTGCTGAACCCATCCAATTGGACGAAGAGGAGAGCAGCTCGGAGAGTGAGCCTGCAGGTGTTAGTAATTTGGGTGCAGGCAGTGTTGACAGTAGCAGTTCTTCGGGCACTTCCAGCAGTTCTGGTGAAGAGATGCCTCCCAGGAAGAATTTAATCAGAGATGATGATGATAATGATGTGCTTCTTGCCCAGAAGTCCAAGAAATCGAAGACTGCCTCCGGGGCCATAGCTACTGGTTCTCGGCCTTCTTCTCAGGAGTAAGAGAAGAAGAAGAGAGAGGAAGAGCAGGCGAGAGAGAGAGAGAAGGAAAAGGAGGAGGAGAGGAAGAAGGTGGAGGAGATAAAGAGAAGGGAGAAAGAAAAGGAGGAGGAGAGGAGGAAGATGGAACTAAGGACCAAAACTGGTCAAGCCTTGGTCCCAGTGTCTGCCTTGCCTGAGGGGGCTTCGGTGGCCACCTCTCCTCAGCTTGCCCCTGCGCTGCTTGAGAGGGCAGTCCTCCCTGCAGATCGTGAGAGGGCGTCAGGGTCCGATCAACTGGCTTTGCAAGCTAGCCAGAGGCTTGCCTTGGTAAGGTTACTTTTCTAATTCTCAACTTCTTTTAATCCGTTTTGATGGTTTCTTCTTTCTGATCCTTCCCTCGTTTTTTGCAGTTTGTGACTGACTTTGCTGTGCTCTATCGCTCTCGCGACGAGCTGTTGAGAAGGAACAGCGAGCTGGAGCAGCAGAAGTCTACTCTGGTGGCCAGGGGTTCTCAACTGGAGGCTGATCTGAAGGCTGCTGATGCGGATTGAGCTTCATCTGCCTCGGCCCTTGCTAATTGTGCTCGCGAGAGAGATAATGCTGTCAGGGAGCTCGACGAGCTGAGGAAGTCGTATGATCAGGTATGCTCGAGCAAGCTGGACTTTACGGAGAAGAACAGGGTTCTTACCGAGCAGCTGGAGGCGGAGAAAGCCCAGGCAGCCACTCTTAAAGAAGATTCGTATAATTCTGGCTGGGCTGCTGTGTATGAGGATGCCGAGGTTCAGATAGGCAATATTAGCCGTCTGAACTTCAAGAAAGGGTGGAACAAGGCCCTCGTGGCCGCTGGGGTGGATGTTGCATCGCCACTCTTTGACGAGCATGATCCAGGGCCAAAGCCAGTCGTGGATGAGGACCCAGCCCCAACTACTGAAGGCACCAATCCTATTTCTCAGGCGACTCCTTCTGATGCTCCCTTGGTCGAGGAGGCAGTGAACACCCCTGCAGAGGGTAATGCCCCTGCTGATGCTGATAAGGACAAGGGTCCATCCACCGAGGTTGCTAAGTGATAGGGCTTCTTTGTAATAATTTTTTTTTTTTTTGATCTGATGTAACCTCGCTCATTATCAATGAAAAGACTTTATTTTTGTTTATGCTGATCTCTTTCTTTTCTCTTTCTTTTACTTGTAGTTGGTTGATGTGGATGACTATATTCCTGTTACCTCCCAATTAGGTAGGACTCTGGGTCCTAATGCAAGCTCAGCAGTTCGCCAGGCCTTTGCTAGGCTTTGCAGGTTTGCTAAGTCAAGGAACCAGAAATATAAGGATCAGTCCGAGCTGGTGGCCAAATTGAAGGACAGGCTTCAGGAAATGGAAGAGATCGGAGCTTCAGTGCAAGAAGAAGTTAGCGATCTGAGAGCAAAGTTACTGGAGGCCACCGAGATCAATCAAGTCGTGGAGTTTCTTCAGCGGGAGAATGACGACCTGAGGCGGGAGGTCTCGAAGCTTAAGGAGCATTCGCCGAGAACCGCTTCGGCAGTTCTACAAGGCTCTTCCTCGTCGCGGGATTCTCGGCCTCCCCTCCCGCGTGCTGTTAGGAGTACACGGGGTAGGAGTAGGGAAGTTGAGGAGAAGCGTGAGAGGGAAATGGAGGAGCTGCGCGGCGATGTCCGGTGAGCTTACGTGACTGCTGCTGGGCTCCAGAGGGACGTCACCCGACTGCGGCATCTATTCAAGAAGGGCCCTCGCCAAGTGTGGACTGATGGCTATGATCAGGGCTGGCTGGATGCTCCCACAAGATTATTAGAGTTCGAGGAGCTTTCCTTCATCAGGGGGTGGTTGAGTGCTCTCAAAGAGCTGCAGGTCCCGAGGAACTCGATATTGTGGTATCGGCACGAGATGTCTCCCTCTACTCTGATGCCCAATCCATTCAGGCGAGATGATCGATGGATTCCCATCGATGCTATTCCCCGGCGACTACTGGAGTTGGACGCAAATGAGGTCGTTGAGGAGTTCGATCCTGCTCCTGATGTCGGGAGGAGAGCTAAGGTTGCTGACTACCTTGCTCGGAGGCTTCCACCTTCTTGATATTTTGTTTTTTAATAATTGTAAATGCTTTGGGCGAGCTTTGCCGACTAAACATGTACTATTATTGTTTGTAAATATAAAAGATTAATGGAAAGTTTGAGTTTTGGGCGATTTTGCCGACTAAACGTGTTTATCCAATCCTTGTTATATTTTTACAGCTTCACAATCTTTTTTTATCTTGTCATGTGAGTGTCCGCCCAGTCCAGTATTAAGAATACCATTGTGCCCTTTCTTTACCTTTTAGGTCGTGTCGTCACACTCCCTTAGGTCTAAGTGGGGTAATTGGCGAGGACACACCTGTTATTGGATGTCTTCATCCGGTCAGGATTTTGTTTAACCAAAGTAGGTTTGATGCCTAAGAATACTCTGTAGGGCTTCATATATTGCCATGGGCAATGCTAAGAGGTCTGTCGTGCTTCATGATGATGACCTGAGGAGGGGTGTTCCCCTGCTATGTCAACCATTATACCTGTGATTTGAAAAGGATGTGCAATAAGATATAATTGTTACTTTTTAGAGAGTGATCAACTGAGAGATTTTCATTGGTGAATAGAGAAATAAACTGTCTTTTCCCATAATGAGTACAATAAAAGATCTAACAATAGAACTCCTAAAAGTGGAATTTCTTGAGATTAGCTGCGTTCCATGCTCGTGGTATCTCTCTGCCCTCCATCGTTTTCAAATGAGAGGCACCTTGCTGATCGTCTCTAATTATCTCATAAGGTCCTTCCCAGTTTGGGCCCAGTTTACCGTCTGATGGCTTCACTGTGTTGCCCAGGACCTTTCTTAGGACATAGTCCCCAACTTCGAATTTCCTCGGATTGACCTTTTTACTGTAGTGCTTCCCGAGCAGTTGCTGATAGCTCGCTAGTTTTACTAGGGCAAGTTCCCTGCGCTCGTCGGCCAAGTCGAGTTCAGCGAGCAAAGCCTGATCGTTCTGACCCTGCTCGAAAAGGTCGGATCTCATTGTAGGCAATCCTACTTCTAATGGGATGACCGCTTCCATACCATATGCTAGTGAGAATGGCGTTTGACCTGTGGCTCGCCTAGGAGTCGTTCTGTACGCCCATAGGACATGTGGTAGCTCGGTCGCCCACGCGCCTTTTGCTCGCTCTAACCGCTTCTTCAACCCAGCGATCACTGTTTTGTTGGAAGCCTCAGCTTGTCCGTTGCTTTGAGGATAAGCTACTGAGCTGAAGTGGTGCCTGATCCCGTGTTGGTCGCAGAAGTTCTGAAAAGGGCCACTCTCGAACTGTGTTCCATTGTCAGTGATGATGGTTCTGGGGATCCCGAATCGAGTGATTATATTTCTCCATATGAACTTCATCATGTCAGCATCTCGGATGTTCGCCAATGGTTCTGCCTCGATCCACTTGGTAAAGTAATCAGTTGCGACCAACAGGTATTTGCGATTGCCGGCAGCGGTGGGCAGTGGTCCCACGATGTCCATTCCCCACTGGGCGAAAGGCCAGGGGCTGGTCAGGGATTTCAATTCGCTGGCAGGCTTGTGGACCATGGGGGCGTGAAGCTGGCATTTTAGGCATCTGCGGACATATACTGTGGATTCCCTTTGCATATATGGCCACCAGTAACCTTCCTTTATTGCTCGGAAGGCTAGAGACCTTCCTCCGACGTGACTCCCGCAGATTCCTTCGTGAAGCTCGTGAAGCATTGTCTTGACATCGCCTGGGTAGACGCATCTAAGGTAGGGGCCGGAGAAAGATCTTTTATACAAGTCGCCTCCTGTGGATAAGTGAAAGCGAGCAGCTTTGACTCTTATCTGGTGGGCAGTCATCTTATCCTCTGGGAGTGTTCCGTTCTTCAAATAGTCTCTCAAGGGATCCATCCAGCTTGGGGCTGGTTCTAATTGGAGTATTTGTTTCGCTTTGGTCAGCTCGCAGTTGGGGTAAATGCTCGGGTAGCTAAGGAAATCGATAGGGATTATCCTTTTAAGGCTGGAATCAACTGCCGAGCTTAGGGCTGCCAAGGCGTCAGCGTGGCTGTTCTGCCCCCTAGGAAACTGTTGGATGTTGATTTATTCAAATTCGTCATTAAGTTTCTTACCAAGGAGAGGTAGGCTGCCATCCTCTCATCCTTCGCGTTGTAGTCTCCACTTATCTGATTGGAAACTAGTTGTGAGTCTCCGAAAACCTGTAAATGCTTTGCTCCTAGAGTTTGCACCCTTTGGAGACCTGCTATTAAGGCTTCGTATTCTGCTTCGTTGTTGGAGGCTGCAAATCCCAACCTGATTCCTTGCTCGAGGACTGTATTTTCTGGAGTGATGAGAACAATTCCTACTCCTGCCCCCTTTGAGTTGGAGGCTCCATCAACGAATAGCTTCCAGCTTCCCCCTGTAGCCTGGCTGTTTTGTTCTGTTGGCTTAGGCTGGTCGAAGGGTTCTTCGCCTGTGAATTCAGCTATGAAGTCAGCAAGGATTTGACCCTTGATAGCTGTCCTTGGTTGAAATTGGATGTCAAACCGGCCGAGCTCGACTGACCATTTAGACAGTCTGCCCAACAAATCCGCCTTCCGTAGGACAGCCTTGAGGGGGTGTGATGTAAGGACAATGATCGTGTGAGCTTCGAAGTAATGCTTCAGTTTCCTCGAGGACATTACTAGGGCGAATGCGAGCTTTTCCAATGGCAGGTAGCGCTGCTCGGCGTCTAGTAAGGTTTTGATCGCGTAATAGACTGGATGTTGGATCCCTGTAACTTCACACATTAGCGCTGAGCTGATAGTATGGCTGGATACAGAGAGGTAGAGTTACAAAGGGTCCATTTGCTGTGGTATGACAAACAGTGGTGGGGAGCTTAGGTAGGACTTGATCTCGTCTAATGCTTGCGAGCAACCTGGGGTCCATTCTACCGTTTTGCTGCCTTTTAAGAGTTGGAAGAAGGGCTTGCATCTCTCGGAGGATTTAGAAATGAAACGATTTAGAGCAGCGAGCATTCCAGTGAGCTTCTGTACATCGCGGATTGTGCGAGGAGGTTGCACCCGTTTAATTGCATCAATCTGGTCCGGATTTGCCTCTATGCCACGCTTGCTGACCAAATACCCAAGTAACTTTCCTGACTGGACACCGAAGGAACACTTGCTCGCGTTGAGTTTCATCCGGTACTTCCTGAGGATTTCGAAGGTACTTGCCAGGTCCGAGAGGTGGTTTTCCTTCTCCTTGCTCTTGACGAGCATGTCGTCGATGTAGACCTCCATCATGTCTCCCATCTGATTCTTGAACATTTTAGTAACCAGCCGCTGATAGGTTGCCCCTGTATTTTTTAGTCCAAAAGGCATGACCTTGTAACAGTATAAACCAACCGTCGTGATAAACGCCGTTTTATCCTGATCTGGTGTATACAGTGGAATCTGGTGATAGACTGAGTATGTGTCCAAGAAACTCATTCTCTCGTGAGCTGCAGTGGCGTCTACTAGTTGGTCTATTTTCGGAAGAGGGAAGTTGTCCTTGGGGCAGGCTTTGTTGAGGTCAGTGAAGTCTATGCAAACTTTCCACTTCCCGTTGCTTTTTGGAACTACCACTGGGTTGGATAACCATTTGGGGAATTGCACTTCCCGTATGGATCCTGCATCTAGCAGTTTTTCGACTTCTTGTTCTATTGCTTTGGCCTTCTCGGGAGCAGTTCATCGTGCCTTCTGTGCTATCGGCTTGAATGTGGGATTGACGTGCAACCGATGGCAGACCATATTGGGATCGATTCCAGGCAGCTTATAGGGTTTCCAAGCGAAAACATCTATGTTGCTTCTGAGTAAGGTTAACAAATCCTTTTGCTCTTGGTCAGTGAGTGAGGTCCCGATCAGGAAGACTCTGCTGTTGTAGCCTTCTCTAGCAATTACTTCTACCAGG
This sequence comes from Sambucus nigra, assembly GCA_949130495.1. Classification (NCBI taxonomy): domain Eukaryota; kingdom Viridiplantae; phylum Streptophyta; class Magnoliopsida; order Dipsacales; family Adoxaceae; genus Sambucus; species Sambucus nigra. Next base: position 413,999,828 of record OX422215.1, on the reverse strand, counting down.
TCCTCTACAATACGCTCGGAGGGGAGGAGCCTGGTCTCTTCCACTCCGGGCCTTCCATATTTTAATTGCTATTTGGAAGGGATTGCACTTTCCTCCACTTTCTCGCTGGTTCGAACATCTTTTTTCTCTGGCTTTGGTCGGATGGCCGCTATGAAGCACTTTCTCGCCATCGCCTGGTCGTCATGTATCTCCATCACTCCCCGCTCGGTGACATATTTGATATTCTGGTGGTAGGTCGAGGAGACTGCCTTCATTGCATGAAGCCATCCCCTGCCGAGGATGGCTTGATACGGTGAATCGATGTCGACCACCAAGAATTCGATCATTTTCGAAACATTTCCAGCGAGCACTGGTAGTACTATCTTGCCTAGAGGCATGGTCATTTTTCCAACGAAGCCGACCAGAGGAACAGTGGTTCCCTTTAGGTCGGCGATGTTCAACTTCAATTTTCTGAATAGGTCGATGTACATTACTTCGGATGAGCTTCCTTGATCGACGAGCAGCCTGTCGATATCAAAGTTGGCTATCCTGAGTGTAATGACTAAGGCATCGTGATGTGGGGTCCTCACTCCCACAAGATCTTCATCCGTGAAAACAATATGCTTGTTGTAGTTGATGTCCTCTGCTCGCCGGCATTTTCCTGCCTGTGATTTCGCTGGATCAATTTGAAAAGCTTGCATTACTGCTGTCAGCTTCTTTACCTCCATCCGAGCTGAGTTGCCCTGGATTTGCTTAACATCGGATACTCCATGGATTACTGCGAATTCGTGTCCGGTGTCGTCTTCTAATACGTTGTCGGCTTTTGCCTCCTTGTGGACAGTCACTCTCTCTACCTTTCTTTCCACAAAGTCATTCAAATGTCCGGATTGGGCCAACTCCTCGAGGTGGGACTTAAGAGCCTTGCAGTGCTCGGTCTTATGTCCTCCCTCTTTGTGGAAGGTACATCTCAGCGCATTGTTTCTTTTCGATGGGTCTCCTCCCATTTTCCGGGGCCATTTGATGAACGACTCATCTTTGATCTTCGCGAGAATTTTGTAAATTGGTTCTTTGAAGACGGTGTTGACCGCCTGGAACGACTTTGCAACGTCAGGGCTCCCTCCATTCTTGGAGCCATTGTTGCTCCCATTCTTTCCTCCTTTTTTCTGGTTATCAACTTTCTCACTTCCCTTCGTGGCGAGCTTGGCTCGACCGTTGACATCTTCCACCTTTGAGTATTTCTCAATCCGGGCCATCAGGACATCAATGGTGGTTGCTTCCTTCTTTGTTAAGGATTGGTAAAGGAGGGAAGAGCTAGGTAGCCCAATTTTGAATGAAGCCACTGCCACCTCTTCCGCGCAGTCCTCGACTTCGTTGAATAACTCCCAGTACCTCTTCGCGTAGTCTCGAAGTGTCTCCTGAGGAGTTTTCTTCATTGTCAATAGAGCATCCATCCTTTTGGGATGGGAGCTGCTGGTGATGAATCGGGCCGTAAAGAGCTCGGCCAGGGATTTGAAGTTTCTGATGGATCGGTGAGGGAGTTTCTCGAACCATTTTTGGGCCACGTCATGAAGGCTCGAGGGAAAAATACGGCACATCAACGCATCTCGGTGATTCCAGAGGGTTATAGCCTGTCGGTACTGCCTGACATGATCAATGGGATCAGTCTTCCTGTCGTAAATCTTGAACCTTGGAATAACAAACTTTTTTGGAGCTTCTTCTTCTTCAATTTCCCTCGTGAAGGGCGATTTCATCTGGGTCTTGAGGGCTCTCCTGGCGAGTTCTCTGGTTGACCTGGTGCCGCGGTGAGCTGGATGTTGGTCCATTTCTCTGCGGACTAGGTTCCGTATGTTGTCGTCGCTGCAAGCAGGGCTCTGATAGCGTCGAGCTCTTCTCAGTTGCTCGCGGAGGTCGTCGTCTGAGTCGCCACCTTCGAACCCTTGATATTGCCGCCTAGGGCTCCTTCCTCGGCTACGAGATTTGCTCGCCTGAGGGCTAGGAGTGCGATAGGGGCGTCTCCTGGTGTCAGGACGTAGTTCATTCTCCAGTTTTTCCAGTCTTCTTTTCAAGCGAGCATTCTCAGCCTCATACCTGCGAGAAGACTCCCTCTACTCGTGGAGCCTTGCTTCGTATGCATCGATCAATCTGGATATCTGAGTGGACCTTGATGGTCCTTAACTTTCTTCTGAGGCTGGCCTTTCTAAGCGAGCCCCTTGATCTCAACGTCGGACTTCAGACCTGATCCTGCGAGGAGCGGGTGGCTCCTGAATATCTCCTTCTTGAGGAGCGTTGCTGCTGTGACCAGACATCTTAGATTTTTTCTCGGCGTGGGCTCTTCTTAAGGAAAGATAAACGTTTCCCACAGACGGCGCCAATTGTGGTGACAATTATTATGCAACACAAATAAATATGAAAGAGGTAACAACTACGAAAAGAGAAATAAAAGGCCAATCACACAACAACGGGAGTACGTGGTTCAGCAAAGAAGTGCCTACGTCCACAGTGGTTCAGTCAGTGTTATTTCTCTATATTCTGAAGAATAAGTACAGAGAATACAACTTGTCCTTTGCCCCGGACTTAGGGTTTGATTTATACATGTGTATGTTGGAGTAGTGGGGGTGATGGGTTCCTTCTTATTAGCCATCTCCCCTACATGGGATCGTGCTCCCTTCCAACTTCTCTTCATGGGATCGTGGGGTAATCGGATGAGTACAAGAGGTGATGGGCCTGGGCTTTGGGCCTGTTAAGGAGGGGCTACTCGTCCAGGCCTTATGGTGCTAAATTCAGGGTACCCACACTATTGTTCCTTGAAAAGAAGATTGTTGTAACATTATCACAATATATCTTCATCGGCTTAGATAGACCCCATGATTCTAAGTCCTGAAATAAAGTTTTGCAGCCATAGTCGATGATTTTTATCTTCGAGGCAAGCTACGAATTGTCACAACCCTCCTAAAATAATAATGGGTGGCCAACCCTATACTATATTAAATCAGGAGTCTCAAATGGTCCAGTCTCAACATCAACTACCGGTACTATATAATATAGGACTAACTACCCGAAATCACATAAGCGGGATGTAAAAATTTAAATAAAATGTGCAACAGACAACAAACCAACACTATAACACTACTACGAAAGAAAAGAAAGATGCATAAAAGAACTAAGATAAATGAAATGCTAAAAATAAAAAAAATAAAATGAACTAAATAGAATACAACCGAATGTACTACACAAAGTAGACCCGAATAAGCTGTCGGGTCACAGCCAATACAATAACTGAAATGGAATAAATATAAACATGTATATAAATATCCCTTGGGTACCAACCCGATATACAACATGAATCCTACCTAGAATTTTAAAGGAGTAGGAAGCGACTACATGAAACATCCCGCAACAGTCCGCACCTGTCATGGCTCCCAAGACTCTGGATAGAAAGTCATCCGGCATCCATGCAGTAGGATACCTATGGTAATATATATATATATACAAGGAGGAGAGAAAAGTAAATGGGTCAGAGCCCCGAATGTGAAAAATATTTAGCAAGTGTGTTAACCATGCATAATAATTATCGGTGCAGTTATTTCATAATTAAAGTGAAACCGCTCTCTCGTGGAACCCCAACTCACCTCTCATCTAAAGGCGCGCACCTATTCGTGTCCTCACGTTTTAGTTAAATTACCCCATAGTTATTAGGACAACCTAACTTATCATAGGCCTATCCCATACCCACTAGAGCTACTTTCCTAAAATACCCCAAGAATCCACCCTCTCTTTCTAAACACAATTAAGTATTTATTTCAATCATATGTGCCTTATTACGCTTAGTGGATTCCGGTCTAAACTTTAACCAATTACAATTTAATAAGATTACCCAATACGCAATTGGGTTGAGACATAGAATTTAAATTCTCATTAATGAGTATGAAAAATTATTATAGACACCACTTCCCTCCAATTTCAACGCTGCTCTACGTTTCGTGCGTGGGGTGTCTCGCAAAGCGAAATCCAAACAAGGAACCACCCCGTTACACTACTCCATGTCAGTGTCGATCCTAGAGATCCATAATGCCATATATACAATATAATACTATTACTACAACTAACATCTCCAATCATATCCTTGGGATGATGTAACCGAAATATTCTTTATAGGCGATACATCAACCCCCATCAATCTAGTACACCATAATCATCCAAGATTTACTTTAACAAAATGCTATATCCTTTCCTCTATAGGATATATAAATACATATATATAGGTATTTTATGCTCACCATATATATACATATACCAATCATCCATATACCCATGACCAAGTGTACATACAATATATGATGTACAATGGCCATGCAAATATAATACCCGGCTATATATAGCGCCGATAAAACTGCATCAATGCTATCATCTTCCCAGAGTCCGGCTCACGTAACAACTAGGGACCACCTGGTGGGGATCAACGACACCCACCTCATGGTAACTCACACACACGACGTCCCGGGAAGCGGTCATAGTTCCAACCGGCAATGAGACGAAACATACCCACCACGTCTCATCCCAAAATATATATCTATATCGTATAATAACACAAGGGATGACTATGACCTGGGGAATATCCACACCCTTCTCTATATGCCAGGATGCTCACCCTCTGCGCGAAAACTTTCCAATGATAGCATGAGCGGGGTATGCTTAACTACATAAGTATATATATATCGCTCGCATACGCAATATACATACATCCATATGATCCCATCATATGATCCAATATAATAAACCATCATATACGGTTTAAATATCCATATCATGTATGTCCACGACATAATATATCCATATATTCACATTCATACATAGATATATGTACATATATTCACACATCGCTATATCAATATATATACAAACTAATTCTCGTTCATATGTATAAGATATATAAACCCGGCTATAAGTATACATAATCCTCAATATACAAGTCGTCACCACAATTTCCATTAAATGTACCTCGATATGGGAATACAATCCCTCACTTGAAACATATTCAATCATTTTTCCTATGATGAATAGCCTCCCAAAACCATATGTATATATCTGTACATATATATTCAACATTAGGGTTATCACCCAAGAGTTTGTGTAGGAATCCATCACTACACATTAGATTCATATTCAAAAGTACATAATTACCTTAGTACTATTTAACCATAAGCACACACACGTGACTTAATAGTCTAAAGCCTCAATTTATCCCAACCTCATTTCAAGTATTGAAATCTCAATGGTCATATCCCCATAATTACATGTAAACTATCCTAACTAGATTTATGCTACTGCTTATTCTAGTCGATAGTACGATCCCAAGCCGTTCCCAAAGTCACCTATGGTTCGAATAAATCTCGATAACCCTTACTCATATAGAGTTATCAATTGTTCCTTAGCCTAAACATTTCTAAGGATATAAGACCCCTCACTCTTTAAAGAGTATGCGACTACTCTCTTCCAAATGGCCCCAATCTGTAACTTAACAATATCCTATCCTTATAAGGATTTGACATAAATGTCGGCCTAGAAATTTCACAACATACATGGATATTTCTTATCCAATGATTCCAAGAAGTTCCCACTATTGGATACTAAGTGAGAGACCCCCTATAAGTCACCAAAAGATATCTCTTACTTTATAAGAGAGAACCCCAAATCAACAAACCCAACCAAAAAAGGCTAGAAGTCATCTTAGGAAACCCATAAAGCAGCCCATTAAGGAAGCCCCTAAGAATAAACTCCAAAAGAAAAGGGGGAGAAGAAATCCAAGTTTTTGGCTAAAAACAGGGGACCGGTCGACCGGTCCCATACCCCCGGTCGACCGTGGGTCCAAATTTTGCCTACGAAGAAATGCAGTAGGCTTTTCCTTAAGGTGCGGTCGACCGGTCCCCACACCGTGGTCGACCGGCCATACCAGTTAAGCTGGCCGATTTCCCTATTTCAGCAAACCCACGAAATTAATACCCAAATATCATCACTAAGTCCCCAAATCTTTAACCCAATAATGTTATTAACAATAAAACCCATCCTACATCTCATCCCAACCATTTATATGTGATTAAACCATAGAATAACATTGATTTCAATATTTAAACCCAAAAATCTAGGTTTTGGTATTATACCCAAAAATCCATTTCTTTACCCCACAAATTATGAAATGAAATACACAAATAGCTATTTAGCAAGATTAAACACTTGCCTCAGATTTGTAGGGGTTGGATCGTCCTCGATGTCGCGGTTGGGCCGGAATCTCCAAGCTTTCTTCCTCTCTCTCTTTTTTTCTTCTTCTTTCCTTCTCTTTCTCCCTCTAGGGCTTTTCTCTCTTTTCTCTCAAATGAGAAGTGGCTTAATCCGTAAGCCTCCAAATATTTTAAAACAAAATCCAAACTTTAAATGTTAATACACACTTTAAATGACTCGTTTACTCCAATTCAAGTCAAAATAGTTCAAAAACATTCCGGAGCCGAAATAAGACCCAATGACAGTCATTTTGACTATCTCGACCCTTCCGGGATCGATGGTACCCGCAAAAATATCATCCGGAATACTTTAAAATATCCTCTATTTTTGGGCCTCAATTCCCAAATTTTGAAATTCTCCAATTTAATTAAATTTTATTTTTCCAAAATTTAATTTCTCAGTCTCCAAAAATCGAGGGTTGTTACACACTTCCCCCCTTACAAAAATTTCGTCTGCGAAATTTAAGACATGCCTAGGACCTCAATATCATCTAGTCCTCACATCAATCCTTAGGATCATTATTCCGATCCTTCCTGGTTCTCATATCGAACCATATCAATTTAAAGCAACTACTACCCAGGGCGCCCATACACCCCGTATCCGAGTTTCCACTCGTAAAATCATGATCAGGCTCCATTAGCCTCAAATCATAACATAACCCTCAGCAATATGATCTATTACAATATACTAAATATATACAAGTTTAAAATTTCCCAATGGTAGAACTCTCCTCAATTCCTGACACTAGCCACCTTCGTGCGGGGGAGGTCTCGCAAGCGAAATCCAAACAAGGAACCCTCCCAATACACTACTGTGTAGCTAGGTCGGGGATTGAGATTAGTTGAACCAGGGTTAAGGTTTTATAAAAAGAAAAATTTTCATATTTTAGATATCGCCCGAGGGTCTATACAACAATACTTTATAAATCAATCCCGCGTCTTTCGACACGCCAAACAAGCACCTCATGTTTAAAACACAAGGCCTCAATAAATACAATATTGATAACCAATACCTAGTTCTCAAAACTTGCACAACTATGAGCTAAACTATCCTCTCCACATAAGTCTACCAAACTCTGAACCTCTCAGTTATGAAAAGGTGTATCATCTCCAAAGATGCCATATAAAGGCCACACTTGCTCACTCCCTCCTCTAGGAAAATTTCATACACCCTAGCGGTGTAGTGGCTAGCTACTCATCACACCTCACACGCGACGTTCCCAATATCGCACAAAGCGTAACTTAAACCCAAAGAAAGGTATTCTACCTCATAGTTCCATAACCCAATGGTTTCCCCTCGTCCTTGAATCTCAACTCAGGGTCCTCAACTTCTTCTAGGACAATCATTATCCCTAAGCCTATTTCTCCACAAGAGAAACATCTTCCTCAAAACCCTTCCTAACCATTTTGAAGGGCAAGGCGCGATTGCAACTGCCGAAAACTCCTTCAGTCCTACACAACGAAACTGAGTCTCCAAAGGCATTCACCCTCATCCTAGAAGGTGATACTCCTAATATTGGGACAACTCTGCCTACCTCACCTCAGTAAGAGTCACCAACATTAGGATTCCCAACGAAGGTTAACAGATTCTCAATCTAAACCTCTCAATCAATACACGACATGCCTCTCCTCGGGTTTACCTTACTAGGACCAAGATTCGCCATTCGAGTAAATTTCCTTTCTTACTCAACTGCCGATAAATCACCTCGAACCACTGCTAGAAATCTCCTCAATTCCTCCGGAATCGGGGAAAATAATTACCCCCGATTACAGCATACTCAAAATATACTATGGGTATTGTACTTCTAATCCTATCCTTTCCTAGACGACAAAATTTAGGCGACGTCTGAAATGAAACAAGAGCAACTGTTATCAGAACGCCAATCAAGTGAATATACTTCACAGAAGAAAACAACGCAGTGAACACAACAGTCCTTTTTATAGGGCTTTATGTCAATAACGTTAACGGAAGAATCCATAACTCGCACAGATCCTAGAACCTGATGCTCTGATACCATCTGTCACAACCCGCCTAAAATAATAACGGGTGGCCAGCCCTGTACTATATTAAATCAGGAGTCTCAGATGGTCCAGTCTCAACATTAACTACCGGTACTATATAATATAGGACTAACTACCCGAAATCACATAAACGGGATGTAAAAATTGAAATAAAATGTGCAAAAGACAACAAACCAACACTATAACACTACTACGAAAGAAAAGAAAGATGCATGAAAGAACTAAGATAAATGAAATGCTAAAAATAAAAAAAATAAAATGAACTAAATAAAACACAACCGAATGTACTACACAAAGTAAACCCGAATAAGCTGTCGGGTCACAGCCAATACAATAACTGAAATGGAATAAATATAAACATGTATATAAATATCCCTTGGGTACCAACCCGATATACAACATGAATCCTACCTAGAATTTTAAAGAAGTAGGAAGCGACTACATGAAACATCCCGCAACAGTCCGCACCTGTCACGGCTCCCAAGACTCTGGATAGAAAGTCATTCGGCATCCACGCGGTAGGATACCTATGGTAATATATATATATATATACAAGGAGGAGAGAAAAGTAAACAGGTCAGAGCCCCGAATGTGAAAAATATTTAGCAAGTGTGTTAACCGTGCATAATAATTATCGATGCACTTATTTCATAATTAAAGTGAGACCGCTCTCTCGTGGAACCCCAACTCACCTCTCATTTAAAGGCGCGCACATATTCGCGTCCTCACGTTTTAGTTAAATTACCCCATAGTTATTAGGACAACCTAACTTATCATAGGCCTAGCCCATACCCACTAGAGCTACTTTCCTAAAATACCCCAAGAATCCACCCTCTCTTTCTAAACACAATTAAATATTTATTTCAATCATATGTGCCTTATTAGGCTTAGTGGATTCCAGTCTAAACTTTAACCAATTACAATTTAATAAGATTACACAATATGCAATTGGGTTGAGACATAGAATTTAAATTCTCATTAATGAGTATGAAAAATTATTCTTGACACAACTTCCCTCCAATTTTAACGCTGCTCTGCGTTTCGTGCGTGGGGTATCTCGCAAAGCGAAATCCAAACAAGGAACCACCCCATTGCACTACTCCATGTCAGTGTCGATCCTAGAGATCCATAATTCCATATATACAATATAATACTATTACTACAACTAACATCTCCAATCATATCCTTGGGATGATGTAACCGAAATATTCTTTATAGGCGATACATCAACCCCCATCAATCTAGTACACCATAATCATCCAAGATGTACTTTACCAAATTTCTATATCCTTTCCTCTATAGGATATATAAATACATATATATATAGGTATTTTATGCTCACCATATATATACATATACCAATCATCCATATACCCATGACCAAGTGTACATACCATATATGATGTACAATGGCCATGCAAATATAATACCCGGCTATATATAGCGCCGATAAAACTGCATCAATGCTATCATCTTCCCAGAGTCCGGCTCACGTAACAACTAGGGACCACCTGGTGGGGATCAACGACACCCACCTCATGGTAACTCACACACACGACGTCCCGGGAAGCGGTCATAGTTCCAACAGGCAATGAGACGAAACATACCCACCACGTCTCATCCCAAAATATATATCTATATCGTATAATAACACAAGGGACGACTATGATCTGGGGAATATCCACACCCTTCTCTATATGACAGGATGCTCACCCTCTGCGCGGAAACTTCCCAATGATAGCATGAGCGGGGTATGCTTAACCACATAAGTATATATATATCGCTCGCATACGCAATATACATACATCCATATGATCCCATCATATGATCCAATATAATAAACCATCATATACGGTTTAAATATCCATATCATGTATGTCGACGACATAAATATATCCATATATTCACATTCATACATAGATATATGTACATATATTCACACATCGCTATATCAATATATATACAAACTAATTCTCGTTCATATGTATAAGATATATAAACCCGGCTATAAGTATACATAATCCTCAATATACAAGCCGTCACCACAATTTCCATTAAATGTACCTCGATATGGGAATACAATCCCTCACTTGAAACATATTCAATCATTTTTCCTATGATGAATAGCCTCCCAAAACCATATGTATATATCTGTACATATATATTCAACATTAGGGTTATCACCCAAGAGTTTGTGTAGGAATCCATCACTACACATTAGATTCATATTCAAAAGTACATAATTACCTTAGTACTATTTAACCATAAGCACACACACGTGACTTAATAGTCTAAAGCCTCAATTTATCCCAACCTCATTTCAAGTATTGAAATCTCAATGGTCATATCCCCATAATTACATGTAAACTATCCTAACTAGATTTATGCTACTGCTTATTCTAGTCGATAGTACGATCCCAAGCCGTTCCCAAAGTCACCTATGGTTCGAATAAATCTCGATAACCCTTACTCATATAGAGTTATCAATTGTTCCTTAGCCTAAACATTTCTAAGGATATAAGACCCCTCACTCTTTAAAGAGTATGCGACTACTCTCTTCCAAATGGCCCCAATCTGTAACTTAACAATATCCTATCCTTATAAGGATTTGACATAAATGTCGGCCTAGAAATTTCACAACATACATGGATATTTCTTATCCAATGATTCCAAGAAGTTCCCACTATTGGATACTAAGTGAGAGACCCCCTATAAGTCACCAAAAGATATCTCTTACTTTATAAGAGAGAACCCCAAATCAACAAACCCAACCAAAAAAGGCTAGAAGTCATCTTAGAAAACCCATAAAGCAGCCCATTAAGGAAGCCCCTAAGAATAAACTCCAAAAGAAAAGGGGGAGAAGAAATCCAAGTTTTTGGCTAAAAACAGGGGACCGGTCGACCGGTCCCATACCCCCGGTCGACCATGGGTCCAAATTTTGCCTACGAAGAAATGCAGTAGGCTTTTCCTTAAGGTGCGGTCGACCGGTCCCCAGACCGTGGTCGACCGGCCATACCAGTTAAGCTGGCCGATTTCCCTATTTCAGCAAACCCACGAAATTAATACCCAAATATCATCACTAAGTCCCCAAATCTTTAACCCAATAATGTAATTAACAATAAAACCTATCCTACATCTCATCCCAACCATTTATATGTGATTAAACCATAGAATAACATTGATTTCAATATTTAAACCCAAAAATCTAGGTTTTGGTATTATACCCAAAAATCCATTTCTTTACCCCACAAATTATGAAATGAAATACACAAATAGCTATTTAGCAAGATTAAACACTTGCCTCAGATTTGTAGGGGTTGGATCGTCCTCGATGTCGCGGTTGGGCCGGAATCTCCAAGCTTTCTTCCTCTCTCTCTTTTTTTCTTCTTATTTCCTTCTCTTTCTCCCTCTAGGGCTTTTCTCTCTTTTCTCTCAAATGAGAAGTGGCTTAATCCGTAAGCCTCCAAATCTTTTAAAACAAAATCCAAACTTTAAATGTTAATACACACTTTAAATGACTCGTTTACTCCAATTCAAGTCAAAATAGTTCAAAAACATTCCGGAGCCGAAATAAGACCCAATGACAGTCATTTTGACTATCTCGATCCTTCCGGGATCGATGGTACCCGCAAAAATATCATGCGGAATACTTTAAAATATCCTCTATTTTTGGGCCTCAATTTTCAAATTTTGAAATTCTCCAATTTAATTAAATTTTATTTTTCCAAAATTTAATTTCTCAGTCTCCAAAAATCGAAGGTTGTTACACACTTCCCCCCTTACAAAAATTTCGTCTGCGAAATTTAAGACATGCCTAGGACCTCAATATCATCTAGTCCTCACATCAATCCTTAGGATCATTATTCCGATCCTTCCTGGTTCTCATATCGAACCATATCAATTTAAAGCAACTACTACCCAGGGCGCCCATACACCCCGTATCCGAGTTTCCACTCGTAAAATCATGATCAGGCTCCATTAGCCTCAAATCATAACATAACCCTCAGCAATATGATCTATTACAATATACTAAATATATACAAGTTTAAAATTTCCCAATGGTAGAACTCTCCTCAATTCCTGACACTAGCCACCTTCGTGCGGGGGAGGTCTCGCAAGCGAAATCCAAACAAGGAACCCTCCCAATACACTACTGTGTAGCTAGGTCGGGGATTGAGATTAGTTGAACCAGGGTTAAGGTTTTATAAAAGAAAGATTTTCATATTTTAGATATCGCCCGAGGGTCTATACAACAATACTTTATAAATCAATCCCGCGTCTTTCGACACGCCAAACAAGAACCTCATGTTTAAAACACAAGGCCTCAATAAATACAATATTGATAACCAATACCTAGTTCTCAAAACTTGCACAACTATGAGCTAAACTATCCTCTCCACATAAGTCAACCAAACTCTGAACCTCTCAGTTATGAAAAGGTGTATCATCTCCAAAGATGCCATATAAAGGCCACACTTGCTCACTCCCTCCTCTAGGAAAATTTCATACACCCTAGCGGTGTAGTGGCTAGCTACTCATCACACCTCACACGCGACGTTCCCAATATCGCACAAAGCGTAACTTAAACCCAAAGAAAGGTATTCTACCTCATAGTTCCATAACCCAATGGTTTCCCCTCGTCCTTGAATCTCAACTCAGGGTCCTCAACTTCTTCTAGGACAATCATTATCCCTAAGCCTATTTCTCCACAAGAGAAACATCTTCCTCAAAACCCTTCCTAACCATTTTGAAGGGCAAGGCGCGATTGCAACTGCCGAAAACTCCTTCAGTCCTACACAACGAAACTGAGTCTCCAAAGGCATTCACCCTCATCCTAGAAGGTGATACTCCTAATATTGGGACAACTCTGCCTACCTCACCTCAGTAAGAGTCACCAACATTAGGATTCCCAACGAAGGTTAACAGATTCTCAATCTAAACCTCTCAATCAATACACGACATGCCTCTCCTCGGGTTTACCTTACTAGGACCAAGATTCGCCATTCGAGTAAATTTCCTTTCTTACTCAACTGCCGATAAATCACCTCGAACCACTGCTAGAAATCTCCTCAATTCCTCCGGAATCGGGGAAAATAATTACCCCCGATTACAGCATACCCAAAATATACTATGGGTATTGTACTTCTAATCCTATCCTTTCCTAGACGACAAAATCTAGGCGACGTCTGAAATGAAACAAGAGCAACTGTTATCAGAACGCCAATCAAGTGAATATACTTCACAGAAGAAAACAACGCAGTGAACACAACAGTCCTATTTATAGGGCTTTATGTCAATAACGTTAACGGAAGAATCCATAACTCGCACAGATCCTAAGGACTCTTGAACCTGATGCTCTGATACCATCTGTCACAACCCGCCTAAAATAATAACGGGTGGCCAGCCCTGTACTATATTAAATCAGGAGTCTCAGATGGTCCAGTCTCAACATTAACTACCGGTACTATATAATATAGGACTAACTACCCGAAATCACATAAACGGGATGTAAAAATTTAAATAAAATGTGCAACAGACAACAAACCAACACTATAACACTACTACGAAAGAAAAGAAAGATGCATGAAAGAACTAAGATAAATGAAATGCTAAAAATAAAAAAAATAAAATGAACTAAATAAAACACAACCGAATGTACTACACAAAGTAAACCCGAATAAGCTGTCGGGTCACAGCCAATACAATAACTGAAATGGAATAAATATAAACATGTATATAAATATCCCTTGGGTACCAACCCGATATACAACATGAATCCTACCTAGAATTTTAAAGAAGTAGGAAGCGACTACATGAAACATCCCGCAACAGTCCGCACCTGTCACGGCTCCCAAGACTCTGGATAGAAAGTCATCCGGTATCCATGCGGTAGGATACCTATGGTAATATATATATATATACAAGGAGGAGAGAAAAGTAAACAGGTCAGAGCCCCGAATGTGAAAAATATTTAGCAAGTGTGTTAACCGTGCATAATAATTATCGGTGCACTTATTTCATAATTAAAGTGAGACCGCTCTCTCGTGGAACCCCAACTCACCTCTCATCTAAAGGCGCGCACATATTCGCGTCCTCACGTTTTAGTTAAATTACCCCATAGTTATTAGGACAACCTAACTTATCATAGGCCTAGCCCATACCCACTAGAGCTACTTTCCTAAAATAACCCAAGAATCCACCCTCTCTTTCTAAACACAATTAAATATTTTTTTCAATCATATGTGCCTTATTAGGCTTAGTGGATTCCAGTCTAAACTTTAACCAATTACAATTTAATAAGATTACACAATACGCAATTGGGTTGAGACATAGAATTTAAATTCTCATTAATGAGTATGAAAAATTATTCTTGACACAACTTCCCTCCAATTTTAACGCTGCTCTGCGTTTCGTGTGTGGGGTGTCTCGCAAAGCGAAATCCAAACAAGGAACCACCCCATTACACTACTCCATGTCAGTGTCGATCCTAGAGATCCATAATGCCATATATACAATATAATACTATTACTACAACTAACATCTCCAGTCATATCCTTGGGATGATGTAACCGAAATATTCTTTATAGGCGATACATCAACCCCCATCAATCTAGTACACCATAATCATCCAAGATGTACTTTACCAAATTTCTATATCCTTTCCTCTATAGGATATATAAATACATATATATAGGTATTTTATGCTCACCATATATATACATATACCAATCATCCATATACCCATGACCAAGTGTACATACCATATATGATGTACAATGGCCATGCAAATATAATACCCGGCTATATATAGCGCCGATAAAACTGCATCAATGCTATCATCTTCCCAGAGTCCGGCTCACGTAACAACTAGGGACCACCTGGTGGGGATCAACGACACCCACCTCATGGTAACTCACACACACGACGTCCCGGGAAGCGGTCATAGTTCCAACAGGCAATGAGACGAAACATACCCACCACGTCTCATCCCAAAATATATATCTATATCGTATAATAACACAAGGGACGACTATGACTTGGGGAATATCCACACCCTTCTCTATATGACAGGATGCTCACCCTCTTCGCGAAAACTTCCCAATGATAGCATGAGCGGGGTATGCTTAACCACATAAGTATATATATATCGCTCGCATACGCAATATACATACATCCATATGATCCCATCATATGATCCAATATAATAAACCATCATATACGATTTAAATATCCATATCATGTATGTCCACGACATAAATATATCCATATATTCACATTCATACATAGATATATGTACATATATTCACACATCGCTATATCAATATATATACAAACTAATTCTCGTTCATATGTATAAGATATATAAACCCGGCTATAAGTATACATAATCCTCAATATACAAGCCGTCACCACAATTTCCATTAAATGTACCTCGATATGGGAATACAATCCCTCACTTGAAACATATTCAATCATTTTTCCTATGATGAATAGCCTCCCAAAACCATATGTATATATCTGTACATATATATTCAACATTAGGGTTATCACCCAAGAGTTTGTGTAGGAATCCATCACTACACATTAGATTCATATTCAAAAGTACATAATTACCTTAGTACTATTTAACCATAAGCACACACACGTGACTTAATAGTCTAAAGCCTCAATTTATCCCAACCTCATTTCAAGTATTGAAATCTCAATGGTCATATCCCCATAATTACATGTAAACTATCCTAACTAGATTTATGCTACTGCTTATTCTAGTCGATAGTACGATCCCAAGCCGTTCCCAAAGTCACCTATGGTTCGAATAAATCTCGATAACCCTTACTCATATAGAGTTATCAATTGTTCCTTAGCCTAAACATTTCTAAGGATATAAGACCCCTCACTCTTTAAAGAGTATGCGACTACTCTCTTCCAAATGGCCCCAATCTGTAACTTAACAATATCCTATCCTTATAAGGATTTGACATAAATGTCGGCCTAGAAATTTCACAACATACATGGATATTTCTTATCCAATGATTCCAAGAAGTTCCCACTATTGGATACTAAGTGAGAGACCCCCTATAAGTCACCAAAAGATATCTCTTACTTTATAAGAGAGAACCCCAAATCAACAAACCCAACCAAAAAAGGCTAGAAGTCATCTTAGGAAACCCATAAAGCAGCCCATTAAGGAAGCCCCTAAGAATAAACTCCAAAAGAAAAGGGGGAGAAGAAATCCAAGTTTTTGGCTAAAAACAGGGGACCGGTCGACCGGTCCCATACCCCCGGTCGACCGTGGGTCCAAATTTTGCCTACGAAGAAATGCAGTAGGCTTTTCCTTAAGGTGCGGTCGACCGGTCCCCACACCGTGGTCGACCGGCCATACCAGTTAAGCTGGCCGATTTCCCTATTTCAGCAAACCCACGAAATTAATACCCAAATATCATCACTAAGTCCCCAAATCTTTAACCCAATAATGTTATTAACAATAAAACCCATCCTACATCTCATCCCAACCATTTATATGTGATTAAACCATAGAATAACATTGATTTCAATATTTAAACCCAAAAATCTAGGTTTTGGTATTATACCCAAAAATCCATTTCTTTACCCCACAAATTATGAAATGAAATACACAAATAGCTATTTAGCAAGATTAAACACTTGCCTCAGATTTGTAGGGGTTGGATCGTCCTCGATGTCGCGGTTGGGCCGGAATCTCCAAGCTTTCTTCCTCTCTCTCTTTTTTTCTTCTTCTTTCCTTCTCTTTCTCCCTCTAGGGCTTTTCTCTCTTTTCTCTCAAATGAGAAGTGGCTTAATCCGTAAGCCTCCAAATCTTTTAAAACAAAATCCAAACTTTAAATGTTAATACACACTTTAAATGACTCGTTTACTCCAATTCAAGTCAAAATAGTTCAAAAACATTCCGGAGCCGAAATAAGACCCAATGACAGTCATTTTGACTATCTCGACCCTTCCGGGATCGATGGTACCCGCAAAAATATCATCCGGAATACTTTAAAATATCCTCTATTTTTGGGCCTCAATTCCCAAATTTTGAAATTCTCCAATTTAATTAAATTTTATTTTTCCAAAATTTAATTTCTCAGTCTCCAAAAATCGAGGGTTGTTACACACTTCCCCCCTTACAAAAATTTCATCTGCGAAATTTAAGACATGCCTAGGACCTCAATATCATCTAGTCCTCCCATCAATCCTTAGGATCATTATTCCGATCCTTCCTGGTTCTCATATCGAACCATATCAATTTAAAGCAACTACTACCCAGGGCGCCCATACACCCCGTATCCGAGTTTCCACTCGTAAAATCATGATCAGGCTCCATTAGCCTCAAATCATAACATAACCCTCAGCAATATGATCTATTACAATATACTAAATATATACAAGTTTAAAATTTCCCAATGGTAGAACTCTCCTCAATTCCTGACACTAGCCACCTTCGTGCGGGGGAGGTCTCGCAAGCGAAATCCAAACAAGGAACCCTCCCAATACACTACTGTGTAGCTAGGTCAGGGATTGAGATTAGTTGAACCAGGGTTAAGGTTTTATAAAAAGAAAGATTTTCATATTTTAGATATCGCCCGAGGGTCTATACAACAATACTTTATAAATCAATCCCGCGTCTTTCGACACGCCAAACAAGAACCTCATGTTTAAAACACAAGGCCTCAATAAATACAATATTGATAACCAATACCTAGTTCTCAAAACTTGCACAACTATGAGCTAAACTATCCTCTCCACATAAGTCTACCAAACTCTGAACCTCTCAGTTATGAAAAGGTGTATCATCTCCAAAGATGCCATATAAAGGCCACACTTGCTCACTCCCTCCTCTAGGAAAATTTCATACACCCTAGCGGTGTAGTGGCTAGCTACTCATCACACCTCACACGCGACGTTCCCAATATCGCACAAAGCGTAACTTAAACCCAAAGAAAGGTATTCTACCTCATAGTTCCATAACCCAATGGTTTCCCCTCGTCCTTGAATCTCAACTCAGGGTCCTCAACTTCTTCTAGGACAATCATTATCCCTAAGCCTATTTCTCCACAAGAGAAACATCTTCCTCAAAACCCTTCCTAACCATTTTGAAGGGCAAGGCGCGATTGCAACTGCCGAAAACTCCTTCAGTCCTACACAACGAAACTGAGTCTCCAAAGGCATTCACCCTCATCCTAGAAGGTGATACTCCTAATATTGGGACAACTCTGCCTACCTCACCTCAGTAAGAGTCACCAACATTAGGATTCCCAACGAAGGTTAACAGATTCTCAATCTAAACCTCTCAATCAATACACGACATGCCTCTCCTCGGGTTTACCTTACTAGGACCAAGATTCGCCATTCGAGTAAATTTCCTTTCTTACTCAACTGCCGATAAATCACCTCGAACCACTGCTAGAAATCTCCTCAATTCCTCCGGAATCGGGGAAAATAATTACCCCCGATTACAGCATACCCAAAATATACTATGGGTATTGTACTTCTAATCCTATCCTTTCCTAGACGACAAAATCTAGGCGACGTATGAAATGAAACAAGAGCAACTGTTATCAGAACGCCAATCAAGTGAATATACTTCACAGAAGAAAACAACGCAGTGAACACAACAGTCCTATTTATAGGGCTTTATGTCAATAACGTTAACGGAAGAATCCATAACTCGCACAGATCCTAAGGACTCTAGAACCTGATGCTCTGATACCATCTGTCACAACCCGCCTAAAATAATAACGGGTGGCCAGCCCTTTACTATATTAAATCAGGAGTCTCAGATGGTCCAGTCTCAACATTAACTACCGGTACTATATAATATAGGACTAACTACCCGAAATCACATAAACGGGATGTAAAAATTGAAATAAAATGTGCAACAGACAACAAACCAACACTATAACACTACTACGAAAGAAAAGAAAGATGCATGAAAGAACTAAGATATATGAAATGCTAAAAATAAAAAAAATGAACTAAATAAAACACAACCGAATGTACTACACAAAGTAGACCCGAATAAGCTGTCGGGTCACAGCCAATACAATAACTGAAATGGAATAAATATAAACATGTATATAAATATCCCTTGGGTACCAACCCGATATACAACATGAATCCTACCTAGAATTTTAAAGAAGTAGGAAGGGACTACATGAAACATCCCGCAACAGTCCGCACCTATCACGGCTCCCAAGACTCTGGATAGAAAGTCATCCGGCATCCATGCGGTAGGATACCTATGGTAATATATATATATATATATATACAAGGAGGAGAGAAAAGTAAACAGGTCAGAGCCCCGAATGTGAAAAATATTTAGCAAGTGTGTTAACCGTGCATAATAATTATCGGTGCACTTATTTCATAATTAAAGTGAGACCGCTCTCTCGTGGAACCCCAACCCACCTCTCATCTAAAGGCGCGCACATATTCGCGTCCTCACGTTTTAGTTAAATTACCCCATAGTTATTAGGACAACCTAACTTATCATAGGCCTAGCCCATACCCACTAGAGCTACTTTCCTAAAATACCCCAAGAATCCACCCTCTCTTTCTAAACACAATTAAGTATTTATTTCAATCATATGTGCCTTATTAGGCTTAGTGGATTCCAGTCTAAACTTTAACCAATTACAATTTAATAAGATTACACAATACGCAATTGGGTTGAGACATAGAATTTAAATTCTCATTAATGAGTATGAAAAATTATTCTTGACACAACTTCCCTCCAATTTTAACGCTGCTCTGCGTTTCGTGCGTGGGGTATCTCGCAAAGCGAAATCCAAACAAGGAACCACCCCATTACACTACTCCATGTCAGTGTCGATCCTAGAGATCCATAATGCCATATATACAATATAATATTATTACTACAACTAACATCTCCAGTCATATCCTTGGGATGATGTAACCAAAATATTCTTTATAGGCGATACATCAACCCCCATCAATCTAGTACACCATAATCATCCAAGATGTACTTTACCAAATTTCTATATCCTTTCCTCTATAGGATATATAAATACATATATATATATAGGTATTTTATGCTCACCATATATATACATATACCAATCATCCATATACCCATGACCAAGTGTACATACCATATATGATGTACAATGGCCATGCAAATATAATACCCGGCTATATATAGCGCCGATAAAACTGCATCAATGCTATCATCTTCCCAGAGTCCGGCTCACGTAACAACTAGGGACCACCTGGTGGGGATCAACGACACCCACCTCATGGTAACTCACACACACGACGTCCCGGGAAGCGGTCATAGTTCCAACCGGCAATGAGACGAAACATACCCACCACGTCTCATCCCAAAATATATATCTATATCGTATAATAACACAAGGGACGACTATGACCTGGGGAATATCCACACCCTTCTCTATATGACAGGATGCTCACCCTCTGCGCGGAAACTTCCCAATGATAGCATGAGCGGGGTATGCTTAACCACATAAGTATATATATATCGCTCGCATACGCAATATACATACATCCATATGATCCCATCATATGATCCAATATAATAAACCATCATATACGGTTTAAATATCCATATCATGTATGTCCACAACATAAATATATCCATATATTCACATTCATACATAGATATATGTAAATATATTCACACATCGCTATATCAATATATATACAAACTAATTCTCGTTCATATCTATAAGATATATAAACCCGGCTATAAGTATACATAATCCTCAATATACAAGTCGTCACCATAATTTCCATTAAATGTACCTCGATATGTGAATACAATCCCTCACTTGAAACATATTCAATCATTTTTCCTATGATGAATAGCCTCGCAAAACCATATGTATATATCTATACATATATATTCAACATTAGGGTTATCACCCAAGAGTTTGTGTAGGAATCCATCACTACACATTTCATCCATATTCAAAAGTACATAATTACCTTAGTACTATTTAACCATAGGCTCACACACGTGACTTAATAGTCTAAAGCCTAAATTTATTCCAACCTCATTTCAAGTATTGGAATATCAATGGTCATATCCCCATAATTACGTGTAAACTATCCTAACTAGAATTTATGCTACTGCTTATTCTAGTCGATAGTACGATCCCAAGCCGCTCCCAAAGTCACCTATGGTTCGAATAAATCTCGGTAACCCTTACTCCTATAGAGTTATCAATTGTTCCTTAGCCTAAACATTTCTAAGGATATAAGACCCCTCACTCTTTAAAGAGTATGCGACTACTCTCTTCCAAATGGCCCCAATCTGTAACTTAACAATATCATATCCTTATAAGGATTTGACATAAATGTCGGCCTAGAAATTTCACAACATACATGGATATTTCTTATCCAATGATTCCAAGAAGTTCCCACTATTGGATACTAAGTGAGAGACCCCCTATAAGTCACCAAAAGATATCTCTTACTTTATAAGAGAGAACCCCAAATCAACAAACCCAACCAAAAAAGGCTAGAAGTCATCTTAGGAAACCCATAAAACAGCCCATTAAGGAAGCCCCTAAGAATAAA
The DNA here is from genome assembly GCA_949130495.1 of Sambucus nigra. Taxonomy (NCBI): domain Eukaryota; kingdom Viridiplantae; phylum Streptophyta; class Magnoliopsida; order Dipsacales; family Adoxaceae; genus Sambucus; species Sambucus nigra. The sequence continues at coordinate 413,977,971 of OX422215.1, read as the reverse complement.
CTCCAAAAGAAAAGGGGGAGAAGAAATCCAAGTTTTGGGCTAAAAAAGGGGGAGAAGAAATCCAAAATTTAATTTCTCAGTCTCCAAAAATCGAGGGTTGTTACACGAATCCAGCCTCCTGATAATACATAAATATTACGTATTTCATCTGTTAACAAATGCGTTATTAGCCCCCTCGGGAATCTTATTCCCTATATTTATGCTCGTTAACCAGACAACCTCGAATTTCTATGTTAACATGCTTTCCAGGGGTTAATTGAGCTTTTATAGGTATTTGGATGCTAAGTGTGAAGTTTGGACGCATTCCGATGAATTTCCGTACACAATCGCACGCTCAAGGACAATTTAGTCTTTTCACATTTTGGGCAACATGTTGAACATCTCCACGGAAGTTGTATCCCTCCTCGCAAGCTTCGCATTTTTGTGAACGGTGCCCGATTCCGAGTCGGAACGAAGCAGTTATGAGATTTTTAGCGGAAGAGAAAAATAAAGAAACCAAAACAATAGAGCTGCAATTAAACCATCGATCGATCGACCAAAAGGGTCAATCGATCAATCCCTCTTTGTTTTTGAAATCGTGAGAGACAGTGGGTTTATTTTCCAACCATCGATCGATCCCCTATTTTCTGAGATATTTTCCTTTCCTTTTCTTTCTTCTTTTTTTTTCTCCCAACTTACTATATAAGGGATTTTTGTTGTAATAAAAATTTACTTCGTTTTAAGGTTTAGAAAATCTTAGGTTTTGGGTTTGGAGATATTTTTTTCATTTCTCTTTGGGATGATAACCATTTGGGGTTTGTAAGATGGACTTTTCATTTCCTTTACCATTAATATAGTTCTTCTCGTTTATTTTTTGCTTTGTAGATTAATTTCGTGCTTTGTTAATTAGTTGTAGTTGTTTATTTATTGATTTATTAGTTTAATTAGTGTAAATTAGTTTAGTTCATGATGGCCTTAGATAATTAGGGTCGGGCTTTCGTTTCGCCATTTACGGGTCTCGAGCTCCGAAAATTAGGTTTTGTGAAAAATTGCGTTTATTTGACCCGCGCATATTAAAGTTGGATTACTACGTTTTTAACTGTATTTGTCACGCAACTTTAGTATTTATAGCCACAATCCGGATTTAATCCGCGTGCAGCCATTTTTTATTAAATGTTTATTCACGTAACTTTGGCTTAAATTCCTTATTGCGTTAAGTTTATGATCAATTAATAATGATCGATTAAATTTCTCTCGAGCCAGAATTCTGATTAGTAGTCATTTCAATCCGTATGGTTGGATGCTATCCCGATGCTCGCTTTACTTTTGTGTAGACTTAACTTATTCTTTTCCTTTATTTACAATCACACATCATCTTTTACAATTTTATTCCTGAATTAATAAATCGATTAAAATCTCTCGAACACTCCCTATGGATTCGATACCCGACTTACCGCTATATCAAAATGGCACTGTTGTCGGGGACTGTTTTGTTATAGATTGTAATTGTCTTATTATTTCATAGTATTTTTCTTTTGTATTTGTATTTTCGTTTTAAACTTTTTTGCAGGATTTGCACATTTGAGCGCTAGGAAACGCTTGAATTTCTCGCACGTAGATTGTCTTTTTGGAAATAGCCACTTGAGAATTTGTTGGGGTAAGCATGTCTTATTCTAATTTTTCTGGTAATCCTAATGATAATTCTCAAAATTCCCATAAACCTATGACTTTTGGTCAATACTTACAAGTCTAAAAAATTGCAACATCTAAAATGACATTGAGTGAGTATTACGAAAGTCAAAGTATGGATTATGTCAATTTTGGGAATGATCATCTCAATTTTGGGTCGCAAGATCTTTATGATAAGAATTTTGAAACGAATTGTAATCATTCTCAAAGTACTTATGTTAATGATTTTGATTGTAGTCCTGAGAACAATTTTTAAACTTCTCATTTCCAATAATCCGCTCCTCGTCCTATGACTTTCGGTGAGGGCTTGCTCATGCTTGAAAATGAGAGAATTGGAAATCATTATCGGAAAGAAAATCGTTGTTGGGAGAATGAGTTGGATCTATTATTTGAATCCAACGACAATTTTTCTTTCGAGACTTTCGAAGTCGAAGAATTTTTTAAACCAAATTAGGACTTTGTACCTACTTTGGAACAAATCATTCTTGACTTGACCCATGGTATAGTAGAGAATAAAAATGAGGAAGAAATGGACGTGGTTTTTATTTGTAATCAGCTTGTTTCTTCTTTGATTCTCAAAGAAGAAAGTTTCATTGCAAATGATCCTATTTCTTTCGCAATTCAATCTTCAAGCGATGATAACTCATCGCCTGAGATTGAATTTATTTCATCCCCATCTTTATTCTATACTGTCACACCATCTCTAGTACCGATGAATCGGTCCAAAACCTTAAAACGATTAACCTTTTCACTGATGAGGAGTACTCGCTCGAGTCGCCTTCCATGAAGGCATCTTTGCCCTCATGTGCACCACCTCCCATTCCAACTTCAAAATATTTGGGAGAAAATTCAATCTTTTTTGGAACCCATGTGTACCTATCCCCCTTGTTATCCAAATCTCCCATTGTCCCTCCCAAACTTTTAATGGACAATGGTTCACTTTTACCTCCTTACACATGCCTTACGTCGTTCAAACGAATTTTTCATTTTTCGGGAGGCACGCATGCTCGGGAGGGTCCACCGTTGATCCTTCAAATTCAAATTGTGTTTTGGATGGACCCTCAACTGTTTCTACTATTAGTATATATCTAATTAGAAGTCCTATATGTAGGTTGTATATAGTTAACTTTTTAATTTTTATTTATTCTTAATTTAGTCTAGTGTAATTAGTTAATCTCTTTTTATTTCTTTTTGTATTCTTGATTCTAACTCTTTTTGTAAGTTCAACGGACTTGAAATTGCAGAAATTGTGCGTCACGACATACCTTTGTTAAGAAAAACAGAAAAGAGAAATTCACTCGCAAAAAGATTTTCTTTATTTTACACACACTCATTCTCACGCATTTGCATTTGTTTGTTATTTTTATATTATTTTATTTCTCATTTTTATTTTCCGCTTTTTGATTAGTTTAGTATATGTGTATGTATGTACATATTTATTTTTTAAAAAAAATCATTTTTTTTTATTATATATATACATTTCCCCACCTTTATATCCCTAATTTCCCATCCCCCCCCCCCCCCCCAGTGAAACAGCAATGCAGTGGGAAAATAATTGTGTCGTCGATCGATCAATGACCAGGGTCGATCGATCGATCGACCGGTTATAGCCGAAGACTTCCTTATTTTTTCCCTTTCTGTTTCGTTCTATTTTCTCTCCTCTCTTCCTTTTTCGTGCCCTAGACCTACCCACCTCCAATTTCCTTCAAATCCAACCCTCTTCTACACATCCAAGGTACAATACTTCCTATTTTACTTTTTTATTTTTGGTTTTTGGTTGAGTTATGTCATGTTTTTAATGTTTATACATGCTTTGACATATTTTGAATGTTTTGTGGTTGTGTCCCGTTTTTGTGTTGTTCCAACTGAATTGTTGCTTATTAATGTTATATATCCATTCATGAACACACATTTGTTGTTTCTTTCTTATTGTCGGTTCATATGGCATTTTTTCACCCTCATTTCACATTGTGCACACCAAGTGTTCGCTAAAATTTCCAAACCTATTTTTCAATCCATTTTTAGCGTACACTTGGGTGATTTTCATTCGTTGTCGCATCTCGACAAATTTTATCGCAATGTGAAATTTTTTTGCCCAGATTCACGCACTTTAACACACCATTTCAACTAGTACACTAACTAAATTTAATTATGCTTACAATTCTATTTTGTCTTGCCTAATTACGATTTTGTAGGTTGAAATGGCTGAGACAAAGAAGTATGATTCTGGAAGGTGTGTGCCCACCTGGGGAGTTGATGGGTTCCCTTGCGAACAAGAACGGGATTGGTTCCAGGCATACTTTCAGGCTTCACAAAGGCCATTGGCCTATCACTATGCCTGGAAGCTTGAGGACTTCCCGGAGGTTGCATCTACTATTTTGCGCAGGCACGGTTGGGAGACCTTTGTTGCTACAAATGGGGGCATTAATGAGGAGCTCGTTCGTATGTTTTATGCCAATTTTGTAGCTGTGAAAGGGAGGACGTCTACCTACGAGGCCATAGTTAGGTGGATTCAAATTTTGGGTCACCCGCGTGACAGGCGAGAATAATTACCACTATACTACAACAACGTGCACTCATTTATGGTGACGAGAAACCGATATGAGGTGCATCACAAACACGCTGTGTCGCGCCCTGAATTAATTAAGTTAAACTCATCCTTTTTATTTGAGATAAATTGCCTGAAACAATGCTTTAATTTAAATCTCTGAGGAAAATAGCATAAGATTTTTTTTTTCCAAAGGTATGTGTAGATGAAAACATAACTACCTTTACTTATAACTTATAAGTACTACATAACTTTACATAACCAAGATCTTTTGCTTAATAATTACACAAAAGGAATCTTGATATTCAAACCATACTAATTATCCGTCACTCCCCCGTTTTAAGGTCCAAACTTGGCAGTGAACTCCAAATTATAAGCATACCTGAAACAAAACATTACAGGAGTGTAAGCTATAAAGGCTTAGTGAATGACCACATACCACACATATAACCAATTTGAATAACCATTTTTATTTTGTTATAATGCTATAACCCAACAGGAATTGTGAAACTCTCGCAAGCCTGGACCCACCATAGTCCAATTAACCCACCACAGTTATTAGGGACCACCACATCCCGTTATTAGGCCCGAGTACACAAACCTTTAAGTTGGATTAACAGGAACACCACATCCCGTAGGACCCACCACAGTCCTTAACATTAGATAAAGGACTCACTAGTCCATATCATTATATAACATCGCTTAACATTTTTAATCATATGCATATGTTTCATAAATACAACATCACTCCCATAAACATTTTCACACATGTGTTTAACTACACATTTTCATATGAAATTATAAGTATTTATATTTCATAAGTAAGGTCACTCGCCTTGGATTTAGTGCTAAGATTAATACCAACTACTTCCTTGGTATGGTAGTATTAGCTGCTTCCCCACCTAACAAGTCAATGTCATTAGTATTTGAATACACCGATTAACATCAAACCCAGTAATACATCACATCATTTGGTAAATCAGAAATAACTAAGGAGGAATTAAATATGACACTTCACATTTCTATAACTCCCAATTAATTATGGTTCTAACACAATTTACATAATTTAATTACGAATTTGCTAGACAAAGTTATGCCCATTTTATTACAGCCTTTTCCAAATCATTTCTCAAGAAAAACAACAATACAACTTCAACTTCATGAAATTCTCATAATTTTTGTACAACATAACTTTCCATGATATTCCACCCAATATCATCAAACACATTTAATAATACAAATTTAATGTTTCATAATTTTTAGGGCTCATTTTCTATGTCGAGCAAAACGTCAAACACCTGGTATGCATTCTTGCTCCTTCGGGCCAGATTTTAAACCAAGACTTCAAACTATCACCAAGGGTTCATTACTTGGTATTTTTACACAATTTTAGGATATGTTATACATGTATGAGTTTATTTTACTCTCCAACTTGAATCACTCAATGCCATTAAGTATTCCATGATTTATGCCATTTTTAGTATAACTAGGTCAAAATACAACATTAAGGCATAACTTAACATTTTTAAGCATACATAACCTTGACCTTGAGTATAATTCATGGAAACATATAATAAACATGTTTTAGAAGAAATATACATCATAATCATGAATTTTCTAAATCAAAATGCTTTACGAAAATATGATGTAAATTTAGGACTTTAAAGTATGCATTTACGATCCTAGCTTCAGTTTTAACTTATGATCTTAACCCATCCTTGTTCCAACACAATTCAGAAATATGGGTATCATTAAAATATATATCCAAATCAAAAATAAAAACATGATAAGTATAGAACTCATCCATATGACCAACTTTAATACAGATGTAATTACATTACGAGGATTCCTTGATTTATGGAAAATTTCCAAAGATTTATTCCTTAACTTTCTTCTCTTTCTCTCTCTTTAGGCAAAAATCTTATTCATGGCTTCATTTGCTGAACAAGGGAGTTGTTTTATACAGTTTAATTCGGCCAAACCATCACCTACCCTTTATCCAATCAAAAAATAGCACATGGTGTGCTAATAAGACAATTGTTACTTAAGGGATGGACATATTTGCCCTTGTTTCGTACTTTCAGTATAAATTCTTGTACGAGCCTCCGTTTAACCCACTGTTTGTTGTGTTATAATATTAATTGATATATCTACAACTTTCATAAATTTGGGCATCGAATAGGAAAGTAGCAATTTACCGAAAATCTCAAAACTTTCATTGCCAATTTCATATCAACACCCTTATTTACTTTTATAAACTTAATCATGTATTAAAAACATAAACCACATAAATAATCATATGTTCTAAACATGGTATCCCCGATCATAATCTCAATTAATACCTAATGTAAACAACACATATATCACATGAGCATGCATCCCCTAAACATGATAATTAACATGTTTAACACACATAACCAATCTATAACTTATAACTCCTAAGTTATAATTAATCATGTAATTAACCTTCCTAATCGTATTTTAGGGCCTTACAATTATACCCCTCTTATAAAAATTTCTTCCTCGAAATTTAACGCATAAGAAACTTACCAAATAGATGAGGATATTGCTTCTTCATGTTATCCTCCCCTTCCCAAGTGCCATACTACACATTCTGATTTCTCCACATCACTTTAACTAGTGAAATGGTTTTACTACGTAACACTTTCTCCTTTCGATCTACAATAGCAATTGGTTCCTCCACATAGGTTAAATCATCTTGAAGCTCAATCGGTTGTGAGATAAACACATGTGAAGAATCGGTCAAATACTTACGTAACATGGATATATGAAGAACATCGTGTATCCGGGACAATTCTGATGGTAACGCCAATTTATAAGCTACAGCTCCAACCCGTTTCACTATCTCATAAGGGCCAATGTACCTGGGACTTAACTTTCCCTTCTTCCCGAATCTCATAACCCCTCTCCAAGGAGAAACATGTAGGAATACTCGATCACCTTCCTCAAATTTCAATTCTTTCCTTCGGTTGTCTGCATAACTTTTCTATCTACTTTGCGCCACCTTTAAGTGATTATGGATAACATTGATCTTTTCAGTAGTCTGTTGTACAATTTCTGGCCCAAGAAGTTTTCGTTCTCCTACTTCAATCAAACACACTGGAGTTCTGCATTTTCTCCCATACAAAGCTTCATAAGGAGCCATCTCAATACTCGAAATGATAGCTATTATTATAAGCAAACTCTATTAGTGGCAAGTGTTCATCCCAACTCCCCTTGAACTCCAACACACAGATTCGTAACATGTCTTCATGTGTTTGGATCGTTCTTTCTGACTGCCCATCATCTTGAGGATGAAAAGTTGTACTAAATTTCAATTTAGTCCCCAAAGCTTGTTGTAAACTAGGCTAAAAGTGAGAAGTGAACTTAGGATCTCGATCAGATATAATAGAAACTGGTGCACCATGCAATCTAATAATCTCATCCACATATATTTTTGCATATCTATCCATGGAGTAGGTAGATTTAACAGGAAGAAAATGTGCAGACTTAGTCAACCTATCAACGACAACCCAAATAGAATCAAACCCTCGTGATGATTTTGGTAAACCTATAACAAAATCTTTAGTAACATGCTCCCATTTCCACTCAGGAATAGGTAAGGGCTGTAGTAAACCACTTGGCTTCTGATGCTCCACCTTCACCTGTTGGCAAACTAGACATCTAGCAACAAAATCTGCAATGTCGTGTTTCATTCCCGGCCACCAATAACATTGTTTCAAGTTTCTATACAGTTTCGTGCTCCCTAGATGCATAGCATATAAAGAACAGTGGGCTTCCTCTTAAATCGTTCTTCTTAAATCAGGCACGTTAGGTACACACAAACGGTTTCCGTACATAACAATGTCATCGTCCTGAATAGAAAATTCATTTGCTTTACCCTTTTTCATATTATCTCTAACTTTCTCCAATTCTGTATCTCCTGCCTGTGCTTGTTTTATCTAGTCTATCAACGTGGGTCTAACATTTAAATGTGCCACTATTCCGTAAGACTCATTCAAAGTTAATTCCACCCCTATTAAAGTTAACTCTCTCAGCATGTCAACTCGAATACAATAAATACAAGATACTATGCCTAGAGATTTTCTACTCAAAGCATCAGCAACAACATTAGCTTTACCCGGATGGTGATGTATCGTGCAATCATAATCTTTTATAAGTTCCATCCACCTTCTTTGCCTCAAGTTCAAGTCTTTTTGTGTAAACAAGTATTTTAAGCTTTGATGGTCAGAAAAAATTTCACAACTAACACCATATAAGTAGTGTCTCCAGATCTTTAATGCAAAAACTACTGTAGCTAACTCAAGATCATGAGTAGGGTCGTTGCGCTCATGTATCTTTAACTGTCGAGAAGAAAAAGAAATTACCTTTCCATGCTGCATTAATACACATCCAAGTCCTTGATACGAAGCATCACTATAAATAACTAAACCTTCTGTACTTGTTGGGATAGTCAATACTGGAGCTGATGTCAACTTACCCTTTAAATTTTCAAATCTTTTATCGCAATCACCACTCCACACAAACTTGTTCTCCTTTCTGGTAAGCTTAGTCAATGCCAATGCAATAGAAGAAAACCCCGGTATAAACCTCCTGTAATAGCCCGCCAATCCCAAAAAGCTACGTAACTCTGTCACACTAGTTGGTCTTTCCCAATTCATTACTGCTTTTACCTTCTTGGTATCTACACAAATACCATCAGCAGAAATAACATGCCCCAAAAATACTACCTTGTCTAGCCAAAATTCACATTTAGAAAATTTAGCATACAACTGCTTCTCTCGCAAGGTCTATAAAATAATACGCAGGTGGCATTCATGCTCATCCCTACTACAAGAATATATCAAAATATCATCAATGAAGACAATAACAAAAGAATCCACATATGGGAAAAATATACGGTTCATCAAATCCATGAATACGGCCGGTGCATTTGTTAACCCAAATGGCATGACAAGAAATTCATAATGTCCATACCTGGAATGAAAAGCAGTTTTAGAAATGTCACAATCTCTTACTTTCAATTGATGATATCCGGATCTGAGATCGATCTTGGAAAACACTTTGGCTCCTTGCAACTGATTGAACAAGTCATCAATGCGGGGTAATGGGTATTTGTTACGGATAGACACCTTATTCAATTGACGATAATCGATGCACAGCCTCATGCTTCCATCTTTCTTCTTCACAAAAAATACTGGGGCTCCCCACGGTGATACACTAGGCCTTATAAACCCACGATCTAACAAATCTTGCAACTGTATTTTTAGCTCCTTTAATTCTGTAGGTGCCATTCGATATGGTGCCATAGATATCGGTGCGGTGCCTGGTACCAACTCAATCGCAAATTCTACCTCACGATCTGGTGCTAACCCTGAGAGTTCTTCCGGGAAGATATTTGCAAACTCATTAACTATTGGTATATCTGATAATTTTCCATCCTCTTGTCGTATGTCCACCACATGGGCAAGATAACCCTCACATCCTTTCCTTAGCAGTTCATAACATTTTGTAGCAGAAATCAAACAAGTTGGAGTGACATTTCGTTCCCCAATAAATTTAAATTCAGGTTCACCCGGTAACTGAAACACTACCTCCTTTTTAAAGCAATCCAAGCATACATGAAATGAAGCTAACCAATCCATACCCAGTATTACATAAAAGTCGCGCATATCGAGAGGTAATAAGTCAACTAGTAATTCTTTTTCACCCACTCGCACCACACACTCCCTATATACCCTCTTAATAAAAACCAACCCCCCCCCCCCCCCACTGGAGTAACAATAGCTAAACTAGAATATAATGATGATAATGGTTTATTAAGATGCAACAGATAAATCAAAGACACAAAAGAATGTGTAGAACCAGGATCTATCAACACATAAGCATCTTTATCACCAATAGGAAATGTACATGTCACTACGTTAGGCATAGCTTGTGCATCTTGTTGCGTCAGTGCAAACACTCTGCCTTGGCCTTGACTTTGCGATATACCTCCTCTACCTCCCCTGGGTACATTCTGTGTAGAACTCCTACCTCCTACTGCCACACTCCCAACTGACGTTGTAGCTCCCATCGCTGGACAATTCTTGCGTAAGTGCCCCGGTTGATGACAATGGAAACATAAAGGTGTCGTCTCAGCTATTGTACACTCTCGAGACATGTGCCCTTGACCACCACATCTATAACAAAATATAGCCCTCGGCACCAACACGGATGCATTTTCTGACCGATTCATCCCAGTCCTTCCACCTCGAGCCTGAAATCTTCCACGTGCACTTCTATTATTTTTAAATTCTTGGCCCTTAGGTACTCCTCGTGCTACACTCTGAGTTGAGGTTCGCGCCTCCCATCCATATGACCTTATGCCATCATGTATAGCTTTCTTCGAGTGTTCAACTTTCATTTCTTTTATTGACTTTTCTGACACCATGGCCCTATCCACCAAGTCCACATAATCCGTTATCTTCATATTAGCAACATACTTTTTATATCTACACTCAGCCCGGTTTGAAACTGATCACATTTACTTTCTTCCGTCCTCACCAAGTCAGGTGCAAATCTAGATAAGGATATAAATAAATCTTCATACTCTGCCACTGTTCGATTCCCCTGTTTCAACGTGATAAATTCTTCCTCTTTCTCCTTCCTATAAAGCCTTGGAAAATATTTTTCAAAGAACACTTTCACAAACCTCTCCCATGTAATTCGTGGAGGATTTATTGGCACCACTCCCCCCATTGTAGTAAGTAATCTTTCTGTTGCATCCCACCATAACTTTGCATCAGCCTCTAACCTAAAGGTTGCTAATAAAGCCTTTTGTTCATCTCGCACTTCCATCACCTTGAATATTGTTTCCATCTTTCTAACCCACCCCTCTGCCACTAACGGATCCGTAGTCCCAGTAAATGCAGGTGGATTTAACTTCATGAACCTCTCATGTAATTTTTCCCTATCCCCACCATGTTCTCCACCTCTTGCTTGTTCCATAAGTTGAGCCACAGCATGTAATATTCTTCCCACATCATCAGTAGGTTGTTGTTGCACCTCTGGTTCATCCACTTCAATAGGTCTATGTCCTTGCTGACTATTAGGTACATAGGATGCCTCACCCTCTGCTCTATCATGCGGCTCGTGTGGATCCATCACTCACTGCAATATAATTAACTTAAACAAAATATAATAGCAGCAGTTTAATATTAACATTGTTAGTCAAAATCTAGGTGCATAACAAACTCACTTTCTAGTGTCCACTACCAATCTAGACCCTCACACCCTATACAGAACCAAATAACCACGCTCTGATACCAAGTTGTCGCGCCCCGAATTAATTAAGTTAAACTCATCCTTTTTATTTGAGATAAATTGCCTGAAACAATGCTTTAATTTAAATCTCTGAGGAAAATATCATAAGATTTTTTTTCCAAAGGTATGTGTAGATGAAAACATAACTACCTTTATTTATAACTTATAAGTACTACATAACTTTACATAACCAAGATCCTTAGTTTAATAATTACACAAAAGGAATCTTGATATTCAAACCATACTAATTATCTGTCACTCCCCCGTTTTAAGGTCCTAACTTGGCAATGAACTCCAAATTATAAGCATACCTGAAACAAAACATTACAGGAGTGTAAGCTATAAAGGCTTAGTGAATGACCACATACCACACATATAACCAATTTGAATAACCATTTTTATTTTGTTCTAATGCTATACCCCAACAGGAATTGTGAAACTCTCGCAAGCCTGGACCCGCCACGGTCCAATTAACCCACCACAGTTATTAGGGACCACCACATCCCGTTATTAGGCCCGAGTACACAAACCTTTAAGTCGGATTAACAGGACCACCACATCCCGTAGGACCCACCACAGTCCTTCACATTAGAGAAAGGACTCACTAGTCCATATCATTATATAACATCGCTTAACATTTTTAATCATATGCATATGTTTCATAAATACAACATCACTCCCATAAACATTTTCACACATGTGTTTAACTACACATTTCCATATGAAATTATAAGTATTTATATTTCATAAGGAAGGTCACTCAACTTGGATTTAGTGCTAAGATTAATACCAACTACTTCCTTGGTATGGTAGTATTAGTTGCTTCCCTACCTAACAAGTCAATGTCGTTAGTATTTGAATACACCGATTAACATCAAACCCAGTAATACATCACATCATTTGGTCGATCAGAAATAACTAAGGAGGAATTAAATATGACACTTCACATTTCTATAACACCCAATTAGTTAGGGTTCTAACACAATTTATAGTTACGAATTTTCTAGACAAAGTTATGCCCATTTTATTACAGCCTTTTCCAAATCATTTCTCAAGAAAAACAACAACACAACTTCAACTTCATGAAATTCTCATAATTTTTGTACAACATAACTTTACATGATATTCCACCCAATATCATCAAACACATTGAATAATACAAATTTAATGTTTCATAATTTTTAGGCCTCATTTTCTATGTCGAGCAAAACGTCAAACACCTGGTATGCATTCTTGCTCCTTTGGGGCAGATTTTAAACCAAGACTTCAAACTATCACCAAGGGCTCATTACTTGGTATTTTTACACAATTTTCGGATATGTTATACATGTATGAGCTTATTTTACTCTCTAGCTTGAATAACTCAATTCCAATAAGTATTCCATGATTTATGCCATTTTTAGTATAACTAGGTCAAAATACAACATTAAGGCATAACTTAACATTTTTAAGCATACATAACCTTGACCTTGAGTATAATTCATGGAAACATATAATAAACATGTTTTAGAAGAAATATACATCATAATCATGAATTTTCTAAATCAAAATGCTTTACGAAAATATGATGTAAATTTAGGACTTTAAAGTACGCATTTACGATCCTAGCTTCAGTTTTAACTTATGTCTTTAACCCATCCTTGTTCCAACACAATTCAGAAATATGGGTATCATTAAAATATTTATCCAAATCAAAAATAAAAACATGATAAGTATAGAACTCATTCATATGACCAACTTTAATACAGATGTAATTACCTTACGAGGATTCCTTGATTTATGGAAAATTTCCAAAGATTTATTCCTTAACTTTCTTCTCTTTCTCTCTCTTTAGGCAAAACTCTTATTCATGGCTGCATTTGCTGAACAAAGGAGTTGTTTTATACAGTTTAAGTCGGCTAAACCATCACCCACCCTTTAACCAATCAAAAAATAGCACATGGTGTGCTAATAAGACAATTGTTACTTAAGGGATGGACATATTTGCCCTTATTTTGTTCTTTCGGTATAACTTCTTGTACGAGCCTCCGTTTAACCCACCGTTTGTTGTGTTATAATATTAATTCATATATCTACAACTTTCATAATTTATGTTTTCCCAAAATCATAAACTAATATGCCTAATTTGGGCATCGAACAGGAAAGTAGCAATTTACCGAAAATCTCAAAACTTTCACATTTGGCAACCAAACATTGCCAATTTCGTATCAACACCCTTATTTACTTTTATAAACATAATCATGCATTAAAAACATAATTTATGATGCATTTAACCACATAACTAATCATATGTTCTAAACATGGTATCCCCGATCATAAGCTCAATTAACACCTAATGTAAACAACACATATATCACATGAGCATGCATCACCTAAACATGATAATTAACATGTTTAACACACATAACCAATCTATAACTTATAACTCCTAAGTTATAATTAATCATGTAATTAACCTTACTAATCATATTTTAGGGCCTTACACGCGGCATTTGTCTACACTCTCATCAACAACTTGGGTGATATTAGTTTGCCCAATATATTTCTGGACAGGATGTACGCGGCATCTAAGGAGCAAGCCTGGAGATTTTCCCTACCTTTTCCTACCCTCATCATGAGGATTTGCTTATCACACGGCTGCCCTGAGTATGACGCGGACTGCAAACGTAAGCCATTGGGGCTTCTCACTAAAGATAACATCTTGAAGATGCTGACTCACGCATAGAGGTAGTCGGGTGCCAAGAAGCAGAGGGCAGAGGCGACTGACCAGGCTGAGGAGGAGGTCGAGATTCGGCATATGGAGTAGGGTGAGGGTTCACATGTGCCACATACAGATTCAGATACCCGCTTTGAGGCATATCAGGCAGTGCAGGACCAGCGCTGGGAGGAGACCCAACTTAGGTGGGCTACTTAGGAGTCCCGCCTAGATCAGCAGTATGTCGATCTGTGGCAGGACAGAGCTGAGCGGAGGCAGGAGAGAGCACAACAGCGGCATGAGTTTCGGATGATGTAGGCTATGATGTGAGATATTTATTTACAGCAGCATGATTCGGATGCGATGCTTCCTCCTCATTTTTCGGATCCTTTTGATCCTAGTGGTTCCGGCCACTAGGCTACTGCTGTTGTAGGGTCATTTTTGCCATTTTGGGGATCAGATAGTATTTTGTATTTTCCTTTTTATTTGTATTGCTTTCTTTTTAATAGGTGTAATGTATTAAGTTGTTTTGTACTGAACTTATGAAATGAGAAATGAGAATGTAGTTTGTGGTTGTTTATTGGATTTTGATGTGTGTGACTTTCCATATTAATAAAACCAAATGTTCACCATCAATTTATCTAGTATTTACACTTCAGCCCCTCTATATTATTGTGACTTATGACATAAATTTTGTTAACTTGATATATCGGTACATATTCTTTCGTTTCTTTGTACTAACTTGTTTTGTAGATTCATTTGGACTTGTACTTATGGAGATATCTCCAAATTTGGGTAATATCATTTTTTTTTCCTATCTTTGTGTTGTGTTTTTTAATAGACGCATTGGGGACAATGTAACATTTAAGTTAGGGGGTGTGGGATATTCTATCCATTTCTTTGTTTAGGCCTTGAATTTGACTACAATTTAGTTACAAAGCATGTTTTTTTGTGAAAAATTCAAAAATTCAAAAATATTTTCTTTCTTTTTTCTCCTTTGTTGGGCATTTTGCCCTTATTTCCGATGATAAATTTTAATAATTCCCCGATCCAATAGAAAACTCAATGATGCATGTTCTCGATTTTAGAAGTTATTAGACTTTAGTCCTTAAATTATTGATATTATGAATAACTTCTCTAATTAAACTTTATCCCATGAGCACATACGTTTTTCTTGTTATATTGATTTGGTTTAAGATTTTTATAACTCAATAATCTTTTATTGCATTGTATATACTTACACCGAGTGAGATTAAAGACTTACCTTCATTTGTGAGTGTATACACTTCCTTTTCCTCTTTGAAAATATTACAGTCATTGGTAATCTCACTATTCTTTGATTTGATCGTTCATTATATGAGTTTATACTTGAAATGTGTTACTTGAGCATGATTTTCATATATTTTTCTGGCTCGAGATTTACGTAAACTTTATGAAATGATCATAGGTCATCTTTGTATATCACCCATATGACCTTGACCTCACCTTTTATATGTTCCCTAGTCAACCCATTTGAGCCTAAATACTAGCCTTTCGTTTCGTTACCCAAAATCCTATAACCAACTCCAAACTGGAGTTATATACCATACATATTACCTTACATGCCTTTGTTTGGAATGTTACTTGGGATTGGATGATGTTGTGTATTGTGGTTGCAATTTGAGCATGAAAAGAGTGAGAAACGAATGGTGAAAGAAGTGAAAAAGAGAAGAAAAAGAGAAAGTAGAAGACAAAATAAAACAAAAGAAAAAGTGAGAAAAAGAAGAAAAGAAAAGAAAGAACAAGTTTGTATAAATTGTTAATAGTGTTCAATAATCCTTTTTGCTCTCCATTTCAAATCTAATGCTTGTTTTGGAAGTTATTTTCCAATTTTGAAATTGCCCACTATTTCCCATTATTCCAAGTTTTTCATTCCGGACACATTGAATCTGTACATACATCCCTTTCATTTCTTACCCTAGCCTAGCATATATTACAACCCTATTAAAGTCCTATGTGATCTTAAGTAGATGTAATTCAAAGGTTTAAATAATTTTAATAATCTGTGAAAATGCATTTCGCCTCGTTTAATGAGCGGTATCTTTCATTGAGATTATAGTTTTTCATTTCCTATTTAGCGTTCTTCATTTGCGACATGTGCGCGGCCTAGTTTCCCTTTACATTTACTCATTATGCCTGCATGTCCCGTATGTTACCTCCCTGTTTCAAGTGAATTCATTTGATGAGTGTAATGCCCGTGAGAATTGATATATGCTTGCTTTCATGTTAATTGTCCACTTTATTTAAGTTTTAGCCAAATCTTGTTTTGCATGTGCTCGCTCCCCTACCACTTTTAAGGTTTCATTTCTATGAAGTTAGTTCTATAATGTTAATAACTACGGATTTTTCATGTGAATTCATTTGCTATGATAATAACATGTTGGAATCTTGTTCGTATTATTGAGTTCGTCGCATGCTTAATTGGGCATATTTTGAGGAAACTGTATGATGTTTGTGGGTTTCATCCCTGAAAACCCTCATGAGACGACACTCGTCCACTAGGGTAACCTAGGGGTTTAACGGCTTATTGCATATGCTAAATGCAATCGAATCGCCCGCAAAAGTGGCCTTATGCTTTTATACCATATTTTTGTACTTGTATCCTATTTTTGGTTTTCTTGTAGTTCTTGTTGCATCCTATTTCATTGCTAGGGACTAGCAATGCGTAAGTTAGGGGTGTGATAATACGCAAATATTGCGTATTTCATCCGTTAACATACGCATTATTATCCCCCTCGAGTATCTTATTCCCTATATTTATGCTCGTTAACCAGACAACCTCAGATATTTATGTTAACATGCTTTGCAGGGGTTAATTGAACTTTTATAGGTATTTGGATGCTAAGTGTGAAGTTTGGACGCATTTCGATGAATTTTCGTACGCAATCGCACGTTCAAGGGCAATTTAGTCTCTCCCCATTTTGGACACCAGGTCCAACATCTTCACGGATGTTGTATCCCTCCTCGTAAGCTTCACGTGGCCATAAACGGTGCGCGATTACGAGTCCGAACGAAGAAGTTACGGGATTTTTAGCGGAAGAGAAAAATAAAGAAACCAAAACAGGGGAGTTGCCATTCAACCATCGATCGATCGATCGATCCCTCTTTGTTTCTGAAATCGTGGGAGATAGTGGGCATATTTTCCAACCATCGATCGATCGACCCTAGGGTTCGATCGATCGATCCCCTGTTTTTTGAGATAGTTTCCTTTTCTTTTCTTTCTTCTTTTCTTTTTTCCCAACTTACTATATAAGGGATTTTTGTTGTAATAAAAACATACTTCATTTTTAATTCCTTTTAGGGTTTAGAAAATCTTAGGTTTTGGGTTTGGATATCTTTTCTTCATTTCTCTTTGGGATGATAACCATTTGGGGTTTGTAAGTTGGACTTTTCATTTCCTTTACCATTAATATAGTTATTCTTGTTCATTTCTTGCTTTGTAGATTAATTTCATGCTTTGTTAATTAGTTGTAGTTTTTATTTATTGCTTAATTAGTTTAATTAGTGTAAATTAGTTTAGTTTATGATGTACCCATAGATAACGATAATTAGGGTTGGGATTTTGTTCCGCCATTTACGGGCCTCGAGCTCCGAAAATTAGGTTTTGTGCAAAATTGCGTTTAATTGAACCCGCGCGTATTAAAGTTGGATTGTTACACATTTAACTTTATTTGTCACGAAACTTTAGTGTTTATAGCGACAATCCAGATTTAATCTGCATGCGATCATTTTTTATTAAATGTTAATTCACACAACTTTGGCTTAAATTCCTTTTTGCGTTAAGTTTATGATTAATTGATAATGATCGATTAAATTGCTCTTGAGCCGGAATTCTGATTAGTAGTCACTTTGATCCATATGGTTGGATGTTATCCCGATCCTCGCTTTACTTTTGTGTAGACTTAACTTATTATTTTCCTTTATTTACAATCACCCATCACCTTTTACAATTTTATTCCTGAATTAATAAACCAATTAAAATCTGTCGAACACTCCCTGTGAATTCGATACCTGACTTACTGCTATACTTGTATCATAAGTGTAGTCGTAATTTAGGTTTTTGTATTAACGCGGTGAAACGAGTACAATGATCGGTGTGTTGACAACGCGATGCATTTAACGCGTGATAACCTCCCTATTAGATGATGCAATGACGCTCTGCTTAGCATTTTTTCATAAAACGGCTCCTCCAACAAGAAGGAAAACATAACCCGGAGTGATCTTCCTACTGTCAACGCATCCTCCAAAATCTGAGTTTGAGTAGCCAACCACCTCAACGTGATCAGTCTTCCTATATGTAAGCATATAATATTTGGTCCCTTACAGGTACCTCAGCACTTTCTTTGCAGATTTTGAGTGATAAATCCCTAGATCGCTTTGATATCTGCCCAGCATCCCAATGACAAAACTGATGTTCAGCCTAGTACAGACTTGTGCAAACAAAAATCTCCCTACTAGTGAAACATAAGGCACGCCTTTCACGTGCTTCCTTTTTAAATCACTTTGTCGGTATTGACTTAAGCTGAACTTATCCCATTTCTGAAGTGGAACATCAATGGGATAGAAACTTTTCATTTTTAATCTTTCCAAAAGTTTGTTAATGTAAGCTTTCTGAGACAATCCCAACATTCCTCTTGATCTATCCCGGGATATTTTTATCCCGATTACGAAGGATGCCTCGAGAAAATCTTTCATTTCAATGTGAAGGTATTTATTGGTTTCACGTACTAAACCAAGATCACTGCTAGTGATAAGCAAGTCATCAACATATAGTACTAAAAATACAAACTCACTCTCACTGATCTTCACGTGTATACACCAATCACTAGTATTTTCCTTAAACCTAAAGAATATGACGGAATCGTGGAACTTAATGTATTATTGATGAGAAGTTTATTTTAGACCATATATCGACTCCTTTAAGATACATACCATGTTTTTTTTCCTTCCCTTATGAATCCTTATGTTTGTGCCATGTAGACTTCTTCTTCTAAATTCCCATTCAGAAAATCCATTTTCGTATCCATTTAGTGCAGCTCTAAATCATAATGATCCACCAATGCCAAGATGATTCTTAATGAGTCCTTTTTTTATACTGGACAGAAGTTCTCATTATAATCAATGACTTCTTGTTGATTAAAACCGTTGGCATCAAGTCTACCTTTATGTCATTCGACATTGCCTTTCGAATTTAGTCATAAAGATCCATTTGCACCTGACTCATTTTTGTCCTTCTGCCAATTTCACCAACTCCAAAACTTTATTACCCTTCATAGTTTTTGTTTCTTCATTCTTGGCATTAATCCATTTATTAGAATCATCACTATTTATAACTTTTCATAAGAAACTGAATCATTAATATTCCCTACGTTAAATTTGGGCTCTTTAAGGTACACCATGCAATTATTCGGAATTACTGATTACCTTTCCCTTTGAGATCTTCTTAATGGCACTTATTATGGTGTTTTAACATGTTCATTGGTTATAGTCTCATTATGTGGTTGTTCAGTTAGTTGATCATTCACTTGTTATTCATTATTATTGATGTGGTTAATGACCGATTCAATGATAACCACTACACTAAAACGGACTACTAGTAACAGACGGTTTTTACAATTACTAACGTTACAATACCATTACTAAGTGTAAACATTCTTTTAGTGTTAGTAATAACTTATAAGTGTTACTAATACCTCTTTAGTATGTTAAAAATAAAATAAAAAAACCCTCAAAAAGACGTGCTCCCTTAATCTTCTCAAAACGAACCTAGAAAAAAACTCAGACTCTCTCTCTCTCTCTCTCTCTCTCTCTCTCTCTACCGTTGGACCTATGATTTGCCGTCAGACCTGCGATTTGCCAGTGATTTTTCATCGAATATTTACAACTAGTTGTCATATCTACAGTTATTGAAAAAGTTAAAAGAGCAAATTAAAGTTAATGGAGAAAATAAGCCTTTTGATGTTTCAGAATTCGAAACCCTGACTAAATCAAAGGAGAATGGATTAGTTACTATTAAAAGTAAGTATATTTTTTAATGTTTTGATTCATTTACAAATCTTTATTTCAGATCTGATTTGTAGTCTTTCTTATGGTTTTGTCGATTAGGGATATTCTTGAATTCTCATTCTATACGATGGTAATTGATGAATTTAGGAAATTTTTATGTTATAGAAGAATGAAAATAATGGGTCTCCTTTTTAATAAAGTTTGATATTTTGAAAATTTTGGATGGATTAAACTTGATCATGGGTAAGATCCAACATATGGATTATTGGTTGTAATTCTATAAATAAATAGTTAAAAGTGAAGAGGAGTTTCTTTTTTTGGTCATAATTTATATCCAGGTTACTTCATGCTTCGAAGGAAGAGAAGAAATTCATTTTTCATGGTATACATGCAAGCACATGCTCCAAAATATTCCTTTTTGTAATCCTTTGTTAATAGTTTATCTCATTGAGCAGATTCTCGTATGTTAATTAGTTACCTATATTGATGTATTCCCTAGTTGCACACGATTTACAAGTATTCTCTAGATGTACACAATTAATAATAACCTAGTTGAACACGATTCACATGTATTCTCTAGTGTTAATTAAGAAAATGTTATAGAAAGTTATCACAAAAAGTTCTTACAAAAAGATTATTAATAATTTTATATTATGAGTCAACTAGAGTCAACTAGATGTAGATTGTTACAGAAAGTTTTTTGATCCATTTTTGCCCTAATTATTTCAAGAAAATAAAGAATTAGGGATTCATCTGGAGGAGATTGATACAAAAAGTTTGATCCATTTTTGCCCTAGTATTTGGGGTTCATCTTAATGCAACCAAAACAGATGAAAAGAATACTTGCTTGGGTTAAATTGTTTGTACTAATAAGACCATCTGTACTGTGCGGATAATAATTTAAACAAAGGGAAAAAGATTCATAGTGTGTCAGATAAGAGTGAGGATATTATACAAATAGGATTATGATTGCTTATATCAAAATTTTGGGGTAGACAATCTCTTCAAAATTTGTTGGGATGGATAAAATGTTTACGTTTAGATATTATATACATAAATGTGGTATACATTGAATTATTGTATATAACAAGTCCTTACGCATTTTGGTTTTAAAAACAAAAAGATGATAAAAATTATCTCTCTCTCTCTCTCTCTCTCTCTCTCTCTCTCTCTCTCTCTCTCTCTCTCTCACTCTCACACACACACACACACACACAAATACGCTTTTTATGTATATTGTCTCCCATAGCGTTTATCATCCATTAATGTTATAATTTATATAATTCTCAATTTATATAATGTATTTGATAAATTTATGTTTTTAATACATATTTTCTTTTAATAAAAATGAAATACTTAGATTATAATGTTTGGCAATTTATCTAGTTTATGTTAATTTAGGGAGGGTACTTAGTATACCTTATCCTTCCTTACGCTTAATCATAACAATTTTGCATATTGCCATGAAATTTGCATCCCCATCTGAATATATAAAATTCAAAAAATGCATAAATGGTTGGATAAGGTAACTTGTCCACTATGTGCATGTTTTGTAAGAGCATCCGTAGTGGTGGAGAAAACGAATACCCAAATTCGTAAACTTACAAACTGAGAGTTCTGCAATAGTGTAATGAAGCCAACATATTTTGTAAGAGAAAAGACAGTGAATTTATAACTTTGTTGAATGGCTACTGAACTTGCAAATGATTGTTACGAACTTCATAAGTTTGTAGGAACTCGTATCAAATATAAATAATTATTTTTTAATATATAATTGGGTTCCGATGAACATTAGTTGTCCGTAAAATTTCCTACGAAATAATGTTGTTCGTAAGAAATGTTTTTGGTATTTCCTAGGAACAACATTAATTCGGAGGAATACTTTTACAAATTCCTTCGTCTTGTAGCCTTTGCTGCTGATAGAAGGTAATTTCCCATTTTGATTTTGTAACTTTATTGTTTCTGAGCTCTAAAAAGGTAGTATATAATCACACGAAATGTCAGTGTGATGTGTTACTTGTGTTTGTCAGACTAAAAAGAAAAAAAAACGGAGACTAATATTTTCATGCTCTTGATATCATTCTATATCGGATCAAAAAAAATTTAATCTTCGTTTTTTCCGCGTTTATTCGCATCACAATGGACATATAAGGAAAATGGGTGTTACGAAATTCGTCTTGGGTCTCTACTGATAATATATCAAAGATCTACAATCAAATGGAAAGAGAGAAAAAGAGGGGTTAAGGTTTCATCTTTCCATACACTAGAATGTCTTCCAATAAAAGGAAGAAGAGAGAATATATAACCTACTACAACTACCTAATAATAAAATAGAAAGGGAAAATACTAAAGTACCCTTAATGCTAAATAAAACTCTAATACCCTCCCTCAAACTCACGATGTTGCACCGAGAAGCATTGAGAGTTTGCCACCTGAAAAACAAAAACGCTGAACTAGATGAGACTTCGTAAACAAATCAACTATTTGTGCGGAAGAAGAAACAAAAGGCAAAGTGATAGCGCCATGCGTAAGATGATGATGAGTAATATGGCAATCAATCTCGATGTGCTTAGTCCTCTCATGAAAAACTGAATTGTGAGAAATCTGAATAGCACTCTTATTATCACAGTACATAGGAGTGGGCTGAGAAAGAGAGACACCCATATCTGCAAGTAATCAACATAGACAAACAACTTCGCGAGTGGTAGAAGCCATAGCACGGTACTCGACTTCCGTGGAAGACACAGAAAACAACAGCTTGCTTTTTCCTCTTCCAAGAAACAAGAGAATCACCTACTAACACATAAAATCCAGTAACTGATTGCGATTTGCAAGATCACCGGCCTAATCAACATCCGAGTATGCACGCAGCTCCAAAGAAGAAGATGAAGTAAGTAAAAGACTTTGAAATTGAGTGCCTCTCAAGTATCGCAATATACGATGAACAGCTGCCCAATGAACTGTAGTAGGAGCAGTAACAAACTGACTAATACCATGGAATGCATGACCTATATCTGGACGAGTAATAGTGAGATAAACCAAGCTGCCCACAATAGTGCGATATAAGGTGGGATCGGGCAAAATAACACCATCATACGGGGAAAAATGAACATTAAGCTCCAAAGGGGTATCAACAATCTTAGTATCAGTGAGGTGAGCACGCTCAAGAATGTCCCCGATGTACTTAGATTGTGAGAGAAGATAACCCTTTGGAGAATGATCTACCTCAATACCCAAAAAGTAACGTACGGGCTCCAAATCCTTCATCTCAAAACAACGAGATAATTCAGATTTCAACGCTATAATTCCACCAATAGCATCCCCAGTAATAATCATATCATTAACATAAAAAGAGACTAGAATACGACCACCGGAGGTGCACCTGATAAAGAGAGTTGAATCATTCTCACTTGGAATGAACCCAAGAGAAGTAATCACGACAGTAAACTTCTCAAACCAAGTTTGTGGTTCATGTTTGAGACCATATAAGGCTTTATTAAGCCTACAAACTTCACCAGGACCATGTGGAACACCCGGAGGAGGAGTCATATAAACCTCCTCATGAAGATCATCGTTCAAGAATGCATTTTTAACATCCATTTGCGATATATGCCACTGACGAATAGATGCAACAGCAATAAGAGTACGAATAGTAGTTAATTTTGCCACAGGAGCAAAGGTTTCGTCATAATCCATACCATATTGTTGAGAAAAACCCTGAGCAACCAATCTTGCTTTGTAATGCTCAATTGACCCATCTGACCTGGGTTTGATTTTATATATCCAATTTCCCGCTTACCAGTAGGTAAGGGGACCAAACTCCAAGTATCTGTCTGATGCAAAGCAGAGAGTTCCTCAGCCATAGCCTGCTGTCAAAGAGGATCAAGAACTTCCTCTTTATAAGACAAAGGCTTAGAGAGGCAGTGAACATAGGATAAAAATGAAGCAAAAGAATCAGAATAACAAGAGTAAACAAAATTGGGTGACTGAGTGGACTTGCGTGGACGTTTTGGATAACAAGAAGGAGGTTCCACCATTTCAGCAGGTGCTTGGGTGGACACATGAGAAGGGGGAGCATCAGGAACATCGAATGGCAAAGTACCTGCATCAGTAGAAATAATAGGAACAGGAGGAACATGGGGTGACACACTGTTGGTGGTGCAAGGTGCAAGGTGCTTCGGATGACACACTCTCATCATTATCAGAGAATGGATCAATATTGAAGAGATCAGATTTAGCGAGTTCATGAGGGCTATCAGGAATAGAAAAGAAAGGGATATGCTCAAGAAACACAACATGGCGAGATACATATAATTTTTTAGTAAGTAGATCATAACAACGATATCCTTTTTGACCCTCACCATAACCAAAAAAGACACAAATAGCTGACTTTGGAGATAATTTGGTACGTTCCACACGAGGTCGAAGAACAAAGCAAGTACAACCAAACACCTTTAAGGAAGAATAATCAGGGGCACACCCATACAACTTTTCAAAAAGTGACAAACCTAAGCAATGAGAGGTCGAAATCTTATTAATCAGATTGACAGCAGTAAGGACAGCCTCCCCCCAAAACTCACTAGGGACATATGCAGATAATAAAAGAGAGCGAGCGGTTTCAATAATATGCCTATGTTTCCTTTCAGCAACACCATTTTGCTCAGGAGTGTCAGTACAAGATAATTGGTGAATAGTTCCATCTAAATCAAGCAACTCATCGAAATTTTGAGAAGTATATTCCCCACCCAAATCGCATCTCAAACATTTGATAATAGTAGAATGTTGAGTTTTGACAAAGGCACGAAATATATTATAAATATAAAAAAATTCGAACGTCTTTTCATGAGAAAAACCCAACAGTAATGCGTATAATCATCAATAAAGGAGACATAATATCGAGACCCTCCTCTTGTAATAACAAGAGATGGTCCCCACACATCAGAATGAATAAGATCAAAGGGTACAAAAGTAGAGGAAATACTTCTATCAAACGGTAAAGCTAAAAATTTTGCAAGTTTACAACCGCTACAATCAGAGATATCATGACAATGCAAATTTCCTAATTTTCCTATAGAAGCCAAATACTTTAATCGTTACCCCGAGACATGACCAAGACGAGAGTGCCATAAATAAAAGCTAGACGAATCTGAACTCAAATGAAAGGATGACAAGTCAACACTAGAAGCTGCAACCATTGGTACATTAAGTTTCTCCATGATGTATAATCCCCCTTGCCTACGGCCTGTCCCATTCACCTTCTGAGATTGTGGATCCTACACATGACAAAAGGTAGAAGAAAAGGAAACTGAGTAACCGGCATCACATAGTTAACTAACAGAAATAAGATTCATTATAAGTGTGACACCCCGACTAATTAAATACCGGGTAGCTACTCTTTTATTAAATTAATACAAAATGCCAAGTTGGTTCAGTTCATAGCATCACTGTCGAAAACATTTCAATATAACTAACCACCTAGTATTTAAAAAGTGAGTTGTCCATTTTTAATTAAATCCGATTAACATGCAACAAATGAATTAAGAAAAGTTAACATAACCAACAATATAGTCAACATAGAATAACCATCCAATAATAATGAGTCTGGAGGAAAACTCCTCACAACAAACCGAATTCTGAAATAAATAAATACAAGGTCTGCATCATTAAAATTAATTACAACCCAAAGTCTGAAATAATAGAATAAGTAAGATGTCTCTAGAAGGAATGGGCGACATGCCCAACAAATGATAAAAACTGATAATGGAGTCAATATCATAAATGGAGGCGTCTACTGTCAAGGTCCTGTAACTTCCACAGTAGCTACATCACGTCACCTGAATAGAACTCCTATGCATGGTGTCCTTATGGCTGGGCACCTAAAAAGGGTTTTACAAAAATAGATTTGAAAGCAAACGGGTCACAAACGGGTCACAGCCCGAATGTGAAAATAATTTAAAAATATGCATGTGTTTAATATCATTAAACAGTGAATATAAAGTACATGATAGTGTGTGCAGTCACATGAGTTCCTCACCTCTCAACTAATTGTGCTCTCCTATCGTACCCATACCCATTTCCAGCTGCTCCCATAACTATCTAGTCCAATGCTAAATCTAATATTTCTATATGATATCCATTTAAAATCCCAACATCTTCTAATTAATAGAGTATTGTACTTTATTACACAGTTTCCCCACTTTAGCACTACAATTTATTAGAAAACTTAAATTTTTAATTTACAAACCGTTGCTATTATTTATACTCACAATTATTCATGAAAATTCATTTCAATCAATCAGTATAATATTCTCACCAAAAATATACAATACTAGCACCCCGAGACTAAGTTGCAGTGCACACATACTCTGCTACCAAATCTCGGTACATCATGTACATGAGGACCACGTACTCCGAATCTCTCAGGAAACGTTTCATAACAACAATCACAAACAATGGAGGCGAACATAGTTCACATCACATCGGTCACGCACTTACCTACGCTCCCATGATCAGCAGACTTATTTAACTTCTCAATAAGTCCTTCTTTGACCTATATCCTCGAGGTACCAATCTAAATCCCCCCCTTAGGCACACAAATTTTAGATGGCCCTAAACGAACGCCAACCTCCCATGATAGCAAGTACGGTAGGTATGTCATACACAGATAACTACATACACTAAGCATTCACACATCTTAGATATCACAATATTTCATTAGTGGTATACTTCTCGTTCTTATACCAACTCTGAGTTTTATACAAATCACAAGTCCCCGGTTTATATGTATTTTAAATTATTAATTATTCTCACTTCATGATTAGTTACTCGCTTCACAATCCACAAATGACCTCCGGTTTAAGACACTATTCTAAGTTTTACTCCTCAATGTACCCCAATCTCCCAACTATACCCACTAGTTAAATAAGGGAAGGTTATCTCACCATTTAAATAAGTCTACGGGATACTAGAAATCAAATCAGGACAAAAAGGCCATTCTGTCAACTCCTTAGAAGTCTCGTTCGAACGAAGGACTTCGAACGAAATACCAACTCGTTGGAAGTCATACTGTCATCTCGTTAGAAGTTCGTTCGAACGACCTGGGCAGGTCTTCTAACGAGATGACAGTTTCAGCCCAAAAAATCCCAATTCCGTTTTTCCCAATTCTTCTCTCCTCTAAATCCACCCTAAGACCATACAAATTATGTTTTAACGTATATAAACCATTTCTAATCACCCTAGATCATTCCTTATCATATTTAAAGGGTCGAATCTTATAAATTATCATGGAATTAATATGAATCTTCAAATATTTCCCAAAACCCTATGAACATGAACTCCAAATTTTCTTATGCCTAATTACTCATCATAAATCCATTTTTAAATCGTCATATATAACTATTCAAGTATTAAATCAGTCCATTATCATACTACATGCAAATCTTAACCCAAATTCAAAGTTCCTCCAACAAATTTCATGGGTTTTCTTCAAAAACTTCAATATAAGATAATTCCTACACTAAGCATGGAAGACATATTCAATGCATTAAGGATACTAAATCACTTGCCTTAGATTGTTCTTCAGAATTTGATGTTGAAGGTTGAAGGTTGATCTCTCCCCTTTCTCTAGAGATTTTCTCCCAAGGTTGAAGATGGTGGTTATGGGTTCTCTTTTGGGAACCTCTTCCAACTCTTCCTATAACTCCCATAGCCCTTTAACTTCTCAAATGCTAATAATGGGCTTAGTGGGTTCCTAAATAATGTATAATTAACTCCTAAAATTCGTAGGCTTTACTCCCCAAAATTTCAAAATTACCAAAATACCCTTTTAAGTTGTCGGTATGGTCCAAAAATACCCCGGGACCCAAACTAAACCCCCGGCTAGTGTTTTCTGACTATTTTGACCCTTCCGGACTCGTTGGCGCACTAAAAACGACCATTCGTTGATAAAAATAAAATTCATTTTTTAATTCAAATAATTACATTTTCGACGCGACTGACACGCGCGTCCCAACTAAATTTCTCAAATTGTCGTATTTAGTCTCGCGACAAATTTTAATATTTTCAATATTCATATATTGCCATATATACACTTCATAATCAAATACCAACTCACATCTCATTAGCATTTATATCCGGATTAATTCTCAATTAATTCACATTTAATTTAATTAATCCCTTTAATAAATATCAATAAAATTACGGGGTATTACAGTAAGCTTAGGAATGTGGTAAACATTAGAGAGAGATAAGTTGGGTGAGTAATTAGTCCCAACACCCGTTGAGGGCACGGGAGTACCATCAGCAGTTATTACTGGCAACGAAGAAGTGGGACAAAAATAACCAAAAGAGAAAAAATTTGGTGACATGTGATTAGAAGCGTCAGAGTTTATAATCCAAATACTTGAGGACTTACTGAGTGAAGAGATGGACATGGCATGAGGCTGTGTGGCAAGAAACTTTTGAAACTGCTCAGCAAGAGAAGACATGTATGGAGTTAATAATGAGATACCTGATGCAAATGAGTTTGATGGCGGTACAACATCTACAGTATTAGGTTGTGAAGGCCTATATGAACGCTGCTGAGATTGGCTATCGGATTTTCAAGTAGAAAACTACTGCTGAGGTGGTCGACTATTTGATTGTTATTGTTGTTGTGCTCGCAACTTAGGGCACTGAGACTTCCGATGACCCTTCTCCTTATAGTAGCTATATTCATCACTTACAACTCTCGAATAAGGCTTGTTCTAATTACTGGAAATTGGCTAAGGGGAGGCTGCGAAAACAGATGGATTAGGGTCCGAAGAAATTACCTTCCCTGAATGAGTCTTGAGACGAATCTCCTCGGCTAACAACTCAAGAACAACTGAGTCAACAGTTGGAAGTGGGCTACGATGAAGAATCGACCCCCGAAGACCCTCAAAATCATCACGTAGTGCCATCAGAAACTGAACTAGACGCTCTTCCTCCCTATTGACAACATATGGTACAAAGGCCCGCAATTCAGCTGACTCTGTGAGAGCCAACTGATCCCATAGATCCGTCATAGCAGAATAGAACTCCTGGATACTCAAATGTTTTTGCTTAAGAGCCTGAAGATCGCACTCCAACTGGTACTTTTTCGTGAAATTAGATTGTGTATACAATCTGCCCAAGTGATCCCAACATCCTTTGCATAATCATACTTATCCAACTACATACCTATAGAAGGTGCAACGGAGTTGTTGATCCAAGTGATGATTTTTGAGTTGTTTGCCTCCCAAACATCCAACAACTCTGCATATTTTTCAACGTTTGTCTTATCGTTAGGCTTACTCAAATGGCCATTAATCTAACCTCAAAGCTTCTTCCCTTTCAAAAAATTCTTCATAACATAACTCAATACGTAAAAAAATTTCCATCTAATTTGACACTAATTGATTGCAGCGAATCATCTCTTTCACCAGCCATTGCGAAAATAAACACTCAAGTTGTACCCAAACGGAACCAGATCGAACGAACTAAACAATTAATCGAACAAACAAGAGGAAAACGACCATAACTACCTTCAAAACAGTCGAGCGAACAGAAAAAGTACCTCCGAAAAAAAATTAGTTGGATCCCCGGACTGTGTTGATGAGATTAAGCTTTGATCCCGCTCTGATACCATGATAATATATCAAAAATTTACAATAAAATGGAAATAGAGAAAAAGAGGGGCTAGGGTTTCATCTTGCCATATACTAGACTGTCTTCCAATAAAATAAAGAAGAGAGAATATATAATCTACTACAACCACCTAATAATAAAATAAAAAAGAAAAATAGTAAGGGCCCGTTTGGTTTGCAACTATAATTATGTTTTATGTATTTAAATACAATTCAGATAAAAATCTCCGTTTGGCAACCTGTTTTTAAACACAAAATTATAATATTTATGTGTTATAATTAAGTTTTTCAGAAAACAGGTTTATGGTGTTTTATAACTTGTGTTTTTTATTTTCTATTCAGACTTATTCGTTCTTAATATTTTAAAGCAGTTATCCCTTAATATATAATATACATACATAATACATTAATATGTGTGTAATTCTTTTAAGTAAAAAATATATATGTACATATAAATAAAATTATGTATGGAATAATATAAAATTAAATAATATTATCAATAGATACATGATACTTATATATAGTTTTATACATGTATTATTAATGTATGGAATAATATAAAATATACATATAGTACATATGCATTAAAAAAATTATCAATTTATGTATGTATATAATTTTGTAGTGAATTATACATGCAATATATATATATATATATATATATATACAGAGAGAGAGAGAGTTAAACTCGCCAATATACCTCATTAAATATATCTAAAAATACATGATATTAAATGTACATGTATATAATTCATGATGTATATATGTATGTATACATTCATGTATCATATATGTATAAAAGTTTTATGTATGTACACACACACGCACACACAAACACACACACACACACACACACACGCACACACAAACACACACACACACACACACACACACACACATTTATACGATATAAATATACATGTTTGCCAATTTTGTCAAATTTTTAAAAAATTGTATTTAAAAATAAGTTTACCAAACGCACACCAATAATTATAAACACAAAAAACTGAATTTTAACTCTATATTTAAAAACAGCGTTTAAATCGAGTTTTCTGAATAGAAAACCAAACGGGCACTAAAGTATCCTTAATGCTAAATAAAACTGTAATATCTACTAGTGTCACATATAAGAGTCGCATGCACTAAAGTATCCTTAATGCTAAATAAAACTCTAATATCTCACATATAAGACTCGCAGGTTTTCTATTAACGTACGGTGCATCAAATCAGTTATACCTTCTTTCTGAATCTTTGTTGCCTGAACCGAGTGATTAACCAGCACTGGCAATAAGTCGTGGGAATAGGAACCTATGCTCTGTCCCTGGCATTCTTTACAACACAAATACATTGGAGGGTTTCCACGCCCTTGATAAACAGAGCTTGCTAAAAGCTGAAGCAATAAAGGTACCTTTTTTCATTCAGGGAGATTGTATTCTTTATATAATATATGCACTTCATATCTTAAAAGGTGTCTCTGTCACATTGATCCAAAATTGTTATTGATTCCAACTGCAACTTGCAAGTGTAATACACAATATCTATTAAGCTGCAATATAATTTTCACACTTGAAAAATGGAACTTCCATTCCTGGTTTGCATTCCCTGCTCTGATGCTTAATCCTCTAGTAACCGTTATTGATTTGAGGCATGCTTACCAATGGTTCTACCTCGAAGAGGTACTATGGAATTTTATCTTATTTATCTATTGGATAATGTATTTGTCTTTCCGTTATGATCATTTATGCCAAGATCATTGTTGTGCTTATAAGCTGAATCCCTCTCAACAGCTTGTAACGAGTGGTGTAATTCAATGTCGACAACAGGTAGAAAACCACTTGTGCTATTTCACTTATTCATTTGAGTAAAGCAATTATTTTTCTTTGGTACATTATAGTGACTTCATGTGAAGAGCAAGCACCTAAAGCATATGTGATTCATGCGGTGGTTAGACAAGGATTTAGGGAGGGAATGTTGGTTTCGTGTTTAATAGTTATTTTATTTCCTATTTAGAGTAGGTTCATCTATTAGTTATTAGTTCATACTATCTAGGATTTCTAGGCGAACCTATAAATCAAGGGTTTCACCCTTGTCATTGGGGTAGTTCAGTCATTAATTAATTTGAAGAGTGCTTCTCTTGTTATCACAATACTTAGATTGCATTTTATGCATATTGAGATTGATTGCGTGTGTTATTAACTCTGCTGCATTTTACATCAAAGTAATATTAGAATCGCGTGCATGCTTTGAAGATAGTTGATTAGAATGGTGGTTCAGTTGAACAAATGCGTTAACAGAACTTGTTAAGAGAATATGCAATGAATAAAATCCACTATAATATTAAGACTTTAGGTCAAACATGAGGTCCTCTTCTGTTTCTATTAATGCTGCTTCCATGGATTATGAATATCTTTTCGTGTTCTTTCTTTTGGGTTTAAATGTACACAAACTATTAACACCTATATGCAGTTCTAAACCTATGTCTTGAGCTACACACGTATGCAGTCGATTTCCTTTAAAGCATCTTTATGGACTTGACACTAGTAGTTCTCTCTTTCACAACAAACATTTGTTATGACAAGAAACATTACTCCATGGACACCATACATAACTGTTGTGCCACTGGAGAAGATTTTTTTATGTGAAATCACTACTCCAACACAAGATTTCCCAAATGGTAGAGTATAGTTTTGTTTGGTTAGTAATTTCCTGTCATAAAATGTCGAATACTAAATTGTTAGTAATCTAGATTTCACATGATTTCACATGATTCCCTGCTATAAAATGATTTCATATGATTTCCCAATTGTTTAATAAATATTTGGGTTTGGTTAGTATTTTCCTGCTATAAAATGTCTAATACTAAATTTTTAGTAATCTGGAACAATGATAAGACTATGGCAATTATTATGCTTAGCATGTTAATAGTTTTTTACCCTCATCAGTGAAAGAAACAATTATTTCTAATATTTTGTGAACCTCACTATGGAAATTCACCTCCTTTGCCTCGGATACTTCATTCAATAGAACCTGATCTGCTCTTCTTTATTTTTTGTAAAACATTTCAAGAGAACTGCTTGATACATTTCGATGTGTGATATTTTTTAAGTTTCAAGTACTCGGTCAGTCATCCCTTAAAAGCAGCACAGATGAGTTGTTATCCACCATTCACCCAATGCTTGTTACACTAGACTGAATGAGCAAAGCAAGATATGGTTGCATACGCAACAAGTGGTGGTAAGCTCAAGGTGGAATCCAACACTAGAGCATTTACAAATACTAGAGGAATTGTATCCATATAGGACTCGAACACCATTCACTGACCATATTCAGCACATCACTACCCAACTTCGTCAATACCGAAAGATTGAAGGCAAGAATGTGAAGGATGATGATGAGGAAGATTATGGCAATTCGTCGTATATCGGACGTGAAGGACTGTTCACCCACAGAGCGAGGTTTTAGAAGATGTATTTTTTTCTTCATTTATTATTTTATTTTATTTTATTTTGAGGATTTAAAGGGGGTTGTCCTTTATTTCTTGGCAGTGTATTTTATAAGAAAAATGTTTATTTCTTGGGAGTGTATTTGTACGGAAAAATGTTTATTTGGTTTTTATTTGAATGTGATATTTGTTTATCGCTTTCAATTCTAATTTGCTAATAATATATCATAAAAAACAAGTGTAGATGAGATAAAAATAAGGAAATGTCTTATGCATTTAGTGCATCAGAATGCATTTTGCACTACATGCATGAAGGATGGAAGTATATTAATATTAAAACTATCTAATTTTTGGGTTTTGCTTATAGGTACTGTTATAAGAAAAAAAAAAATTATTCTTTAAAATTAGTAACAAACCTATACCGTTACTAAATGTTACAATTTTTTATGTTAAAAATGTGTTAGGAATGTTTGAGTCAATTTGTAACACTTTAGTAACGATACGGATGTGTTAGTAACACATAATTTATTAACGGTAAAAAAAGTGTTAGTAATTTTTCTAACGATAATTTAGCATTAGTAATTTTTTTGTAATACTACATTACCGTTACTAATTGACAGTTTTGGGGTTGTGAACATTAAGAACAATAGGTGCGTTATGAACTTGGGGTATAGGAATTTGGACCCTGACTTCTTGAATGATTACCTCCTTTTATCTTTCACTCCCACTGACTTCACCATCTTTAATGAATTCAGTGCTTCCAGTTTCTACTATTCTAGAATTGATATCGCTTTGATTTTTCTGAATACCCAATGAAATGACAAGATAATGTCTTAAGATCCAATTTTTTTTCTTAAGGGTTATAAATTCCAGCTTCCGCTCGGCAACTTCATACATGTAAATATCTTAAATTAGGTTTCCATCCTTTCCAAAGTTCAAAGGGGGATCTTAAAACTGAGTTGCTAGGAACCCGATTTAAGATGTACACAATGGTCATTAGAGCATGTGTCAACAAAATTATAGGTAATTGAGTCCTACTTATCATACTTCTAACGATTTATGTGAGGGTATGGTTATGCCTTTCATTTATACCATTTTGCCAAAGTGATCATGGCATTGTGTATTGGGCGCAACTACCTAATTTTTCTAGGAGTTAAGAAAAAAGAGACATGGTGTTGCCCTGACTCATCATATCTACCATAAAATTCATCTCCTCTATTAGACCTAACCATTTTGCCTAGTTGTCTCTCAATTCCATTTATGTATGTTTCAACGACATTCACAGATTGGGATTTGTCATGCAATAAGTACAACATGCAATAACGTGAAAAATCATCGATAAAAGTGATGTAATATTTTTCTCTA
The DNA here is from genome assembly GCA_949130495.1 of Sambucus nigra. Taxonomy (NCBI): domain Eukaryota; kingdom Viridiplantae; phylum Streptophyta; class Magnoliopsida; order Dipsacales; family Adoxaceae; genus Sambucus; species Sambucus nigra. Next base: position 413,943,238 of record OX422215.1, on the reverse strand, counting down.
CCAATAGATGGAACATTAAAAGGTCCACATATATCTATATGTATTAGTTTGAGTAGTTAGGTGCTTCTTGTGCCTCCCTTCTTTGTATGTTTGGTCTATTTTCCTTTAATATAGTTCACACATACATCATAATTGTCCCAATCAAGGTTATGTAGAATTCCATCTTTAATAAGTCTTTTAATTCTTGGCTTGGATATGTGCCCCAATCATTTATACCACAAATAAGCACATTTTTCATTATTTAGTGTACGTTTCATATCAACATTAGGATGCAGGGTTACGTGGGACTCGGAAAAATTCTTTTCAAGATTTAATTTATATAAACCATCCAATAAAAATCCAGAACCAATATTAACAGAATTTTTAATCATCAAAAACCATGGATCTGAAATTCAACTGCAAAACCGTCTAAAGCAAGTTCGGAAACTGAAATTAAATTCTTAGAAACATACGGAATCTAAAATGTTTCTTACAAATCTAAAATAAAACCAGAACTTGAATTTAAGCGAAAGACTCTAGTAGCTTCTAATTTAGACTTTGCTCGATTGCCCATGTAAAGAAAATGATTATTTGGACTTATTTTGTGGATTGTAATCAAGTCCTTTATCGAATTGGAAACATGACTCATAGAACAAGAATTAATCCACCAATTGTTAGAGGGAACATTAATAAGATTTTATTCGAAACAAATAAATATAAAAGGCTTACCCTTTTTCTCCAAACAATATTTTCATTGAGGACAATCCTTCTGCAAATAGCCCTTCTTCTTGCAGAAGTGACATTTGTCATTCTTTTCCTTCTTCACAGCAGATGAAGGTTCAGCTTGATGAGACAACCCAAAAACCTTTCTTAATACTCTTTTTAGTCTTCCTATTAAAACTGGCTCCTTTGACTTGTAACACCCCGTAGTTTTATGATTTTTAAATATAGGATTAATTGAATTTAATTCAAGAATTAATTAATAATTAATCCGATTTAAAATAAATATTGACTAGCGAGTTAAGGGTTAGTATTTATTGATGTGTATTGTGTTGAATATTACTGAGCAAGTAAAGTAATATATGATTATGAAATTAGCATAATTGTCACGAGTGAAAAATACAACAGTTACGAAAATTGAGTCGGGACGTGCGTGTGAGTTGTGTCAAGACTAATCTAAAGGAATTTGAAAGTAAATTAATTATAAATATTACGGATATTCATTTCGAGTGCTTCAACGTGTCCGAAAGGGTCGAGATAGTCAGAAAAGGTTTACCTGGGGGTTTAGTTTGGGTCCCGAGACAATTTTAGGCCAAACCGACGTCCCTAGAGGGCGTTTTGGTAATTTTAATTTTTGGGCAATAAATATTCACGAAAATTAGAGATAGAATAAATATTCTACGTGACTCAAATTACGGTTTTCATTCACAAGTTTAAAGGGAGAGCCATAGAGGGCGAGGGAGAAACAAACCCAAGGATCTAAGGCTTAGAACCACCACCTTGCAACACCAGGACACACGCATACCACCTACATCAGCGGATCAGACCATCATAATCAAGGGAAGTGTTTAATACTTGCTTCCTTTTAGCGATAATTGTGTTCAGGTTAGAATAGGAATTAAACTCATGACTTAGAATTGAATTGGGTGGATTTAGAGAATTTTAATCATATGTTAGGACTAATTTTGATCAGAGATTGAATCCCTATGCATGTAGAATAGGATCCCGAATTTTTTATGTGATATGGTGAACGAATCTGAGCTTGATTTGAAGATTGTGCATAAAATTAAATAACTACGGTTTCTTATAGATTTAATTGAGGATTTTAAAATTTATTAGTGATTGATGATGGTTTGAGGATATTAGGATGTTAGAAATTGAGTATACATATTGGGTTATCAATTAGTATAGTTATATTGATGTTTGGGTAAACTCTGTAGAGGATTGCAGTGTTAAAATGGTTGGAAATGAACTGTTTGGAGGTTAGGGACGAAACTGGTAAAACTCGTTCGAACGACCTGGGGAAGTCGTTCGAACGAGATTAAGAACGAAAATTCATATTTAAGTTCGTCCAAAGTTCATTTGAACGAACTCATTCGAACGACATTACCAACGATAATTCAGAGTCTAGTCCTTTGGAAGTTCGTTCTAACGACAATCTGGGAACTTCTAACGAGATTTCAGACAAATGGGAATTTTGCCCGACTTGGCTTCAAATGATGCGTCTTAGCTAATTCAAGAGAGAGGGATTACCTACGATAATTATTTCTATAGATTAGTAGTGAGGTACTTGGGTAAACTACTAGGAAAGACTCACATGGTTGAATCATGCTGCGTAAGGTGCGATGGAGAGAATAAATCGTAAGCTATAGTATATCGAAAGTTTTAGAGAAACGAATATTATATATGAACCTACGTTCGGGTTGTGTATATACCTAATTATTTTAATGGGTGGTGTAAATACCTATAGTATATTTTATTATGTGTATGAAATACCTAGCTACTTGTTATCACGAGAGGTTTTGAAAATGATAGAGGATGGTCTTATCCTGATGAGCCTTAGGGAGGATTTTAGATTTGGAACCTCAGAACATAGTACACAATTGGATTGCCATTTATGATAATGATGGTATTGAATGGTCATTTGGGTGCGAAGCCCAAAGGCCTAGGACTATGTTCGCCTCCAATATGAGTGTTTGATTTTATGGTTCGTGGGAGATTTTCGAACCGATTGTCCTTGTTTGAGTACGAGATGTACTAGGACTCGATAGTAGAGTATTCATGACCGCAGTTGAGTCTAGGGGTGTCGTATTAGTATATGTATTATATAGTGATGATTATACACACACACACACACACACACACACACACACACACTAGTGATATTATCTACCGTGTGATATTGGTAGATGATTAAGATAATGAAATCCTAAGTACCTTAAGTTGTGAATACTTAACTTTAGGGTGATAACCATTAATCGAAATAATAAATGTTGAAACAGTTAATACAAGTATTTGGGAATGCGGGATACTACTTCGAGATATAGTTAGTGGTGTAAGTCTAGAATCTAGTTAAATGAGATTAGGGTAGTTAGATTGGACTAGATGTATGTTAGACGTGCACAATAGTTGAGAGGTGATAATCTAATGTGAGAATACAAAAAGCTAACATGCATATAATACTTGCTTTAATGCAAATTTTAAATACTTGCTAAAATATTTCTTCAACTCGGGCCATGACCCGTCTCTTGAATATTTTCTTCTCTTGTACTATTTATATCAGGTGTCCAGCTATAGGGACACCAGGCATAGACGTTCAGACTGTTTGACATGATGTATCAATTGCGGTAGCTGGTTTGAGACTTTGACCTGGAATGTTTTTATCTATTTTTTTATTTCAGCAGTTGATTCATATCCAGTATTTATTTTTCTCATGTGTATGGTAAATGGTTTATGTCTTAATAACTGGAATTTATTAATGGACTATTTGGGAATAACTTAAAATGGAAAATGTTTTGACACTAGCTTAATTATTTATTTGGTGATTAATAAGGTTAAATGTTTTCGACCGTAATGCTAAGAATGAACCAACCAAACATTCTGTTTTCAATTTAATAAAGGACCGATCACTCGGTATTTAATTGGGCGGGTGTCACAGGTGGTATCAGAGCATCAGGCTTTAGAGTCTTTTAGAATCTATATGGCTTATTATGCTTTCAACTTAGCGTTCTATGATATAACGCCCTATCTTTAGGATTGTTGCATTCTTGATTATGTGATTCGTCTTCAGCTATTTAATATTTAATAACTTTGGACTTATAAATTCCTTCTCATTTCAGATGTCTCCCAAACGTGCACCGAGGGCCAGAAATTCCCAACCCGAGCCCCAGCCTGCCCAGGCTCAGGGTACTATGAATGCTGCAGAGGTCATTGCTATAGTTGTTCAGGCAGTCAATGCAGCACTAGCAGTCATACAACAGGCTCCACCATAGGTAAAGGCAGTGGCGCTAGCTCCAGTACATTCGTTCCCTTCTACTTGGGAGCGAGTCAGAATTGGAAAAATCCCACCCCCATAGTTCCAGGGGAGTTCAGATGTGGTTGTAGCGATCCAGTGGAAGAAAGACATCCATCGGCACTTGAGGATGTACGAGTGCACGAAGGTGCAGAGGCAGATACTATACTACACCAAAATGGTCAAATTCTCACCTTTTAGTCGGCCACCCTTGTCACGGTCATTGATCGTGACAACAAACACGTGTTTTGTGTCACGGTCAATGACCATAACAAGACCGTAATAAATAATTATCACGGTCATTGACCGTGACTAGTCCGTGACAAAGATGTTTGTTACGGACTAGTCATGGTCAATGACCATGACAATTCTTTGAATAATTGTCACGGTCAAGGATCTTGACACGACCGTGACAATGTCGCCAGTAAAATAAGCCCTAGGCTTTTTTTCCCAACGATTTTTGCTTTTCCCACCCTCTCTCTCTCTAAGCGATTTCAGCTCTCTCTCTCTCTAAGGTATGTTTTTTTCCTCTCTTTCTCTTTCATTTCTATATGTGTGTGTATGTGTGTGTATATATATATATGTGTATATGTATGTGTGTGTATATATGTGTGTGGTGGTGTGTGGTGGGGGGGCAGGGGGTGGTGGGGGTGGGGTAGGTTGTGTGTGTGCGTGTGCAGGTGGGGTGGGGGGAGGGGGCCAGGGGTGGTGGGATGGGGAAGGGGGTGGGGGTGGGGTGGGGGTAGGGTGGTGTGTGTGTGTCTGTGTGTGTAGGTGTGTGCATGTGTGTGCGGCGAGGGGAGGGGGCAGAGGGTGGGGTGGGGGTGGTGGGGGTGTGTGTGTGTGGTGGGGCATTCTAAACAATTGTATAGCTTTAATTAATAAATTGTATAGCTTTAATTGTATAATTTTAGATGAAAGTAAATTAATAATTAGTTCCCATTTCATATGAAAGTAGGATTGCCCCTCATTGTAAATTAGTAAATTACTAATTGTATACTTTAATTATTAGTTTAATTGATGAAATGAATTAATTGAGTAGATGAATTAGAAGGAGTACGGGATACACATTTGTTGCTGACATTGCTGTTAGATTATTTTGTTTAGTAAATGTTGGGTTGGTTAGTTTTATAAGTGGTCTGACCAGTGGATTATTGCCCATATGGGGGTGGGATTTTTTAACTTTTTTTTTAATTACTTTGTATATCGAACAATATATATATAGTATGTGCGTGTGTGTGTGGCGGTAGGACGGGGCAGGGCGTGGGGTGGTGGGGGGGGGGGGGGGGAGGGTGTGTGGTGGGGCAATCAAAACAATTGTAGATCTTTAATTAATAAATTGTATATCTTTAATTGTAATTTTAATTGTATAGTTTTAGATGAAAGTAAATTAATAATTAGTGCCCATTTCATATGAAAGTAGGATTGCCCCTCATTGTAAATTAGTAAATTAATAATTGTATACTTTAATTATTAGTTTAATTGATGAAATGAATTAATTGAGTAGATGAATTAGAAGGAGTACGGGATACACATTTGTTGTTGACATTGTTGTTGGATTACTTTGTTTAGTAAATGTTTGGTTGGTTAGTTTTAAAAGTGGTCTGACCACTGGATTATTGTCCATATGGGGGTGGGATTTTTTAACCTTTTTTTAAAATTACTTTATATATCGAACAATATATATATATATATATAGTATGTTCGTGTGTGTGTGGCGGGGGGAGGGGGCAGGGGGTGGGGTGGTGGGAGTGTGTGTGTGTGCGGTGGGGCAATCTAAACAATTGTATAGCTTTAATTAATAAATTGTATAGCTTTAATTGTAATTTTAATTGTATAGTTTTAGATGAAAGTAATTAATAATTAGTGCCCATTTCATATGAAAGTAGGATTACCCCTCATTGTAAATTAGTAAATTAATAATTGTATACTTTAATTGTTAGTTTAATTGATGAAATGAATTAATTGAGTAGATGAGTTAGAAGGAGTACGGGATACACATTTGTTGTTGACATTGCTGTTGGATTATTTTGTTTAGTAAATATTGGGTTGGTTAGTTTTAAAAGTGTCCTGACCACTGGATTATTATCCATATGGGGGTGGGATTTTTCAACTTTTTTTTAAAAATTAATTTGTATATCGAACAATATATATATAGTATGTGCGTGTGTGTGTGGTGGGGGGAGGGGGCAGGGGGGTGGGGTGTGTGTGTGTGTGTGGTGGGGCAATCAAAACAATTGGAGATCTTTAATTAATAAATTGTATAGCTTTAATTATAATTTTAATTGTATAGTTTTAGATGAAAGTAAATCAATAATTAGTGCCCATTTCATATGAAAGTAGGATTGCCCCTCATTGTAAATTAGTAAATTAATAATTGCATACTTTAATTGATGAAATGAATTAATGGAGTAGATGAATTAGAAGGAGTACGGGATACACATTTGTTGTTGACATTGTTGTTGGATTATTTTGTTTAGTAAATGTTCGGTTGGTTAGTTTTAAAAGTGGTCTGACCACTGGATTATTGTCCATATGGGGGTGGGATATTTCAACTTTTTTTTAAAATTACTTTGTATATCGAACATATATATATATATATATATATATATATATATATATATATATATATATATATATATATATATATATATATATATATTGTATGTGCGTGTGTGTGTGGCGGGGGGAGAGGGGCAGGGGGTAGGGTGGTGGTGGTGGGGGTGTGTGTGTGTGTGGTGAGGCAATCTAAACAATTGTATAGCTTTAATTAATAAATTGCATAGCTTTAATTGTGATTTTAATTGTATAGTTTTAGATGAAAGTAATTAGTAATTAGTGCCCATTTCATATGAAAGTAGGATTACCCCTCATTGTAAATTAGTAAATTAATAATTGTATACTTTAATTGTTAGTTTAATTGATGAAATGAATTAATTGTGTAGGTGAATTAGAAGGAGTACGGGATACACATTAGTTGTTGACATTGCTGTTGGATTATTTTGTTTAGTAAATATTGGGTTGGTTACTTTTAAAAGTGGCCTGACCACTGGATTATTATCCATATGGGGGTGGGATTTTTCAACTTTTTTTTTAAAATTAATTTGTATATCGAACAATATATATATAGTATGTGCGTGTGTGTGTGGTGGGGGGAGGGGGCGCGGGGGGGGGGGGGGGGGGTGTGTGTGTGTGTGGTGGGGCAATCAAAACAATTGTAGATCTTTAATTAATAAATTGTATAGCTTTAATTGTAATTTTAATTGTATAGTTTTAGATGAAAGTAAATCAATAATTAGTAGTTTTAGATGAAAGTAAATCAATAATTAGTGCCCATTTCATATGAAAGTAGGATTGCCCCTCATTGTAAATTAGTAAATTAATAATTGCATACTTTAATTGATGAAATGAATTAATGGAGTAGATGAATTAGAAGGAGTACGGGATACACATTTGTTGTTGACATTGCTGTTGGATTATTTTGTTTAGTAAATGTTCGGTTGGTTAGTTTTAAAAGTGGCCTGACCACTGGATTATTGTCCATATGGGAGTGGGATTTTTCAACTTTTTTTTAAAATTACTTTGTATATCGAACAATATATATATATATATATATATATATATATATATATATATAGTATGTGCGTGTGTGTGTGGCGGGGGGAGAGGGGAAGGGGGTAGGGTGGTGGTGGTGGGTGTGTGTGTGTGTGTGGTGAGGCAATCTAAACAATTGTATAGCTTTAATTAATAAATTGCATAGCTTTAATTGTGATTTTAATTGTATAGTTTTAGATGAAAGTAATTAATAATTAGTGCCCATTTCATATGAAAGTAGGATTGATCCTCATTGTAAATTAGTAAATTAATAATTGTATACTTTAATTGTTAGTTTAATTGATGAAATGAATTAATTGAGTAGATGAATTAGAAGGAGTACGGGATACACATTTGTTGTTGACAATGTTGTTGGATTATTTTGTTTAGTAAATGTTGGGTTGGTTAGTTTTAAAAGTGGCATGACCACTGGATTATTGTCTATATGGGGATGGGATTTTTCATCTTTTTTTAAAATTACTTTGTATATCGAGGGGGTGTATGGGGGTGTAGTGGGGGTGTGCGTGTGTGTGGTGGGGGAGGGGCGTATGAAAGTAAATTAATAATTAGTGATCATTTTTATTTGTAGTAATTGTACATATTTGTATGTCTTCTTCTATTTTTTTTATCTGTACTAATAACATTTTTTACATCAAATGTCTCATTCAGGTATTAAGGCGAGGATGCTGGTTATGGTGATGTCGTCTGGGCTCGGTGGTAGTGGAGGCGACGAGGGGTCCTCGGCCCCTAGGCTCCCTAAATATGGCAAATTTGGGATTACCATCGAGAACAAGTCGGAGCTATTAGCGAGATCCCTCGAGCTGCTAAAGACGGTCATCGGCCCGGGGTTTATGAGTTAGAAGGAGGTGCCATATGAGTTCAAATTAGCTGTTTGGGCGGCACTACAGGTAATATATTTATATTTATATGAATATTTCAATTTCAATTTTGATTTCAATTTCATTTTATATTTATATTTATATTTATTCGCAACTAACATTGTATTTATTGGACAGGAACAATTCAACTTGGATCCAAAGCTACGCGATTCCGTCTTGGAGGAGTTGAGGGAGCAACACAAGACGTGGAAGAAAAATATGCGGACACGGTACTTTGGGAAAACACGAGAGTCCATTATCCAATGGCGTGAATCCGTCCTGCTGAAGGAGCCGATCTCATTGGCACAATGGCAAAAGTTTATTGACAATGAGATCGGGGAGCGACAATTGGCATCTCGCCAATCGGAGAGGGAAAATCGGACAAAAAAGACGGACGTGCAGTACTCCAGCCGGACGTCTTACGCCGAGGTGGAGCATAGGATGAAGGTAAGATTTAATTTTTCTATAACTACAAAAATATATTATTATGCATTATTTTACTTTGCGGGGCCGATACTAATTTTACTTTATTTTATTTGAGGGTGTAGGGAGTGGCCTTGGGGGTAAGCCACATAGGCTCGATACTTATGTGGCTCTTCGGACGAAGAAGGGGAAGGAAAAGGAGGTGTAATCGAGCGTCGCGGCCACAATTGTAAGTAATTCGATAGTTTACTTTTTGTTAATTACGTTATAATTTTTTAGTTTACTTATTTTACTAATCATATGCTTTTTGTCGTTTCAGGCAAAGCTTAAGGAAGTGCATGAGTCGCAGTCTGATGCCGACAAGGCACCTTTGTCCACAGACTCACTCAGCCAAGTGCTTGGCTCTGATCGCAAGGGGAGGACAAGGGGGGTGAGCTCACGGGTGGCCAAATCTAGGATCATCGGATTGGAGACGAGCGACACCGGATTGGCTCGAACGGTGGATTCACATGACGCGAAGCTGTCCCGTTTGGAAGCTACTGTCCAAGATATGTACTCATTCATGAAGCGTACGTTGGGCGGAGACCGTAAGGGGAAAGGGAAGGAGAAGACAGTGGAGAAGGAGGTGTGGGAGGATGAGGCACAGGATGACGAGGATGTGGACCTCGCTACTTCATCACCGATACGTGCGTACTTTATGATCCACTTCCCTTTTTGGAGCCCTTCAACAGACCGATGTCGACACTTGGTTGGTCGAGCATGTTCATATTGGACGTATTTGATGGCCAGCGAAAAGGGCGGGGGTTCAGGGACCCGAATATCGTCCAGGGTGGAATAGTTCATGGACGTGAGCTTCAAGAGATCGAGTCCAAAGTGCTCGTCACGCATGTGATACCTGGGAAGGAGAACTTCCTATTGTGGTTGCGTGAATAATGCGGCACGATCTATATTAGTGGGTGTTTCAATTCGTATATCGTGTGGCCTACTCACCTCCTCACATTTACCCCAGACATGTAGTGACATTATTTTTAAGTTGGTACATTTGAATTATATTATGGATTATATCGTCATGTATATTGTTTCTATTTTGAATATATATTTGCATTATCTTTAGTTTATTTGGATATATGATGTTGCTATAACAGGCACAAATATATTGTTGGGCAGTGGCAGTGACCATACTGCCCAGAAGATTTTTTTTAAATTCTGCCCAAAATTGTCACGGTCATTGACGGTGACTATTTTTTAAAAAGGGTCAAGGCTTTGTCACGGTTATTAACCATGACTAAACGTGTCACGGTTATGGCCCTTGATATAACCGTGACAATTCTAACGAACTTGTCACGGTCAATGACCGTCACACGTCCGTGATGAAAAAAGTTGTCTCGCCCCGAATTGTCATGATCATTGACCTTGACAATTCGGCATATTTGGTGTAGTGTTAGCTACCTTCAAGCTAGTTGGGATGAAATTACAGTAATGGGAGTCCACTACTACTGCATAGGAGTGCTATTTGATGTCTATACAAGACTTCTGGGTTCAGTTTGATCACAAATATTTCCTCTCTGCCGTTTAGACTGAGATGAGGCGAAAACTACTAGATCTAACCCAGGAGGGAAAGACTGTAGCTAAGTATGAAGAGGAGTTTACTAGACTAGTAAACTTAGTACCAGCTGAGGTACCTACTTAGGAGAAAGAGATTCATATGTTCATAGATATCTTAACTTAGAGGATTCGACAGCATTTTCTGGGTAATCTTTCATTGCAGTCCTATACAGATGTACTCAATGTTGCGCTACTACACTGTCAAGATCATCTCTTCCATGTTAAAGGGGGAAAGCGGGTAGGTGAATCCAACCAGCAGGGCAGGACAAGTGGAAGTAGTGGCAGTGGGGCACAAGCAAGTCTGAGTCAGCAGAAGCAGGGTGAGTAAGTTTCCCATCAGGGGGATTCTGCTAAGAGATTCAGATCACAGGGCTTTCGTCGAGGACAGGGAGGTTTTAGGCATGGCCACTAGGATTAGCATGACCAGTAGGGCCAGCAGTAGTTCCATCAGGACCAAGGAAGAGGTGGAAACAGTCAGCAGGGGCAGAGTGGGGTAACTACGCAAGTACATTTTCACTTGTGGAAAAACTGGCCACAAATGAGTTGAGTGACCCGACAAGGGGAGATATCCTCAGTAGTAGGGTGCTCACCAAGAACCCTAGAGGCCGATCTTCCCATCCACTCTCCTAGTTCAAGCACCAGTTCCATCTTTGCCTGCCATTCTAGCAACCCCAATTCAGCAGAGACAACTTCAGTATGGACGTGTATACAACGTCCACCAGGCAGCAGCTCCACAGGCTCACCCGCAATTGAGAGTATATTTTCTATCCATGGATCTATGGGATGTATTTAATTTGACACGGGGGCCTCACCCTCCTTCATAGCCACTATATTTTCACGGTTCGCAGGGTTATTAGACACGGTCAACAGTACTGAGACTATTGTAGACTTGCCATTGAGTAGTGGATCGATGATTTTCTTTATATGTTGGGGTGTGGGTATAGATATTGGGAGTCTTATTTTGCCTACCGATATGCTTTTTTTAGATATGTCTAAGTATGACGCCATTATTGGCATAGATTGGCTAATCGCGTATAAGGACATGATTGACTGCTTTTGTAGGAGCATTATTTTCTCTATCCCTGGTTAGGAGATGTTTATTTTGGCGATTCCTCGCCCAGAGGGAGGATCGTCCACTTGCCTATTTTATATAGTAGAGGAGACCTCTACGGGAGTTATTATTTCCCCGAATTCGATTTCGATAGTTTACGAGTTTACTGACGTATTTTAGGAGATATCGGGATTGCTTCCTAGTAGGGAGATAGCATTTGCGATAGATTTAGAACCTAATACTCGACCGATAGATCGTGCACCTTATCGGATGGCTCATATGGAAATGAGGGAGTTATGGTATTAGATTAAGAAGCTTTTGGGACAAGTTTTTATCCAGAGGAGTACCTCACCTTGGGGTTCCCCAGTCCTATTCGTGAAGAAGGGGGATGGATCTTTACGGTTATGGGTGGATTACTGAGAGTTTAACAAAGTCACGATAAGGAATAAGTATTTATAGCCCCAAATCAATGACTTGTTAGACCAGTTGAGAGGAGCATCCTACTTCTCGAAGATAAACTTGAGGTCGGTATACCATCGGGAGCAGGACGTGTCTAAGACTGCCTTTTTAACGAGATATGGGTCCTACGAGTTTTGGGTTATGCCATTTGGGCTAACCAATGCACCAACGATATTTACGGACTTGATAAACAGAGTGTTCAGAGAGTTCTTAGATCAGTTTGTCATTGTCTTCATAGATGCCATCCTGATTTATTCACGGACAGAGGAGGAGCATACCGAGCACCTACGTAGAGTTCTGTAGACTTTACGAAAGAATGAACTGTACATGAAATTCGAGAAAGGCAAATTCTGGTTGCGCGAGGTACAATTTTGGGGGAAAATCATTTCAGATGTGGGGATATCGGTGGAACCTAATAAGGTGTCAGCAGTAAGGGAGTGGGGATAACCCACGACATCGATAAAGGTGAGGAGTTTCTTTGGGTTAGCAGGATACTACAGACGGTTCATTCAAGGATTCTCAAAGATTACGGGTCGAATGACTAATCTTACTCGTAAGAGAGTACCGTTCACTTGGGATGATGCATGTCAGTTGGAGTTTGATGAGCTGAAGTACAAGCTTACTTCAGCACCTGTACTAGAACTCCCCAGAGCAGGAGTGGAGTACCTGATTTACACAGATGCATCGTTACAAGGGCTTGGTGCAGTATTACAGCAGGAGGATTAGGCTATAACATATGCTTCCCGCAAGCTTAAGACTCACGAGAAGAGTTACCCCACCGATAACTTGGAGTTAGAAGCAATCGTGTTTGCACTACGGATTTGGATACATTATCTCTTCGGAGAGAAATTTTGCCTATTCACAGATCATAAGTCACTGCATTACTTGTTCACTAAGAGAGAGTTGAATATTCGTCAGCGCAGGTGGCTTGAATTTGTGAAGGACTATCAGTTTGAGATCCAGTACCGCCCGGGTAAGGCTAACGTAGTTGCTAATGCATTAAGCCGTAGCCTGGTAAATGAGGTGGCCAAGATGTGGAAGGTGAAATGGAAGGATTTGGGACATCAGGATACAGTTGCCTGGATCTTTCATGTCGGTTATGTCAGTTACCCCCCAGATTGTGACAAGGGTAGTACAGGCCCAAGCAGTGGATCCGTTTTGTCAAGAGAAGATTTAACACCTTCTAGCAGTGGGAGAAGAGTCTTATTCAGTGAGTTCTGAGGGAGGCTTGCACTTTAATGGAAGACCGGTTGTTCCTAAGGGGGAGTACCTATGACACACAATGATGTCAAAGTCGCACGGATCCCGATTTATGGTACATCCCCATGGGGATAAGATGTACCAGGATATGAGGAGGCAGTACTAGTGGAGTAGGATGAAGAGAGACATTGTCGAGTTTGTCTCAAAGTGTACCACTTATCAACTGGTAAAGGTGGACCATAAAAAATCGTCGGGTTAGTGCAGCCGCTAGAGGTTCCTATGTGGAAATGGGAGAGCATTTCTATGAATTTCATCACAGGGTTGCCTACTTCTCAGAGAAGTCATGATTCTATTTGGGTGATTATAGATGAGTTAAACAAGGTGGACCACTTCCTACCAGTTCGGACATATTATACAGTGAGATAGAATGCCCAGCTATTTATTGCTGAGGTAGTGAGGCTACATATAGTACCTCTTGATATTGTGTCCGATCGGGACAAGGTTTTTGTGTCTTGCTTTTGGGAGAGATTTCAGGAGGATATGGGACCGAAGTTTCGGTTGAGTATAACTTACCACCCAAAGACTGATGGGCAGACAAAGCGGATTAATCAGATGTTAGAGGACACGTTGTGGATGAGTGTCCTTGATTTTAGAGGAGGTTGGGAGTAGTATCTTCCATTGGTGGAGTTCGCCGACAATAACTCCTACTAGATTAAAATTGTCATGTCCCCATTTGAGGCATTATATGGTAGACCTTATCATTCTCTTTCTTGTTGGATAGAGTTGGGGGACAACAAACTACTAGGGCCAGAGGTGATTTAGGAGACTACGGCCAGAATAAAGATGATTCAGAGTCGTATACGAGTAGCTCAGGACTGGTAGAAAAGCTACACTGATGCCAAGTGGTTATTTAGAGAGTTTGATGTGGGGGACTAGGTGTTATTACGAGTATCTCCTATAAAGGGGATACTGAAATTTGGGAAGAAAGGGAAATTAACGCCGAGGTACGTAGGTACATTTCCATTCATCGAGAGGATCGGACCAGTGGCATATAGATTGGGATTACCGGAGCACTTGCATCGGATACATGACGTGTTCTATATTTATTTGCTTTGATGATATCTTTGGGATGAATTAGCCCACACTCACATTGCGCTAGAGGAGGTGGACTTACAGCCAGATAGTTCATATGAGGAGAGCCCGGTGGTTATCCTAGATTATAGCGAGAGGAGACTGAGGCCGAAGTCAGTGCCACTTGTGAGTGTTCAATGGGAGCACCACAATGTCATGGAGTCTACTTGGGAGCATGAGGATGAGATGCATAAAAAGTATCCAAATCTCTTCTTTACAGGTATACTTTTACTTTTCGAATTTTGGGACGAAATTTTGTTGTAAAGAGGGAAGTATGTAACACCCCGTATTTTTATGATTTTTAAATATAGGATTAATTGAATTTAATTTGATAATTAATTAAGAATTAATTGGGATTAAAATAAATATTAGCAAGCGAGTTAAGGGTTAGTATTTATTGATGTGTATTATATTGAATATTACTGAGCGAGTAAAGTAATATATGATTATGAAATTAGTATAATTTTTGCGAGTGAAAAATACGACAATTATGAAAACTAAGTCGGGATGCGCGTGTGAGTCGTGTCAGGACTAATTTAAAGGAATTTAGAAGTAAATTAATTATAAGTATTCTGGATAGTCATTTTGAGTGCGCCAATGTGTGTGGAAGGGTTGAGATAGTCAAAAAAGTCTACCCGGGGGTTTTGTTTGGGTCTCGGGACAGTTTTAGGCCAAACCGGCATCCCGAGAGGGCGTTTTGATAATTTTATTTTTGGGAAATTAATATTCACGAAAATTAGAGATAGAATATATCTTCTATGTGACTCCAATTAGGGGTTTCATTCACAAGTTTTAAGGGAGAGCCACATAGGGCGAGAGAGAAACAAACCCAAGGAGCTAAGGCTTAAACCACCACCTTGCAACACCAGGACCACCACCATGTAGATCGGAGAATAAGGAACACATGCATACCACCTACATCAGCGGATAAGACCATCTTAATCAAGGGAAGTGTTTAATACTTGCTTCCTTTTAGCAATAATTGTGTTCAGGTTAGAATAGGAACTAAACTTAGGATTTAGAATTGAATTGGGCGGATTTAGAGAATTTAATTCATATGTTAGGACTAATTTTGATCAAAGATTGAATCCCTATGCACGTAGAATAGGAATCCCGAATTTTTTATATAATATGATGAACGAATCTGAGCTTGATTTGAATATTGTGCCTAAAATTAAAGAACTAGGGTTTCTTAAAGATTTAATTGGTGATTTTGAAATTTATTAGTGATTGATCATGATTTGAGGATATTAGGATGTTAGAAATTGAGTATACATGTTGGGTTATCAGTTAGTATAGTTATGTTGGTGTTTGGGTAAACTCTGTAGAGGACTGGAGTCTTAAAAATGGTGGAAAACAGACTTTTTGGAGGTTAGGACGAAACTGGTAAAACTCGTTTGAACGACCTAGGGAAGTCGTTCAAACGAGATAAAGAACGAAAATTCAGAGTGAAGTTCGTTCGAAGTTCATTCGAATGACATTACCAATGATAATTCAGAGTCTAGTCCGTTCGAATGACAATCTGGGCACTTCTAACGAGATTTCAGACAAATGGGAATTTTTTTCGACTTGGCTTCAAACGATGCGTCTTAGATAATTCAAGAGAGAGGGATTACCTACGATAATTATTGCCATAGATTAGTAGTGAGGGACTAGGGTACACTACTAAGAAATACTCACATGAATGAACCATGTTGCATAAGGTGCGATAAAGAGAATAAATCATAAGCTATAGTATACCGAAAGTTTTAGAGAAATGAATATTATATATGAACCTACGTTCAGGTTGTGTGTATACCTAATTATATTAATGGGTGGTGTGGATACCTATAATATGTTTGATTTGTGTATGACATACCTAGCTACTTGCTATCACGGGAGGTTTTGAAAATGATAGAGGACAATCTTATCCTGATGAGCCTTCGGGGGGATTTTAAATATGGCACCTTAGAACATAGTACGTTGGATGGATTGCCAATTGTGAGAACGATGGTATTGAACGGCCATTTGGGTGCATAGGTATGTATGCGGCCCAAAGTCTTAGGACTATGTTCTCCTCCAATATGTGTGTTTGATTTTATGGCTCGTGGGAGATTTCCGAACCGATTGTCCTTGTTTGAGTACGAGATGTACCAGGACTCCATAACAGAGTATGCATCCACCGCAGCTGAGTCTAGGGGTACAGTATTAGTATATATATATATATATATACACTAATGATATTATCTACCGTGTGATATTTGTAGATGATTAAGATAATGAAATCCTAAGTACCTTAAGTTCTGAATACTTAACTTTAGGGTGATAACCCTTAATCGAAATAATAAATGTTGAAATAGTTAATCCAAGTATTTAGGAATGAGGGATACTATTTCGAGATATAGTTAGTGGTGTAAGTCTAAAATCTAGTTAAATGAGATTAGGGTAGATAGATTAGACTAGATGTACGTTAGGCGTGCACAGTAGTTGAGAGGTGAGAATCTCATGTGAGAGTACGAAAAGCTAACATGCACATAATACTTGCTAAAATATTTCTATAACTCGGGCCCTGACCTGTCTCTTTTATATTTTCTTCTTTTGTAATATTTATATCAGGTGGCCAGCCATAGGGACACCAGGCATAGACGTTCAGACTATTTGACGTGGTGTAGGAGTTGTGGTAGTTGCAGGTCCTCGCACTTAGATGTGTCCACTATCATTTCATTTGGTTCTCTTTAGACATTTTTATTTAGGGCATGTGTCGCCCATCCTCAATTATTTTATTAGAGAGATTGTACTTCCTTCATTTTTTTATTTAGTATCTAGTTGGATTCAGTACATTAGTTTATGGTTTGAGACTTTGAACTGGAATGTTTTTATCCAATCTTTTTATTTCAGCAGTTGATTCATATCCAGTATTTATTTTACTCATGTGTCTAGTAAATGGTTTGTGTCTTAATAATTGAAATTTATTAATTGACTATTTGGGTATAACTTAAAATGGAAAATATTTTGACACTAGATTAATTATTTATTATGTGATTAATAAGGTTAAATATTTTCGACAGTGATGCTAAGAATGAACCAATCGAACATTTTGTTTGAAATTTTATAAAGGACTGATCACCCGGTATTTAATTGGGTGGGATGTCACATGACCATCAGATTTTTCACATGTCCTTTAGACACGTGACTATTCTGTTGATTGAGTCTATCTTCCTCCTATACTAATATGCTTTGTAATTCATTTACATTCCACTTGTCTTTAATATTGTTGTAATTGATTTGGAACTGCCTATACTCGGCAGGTACGGAGTTTAGGACAAATTGAATGAGAAAAGACTCTTCCACAGTCATGCCCAAAACTCAAAGTCTAGCAGCCAGATTGGTTATTTCTATAATGTGTTAATTCATGGTTCGAGTGCCATCTAACCTCACGGTGGTCAGGCCAGCCATCAATTTATCGGCAAGGGGTTTATCAGTAGTGGGAAATCATTACAGTATGTTGTTCAAATACTCTTTCGCTTTTGTAATTTCAAGTAGAGAGGTCTTTATGTTAGCAACCACGCACACTTGCATAAACATAAGGGTTAACTTGTTGGATCGAGACTATGTTCCATGGACAACAATTTCATCATCGCTACTATTTTCAGTAATATCAATGGGTTCATCACACATAATTTTCATGTCCAGGTTGAGAACCCAAGATGAACACAATTTTCTCATTCCATTCCGAGAAATTAGTTACATCAAATTTGGAATAGGATTGATCATGTGAATAGAGGTTTAGGGAAACTGCAATCAATAACAATGTTCACTTATAAAAAAAATTTACACACAACAATAATTTACAAAGGGTGAATATTGAATTGTTGACTTAATATAATTTGGTAGATTTTTTAAATAGTCCAAATATTATGGAATCTGTATTAGTTATCACATAATATTCAGATTATAAAGATATACTACCATTTGATTCATTGATCATGGTCCAATACACTAGAAGAAAAATATCAATAAGTGACAATTTTATTAGAGGCTAATCATTTATTACCACTAAAGCATATATTTTTTTACAAAATTTATGTTTGCCACTAAAAGATAATGTATTAGTGGCAACAAATTAAAATCGCTACTAATTTTTCCACTAAATATAAAGTTGGGACATTTAGACATTAAGCGAGAACACAAAATTTTAATTAGTTACAAACTTGAATATTTTCCATTAATGTATGTTCATTAGTAGCATATATACTAATTTTCCACATAAAAAAAAACATTTCATCTACCCTCAACCTACCCTCAAACATTAATTTGTACAAAAAAAACATTTTAGGAGCATTTCCCCAAAAATCTACCAAACCTGAACCTCTCCCATTCATCCCCCAAGAACATTTTAGGAGCATTTTGTTCTCCTCCCCGAACTTCTTCTCCTCCACGCGGTTATCCTCTTTGAAGGTCATCTCTGTTCGCTCACCCTCAATGTTGATTACCACTGTTCTATATTATGTAATTTAATATCTCTAAATGTTTTTCTTTGTTTAAGTATTTAATCTTTGTAGTAGATGAATGTGAGAATCGATTAGGTTTTTGATTTAAAGTTATAGTTCGTTTGAATATGACAATCTGTACAATGGATCCCTTCATTTCAAGATCTAATTAGGTATATTTAGTTTTGATTGTGTTTTGTGTCTTAACATTTAGATTTGGTTTATTGATTTTCTTTTTAAGTTATTAGGTGAAGTGTTTGTTTTGAATCTTACTTTATTGTATTTTGTTTCTTACAAACAGTCACATTAGGTTTTGCGATAATTGTAAATTATTTATTTTCTCTTATAGGTTGATTTTATATAGTTGAGCATGTATCACCCATGATAATGGGTTGTTTATATTTTTATTTTTGAATTCACCTTTGTAGATGCCATTGATTGTATTTATATTTTGTAATTAGAAAAGTGGAAAACAATGAAATCATTGTAGTATTGGTGATCGATTTTATTATACGACCATTCATCATATTCTTACTATACATATATTATATAATAGAAGGATAGTACACAAATTAGTATTAGAAAATTTCAAATTGAACAATATATTTAACTTTATTCCATGAGTTATAGTTCAAGCATGTAGATTATGGTAGTTTGTGAAAAAAATCCATTTGTTTTTTATATTTGGCTCCATCCTTGATGCATATGTTTTTCTTTTATGAGTATTTGAGAGGGAGCTACTTTTTGCGTGACCATTTTTCATTAATTTTGAAATATTTTATCTAAGCCCGGACATTCAACTTACAAGATTTAATTGATACGAATAAGAGGTGATTTTAATTCTTAATTATTGATTTATATCATTAGTTTTTGTACATATGATTTGTAGTGGTGATATAAAGTTGAGGATGTGCCAATTGAAAACCTATATTGATTTGTAGTGGTGATAAGAGGTTGAGGATGAGCCAATTGAAAATTCGGATTGCTAATTGGTTGTTATAGTATGTTTTTATATTATTGTAAGATAATATGTATTTATGAGTTTGTGTGAATTTTAGTTATATTATCGATATGTTTGTTTATAATTGACCATCTAATTCAACGGGGCGGGTTTTGGTGGGGCCCACCCCGCACCCTCCCCTAATGGGGGAATTTGGGGTAAAAGAATAAGTTGGGTCGGGTTTGAAATAGAAAAACATCGGGTTCTGGGCAGGGCGTGTTTTGTGTGTAAAAACTTTGAACCTGCTCCGTTTAACGGTATTATAATAAATATTCTGCTTAAATCTATACATCTTAGTTGGTTTGACATAATAATAAATTAATGCATACTCTTAGTTAGAGGACTTCAATTTTTTATTTGTTTAACATGAAAAAAAAACTTGAATTCCGTTAAAATACTTGAATAAAATAAGTTAGAAAATATCATAAAAAATATTTTGGGGTGGGTTCAGGGCCCTCGCGGTGTTTTTAAAGGGGTTTGGGGCGGGGTAAATGGGTCGCGTTTAGCCAAACCCCCCTCATTGTTATTCCGTGTAGAATGACATCGGACAATTCCCATGTTGCAATATGGTAATTTCAAGAGATTGTTTGGTCTTCACGGTTTGCCCATGAGTATTACCTTTGATCAGGTAACTACGGTTTTATCTTTCACTTACCATTTTCACTCTCACTATGACGCTTACTATGTCACTTCTAGTCCACGACCAACAAGATGATTTGATTGCGAACTGCGAAAGGGAATATATATATCTTTGTGATAGTCGGTCATTTCTCTAATGTGTCATGCTTTATTCCGTGACATCAGACACTTCCCATGTTGTACTTTCAAGAGATTGTTTGGTCTTCACGGTGTGCCCATGATTATTACCTCTAACCAGGTCACTGGGATGTTATGCTCATTATGGCGCCTATTCCGTCACATTCTATATGAAGAATGTTGTTAATTGGGGGTTACGGATCTTCTCTAGTGATTGGACTCTGACAATCCTTGAAATTTTTCAATAGGTTGACTTTATTATCAGTTAGGGTGATTTTGTATATAATAACGCTATTAACAAGTACACGAGTCTCCCCCTATTTTAGATTGTGTTAAAATTAATGTTCTTTAATCTATGTTCATTGGTCTACATTGTAATGGCTAAGTGTTAACACTTTTAGGTGTCTGACTAGCCAACTATGCTTTAAAGGCTTGATAGAGTTTCTTTTTGCAGTGAAACTGACCTTGTTATACTTCTTTGAGATATAGAGGGACTTTTCAGTTCTAAAGGTTCATCTTCACGAGGTTTGGCGACGTATTCTCACAGGACTTGATTTTTGAAGTTAACTAGTAAACGTTTGTTTTTTAAATTGAATAGTAAATGTTCGTTTTGGGAATAAAAATGAGTTTTGAGTGGCTAAAAATATGAATTAAGTGGCATGAAAAGTCGCTAATAACTCCAAAGGTATCAATGTAACCTGATGGAAGGATCGTGTCCTCACCGGGCTCTTAGTTGATGAAATTAACTAGTATACGCTTGTTTTAGGGATGAAAATGACATTTTGGAGTCATATCCCAAATTGTGTCGTGTTTTCCTCATGTCATGTCCTAATTTCTTCAGATTTGTCGTGTCATCAATGTCAGTGCCGTGTCTATAATACTCTATCCGTGCTTCATAGTTATGCTGCATGTTCCTCACTGTGGTGTTGCGTCTGACAAGCATACCCGTAACAACAATATTCTCTTTTAGATGCATCTTTTGGGAGACGATATCTTGGCAATGAAATCCAGAACTAGTACAAGAGGAATGCGGCTAATATTTCATAACATTCATTGCAAACATGTATTCCACCAGTTATCATCTCAGCATGACTCAATGGAAATCTTGATCGATGTATTTCTTGGTTGTTCAATTTTATAACCTAATCCGAGATAACATCCTGCAATGGTTTCCTTATCTGTCGAATATACCTTACTATTATATCTCTCAATCATCACTAAGCAGCTATAAAAAAAACTCTACTTATTAGGTACCAGACTTCACTAGTAATATCAAACTAGCTACCGATTCAAGTGACAACTCCTTAAGCTACATATAAGCAATAATCCATCTTCACAAAAAAATAATACTAACTTAGTAGAGCAACATACCATATATTTCTCTTGGAAAGTATCAATGGGCTATCCATTTTTTGGCAACAAATCTGATTTGTTTATGATAGTAAGGAGCATAGGACAATGTTCTAAATTCGTGCAGTGCAAGTTCTCCACTAAAGATGAATAATTATTGTTAAGCCAAAAGGATTTTGATAGGATTCTGTCAAGTTTAGCCCACATTTCAAGCCAAAAGGATTCTTCTAGGGTTCTGTCAAGTTTAGCCCATATTTCATGCCAAAAGGATTCTTATAGGGTTCTGTCAAGTTTCATTTTTAGAATTAGAGCAATTCTAGCTGGCCCGCATGGCAACCGCCTGCGGACCGCATTTCAACTTTTTTTTTTCTTTTCTTATTCTTTCACCGTTTTTTTTTTCTTTTCTTATTCTTTTGTTATAAACAAATGCTATAAAAAAACAGTTTTTTTATATTTTAAAAAAAAAAATATTTAACATTTTTTAATTTTTAAATAATTTTTTATATTAAACAATTTTTTTTAAACAATAAAAAAAAAAAATTTGTTGAATGTGGGTCGGCGTCAGCGGTATCGCGATTAATTAGTGACGTTGGAGCAGACACACATTCAACAAATGATGTGGGTCCGGAAATGTGGATCCGCGCCAGCGGCACTAATTAATCGTGATATTTTTTCAATAAAATATTACAATTAATTAGTGCCGCTGGCGCAAATCCACATTCAACAAATGATGTGGCTCCGGGAAGGCACTAATTAATCGCGATATTTTTAGAATAAAATAACGAGGTTAATTAGTGCCGCTGGCGCGGACCCACATTCAACAAATGATGTGGCCCGGGAATGTGGGTCCGCGCCATCGTCATTAATTAACCTCGTTATTTTATTCTAAAAATATCGCGATTAATTGGTGACACTCGTGAGGACCCACATTCAACAATTGATGTGGGTCCAGGAATGTGGGTCCGCGGCAGCGGCACTAATTAATCGCGATATTTTATTGGAAAATATAGCAATTAATTAGTGTCGCTGGCGTGGACCCACATTCAACAAATGATGTGGTCTGGGGAATGTGGGTCTGTGCCAGCGACACTAATTAATTGCGATATTTTATTAAAAAAATATTGCGATTAATTAGTGCCGCTGACGCGGACCCACATTCAACAAATGGTGTCGCTCCAGGAATGTGCGTCTGCGCCAGCGACATTAATTAATCGCAATATCATGTTAATAAATTTTTATTTTATTTATGAAAAAATATATTTTTTAAATTCAATAAAAAATTGTTTACTTTAAAAAAAACTGTTTTTTTATATTAATAGAATTTTTTTTTTAAATAAAAAATAATTTTTATATTAATTATTATAAACAAAACACTAAGAAAGTTAAAAAAAGAAAGAAAAAAAAGGGAGAGATACGGTCCAAAGGCGGGCCATTTAGGCGGTTCATCTATAATTTCCCTTAATAAAAAAAGGGTGAGATGCGGTCCAAAGGCGGGCCGTTTAAGGGAAATTATAGATGAACCGCCTAAATGGCCCGCCTTCGGACAGCATCTCTCCCTTTTTTTTTCTTTTTTCTTTTTTTAACTTTGTTAGTGTTTTGTTTATAATAATTAATATAAAAATTATTTTTTATATAAAAAAAAAGTTTTTCAATTAATATAAAAAAACAGTTTTTTTTAAACTAAACAATTTTTTATTGAAATTAAAAAATATATTTTTTCATAAATAAAATAAAAATTTATTAACATGATATTGCGATTGATTAATGTCGCTGGCGCTGACACACATTCCCGGAGCGATACCATTTGTTGAATGTGGGTCTGCGCTAGAGGCACTAATTAATCGCAATATTTTTTTAATAAAATATCGCGATTAATTAGTGCCGCTGGCGCAGACCCAAATTACCCAGAGCACATCATTTGTTGAATGTGGGTCCGCGCCAGCAGCACTAATTAATTGCTATATTTTTTCAATAAAATATCGCGATTAATTAGTGCCGCTGGCGCGGACCCACATTCCTGGACCCACATCAATTGTTGAATGTGGGTCCTCACGAGTGTCACCAATCAATCGCGATATTTTTAGAATAAAATAACGAGGTTAATTAGTGACGATGGCGCGGACCCATATTCCCGGGCACACCATTTGTTGAATGTGGGTCCGCGCCAGCGGCACCAATTAACCTCATTATTTTATTCTAAAAATATCGCGATTAATTAGTGCCTTCCCGGAGCCACATCATTTGTTGGATGTGGGTCAGCGCCAGCGGCACTAATTAATTGTAATATTTTATTAAAAAAAATATCCCGATTAATTAGTGCCGCTGGCGCGGATCCACATTCCCGGACCCACATCATTTGTTGAATGTGTGTCTGCTCCAACGTCACTAATTAGTCGCGATACAGCTGACGCCGACCCACATTCAACAATTTTTTTTATTGTTTTAAAAAAAAATTGTTTAAAATAAAAAATTATTTAAAAATTAAAAAGTGTTAAATAATTGTTTTTTTAATATAAAAAACTTTTTTTATAGCATTTGTTTATAACAAAAGAATAAAAAAAAAGATTAAAGGATAAGAAAAGAAAAAAAAATGAAATGAAATGCGATCCGCAGACGGTTGGCATGCGGGCAGCTAGAATTGCTCTTAGAATTATTTATACTTGCAGTGACCGAGAGATCCCTCTCCGATTCCAAACCGAATGCTAAAGCCTCCATTTTTATTTTATATTTTTTAGTTAAAAAGATATTTTGTTTTATAAGAATTTGCATTTTTTTTTATATAAAAACAGTGTTTTATATATATATATAAAAGAACACGAAAATGACTAAATAAAATTAATCCGACCCAATTAAATACGACAATTTTTTTTTTATCATATACGAACATAACCTAATTAAAACACCACATAACACGAAATAAATTTTTTCGGAAATAATTTTTTTTAGGTAATAATTTTTTTTGTTAAAATCATTTTTAATACATTTTGTTTTTTTTTTTTTTATAAAATCAGTTTTATGTCCTAGCTAATGTCAATTAAATTGTGTTAGGTTAGACATGATACGTTTTTTTTTTTTGATAAAATCAATTTTCATAAAAAAAATAACCTATTTAATTTGATGTTTTAGATGCGCGACTGATTAGTGCCGCTCAATGTTCCAAAAATACTCAATGTTGTGCCGCTGGCGCGAACCTTTAAAAATAAGAAAATATTTGTTAAATTATTGTTTGAGGAGCTTTTTGAACAAAATAAAAAGGATTGAACTAAATGCGTATTAAAAAATGTTTGAGGGGCTTTATAGTAATTGATCCATTAAAAATTTGTTTAATGTAAAGTTTATTTAACTTTAGAATAAATCAGAACTCTAGTTATTTATTAATCTTTTGTTAAATTTGAAAAAATTAAAAAATATATCTTTTAATTTTAATTTAAAATAAATTACAAGTGTAGAGACATAGATTAAGGGTGACAATTATTTTGGTATTTAATGAAATCAAGGGTGAGGATGATTGGGTATTGGGTCGGTAAACTCCCTTTCGGGAAGTCTAACATTATTCTTTTATCAATAATGATAAGACTCACCGGAATGAGTCTACCTAATGTGAGCACGACAAAAGAAACCGTAAGGATCATCGTGGCTCCGGCAGTGGGGGTTGGGGTAGGAGTGTCGCTGGCGCGGACCTTTAAAAATAAAATAATTTGATTAAATGAATATTTGAGGGACTTTATAGAACAAAATAAAAAAACTTGAACTAAATGTGTGTAAAAAAATATTTGTATAACTTTTTGATAGTTGATCATAAAATAAATTATAGTTCTAATTATTTAATAATGAATCAAATGCATTATTTTGAACTCAAAATATTATATACTTAAAATGTAAATTTTAGCCACTGGAAAAAAAAACATGAACACGACTAAATTAAAATAAAATTTTACAGGAACTTTTATTTTTATTACCTAACCCGTACCCGACCTAATTAAATGTGACAAAAAAAGATTTTTTTTATCAAATAGGAACATAACCTAATTAAAACAGAATATGACACGACACACATTTTTTAGGTAGTAAATTTTTTAAATAATAATTTTTTTTTGTTAAAATTAGTTTTATATCATATGTAATGTAAATGAAATTGTGTTACGTAAGGCACAACACGATTTTTTTTATCGCACACGACATAATTAAGACGCGACAGCGCATACCACAAAATTTTAATTTTTTGGCTAAGGCGAACACAACCCAAAAAAATGTTAGGCGATTCTTTAAAAATAAGAGAATATTGATTGAACATTTTTTAATAAACGTTTCATTCAAGAATTTTTATTTTGTTCCAAAAAATTGTTCACCACATAAAAACGCTGACATGTTGTATTGTGATTGATTAGTGCCGCTTGCGCGGACCCAACTCCATATAAAAAATATAAAGCATCTTTCTTTTATCTTTTTTTTTCTATATAAAAAATCTCTATACACAAAAAACTCATATCATACTAATATTAAATTGCCATTTCAATTGTACACAAAAAAAATTGAAACAATTTTTTTATTATTAAAATTAAAACAAATGTTGTTTTTAATTTAAAACTACATTTACTATTAAAAATGTTGTTTTTTATATTTTTTTTAATTAAAAAGCTTAATTATATAAAAACTGTTTTTTATAATAAATTTTTTTTTATGCATTGAACATGCCACATAGGTATTAATTTTTTCAGATAATAATTTTTTTGTGAAAATGTTTTTTGACCTACAGCGACGCACAAATCCGACTAATTTTGTGCGACGCACTGACGTGTCGCGTCTGTATTGCTTCATTTTTGAGCCCTGATGGGACCTACACCATAGGACCTTCAAAACGAATCAATGTAGATATGACACGTTTGTGAGTCGCACAAAATGAGTCGGGTTCGTGAGTCGACCTAGAATTACTGTTTTTTTTATCACACACGACATAATTAATACGCGACACCACATGACACAAAATTTTATTATTTTGCCTAACACGACACTAATTGACGATTTTTTTCATTTTTTTATATACGAAATCCAAAATAACCCAATTACGTATTAATTTAATATAAAATTTATTTAACTTTAAAATAATTGGAGAATATACCAAATAGTCACTCAAACATTTTTTTAATACACGTTTAGTACAAGCCCTTTTTTATTTTGTTCCAAAAAGTCCCTTACCACGTAAAACACTTAAAAAAAGGCGCTCCGATAAGGTGTCACACCCCGACTAATTAAATACCGGGTAGCTACTCTTTTATTAAATCAATACAAATGCCAAGTTGGTTCAGTTAATAG
The DNA here is from genome assembly GCA_949130495.1 of Sambucus nigra. Lineage (NCBI taxonomy): Eukaryota > Viridiplantae > Streptophyta > Magnoliopsida > Dipsacales > Adoxaceae > Sambucus > Sambucus nigra. Next base: position 413,916,018 of record OX422215.1, on the reverse strand, counting down.
CATCACTGTCGAAAATATTTTAATAATTACTAACCACCTAGTATTTAAAAAGTAAGTTGCCAAATTTTTAATATAAGTCTGATTAACATGCAGTAAAAGAATAATGAAAGAGTAACAACCATACACAATAATGAAGTAATAAATAACCAACAACATAAATATAAATCCGGAGGAAAAACTCCTCACAACAATCCCACAACTGAAAGAAAATACTACAAGTCTGAATCCTGAATAATTACATGCCAGAAGTCTGAATAACTGAAATAAATGAAATGTCTCTAAAAGAAATGGGCGACATGCCCTACAACTGATAACTGAAGAATATCGAGTCAAGATAGATGAAGCGTCTACAAGCAAAGTCCTGTAACTTCCACAAACAGCTACAACTCGTCACCTGAATTAGAATCCTAAGCATGGTGTCCTTGTGGCTGGGCACCTAAAATGATTTTTACAAAAATAGATTTGAAAGCAAATGGGTCAGAGCCCGAAAGTGGAAATCATTTTAAAAACAGCAAGTGTTTTAATAGCATTAAAACATTAAATGCAAAATACATGTTAGGACGTGCACTCACATGAAATTCTCACCTCTCGACTACGTGTGCACTCCTAACGTACCATACCCATCTATAAGACATCCATATCTAACCAACTGTAATAAGTTCTACCCCTTACTACTCGATCCCCATATTACATTCTAACGTTTATCAATTAAATAGAGGGTTTTACTTACTCTCAGATTCTCAGTTAGAAATACCAATTACTATCAGTTAACCCGTTTTGTTTTCTCAAAACATTACCATAATATTATTCACAATATTAACATGAAGGTTCCCATTAATTAAGTGTATATTATTCACGTCACAAATATACAATACAAGCACCCCGAGACTAGCTGCGGTGCACACATACTCTACTATCCATCCCGGTACATCACGTACATAAGGATCACGTATTCCGAATCTCTTAGGAATCGTTCTCAGATAACAACATCACAAATAATGGAGGCGAACACAGTCACATCACATGGGTCACGCACATACCTGCGCTCCCACGATCAGCAGACTTATTAACATCCCAATAAGTCCTTCTCTGACCTATGTTCATCGAGGTAACCAATCTAAGTCCGGGCAACACAAGGATTAGAAGGCCCTAAGCGAACGCAAACCTCCCGTGATAGCAAGTATGGTAGGTATGTCATACATATAAAATCAATACATATACTAAGTATTCACACATCTTAGTAATCACCATAATGTATTGGTGGTACACTTCTCATTTTCGTTCTGACATATAATACTACACAATTTATATGTTCTCGGTTAATATAATAAATTAGGCCGTCAATAGTTCTCGCAACGTAATAGACACTCACGTCCTACTTCATATTTTCCTTTAGGTTCAAACTACACTTCTAGGTTTGACTCCTCATTATATCCCAAACATCCCAAATGTAACAATTAATCATCAAGGGAAGGTTATCTCTACATATACACAAGGTTACGGGACACTCGGGATCAAAATAGGCTAAAAGCCTAAACTGTCAACTCGTTCGAAGTCTCATTCGAACGAGGCTGTTCGAACGAGAGTTCGTTCGAACGAACTGGGCTTTCTAACGAGATCTCGTTCAAATGAAAGTCTTCTAACGAACATCCCTCTCGTTAGAACCCAAACTGTCAACTCGTTAGAAGCTCGTTCGAACGAGCTCGTTCGAACGAGCTCGTTCGAACGACCTGGGCAGGTCTTCTAACGAGTGGCCAGATTCGAGCCCAGAAATTCCTATCTCGTTTTCCCCAATTCTCTTTACCTCTAATATCACCTAAATGTCATCCCAACAATGTTTTAAGGTATCTAATCCTTCCTAAATATGTTTCAACCGTATTACAACATTTATATGGGTTCAAATCACCCTAAACTGCATCAAATTATCAAATCTCCAACATTTATTTTTCAAATCTCAAGAACATGAACCCTAAAACTTATAAATCATCAATGGGCCTAATTAAATTCGTTTTTGTTTCATCCAAATTATAATATCATCAGAATAATCATCTAACTACAAATCTACATGCGATTCCTCATCAAAAATGTAAATTCTACTTCCAATTTTAATGGGTTTTTCATTAACTCCCAAGAACATACAATTTAATTGGGTTTCCTACGCATGGAAAAAGCATTCTCTATAAAAACGAAATTAAATCACTTGCCTTAAGGGTAACTCTAGATTTGATGACGAATCTGATGAATGGTTCTCTCTCTCCTCTGCAGAATTCCTCCTCTCTCTCTCTCTCCAAGCTTTCTTCTCAAAGTGTTAATGGAGGTGAGGTTGGTTTTACCAAGTTATAAAGTTTCTAACTTCTCCCGTAGCCCACTACCTAAATTGGGGTTGGAAATGGCTTAGTGGGTTAATACTAAATCATATTTTTAACTCTAATTTTCGAGGGTTTTAATTACCCAATTTTCGAAATTACCAAAATGCCCTTATAAGTTACCCGTATGGCCCAATAATGCCCCGGGACCCAAACTTAACCCCCGGCTAGTGTTTTCTGACTATTTCGACCCTTCCGTACGCGTTGGCGCACTCAAAACGACCATACGGTTAATAGAACTCAAATTAACTTTTTAATTAAAAAAAATATTTCCCTGACGCGACTGTCACACGCGTCTCAATAAAATTTTCCAACTTGCCGTATTTCAATGTCACGACAAATTTCATACTTCAATATTCATATATAATCATATATGCACATTATATTCCAATACCAAATCGCATCACGCTAGTATTTTAATCCGGATTAATTTCCAATTAATACGCATTTAATTTAATTAATCCCATAAATAAATATCACAAAAATACGGGGTATTACATACTTCCCCCCTAATAACAGAATTTCTTCCCGAAATTCGGAACTAGAAAGTACCTGGTAAGAACAACTCTGGCTAACGTTCGTGCATCTCATCCTCGTGCTCCCATGTGGACTCCTCAACATTATGATGTCGCCACTGAACACGCACTAACGGGACTATCTTTGACCGCAGTTTCCGCTCACTTCGGTCCAAAATAGCAATCGGCCCCTCCTCGTAGGAGCTATCAGGCTGGAGATCGATGTCCTCCAAAGCAATGTGAGAATGAGCCAAATCGTCTCTAAGATATTTCCTTAGCGAGGAAATATGAAACACATCGTGAATCCGATGCAAATGCTCCGGTAACCCAAGCCTATACGCAACCGGTCCAATCCGCTCAATAATAGGAAATGGTCCCACATATCTCGGTGCCAACTTCCCTTTCTTCCCGAAACACATAATCCCCTTCATAGGAGATACTCTGAGCAAAACCTGGTCCCCCACTTGGAACTCTCTGAAGAACCTCTTCGCATCAGCATAGCTCTTCTGCCTGTCCTGAGCTACCCGAATGCGACTCCGAATCAATTCTATCCTTGTCGAAGTATCCTGAATCACTTCCGGCCCTAGTAGTTTGTTGTCCCCCACCTCCAACCAACATGCTGGGGAACGAAAAAGTCTACCGTACAACGCCTCAAATGGAGCCATGCCAATGTTGAACTGGTAGGAGTTGTTGTAAGCAAACTCTACCAGTGGAAGATACTGCTCCCATCCACCCCCGAAATCAATGATGCACATACGTAGCATGTCCTTCAACATCTGGTTCGTACGCTCGGTTTGCCCGTCGGTCTGCGGGTGGTACGCCGTGCTCAACCGCAATTCCGTGCCCATGGCCTCCTGAAAACTCTCCCAAAATCGTGAAACAAATATCTTGTCTCGGTCAGACACGATATTTAGGGGCACATCGTGAAGTCTCACTATCTCTGCAATAAAGAGTTGGGCATAATGTCCCGCAGTGTAGTCTATCCTTACGAGTAGAAAATGAGCGACTTTGGTCAACCTGTCCACAATTACCCAAATGGAGTCGTGACCTCTCTGTGAGGTAGGCAATCCCGTGATAAAGTCCATGGATATGCTCTCCCACATCCACATCGGGACCTCCAACGGCTGTAGCAGTCCTGCCAGTCTCTGATGATCCACTTTTACTAACTGACAAGTGGTGCATTTAGAAACAAACTCGGCAATATCTCTCTTCATCCCGCTCCACCAATACTGACGTCTCATGTCTTGGTACATTTTGTCCCCACCGGGATGTACCGCGAACTGTGAGCCGTGCGACTCGGCCATCACCTCATGTCGTAATTCCTCCCCTTCCGGAACTACTAATCTCCCATTGAAGCATAATCCCCCGTCTGAGCTAACGGTATAGGATTCAGCTCCCTCTGCTAGTAATTGAACTATTAGTTCCTGACAGAACGAGTCATCTGCTTGTGCCTTTACCACTCTCATGACAATCTGCGGTGTAACAGTCATTATCGACATGAATGATCGGGCCACTGCATCCTGGTGTCCCAATTCCTTCCACTTTGCCTTCCACACCCCTGCCACCTCATCTACTGGCCTATGGCTCAACGCGTCTGCTACCACGTTAGCCTTCCCTGGGTGGTATTGGATATCGAACTGATAATCCTTCACGAACTCAAGCCACCTCCGTTGCCGCATATTCAACTCCTTCTGCGTGAATAGGTACTGTAGGGACTTGTGGTCTGTGAACAATCGAAACTTTTCCCCCAAAAGGTAATGTCTCCAAATACGAAGGGCAAATACAACTGCCGCCAACTCCAAGTCATGAGTGGGGTAATTCTTCTCGTGAGGCTTTAGCTTACGGGATGCATAAGCAATGGCCTGACTCTCCTACTGCAATACACCTCCAAGTCCTTGCAAGGACACATCGGTGTAAACTAAATACTCAACTCCCGGTCTCGACAATGCTAACACAGGTGCTGAGGTCAACTTATCCTTCAATTCATCGAATGCCAACTGACAGGCATCACTCCAGATGAATTGCACACCCTTACGGGTCAGATGTGTCAAAGGACCTGCTATCTTCGAGAATCCCCGAATGAACCTCATGTAGTATCCTACTAGGCCCAAGAAACTACGAATCTCTGTCAGTGTCGTGGGTTGTCCCCACTCCCTCACCGCGGATACCTTCCCTGGATCAACAGATATTCCCCGATCGGAAATAATATGTCCCAAAAACTGTACCTCCTTCAGCCAAAACCCGCATTTCTCATATTTTGCATACAACTCGTTCTGACGTAGTGTCTGCAAAACTTGCCTCAAATGCTCGGCGTGCTCCTCCTCTGTCTGGGAGTAAACCAGAATATCATCGATGAAGACAATGACAAACTGATCTAGGAAATCCCTGAACACTCTATTCATCAAGTCCATAAACATTGCTGGAGCGTTGGTCAAACCAAAAGGCATAACCCGAAACTCGTAAGATCCATATCTCGATAAGAACTCAGTCTTCGAGACATCCTCTTCCCTGATACGCAACTGATGGTATCCCGATCTCAAATCAATCTTTGAGAAGAAAGAAGCTCCTCTCAACTGGTCGAATAAGTCATCGATTCGAGGCAAAGGATACTTATTCCGTATCGTGACCTTATTCAACTCTCGATAGTCCACACACAATCTCAGTGAACCATCTATCTTCTTGACGAACAACACAGGGGCACCCCACGACGAAGTACTCCTCCGTATAAACCCCTGACCCAACAACTGCTCAATCTGATCCCGTAACTCCCTCATCTCAGCTGGAGCCATACGGTACGGTGCGCGTGCTATAGGTCTCGTATCTGGCAATAAGTCTATGACAAAGTCCATCTCTCGACTGGGGGGTAATCCAGGTATATCCTGAAATACATCGATAAACTCTCTAGCAACCGGAATCGAATCAAGTGGTATCACCACCTCCTTAGAGGTCTCCTCCTCTATATAGTACAAATGAGTGGACGATCCTCCCTCGGAACGAGGCATCGCCACCAAAAACATCTCCTGCCCGAGAATGGCAAAGATAATACTCCTACTGAAACAGTCAATCATGGCTCGGTGCGCAATAAGCCAATCCATACCAATAATTGCATCATACCCGGTCATCTCTAATACTAACATATCTGCAGGTAATACCAAACTACCAATCTCTACCCCTACTCCCCGACATATAAAGAAAATAAGTGACCCACTCCCCAATGGTGAGTCTACACACGTCACTGTGCTCTCTGCTGTGGCTAACAATCCTAAGGCTTTCGCAAAATGTGTAGCTATAAAGCAATGTGTTGCCCCCGTATCAAACAAAACCCGACCTATAGTACCATGGATAGGAAACATACCCTCAATAGCGGGTGGTGCCTGCGGAGCTGCTGCCTGGTGGACGTTATAGACACGTCCATACTGTAACTGTCCCTGCTGCACAGGAACTGCTGGAATGGCTGGAAGAGTTGGCACATGGGCTGGAGCTGGGAGAGCAGGTGGAAAAAGTGGCCTCTGTGGCTCATGTCGAGCACCCTGCTGCTGTTGAGGGGCCCTGCCCCTATCAGGACAGTCCTGGCGTTTATGGCCAGCCTTGCCACAAACGAAACACTTCCTCGGGAAGTTCCCCCCTCTCTGTCCCTGCTGCCCCTGGCCCTGGTGGCCGTTATCGTTCCTCCACTGGCCCTGCTGAAACTGCTGTTGACCATTCTGACCCTGCTGGTGCTGATGGCCGTTCGGACCCTGATGGCCTTGCCGGAAACCTCCCTGTCCGTGCCTAAAATTTCCTGACCTGTTGTGATCCCCCTGCTGGGTACCCTGATCACCCTGCCTCTGTCCCTGAACAGATTGTGCCCCACTGGCACCATTTCCTCCAGTCCTGCCCTGATGGCTAGATTCTCCCGATCGCTTGCCCTCAGCCATGTGAAAGCGATGATCCTGGCAATGGAGCAATGCAGCGTTAACCACATCAGAATAAGTGGCTAACGAGAGGTTCCCTAACAAGTGCTGACGAATCCTCCATGTCAATCCGTTTGTAAATTTATGTATCTTCTTCTCCTCCGTCGGTATCTCATCCAGAACAATGTTCAGAAGATCAGTGAATTCGGCCTCATACTCGGCCACAGTCTTACCCTCCTGCTTGAGGCTCATCAGATTCCTCCTCATCTCTGTGTGAACAGCCGACGGAAAGTACTTGCGGTCAAACCGCACCCAAAACTCCTGAATAGTGAGAGTATCCCTCTCCTCTACGGTGGTAATAGACTCCCACCACTACAGTGCAGATCCCACTAGCTTAAAGGTAGCTAGTATTAGCTTCTGGACATCTGTGCACTCATACATCCTCAGGTGTCGCTGGATGTCCTTCCTCCACTGACTCGAAACTACCACATCGGAGCTACCTGCGAACTCCGGAGGGTGTGCTTTCTGAAAAGCATCACGTACACATTTCCAAGCAGACGGGAATGCATGTGCCTAAACTGGCGCGGATATCGGCGCCTGAGGTGGTGCCTGCTGAACTACAGCTAGTGCGGCATTTACTGCCTGGGCCACAATGGCTGCAACCTCGGCGGCATTCATCGTGCCCTGAACGGGTGCGGGCTGTGGTTCTGGCGTTGCATCCCTGGGAATCCTTTGTGCACGTCGTGGAAGCATCTGAAATAAGAATGAAGTTTATAAGTTCGCAGTTATAAACTTAAAATAGCTGAAGAACGTAGCATACACAAAAGAATACAACAGTCTTAAAATATAGGGCTCTACATCAAAGAAAGCTCAGCGGAAACATAATAAGTCGTTCAGATCCTAAAGGACACTAGAACCTGATGCTCTGATACCACCTGTGATACCCCGACTAATTAAATACCGGGTAGCTACTCCTTTATTAAATCAATACAAAATGCCAAGTTGGTTCAGTTAATAGCATCACTGTCGAAAATATTTTAATAATTACTAACCACCTAGTATTTAAAAAGTAAGTTGCCAAATTTTTAATATAAGTCTGATTAACATGCAGTAAAAGAATAATGAAAGAGTAACAACCATACACAATAATGAAGTAATGAATAACCAACAACATAAATATAAATCCGGAGGAAAAACTCCTCACAACAATCCCACAACTGAAAGAAAATACTACAAGTCTGAATCCTGAATAATTACATGCCAGAAGTCTGAATAACTGAAATAAATGAAATGTCTCTAAAAGAAATGGGCGACATGCCCTACAACTGATAACTGAAGAATATCGAGTCAAGATAGATGAAGCGTCTACAAGCAAAGTCCTGTAACTTCCACAAACAGCTACAGCTCGTCACCTGAATGAGAATCCTAAGCATGGTGTCCTTGTGGCTGGGCACCTAAAATGGTTTTTACAAAAATAGATTTGAAAGCAAATGGGTCAGAGCCCGAAAGTGGAAATCATTTTAAAAACAGCAAGTGTTTTAATAGCATTAAAACATTAAATGCAAAATACATGTTAGGACGTGCACTCACATGAAATTCTCACCTCTCGACTACGTGTGCACTCCTAACGTACCATACCCATCTATAAGACATCCATATCTAACCAACTGTAATAAGTTCTACCCCTTACTACTCGATCCCCATATTACATTCTAACGTTTATCAATTAAATAGAGGGTTTTACTTACTCTCAGATTCTCAGTTAGAAATACCAATTACTATCAGTTAACCCGTTTTGTTTTCTCAAAACATTACCATAATATTATTCACAATATTAACATGAAGGTTCCCATTAATTAAGTGTATATTATTCACGTCACAAATATACAATACAAGCACCCCGAGACTAGCTGCGGTGCACACATACTCTACTATCCATCCCGGTACATCACGTACATAAGGATCACGTATTCCGAATCTCTTAGGAATCGTTCTCAGATAACAACATCACAAATAATGGAGGCGAACACCGTCACATCACATGGGTCACGCACATACCTGCGCTCCCACGATCAGCAGACTTATTAACATCCCAATAAGTCCTTCTCTGACCTATGTTCATCGAGGTAACCAATCTAAATCCGGGCAACACAAGGATTAGAAGGCCCTAAGCGAACGCAAACCTCCCGTGAT